>OV656850.1:2517500-5017500 GCA_927399475.2 Acleris emargana
AGTAAAATAAAAAGAGCTTTCTTGGAAGTGTAATCCTCAGATCTATCTCATTTCGTAGGCAAATCTACCCTATAATCCCCCTTAAAGGGTCATAAAAGTAGCTCTACCTACAAAAGCGACGCAATTTTCCGGATCAGTGGTAGGTTTTATAGGAGCTTATAACTTACTAAAATTGATGAAAAGCCACTTGTTATAAAAACAATTTGCATGCGAAACCCATTCTGAAAAAGGATGTGCATACGAGTAGATGGAACTTTTTAAATTTATTTACAAATTAATTTTATTTCATTTAATAAGTAATGTTTTGTGTTCTAATAATTAATGGAGAATCCATCCGTGGTTTCACCTGATGGTTCCAACGTAAGACCAGCGCTGACTTTAATGCGACTATTACACTGAGTTTGGACGATTACGAGGCAAAATTCTTCTTCGTTGTGTGTTGTGCTTGGTTTTGTATTGCACAATAAAGTGTTACCATTTTATAAATTATCATGGACTAAATGTTTACCCACCATAGAACCTTGTTACGATGGCCGCGTCTACTTGAATTAATCGCTGGTTTTATGCGAGAAGGTTCTATAGTGGTTTGTCAATTAAAGTCCATGACCGTACATATCTATTATTGGTGCAAATATATCTTGTAATTGATTATGAGCAAAGAAAAGTTTACATTCATACGACTGGTTGTCTGGAAGAGATCACTAATTAGCGACAAGACCACCTGTTGTTTACTCGTGTTATTTTGAATAGTACTGCACGTCTATTCTGGGCTGCAAAAACGATATCGTACTTGAGCTGTTATCGTATTATCACCGTTTTGATAGCTCTTATTTACTGGGCAATAAAGGCGGTCGACGTCAAAACAATACCATAACAGATTAACTACTAGGTATATCGTTTATACCGCCTAAAAATCCCGCCCTGTGTCTCTGTAATACTTTTGTTTGGTATACAATCAAGTGATTTGTATTGTATTGCATTGTATATGACTTTTACTTTCTGTTCTATCAAAGCTGATATGTTTTAAACGACATTTTTTCATTAATCCTAGCTGTGGGAGGACCTTGTGCAGGGTCCGTCCGGGTTGGTACCACCATCTTATCCATTAACCTACCGCCAAGCAGCAGTGTTCGCAATGTTGTGTTCCGGTTTGGGGATAAGACAGCCGGGGAAATGACTAGCATAGAGGCATTCCATCTTAGTCCTCAGGGTTGGCAGCGCATTTGCAGTCTTAGGATTGCGGTCTTGTGAATGCGAATGTCTATGGGTCTCAGTTTCCAGTTACCTGTGTGCTCGTTTGCCTTCCTATGCGATAAAAAAATTAAAATAGGAACCATACCAATTAAATTCGATTTTTAAAAAAAACTGAGATTCTTTCGGTCGATCCGTTTGGGATATACGATTCCACTGACTGACAAATTCACGCAGACACATACATAGATACGTAATTTAAATTTATAACAGCCCTCTTTTTTGCCAGGAATAAAAAATACATTTAATAACTGAAGAGTATTTCCTGTTAATATTTTCCCTTGCACATGCTTGTCGCCTACCTTCAACTCCCAGGAGTCAGTAGACAAATAGACGCCGAGCGCAAAAAAAACAAAAACATGACAAGGTTCCATCTTAATCTCCAAATTGGATGCCGTAGGTAAACAGAAATACATTTCCAACTTTCCTTTTGTTTGGTATATTTATTATCGTGTGTGACAAACGGGGTCAGAAGAATTTGTGGCGCGAATGCAAGCGGCTTGCAATATTTATTTTATTGCGTGTCATGAAAAACGATCGCGGGAAATAATGGCCGAGGGAAGAATTGTTGGTACAAATCCATTATATAGTAATAAACGAAGCAGCTATACGCAAACCGATGTGAAACACTAGAAGAAACAAAAGAAGATCGCACGGTCTTACGCCAATCGCATCTGTTGTCTAAGCGTGGTTGAACGGATGTCATCCACCGAACAGACAGTTCTGTTGGTCTCATCAAAATCATTATCATGTCAGCCGAAAGACGTCCACTGACATAGGCCTCCCCCAAGGCTCTTCACTCAGACCGGTCTTGTGCTTTTCGCATCCACCGCGTTCCCGCGATCCTTACTAGGTCGTCACTCCATCTTGTTGGGGGCCTACCTACAGCTCGTCTCCCGGTCCGCGGACGCAACTCAAGAACCTTCTGGCCCTATCGGCCATCAGTCCGTTGGTCTGCCCACGGATTACTCAGAAGTCCTTGTATACCAATTATTAACCAACTTTGCCCAATTACTAGTAGAGAAAACTATCAAATAAAAAGCGTCAAAAGTATTTTTAACATTACTAGTGAGTGCCAAAGTGCTAAAATGAGAACGTTCCTTACATGAAAAAAGTAGTAGTTTTAATTCTGTGGCCTGGTGCTAATAGGGCCAAAGTCGGTATTAATACTGATAAACTATTAATGCTGATGCATGGTAAAAACGCTCATTACGGAAAACAATGATAATTGATATTGGCCCTATTAGCTCCAGACCACAGAATTTGTTCCTATAAAATATGATAAAAACTAATTTCTCCATACGTTGGTTTTTGAATATTCGCAATCCGAATATGCAAAATTTGAGCTCGTTGAGTACCGCTGTATCCTTAACATACTCGTAGAGAACTAAAACTTCACAAATATTAGTTTTTATACATGAGTAACCAAATAAGTGGGTGCCGTGACTTTTAACTGCACCTTGACCATAATTCCACTTCGCCAAGAAGAATAAGGTGGTAAGGAAAACTATAGCCAACATAGGGTACATGCTTATTGTTGTTAAAGGCGTAGAGAAGGCAAACTAGTACAGAAGTCATTTTTTTAAAAATTATTAGTTTATTTGCTGAATACAGTTTCTTAAGTGGTAGTAAACAGTATTATAAAAGTCCAGTGTGCGTGCAAATATGAATATAATGTCAAGTTAAATTCAAAGATATAAATATAAAATTGCCAAAAAAAATAATATAATTCAATTAAAATCGAAAGTCAAGAAGAAAAAAAAAATACAAATTAACATTATTATTACGCTCGAGAAAATCCTTCATCCATCAGATGGTAAGTGGAATCTGAGACCCAATAGATATGCATTCTCAATACAACAATAACCTCGTAAGGCGCACGTCAAATTTCGTTAATACAAAAAAGAATCTTGTGTCGGTCAAAGAAATTCAAACGTCACTGATAAATGACCTTAATTTAGGACGTTGGGCCGTAAGACTACAAATTTAAGATAGCAAATGCGCTGCCAACGTTGATGACTAAGATGGAATGCCTCAATGCAAGTGATTTTATCTGTTGGCTTATCCCCAAATTGGAACACAACAATGTAAACAATGCTTCTTGGCTGTAGATTGGCGGATTAGAAAATGATATAAGATCATTGGAATAAATTGATTGGAAGATTGGTATTCTAACCATCGTCACTTGCACATGTAACAAGTTTAATTTAAATCCCAAAAACCCAGAGTTTTGATTGGAAACCACGTCATAAGCCAATATAGATATCAGAAGATTTGATAATCTCACACAGAAATACATTTATTCCCCAACCATAAGACGAAGAGGTTGAAGGTAGTACACGCTGACCCAGACAATGCCTATTGACTGAAACATTGAAAACACCAAGGTTATATGATTCCGGGAATACAGACGCAGGGAGAGCGTTCCACTCCCTAGCAGTGCGAATAAGAAACGACGCAGCAAACCGCTGCGTACGAAATATTGGATATTCTACTACATGTGGATGGAAGCCCTTCTAGCGTCTAGAAAACCGATGTGAGAAGAGAAAGGAAGGTCATGCAGTCCCTGGGCACACTTCATAATACGCCTTGGAATACTCATAATAGACCGGTTGACAAGCGACTTTACGCCGATGCTCCAAACTCTGAAGCTTGGTATTGGCGAGTGAGTTGTCACCGATGAGTCTTCAAGATCGTCGGTCCACCGACTTCAATGCGTCCAGCTAATATAGAAATGAATGTAGAAAACAGTGAAGGTAACAGGGTCAGCACGTAACGTCCTCGCGGCAGTGGAGCGGACCCTGGCTCAGCGAAATGCTGAGGTGTCAGACACCTACACGCGCTGATTTTCAGCCAGTACCGGCTGTGACTCACGGAACGCTGTACAAACCCCCTCTACAACCCAGCTTTAAGATTGTAATATGGGTACTACACTTAGATTTATTGCTATTTTTAACCCCTACACCAAAATATAGGAATTGTAAGTTTATATCCACAACAATCGTCCCTCTGCTGCTGTCATCCAGGGGTTTCCCGCAACCTTTATCAGATCGTCACGCCGTCGTCGTTCGCGGTCGCCATTTTAGAACTTCCTCAATCCTAAGGCCATTGGTTCTATGAACAATGTGCCATGCTGGTTTTTCTTGTTTTTTCTTGGGGAGAAATTGCTATAATCGCCACGCTTAGCAGGCGAGTTGGCGATCGCAGTTTAGTGTCATAATGTTCAGAAAGACTCTGCTGTTTTGTTGTGGATAACCTTGGGGAAGGCCTTTGTCCAGCAGTAGACGTCTTGCGGCTGATAATGATGATGATGATGATTAGTTTATATATATACTGTTGTTTGTGTCAAGATGAACCGTTTCATTTTGAGGAAGTTAGTTTTATCATAGAATGGATTGTTTTTAACTAGCTTTCATGAGAATTACTTGGACCGTTCAAGATTCTATCAGCTCTGAACATACAGTTCATCGTTTCATCGGAGTTTTTTAATGAGTTAATATTATTTAATAGATAGTTTCTCGCTACAACAGAAGACCCGCCTCTACCTAATAGGGCAAAGCGAGTGAAGATATAAATAAAATTTATCGATAATACAACCACAGAAACTTTTCTTCATATGCTTGTTACAAGAAATTTGTTTTTGGATTTAGATTTATTCTACCATACATTAGGCTTGACCGAGAAGTTTTTGCTGACGTTTTTATTGCGGGTAGCGGAAGGGTCAGGGTGGGCAGGAGGTTCAGATTCACCTCCACTGTGATAATGTTATTTCTTTGTTGTTTGTCTTTGTTTTGTTAGTTTTATTCATATTGGCCTCTCTATCAAGTTATATGAAGACAACTTACTATCTGCTTTATCGTTTACTTTACTTCGTTTCGTTTTACTTGTGGGAGGGCTTTATGCAGGGTCCGTCCAGGTTGGTACCACCATCTTATCCATTAACCTACCGCCAAGCAGCAGTGTTTGCATTGTTGTGTTCCGGTTTGGGGATAAGACAGCCGGTGAAATTACTAGCAAAGAGGCATTCCATCTTAGTCCTCAGGGTTGGCAGTGCATTTGCAGTATTTTGAATGCCAATGTCTATGGGTCACAGTTTCCACTAACCATCAGGTGGCCTGTGTGCACGTTTGCCTTCCATTGACCTAAAAAATAAAATTAAAAAATAAGACTGTAGGTAAACATGAATCAGGTTTGTCCTAATGCATCGTTTGTTTGAATTATTGTTTGTCATAAACAATAATTCGATTCATAAATGTTCTCTGAGTCAGCAAACTTTATAAGTTTTCCAGAAATACCTGCGGTTAGGTAAGATTAGGTTTGTATTATAGACACTATATGTCCCAGCCTACAAAGCTAGTGGTCCTAGGTTGAAATCCCGGTAAGGGCAGATATTTCAGTGATGACCACGAATATTTGTTCCTGAGTCATGGATGTTTTCTACGTATTTAAGTATTATATTTCTCTATATTAGTATTTATATCGCTGTTTAGTATCCATATTACAAGCCTAGAGCTTAGTTTGGGGCTAGCTCAATTTGCGTGACATTATTATTATTATTCAGGGAGTGGCTATTCAAGGCTCCAAATGCCTAGTATCACTGCGACCAGAATTGATCTATTGTGATCGCCACGGCCTACAGTTCTCCGCTGAGTCCTGTTATTGCGAAGAATTTCAGGGCTTTGTTGGCGCCGAGATACTTGATCTCCTCTGGGTCTAATGTAGATGCTTTCCCAGTGAGGAGCTACGGTGTCGCATTAAGGCCGAGCAGACGGTGAGAAGGTGCATAGGCGTTTCCTCCTCCAGATGGCAGAGTCTGCACAACCTGGTATCACCTTTCCCAATCCTCTGCATGTGCTTGTTCAGGCAACAGTGCCCTGTGAGCGCCCTGACCAGAGTGCGAATATTGTTCCTACTTAGCGCTAAAGCCTCCGTCGATGCCTTTTTGCTAAATGCTCTTATGAGAGCCTTGGAATGGTTTAATCCTGGAGTTGTTCTCCAGAGTTGAATGACTGCATAATAGCAATATGTCCACATGGTAAGTTTTGTTAGGCTTTTAGGGATGCCGCAAAATGGTTCCGGACCAAATTGTGTACCCTTAGCTCCTACCCGTGCGAGTTCGTCAGTTACTTTGCAGATTGGTTGCCGCACATTCAATTATGGCGTACACCTCCGCCTGGAAAATAGAAGAGTACTTGCCTAAATTCAGACTTAACTCCTTTTTAGGCGCCTCTCCATATATTCCGCAGCCTACCTCAGAACCGGATTTGAAACCATCAGTGTACCACCTCAGGCTACCTGGTTTCCATGTTAAGCGACCGTGTGACCAGTCTTCCCTGGACGGAAATTCCACAGAAAACAGCTTCAGTGGACAATGTTTAGGGGGATTTGTGTGACATAGTACCCTGTTTTTTTTTTAAATTTAAAATAAAATAAAAAATGATGAAGAAACCTAAAGATGATTTATAAATACCTATTCAATTATACCAGATTTGTCATAGGACGTCAACTTTTATTTTTATGTTACAATATGGCGTCTACTTCCCGCCATATTGAATTTTAATTACTCCCATATCTTTAATGACACTAACTTATAAGATTAAGACAAATCGATTGCCATTGGAATCATCAAAATCGGTCAACGGCGTTTAGTTTCTAGAGCGCCACAATCGAACAAACATACATGTATAGGCTGATAAACGCATTACCCTCCTCCTTCAGCAGTCGGGTAAAAATGTGAGATATTCAATTCCAAGTCTAAGTGCCCTCAAAAGCGACTGGCAGTAAAAACTCGGTGACAAATTTGCAACCAAGAAAAGCCATAAAAAATATGAAAAGACGTAAAAAATATGAAAAGACGTAACATTTAACAATAGACGTTTCGTTTCCACAATTGCGCCCCGGGCGCGTACAAACCTTATAAATGTTACAGATCATTCACCCTGCACAAAGTAAGTCGTGAATACGAATTTTACGTAGTAATAATGAAGTGGCGTGAATGTTCGAGAGCAATAGAAATATTCATGATTTGACATTGACTTCCATGAAAGTAAGGGTTGTAAATTTGGCGTTTAGTATAAAACGGATCATTAATCAGTAACAAATGCTATAAAACGAGACTTAATTGCGCGATAAAATAAACATGAACTCGACGTTTGAACTGTTTACAACAGTGGTTACGAGAAGACTGAAGTGGAGGGTGTTCGTAAGTAAGTAAGTACGTAAGTAAAATATTTATTCACAACAATAACACACAACAAAAAATAAAAGTAGCAATAAAAAAGAAGAAAATGAGACAAGAGAATAGCGATGTGCTAATGCTGCGCAACGGTCCCAACTCAGCATGTGCTGGCTGTGAAGCCAACGCTGTTCGTGCGTGTGTCTTCACTTAATTCTTCTCGTGACCACGGCTATTGTTAAACCGCCGAAACGTCGAGGTAAATGTTTTATTCGATTACGCAATTAAGTCCTGTTATATCGTTTTAGTGGAATTACTTGAATAATATCTTAAACTCGGTTCAATTAATTTCGTATTTTTTAATAAAACTACCTTTTGTCCGCGACAACATCTACGTAATAGTACATTGTGTATTAAGGGTGATAAAGGCAGAATTACAAACGAGAGTCTGTTAGAAGCCCGAAGACGAAGGCTGAGGGCTTTAATGACTCGAGCTTTGTAATTCCTTTACCACCCGTGTAACATACAATGTTTTTCATCACAATTGCGAGGAAAAAAATAAAATCAGACAAAATATCATATTTTTAACTTATTTGTTGTAATATGGTAAAACTGGCAACACCAGCCAGGTTAGACGTCAAAATGAAGTGCCGGTTTTGATAATTAATTTTAAGTAGTTTTTAATGCTTAAATAGTTAATTTTTGGGTCTAAAACCCAAGATAAACACATAAATATTTAGTGTAAATGTTATCACGACTATAAGCGCTACGAAGAAAGTATTATCACGAGTGCAAAATTTGACAAGTAACTGGGTCAACGACATCGTGATTTGAAAATGTTTTGAAAATTACACCGTCTGCTGTACTGATTGATCATCAAGGAAACCTGGGGAGTATTGTTATTTTATAATATCGTTATTACTTTTACTTCTGCATGAAATTTTTAACGAAAATACTGTACTTGTAACAAAGTAATTCGATCAAATTATGTGAGAATGACAGCGCGAAAAGGATTTAGTTTTTTATACTATTTCGGTAAAAGTGTGGTTTAATTAAAGCCCTAGTTAGTAGTACAGCGCGTCAGTGGCTAATTAGTATTATAATAGTAAATTCATTGCAGTCATTGATATACCTACATATCCTTAAGGAATAAGTTTATCTTGTGACATTGACACTTTTTATACAGTTAAAGTATAATTTAGGCTAACTATTGATAGGTGTATCTTGTTAAACTGTTTATGTGTCCTAGTACTGTACTCTTTAATCATGTTTTCAGCCACTAGCAAGCCCACAACCCGTCGGGATGTCCTGGTGAACAAACTCCGGAATACTCAGTCTGAGCTTAAGACAGTCAACGAGCTCAATGCACGGCTGTTGCAGGAGCGCGACGAGAGTGAAGAGGAGGTCCTGCGCATCATCAATAACAACAAAACCCTCAAGAGTTCTCTGGCCAAGCTCGACTTAATAATAATAATAATAACAATAATAATATTTATTACCAGAATTTTACATTTTGGGTTGCTTAGATCTAGCTTATGCATTAATATATGAGCATAAAGTGTGTACCCCTGACTCAGAAACTAGTAAAAACTGTATTTTCCGTGTCAGTGATTCCTCAATCACATATGGTTTAATGACTATTAATGTATAATATTACTAAGAACATATCTGGTGTTACTTAAGATATAAAGAGACAAGTAAATCAAGTAATAGAAATAGGCATGCATGTGTGTATGTGTGTGTGTGTGTGTGTGTGTATGTGTGTGTGTGTGTGTGTGTGTGTGTGTGTGTATGTATGTGTGTGTGGGTCACAACATCTTCTTAAATGTGTTTTGTATTAGTGGATCATATGATTACGTATTAAGTAAATCCTCAGTTTTGGCATACGATAGCTCTAATAAATAGGCGGTCGTTTTCTGTTTCACCTCGTACCTACATAAGGTGTATATTGGGATGTATTCATGAATTTTGCTGTACAGCCGAGACGAGAGCACTTCATAGTGCCGGGAGGCCAAATACGTTTTACAAGATCTGTAAGGACAGACTCGAACAGAGGTGCGTCGTGAAAGGACACCCACATCTAACGGTAGGGAAGCGTGCTTCCGGAGAATGGTGTGTAAAATAAAAAGTTGTCGTACCGTTAGTACCTGACATTCTTTGTAAAGCAAATTGGTTGAGAAGCGAATATGTTTCATAGTCATCACTTTGAGGATGGATCGCTGAGCTCTCTCTAGACCCAACAAGGTGGACTTACCAGCGCCACCCCAGATAGGAATGCAGTAAGTTAAAATAGATTTACAAAGGGCCTGGTATACGGTGTTGACTAGTTGGGGCTCTGCTACGTGTCTTAGCGTTTTAAATATGTAAGTTAATTTTCGTACCCGTGTTTTTAAGGCCTCAATCTGTGAGTACCATTTTAGGTTGGAGTCTATATGGATACCGAGGTATTTAGTGGAAGTTACGATGCTGGGGGACAGACAGCCACAGGTAGGAGAAGGAGAAGGAGAGCTGCAGTTGTGAAGAGCTATCCTACAGTCTTCAGGTAAGGGAGCAGTAACAGACGTTAAGTGGAAGGGAATAATCTGAGTCTTGCGGATGTTCAGGGTGAGCAAATTGGCTGAGAGCCAATCCATCACAATTTCAAGTGCTAGTTGGGCTGACTGTCTTGCACTTTCCCAGTCATCACCATGGATAACTAGGGCAGTGTCGTCAGCGTAGACAAAAACTTCACACTTTGGTATAATTAGTTTGCAGAGGTCGTTAATGTAAAGCTGAAAAAGTGTGGGACCCAAGATGCTTCCCTGAGGGACGCCGTAGCTGATGTTCTCCGTCTCACTGGTGCCAGAATCAATCCTGACGCACTGCCTACGGTCCTGAAGGTAACTCCGAAATATGCTTAGGGTGTTGCCTCTTATACCACAGCTCTCCAGCTTCGACAGGAGTAAAGGAATTGACACTGTGTCGAATGCCTTCGAGAGATCGAGAAAGATGCCGAAGCACTTCTTTTTGTTATCCACCTTATTGACTATAGCGCCAGTAAGACTAGAGACTGCGTCTTCTGCTGAGACACTTTTCCTAAACCCGAATTGATTACTAGCGATTATATTATGCTTCTCCAAGAACTTAACTAGAGTATTGTTTAAAATTTTCTCTAGTATCTTTGACACAGCTGGCAGAACCGAAATAGGTCTATAATTGGAAACGTCACCCTTATCTCCCTGCTTAAAAATTGGATAGACTAGAGCTTTTTTTAAGGCTAAGGGAAAGATACCAGAAGAGATAGCTGTGTTACATAAATGTGTTATAGATGGTATTAAAGCGTTTCTGGAAGCCTTGATTACGGATGTTGAGATTCCGTCCAGACCGGCGGCAGCATCCTTTCGTAAGCCGTTAATAACGCGTTCTACCTCGTCATTTGCAACCTCTAAGAGTACAAGGGAGTTCACTAGAGAATTAGTGGGTTTAGTTAGGTGGAGCTTCCCAGGATCAGACGCAATCCCAACAGCCAGGTCCCTACCAATACTCACAAAGTATTTGTTAATTTTGTTTAGGGCTATATTAGGATTATCTTCAGTACTAAGTAAGGCACTGGGGGATACAGACAACCGATGAGAGTTTGTAACTTTCTTTATAATATTCCACATGGCCTTGGGGTTTTTGGCATTTTTAATTTCATTTTTTTGATATTCATATTTAAGTTTACGTAGTAAGGTACCGAGATAGTTGCGATAGCGTTTATAGGTAGTAATAAGGATGTCACTGTGCGGAGATTTCCTTAATTGTTTATGCATTTTGTCCCTATTACGTATACATCGTAGCACACCAGGAGTGATCCAGGGTTTCAGGATTTTTTTCTTCCGAGGTGCATTTGACGTAGTAGTGTGGGAGTCAATAACATTTGTTATGATGGATACCAACTTGTCAGCTACCTCATCGACATCAGTACAATTCAACACGGGGGAATAGTCCATTTTATCAAGGTCGTTTTTTACAGCCGTGTATCGTATTTTAACACAGTTACCATTAGATTCAACTTTGTAACAGGAGAGTGAGTGATCAATACACAGCATTGTGGGTAGATGGTCGGTTACTGGGGAATCTACAACAATAGCCATTGCGGTGTAGCTCGTCTTGAGGAGAATATGGTCTAGGCAGTTATTGAGTCTCGTGGGAAACAAATGTGCCGGAAGGAGGCCAAGCGAGGCGATTGATGTAAGGTAATAGTCAGATAGGCGGTCATTATTATCGCGTTTAATATCAATATTTATGTCACCCAGCAGGGCGATATTCTTATAGGTAGATAGGTTCGTAACTAACTTATATAGACTGTTAATAAAGTTATCGATATTATTGTACGAAGGGGAACGATAAATAGATATGATAGCGAATTCCTTACCAATAGTACAAATTAAACAGTTTCCGTCATCAAAAGCAGGCTCCCAAACCTTCACCCCTAGATTATGTCTAGAGTAGATCACTACCCCGTCATTCTGTAATTTGTTATTAAGAGTAGAAAAAGAAGTATAACCGTCTAACATAGGGATCTGGTGATTGCATTTGAGCCAGCACTCAGTTAAAATAAGCAAATCAATATTAAGATTCAATAACGCAATGGTGCCGAGAAGGTTGTCAATATTTTTATTGATACTTCTAATATTTAGGTGTAAACATTTGAAATAGTTGGTACGGTTACCTAGAATATTGATGCATTTCTCCGGGAGACATTTGAAGGATTGTGCAACAACAAACGAGTCCAACTCATCTGTTATTACATTTAGGTCATGGTCCGCGAAAGAAAATGACAGTACACCAAGAAAAAAAAATATCACTTAAATTTGAACATCCAAATACACAGAGAACGTCATCGCAGCCTAGGCCAAGAAAAATTAAATATATATATGTCATATAAAGAAATGATAGCATTGATAAGTTAACCATAAATGAGCTATGTAAAATCGGTGTGTAAAGGGGGTGAGTTTGGGTGTTGTGGTATACGTAGGAATACGAGGGAATGTTGTATGTAGTTTTAACGTGTTTTGAATTATCAGTACTTACGAGCGAATGTAAAATTAAACAAAGAGAACATGAGCAATACTTTGCGATTATAATTATAAAACTATGCAGTCATAGTCCTTGTACGGCACGTAGACATTGCTCCGACTTGATAAGGATATGCTGGGATCCGTCCTCCTTTCGCAGGAACACTCTGGAGTTCGAGGTCCAGCAGAATTTATAATTGTTGACCTTCGCGAATTGACGGGCTTCGTAATAAAGTTTTTTAGTAGACGGAAGGAGGTGTTCGTCTAAGTAGAACGGTTTTTTCTCGCCAGGAATTCCAATGTGCTGGGTATTGAGCTTATCCATTGATTTTAAGGGTTTATTAAATTGACGCGCTGAGGACAGTACGTCATTTTTTAATTGCACCTTGGTGAATTCGACTACAATATTTCGGTTTGTTCCCGGTTTGCCCGGTGCTCTGTAGACGTCTCGTATGTCAGATGGTGGTATAGTTAGCTGTAAGACCTTCCCAATGCTGGAGACGACGTTTGTCAGATCACTGGTAGATTCCTTGGGTTTTTGGGGTAAATTCCGAATTTCAATTGACGAACACCTTGACCGGTTCTCCAGCTCATTCATTTTTATTTGTAATTTAGTCAAGCAGTCACCATTTATCCTTTTTTCGGACTCCAATGATTTTATTTTGAGGGACATGTCTTCATATTGCTTATTCATATAATCCATCGAGCGTTCGAGTTCTTGGTTAGATTTATGGATGTCATCACATTGCGATTTGACTACGGTTATATCAGCTGAGAGTTTCTTTAGAATTTTGTCTTGGTCTGTTTTCCAGGACGCAAGAAGGGACTGTTGTTCCGATTTCCATGTCGAAATCATATTTTTAATATCTTCTTTGAACTCTGCAAGCATATCAGCGTCAGGCGGAGACTCGGTTCGCAGTCTTTTAGACCTCACTTGGCTAACCTTGGTAGGTATATCCGAGTCCGAGAGTGTAATGGCGGCCGTTGAGGGGCCCAGCATTGACACAGGGCGGTGCTGGGACATTTTCTTCATAAATAAGGAGAGATATCAGGTGCATGCGTCGTACGGTTAAGCAAAATTTTGTAATTTTATATCCGAGAGTACCGATTTATACTATTCAGAAAAACGATTATGTTTTGTTTCACTTCACAACCCCGCGAGGGGAGCACCAGAGGTCCACAATGCACAAGAGGGACAAGGAGGAACCGATTCAACACGTAACCAATATAGCGCGACACTAGTTAGTATGCAAGCTCCATAGAAACAGGGGATTAATAACAACTAGCCACTAAAGTTGTTATCAGTGGTCGCTTAGCCAGTCGTGCGAGACACTGACGCGCCCGTTATTCGTCATAAGGCAGAGGTCAAGTCACTGGTTTTCGCAACAATTTGCGCGCGGGCACGACTACTCTCAGCGGCGTTCAACGGTATGATGACATGCGGGAACAGCGGGACCGCCTCCAGGCCAACGTGGACCAATTCCAGCAGTGCCGTGAGACGCACGAGGAGGCGCTTCGGCGCATCCGGGACCTGGAACAGTTACTGGAGGTGCAGCAAGTGAAGCAGGACACTACTTGTGCCAGATGTGTTGCGGAGGACTCCGCTTACAACGTAAGCTTGTTTGCAGAGCTAAATACCTCTTACTCGGAAGTTAACCAGGATATTGTAACGGTAGACCTTACTAATTCTTTAGATTTAATTGACCCCAAACCAACTAACATTGCTGTGAGGGGATCAAACAAAATTAAAAAGTATCTAAGACTGAGTAGATTTATTAAAAGATCAAAAGTTTTATTACGCTGTAACAAAACTTTTATGAAATTAACGCCAATTAGGTACACCAATGTAGCTTTACATAATGACCTTTTAAATTGTCAACACGAACTGGACTGTATTATTAAAGACTTTAATGCCAATGCCGAACAGCTTCAAAAAATGGAAGTCACTCTGCAGGATGTCTCTAACAAGTATACATTAACTTGTAAACAAATGGAGGAGTACATCGGCTTCATGAACAACATCATTGATTTAGGCAATACCAACATGCAGAAACTGGACTCACTGGTAGGTAAATCGTGCGATGGCTATGGCAGCTCTCCCTGCCACAACCGGAGGCAGAGCCTGCCGGCCTCGCCGTCACCGGCACCGGCGCCTCGTCGCGCCCGCCCCGCGCCCCGCGCACCCCTCCCGGCCCCCCGGGCAGCGCCAGGCGCGGGGCCGGCGCGCGCTCCGACGGCGGCGGCTGCAGCGCAGCAAGGGGACACTCCATGCTGCGCGCCCGCGCCACCGGGACCGCGCGCGCCATGCGTGCCACCTACTGGGCAAGTCTCTCCCTCTCCCAATTCTATACCGACCCCGGTGTGCAGGACCGTCATGTACACGGATGAAGTAGGTATTGGGTTGGGCTCTAAAATGGTTAAGCACCTTGCACCTCATAACATCGTAAACAACTGTTTACCAGGAATGTCTATGGACCACCTGATATCACGAATCTCCATAGACACATTCGATCGCGATACAACTCTAGTAGTGTTACTAGCAAACAGTTTAACTTTAAGTAAACATGACCTACTCAAATTGTCTGAAACCCTCACAGAAATTAGCAAAGGTGCTATAGGTAAAATAATTATTTGTGCTTGTTTGTTTTCCCATAAATTGACAAATAAATGTAATAAAAATATTGATTATCTGAACTCGATATTATATAAAATGGCATTATATAATTCTAAAATACTGTATTTTGATACAAATAAATTTGTAAATAATTTCGATTTGACGCGTAAATATTGTTATTTACCATGTAGGTACTTAGATGAATGTGCTAAGTTGTTAGCATATAATATTTTAGACCCCGTTATGACTAGCATAGCGAGCGATAACAGTAGGACGGAGCCTGCGCTGAGTTTTATTAGCGCCGGTTCTGCGCCGGAGCTGCCGGTTGATTTAAACTGACAGCTTCGACAACGACCGCGGCTGCCTTCGTTCGCGACGACAGTCGCGGTGGCCCCGTGCTTGCCCTCAGGCCGACGAGCATTACAAGTAAATTGGGTGATAATGTAATAAATGTTATTCATCAGAATATACAGGGTTTTTCTAGTAAGGAACTTGAAATTGGTTTATTTATAGATAGTGCTAATGTACACGTTTTATGTGTTACTGAGCATTGGCTTAAAGGTTATGAGTGCATGTTTAATTTTAATAATCATAACATAGTTAGCTTGTTTGCTAGGCAATCTTGCAGTCGGGGGGGATCCTTAATTATAGTTAAAAATAACATTAAATGTAAGGAGCGTAAAGATATTGTTATGAAGTCCATTGAACGTCACATTGAAATTGCGTGTATTGAAATGGAGCAATTTATTATTGTTTGCGTATACAGACCCCCTTCAGAGGATTACAAACTATTTGAGAGCGTTTTAGAGAATGTTCTTAGTTGTGTTTTTAATAGTAAGAAGTGTATAATTGTGTGTGGAGATTTTAATGTTAATTTACTCGACAAATCGCCCATGTCTATTAACTTACTGAGCGTTTTTAAATCCTTTAATTTAGTAAATCTGTTCTGTGAGCCTACCAGAATCACAACAACCAGTGCAACGTGTATTGATAATATATTTAGTAATTTTGACCCCATTCAGAAATCTATAATTAATATCTTAAGTTCGGACCACTGCGGTCAGCAAGCTTCTTTCAAGGGAAAAACTGATAATACTCCTCAAGATTTTATATTCAGGCCAATTTCTAAAACTCGATTAGATTTGTTTAATTCTAAGATCTCCAAACAATTGAATTATATGACGTGTACTCGGGATGATCCAGATAGCTTGTGTTCTTCATTATTTAATTGTATTATCAAGGAATTTGATGCCTGCTTTAGTTTAAGAAAGGTAAAAGGTCAGCAAGGTACGAAGTTTAGTGATTGGGCTACACCAGACATTCACGCAAAAAGGTATAAATTATATGAGTTATACGCTACAAGAGCTGTCGATCATAGGCCTGAGTTTCTAGATTACGTCAAAAACTATTCTAAACAATTCAAACAGATTTGTGCCGCCGCAAAGTCAGAATATTTTTCCAACAAAATCCGTAACTCAGACAACAAGATTAAAACGGTTTGGAATGTAATTAATACTGAAACTGGTAGAACTAGAGTTAGAGACCCGCATTACAGCCTGCAAGTTGAAGATACTCTAGTGAACTCGGACCTTGATGTAGCTAAAGAGTTTGAGCGGTTCTTTACAAATATACCTTTAGATACCACTAAATCATTACAATCATCTCCTCATAAGGCTGAAATATTATTAAGATCAAATGTGAAGGAATGCACAGATGTGTTTAAATTTTATCATATCACTTCTAAAATTGTTATTAATACGTTTAGGTCACTTAATCTAAAAAAGACTGAAGATCTCTGGGGCCTCTCTGTCACAGTATTGCAGTCCATCCTGGAATTAACTGCACCTTATTTAGCTGCTTTATTTAACAAGTGTATCGATATCGGAGTGTTTCCCGACCTGATGAAACACAGTAAAATTATACCCTTGTTTAAGTCAGGGACAAAAACAGACCCTACAAATTTTAGACCAATTTCGATACTGCCAGCACTGAGTAAAGTTTTTGAGAAAATCATTTTAAACCAAATATCCTCACATTTTAGTAGGAATAAGTTGCTTCACAGTAGTCAATTTGGGTTTACTAAGGGACGGTCTACTACAGATGCCAGTTCAACCTTAATTAAATATGTATTTGATGCCTGGGAAGAATCACTAGACGTAATTGGAGTTTTTTGTGATTTATCCAAGGCGTTTGACTGTGTTGATCACGTAACGTTAGTGCGGAAGCTAGGTTATTATGGAATTAAAAATGGAGCCCTTGATCTTATCAAATCTTACCTTGCTCACCGAACTCAGCGGGTGGACATAAACAGAACGCAATCTCCTGGATCAGCTGTTGCTATGGGAGTGCCCCAAGGCTCAATTCTGGGCCCATTCTTGTTTTTGATCTATATCAACGATCTCCCTTACGTTGTGCGCGATAGACATGAAATAGTCCTGTTTGCCGATGACACTTCACTTTTATTCAAGGTAGATAGAAAACAGAAAAATTTCAATGACATTAATGATACGTTGTCTACAACTGTTGATTGGTTTACAGCCAACAACTTACTTTTAAATACCAAGAAAACCAAGTGCATGAAATTTTCTCTGTCAAATGTGAAAGGAGTGAATGGGGCTAGTATTAGACTAAAGGATGAGACGCTGTCATTCGAAGACAAAATAGTATTTTTAGGTATTACTTTAGACTCGAAACTGCAATGGAATGCTCATATATCCACCCTTGCGGGAAAACTTAGTTCTGCAGCGTATGCAGTAAAGCGAATCCGACAACTTACAGACGTCGAGACGGCGAGACTGGTGTATTATAGTTATTTTCATAGTGTTATGAGCTATGGGATTTTGTTATGGGGAAAAGCGGCTGACATTCAGGCCGTCTTTGTACTACAAAAGCGGGCTATACGTTTTATTTATCAACTGGGTTCTCGGGTCTCTCTCAGAGATAAATTTAAAGAAATTAATATTCTTACTGTCGCGTCGCAGTATATCTTTGAAAATATCATGTATGCACGCAAAAACATACATCACTTCAGACATAACCGTGACGTTCACAAGTTTAACACGCGAAATAAAGATAAACTCGTAGTCCCATGTCACCGTCTTCGTAAAGTTAGCACATCGTTCGCAGGGAACTGTATACGCTTCTACAATAAGATACCTACTGATATTGTCAATGGGTCATTATTCGAGCGTTTCAACCGCCTCACTTTTGTGGACATATTTTTGAAGAATCGGACGTTTATTTTGATGCCGTTTTTGGATATTTGTTAGATATCCGGGAAACTTAGATACCTAACCAGACACGAAATCGAAATCTGCAGCCACTTCTACAAAAATGTGACCAAAAAAGTGATTCGGAACAAACGCCCAAATAATGACCGCAATATGCCGTTCAATAAATTTAAGTCTCGCATTAAGTGCTGCTTGCTGGGTAAGGCATATTATACTGTTAATGACTTCCTAAATGATAAAGACGTTTTTAAGTAGTGTGAGCTTACTGAAGTTAGGGTTATTTTTGTCTTTTGTAATTATAGCTGAGCACTGGGCAGCGCTTATTGCAAAATGCCTTTAAGCCAATGATGTACACTTTTAAAATTAAATTTACCTATTGTTTTTTTTGTAAAAAAATATATATATATTAATTCTTGTGTGCACAAGACATTTTAGAATTGAGAACACATTATGACGTTTCTCGCCGGACAGATACTTTTTTATTGTTATCTTTGTCCGGCAGCATGAGCATGTCATGCTCACTTAAAGGTCTTTGCTTACGGCGGCGTCGTTGATCGGGTCGCCACCTTCCCGAACACATGGTTGAGGGAGGCGATGGCTAAGATACGCGTCATACTCGTGAACGGGTGCTGTCTGTGGGGTCCGGTCTGTTCACGCTTGCAAGGACCTGTTTTTCCAATTTAGTTATTTTAATTATCGTTCCTGACGTAGAGACCTCGTCATGTTGTTCTCCTAATCATGATTTTTAACTTTATTTTATTGACTTTACATTTGTAAGGATTTTGTTTGTATTGCTTTTTGTTTTTTAATAATTATTTATTACTTTATTACCTTGTAATGTAACTTACTTTTAAGTATTATTGTACCTAATTAATAATTGAAAAAATGACCTTCTGTTGGAGTTTCTTGCGGCGCTTCTTCTCCGCAATGATGGTCTTGTCCGAAGCGCTAGTAGATTCACTCCATGTTACCGACGTGTAAAAGAGCCCTCATGTGGCCAATTTACTGAATAAATATTTTGATTTTTGATTTGATTTTTGTATGTTGGTCGTAGGCAGCGATGTACCTCTCTCTCGACTTCGCCGGGAATAGATTCTCAATAATAACTTAAGCTGCGTTGGCGATGTCCGGCGGAGTCGCATTTTCCATATTTTCTGATGACGACATAAGTATTTTTTATTGATATATGACACCCTTTTAATATATTTTTTGAATCGCACAATTTATATCGGTATTTATAAATTATAATTATCGGCACTTCGGCAGATTACATCATTTTCTATGACTTACCACAGATAATGTCAAACGTGTTCAGGAGTCCGATTCTAGTGACAGTCGAGATCAATACTTTATATGCGAGATTTTTAGAAAATTGTATGCAACTGACATTTAATCTCGAATGAAACTTCATATCGAATGGCACAAGAATTGGGGTCCTGACGTATTATGATAGTTTGAGTCCACGCATTATATTTTAAAAAAAAGCTATTATGTACGATAGGGCGTAATGGTAAAAAAAGGCCCGCGGGTATTATTTTGGATTTACGGTCGATTTTTCTAGCATGTTAGGACACTATTTACGAGCAAGTGTGATGAAAAAGTTTTTTCACTTCTCATGCTCGTAAAGTCCTTCTTTATGCTGGGTATAGGCTGCATAAAATCGCATTTTATGCTCTAGTGCATAAAGTAATTTCTTCTTTTAAGACTAAGACAATAAGGCCTTACAGCCACATACACAATACACCTTAATTTAATTTATATATTTTTATGAAATATAGGTTATTTATATCTTATTTTAATTACGACATATGTAATACTATCTAAATACTTTAAGATTAATACAGGCGTGCATTTACGTAAAAAAAATATTAGTAACGCAAATATTTATAATAACTTGGCATTAAGGCTCAAACCATAGTGTCCATAGTCAAACGTCACATAGTTAAAATTAAAAAAAAATAAGAAAAATTGTGTAGCGGGAAGTTAATTATTCGTCAAACAAAATTAAAAACTAACTAAATTTGTTGTGTTGCGGTTGAAAAGTCAATAAATTATTCGTAAGTAATTGAACAATGTCTTCAAGCAGTGATAGTGACGATCAAAAAATTATTTCGCCTGAGACTTTAATGAACAGAAGTGCGAAAAATGTAATTGAGCAGATATTGCCGCCTAAATCGAAGAAAATCTATCTCAGCACATACGAAAGTTCTATGATTTGGAGGAACCAAAAAAAACGTAAACACGTTTGCGGAGTGTGTTTTTTAAGCTATTTTGACGAACTGTCGAAGAAATTACATTTTATGCGTGATAGAACATATTAATTACATTATAAAAATTAATTATAATTCTTGTATATGCTTAATCGTTGTTTTATTTCCTTGCAATCGAAGTGAAAAGCAGAGTGTAAAACTCGAGCATAAAACCCATTTTACCCTCGACGTGACCATATGCACGTCTCGGGTAAAATGGTACGTTTTATGCACTTGTTGTACAATCTACTATTGATCGCCATTTCCTCAGAGACTGTAAAAAAAACCGGAATATAAAGTACCTACCTACTATGTCCGTCTCGGGGTTACTTTTTTGTACCAATTTTTTACATTAATGGGTTGTGGCGTTGAACCGTAAAAACGGAACATTCAGACAAAGAAACAAACACACTATGGGAATTTTGTGGTTTTAGGCAAGCATTGACAAAGAAAATTGCAGAATAACGCTGGATTTAAATAGTGCGCTGCTATTGTGATGATAAAGATTTATAGTTTGGGGATAGAAACAGTGATCTTTCTTTTATTATATTGTGTGCTATGACTGCTGCTATAAGCTATAAAGAGCACTAGTTTCACGCTGAAGGATATCAGCTGGATGAAGCTAGTGTCATCAGATTTAACAAAACTGGGTCACACTATCCTTGTTTTCTCATAACATTTTAATATCAATGAGTATATTTTAGCATTTTATGAAGAACTTGTTTTTACCCGCGACTTTGTCCGCATAGAACTCGTTAGAACTTTGAAATTAAAATAATTCAATGACCTTAATCGGGTTGAAGCCGTTAAGCGGTTTAGCAGTGACAGCGAAACAAACTTTCACATGGATAATACTAGGGTTGTTTAGTTGTTTACTACACCTGGTCCGTGGAAAAGTTAATTATTGCTATTTCCACGGGAACTGACAATTTTTTCCGCCTTAAAAAGTATCCAATGTCCTTACCTGGGAATCACTGGTTCATTTTTTTTATAATGTTTTGTAACATAACATGTATGGTAGTAAATTCTATTCTATTTATTCCGCGAAATCGCGCAGCATCAAATCTTATTACGCATGTTTTTCATTTGAAAACATCGATAGGTATTCACTGAATTCACGTATTTCATTGTTTACGCGAACGGACGGAGCGGGTTATACTGGAACGTGAAAACAATCCAACCACGGTCCATTAGCCCCTGTCATTGAAACATAGCTTACACGTAAGGGATCGTTGTATATGCAGACGCCACGGGCGACTGGTCGGGCGGTTCACCGCTTGTAAACAGTTTTCATAACAGTGTGGCGTTATGGGTGCCTGGTAGAGACATGTTTTTATTGAAGTGATAACTTTCTTAAAGTCAGTCTTAGAGTGATTTGTTGCTATTAATCAGACTGTGATTGGATTAAGACAGACTATAAAGCTTCTTAAATAGATTCTGTAAGTAATTTGTTTGCATAGGATGGTGTTGAGTCTAGTAAGCCAATTAAAGATTCGGTAGAACGTAGAAAGGCAATTACGAGAGTCGATAGAGCAAGTCGATGAAGTTTCATAATTAAATCATTTGCATTGATTAACTGCGAATTCTCAATCAGACTAAGATATTCTAGTGTAATGTGTTCTAGTAATGATATTAAAGTTTGTAATTTATCAAAAGATGAATAATATGTAGGTATGCATGTACCTATTTTATTAAAGCAGTTTCACTAATCTGTTACACTGATATGTTATATTAATTATTTTCTGTTATTTTTCTATCGTAATTGTTGTTCTTACAATTATAAGATCAAGCAAAAACATTTTTGTTTCTGGTATTTTAATTTTCACTTTATTTAGTTTTTTTATTTGTTGTTATAGGGGTCATAGTAATACACACTCAGTGTATTTTTTTATTTCTAGCTGTCACGGTTCCGAAAGTCGGTATCTTTTGCCCTAAGAAAGACGGACGGACAGACGGAGAGCGGAGCTTTAGTGTAAATTAGGGAAACACTGGCACCCTCTGGGTACTAATCCCGCGTAGAGTATAATTTTTTAAATATTTTTTCTACTTATAGCTAATTAGCCAGTATTTAAACCCGAATCTCGTTACATTTGCTACAAAGGCAACGATTGAAAAAAGGTTTGCTGTTTTTTTCCATTTATTTTAAATTTAATTACTGCTGACACTTCAATTTAAATAGTATCGTAAAGTAAAATCTAATTCTAATATCGCACTTTAACTTATTACCCCTCAGGCGTTTAAAGTCAGTCTTGAAATGTCAAGTGCTTAAATTATATCTAAATAGGACGACGTCAAAATTTTGAAACGTCAAGGTCGTACAACGTCTAGGTCGTACAACGTCAAGGTCGTACAATGTCAAGGTCTTACTATGTCAAGCTAACTATTCTGACATTGACGTGACTGTCATTCTGAGACTGACGTATTACTAGTATGACATTTTAAGATGTTGACGTTGTAATAACTGATCATTCTGAAATTTTGACAAATAACTACTCCGACATTCTACGATCTAGGCAGCTTGACATATCAAGACTGACTTTAAAAGTTGATGTTGTTTTACTACCTGGTCATTCTGAGACTGACGTATTACTATTATGACCGTGGTACTAACTGGCCATTCTTAGACTTTGACATATTACTACTCTGACATTCTACAATCAAGGCAGCTTGACAATTCAAGAGTGACTTAAACGCCGGAAGGAAAATAAATAAAGTAAAGGAAGATAGTTCCTCTGACACAAAACTAGTTTTTGTTTCATATAAAATTAGTGATTTCTGTTCCAAATTGAATTCAGTAAAGGTCTCTATACTTCACGGTACAGTGCAAATAAGTCCAAATGGAGGTTCATTCTAGCGTGCCCGACGAATTGTGAATTTAAATTCAGGATAAAACGAAACGTGTTCAATTCTATTCGAGCAAATACTAGCACTTTCTTATATCACCGACGGATTAGAGCGATTTTCATCCGTAATCTTTCAATGAATATCATTTCCAATAAGAATTGGCTGGTAAATAATATTCCAGAGCCAAAACTATATTTTCTGAAGCAAAAAATTGAATTGCTAGTATCCGATTCAATGCGATACGACAATTTGCACGTAAAACGGAACGCTGAAGCGCATTTGCGATACCAAAAGACGTATGTGTATCGGCTATTGTATTAACTTACGCCGTTTTGGATTAGCAAAGTAGTTGCTACCGGGACGAGCGTTATGAGACGTTGTATTGCTCGTGAAATGGAACGTTGGAGTTAAGGAGTTGTTTTGAAAATAAAGTCGTGGGCAGTGAAATCGGGCCACCGTACCTACAAGTATAAGTATACTGTGACCCGTTTTGTTTCTTTGAAGTGTTGGATGGTGTTGTCAACTTCTATAGTTGTTCTAGCTTAACGTTCGTCGTTAAATTTTATTCAATTGTTAAGTTTGATTCTGATTCTTGTTGGGTAGTCTCTTTATTCCTTATCAAAACTAAATCTTTTATTTCTAATTAAGAACTTACTCAGTAGGTATCGTTCAGTAAATCTATGAGAATTGGACGGGTAGTCGCTATTTTAATTAATAAACACATTTTTAGGATAGAAACGTATTTTTCGAAAATGCCTTTATCATTACGAGTAGGTATACCTGTAAAACATATCCGAAAATGTCGGATAACAGAATTTTACTAAATTAGTAGGAAAACATGAAACTTTATACTAGAGCGGTTTTAAATTATTTCCAGTGAACGTAAAAACATGAAATAAACGGAAAATATGTCAGTTTACTCACATAATTAAATTACGGAGTCGACTCGTTGAACCTGTAAAAAAAGAAAATAATGCGTCAAAATTCTGTACATACTTAAATTTAATTCCGTGGATGGAGTGTTGCAACTGGTCATGAACAAAGACCCATGATGGAGACTTGATTCTCATGTTACAGAGGAAGATAAGAAGGGTTATTAATTTGTTTTGAAACAAACAAGTTATAACCTCATCATCATCATCATCATCATCAGCCCGTTGCAGTCCACTGCGGGACATAGGACTCTCCCAAGGAACGCCACAGAGCCCGGTTTACTGCTTTATGCATCCAGTTGCTGCCGGCCGTCTTATGCAAGTCATCCCGCCATCTGGCTAGAGGGCATCCCACGGTACGAATAACCTCATGATCTTTGAATTAAGAATTAAGTGTCCATACATACATAACTTCACGCCTGTCTCCCAATGGGGTAGGCAGAGACTATGGAACGCCAGGTGCACCGGTCTAAACATACAATTTTCAACTTTCTCTACATTCATTAATCTCTTTATGCACGTAAATACGTCGGTTTTGGAGGCTTTTTATTTAGCCCTTATTCAGTACATAGCGAATCTGATCACCAAATCTGATCTGATTTGAGTGTCCAATTGTTCATTATAATAGAAAACGTATGTTAGTAAGGTTTAGTTTTGGTTGAGTTGTAGTTCTTAAATAAACTGAGGTCCTAGTTAAAAAAAGTACAGGTCGACTTAACTCTTAATAAAAAAGGGGATATACATTAATGAATCATTTTAAGTAACCGACATTATATACCTATATGCATGTAAAATTGTAATATATAATATCTTGACACTATTAAATTGTGCATTTTTTACCCTGCCTATGAAGCTACAGATCCTGGGTTAAAATCCCGGTAAGGGCAGATATTTGTGTGATGAGCACGAATATTTGTTCCTGAGTCTTGGGTCTTTTCTCTATATAAGTATTTATATCATTGTCTAGTACCCAAAGTACAAGCCTAGGGCTTAATTTGGGACTAGGTCATATTGGTATGACATTGTCTCAGGAAAAAAAAAAAAACACAGCAGCTTTTTTTTAATGAGCAATAATTGACAACAATTCATTTTGTGCTAAGGTAGTAAAATAAAATACCGTTTCTAGATTTTACACTGCTGATTACAGTAAAAATATCTTTGGATTTTTTTAATGCAGTATTTTTTTATTTATGTAGAAAAAACAGTAAAAACAGTTGGATTGTGAATGTTAGGAATACACTTATAGTGCCCTCAGTCCATTTATTACCAAAGGAATTAAAAAAAAATATACAACTGTCATGTTAATTTTTTATCTGTCTGACGGATTATTTGATTCTAACGACACGCTTTCGATTCTACGCAAAATAATTTATTTATTTTTATGGCGTCTACAAATTACGTAATTAATTAAATTACGCAAAATAACAAATTTGTGAACGAACGGCAGCGAATGATTAACAAGTGAGTGACATGACATGACAGTCAGTTTATTTTTATTTTATATCAGGCTAAGATCACGACATCAGTATTCCTAACTTTGTATACAGGGTGAAATAGGGGTCGTGGAGCAAGAAAGACGCATTTAACTTACTTTCACCAAAGGATCACGATAGGTTAGGACTAACAGTTATTAAAGTTAGTTATTTAAGTCAGTACAGCAAATAATTCAAAGTGCCGTTTATCGCCCTCCTAACACCGATAAAAATAAATTCATTAAAGAACTTTGCCGCGTCATTACATTATATCCACGTTCGCAAGATTACGTACTAATAGGTGATTGTAATATAGACTTAAAAAGGGCTAGCCCTATCGTCACCAAGTACCTAAATTGTATGAGTGAGCTGGGCCTCGAATGTGGTATTAGACAGTATACCCGCGTTGAAAACAAAGGCGAACTGTTGACCAAGTCGTGCATTGACCATGTGTTCGCGCGCTGCGCGAGCGCCCGGCTAGCGCGCACCGCCGTCGTCAACACTGTGCTGGCCGACCACTACATAACCGGCTTCGCGTCAGTCGGCAACTCCAGTATACAAGCGACATACAAACATGTTATGAAGTTAGATAGTGATCGGTTACGAAATGAACTTAAGAACATTAATTGGGAGCCAGCCATGCTATTAAATAAGCCTAGTGAAATAATGGACTTAATTTTAAATAAATACTCGTATATTTACGACAATTGTTACCATTCCGTTAAAATCAAACAAAATAAAAGAACCCTATGTACATGGATAAGTGAAAGAATAGTTAAAATGTGTAACAAAAGAGATGAGCTGTTTGCTATATGGAAAAAAGATGAAAGCAATAAGGAAAACAGATTATTATATAATAAATATAGGAACAAAACGAATAAACATATAAATAAAGTTAAGAATCATCATGTCATAAAAGAAATTTCAGATAACTTTCGTAATCCAAAAAGAGTATGGCAAATTATAAATAGAATAAGCGGTAAAGTAACTAAATCCATTGATACTATAATTACTAAATTCTTTAATTTAAATCCTCAAATTTTGTCTAACACTTTTGCAAATGATTTTACGAAAAATGTCAAAAAAATAATCTCTAAATGTAATTTGCCTCTATTGGAAAGTATGGATTATTGTAATCAACCAAGTGTTACAATGAGGTTGCGTAAAGCTAGGAACGAGGATATATTCACTATCATCAAACAATTAAACGACCGCAAAAGTCCCGGTATTGATAAAATACGCGCGTCGGATCTTAAGTACATAAACCCAAGTATAACTCCAGTAATAACACATTTAATCAACTGCTGTATCTCAACCTCATCGTATCCAGATCAGCTCAAGATTGGTGTCATAAGACCTATTTATAAAAATGGCTCACATACAGACATCAACAACTACAGACCCATTACTATATTACCATGTATAGATAAAATAGTTGAGAGGTACTTCGGTAATGAGCTAAATAGGTTTCTATCAAAAAACAATATCATTAACTCGCGGCAATATGGGTTCCAAAAAGGCCGAAATACTTCTCAACTATTACTAAACTTTGCTGATGAGGTGAACTGTAACTTGGACGCCGGTAGGCAGGTGTTGGCTGTATTAATCGACTTCAGTAAGGCGTTCGATACCTTGTGCTACAAAACGCTTTATTCCAAATTAGAACAAAACGGAGTGCAGGGACCGCTACTTAAATGGTTTCAAAATTATCATGAAAACCGATATACATCGGTCAATATAAACCAGGTTCACAGTGATAAGATATTAACAGAAGAAGGCACAGCACAAGGATCTATCGTCGGACCAACCGAGTACCTGATTTATGTAAACGATATGTGTAATATATTCTCAGGATGTTCAGTTTACCAATTTGCGGATGACACTTGCTTGTTGGTAGCCGATACGGACATTAGAACTGCTCAAAGCGCTCTGCAACGCAACTTTGATCTAATAAATAAATGGGCACATGACGTTGGGCTAGTTTTAAATGCGAAAAAGACCAAGATGATGTATATAACGTCAGCACATAAAAGATTTGACACAATACCTACCATATTGGCTCACGACCACGCATGCCTGCACGGAGGACGAGGCGCGAGCAATTGCAGGTGTCCAAGCCTCGAATTGGTAACTAAACATACCTATCTAGGGCTGGTCATTGACAATAGGTTCAACTGGAAATATCATGTAGAAAGTGTATGTACGAAACTAAGAGCCCTGTTAGCTAAGTTTTCCATTTTGAAATTTAAAGTACCATATAACACCCTAAGACTGATGTACTTAGCTCTTGCAGATTCAGTAATTGGCTATAGTATAGGAACATACGGACGTACATATAAAACTTATATAGATAAAGTATATAGACTGCAACTATCACTGTTAAAAACCATAGTGCCAGCCAAAATAAAACGCCAATTTACAAATTGCCATGATCAATTATTTAACTACTGTAAAGTCTTAAAAGTATACGACAAAATAAATATACAGATCATAAGCGAGGGGTTCAGCCGCATAAAGGACTTGAAAAACAGAACAAGACCAAATAGTTTAAGGCCAATGGCTAACTTACCTCCTTATTTATTACCTAATTTTAAGAATAATTATGGGAAGTTTACCGCAGATTACATGTTGCCGAATGTTCTAAATCAGTTGCCAAAGAATATTTTAAACAAATTGTTAAATGTGAAGAATAGTAGACAGGGTAAAAATGTACTAAAAAGTCACTATATATCTAGTTACTTAAAACAGAACTGATTGATTATTTATTCTATAAGTATTGATTGTTACAAATAAGTGTCAGACGACTCACTGCTTACGATTAAGCCACACAGGCTTCTGTAAGCATTTAATGTATTAGATTAAGTTTTTTTCTTTTATATTGAATAATAAACAAAAAAACTGGGATGATTTGAGATCATGGTCACCCTTCTGTTTCCCAAGAAAACTTATGTCAAGTGCATGTACTTAACAATCATCGCAGTAAGTATGTAAAGAGGTTGTTATGACGATACTGATAGACAGATAAGAAAAATTCCTTTGTTTGTTGTTTGTTTTCAAAGAGGTTGTAATTGGAAAAGTAGGGTGACCACGCATTTTAGTTACTTAACGTTTTTTTAATTAAAATAAGTAAATACCGAACCATCTTTGTTTCAATTAAAATATATACAGGTAACATCGCAATCGTTAACTGAGTCAGAAAAAAATGGTTGGGATCACGACCCCTATTTCACCCTGTATACGGTCTTTTTAATGACTATTACTTTAATAAATTATTATTACAGGGATCGGAAATTCGGATCGATATTTACCTAAAGTTGGCAAAATCCCGGATAAAGATAGGCAAACATGGCGTCGGCTCCTTAAAAATATTATTTTAATAATTTAAGTTCTGGGATTCTGGGATTCTACAAAACGTTAATATAATAATTACTTTACATGTAGGATTCATTTAAGAACATTCTGTTTTGCTCCTATAAATTAGTACATTACAGGTAAATTAAATAACATTTGGTTAAACATATCATGGAAAATAACTTCAAACAGTTAATATAAATAAATAATTATGAATTTATGCCGGTGTAATATATTATTTTGAAATCCCGGAAAATTTATTATGAATTATATGATTGATTGAGTCCACCTCCATACAACTGAACAACAAAGCCGGCGCGAAAGTATAGGTAAATATCGATCCGAATTTCCGATCCCTGTATTAACGACGAATGTAAGTTAAATAAAGATTAACCAAGAAATAATGGTACTCTAATTTTTAACCAGCTTATAAACGCGAAAAAACAATAATGCTTTTTTTTTGAAATGTCGTCAATTGTGTATTTAATGAAATTACATTTTGTATTTGGCTCTAATTTCTCTAATTTCAACATAAACACCGGAAACCACCGGTTGAAAGTGACGCGCTGCTCTTGCCTTATTTAATAACATCATGTTGTTACTACACTCACTTCTGACCATAAAGATTTCTATTTCTATATCTGATTCTATAGAGCCTAACAAAACCCTGCTTAAGCACTACCTAAGTATTATTTAAATTTAAGTTAAGGATGGTTTAACAACTGTGATATAAGTATACGAAGAACGCGGACCCCACAGTCAAATAGTGAAAAGTGAGTGAATATATATAGAAGAATATTAAGGAAATTGAAAAAAAAATCTCACTAGACAGTAATCACAAAAATATGAAAACAATTTGTATTCATTTAAGACACACCTCTAATCAGCAAGTTTTTTTTTCAGAATCTCTTTTTAAAAGTTCCTAATTTCAATTTAAAATTTAAAAACGTCCCGTTTTCAGGCTCGCTATGGTGTTTTCCATAAAATTAAACTAGCAGATTTTTATAAGTTACGAGTTCCTTTTTTACCGTTTCCTCCCCCTTTTTTAGAGGGTTTTTTACTTTGTAACTTGTTCTACCTTGCTGTTTTTATTTGACTTATACTCTAGGCAGAATCTTTGACAACCTACCATTACTGACGCAACTCAACTGACATTGGCACAAGCCTTGTGGCTGCCATTAAAGAGAAGAAGAAGAAAAAAAAAATGCTTATTCTTAATGCTAAGAAGAGTCCTATTCAACGTAAAGTCTTCTTTTCACTTTATATTTTTCTATTGAACTTCTGTGTGCGTTCAGTAAATATTTCTTTTGTATTCTACTCTTCATTATTTCCAATAGAATAAACTGTTATGTATGTGCATGTGTGCGGGTGCACCCGCTGTGCGTGTAACATTAGTATAATAAAGCAGTGTGAAATTAGCTCGCTTGTTTAATGGTCGTGTCCCTCCCGGTTCCATATCTAACACGTGGCGACGACCGGACTCGCGTTTTACTTTTAAAATGACCACGGGAGTATCGTTTGGTATTTTATCAACCTTTGATCACCTTTCACAAGAGTGGAATGGGTACAAGTCACGGTTGAATCAATGGTTCATCGCCAACGACATCGACCACGAGACGGACAAGGCAGCGGTCAAGCGAAGGGCGATTCTGTTGAGTGCACTGAGCGAATCGACATTTAAGCTTGCGAGTGACCTGGCTTTGCCAAAAAAGATGGAAGACTTAAACTACGAGGAGATCTTAAGGCTCCTTGATAACCACTTTACTCCGAAGAGGTTTGGGTTCGCAGAAAAGTCAACCTTTTATTTGGCAACACAGCGGCCAGGGGAAGGTCACACTCAATGGGCAGCCAGGATTCGAGGGCTAGCGGCGCACTGCGGCTTTAAGAACTTAGAGGAGGCTCTGCTTGATAAGTTTATCATGGGCATGGTAGCTGGCCATGAAAAAGATAAGTTGTTCGCACAGGATCAAAAGGAGCTGACCCTGGCTAAAGCCATCGAGCTGGCTGAGAGCGTGCGTTGCGCGCGCCGCGCGTCCTCGGTGGCGCCGGGTGGCGGAGCGCCAGCCCAGGACGCCGCCGTGTTCAATATCTTCAAAAAAGAAAAATGTAGTGTGTGCGGGTTTACTAACCACAAATCTGATCAGTGCGGCTATAAAAACTATAAATGTAAAAAGTGCAATAGAAAAGGACATTTGCGTAAAATGTGTTCGTTTAATGACAAGATTAAATACGTTGACGAAGGTACGGCGGACGAGGGAGACGACGGTAAGTGTCTTTATAATATTCGGTGCATAAAAGGAAAGCCTATGACGGAGCGCGTTGTTGTCAGTGGACTGGCTTTAGAGTTCGAAATAGACAGCGGATCAGCGGTTAGCGTAATTTCGGAGAACACTTTTGAATCTCACTTTAAGGAGTTGCCATTGTCGGTCACCAATAAAAAATTGTTATGTTATACAGGGAAAAATATAAAAACTTTAGACACAATTAATTTACCAATTTCGTATAGCGGGGAAACGCATTGTTTGTGTGTGTACGTAGTTTGTAATGGCGGCCCGCCGCTGCTGGGCCGCGACTTCATTCGCGCGTTCCACCTGGAGCTGGCGCCAGCGCAGTCGGCTGGCGGCGCGCGCGCCGTCAACGCCGTGTACGCACACGAACAAAACGAATGCGATATTGTTAAACAATTGTCTATAACATTCCCACAAGTATTTTCGGGTACTCTCGGTACGTTCAATAAATACAAGGTTAAGTTACATTTAAAGCCAGACTCAAAACCCGTTTTCATTAAAGCGAGACCAGTTCCATATGCTTTAAAGGAAAAAATCGATACAGAATTGGATAGACTTATAGCGTTAGGTATCTTAGAACCCGTCCAGCATTCAGAATACGCTTCACCAATAGTGCCAGTGCTAAAAAAGGACGGCAGTATCCGTATATGCGCCGATTATTCTGTTACAATTAACAAACAGTTACTAGTAGACCAGTACCCCTTGCCTACCATCAATGATTTATTGTCAAAGTTACACGGGGGAGTTCAGTTCAGCAAAATAGATTTATCTATGGCGTATAACCAGTTTATGCTGAGTGAATCATCCCAAATGCTAACGTGCATCAACACGCACCGCGGGTTGTATAAGTATACGCGGCTGGTGTTCGGGCTCTCGAGCGCGCCGGCCGTGTTCCAGCGCGCCATGGAGGGCGTGCTGGCCGGCGTGGACGGCATCATCTTCCTGCTCGACGACGTGCTCGTGACGGGCGCCTCGCCCGCGCAGCACCGGCAGCGGCTCGCGGCGGTCTTACAGCGGCTGGAGGACGCACAACTAACGGTGCAACTGAGTAAATGCGAGTTTTTTAAAGACGAGGTCGCTTATCTCGGGCACATAATAGATAAAAATGGTGTAAGGAAATCACCCGATAAGGTTAAGGCGATATTAGAGGCCCCTAAGCCCTTAAACGTAGCTCAGCTGCACTCGTTTTTAGGGTTAACTAACTATTATAGGAATTTTGTTCCGGAGGCTTCGTCAATTTTAAGCCCCTTATATAAATTATTACATAAAAATGTAAAATGGGAATGGTCGACCGTGCATAATGATGCTTTTATTAAGGTAAAAAATATACTGGGGTCAGACTCAACGTTAGCACACTTTGACCCTACAGCTACTTTAATTTTGACAGTAGATGCGTCCCCAGTAGGATTGGCGGGAGTGATATCCCAAATAGGCGATGATGGCCTGGAACGACCTGTTTCTTATGCCTCCCGAACTCTTACTTCGGCGGAAAAAAATTACTCCCAAATCCAAAAGGAAGCTACGGCGATAGTTTTTGGGGTTAGACGCTTCCATCAATACCTTTATGCTCACTCAGTCCCTTTTATATTGCGGACTGACCATAAGCCACTTCTCTCGATATTTAATCCGCATAAAGGCATTCCTGAGGTATCAGCCAATAGACTCCAACGTTACGCGATATTTTTGTCAGCTTACAATTATACCATAAAGTACGTTAGTAGTAAACAAAATAGTGCTGATTATTTATCGCGAGCGAGCCTCCCGGTGCGGGCGACGGCGAAAGCGGGGGAGGGTGCGCGGGCTGAGGGATCGGAATGCGAGGATGACGCGGCCTACTCGTACATTAATTTCGTGGTAGAGGGTAGCCTACCGGTGACGCGGGCCCAGCTGGGGCTCGAGACGAAACGCGACGACACGTTAAGCATGGTGAAGCGTTACGTCATGAACGGGTGGCCAAGAAAGACTAACGATCATCAATTAAAACCTTATCATAAGTGTCGACTGCAGTTGTCGTACGAAAACGGGTGTATAATGCGCGGTCATAAGGTTGTAATTCCGGCGGCATTACAGAAAAATATTTGCGATGAATTGCACAGTTCGCATTTCGGCATAGTTAAGATGAAGGCGGAGGCACGCAGGCGCGTCTGGTGGCCCGGCGTGGACGCGGCGCTGGAGCGGCTGGCGGGGGCGTGCGGCGTGTGCGCCGCGCTGCGCCCCGCGCCGCCGCGCGCGCCTCTCTCGCCGTGGCCGCTGCCCCCGCATCCATTTTATGGTGTGCATCTCGATTTTTTAGGCCCGTTCAGTAATCAAATGTTTTTAATAATTGTTGACGCCTATAGTAAATGGGTGGAATGTTATTCCATGACGTCATCGTACGGTTCTAGGGCCGTTATAGACAGGCTGTATGACTATATGTCGCGCGTAGGAGTACCTCACACATTGGTCAGCGACAATGGCACCTCTTTTACCTCTCAGGAGTTTCAGGACTTTTGCTCCGTTAATGGTATTAAACATGTTTTGTCCCCCGCGTACCATCCTGCAAGCAATGGACAAGCAGAAAGCTTTGTCAAAATCATAAAAAAGGGTTTAAAAGGTATTATTTTAAGTAGTACTAGCAAAAAATTGTGTCAGGATAAGATTTCAAAATTTTTATTTGACTATAGGAACTCTAAAAACAGTACCACTGACAAGTCACCTGCGGAGCTGGTGTACGGCCGCGCGTTACGTTCTAGGCTCGACTTACTAAACCCAACCACACCACCGCCTCCTTCGACCGCAGACCTCGTTGAAACCGTGGAACGTAACCAGTGCTTACAGGCTAAATATTATAAGGGAACCCAAAGACCAGACTTTAAACTTAACGATAAGGTTTGGTTGAAAAAGTTTACAAACCAGAACCAAAAATTTACTTGGTTGGAAGGTATTATAAAAAAAAAAATCGGAAGTGTAGTGTATGTCATTTATATACCACAGCTTGACTGCGAAGTGACCAGGTACATTAACCAGATCAGGCCACATCCGGGCGCTCTACAAAGCGGAAGCGCGCACTGGGACCCCGACGTGGTGCCGGACATGGCGCCTGCGGCGCTCCCGCCGACTGTTGCCGCGCCTGACACCCAGCAAGGAACGGTTACCAGCCAACCGGAGGAGGACATTTATATGCAAAATGTACCCGGCTCAGGCAGTGATTCCCCGGGCACACCTACTATCATCGCTAGTCGCCGTCAAGCAATAAGTCCCGTGTTCGGGACGCCTACGTCAGAACAAGGCGACAACGACAGTTAACCAATCGTTCACGTCATTTGCTCTAATTAATTGTTTAAATTTAGTTCTTTAGTTATAAGTTTAATTTTAATTACTTAGCTATAAGGGGAAGGGATGTTATGTATGTGCATGTGTGCGGGTGTACCCGCTGTGCGTGTAACATTAGTATAATAAAGCAGTGTGAAATTAGCTCGCTTGTTTAATGGTCGTGTCCATATCTACAAAAAACTAATACCTATCTATCTACTTATATCTATCTAATTCTCGTGCTGGTTGGATGGCACTATAACCAATACTGAAACTTGATAATTTGCTAGAAACGCAACCTTCCATAGAAAAATCTACTTTATATTTAGATACTGGAAGCACAGAATCAAACGACTCCGTTGTTTACTAGGGTTGTCAGGTTGTAACAAGAACAGAATACCGTAAGCGTATGCCCTATAATTACAATACGGCAGAAATAAATTGTCCTGAAACAATTAGATGGTGGAGTTAGGGTGACATTCGAAACTGGGGGTATTGTATCTCAGAGATCCTTCGGAACCGCGACAAAAAACTGCTCTCTGTATTGATCGCTTTGATTAAGTTGCGACTAATTATACTTAAGTTAACGTAACATTGTTGCTGTAGTTTCATTGCAATGAACGTAAGTATTTTTAAACAAGTAAAATGACTTAATGCTGTAATTTTTTTATGGCATGGGAAGGCAATCCAGCACACAGGCCACCTGATGGTAAGTGGAAACTGTGACTCATAGACATTCGCATTCACAAGACTGCAAATGCGCTGCACAGTAGGTATTATTATTATGTAACTCACACTTAAGTTTTTTTTATATCTATATAATTTTTAATTGTATTTGTCGTGTATCTTTAGGTCTTTACTGTATTTGACGCTTGTTTGTATGTCTTATGATTTTAAAAATACAACAAAAATAAAACAAACTTGAAAATTTAATTATTAGAATTTCTTAAAAAAAAAAAAAACAACCGTAATAACATATTATAATGGTAACAGAGGTAGCAAGTCTGATATAAAAAAAAAAGATTTAGGACTTTCAGTGGAGAATCATTTCAATTTCAGCTGTTAAAGTGGTAATATTGTTATGTCTATAAATATTTATGAAATTCAGTAAATTACGAAGTAAATTCAATAGATTATAGTCCGAAGTCAAAGAAAAACTACAAATCACTCGTAGTTTATATCATTCCGAAAGTCTCTTGAGTATTTTCTTTTTCAGACTGTTTTGACGTTAACATGTAATTGAGATTCATGAGAGAAGCCTAATTGATATTGATAAAAGTATCGTTTTTCTTGATTACAGAAAGAAACCGTGGCGAAAATGACTACATTTTTTATGGCATAGGAAGGCATACGAGCTCACAGGCCACCTGATGGTAAATGGAATCTGTGACCCATAGACATTCGCATTCACAAGACTGCAAATGCACTGCCAACCCTGAGGACTAAAGCTGGAATGCCTCTATGCTAGTCATTTCACCGGCTGTCTTATCCCCAAACCGGAACACAACAATGCGAACACTGCTGTTTGGCGGTAGGTTAATGGATAAGATGGTGGTACCAACCCGGACAGACCCTGCACAAGGTCCTCAATGAACAATTTGTAATATTTCTTTTTTTATTTCTCTTTATTCTACCAGGAAAAACAAAATAAAGTGATCAGAAGCTCTTTGTTGACTATCCTGTTTTAAATCAACCTTTTTTTCACCTCCGCAATTTCTTTGACAAATACTTCGATGATATTGGGCGAAAGATTTATTAAGGACAAAACGGTCTTAGGTAATGAAAAATTCTTTTACTTCACCGGGAATGTCACTGCGTCTGCCAATCCGGCAATAACTCGGTTTCTAATGAAGACATATCAAAATTAATGGCTGTAATCTCCTTACTCTGTCAAAATGTCATCATTCAAATACTTTTTGATTAATTTCCCGACTTGTCCTGAATATTTTAACTTAATTGCCTCTTCATTTCAAACAAATTGGAGATTTATATCACCAAACTCAACAAAGATTTAATCCTAATAAACAAGTCTTGATATTTTAGGCAATATGCTGAGAACGAAGACGCGAAACTCTTGAGAATTTCAAAGTATATTTTCTTAGTAATATTTTATACTAGAATTACATTCTTTGGCCATTATTTCAGAAAGTTACTTTAGAATAGAGCATGCTTATATGCAATAATTCTTTGAAAGTTCGCTGCCGCATAATGTTATTGGTATAAGTAGGAAAGTTAAACTGAGTGTCTGAAATTTCCTGGGAAGTGTTCCCGAAAATTATTAGTGTTTGGAGAGAAGATAAGTGTTTCTAGTTTTTTCTTTTATAGCTTTGCCAGATTCTTGGGTACCAGGGGACACGCGTGACAAACGCGACGTCATTAGGTAATACAAGAACCCAACTTATCATTAAATGCCAGAGGGAGCACGCACTATCTAATAAAATAATGGGACGATGAATCAGAGGAGCATGTCGCATGTTGGTAATAACCTTTTTTAATATTGTTAGTTAATGGAGTACGGTTTTGGCAATTTGTCAGATTTATTACCGGGTTATTGCTAAATTGCTAATGCTGTTTGATTAATAAAACTAAATTATATTTATTTTTTAGTGTGAGTGCAACTTACAAGCTCAAATTGTGTAAATGGAATACGAGCAAACATTTAAACTAGACGTAGGTTATGGGGTTCACTAATGTTTGACCAAAAAATTATTGACAAATGGTCATTTGACAAACAACGTTTCACCAAATGATCATTTGGCAAACGAGACATTTGACAAAAGTATCATCTTACAAAAACTTACTTGGCAATTGATCATTTAGCAATTAGTTTACTTATTTCTAGGCAGAAAAAAAAACAACCTCGAAGGCCAAGGCGGGAGCCAGGCTCCCGCCTTTACCTTCTAACCTAACCTATCCGAGTCGGTTATGCCCTGAATCGTCTTCCTCGTAAAATGTAAATTTAACTGTTGATCATTTGGAAAAGTAAGTCATTTGTAAAATGATTAGTAGTAAAATGATCAATTGACTTAACATTTTTTTGCAAAACGTTGTTTGTCTAGTGTAATTTTGCCAAATGACTTTTGGTCAAACGGCAGGACACCAGGTTATGGCTCTACAGGTCATGTAAATGTGGAATTTCGTTAATAACTCTAATACTTAGAGCGCAATTAATTTTTAAAGGTCCCATCGAGCAGCAATGTATTATGTAACCGAAGATTAAAGTATCAGTTAATTGCAGGTTAATTGGGCTATTTCTCTGATACATAACGTGTCGAATTAATTTGTATGGCAAAAAGAAATACAACTTATGTCAACGATACATATTATGTTTTTATGTTAATTAGGATGCATATTAACTATCATCAAAAGGTTTGTCCGTATTCCGTTTACACACTGTATATAAGACTATTGAATTCGTTTTTATTAATTATAAAACTGGTATTCATTTCCACGTTCTTTATGGCTTACTACGAATGCTCCATTTATTAGAATTTTCGACGCTTAAATGTAGAAGAACTTACTTGAAAAAACTTGCAACCTTTCACTTTTCTGCGTCCAACATACTCAATATTTACTTGTCACACCCCTTATCTCAGCCGAAGCGAGCGAAAAAAGCCCTAATGCAAAATCGATACACATAACGGGGCAATGTTATGTACGACACGATCAAAGCAAATAATATTTCAGAGCAAAATTTCCATACGACTAATGTAAGTGATACATAGAGGGACCAACGATCGCTCCTTGCGGGACCCTTTTAGTGGTAGTAATAAATCAGGCCGTAATGGAGTGTGTCAGGGCCTGGAAGGGACTCTGCGCATATTTCGGAGTTTTAGACTGACCAAGGGTTAGATCCGAGGTGGAATACGGAAAAGATTAACTGGGATATTGTGGTGAGTTCTTAAAATATGGGGTTCGATGACGTCAAATTTATATAGATCATTCTTAAATTTTCCGTAGTTTTTTTTACTTACACTTTAAGATAAAGCATTTTGTATTAATATATAACAATAATCTAATGAAAACGATTTATTAACGTAGTTCTAAAATCTATTATTTTAAAGCTTACTGATCGAAAATTGTCTAAGAATTTAAGTCACACTAATAACAAATGTTGCTAGATGACATGTTTACTTTTACAAATGTTTTATTACTACAACTATCTTTTGCCCGTTCTCGTATATCGCTAATTCCACAGAAACAATCAATTTTTCGATTCAAACAGTACATTACGTCCGTTTCCAGGTTACCTATCACAACTTCGAAAAATATTTGACCGAATTTTGGTTCGACAAATACTTTTCGTCCATTATGGTTTGGGTTTTTTTACGTTTGGCCGAATGATCATTTCGAATAGTTTTATTTATTCATTACTTGTTTTGGTTTTTTAACGATTTGACAAATTATCTATACCTCATTACTGGTTTCGGCGTATCAACAGTTGTCCAATGTAATGCTTTGTCTATTTGTCTTTTTCCTATTTCTGATTTTACCTTAGTATCCTTTGCCCAATATTACGGCTCGGTTTATTCATAGTTTACCTATTTTCAAATCGACTATGTTATGTTTGATAAGTTTTGGTTTTGATTTTCAATAACATGTTAAAAGTTAGATGTAATTGTATGAATAAAATATAAATCATATTGTTTGATCTGTGTTGACTTATTTCTTAGTTATAGAAAATAAGTGAACCGTTCCGAGTCGGTTTTACCCTGATAAGTCTTGATCTTTGCATTGTCTGGATAAATTAAAAGCAAGTTTTTCGGGGCAGAAAAAAAATAACCTTGAAAGCCAAGGCGCGAGCAAAGCTCCCGCCTTGGCCTTCTAACCTAACCTATCTGAGTCGGTTCTGCCTTGACTCGTCTTGCTCGTTACATTTTGTAGATAGTTGAAACTAATTACAAGCAAGATTTTTTGGCCGATATGAATATTTGACGTAATGTAGCGAAATCTATATGTAACATTGATGAAGTGAAAAATGGGTTAAGAAAAAATAGTACATTACTACAGACGCCGGGAAGTAGGTGGTTGCAGGCCGAGTTCATATAGACGGCCGAGCGAAGCGAGGTCGGATAGTTACGAGGCTGGCAACCCCTTTTCACGGCGAGGTATGTATGTATAGTGCTTTTCTCAAACATATGCAATGAAGTAAAAAAAAAACACCACTCAAAAAACATTTGTGTAATAGGCATTAACGCGGATATTTTTGGTCCGAACCACACAGATACAAAAAAAAAAACGATTTTCAGCTATTCAGCCTGTTCATAAAACCAGCTGTCATGGCCATATTAAAATTTAAAAAAAATTACTTCCCGGCCTAGGCCTTCAATTTTGTATGAAATTCCTTTACAGTTCTCTCGAGTTGTTCCGTCGGGAACGTGGCACTTTGAAGCCTAAAATAACTAACATAACGCCGACATTACATAGCATGTTTGAGAAAAATACAAAACGATCCACAGGCTAGTTGTAGCATTGGTGTAATGAAAAATGGGCTTTGAAATAAAATACGTAACAATACATAGGGCACGTGACTACACGGAGAAAAGTTGCTTGGACTAACGAACCATTTACTTAAAGTCAAATGGTGAAATAAAAAATTGACGAATCGTGCCATCGGTGAAACGATAAAAAACGAAACGTTTTCGGTCAAATGAAATTCGGTCAAAAAAAATTCGCGTTTGTGATAGGTTACCCCGTTTCCATTATCATCAGTGTAGTTTGATGCGTGTGCGATCGTGGCGTCATTGCGCCATGACCACCAAATGGTCGCAACGGAAGACCAGCGCTGGCTCTGCCAGCATCACGCTGAGTTGTGACCATTTCTTGACAAACTGTGCATGCTTTCAAAATTATTTATGTTGGTCACGATTTTTTTTTTTTTTTTAGTATAGCCGTGGACGTCATTATCCTCTAGGTACGTAAAATGTAGTTTATGTATATACATTTAACTATTAATATATATTTCTGTATCTATTTATGTAGGTATTGGAATGTAGTTTTAATTTTATTTTATTTATATAAGTTTTATTGGTTACTTAATGTGTTATATTCTTCTTCTTGTACACTTGTTTACTCGTTGCACAACCTTTCACTCTTCTCAATCTCTCAAGGGTTAGCTGGAAGAGATCCCTTAAAGGTTTAAGTTGGCCTTTGTATATATTTTTATAATAATTGTATTGATCTGTTTTTTCTTTCGTACAATAAAGTGTTTACATACATACATACGTCATTTGGTTAAGGTATTGAACAAACTCACCTACTCATTAATTAGTAACTAAAGCAATAAGGGTCAGTGTTCCATACATTTTCTATGACCCTGAACAGAACTTGGCCCCACCGTTGGGCATTGAAACATTGAAATAACGAACTTCAGTTTAATCGGGCCAGTATCACAACATGTTGATTGGCAGGTTAAACTTACAAGCCCCGCAGTTGTAACAACAAGAATTTTCATTAACATAGTTCACAAGTCAAAATCGCTGGAGGCTTTGTAGTTTGCGTATGTGTAGCATTCTGCCTTTCTGAGGGAAAACGATTTACAAGCCAAACAGTAGCAAAGCAAATTAAATCCTCCCTTGTTGTAATTTAGGTCGAAGATGCGATAGGAGTTATATTGGTCTTGCGGTTTTTTTAAAACAGAGGCATATTGTAGCTTGTTTAATAATGGGTTACATTAGTCGGGTGTTGCCTGATCCTTTATTTTTAATTATTCAAAGCGGATTGATTATTTCGATGGCGAATAATGTGTAAATTAGTTTTGTTTGTTGTTGGATAAAGAGTAGAACTAATTTCAGATTGTAGCAAATTGGGTTTTAACCCGGCTCTCACGTAAGTACCTAACTGAAATTGTAATTGCCGTGTGGTTGCCAGCTTAGAATTTTGCCACTCCATGTCTTCCCGTGGAAGTCGTAAGAGGCGACTAAGGGAATAAAGGCTTGTAGTACTGTTAGGCGATGGGCTTGCTACCTGTTACTAATATACACTGTTAAACATCTTAGCCTACTTGTGCAAATTGTGGTTACAGAGTTATCAACAAGTTTTTAGAGTTGTTGGTAATTCTGTAGCTCTGCCTACCCCACTCTGGGAATGAAGGCGTGAAGGTATGTATGTATGTATGTAGTGTTAATGTTTTCCAGTGTAGGAAAGCCTACAAATAGCTAAATAACTATTTGTACAAATCGGGAGAACAGGTTAATCTGTCATTTATAGAGAATAAACATGGCCACGACTAAAACCGGCCAAGTGCGAGACGGACTCGCGCACGAAGGGTTCCGTACCATTATCTATACAACATTAGACGCTATATTGCGGTTTTTAATAACAAGCAAAAAAAAAACTTTTGTTGTATCGGACTTAAATATTTATTTTATTCTGTTTTTACCCGACTGCTTCAGAAGGAGGGTTATGTTTTTAGAGCGTATGTATGTATGTATGTATGTATGTGTGTATGTATGTATGTCTATTTCTGGGCACGCTCTGCAGCCTAAACGGCTTGACCGATTTTAACATACTAGGTGTCATTCGATTCGTCTTAATTGCCAAAGTGACATAGGGTATATAATATTTCAAAATGGCGTCTGCAAAAAAAAAGAGGGGGTTATAAAAAAAAATATTGTTTATTATAGCAATATGGGTCTCAAATGAAAGCTAGTAAATAGTCCAGTCCAAATATATATACATTATAATACTTTGATGCTACCATTTAGACAGGGAAATCAAAAAGGACGTTAAATGTTAAGTAATAAATATTTCTTACTACAGCCAAAAAAATGTGAAATAAACTAAATTATTTAAATAAAAACAAAAAACCCGACTAAAATGTAAGTATTTTCTTGAAACAAAAAACATTTGGATTAATACCTTGTCCCCGCCTGGAAAACCTTTTCCACTATTCAAGTTGTATGTATATTGGTATAAATCATTGCATGGTACATTATAAGTAGCTAGCTAGTTAGTGACTGAGTGCGTCTCACTCCGCCGGGTCCCGGCAGACTATCAGCGCTGGCGCAGCAATGCACGCAGCACATGCTGAGTCGGCGCCCTTTCATTACTATGCCGTGACATCTGAATCACGCATCTTAATTTTAGTTGTAGATTTAATTATAGTTTAAGCTTTTAATGTTTTTTTTTTACTTTATTTTAATTATATAAACGTGTTTTAATTTGTCATGGCGTAATATGTTAATAAAGATTTTTATCTATCTATCTATCTTAACCCAAAAACCAATGAAAGACCAAACTAAGACTGCGATGAACGCCATTACGAACGAAAATTGAAATCGAAAAACTTTCAAAACATGTAATGTAATGAATATTACGAAAGAGACATAACATTCAGCGCCAATTCACAATAAACTATAATCTGCAATCATGTCCGATATTGTTATCACGCCTGTTAAACCGGTTTTTACCGCCTTTTTCCCTTAACTGCTCAAGTTTTCATATTACGAGGCACATCCACTTAACCCCCACTCGAAACGATTGCCCTCGGAGACAGAAGTTTTTACCCTATTGTACTTTGGTTTTTAAACAACTGGGGTATTGAGCATTGGGCCAAAGTTTCAAGAATCCAAAAGCCTATTCATTATGGAGGGAATTGGGTAGCGACGGGACGATGGCTTAAAGAGAATGGTGGAAAAAATAAACTTGTACAAAGGAAGGCAATTTCAGGAAGTGGTAAAGATGAATTGGACCAGTGAAATGTATAAAAATAAAGAATAACAAGTTGATAAAGAGATTTTTAATCTACCTTATTGGATCAGGGAATAGACTAATGGTTCATTGTGGGTTTGAATTTCTTTCCGGCATTCCATTTAAGTGAAACAAAACTTAATTAACCCTTTGTTCATGTAATTATTTTTGAAAGGAGTTTTTGTAAAATAGTTTTTTATTTATTTATATTTCTATCTCTAGCATACAGAATAATAGTTTCTTTAGATTCCCGTACGATTTATTTTTTTATGGCATAGTAAGGCAAACGAGCACACAGGCCACCTGATGGTAAGTGGAAACTGTGACCCATAGACATTCGCGTTCACAAGACTGCAAATGCACTGCCAACCCTGAGGACTAAGATGAAATGCCTCTTTGCTAGTCATTTCACCGGCTGTCTTATCCCCAAACCAGATCACAACAATGCAAACATTGCTGCTTGGCGGTAGGTTAATGGATACGATGGTGGTACTAACCCGGACGGACCCTGCACAAGGTCCTCCCACAAGTGAAAACAAATAAGGTAAAAGATGTTGAAGGTAAGAGATGAGTAAGGAGCACGTACTTACGTCACAAATCTACCCGCGCTTCGGAAGATGAGACTGCTGAGAAGAAACGCCGCAAGAAACTCAACAGTCAGTAAAAAAGGTTGCTTTTGGCAATTATAATACTTATACATACATACATACATACCTTCACGCCTGCATTCCCAGAGTGGGGTAGGCTGAGCTACAGAATTACCAACAACTCTAAAAACTTGTTGATAACTCTGTAACCACAATTTGCACAAATAGGCTAAGATGTTTACCAGCGTATTAGTGACAGGTTGCAAGCCCATCGCCTAACAGTACTACAACCCTATGTTCCCTTAGTCGCCTCTTACGACATCCACGGGAAGACATGGAGTGGCACTATTCTAACCCGGCAACCACTTATAATACTTTTTTTTTTTTTGTAGATAGAATTCTTAAAGGTTTTTCTGTAATCTACAAGCAATGAACCATATTCAGTTTTTTTTTTTTAAATTTAGGCTCAGTAGCTTCGAAGATAAGGAGCGGTGGGGAGGGGGAATGGTCAATTTTGGTCTTTTTTCATTGATAAATTCAAAATTATTAATTTTAAAATAATATATTTAAAATCTTCATAACGAGCCCTTTCATTTGATATAAGACACAGTAAGGTTTGCAAAACTTTTTTTTAAATTCCCTAATAGGTCCCCCGAAAATTGCACTTATTAAAAAAAAGAACTTTGCACACCTGTGTTAGGTCATGAATTTACATTTATGTGTACCAAATCGCAACTCAATCGGCCCAATAGTTTCGGTGCTAATTGGCTGTGGCAGACGGACAGACAGACAGACGCACGAGTGATCCAATAAGGGTTCCCAAAAAAAATAACGATACATTCTACAGAAAACTAGTATTTGCATTTATATTATTAATAATATTTTCTGCGGGAAAAATAATAAACGTCACATGAGCTGTCTTTGTAGGTCACAAACTGTCAAGCAAATAAAATAGAACGATCGTGAATTCGTTTTATATTAGGGTTGCAGAAAATATCCTAAAGATTCTCCTAAAAAACCCTTAAGCAAAAAATTACATGAAAGCAATTCTCCAAAATTGGAAGCCTAAACAACCAAACGCGACCTTCTTAGTCTACCTACCTACTTATAAATAAAAGAGCGTAATATGATCTCGAAGAACCCTAAAAAATGGCGAAAACATTTGGTTTCAAAAGTGGTCGCTTAGGTAATAAAGGGAGACATTAACTTAAAACCCTAAGCTTCTCTCGGCTCGACGATGGAGCTCTTACTTTTTATTTTATAACTGTGGGTAATTATGAGACTTTGTGTCAAGTTACGATCGCTTTTCAGTTTTGTTGAATGGCGTTTTTTAATTCGCGGTTTACTTTATGTGGCTGTATATCTTCAAAAATGCTTTCAAAATTAACATTTCCAGTTTTGCATTCTCACTTCTACCAATATTAATTTAAGAATTATTTTCTTGTTCATTAATTTGTCTTGTTAATATATTTATTTTTTGTTTTATGTGAGATTCATTGTTTTATATAATGCTAAGTTAAGTTTATTAATGTACATAGAATATCATAAGCAATATTTAAAAACGACTGACTGTTGAGTTTGCGGCGTTTCTTCTGACTTGACTTGACTGATTAAACATCTTTGATCTTTTAAATAATTCAGCCACCAGTGACTATTAAGTGTTTAGTGTGTTTAACTGTTCATCATCATAATTATCAGTCCGTATCAACAAAGGCTTCTCCCAATGCTCGCCACTACTCCTGAGGTTCAACTTCTCTCATCCAACCTCCACCGGCCAATCTGTGGATACCATCGCTCCATCTTGCCCCTGGGGGTCCCATACGGCATCTGCCCCTGACTGTTATTTGGTTTCAATTTAGCTACACTTTGTGGTTTGGTAAGTCGAACCTTCCGTACGATAAGGGCGGGCCCTTTGTAGATAGGTACATACATACATAACTTCACGCCTGTCTCCCAATGGGGTAGGCCGAGACTATGGAACGCCAGGTGCACCGGTCTAAACATACAACTTCCGATTCCTCTACATTCATCAATCTCTTCATGCACGTACGTCGGTTTCGGGTGCTTTTTATTCGGTCCTTATGCAGTACATCGCGAAACTGATCACCGTACGTCCATCTAGGACGTCCCCTACCGACATCTCCGCTCACTCACTTCACTTATATCATACAGGGTGACTGGAAATTCGCCGTATTCCTTGAGAGGGGTTATTCTACAGCTCATTTGTAACGATTTAAGTCCAGTCAATCAGGGGTCAAAACTCATTGGTTATCGAGTTATTCAAGTTTTTAGAATTAAAAAAAAATACCCACCTTTCGACCAAAAACTAGTCATTGTGTAAAAATTTCGTCATTTAGAAATAAAAAAAAGCATTTTTTAAATAGCCAATGAATCGTTTCAACCAAAAAATGCGGGATCGTTATCGTTTTTAAATTCAACTAATCGTGTTCTTTTAAATTTGCTTTTTAAAAACATAAAGTGCGTTCCATTTTTAACCGAAAAACGCGGGAAGTGTTGTAGTAAAATGAATAGAACATCGTTCTCCTTTTTAAATTCAGCTAATTTCAAGGAATACGGCGAATTTCCAGTCACCCTGTATAGTTAATTGTTCCCTTGCGCACACGTGCGAAGTGATATCCTGTTTCATCAATATGGCTCTTGAGAGAGATTTCTTGGAATTGTAGGAATCTAAATTGTCTTCAGCTTATATTGGGTTTAGGGTAACCAGGCCCTCTATTCTACTAGGTAACACAATATTGCTTTTGACATGTTCTGTATTGTTTTTAATTCAGCCGCCATTACTGTACTACGATAATATGCTAAAGGCAAGAATTTGTCATTGTAACTAGAATAGAGGCCGTTACTAAGAGATAATGTAGCATTGTAACGGTGAAATAATTTTTGAAATTGGACCATTTGTTTTTGAGTTTATTCGATATAAACATACAAAAATACTAATCTTTCGTTTGTATAATATCAGTGTAAATATTTTTATGAAAGTACAGAGAAAGGTGGTATATTTTGTTAACATACATAAAGACATACCTTCAAGCTGTCATTCAAAGAGTGAGGTAGGCAGAGCTACGGTATTACCGACTACTCTAAAAACTTGTTGTTGTGTGCGTGTGTGTCTGTGTTTATTTAATATAATTTAAAAAATACTGGTTTTTAAAGATTTTGATCCGTGTGGTTGCCGGCTTAGAATTGTGCCACTCCATGTCTTCCCGTGGAAGTCGTAAGAGGCGACTAAGGAAATAAAGGCTTGTAGTACTGTTAGGCGATGGGCTTGCTACCTGTCACTAATATACACTATTAAACATTTTAGCCTAATTGTGCAAATTGTGGTTACAGAGTTATCAACAAATTTTTGAAGTTGTTTGTAATTCTGTAGCTCTGCCTACTTCACTCTGGGAATGAAGGCGTGAAGGTATGTATGTATGTATGTATGGTTTTTAAAGCTTTTAACAGCTCATTTCATAAGTTGTGGATAAATAATAAGGACAGTCATACCTCTAACTTTGTAACCACATCACCATAGTAATTAGGGCTTTACGCATAACTCACTGTTAAAGGCATTGTTGCCAAATACAAATAAAACTAGTAGGAGCAGTTTGCAGAGCGGGTCGCCATGTTGTTTTAGGGTACGTTTGTCACCTACGTGCCCAGTGAGATCTTTGGTTGTGGTGCAAAATGGGAGAAAATTGCTTTTTTTATGACGTGAAAAAAGTTTCCCAGAGAGGTAGGCAGAGACCACTTGTTTCCACTTGCTACGATCTTGACAAATTTCTTTCGCTTCTTCAACATTTATACATCGATTCATGAACGCACGTCGGTTTCGGGTACTTAAGATACGGCCCTTTTCCAGTATTTCTCCGATTTGATTAAGGGACCTCTTCCAAAGTTAAGTTAAAGTCATCTGAACCTTAAACCCCTGGATTCCATTTTTCTTTATTTGGTACCCATAAAAAGCTCAAACCTAAGCTGGAAATCGCGCCCTCTCCTCATTAAACCCAGCGCCACATTATATGTTAATCAAGGCGCTGGTCCCATTCAAAATTAGTTGCCGACACTCTTGGGAACAAACAATGGCTTCGCATTTACATGTTTTGGCATAATACAAAGGATACCTAACTAGGCGGTTACCTGGCAGGGGAAGGGTTAATGAGGGAACGAATCTTTGGGAAATGTACAAATGTTTTCTCATGGCACATGACTGGTCAGACGTATTAGTTATGTGAAGAGGGTGTTAGAGTTGTTAGTATCAACGATGTATAAGTTGCAGAATATTCTCAGAAGTTTAGAAATCGAAACCATTTTAGAGCATTGAGAGAGATTTTCTCGTAAGAAATTTTCACAATTTGAGAAGTGTGTTTTTTTTTTATTGCATACCACCTGATGGTAAGTGGAAACTGTGACCCATAGACATTAGCATTCACATGACTGCAAATGCACTGCCAACCCAGAGGAGTAAGATGGAATGCCTCTATGCTAGTCATTTCACCGGCTGTCTTATCCCCAAGTCGGAACACAGCAATGCGAACACTGCTGCTTGGCGGTAGGTTAATGGATAAGATAGTGGTACTCGGATGGACCATGCACAAGGTCCTCCCACAAATAAAGTTAATTTTCTGTACAATACATAATACTAAAATTGTAACGATACAGAGAGGATTTGCATGGCCTGCGCAAGGATGACTCGTAAAATCATAAAGCGTTCCAAATTTCTGGAATCAATTTGATTAGATTTTTGTTTGGGTTGGGACCCTTTGGTTGATTATTGACCGAACTAGCGCGAAGCGTGAGAGGCGTTTCAGCTTGAGTAAAAATGCTTTCGTAAGTCCGAAGTTTGTTCGACGTCTGTTTGTTTGTTGGGAGTTCTCTACCGGTCGCATTTTTCAACCGATTCCCAAGAAATTATGTTAGCAGGTTTGATAATTTTACTGATTTCTAACGCAGATCCATTTTTTGAATTTTTTCAAAATGGTGGAGATATGGGAGTCTTTGCGATTTCAAACTTACTTGCGATATGCAAGTCAATGTGAGGATAACAGTTTTCCAACGTGAGTGTGAACTGAGGTCTACCAACCAGCTCACGGAGACACCTAGTTTAGATAAAGTATTTGTGTGTCTGTCAGTAGGAACAAAGATTCCAATCCATGGACCCATTCAGATAAGGTTTTTTTTCAAGTGAAAGTTAGCTTAATCGAAATGTTTCGTAAGTAGCTTGGTTTAATATAAATCACTTAAGATGCTTACGAGGATTAGCTCCTGAAAGTAGCACTCGTCATTATAAAAAAAAGATAAAAGATGTTTATTCAGTAAGTGCCGACTTACGGGCACTTTTACACGTCAATAATCTACCAGCGCTTTGCAAGAGACCACTGCTGAGAGGTAACGTCGCTATAGACTCAAAAAACTAGAAAATATACCAATACCTTTTAACAAGGCAGAGGCCGTATTCTACTGTGTAAAACTATATTGCATTTGTTTTTAATCCGGCCGCCATTACTTTCAAGTAGTGTCCGACCGAAACACGATTTTTAGCCGAAACCGAAACCGAAACCGAATATTCGGTTTTTTTCTGATTTCGGCCGAAACCGAAACCGAAACCGAAATTTTTGAAGACTTATGAAATTATTCAAAATTACTGTACAAATCGTAAGGAAAAGGTTATTGCAAGGATTTCTTATATGAGAACAGCTACTGTTTTAGTTAAACAAAATAAAAAACGTTTATTTTTATTGAAAATTGATATAATTAGAGGTGAACTATGAAATTTTAAACCAACAAAAATGAAATTTTAAAGTTTTAAACAAAGTTAATTTAATAAGGTATTATTTAAATTATTTTACTGCAGTTATCAAGACCACTAATTCGCGGCATAGGTATTATATTATTCAAAACAAACAACCTATTCTTATCACGTCTAAACTAAATTCACAATCCTAATATCAAACGTATCGTTCATTAATCACAGCATAAAATGCAGTAACAGATTCTAAAAAATAAATAATAATTTAATAAATAAAATCAATTTTTTAAAGTTTTAAACAAAGTTAATTTAATAAGGTACTTATTATTTAAATTATTTTACTGCAGTTATTAAGACTTCACTAATTCGCGGCATAGGTATTATTATTATTCAAAACAAACAACCTATTCTTATCACGTCTAAACTAAATTCACAATCCTAATATCAAACGTATCGTTCATTAATCACAGCATTAAATGCAGTAACAGATTCTAAAAAATAAATAATAATTTAATAAATAAACAACACACCATATTTTCTCCCGCGCCACGTGGTTCACAAACAAACGTCACAAACGGGATGAATATGAATACTGTCGGTGGTCCCGGCAGGGATGGCCGCCGATGCATTACCTATACCTACCCGGCCGAGCACGCCCGAATTAAGCCGAGCGCTCCCGATGCGAGAGCCGCGAGAGGCCGCGAAGCAATTTCGGCCCGGCCGAAGGTTTCGGCCGGATTCTGGCCGAAACCGAAACCGAAACCGAAACTTCGGTCGGACACTACTTTCTAGTAAATAAGAGCTTTCGTAAAACTGACAATAAAACAACATCTCAAAAGGACTATGCTTTTACCATGTAAAATACCCCAGTTGTTTTATAGCAACAAACACTTTATCAACTAATTACTTCTACACGTCAAGCGTTCAAATAAGTTCGTATTTATCTTTCATCTTGTCTTTAATTTAGCTCACAGTGTTAACTGAAGCGAAAAGTGCAAAAAGAAGGCTTATTACAACTATAATATTCAAAGGCTCTAACAAGTCAGCGGTCAGAGATTAAACACGCTTCAAAGAGGCTTTTTCTGTTTGTGAAAGTATTCACAAAGAACTGTTTGCACCTTGAAAAGAATTAGAGGAATAAAAGAATTCTGAAATCTTGTTTCAAAAGACAATTGATGGAGGCTGGGAGCGCCGACTTGCAATTTGATAATGGAGGTATAATCTTGTTGGATGGAAAAATCTGAACGACGTTAGATTTTCATTCTGTGGTACTAGACAAGATTTGTGAGAACGCTGTCGTATAGGGTTAGAGTAAATTGCCGCATACAAACACACATAATTACACACACATTATCTTTATTGATATAAGCATGTCTTGTAATTGTTTATGTGCAATAAAAAGTTTACATACATACATACTGCCGGATGGTCAAGTTGAACGTTTATTATTTCGTCTGGTCGTTATCTATGAATTTGAAATTTCCTTGTGTATATCCGTGACGTATTAGGACAAAAGTCAAATTCATATTTTAAAACCAGTTTGGTTAGTTAAAATTGGGGTCTATGCCGTTTTCCAAGTAAATTTTCAACATGGTTAAATGCATATACATTGTGCGACTCTTTCTGGATAGTAAAGAGACTCAGATGCAAAACCAAACAATGTTAAGTATTGTGTACGAGTATGTCATTCTCACCTACCTCTTCAACTCCAAAAAATTAGCTATCACTTGCTGTTTTTCCTTTATTTTCTTTAAATGAACGTTACCTACTCCTAGCTCAAAAATGTTCTTTTAAATATTGGCCTCCCAAGAGGATCGATAAAACGACACAATGAATTCTCGCAACCTTCAACGTTTCGTCTGTCTATCCAGTAGAAAGCCTGCCCACGCTACTCTCGCAACGAGTTCAGCCCTTAGGCACTTAAATTTAGTGGTTTATTGCTGATTTGATTTCTGTTCCCCATTTTATTATAAAATTTAGTTACTCTTATTTTTTAATTTAATGGTTTTATAAGATAGCTATTGTCCGCAAATCCCTCCATTAATTGCGATAAACAGCCTATGGCCTTTTCCAAGACAAAAGCTAAATAAATAAATATCAGGGGACAATGTCACACCAATTAACCTAGTCCCAATTAAAGCTCTAGGCTTGTATTATGGGTACTAGACAACGATATAAATACTTACATATATAGAGAAATATATACTTAAATACATAGTAAACATCCATGACTCGGGAACAAATATTTGCGCTCATCACACAAATATCTGCCCTTACCGGGATTTGAACCCAGGACCGCTAGCCTTGTAGGCAGGGTCACTACCAACTAGGCCAGCGCGTTGTCTAGGTCAACTATCTTCAAACTGAAGAATATGTCCTTGGAAAACCAGCTGGGATTCATATACCTAGAAGATGCAATGGGAAACACGTCCGTACAGTATTACGATTTAATGAAAGACAAACGACCTTAGGAAACTACCATACATTTGGGTAAGTAATTTTTTTTGAAGGGGTGTATATTTATTTTTCTGGTGGTGTTTGGTGTATTAACCAATAATATTTAGTTATTTTACTTTTACTCATTACAGTTCATCTAAAAAAAAATTTTTTGTCTGTTAAGACAGTTCTCTGAGATTTACGGCACTATATACGTATTACCTTAGCCTAAATTATAAATTTAAAAAAAAACCATTATGACAGCACTTTGTATTTTGTCAAAATTGACAGAATACGTTTTTTTTTTAATTACCATTAAGGCTAAGGTAACGCGTATAGTGCTGCAAAGCTCGGAAAACTGTACTAACATAATTAAAAAAAATATTTTAGAAGAACTGTAATGAGTACAAACAAAACACACAAACCAATTTTCATCAATATCGGTTCAGTGCTTTAGGTGTGAAAGCGTAATAATCAGATTGTAAAATGGGTTTTCATTCCTTTTCTTCTAACATCTTAGATAAAAGTACAGTTTTAAGCAACGAAATTGTACCTAATTTGGATTCGTTCCAAATTCGACCAGAATATTGAGGACTAAAGGTACACTTAATAAAGTTATATGGGGACAATAGTTATTTGTTCAACAAGAGAGCAAAGTTGGTTTTTGCTGCGAGTAATGATTTTGAATCCCGAGTAAGCGAAGGATTCTATTATTGAATCACGAGCGTAGCGAGTGATTCTAGGTTAGAATCCTGAGCGTAGCGAGGGATTCAAAGATACGAGACGTAAAAAACTTTGGTCTCGTGTGAGACATACAACTTTTCACCTCAGCAGCGAGAACAACACAGCGTGAAGCTGGTAGGGCCAACGCAGGTCTTCCGTTGTGACCATTTGGTGAATACCCGACTAAATAACGACACGATCGCATATGCATCAATCACAAGCATTTTTGCAAAATACTAATAAAATAAAAAGTGGAAAAAATAAACATGAAACAGATAAAACCTGTCACTCAACTTGATAATGCCGTAGTGCAAACACAACTTTATACAGCTTTATGTAGTCTGTGGCATTAAAAAAAACCTAACTAGGCCTTGTCTATTCTATGGCTATTGGCTATGGCGGACAAATTAACAAAAATTACATTACATCGTCATTTACATTATCTACATAACATTTGTTTAATACGCAGAACAAATTAGCAAAAGTAGGTCAAGGACCATGAAAACCAAATTGAGTATCAAACTATGAAAAACGTCTAGTAACACCGTGCTCCTGAATGCTTGTGGGACATAAAAAAAGGTATGTGAATACGTGATTCGAACTAAATTGCAACTAGGTAGTCTCATATGTCTGAAATTTTCTCGACTTTTTCGCGTTCCTGCAAGTGTTTCCTTAACGAGCCTTAAAACTATGTATATACATTTCAGGTTCTGAAGCGACGGGGGCAGATTATGAGCAAAAGTAGTTACGTTGACGGAATCATGGACAGCCTCGTGGAGTCATAATCTACAAAAAATAAATTAAATTGAACAAAAGACGTGGATTTCTAAACTTGAACAAATTCAAACAAAGAAAAACAGCTACTAACATCATGCTACTTAATGCTTGTGGGACATAAAAAACAGGTATCTGACTGGAACCAAATTAATAGTAACTGTTCCCTTAACTGCAAATGTTTCTTTAACTGAGTCTTAAAACCATGTATACATTTCAGGTTCCTTAGCAGGCAACAGATTTTTCCAGCAATTTGTTGCTGTGGCCTGATACTTTACTACCCCGAAGAGGAGACATGCCAGATGAAGCTTGAAGATTTTAGGTGTGACATGAACCCACAACGGAATGGCGAAGCAGAGGCTTTTTTTATTTTTGAGTGAAGACATGAAAAAAAACAATATGATAAAAATTAAATAACATGTATCTATATTTGTAAAACCAACAATTTCAAAAATTAAAAGTTAAAAGTAAAATTACTGCAGTTTTGCAAGTTAAATGTTACAGTTTTGTTTGGAACCGATATTGTTGTCTTAGAAACTTGAGTTTGAGTAGTTGATGAGGCTGAGATTTCGGCTTCCTTCCGGTGTTAAATAGCCGTCTTCGTCACTGGACTCGCTCATATTTATTTATTATTACTTTTATTATATCCAACTATTATCGAAATTAGATAACGTAGCGTAACAGAAAAGCAACAAAAAACTTTTTTTTTAAACAAGTACAATAATCCCGCTATTTTTGAAATGCGTTCTGAAACTGCCCCCGCGGTTTATGTCACGAAATCAAAGATTGCTAAAACGATAACAAAATTATGTAGATACATGATAAACTTCTTATTTTTCATTAATTTTGTCTTCAAAACATTAAATAAAAAAAATGATTGTTTAAAATAGTTATAATAAACACATTTCAAACTTTAACAGATAGTTTTATTTGCAATTTTACGGTTATGTGTGCATCCGAACGTGCGTTTCTTTTTGGGCCTACTATGTGTGGAATTTGAAAATCGAACTTCGAATCAAGTTGTTTCTATCTCTCGCTTTTTTCCTATCGAAGTGAAAGTGACAGAACAAAGTGAAGTTCAATTTTTTCGAATGTTGTGAGTAGCCCCAGCACTGCTCACGGCATTTAAAAAAAATAATTAAAAAGCTACTTTGCCTCACGCTCGCAGCAAAATTGAATTTTGCTCACTGTTTTTAAGCAGCAAAACCTGCTTGTTTGAGCTGCTGAGGTGAAAAATAAATTAATTTTGATTCCTTAGCTTACGAAGCAAATTGTTTTGATTTCATTTCTATTATGAATGAAGTAATCTTTTGAGGGACAACGCTTTGCCATGCTAATGAATTTCAAAACAATTCTTCTTTTGTTTAATTATGCTCTTGATGTTTTTATAATTTCCTTTTGGTAGAAAGAGATCCCGGACAAATCTCATAAGCCGCTAATTTGAAATACACCCGGAAAAATAATATTGAGACACGAATTTATTTTCTACTCAATAATAGAAAAAAATATAACGGCACTACTTTATCTTGTCTAAAACTTTATAATTACCTTATTTTTTAAATTACATTACATTTTTTTTTTTTTTTTTTTATGGCGTGGGAAGGCAAACGAGCACACAGGCCACCTGATGGTAAGTGGAAACTGTGACCCATAGACATTCGCATTCACAAGACTGCCAATGCGTTGCCAACCCTGAGGACTAAGATGGAATGCCTCTATGCTAGTCATTTCACCGGCTGTCTTATCCCCAAACCGGAACACAACAATGCGAACACTGCTGCTTGGCGGTAGGTTAATGGATAAGATGGTGGTACCAACCCGGACGGACCCTGCACAAGATCCTCCCACAAAAAACTAAATAAAAATAAAACTAAGCTGCTCAAATATTAAATATGTAAATAATAATCACCACTTTAAAATGAACACTCCTCTAGCAGGTCCGCTCGCGGCATGGTCCCTATGACACTGGCTGCATTACCTCTCTGGATAGCTAGCCCAACTTTTTTGGGAGAGGTAAGCACCAACTATAGGATCTCCGGAGGTGTCTATGAGCCGGGATGACAGAGCCTTAACAAAGCTTTCGATTTTATTTTCTTTTCTTAATAAAACTTTATTGTTTTCAAATCTATTTATTTTTCAACTGTTTCGGACTTTCATTGCCATAAGGTCTAAAATGCGCCCAAGAACGCTGTGACTCGTGTTAAACCTACTTGTTTTGTATTTTTTGACAGTGCCTCGATATGTAGGTCGAAAAATAAAATACATAAACGCCAGTATATGTTGGATTGATTGTGATAATAGCGACCCTTACGACATTATATTTATACAATATATCGGTTGTCATTGTTCCGAATAAATCGGGAAACGAGGAGGTTGACAGTTGCTTTGAGTAGAATCAAAAAAGGTTTGACGTGTCGTTTGGCTTTATTGATAAGAATGAGGCTAGATTGAAGGGGTACGCCAAAGTAGAACTAGACTAGATTAGAGAGTAGGACTAGAGAGTAGTAGTAGTAGAGAGTAGAAGGATTTTTAAACTATCTAACTGGTAGATAAGTTTAGGTTAGGTCAGGTTTGTTTTATAAAATCCCTGAATTAAAAACTGTTTCAGTAAAAAAGATTTTAGGAGTTGCGATGATTAGGAATAAAATTACATACGGACTAAAAAAAAATAAGTGAGTCATTATGGACCCAGATTGAAGTCTTCCATTGGATAATAGTGAGCGACCGGTAGCATGACTGATATAGATAAGTCTCATTACTAGGATTAGTAGGATGGATACTCGCATTAATAGGATTAGTGGATTATAGAATAGCTTTTGCTCCCTCGGGAACGATCCAATTTTCTAGAATAAAAACTATCCTATATCCTATTCCTAGTCCTATATGTATGCCAAGTAACATCCCGATCTGTCCAGCCGTTGCCGCGTGAAAGAGTAACAAACATCCATATTAATATTAGTAAAGATACTAAGTTTGAGGAAACTATTTTTTTTTTTTACAGTTAAATATCTATTTCAGTGAAAACGCCTTCAAGACTAACAGTTTGCGAGCAAATCAGATTATCTTCTCAAGCCATTCTGTTTGAAGCTTAATAGCAACGGAATAGCAGTGGAACAAGTAAGCTACAGTCAGCTAGGCAGCTGTTGTTACTACTATAAGTCTAATGCAAACGCGACCCAAATTCAACTACAATTCCATTATAAACTAATCTAAGAACAAACTAACATCGTTGGTGCGAAAGCGATTACAGACTTTATTAGTATTATCAAAGTTTAAAGTGACGTCGTCCTCTCTTCTTAAAGGTTTTTTAAAATCTAAATGGGAGGTCTCGAATTGAGATAAAAAGGGGGTCTTTTAATATATCGATTCAACTTCAGCTCATATGTAGACGTTTCACTAATGTTTTACCGAAAATTGTTTCTTGTCAATTTCACAACCAACGTTTCATATACTTTTAATTTCATAAATGTATCTGATTAAAATAATCCGTTTAACAACTAATCATATGGCTAATAGTATCGAAACTTAAAAACGTTCTGGTTATAAACATGTCTTTTAAATACTCATCATTTACTTTACATACCGTTATTACGCAAAGTAACATACATGACATCTACCTACATTGCATTTGAATTGACGGGTTCCCGCTACGCTGATAGAACCCCTATTTCTGGGTAGTTTGCCCTTCGGGCGTATAAAATAACTAACGAATCTTATTTGAGCTTACAATATCCCTGCCAATTTTGTTTAATTTGTGCTCCACTTTGGGAAAATGTGAGAACCTTTTAACAAAAGATGCGATGTGAAATAGAGAATTGTTAAGTATCTGTTATTAATAATTTATTTGACAATTGAAACGTTGAAAAATGAAAATATGCCAAATGATTGTCGATAAAAATGATAGGATACCGTGCAGAACACAAACATTACTAACTCTTAATAAGATTTGTGGGAAGTACGTCATACTATCTTAAACATAGGAAGAAAATACTATAGATAATGTGATACTTCCACGTTTTCAGTAATACTAAAATGGGTACCAGGGCACTCCAGCATTGATGGAGACGAGATAGCAGATGAACTGGGTAGGAACGGTGCTGACAACCCCCTGGTCAGCCTAGAGACGTGTTGTGGCATCACAAAACGCAAAATTTATTCCCTGCTAAACGACCTATACAAATCTAGGGCGATTGAGCTGTGGAAGTCAACAAAAGGACAAAATCACTCGAAATCACTTATTAAAGGGTTCAAAATCAAGGTCTCCAAAGAGATTCTACAACTCAAAAAAGAAAAGCCTTGCGCAGTGACTAAGATCCTAACTGGCCACTGCAAACTGAACAGATATCTGTTTCTAATGGGTATGAAACAAGACGCGAAATGCAGGTGCTGTCAGGAGACAGAGGAGACAGCAATGCACATCCTCTGTTCTTGCGGACCACTAATGCGCAACAGAAGTATCTACCTAGGGCGACATATAATGGACCCACGAGAGATACAACTCCTTACTGCCCAAAGCGTAAAAAAATCTTGGCCTGAAAACTACTTCAAACTATGCTCACAATACTACTTCAAAGAATTTATCACGGCGACGAATAAAAAACTAATTCAATGTGAAATTGAGATGATAAATGACGAAAACTTCGCGCAAAATAAATGGAAACGCCTAGGAATTGAGAATAATTGAAAGAAAGTGGAAACAAGGCTTGGTGAAGGTTATATCGATTCTTGTGCCTAAAATATTCTTTAGGTAAACGGGTAACAAATAATAGGAGCTGCCTTAAAAAGGCGACGATGAAAATGTAATGTACAAAATGGGTGCTTTTATGATCTTAACGTTTCGTTGAATAACATTATTATTATTATGGTTTGTGATATAATATTTTGGTTTTAACCCACGACGGTAAATAGCTGCGTGTGTATATGCAACTGACATATACAGGGTTATTGGTAAGTCGACCTATTCCCCTCTAGGGGTTATGGGAGAGGTAATTTGCAATCATTTTGGTCCCATAATACCCTATGCAAAAGTGAGCCATTTCTGAGATAATTTCAATTTAAGTTTTTTGCTACAAATGTCAGGAACGCATCTTAAAATATTTACAACAAAAAAATATTAGCACTTTAAATCATATTTTTTTTTGTAGATTTTGTACAAGGTAAAATTGTTCTTATGCAATATTAAAATTTAACCAAAAATAAAAAAAAACATGTTTTTTTATCATTTTATCCAACATTAATTACCTATACACAAAAACAAAAAAAAATTGTAACTTTTGCGTAGGGTATTATGGGACCAAAATGATTGCAAATGACCTCTCCCATGACCCCTTATTTTTACTGACTGCGCGACGCAAAGGAAAGTAATGTTTATTAGCCTATACATGTAGTATAGTATTATATGCATGTATGACTGTATGTATGTATGTTTGTTCCTTTGTGGCGCTCTAGAAGCTAAACGCGACGGACGATTTTTATGATTTTTATATCAATCGTCTTGGTTTTATCTTGTGAGTATTTCTAAAGATATGACAGAAATCAAAAATTTATATGGCAGCAACCCGACGCCATTCTGCGATAATGAAAAATAAAATCGACATTAAATAAAGTGGGGTGGGGTATCATTGCATGGGGTAAAAGCCCTAATTTTTCTCCTCTAAAATATCAGTTACTGGCACCTAGTGATTGTTGAATTATCGTCTCTATTACCTTTTTTTAACGTTCAGTGAAGTAAAAAAAAAATTAAAACATAGGTAGAAAGTACAATTTTAGTTATTTTTGCTAACAAGCTTTAAGTAACGATTTCAGGTTACAATGTTGTAAATTAAAAAAAAATGCCATGGTACTTCTCCGTCAAAAGAAAGAGCTCAAAATATTCCGTTAATATTCAGTAGATACCAAAGTCAAGAACAATGAACACAGGTCACTTCGTAATTAATTACCATAGGAAGTGACCTGTTTTCAGTGCTCCTGAGTGTATAAATATTAAATGAAATTAAAAGACAAGGTTAATTAAAACATACAATTTAACGTTATGAAGAGAATAATGGCTCCCTAAGTTCCAGCTGAGTCCTTAAGCGTCCAAACATTTTTCTACCAAGACATTAGACGGGTTTATACCAACTACACAGCTTCGTGTTTACATAAGCGGTGACAATTTTTAGGGTTACGTATCCAAAATGGCCCTTATAGTTTCTTCTTGTCCGCCTGTCCGTCCGTATGTCACAGGCATTTTACTCAAAAATTAGAAGAAGTGCAGTCAAGGAAATTGATTTTTAGACCACGTCGGACTATGTCAAAGTGACACTGTAAATATAAAACATAAGAAGTCTCTTACGTCTTGGTTGATTACGTCACTATGACATAGTCCAAAGTGGCCAAGGAATCAATTTCCTTTTACATTGATGAAATTCGTTTGGTAGTTTAATACCAAAAAATAATGTTTCTAGGGGGGACACTCCAGAAATATTTAAAAGAAGATGAAAAAAAACAGCATAAATTACGTGACGCACATACTTTGAAAACACTTTAACGATCGTAAGCAAGTTTTTTTGATTTAATGAATATTTTCGAAAATAATCGATCCAAAACTTGCATAAATTGTTGCATTATCTTTTAAACCGTATGTCCAAAAAATACCATAACGGTAAAACATAGTAAATACTTTCAACAAAAAATCTTTAAACATGATCGCATGACGCTTTTGAGTTATTGCTGAAAAACTGCTTTTCTCAACAAAAAGACGTAAGTGCTATGAAGACACGCTCTTTTGCTGGTCCATTTTCCCATCCAAATTGGACATCCAAAAGCTATCTTCAGTGTTAATTTGAAGACCGAAATTTTTGCTTGTCACAAAAAAAAAACAGATCAAGAGCGCCCGTGTGGTTGGTGTAAACCCTGCTTGTTATGCAAATCCGGCATTGCCAGACTGTTTATATGTCGCCTGGGAGACTTTAATGAAATTTACATAGTGTTTTTATGGCACGTGCTAGAAAACATGCATACTAATGTAGATTGAATTAAATTACGAACCAATTTGTTCAATTTAAAAAAAAACCTCTGTACAACAGTGACTGTAACAAACATGTGTTTTTTAGTGTGTATAGGGTCGAGGACTATCTATCAGGTAAAAATGCTTGGCCTAAACTAAACACCTAAATAACTTAATAATAACTTAGTCATAAAAAATATGCAAACATTGTGTATTTAATTGTCTGGGGGACACGGTTTCTGTGGGAAAATGTGTCGAGGCTTTTTATGTGGGTTGTCTTGCACCGTCATAGGTGAGTGTAATTTCTAAAAGTTTTGTAGTTTTATATGTTTTATTACTACTACTTATTAGTTTTTCTGAGTTTTGACACATTTTAATGCTCAACTGCATGAATGTATTTTTTTTTGTTTTATGTGAGATTCATTGATATATATAACTCTAGGTTAAGTTTATTATTATATAAGCAATATTTTAAAAACGACTGACTGTTGAGTTTCTTGCGGCGTTTCTTCTCAGCAGTGGTCTTGGGAAGCGCTGGTAGATTTTTGACGTGTGTCTTTTATCTTTTTATCTTTTTATGCACTGCTTAATGGTACAGATTGTGAAGATAGACCCTGATACTGTTTGATATCATAACTCAGTGTTGCCTCACAAATAAACTTTTCTCACAGAGTATGATTCTCCGCAATGATGGTCTTGTCCGAAGCGCTAGTACATTCACTCCATATTACCGACGTGTAAAAGAGCCCTCATGTGGCCAATTTACTGAATAAATATTTTGAATTTTGAATTTTGATGTCGGTGACGGGCGTTGCGAATAAAGTAGAGTGAAATTAAACTTTATTTCGGGGAAAAACAGTTTTATTTTGCTCTGTTATCACCACCGAAAATGCCTATTTAAAATGTATGGCGTTTTTGACAAACTGGTTAAAAAAAGTGGTTTCTGTGCCGTGTGTGGTTTTTTGGGTTCTATGAAGCATGGGACGGAAATCGAGTTATACACTGGATTGATAGAATGTAGGAAGTCTTTGGAGGGAAGTCAAGCTATGAACATTACAGGGCTCCGAAAGCATTTTTTTTTTTTAATCAGCTCGTCAAAAACGCCATACATTTTAAATGCTTGACTTTCCTCCAAAGACTTTCCAGTCTATCAATCCGATGTATAACTCGATTTCCGTCCCATCGGAATTGAAATACCATTCAAAAATCTACTCACAAAATGTAACCTAACCCGTTTCAATATACGGCAAATCCCTTCAGCGTCTAAGCTGCGCGTGACTATCATTTTGAGTTGATTTATTGAGGTCGCCGAGTCCCTCAAGGGTTACACATGGGTCGCTGGCCAGTACATTTGTTGTTAGGGATGTGTTTTTTAATACCGGTACAGCATTAAAATACTCAGTTCTTTTTTTTGGGGTTCCATGCTTCATGACAAAAGAAGGAACCCTTATAAAGATCACCTCATTGTCAGGCGCTTTGTCTTATAAGATATTTTTTCGCATAAGTGCTTGGAATACAGAATGTATTGGTAAATATACAAAAAAAAAAACACATTTTAAAGAGTTCTCTCAGTACTTAACAAATTGTAAAAAAAAAAACGTAAGCCTAACAGTAGGTACTACACGCCTTCGGCTTGCCACCTGTCACTAATACACTGGGAAACATCTTAGCCTACGTGTGCAAAATGTGGATACAGAATTATCAACAAGTTTAAAGACTTGTTGGTAATTCTTTAGCTCTGCTTACCCCACTCTGGGAATGAAGGCGTGAGTTTATGTATGTATGTATATCACGTAAGCATTATCTTGTACGATAGTACTCAATAATAATAAAAACATTGCATAAATACTGTTAAATTTCTGGTACATCAAATATTAACACGATAAAAAAACCGGGACAAGTTCCGATTAGCTGACGCGCCACATCCTTGCTCAGCTAATATTGTAAGCAAGAAGCCTTAACATGGATCCATATTAATGTTTCGCCGTATGTATGTCATGATCGTCCCTTTTCCCCAGAAGACTAATTGTGGTATTAGAGAGGACCCAAAACTGTAGATTAATAGCAAGAATATCATAAATACCACTTGTTTTATTTACTTTGTCATAATAAATAGGAAAAAGTTTTGTTTAAATAATAAATATCAGGGGACACTGTCACACCAATTGACCTGGTCCCAATTTAAGCTCTAGGCTTGTATTATGGGTACTAGACAACGATATAAATACTTATATAGAGAAATATATACTTAAATACATAGTAAACATCCATGACTCAGGAACAAATATTCGCGCTCATCACACAAATATCTGCCCTTACCGGGATTTGAACCCAGGACCGCTAGCTTCGTAGGCAGGGTCACTACCAACTAGGCCAGCTCGTCGTCAATAATGAAATGTCACCGTGTATATTGTTATAAAAGACAACCCTAAAGAACTAAGGACTAAGTGAATTCGTTAAAGAATGTACCCTGATGTTTATTATTTATTTAGTTGCAGTGAACTGTTATATATAACATTTGAGATAGGTATATTATTGGTATTAGATATGAGTAAGGAGAAAGATACGTAGTAAAGTTGAAGTACTACGCTTTCGCTCATTCATGGCTGAGCTATGGTGTCATCTTGTGGGGAAATAGCACAAACGCTGGGAAAATATTTACTCTACAATAAAAAATGCATAAGGATACTGGTAAATATTACTGAGCGGGAAAGCTGTAGGCCTTATTTCATAAAACTTAGAATACTCACGCTGGCTTCATTGTACATTTTTGAAATGTGTAAGTTTTTGAAAAAAAAAAGTCAGTTATTTAGTAATTCAAGGGATAATTGTTCTAGACCCCACACTCTTAGGAGACGAAACAAATTAGTGGGCTCTTTCACCAACTTACATATAGTTAACTCCGGTACACACCATATGGCAATAAAAAATTATAATAATGTACCTATAGAAATAAAAAAAATAGAAAAGGTTCAAATTTTTTGTAATAAATTGAAGGATTTCCTTATTCTAAATTGCTTTTACAGCCCTCAAGAGTTTTTTAGTTTTAAAGATAACAATGTATAACCGAGTAAGAATATGGTTAGATTTAGGTTAGGTTAGGATATGTAGAATAAGTTTTGTGTTGCTGTGACCTAACAGGGTTTATGCTGGGACGAATTGTATGCTTGTTTATTATTAAGATCTTGTAAAACCCATAACTGCAATGAATAAATGAATTATGAATAAATTAATTATAAAGTTGAAGTTATCATCATCATCATCATCATCATCATCATGGCAGCCGAAAGACGTCCACTGCTGGACATAGGCCTCCCCCAAGGCTCTCCACTCAGACCGGTCTTGTGCTTTTCGCATCCACCGCGTTCCCGCGATCTTTCAAGGTCGTCACTCCATCTTGTTGGTGGCCTACCTACAGCTCATCTCCCGGTCGGCGGACGCCACTCAAGAACCTTCTGACCCCATCGGCCATCAGTCCCTGCGAGCGATGTAAAGTTGCAGTAATACGAAGTGTTTTTAGGAAAATTGTAAAAGGAAAAAGTTAATTCATCAACGACTTTACTGTTTTTTTTCCTTTACACAAAAAAAACTTACTTATCAAGTATCGAAACAATTTCATGTCATACAATTCGTCGGAATATTCCACCTTCCAAATCAATCTCTCTACTTTATATCGCGACTTCGCGACACACCTAAGCATCGTTACGAGAAAATATTAAATACATTCCCATGTGGCATTTGAGGCTAACTATTATTTTTCTCTCTTGTCTCTGGTTCTTTCACAAATTATCTCATCTCGATAAATACTAGCCGAAACCTCTTCGTAATATCCACTTTTCTGGCGTCCTAATTTTCGACTAGTCTTCATCGATCGCTTAAGTAAGGTTACGTAACGATATTCCCTAAGCCAGCTTTCCGACTAATACTTTTTTAAATAGGCTAAGCGATACCTAGGGAGCTAGCTCAACTGTACCCTTTTTGGCCATTCAAGGTTATAATGAGTATCGAAGATACTGTAAAATTAAAAAGAATATTTCATAAAATATGTCACGTTTTCAAAATGCCTTTACTTTTCAAAAATCTGATATTAACAGGCTTCAAAAAAGGAGAAAGTTTTAAAATAATAAGCCGGCGCCTTAACATTTCGTCAGATGGTTCGCGTTTGAGTGGACCGATGACGGGCGGGTTCTTACCTGCAAGTGACATGCGACGAGGAACAGTTCTTAAACGCCCATTTTTCTTCTGACTTGATATCATATTGATAATTTTATGATAGTTTTTATTATCTTTACAGTAAAAACAATATGACTTTGAAGAATACAGCCCCCTACTCTTGTATCATTAGTGTCTATGGTAACCATTATAAACTTACTGCCGCACTCACAGACGTCAAATAAATGCCTGATCAAAGTTGCTGCTGTCACTTCCTTTGCCATAGCAATAGAATAAGATAACACGTCACTAAACAAGCATTAAATTTAATTGACGTCTCTGAGTGCGGCAGTAAAATGTGTTATACGGAAGGTTAAACTTAATATTATGAGTATTTCCAAAAATAACTAATAAAGCTTTGGTTTCCAAGTTATTGGCTTCGGCAAATTATCGAGAGAAAGGTCGGGACCCGACATACATCGCTCAGTTTTTTTATTTAACTTAAGGAATTTAATGTGTAATTTTACGAATAAGGGAGGTTTTAATACTTTATTCGGTTTAGCTCTTGTTATTAACACAGTGTTAAAAATGGAAAAATTAAGTGAAATAAATGTTTTTAATTCTATTTTATTTTATAAAAATTATTAATATTAATTAATTATGCCGTGTGGTTGCCGGGTTAGAATAGTGCCACTCCATGTCTTCCCGTGGATGTCGTATGAGGCGACTAAGGGAATAAAGGCTTGTAGTACTGTTAGGCGATGGGCTTGCCACCTGTCACTAATACACTGGGAAACATCTTACCCTACTTGTGCAAAATGTGGTTACAGAATTATCAAGAAGTTTTAAGGCTTTTTGGTAATTCTTTAGCAATGCCTACCCCTTTCTGGGAATGAAGGCGTGAGTTTCTGTATGTATGTATTAATATTAATGAAAATGGTTTTTAAAGTTTTTTCAAAAACAGTTTCTCAGATTTCTACAGTACAATAAGTACTTTAACAATGTTATATTTTAATATTGTTTTCATTTCACGTCTCATTCGCTTGATTAAATGTTCCATAGAAATACCTGTGTCACCTTCAGTGTCTTCACCGAGCGGTCCCAACGGAAGACCAGCGTCGACTTTAAAGCCAGCACATGTTGAATTGGGAACTTAATGCAAAAATTAATTACTTTTTTTTTTTTCTTTTGTCATGTTATTTTTTTCCATGTGTTTATGGACACATCCCTGCAGTCAAACTGTTTTAACAGTTTTGCAGAATCTTGAGTTTTTGTGTATTTACTTAAGTTTGTATTTCTCTACACTTCATAGTATTTTTACATTACATAAATTCCAAAGAGTCAAAATTCCGAATTTTCATAATTCTGAAAGCACGTTTTGATTTAACTTTTTGTTTTCGCTTATAAATCGAACCTAACCTAACCTAGGAACAACAATAAATAGCTCCAGCGTTACATAGCTTTCTGAAAAATGAAAATTCGCATGAATGAATATTCGGAATATGTACTTCGGAATTTTAAGGTGTTCTCATTTTCATCGCTAATTATCCATGGTACAAGCCTGGAGCTTCAGGAGAGCAAAGCACCCAAAACCATTACCCTACTTCTCAGATTAGGTAAAACGAATCTTACTTTCATGACAGATCCAGCAATATGTACTTTAAGAAAATATTTTCCCAGTTGAAAGTCCTGAACGGAAATGGGGACAACTTCATGAAAAATGTATGGGAAACGCGGTAGAGCTGCCTTCGGCGGGGCTTGTTACTTGTGGAAGAAAAGGGGGGGAGGGATTTAGGTCATTAGTTCTGAACGACTTTGAACTGGAATGCTTGATGCTCAACTCGAAGATAGTTAAGTCCTCGGCTCATTCAATAAAAGTTTATTTCTCTATCATAGAATGTTGTTTATGGTTGAAACACGCTATCAAAATGCCACGCGAAGCGTTATTTTTAAACAATAACACAGAAATAGGGGTGTTAAAAGTTTGCGTGTGTTTTTTTTTATTTGTGGAACGCCCTCTGGCCAGATGGCGGGATGACTTGCATAAGAGGGCCGGCAGCAACTGGATGCATAAAGCATTAAACCGGGCTCTGTGGCGTTCCTTGGGAGAGGCCTATGTCCAGCAGACTGCAACGGGCTGATGATGATGATGATTTTTTTTATTTGAATGCAAGTTTTCCAGTGGTGGTGCCTAGCTTGTTTAGGCCGTTTAGGAGATAGCAGCAGCAGAAGGGGTTTTTCTATCTAATAGTAAGGTTATATTTTCTACGATCAAACTATAGATGTACCTGACCTGTTGGTTTACAATGACATTGTGCACATGTGCCATTGTTTTATCTGTAACAGTGACAATTAAATTGTTACTTTTAGAAGGCAAGCAATCAATGTATTTGTTTTACATTAATTGTTATGGTAAAAAAATCCATACAGAATGCGATCACGGTTCTACTCCATTTTTACGATTTTTTAATATGTTTGTAGATTTATTATATTGCAATTATTATTATAGTACAATTAAAAGTTAAAACTAAACTTATTTAAATTAAAATTAAAATAAGCTACTCAAATTAAAATAAAACTAAGCTACTCAAATATTAAAGATGTAAATAATAATCACCACTATAAAAGAACACCCCCTCTAAGTGTTTGTAGATATTATTATGAAAAACTAGGTCAGTACATTCACAAATTACAAAATAAAACACGGTAACGTACAAACCTAGTTTTTTATAACAGCTATAACGTTTTCAACAATCGTGGAAATTGAACTTGATTTAGGGGGTGAGAAAAGTTTATTGTCCGGTGTTAAATGTGTATGGTTTTTTTTGAAAGGTACGCTAAGGTACGCTCAGCGTCAGTTCAAAAAACCTATTAAAAGTGCGTGTGACTTAAATCTTTATTTTCAAGCATTACCTCAATTATCTGATCGAAATATTTTTTTATTTCAAGTATGCAAATGAAACAAAATAGCAACATAATTCTGGTTTTTCTTTATTTCAAAAGGATATTTTAACCTTCACTCATCATCAAATTAATTTGTGTATTTCAAAAATGCTGTCACATTTACTATTGTTAAAATAAACGATCAGAGTTTTTAGGAGTAAAACAATAATGATGATGATGATGATTAAAGATAAAAAATCCTTTTCAAATAAAGAAAAACCAGAAAAGGTCTGTAATATGGTCCCAATTAATTTCCTGTTGGTGCGGTACCCTGAACCAACTAGTAGTTCTCAAGCATTTATTATGATTGAGTAATATTTATCGTTCATACTAACAAAGCCAATATTCCATTGAGATAACAATAACACGATAATACGTACGGACAAACAAATCCACTAATAGAATCTAAGTCACGCATGCGTTCTAAGGGCGCCGCCAATCGTGTTTATACAAGGGATTAACTTATCTAGATGATCGAAGTCTCTTTGAATGTTGTCCCTTGGAATCCTTCATACATACATAAACTCACGCCGTTATTCCCAGAGTAGGGTAGGCAGAGCTACAGAATTACCAACCACTCCAAGAACTATTAGAGATTAATATTTATTACTTAATGACCTTGTAATGTAACTTACTTTTAAATATTTTATCATTTAATGATAGAAAATATGATCTTCCGTTGGAGTTTCTTGCGGCGTTTCTTCTCGACAACCATGGTCTTGTCCGAAGCGCTAGTAGATTCACGGCATATTTACTTGCATTGCATTTTACTTTAGAGTAAATGACAATTGTACATACATACATACATACTTTCACGCCTTCATTCCCAGAGTGGAGTAGGCAGAGCTACAGAGTTACCAACAACTCCAAAAACTTTTTGATAACTCTGTAACCAATGACAATTGTAAAACAAAACTATTAGGAATTACACAGTAGAACCTATCTTGAAATATCTATGGCCCGAGAATTTGACGACAATCGCTTTAAAATCTTCGTAAACTTTGACAAGGAGAAGGCAAACAAGCAAACAAGCTAACTGATGGTAAGTGAGATCTAAGGGCTATGCCCCCTTGTTCTGTGTAGGTAACCGAGATTAGGTAACCAGTTATCTGTGAAGAATTAATTTCTCCCAGGCCACTGTTTTCCAGCAAGAATTCAATTTATATTTTTTTAAGTGTCTTAATTATTTTTTTTAATTGACGGGTGCTTTGCGTTTGACCTCAATCTCACCTGATGTTAAGTGACGACGTGGTCGAAGGTATTACTTACCCAGAACATGCCTATAACACTCCAGTTCAATGGGTCAGTTTCCATACAAATTAGTGAGCTCTGTGATCTAATTTAATTGTTATGAAATGTATTGCAAAAGCTGTCATAACGCATGGCATTTGTGATGGGTAATTAAAATGGCTGTCCAATTAGCTGTAACAATAAATTAAACGGGCTAATTAAGGTTGGATATTATTTATGCATGAAATAAATTTGTATTTTAAATTAAAGTACTTTAAATTATTATAGCACGGTATGGCATCCTCATTTTAACACACTACTTCCTTAAGCAATCCTTATTGAAAGGGTACAAAAAAGGGCTCCAAGTTGACTATTCTATCACGTTAAATGATGTTGCTTTTGAACTGTTATCGTATCGTCGACGTTTTGATAGCAAACAATAACATAATACTTCACAAGCAATTTCGTTTATCATCTTAGAATAGAAGCCCAGATCTACCGTTTCATTTATATTCTTTCCATTGAAATAAGGTCCAAAAATGTAAACATATATTTCACTTCACTTTATCCTGTAAAATCTGGTCATAATCCAGAATTTATTCTTAACAAAAACATTCTTCTTGACTCTATCTATTGGTGAAGTGTTGAAATCATACTTTCTTTTAATAAAAACTTCAGCCAAATAGATTTACCCGTTTGGAAGCTACAATGCCACAGACATACACAGATACTATAATTATTATTATAGAACTGTTGTTACCATGGCAACGCTCATTATAGAATTGTTTTCCCTCTTCGGTTTTGCTATAGGTGGTATTATGATACCGTTATCAATATCCATAACAGCGGTTTTTAGTATGAGAGTAGAAAAAAAATACGCCTATATATTTTGTCGGAGATTAAAAATACGTTCTAAAATTAGAAAACTATTAGGTCACTTCAATTCGCTCTAATCCTCCGATTACAACCCAACTTTGAATTCGATTACGGCCCGTATTTATCTGATTTTGAATGTCGGGTCTGTTGTTCAGATTAGTTTTGGGTATTTACCTAACTGCCGTATTGGCTATTAGATATATACTACACGTTTTAGATGTAGGGACGATGTAGGTATCTACCTACAAGTTTATCTTAATAGACAACTTGTATAATATGTCGTCGCCCGATCGAATAATTCGCCAAATCGCGATATTCCTAGGCTTATCATAGAATACCCTAACCTAACTTATCCTCATGCCTAGACATTTCATGATCTAGCAAATTCTTTTTTTTTTTACCTACATGTGTGTTTGAAAATTAGCCCGATTTAGCTTCATATGTAGTGAAAGAGACAGAAATAGTTGACTCGCTATCTCTATTCATTTTTAAGCCCCTACGCCAAAAGAGGGGTGTAATAAGTTAATTTGGATAGTTTTTTTTTGAAAGCAGTTTTCCAAGCGATGGTACACAGCAGGTTGAAGAGATATCAGCTCTGAAAGAAGGGGGCACATATCGGGTAACTATGTCATAGTTATACTGACTCGAATTTAGCAGAATTTGGTCGCTTCCTGACTTGGCGGTATACTTCCAGTAAAACACGGAATCAGTAAGAGTTGCTAAGCAACCATTTGATTGCAGTGGCATCCACCAATCAACGCGGTACATTTATGCCGATAGTTATGTTTTACTGCAAGCATACCGCCAAGTCAGGAAACTGCCTTTGACAGTTTTTTTTTTTGTTCTATCGTCAAGTGCTAATTATAGAAAAAATAAGTGGAGGTGGTTAAGTGGTGGTAGGGCCTGGTGCGAGGTCCGTCCATAGGCCTGTTTATCAAAAGCTTGTAACTCGTAATATAAAGGGAAGTCCCTTTTGAATACATACTGTTAGAAAGAGATTTCCACTTGTAATACAAGTTACAATCGTTTGATAAATGGGCCCTAGATCGCGACCTCTGGCTTCTCTTTAACCTGCCACCAAGCAGCAGTATTCATAGCGTTGTGTTTCGGTGTGGGGATAAGTAAACTAGTGAAATGTCTAGCATAGAGGCATTCCATCTTAGTCCTCAGGGTTATCAACGCATTTGCAGTCTTAGGATTGCAGTCTTAAAATTTGGGGCTTTTAGAATGGAAATGTGATTCCCTATAAGGTTGCAGAGTTAGAATAGTGCCACTCCCTGTCTTCCCGTGGTTGTCGTAAGAGGCGACTAAGAGAACATGTAGTACTGTTAGGCGATGGGCTTGCAACCTGTCACTAATACACTAGTAAACATCTTAGCCTAATTGTGCAAAATGTAGTTACAGAATTATCAACAAGTTTTTAGAGTTGTTGGTAATTCTGTAGCTCTGCCTACCCCACTCTGGGAATGGAGGGGTCAGTTTTTTGTATCATCAGGTGGTCTTTGTGTTCGTTGACCTTTCCAATGCCCTAAAAAAAAGGCAAAGTGTGAGTCGGATGAAACGGCATCTTCGCTGCCTAAATCAGACACGCTCTTGACCGGATATTTCCATTATCTAACCAATCATTGTTCACCAACCAAGTTATCTATCTACCTTGATATCTAATTCTTTCATTTCAAGAACCTGATCTCGGATAACTTGGGGGCCCTTAAAAGGGTACACTTGATCCTTTCTAGAGCCATTTTCCTTCACCATACCAATTATCAAAATATCATTCGGTATAAGAAGATAGAGGGTGCTTTTGGATCTTCAAGATTATTTTTGGTTAAGTGGCCTTTTACGTTATTTTTAGGGTTACGTACAAATTAAAAACGGAACTCTTATCGAATCACTCGTGCGTCTGTCTGTCTGTCCGTCTGTCACAGCCAATTTTCTACCAAAGAAATTAAGTAGGATAGTGTAATCTTATGATGACCCAATCATTTTATTCATGAAATAAGACGAAAATTGAGCTTTCTTCCCCTCCCCCCCCCCCCCGAAATCTCCAAAACTACTGAGCCTCAATTTTTTATAATTTAGAATGAGAGGAAAAAACGACGATCTAAAAATAACACAAATGTTTAACAAAGTTTCTGACAAGTTTGTTTCGCGGTTGTTATTAAATTTGTTTGTTAAGTGGCACTGTAAATGCATATTTAGACAACAGATAAAAACTTGTTTTTTTTTGGATCATGCCTAAAAAAATAAAATTATCCTTAATATATTTTATTTGATTCGTATTCGTAAACATTAATCGTGTTTCTCGACAAAAATCTTTTTTTTATATTTCTGCACAGTTGTCATACACAATTATTGAAAATGGCGATAGTCCTCCATTGACAAACACCGTCATTGGTTGATTAGCGGTTTCCTAAGTTTATAAAACAAATACTTTAATCCCTAGAGGTTAATAACGAGAAGTGAAAAATAATAAAATTCCTTCCGTCAAGCAGCATTGTTCGCATTGCTGTCCCTTATAATAATAAGACAACCGTTAAAATGACTAGCAATATATGTGCAGTCTTAAGATTGCAGTCTTGAGATTGCAATCTTGAGATTGCAAATAAATTTACCATCAGGACCTGGTTGGCTTATGTGATCAATTGCCTTTTCAGGCGCAAAAAAAACTTTGTAAAAGCTGTTGTATCCCAATTGTTTGCAAACTACACCAAGTTAATTAAGATCCCTGCTGAACAGTTTTGGTGTGTTCTAGGTACTAATTGAGCGTGATCCAAAAAGCTCAAAGCCTCCGTATCAAAGCGAGCTTACAGGCTGGGCTTTGTTAATTGTCCTGCCCATTGCGGCGTAAAGACTCGCTATTTCGGATTTGTGTTTGATTAACATCTAAAGCGTTCGTTAGATGCAGATTATGAGAACTCTCGTTAGTAATATTCTGGTTGTGGTCACAAGCCACAAATACAAAGCGATTGTATAGCGATGTTGGCCTTTTGACAGCAAATGTGAGTTGATTATGTACTAATGTTATAGGGCAGTACATAACGGACACTGATAGCGTGCTACTATGAACTCTATAAATCCATTATGTTCTACCAGAGATTTTTAACAAAATTTTCCCAACTTAGTCTACGACGGTTGAAAAACAGAGTGACATAATACCGGTCTTAGGGCCGTATTAATAAACTAATCTCGACTGTAATGCCCGTCTCAAGACGTGTCAAAAATGTCATTTTTCTATGGTTTGACGTTTACTTTGATAAATTTTGTGACGGGCATATCAGCCAAGATGACGTTATTAATACGGGCCTTAGATACTTCCCAGTAAAAGATGCGCTTAGAACAATCGGCCCCGTATTGGAATATGAAGGTAGGAAAGGGTGTAATAAAAATACACCGCGGAAGAAGACAAGTATTGATTTTTGTAACACCCTGTACACTATATGTCAGTAATGTTGACTGACCTTTAAGGACTGGTGTATGACATCCTTATGATGATTTAGGCGCTACAGTTGCTGTTAGCTGCAGTGAGTGAGAGAGACACCCTCTTTTTATAGTGGTGATTATTATTTATATCTTTAATATTTGAGAAGTTTAGTTTTATTATAGTTTTAATAAGCTTAGTTCTAATTTTTAATTGTAATATATATATAATAAATAATTAGAAAACATAAAAATAGCAATAATGGAGCCTCTGGACGCTATTAAGATGCAATACTACCTTCATTACATTGACTTTTCTGCATTATTCCTTTCTTCTTTTCAGTATAACATTAACGTTACCGTCCGGTTACGCCGTTACCCAAACGTTAATCCGCGGCAAATCCCTTTCCGTTACCGTTACTGTATATTATTAAGATATTACCATTCTGATCACGTCCCGTTGGTTATTGAAGGGAAACATTGTCCCTCATTCCGTCGTTTTTTCCAAACGCTCCATATTAGGTTCATGCAGGATTGAATTATTCATCTAATGCAGCAGATCAGTGATTCATTTAATCTCTACGACACTCCATGGAAATGTTCATCAGATATGGTTTTATATGTGACAATAAAACAGCACAAATAGGACTTTTCATTCAAAAATATTTTTTACATGCCAAGATGGCCGTACTAAACATATCCCTAATTTTAATAATATATATTTATATTGGACCCGATTCTACAATGGCCTCTAAACTTCCTAATTTTATTTAGGTGTCGCTGAAACACTTTGATATTATTTGAGCAGCTGTCAGCATAAAATGTTATTGTGCCAAGTTCTTGACATTTCAGACTTTGTTTTTTTGGTGATATTTTTTATACAAATGTTTTTACTCGCTTGCGTCAGAAAGGGGGTTATGTTTTACAAGTGTAGTATTTATGTATGACTGTATGTTTGTCTTACGCTCTGCAGGGTAAACGGCTTAATAGATTTTAACATTTATATCTGAGGTGTTGTTAGATTTGTTTTATTTGTGGCAGTGTAATATTTTAGTGTAATTAAAGAGAGGGCGATATTTTTTTGAAATACTGCATACATACATACCTTCACGCCTGTCTCCTAATGGGGTAGGCAGAGACTATGGAACTCCAGGTGCACCAGTCTAAATATACTACTTTCGCTTCCTCTACATTCATCAATCTCTTCATGCACGTACACGTTTCGGGTGCCGAAATACTTACTTTTGAAATACTTATTCGACTATATCAAAGACAGACAGGTTTTAAAGGTGATTTTCATAATAAGTAGACCTGTTAAAAATTAGTACTTTAATAAAACTTGCTACTACTAAAATCGGTATTATAGTTTCAACTTAGTTTGATGACAATCGGTTTTTATTTATTAATTTTAATTACATAAAATAAAACAGTTCAATGCAATGATCAAGTTCAAGATTGACCATTGAGTTTCTTACGGTGCTTTAATTTAATGGTTATTGGAAAAAAAACAGCCAAGTGCAAGTCGGACTCGCACACGAAGGGTTCCGTACCATTACCTAAAAAAAGTAAAGTTTGTTGTTATAGCGGCAACAAAAATACATCATCTGTGAAAATTTCAAATGTCTAGTTATCACGGTTCGTGAGATACTTTTGGTGACAGACAGACAGACAGACGGACAGCGGAGTCTTAGTAATAGGGTCCCGTTTTTACCCTTTGGGTTCGGAACCCTACAAAACATTTTCATTTTCATATACCCGTACTTAAGAAAGTATTTCATAACGTTTATGTCGCATGTCTCCTACCAAGACCCAATACGGGAAACATTCTTTGAACTCTCCCCCGTTTTATGAAACGTTGACAATAATATTAAGTTAGTATGGCGCTCCAAGACGTATTAAATTAAATACATACATACATAAACTCACGCCTTCGTTCCCGGAGAGGGGTAGGCAGAGCTACAGAATTACCTACAACTCTAAAAACTTGTTGATAATTCAGTAACCACATTTTGCACAATTAGGCTATGATGTGTACCAGCGTATTAGTGACAGGTCGCAAGCCCATCGCCTAACAGTACTACAAGCCTATATTCCACATCCACGAGAAGACATGAAGTGGCACTATTCTAACCCGGTGACCACACAGGTGTAATATTCATTTAGCACCATTTAAGTGAGTAACGCTTGCATGACATTTTAAAGTGAATAGTAGGTTTACTCGAATCAATGTGCCTTAAACCCTCTTGTTATATTCTTGTTGTCTGCCTCATATCCTGCCTGCATGATGAAATATTTATTACGGTTTAATACATCACAAAACCACTATTAGTTTATTCCTAGATCAACCGAGTAACAAAACCGGAACGGCGCGTATCTTCGTCATACATTATGTATCATGTCGGAATTTTACACACGTAGAATACGAACGTGACAGAGGCAATCTGTCATAATTCGGAATAAGAACAGCGCAGCTGGGTGAGGCAATTCCTTGGAAACATAAGGAATCTACATATTCAAGGATGCAAGGTTGCTAAGGGTGTAAACATAAGATGGAGTAACGATTGTAGTTTTAGTTTTTGGTAACGTTGATTAGATAACCTATTATTTTAGTTTTCTGTCGTTGTTGAATTGTTGTTGAAATTGTTTTATTAAAAAGTAGGTTTGCCTAGATATATTTTATAATTTATGGTAGAAATAAATGGTATATTTTTGGTAATATCTTACATTTAAATAGGTACTAATAGTGACTGTAGAACAAGTAAAGTAAATCAAAAGAAGTAAGTAAGTAAATATAATATAATCTAAAACAAACGGCTGTCATGTGTCGGGTGTGTGCTGCTGAGTTTCTTGCGGCGCTTCTTCTCAGCAGTGGTCTCCTCTTGTGAAGCGCTGGTAGATTCTTGACGTGTAAAAGTGCCCGTGCGGCCTACTTACTGAATAAATGTCTTTATCTTTATCTTTATCATTACATCGAAGTATTTATTTAAAGCATGAATTATTAAAGGACCTTCTGTGTATATAGTCACGATCAAATATTATCAACTACAAATAAGAGATATATTTCCCCAACATTCTCATGAAATTCCGCATCCGCTAAATTCCGCGCCAGCTATTTTAATTCAGCGGAATATCAAAGCAAGCGGAAATTACGTTACTAAGTGCGGATGTACGTAACGCGACGCACGTGTGCCCTCAGCTTATGAATGCTGAAATTGATACGAGACGTCGTGATCTGGCGAGGGCTCAGATTTGCTTTTTAATTTAGCGGAGATTGATATTGTTTGTTATGCTTGGATTTAAGAAAGCGGAAGAAAATTAAGGCATTTTGCGAATTTTATTATCGATTGCAGAAATCAACAGTATTTAGTTTATGACTGAAGTAAGCGATTGTGCATTTGTCATGTGAATTCATAGGTCCTAATAGATTTCTAAAGTTTTCACAGAATGAAACTTGGTGAACCACTAATTGTGTTATAAAAAAAGCTTTTCATTTTATGAAGCTTGTTACTGTTAATAATAATTACAGTTATTATTATAATCATAATATGAGAGTGTCTATGGACAAAGGCCTCTTCCAGGTGTTTCCATTGTATTCTGTCGTTTGCTACCCATCTCCAGTATGGATCAGCTGTTAGTTTGAAGTCGTCCTTCCATCTGTTAAGTGGTCTGCCTCATTTTCTCTTACCATCTCTCGGGTACCAATTTGTAACAACCATTTCTCTGCATAATGTCCTGTCCATCTCCACTTTTGGAGGTCGATTTTGGTTTGGTCTTTGTGCCCCAATGGTGCTACTTTCCATAGCACGTTGGCATGTAACAAGTTTGTTTCGCAGTTGTTTAGTCAAGCACACGTTTTGCAGCCATATATTATGCTTGGAAGAATGCAGATTTTCTTTTCTATGCTGACTATTGACCGGACTTTTCTCCACCCAATTGCTATCCTCTTGTTTACTTCTTTTGAGAGTAGTTGTTTTACTGCTATTATTTGTTCTAAGTATATTATGTACTCTTCAACTGCTGCCCCAATTATGTTACCGTTTTAAAATATAAGATGACTTTAATTAAAATTGTCCTTCCTGCATAGTTAAGGAAACTATTTAATTATTCAATGTTTTCCAAATGTGTTGTACTTAAAGAAAGTTTATTTTTTGTTACCTAAAAAAATGGAATTTGGTAACAAAAAAGGAATCCCAAATTAATAATAGCTATTCAGTAAATTGGCCAAATGAGGGCTCTTTTACATGTTCATAATACGGAGTGATCTAATAGCGCCAAGACAACAATGACAAGACCATCATTGCGGAGAAGAAGCGCCGCAAGAAACTCCACTTGTCCTCTATTGACTCGTACTTACACAATTTTCATAAATAATAAAACACACCCAAAACCATTACCCTCCTTCATGTAAAGTAGACTCAATAAAAATCGTTGAAGCGAAAATTACAAACGTGTATTATGAAGAGCCCAACATACACTCGACCTACTTTTTAACGTTATCAGAAACCAGTCACGAGAAGGAAGGCACGTCATTCCTGACCTAAAATAACCTTGGGCCAGAATGGCTGGATACCCGTAGTGACCACAGGGGATTAATCATTTCAGTGAGAAAGCTGAAGAGGAATTTATTCTTTGACTTTGTAAAGATCAATTCTTCAACGAATGAATCATGAGTTTTTGTATTTTACAAGCTTTTATAATACTTGCAATGTAATTGTGTGTATGTAAGGGTCAAATGTTGTAAGTTAAATTTGACCCACTTTCCCATATCATATGAAGCTGAAAATTTGCATACATTTTTAGTTCTGATGACAATACATTGAGCTGGACTGATGATGGAGACTCAGGGTGGCCATAGGAACTTCTAAATCACACATACATGATAAACCCGTCATATGACTGCTCATTAAAATCGTATTGACGAGTAGATGATGACTGTGTAAAAAAAGGTGCAGTAAGCAAGAAAAGCATACACAAATATTTTTTTTGTCAGAAACTTATTCCTTTATAAAAGAGAAAGATGTCATCATTAAATTAATTTTCAATTCTATTGCTAGGAAGTTAAATCATAAATGATGATACAACATCGTCATATCATAAACTAAACTGATTAGATAATAAAAAGGTAAAATTTAGGTACTTAACGTTTAAATAACTTTGAGCAGTAGAAAATTACTACTCACATGCGGCTAAATCTACACAACTTATCGTATTCTCGACATATGAACCTCCCCTCAAATACACCCTGTATATACATATATATATTTAAGGTAAAGGAAGCAAACGAGCACACAGGTCACCTGATGGTAATTGGAAATTGTGACCCATTAGACATTCGCATTCACACGACTGCAAATGCACTGCCAACCCTGAGGACTAAGATGGAATGCCTCTATGCTAGTCATTTCACCGGCTGTCTTATCCCCAAACCAGAACACAACAATGCTAACACTGCTGCTTGCCGGTAGGTTAATGGATAAGATGATGGTACCAACCCGTACGGACCCTACACAAGGTCCTCCCACAAGTAGAAGTAAGTATTCTCTACAAATAAAGCAATTCAATGAATTACATTCGTATTGTTTTCAACATGGCCATTTTAATTGAGCTATTTTAATGTTTAGAATATGATTACAATGTCAAAGGCAATATGGATTTACCAGGTAGAATTGAATTAGAGACTGTTAAAAAATACTGTGTGCTATTTCGTACACGGGAGTCCCTTAAAATAATAAGGGAGAATTCTGGCGCGGCATTTTTCTGCATTATTCATTGTAATAAATTGGCACTGTAGTGGAGGTATCCACATCAGGGATTCAGCGGGGAAACTTACGGCTTTCTGGAATCTTATATTTCTAAGATTCGTTAAAACTGTTTCAAGAATGTACTCGTAGCTGTATTGAAATAATACTGAATAAAGGCCTGTAAAGTTATATTTTGCTGGAGCTGCGAAAGTAATACATGACACTCATAGCTATGAGTATGAGTTTATTTAACTTCGATATACTATTTCTACCCCCCCATTTCTCCCCCGTAGGTATATTTTTTCAGAATCGCCAAAAGTAATTATTCACTTTTTTAATTACAAAAATGACGAAGATCACAGCAATTCGACATCCCTTTTTATCCCTTAGGGATAATTTTTCCAGAATCTCTGAAAGCTATATTTATTATTTGGTAATACCAGTATGCCATTGCACTTTCATATACTGAAACGGAGGATATTCTGAGCGTCTGTACTTAGTAGGGGCTTTTCATACAAGTACATAAGTGGTATTTCTTCTAGCTCACACACACACACATACACACACACACACACACACACACACACACACACACACACACACACACACACACACACACACACACACACACACACACACACACACACACACACACACACACATACACACACACACACACACACACACACAGTAAACCAGTGTTAATAAAACCTGAAACTATATAAATTCTTAAATAATAATTTGATAAAATTATATTAATTACTTTGTTTTATATTACTTTAAATGTCCGTGTGAATTCTTTTGTGATTGTGATTTCTCTGTGTAAAGTCAACTCCATGGGTTTCAAGGTACAGGCTCAGCCTAGTTTGAAATCCACCGGATACTGCTTTATTTGTATCTATGTGATTTGTGAAAATAAAAAAATATTCTATTCTATTCTATTCTATATACCATTTTTCACGTTTCTACCTTTAAAAATGACAAAACTTTCATACTTACAAAATTCTACACCCTCCTTTACCCCTAAAGGCTTAAGCTTTTCCAAAATTTTCAATTAGTAGTATTTTTTATTCGTATCCTAACCTAACCTATCTCCATTTCAAATTTCATCCAAATCTATCCATTCGTTGCAACGTGAGGAAGTAACAAACTTACACACAAACATTTACTTTTATAATATTTAATGATCGGCGACCGGTATTTAATGTCACATTAATGTCAAACGAAATGACTAAGATAGATGTAGGCATCGGAGTTTTTGTCGCACGGTAAGACTAATTAGCAAGCTATGGAGTCGTCATTTGCCATAAATCTAAACTCTTATTCATATTCATACTCGTTTATTTAATTTATCTTAAAATGCCTCTATAACGGTCGGTCGTGTATAATTTATCTTAGTCAAGTTATATAAAGTAATAATTTTCTATTAGATTATAAATTCATTACTTGAACTATTTTAACATACAATTCGCCACTAGTGTGGACTAAAACATTCCCTTCTGCCTTATTTTAATGTATCCTTTGTTTGTTTATAAATTTTCGTAATTAAATCAGTATAAAAATGGTAATTATTTTTTATTGTAATATTTATTTTCCAAATATACATACATAGATACATACCTTTACGCCTGTAATCCCAGAGAGGGGTAGGCAGAGCTACAGAATTACCGAATATAACATTAAATAATCGTTTCTAAACTCGTCAACGTTGTACATAGTCCTTGATTATAAAAGAAAAACCTAAATAATTAAATAAATAAATGAGTATGAATATGAATAAGAGTTTAGATTTATGGCAAATGACGACTCCATAGCTTGCTATTAGTCTTACCGTGCGACAAAAACTATAGATAAGTCTCATTAGTAGGATTAGTAGGATACTCGCATCAATAGGATTAGTTGATAGTAGCTTTTGCCCGTGACTCCGTCCGCGTAGAAGTCGTTTATCACTGCTCCCTCGGGAGCGGTCCAATTTTCCGGGATACAAACTATCCTATGTCCTATTCCAGTGCCTAACCTATATGTGCGCCAAGTTTCATGCCGATCTGTCGAGGCGTTGCAGCGTGAAACAAACATCCATGCATACAAACTTTCACGTTTATAATATTAGTAAGGATCTATAAATGCGTTGCGAAAAGGTTAATAACACAAAGTGATCTTGACCCAAAATAAACTCAAGTATTCATTTACATACATACATAGATGAAATCACGCCTGTTTCCCAGAGGGGTAGGCAGAGACCACTTCTTTCCACTTGCTACGATCTTGACAAATTTCTTTCGCTTCTTCCACATTCATACATCGAGTCATGCACGCACGTTGGTTTCGGGTACTTAAGATTCGGCCCTTTTCCAGTATTTCTCCGATTTCATTCCAAAAAGTACCCCTTCCGACCCTTCCACTCACTTTTGATCTGTATATCTCTTTCGCCAATCTTCTTTCATTCATCCTTTCCAAATGACGGAAGCATCGAAGCCCTTTTCAATCTTAGTCACTACATCTTCTTTTATTCCAGGGCGTTTTCACTAAAAAGTGTACCCAATTAAGGACTGACATTAAGGAACTTTAACTTTGTCAGTTTTGTGACGAAAATTAGCTATATATTGACGGCCGCAATGTATGGCTAATTTTCGTCACAAAACTGACAAAGTTAAAGTTCCTTAATTTCAGTCCTTAATTGGGTACACTTTTTAGTGAAAACGCCCTCGACACATACATTAAATATTAATTAATACAAAGAAAACATCCAACGCCCAAGCCTTGCACTCAATAATTTCATTTCTAAAGACAAAACACTCTAGAAACAAAGAAATATATGATCAAATAACTACCATAATCACTATTAAAACTACGGACCTGCTCTAAATAACCGTCTAATTAGCCAGGGTAATTGGGTATCAAATTGAACTTCATAATTGGACCCGTGTATCAAGCTAACTAGTTTCTTTGAAAGTTTCAATTAGAAACAATGTGAGTAAGCACGTTGTATTCCTCTGTTCTGGAAAGTTCTTGGAAACTTAATAGTTCTTCGCATATATGAAATTTATAAATACGTAACTTAATAATATTTGCTATTTTTGCATCACTCAAAAGTAAACACACATACACACATACATACCCCCAAACACACTCACTTACTCAAACTCAGGCACATAAATACGCCACTCCCACGCACACACACCCGCACACATACACATCCACACACATACACACCCACACACGCACACAGACACAAACACACACACACACACACACACACACACACACACACACACACACACACACACACACACACACACGCACGCACGCAAGCACCCGCGGAGAGAGAGAGAGAAAGAGAGAACGTGTTTGAAACATCTTAACATTCTTAATTATCTTAAAATAGTTTATTTATACAAAAAAAACGTAGTATACATTGCTCGTAGATTTCAAATCAAGGTCAAATAAGGTTAGGGACCCGGTAAGGTTGTCTGCCACCGATATCTTAAAATTAGTCCTAGCAAAGTCTACGTTCTTGTTTTTTGTGATTTATCTACAGGAAACACGGCTATAACGTTATCCGTAACTAAGGTAATGATGAGAATAGTTTTCTTACTCGTTCGAAAATCAGCCTGGTCTAACTTGGATTGACGACCGGTAATCTAGTACTAAAGATTAGGGATTGATTTACAAAAACAACTTGCCCGTGAGCTAGACGGGGAATTAAGCGAGTTCATCCACATTATTGTAGACATATAGTATTAAACAGGGTTATTGGTAAGTCGACCTATATTCCCCTCTAGGGGTTATGGGGGAGATCATTTGCAATCATTTTAGTGCCATAATACCCTACGCAAAAGTTAGTAACTTTTTCTGTTTTTGTGTCATTTATGTTGGATAAACTGATAAAAAAACATAATTTTTTTCACTTTGGTCTCACATTCCGAAACGCATTGCATAAGAACAGCAATTTCACCTTGTATAAAACCTTTTTTTTTTATTAAAGTGTAATTTTTTTTGTTCATTTTTGAAGACCTTTGAGAATTCCTGACTTTTTTAGCAAAAATATTAAATTTTAAATATCTCAGAAATGGTTCACTTTTGCATGGGACCAAAATGATTGCAAATGACCTCTCCCATAACCCCTAGAGGGGAATAGGTCAGCCCAATGGAACCCTGATCCACCATTAGAACTGTGTCAGCGTGACGTTATGATTCAAGTCGAAAGAAGTGTCAAAGAATTGTTTTATAATGTCACTGTGACACCGTTCTATAGTAGGTCAGGATTCCATTGGGCTGAAAGTATCTCCTTGACCCTTCACACCCCTAGCTTGTCGTCGGAGGTTAGAAGACAACCATCAACGGCAGCGCCTCTAGCGTCAGTTGACGTTACTTAATCTGACAGCTCAATCTTCATGCTATCAACGTAGCCCTACAGTAATATAAGATAAGTTAATCTTGACACATAACATAATCATGAAGTTTATAAATACGGATAATGTTTACAGCAGTAAAACAATGCTAAATTATTTGGTTTCGTGTGATGGAATACTATTTAATAGCATTGTTTATTGATGCTTATTATCCATATTAATTTTCAACATTAACAATACACAGAAAATTTATAAAAGGTCAGAGTTTTATTCCCACAGATAAAATGCAAACAAAGTTACGTCACTGTCAAAGTGACATTCCAGGGGATCTTAAAGGTTGGACCAGCAAGATGGCCGATTGAAAAATGTCCGGCTTCTACTTTTGATTTCTCTTTACTGATTATACTCTAAGTCTAACTCACTGGACATTGGCGAAATTACTGCGGCACCGCGGCAGACCGCCATTAATATAAATAAGAAGAAGAAGAAGTAGTAAGTTGTCATTTACCTCTAGCGGTGGTTTATAAAAATAAATTCGAGAAATAATTGAATTTAAAATCGCACAAATGAGCCACTGGAAAGCGTTTACGACACGGGAGCTCGAATTGTGAAGCGAAGCGAGTGAAGTGACGTCTCACAATCTCACATCAATCAAGCAGCCTTCAACTTGTTGACACAGATGTATCGAGTCAATGATACCAGTGAAATAAATAAATTATCTATACAAAAACAGTTTTCTCATTTTCAATCAATACAACAAGAGTTTATATCAAAATATAAATTGCCATCAACAAATTAAATTAGTACTGTTAGGCAATGGGCTTGCTACCTGTTACTAATATACACTGTTAAACATAAATTAGCCTAATTGTGCAAATTGTGGTCACAGAGTTATCAACAAGGTTTTAGAGTTGTTGGTAATTCTGTAGCTCTGCCTACCCCACTCTGGGAATGAAGGCGTGAAGGTATGTATGTATGTATAAATTAAATTCGTCATTCTTGACAACAATATATAGGTTTTTTTATAAAAAGTCGATTTCTTTTAAATGTAAAAAGTATAAATATTTTGAATACTGCAAATATTTTTCGTTAACGGTAAAACCTTTGTTGTCATTTTTTCTGTGGGAATAAAAACCCGACCTTACATAAAGGTAGATTCACTAAAGCTGGCACGAATGGAATGAAAAAAGTTATGTCACCTATCAACTGTGCGAGTGCCGTCCTTTGAATCGATGTTCGAATTTCAAACAGAATTTCTGTTATTATTTTGCACACTTGTATACTTTCGTTCACTCATTCAATCCATTCGTGACAGCTCTTCTGAATTGACCTGTACAATGTGCCAAGAGCGCTATCTTCTCATTACTGTACTCAGTTGTTACTATACAGGAAGATTGGTAATAAAAATAAAAGATCTCATTCCCAGTAACAGCCAGTCCTAAAGTATCCTGTTGCTCTGTTGCAGTGGTATTGGAAACGCATTTATCTACACCTATTATCGCAAAACCTCTCTAACGCGTTCAGAAACTGTCAGATTAGAACTAATTCAATCTGGCGTCATGATTGATTTGAAGCTGTAGCGTGAATCGGAACGCAAAATCAAATAAAAAAAAAGGTTAAAAAAAAATGTCGTTCACTCTTGTTCATATATTGTAATTTTGAGGATTTAACATTGCGAAATACCGCAGGAAAAAAAGAGCAATAAAAAGAATATTTCATTCGATTGTGCAATTTATGCCTTTATTTAGATTTGTGTTTTATTTCTAATCGACATGCATGCAAATCATAGCCCGCAATCCTGAACCCATCATAGAGGAATTGCAATATGGTTAATAGATAAACTATTGCACGTCACTCTGCGTAATTGGCATTACGCAACCGTCACGTAAACTACTATTCCATCTTAAAATTGCACACCGTTGCCTTTAAAGCCGCCTAGTCACTCAGCGCGGTGCTCATTTAACCTGTCAGTACAACGAATTAATGTGTATGTCCCCTCTTTAGCTTTTAATATGTAATTAAAAACTATATGGCATTACACGAGCCATAAACTCTCTCGCATGAGGCATAGCTCGGCAACCCGACGTCTACCCGTTTCTATAAAAATTCCTTTGAAACACGTTACAGATGTTTATATCCATTTTAGCGCCGCAGTTCCGCACCTTTTGCGGACATTTAAGTTGTTCTGCGGAAATTCCCTTTATTGTGTGTTTTGTTATCCTTGCTTTTGTAGCACTGTAAGAAATAAAGTAAAAGTTTTTGAGGTGTTACACCTATAAAAGAGCTGTGGGTGGCTAGGGTGTTCCGTGGTTTAAGTTTTCTTTACGACGCGGTGGCCTAGTCGGTAGTGACCCTGCCTACGAAGCTATCGGTCCTGGGTTCGATCAAATATTTGTGTGATGAGCACGATTATTTTTTCTGAGTCTTGGATGTTCACTAATGTATTTAAGTATGTATTTATCTACAGGGTGTCCCAGAAACCGACGCCAGCCCGCCTAGGCCTGATAGAGCAGCTCATAAGCTATCGATTTAACCCCCATGTATGTTCAGCAATTGTTATTAGTTTCCGAGATATTGATCATTTAAATCAAAAATTTTGCCATTTTTCCTTATGTCCGTGGTACGAAAAAACCCTAAATTCATGTATTAATTCATATTTTTTTTGTGTTTTCTTGCATGATAAGAATCACTGTGAAATAAGGACGTTTTTAAAGCTACATGCCAATTTCGTTTTTATTGCTGAAAATTACATGGGGGTTAAATCGATAGCTTATGAGCTGCTCTATCAGCCCTAGGCGGGTTGGCGTCGGTTTCTGGGACACCCTGTATATAGGTACGTAAGTTTATCGTTGCCTAGTACCCATAGTACAAGCCTAGAAGCTTAGTTTGGGGCTATGCCAATTTGTGTGAGATTATCACCTGATATTTATTTATTTATTTTTATTGACATGTAGAAGGCAAACGAGCACACAAGCTACCTGATGGTAAGAGGGATCTTTAACCCAAAGACATGCATTCTCAAGAATAACGTCTTAAGACTGCAGTATTAACCTCGCAAATGCGTTGCCGTTGTTGAGGAAGGAGGACCAAGGAGGTAGTCATTAAGGATCTTTTGAATCTTTATTGAACCTTCTGAGTTTCAAATTTGAAACTGTAAGATAAAGTTTAGCAAAATTGTACTCATAAAGAACATCATTAAGTCATAAAGACCTCATTTTGACTGATTGCAAAAAAAATACTATTTTTTTTTGTGTTATGGCACTTTAAAATAAGAGCCTCGAGCAACGTTTTTATTTATAACTATCTTCTGCCTGCAACTCCGCGTAGATAAATATTATCGTTATTCACTCGTGAACTTTAAACCTTTGTGTTAATTCAGTGTATAAGCTATCTCCACTCCAAATTTTCTCCAAATCTGTCCAGCCGTTGCAGTGTGAAGGAGTTACCAACCAACACACACACACACTAACTTTTGCATTTATAATATCAAAATATTGCACCGAAAAATGATACATTCCCCAAAATAATGAATCATTTCCTTTTCCATCAAGCCCTTTTCACAAAATTATGGAAATCCAACGGCAAAAGGTTTCCACGGATAAACGCTTGATTTCACCTATTGTGGAAACTGTTGATTTCACGGAGAGCGCTATAAAATACCTTACTACACGGTTGAAGTGAACAATGTCACAGGAAATAGTTCGGGTTTTATAGACGATTTACTGTTTAGGTCAAGTATTATATTGGATTAGATCGTCTCGTGCCAATTTTATACATCTTTTCTTTATCGCCAAACACACGCATACACTTAAGTTTAGCTTTACTCCAACAAGATGGAGTGACGACCTTGTAAGGATCGCGGGAACGCGGTGGATGCGAAAAGCACAAGACCGGTCTGAGCGGAGAGCTATGGGGGACGCCTATGTCCAGCAGTGGACGTCTTTCGGCTGATTATGATGATGATAACACGCATACAGGCTGTCGAGTTACTGCATTCGATGCGTCTTCAAGAATTTTCAAAGAAGAAGAAATGGGTTGGATACATATAACTGCCAGACGAACGACCAGCAGGTTACGAGTGTTAGAGAGAGTAGAAAATAGGTTAGTCGTGGCAACTAAAATACGTTGGTTGTACTTGATGAAATAAATAGACTTCCAAACTCAATCCTAAAGTCAATAGAATATATTTAACTTCCTACACTGACTGGACCTTTGATTTGGCAAATTCATGTTTATTTTGGCAAGCAATAGCCGAATTGAATGCAAAAATCATTGCTTACCGCTACCACTGTACAAGTATGGCACTCAAGGTCATTTTGATAAAATATATTTTTTGTAATTCTTATAAGACTGAAAGTTGCCACAAAAAAAAGGTGTAACCTGATTTCAATAAAAATGAACGAGAGATAACAGTTTTTGGCGCCTGCACTGAAAACGTAATGAATTGTCAGACAGCTGTCAAACGAGAGGTGTTTTTTTTTTTTTTTTTTTAATTTTAGCTTTAAAGCAGTGATCAGGCGCTGTACCGACAGCGTTACTACATGTTAATCGTCTCGGACAAGGAGAGGAGTATAATTGTACTTCAAGAAATATTTTTGTTTCGCCTTTCTCCCCTGGAGTCTGTGCCTGTAACACACCAGTCCTATTTTACATAAGACAAAACAAGGCTTCAAGCTTGTCGACTTTTTGTTTTGTTTGATCGGCAGCCTAATCGGTTATGAAAATGTTTTGGTTTGAAAATTAACATCAACAAAAACATGGTTGGCTAAAATATTTTTAGTATCGGCTTTCGTGAAGTGTAGATCGCAAAGTCATTGGCGATTTTGTTTAAAAATATTACTTTATCAAATAAATTTTCTTTAAAATGTGTTTTTTGTAATACCTACTTGTAAGACTTTATGTTGCCTGAATAAATAAAAAAAAAAGTTATGTAGCTTTGAGAATGCAAGTGTGTTTAGGTCAAAGATCCCAACTTGATCCCAAATTACTATTGTTTAAAAAAATAAAAGTAATAAATAAATACTTAAATATCAGGGGACAATGTCACACCAATTGACCTAGTCCCACATTAAGCACTAGGCTTGTACTATGGGTACTAGACAACGATATAAATACATACTTAAATACATAGAAAACATCCATGACTCGGAACAAATATTCGCGCTCATTACACAAATATCTGGCCTTACCGGGATTTGAACCCAGGACCGCTAGCTTCGAATGCAGGGACACTAACAATTAGGCGCGTCTTCGTAATTTTCGAATTGTAATATTTGCTATTTCCAATATATAAGGTAGTTGCTGTCCATGGGGTTTTCGTGTTCCACCCTGTATTTCTGCAACACGCTAATATTTTTCAGAGACTTGGTTTTAATTATGATGCGAGAACAGCCGGTGCCTCGCGAAACGCTAGATCTTAATTGCTAAGTAGATTAAGTCTAGGAACTACTTAATTTATTTTAAACGTTTGTTCAAGAGCTACATTAAAAACGGAAGGAGAAATGTAAACGTGCACCGGATTTCCGGTGGCATTAAATGAACTTTCGGAGAGTTTAGTTTTAATTCCACTTTTGGGAAAAATTAAGATATTTTAACTTTAACCCTTGTAAGTAATGCACATTTCATTAAGTAGCATGATAACTGAAATGAAATGAAATATATTTATTTAACAAAAACACGTTTATAAATAAAATCTTTGGGTCCTGACCTAGGATTCCTGTGTTACAGGACCCATTGAGGCCAATTGCAAAAACTTTATTATTTTAAATTGATTGTATTTTAAATTACACAGACAGATGATGATGAAAGAATATCTTATTTTTTACACTCTTATATAATGAAACAAAACTAGTTAGGGACTTATTTAAAATCAAAACATACATACACTGACGCCTTCATTCCCAGAGAGGGGTAGGCAGAGCTACAGAATTACCAACAACTCTAAAAACTTGTTGTTAATTCTGTAACCACATTTAGTACGGTTAGAGTAAGATATTTATCCTTTGTATATTAGTTACAGTTTGCGAACCCATCGCCTAAGAAAACTACAAGCCTCGATTTGTTAGTTTTTTTTTTTTTGTTAGATCGCAAATTTAATTATTCCTCTTTTTTCATGTAGCGATTTTCTATAAAGCGTTTTATAATGTTCGCGTTCATTTTTTTCGCATATTTTACCAGTAGATTTTTTTATTAGTCGCATTTTTCCAACCTAATTTGACAGAGTCGATGGAGCTCCGCATAGCGGAGTTCTAAATCAGGGTTATTTTGGCCCTCCTGGCCTGACATAAAAACGAACCCAACCTTACCTACCTACGTATTAGGATGTAATTAAGAAGGAAAAAATGCGACTAATAAAATAATCTACTGGTAAAATATGCGTAGAAAATAAACGCGAACATTATAAAACGCTTTATGAAAAATCGCTACATAAAGAAAAACGAATAATTAAATTTGCGATCATGACAGAATGCGATGTGAAAATTCGCTTCTATGAAAAAATGCTTTTGTGAAAATGCTCTTACAAACCCCTCTAGCAATATTTTATCATTTTATTCAACGAGTTATTAGATAAGGTACACATGCCCTACGAATAATTGTAGGAAACATTACTGGACATTGCTCGCTTAGCAAACATTTGTATGTTCTAGGTATGACCGACAGCCCCCTATGCAGGGGATGCCTGTCGGCCGACGAAACAGCCCCCCACGTAATCCTGGAATGCGTAGGTGTAGCCGCTCAACGGACTGAAATCCTCAAGACACCGAGGTCACTCCGAGAAGCCTGTGGAGATACCAGGAGGATCCTGCGCTTCTGGTCGGAGTTAGGCTGGCTAGACTACTAGCTGGTACCCCTACGCACAATGGCCCGACATACACGGGCTAAGTGCGGAAAAAGGAGTCCATCACCATAGATAAGGTACAATTAGGTAAAAATATTATACTCTACACAATACTCTTTTTTGGTTTTTGCGGCTCTTCTTCTCCGCAATGATGGTCTGGTCCGAAGCGCTAGTAGATTCACTCCATGTTACCGACCTGTAAAAGAGCCCTCGTGTGGCCAATTTACTGAATATATATTTTGAATTTTGAATTTTGTAAAGACATTTAACCAGAATCAACAGTGAAACCAAACCAAACTAAACCAAACAATCAAACTTCGTTAAGAGCGGATTCGACCAAACTTGAATAAATACGATGATAACTACAGGTACTAGGGATATATCTATTCCACAATTTTACTCTCGAGTAAACCAGTAGTCAATTTTTCCACGTAATGTAAGGTAATACTTGAGAATACATACATAACATACATAAACTCACGCCTTCATTCCCAAAGTGGGGTAGGCAGAGCTACGGAATTACCAGCAACTCTATAACCTTGTTGATAATTCTGTAACTACATTTTGCATAATTAGGCCTTAGTCGCCTCTTACGACATTCACGGGAAGACATGGAGTGGCACTATTCTAACCCGGCAACCACACGGGGAATGTATCACCCGGCAAAAAAATATTGCCGTCAAAACTTCAGTCATATAAACTTACTTTTCTAGTATTATAGAGGACTGGGAAAATAACTGTCAATATACGATTAGTGATAACTGTGATAAGTTTATTTGACGGACATGATAGCATAAAACAAAATGTGGACGCTGTTTAATTATTCTTGGTATAACTCTGTTATTCCTCGCGAGATAGAGGTATAGTAACTATTCCCGAATAAGTTCACTATTCTTAGAATTGTCATTGATAAAATGTTACATTGTCTCACTCTCGATTAACTGGCGATTTATATTCTAAGGATATTTTATTTTTATTTTTATGTTATACTTTAATAACATAGGTACTACAATTGAAAGTTAAAACTAAACTTATTAAAATTAAAATTAAATTAAGCTACTCAAATTTAAATAAAACTAAGCTACTCAAATATTAAAGATCAACTCAACATTTATTTATTTAAACTTTATTGCACAATACAAATGTAAAAAGTACAAATGGCGGACTTTTTTTTTTTTTTTTTTTTTTTATATCATAGGAAGGCAAACGAGCACACAGGCCACCTGATGGTAAGTGGAAACTGTGACCCATAGACATTCGCATTCACAAGACCGCAATCCTAAGACTGCAAATGCGTTGCCAACCCTGAGGCCGAAGATGGAATGCCTCTATGCTAGTCATTTCACCGGCTGTCTTATCCCCAAACCGGAACACAACAATGCGAACACTGCTGCTTGGCGGTAGGTTAATGGATAAGATGGTGGTACCAACCCGGACGGACCCTGCACAAGGTCCTCCCACCTCCAAAGGCATTCTTTACCAGTCAACCTCATGGTTAACAGAGAATACATGGTGCAAAGTGTTGAAAACTTAATTCAATACCTACTTGATACTATAAATGCATAGAATACATAAATAATAATCATTATCGTTCAGTTAAATCCGCCCTAAGTTGACTGATGCAAGATTGCTTACCATCTTGTTTTATTTTCGTTGATAAGCCAAATAATTACACTAAGACCTCATAAAACCAGCCAAAATTAACCAGTAAACTCTTTTATCTCCAAATAACATGAATAAAACAAAACCTGTCAATAAAATCAGTCCCCGAATAATCTAACTTTTTATTACTCTTATCTTCTTTATTTACTCCGAGGGAAGAAATAAACGACATGATATATTATAGGGGGGGATGTTTTTCCTTACAATGTTTGTGTCAAACTTTGCCATTCTTGATTTAAAGAGCCCTCATGGGTTTTGGAGACTTAGTGTAACTTCGACATGTAAATTTCCAAGCAAGTTAAGATGTTATAATTTGTGAGGATGTGAATCCTATATGTCCTGTGTCATAATATATGTAACGTTCTTTAATGAAACATACAAATATCTTGAATTTCTTATAATTATGGAAGTATTATCGTTTATACAGGGTGTTTGGTAGTCGGGTGTAAGTGTTTTAAGGAATGACATTTAGGGTAATTTTGAACACTTTTAACTATATTTAAATGCAAAGTTCGGTCATATATTGTAATTATTTTCAATTTTCGAAAGATAGCTTTGTTTACAAGAAAAACAATTAATAATTAGTGAAGCATTAGCAGGCTTCAATTTAAGTTTATTTTGAAGAACCAAGGTATTGCGAACGTAGTTTTTTTAACTTTTTCAATATTTGGAATCAATTCAATGACAGAAAGGTGACAAAAAAGCTACGTACATATTTCTACGGAACCCTTAAATACCTTATTCACCAAGCAGACTAAAATGAGTGTTTGTGTATTCACAGTAAAAATAAAAAGAACACTTACAGTGAGAGCGTCATCTAGTTTGATGAGTTCATCGCAGGGTTTTCTTGGAGTGGAGGTCGCCTAACAAATGCGACTGTAGAAACGAGGGCCAGAAAGTAAGCGAAAAGTACCTTTAACTGTATAAACTGGAAGCCCGTTTTTTTCGTCATAATGTATTTTTTGACACAATTATTGAGTATCATAATTGTCATATCGCACTTTCAGAACGATAGTGACATAATTCAGGAATTTTAAATTCTTTAAAGTCTCTGTAATAATAAATTTATGACGAGTTTGAAAACAACATTTTTTTTTATTGTCTATTGTTTTGTAACTATGTTTATCATTGCCTACGTAGGACCAAAAGTACAAACCTAGAGCTTGAAAAATGGTCTGCCTGATATTTAATTTTATATTTTTCGCTTCACTCTACAATCAATTTACACCGCTCTATATGCTCGCCGCCAAAAATCAATTTTCTCCCTCGTGCAACAATCTATTCTTTTATTTTTATATGGTGAAACTGCTGTTTCTTCTTTAGTTTTATTTTTTACTTGGTTTTTCATGTTATACTATTTTAATAATTGTTTTTAAGTATGAATAAAGTTTTTATCTATCTATTAAGCATGAAAGCTTTCATAAACTTTTATAAAAAGACTCGTTTCGTAGCCTGACTTTTAACCGCATGATCCGATGCGTTATCCCGGGACGTGGCATAAAGACAGGGTGTTTAGGCAAATTGCGTAACAAGACGCACGGAGCTCCATGTAAATTTATATCAATCCGCCAAAAGCGTTTCTTTGCTCGATCGTAGCAAATATTGTTGAGACAGTACGAAAAGTACAGGATTTTTATTTTGCCATCATATTAATTTTGTTTTATTTTCTTTGTAGTAAAAGTAATTAATTGATGGAATAGCTATTTGATTTGTTTTGATGTTTGTTTGTCTAATGTAATTATATTCGTATCATTAAAAAAAAAAAAAAGTGGCACCTGCAGTCGAGACCATGGGTCTTTGGTCAGCCGATATGAAAAGCTTTATTAAGGCTCTGTCATCCCGGCTCATAGACACCTCCGGAGATCCTAGAGCTGGTGTTTACCTCTCCCAAAGGATTGGGCTAGCTATGCAGAGAAGTATTGCAGCCGGTGTCATAGGGACCATACCGCGAGCGGACCTGCTAGAGGGGGTGTTCTTTTTAAAGTGGTGATTATTATTTACATCTTTAATATTTGAGTAGCTTAGTTTAATTTTAATTTTAATAAGTTTAGTTTTAACTTTTAAGTGTAGTACCTATATTATATTAAATAAATTATTTATCTATGTTATCATTTAATTATTTTTTAACGGAATACCTGTTTTTTTAACAAGACCTAGAGTCAAATTGCCTTCATTGTAAATCGTATACTACGCACAATTGCTGCCCACGACTACCTTAATTAAAAAAAACTCACGACATCAAACGGTTCATTTCAGCCATTTTTACACCATGTGCTAACCAAATCTATATCAAATATTTTTGAAAGTATTAGACCATTATTATGCATAAGCATTATCAACTTGTTACGCCTTACGGTTCTCACGCTGCGATGTGTCATCATCGAGTCATCGGCTTTTCTCGATAACGGAATGCTCGACACGAAAGTGCTGACGGACAATTTTGGACCTTGCCTTGGTGAGAAGTGGAGTGTCGCGAGTGTCTTATGTTTTCCGTCGCGTCAGCGTAAGGTCGTGTGATCGATCTGGATCAATAAATTAAGTCAGTTATATAAACCTCACTGTATCTACACCTTTGTTAAGAGACATAGAAGTTCACTTCGAAAATCATGTGTTCTTTTCTTGAAGAGTCCCTCCTGATTTTTGGATATCATCTTTGTATTTAAGTAAGTACCTATTATGTTGTTTAGAACATTTACAGTACAACCTTAGGGCTTAGTAGTAGTAGGACGGTACTAGTTGAATTTGTGTGAGATCGTCCTGTTTTTATCGTTATTACTTACTGTGTGTGGTTGCCGGGTTCGAATTGTGCCACTCCATGTCTGCCCGTGGATGTCGTAAGAGGCGACTAAGGGAATAAAGGCTTGTAGTACTGTTAGGCGATGGGCTTGCCACCTGTCACTAATACACTGGGAAACATCTAAGCCTACTTGTGCATAATGTGGTTACAGAATTATCAAGAAGTTTTAAGACTTGTTGGTAATTCTTTAGCTCTGCCTACCCCACTCTGGGAATGGCGTGAATTTATGTATGTATGTATGTACTTACTGTTTTCAAACTGTGTACCATCTGCATGCTAATACAAAATGCTGTATGGTTTTGTTTTCCCAAACTTAGCTTTCGTTGAATAAGGCAAACAGTTCCCTTATTTGTGCTCGCAACGTGACTGCTTATGCATGTTAATCCAAGTTCGGGCGCCAAACTGTAGACATTAGATTGTCTCATGTTTAGTGATGGTGTCCTGTTTTGTTTGATGGAAACCAATTTATGCTGACTCTTATTTTTATAGCAACTGTTTGTCATCAGAGCTCAAGTTATGTTGGTCGTTTATAGTAAAAACTGACTGCTTAGAATAGCGGTTTGATATGTAGTAACATTGCCACAATAACATAGTATGTATGTATGTAAACACTTTATTGTACAAAAAACCGAAAGACAAATACAATATTTACAGGGTCACGTGATCAAAGCGCAACGTTCTAAATAAATACGAATTTACAAAGAGAGATTCGTACTTATACTTAATGGGAGCATACTACGCAGTATATCTAAATGAATCAACACCACCAAAATAGAGCTTATTGTCCCAAAGAGGACAGATCGCACTAGATAACGCGATAAAAAAAAAAAGGTTACTGAGGATTTAGTTGATAACATTACTTTGACATAGTTCCATAGAGACAGTCGAACTTAGAAGTAGCTATACATTTTAATATCTTAGCTACCTAGTCTAGATCACAAAAACGTATATAAGTAAGGTTAGTTTTATTGAGAATATCCATAGCTGCATTTTACATTGTGTTTTTTTTATAACTTCGGCATATCACTCGGTTCATTCATAGAAACTAAGTGGTAGATTATTATTATTATCATCATGCCAGCCGAAAGACGTCCACTGGTGGACATAGGCCTCCCCCAAGGCTCTCCACTCAGACCGGTCTTGTACTTTTCGCATCCACCGCTTTCCCACGATCCTTACAAGGTCGTCACTCCATCTTGTTGGAGGCCTACCCACAGCTCGTGTCCCGGTCCGCGGACGCAACTCAAGAACCTTCTGACCCCATCGGCCATCAGTCCTGCAGATCAATATGATTAACAGATTAAAACCGTAACAGTTATCTTATCATTTGTCTGTCTTCGGGATATTATCTTTATTTGACCTAAACACGTTCCCTTAAAGTTATCGTAAATAAAAAAAACACGGTGTAGGTACTAAAATGCAGCTACTTCTGAGTTCGACAATACTACAAAATGTAATGCTACTAAAGTTCAACCAAACCTGAACAACAAAATGTAACATTTCTTCGGTCGCGTGACCAAAGCGCAACGTTCTAAATAAATACGAATCTCTCGTAAATTTACAACGTCGAGATTTGTTGCACTAAAGAGGAAAGACTAGCTTTCAAAGGAACTGAGCACATTTATTACTATAGCTCTGCTACGGCAGCAAAGGGTTTTGTGTTTCTCAAATTGTTCCAGAAAAACCTTAATATCAACATTATTAAATGTTTTTTTTTTACGGTAAAAATATGGTGAACGAGCAGGTTTTGATGTCGCTAATAAATGAAACCTAACCTAAACCTACGTATCATCATGTCAGCCGAAAGACGTCCACTGTTGGACATAGGCCTCGCCCAAGGCTCTCCACTCAGACCGGTCTTGTGTTTTTCGCATCCACCGCGTTCCCGCGATCCTTACAAGGTCGTCACTCCATCTTGTTGGAGGCCTACCTAACTACAGCTCGTCTCCCGGTCTGCAAAACCTACGTATACCTTGCAGTAATTTACATATATGTGCATATATGCATTTGGTTTCTTAGATTATTTTCACAATGTTTTGTTTTCATAGTAGCAAAAAAGGGCAAGTAGGGTGTAGGGTTGCATAGTAGTGGCCGGATTCAGTCTTGGATCGTTTTGAGATGTCTGGTGGACATGGTCAACCTATTTCCTAATCGATTTTCTTCATGTAGCAATATTTTATTAAGCTTAATAAACTTTTTTTACTATTCGCATTTTTTCGTCCCCAAATTGTCTCAATCATGATTTTTTACAAAAGAAATTACTTCGTATTGCGTAGGTTAGGTTAGGTTAGGTAAGTGTTACATAGCAATGTATAAGTTGCAGAACATTCTCAGAAGTTAAGAAATCTTCTCAAAAAATTACTGAGAATATTATCGGAATCATTTGAGAGCATTGAGAATGTTGTCTTTCCATACAAAATTCAAGAATATTCCGAGAATTTCTCATAAGAAAGTAGTGCTACGTGAAGTGGTAGGTACGTGACAAAAGATCACACCAGGAGAACCAAATAATACAGAAATAGGACAAACCACTTAGCGGAGCTCGATTGAATTGGTCAGAATAGATTTTTAAAATGGAAAAAAATTGCGATCATGAAGAATCGTGATGTGGAAATTCGCTACTATAAAAAATGCTGTGCTGAAAATAATCTTACAAATACGTTAAAAAATTGCAGAGATTTCGACCGAACGCTCCATTATAGAATTAACTTACAAAATTACTTAACAAACTCCCAAAAACGGTACGGCCAAAATTACAAGCATAATTTGAAACCTAAACATAGCGTCAGATGATCTGTCAACTTGCTGACCCTCGTCATAAGTCTGTCCGCAAAACGCAAACTATTTCCGGGATATATCTAATGGTGGGACTACACTTGGCGTTACGTATTCGCGTATTTCGAATACTAGGGGACACCCGCGTACGCGTAGAATTAGTTCCCGGCTACCCCCCCTATTTCAAAAGGGGGTCGATTGTCTGGAAATCTTTCCTTAGTGCACCCTTACACCTCATAACGAACCTACGTGCCAAATTTGGAATTTCTAGACCCAGCGGTTTGGGCTGACCGCTGCCGGCGCCGGCGCCGCCCGAGTGTATTTTTTTTTCATTCAAATCTATTAAAAACACACACACATACACACAAAATTTCATGAGAATCGGTGAAGCCGTTTCGGAGGAGTTTCGTTACAAACACTGTGACACGAGAATATTTATTATATATTAGAGATATATTTAGACAATAAAATTATGTAGACGGCATGTTTCTCAAAATGTTTTAAGCTTTACTAAATAAAGCAAATAACTAGGTATTTCAATATTATTTAATATTCAATTGCCTTTCCGGAGCTAAAATCTCAAGTTATTTTACTTCTAATTCAATCCATTAAATATGTGTGTGTTTTGAACAAAAAAGAAAATCTTAATTCTAAAAACAGCCACAATTAGCAAGTGACACCATTTTATTTGAATGCAAACTAACGATGTTATTCAAAGCGCTAAAGAATAAAATAAACTCAAAGGCGAATGGGGAAGAGCGTAACACATAAACAAGAAAAACATTTACGATTCATGAGAGCCTCATTCATGCATTGAAAACAGGAAAATGAATGTGTTGATCACATAACAGCGGTACCACTTAAAGAACAAATATTTTTACTGGAATATCTATGAAACAAGAATTAATATTCACATAAAAATATAGTTAATGGTGCATATAATTATACACAGGTATTTACATACATACATACCTCACGCTTTCATTCCCAGGGTGGGGTAGGCAGAGCTACAGAATTACCAACAACCCTATAAACTTGTTGTTAATTCTATAACTGAATTTTACACAATCAAGCTGAGATGTTTACCATGTGTATATTAGTGACAGGTTGCAAGCCCATCGCCTAACAGTACTACAAGCCTATATTCCCTTAGTCGCCTCTTACGACTTCCACGGGAAGACATGGACTGGCACTATTCTAAGCCGGCAACCACACGGCACCGGTATTTTAAGGTATTTACCGTTGTAAAATAAAAAAGGAGACTAACTGCAATGTAGTAATCGAAGCATTGTATACTCTGCTAGCAACCTGCCCTCGCTTCGTTTATGTAAGTTTTCTGTGACATTCGTACATAAACCAGAATGTATTATACATTAAAACCTTCCTCTTAAATTAATCTTTCTATTGATATATCAATGCAACTGCATTAAAATCCGTTAAGTAGTTTAAAAGATCTAAGCGAACAGACAGCGGAAGCGACTTAAATTTTATACTGTGTACAGATTGAGTTTATTAAAATGCATCATAATCATCATCATCATCATGTCAGCCGAAAGACGTCCACTGCTGGACATAGGCCTCCCCCAAAGCTCTCCACTCAGACCGGTCTTGTGCTTTTCGCATTCACCGCGTTAAAATGCTTACACTATCATTATGCAGTAAGCTGCCTTCTTTGTTTTCTTAGTTGAAAACGAATTGCGGATTGAAATCCAAGAGTAAAACCAGGGATTCACTAGGGAACAAATGTCCCGTAATACGTGTGGCCAGCGACGTCGGTGGAAGTGGCGCAACGTTGCTGGACTTCGCACGATATTTCTGGCGACATCACGCCATAGGTGCTGGCAGTGACGTCAGGCAAAGTCGAGTGAATTTGCGAAATTTCCAAATACGTAACACGCGACACGTGTTGCCGTGATGTGACGCACCCTACACTTTTCGCGAGAAGGTGCCACATATGTTAGGCGAAGTTTCGCTTGGCTTCGCTTCGAAGTCACTTGAGTTCGCCTGACGTCACTGCCGACACCTGTCGCGTGATGTCGCCAGATAATGTCAAGTGAAGTCGCTCAACTTCGCTTAACATGTCGGCGATACGTGTCGCGGGTCATTTGTCCCCTTGTGAATCCTTGACTTAAGTTTTTGACAAGATGTTAATTTTGGGGATAACCTGGGCAGCATATTGGGGGAGTTCTTAAAATACTTTCCATAATGATCAATGCTGTTTTACTGACTGATAGACTGCCAGCTAATCTATCGACAACCTATTAATTATAGAAAAGTTTTTTTTTGAACATTAGAATAGAAGTAAATAAATAAAAAACGTACCATACATATGAGTACATGCAGAGGGTTATTACGAGTATGACATAAGTATGCAGTTCATTTTACGGCACGCGTAATGGGCAGAGCTATAGCTCTGTTCTTTTCCCTCTGCATAAACTAGACTGCATAGCTATGTCATATTAAACCCGAGGTCAAGAACCCTACAAAGCTATATCACCCACATAGTAATAAGTACCTACTTAACGTCCGCGACATTTTTACCCACGTCAAGAGTAAACATACTACACCAGTGATTGGGCTGTTCTCTCCTGTGACGCACAAACATTCGTATAATATATATATATATAATGCTTTTACGTACCCAAATATTTACATACTTTTATCGGACACTTTCTAAACACTGCCAAGACATTGTAAACCATATCAACGAGGCAGAAAGACGACATCCCTTAGCGGAAACCGGGCAAGTGATTCCGCCTTCACATACATTTCAGTCCTTTGTCGCACTAATGCCAACAATAAAAGGATTTTCGTCTCCATAAAAAGTTTTAAGGCAGTTACATTTTGGTGTAAAAGTGAGGAAGGTTGTTTTTCTAAGGGTTTTGTAGGAATACTGTCATCAGTGTGAATGGTTGTTTTTATAGCTAAAGCTAGCGTTTACATGTAAATTTACGTATGAAAAACGCACAAGAAAGGAGGCAAAGGAGTACTGTTAAAGTACACAGTAAAGCAAAAAACATCATTATAATATAACAGTATCATTAAGGGTATTTTAAATCGATGTCAAGTGCTTGAAAAACAGCAAAAAACAATACATTCAAGTTATTTTTTTTCCTATTCGATTCTTTTTCTTTTTTATACGAATTATGACAAGGGAATCGTTGAATAGGTATATAAATCATCTTACATAATTTAGGTTTCTATCATCATTTTTCATGTTGAATGATCATTTGGATTTAAAACGATTTTAAGTTGGTTAGCGACAGTCGGGGGTTCAAAGCTTGCTTTTTGTTAAGTTATTTATGAACATGGCAGAGCCCGCGGCAGCACCTGGAGGTTGAAAACTAGGATATAAAAAAAGTACCTCTACCTGAAGAACATATCCAAAAATAGCGGTCACTTGATAATTTGCAAAGTAAAATGTTTAATTTTACTAAACTAACATTGAAACTGTTTTTAGGGTTCCGAACCCTTAGGGTGCCAACGTCCGTCGGTTTGTAAGCGGACTTTATCACATAAATTATAACAAAAAAAAAAGGCGAAATCAAGATGTGTTTTCTCTTCATGTATGAAGCCAACTTGTACTTGGCCGGTTTAAAGGTAATTATAGTGCAACGTTAGAAATGAATGTTGAATTTATTGTTAAATTAAATATGACAAAAATTCGTGTATTTACCGATATCTTCTTATCTATTTAATATTTTATAATTTCCACGATATCACAAAGCCAAACCCTTCTCAATAAACAACTTAAGAAAACTTCGCCGAAATGTCTTCTCTATTCCAATGAGGGTTTCCGCGCATCCGTTTTTTCACTAGATGGCGCCTGTGTAGTGAGGTCTTTCTGACAGTTGATGTTAAAATATATGCCTAGAAGAAGACCAAACTAGTGACAATTTACTTTTTCACTTGATATATACACATTTGAAAAATTTAGGTACAAAATTATTTCAATTTATATTTTTTACGTATTATCAACTGTCAAAAACACCTTACTTCCCAGTGGCGCCATCTAGTGAATAAACTGATGCGCGGAAACCATCATTGCGTTACATCACTACAAAACAAAATGGCGGAGCTAGCATTGAATCTAAAACTGCCCAACCAACGGTACGCTCTAAGCCCGCCAAGCTAGTAACAAAAACTAAAGAAACTCATCAGACAGCAAAAATTGAAAGTGGAAACGAACAATAAATTTTAATCAGTGCCGAAATTGCTTTGGTAATCGGACCGTCCCCACTTCCCACCATTTGTCTTGGGATTCGCTAACACAATTCCAATGAGAAATGTTATCTTTTTCTGCAGTTTAATTAAAAGTGTTTTGCATTGATGTTCTTTTTGTTGTGCTTTTCGCAGATTGCGTTGAAGGGTGTATCTTGCATGTTAATGTGTTAGTTTTTTTTAATTAAACAACCGCTTTTGTTTTTCTTGAGAAGGTGAAGAGTATACTTGATTTTTTATCGAGAAAGCGAAATAAACTTTTGAGTTTCTTGCGACGTTTCTTCTCAGCAGTGGTCTCTTGCGAAGCGCTGGTAGATTTTTGATCTAAAAGGTTCCATACCAAAATGATAAAAGAGGAACTCTCATTGGTGAGACTTCGTTGTCCATCTATCTGTATGTCACAGCAGGTTTTTTCAGCAACTACAAATGCTATCAACTTGTTTTTTTTTTTTTTTTTATTACTAATTGATATATCGTGTGGTTGCCGGGTTAGAATAGTGCCACTCCATGTCTTCCCGTGGATGTCGTAAGAGGCTACTAAGGGAATAAAGGCTTGTAGTACTGTTAGGGCCGGCGCTGACTGCCGGCATGGCACGGCGTGTCATGGCAAAGGATTTCGGTACTGATATAACCATTTTTAATCTTATTACCATGAGTATAGAATGCTGAATGGAATGCTTAGGCACGTTCTGTCCTACCGCGGCCTCCCTCGGCATCGTTGTGTCAAAATAAAGTAACATGAATTCTATACTCATGGTAATAAGATTAAAAATGGTTATATCAGTTCCGAAATCCTTTGCCATGACACGCCGTGCCATGCCGGCAGTCAGCGCCGGCCCTTAGGCGATGGGCTTGCCACCTGTCACTAATACGCTGGTAAACATCTTAGCCTAATTGTGCAAAATGTGGTTACAGAATTATCAACAAGTTTTTGGAGTTGTTGGTAATTCTGTAGCTCTGCCTATCCCACTCTGGGAATGAGGGCGTGAGTTTATATATGTTTGTATGTATTACTAATTGAAAAGAAGTCTAGAATGGGGGATTGAAAAATTAAAGTGGTTTGATGACAAATTTGGTGTCATAATTATAAAAGGGCTCAATTTGAACATTTTGTAGCCAAAAATAATAAAATCATTAATTTCGGTCTTATCAAGTTGTGTTTTTTTTTAATGTTTAATCAAGATGGACATTAATGATGACGATTAAATATAATAATTTAACATACATAAAAATAAAAAAGGGATATATATAAAACAGAATTCTTATAAAAACAGTATTCTTCACAATACCTTTTAATTTTATAAATAAACAATGACTAGTATACATTTATAATTACTTAAAAGAACTTCTGAAAATGAACGGTGAATTCAACATATCAATATTTTCTCTAATGTTCAAAATGTCAAGACACGAAAAATAATCAAATAAGAGTGACTACCTTTAGTTGTCCTCTCAAACAAATTGAATCTTCAAGTTAATACAGAACAATCCGTATTCCATTCCAAAAAAGGTCGACTATCCATTAACAAGACGCTAATTGTAATAGAGCTGGATTACTTTCACAAAATTATCTCTGGTTATCATAAAATTTGCCAAAGCCACTTAAATGTCGGCAGTTATTTACCGGCTGCTATAAAAGGTAGGCGACGAAAAATGTCTTATCTTTTAAAGGTACGGACAGTCGTGCTCATTACTAGCACGAAAGCATGCTTTTATTGAGCAAGTGCTTATTAGTAGCACGTGTGTAATGTAATGAGCATGCTTATTTAGAGCGTGCTCAAAAATCAACCGACGTTTGATTTTCGAGCATGCTACCTGAGGCGTGGGTAGAAGGGGGCGTGCTCCGAGCGCGTCTGAACATGCTTTGAGCATGCTTATTTATGAGTATGCTTAGAGCAAGCATGCTTATTGCTGGCAAATGTGAACAGTTGCATGAGCATGCCAACTTTAAGCAAGCATAAAAGCACGCTTTTTTTGAGCACGTCTGTCCGTACCTTAACAAGAATATGAAGCCATTTTATGAGATGTTTTACTCAACCACACCACCATTTTAAGGGTTTCATACCTTAAAACAAAAAGACTGTCTGTCTGTCAACACCCTTTATCACCGGAACGCGTCGAGGTATCGAGTTGAAATTAAAACCAAATACTCAGGTCTACACAGTCCCATGGAGCTGTAAAAAAAAACAAACTTCTAAGTTAACGTAAAAAAATGCTACGGCCGTTTATACCACAAAAAACGTATTTCGACAGAGTCTAGGGAATCAAAATTTATAGGGTATTTTCCGTTGACCTAGAACTATATAATTTGGCAAGTAAGTAATACCGTCTTATACAATATAGGGAAAAATCTGAAAACTATACATTTTTTATTTTAACTCTTTAACTTTAAAAATTCACAAATTTTATGATATTAGGTATTATAGGAATTCCGTGTGGTTGCCGGGTTAGAATAGTGCCACTCCATGTCTTCCCGTGGATGTCGTAAGAGGCGACTAAGGGAATAAAGGCTTGTAGTACTGTTAGGCGATAGGCTTGCCACCTGTCACTAATACACTGGGAAACATCTTAGCCTAAAAATATAAAAAATATGTTTATTCAGTAAGTAGGCCGCACGGGCACTTTTACACGTCAAAAATCTACCAGCGCTTCGCAAGAGACCATTGCTGAGAAGAAACGCCGCAAGAAACTCAATAGTAAGTCGTTTTTTAAATATTGCCAATGATATTAAACAATAATAAACTTAACCTAGCATTATATAAAACAATGAAACTCATATAAAACCAAAAATTAATATATTCATGCGTAGTTGAGCAGGAAAATGTGTCAAAACTCAAAATTGTCACAAAACTAATAAGCAACAGTAATAAAAAAGTTGAAAGTATACAAGTTATACTTACTGCATAAAAGTTTCGATATATCCTCCTACAGAAACCGTATCCCCTAGACAATATACAATGTTTACATATTTTTATGACTAAGTTATTAAAACTACTTGTGTAAAATGTGGTTACATAATTATCAAGAAGTTTTAAGACTTTTTGGTAATTCTTTAGCTCTGCCTACCCCACTCTGGGAATGAAGGCGTGAGTTTATGTATGTATGTAGGTATTATAGACTGAACTGTAATGATAATGTCGCGTCAAAGATAGTAGTTACACTGAAATAATTGGTAGCTTCTAATAAGATTGTGATTGTTGTGCGTAAGTGTCTTGATTCCATCCTGACGACACCATTAATACATCAACTAAGACGTTAGTTGACTCACTAAATAAATTTGCTGTTGTTACTATTAGTTTTGGTTGATATAACTAATATCTTACCAATTGGGATAGACCAAAAAAAATAACTCACGGTTTTTACATTCTAATTCGAAAAAATAGGTCATTTTAAGAGACCTATTTCATTAATTTTGTATTTGACCCAATAGTTTTGTTTTAATATCTTTATTTATTTAACAGACATTTTATGGATGACATGATTATTTTAAATTTGGGTGGGCATTTTCTAATAAATTACTACAATGAAATGATATCTAATGATAAAAAGTGATTGTAATAGTGTAATAAAACATACTATTTACAGCGGTTTTCGCCTAACCCGTAAGATGCACCTAGGAGGGCTTCAAGCCAAAAACGAAAGTCAAACAAAGGTCAAATATACTTTTATCAAAATGTCCGAAATAGATTAATATTTCAAAAATATAATAATGCAGAACGGCTTCAAAACGCTATTCCTCGAAATGGTTTTCAAATCAGAGTAATTTAAAAAATATGAACAATCCCAATTGTATTCATTATTTGTCAACACTGAGAGAAAATCTCTCAGAGTTGGCTTTAATTTTTTTGACTGTAAATTTAAATAAAAGTATGCCAATGATGAATAGGGGCCCTATTTTATTACCTTATTAATTATTATTAATTTAAAAGACTAAGTACCTACTGTTATTAATCAAGGATAAGTAAATTTGCCAAAATTATATCCCAGACCCAACACTGTTCTCGGCGTTGGAAAACTAATAATTAAATAATTACTTTGTCTCCCGAACGCAGCAAAATCGAATTTTGCTCACTGTCTTTAAACAGCCAAACCTGCCTGTTTGAGGTACTGCGGGTTATTATGACAGCAATGCAGTTCACTTTACGCTGAGAGAAAGGGACAGAGCTATAACAGTTATATAGCTCTGTCCTTTTCTCTCAGCTCAAACTGACCTGCAAAGCTATGTTATAATAACCCTGAGGTGAAAACATTATTCTCTTGTATTTACCTTTTATTACATCATTACAGGTTTCACTTATTATGCTCGAAAAGTTTCCCCAAAACCATATTTTGTTTTCAAAATAATTCATGTATGTTAAATAACTATAAGGAACTCATTAGCTTCCGGCGATGAAAAAACTTTTCGAGAATCATACTATTTCACGTTTCCTTTCTCCATATTTCAAAGCAATTTAGGTTCTCCAGAAAGATATAAACAAACCCGAAAATCTTGGAGAATTCTAAATGGACTTTTTCTTGTATAACTGCCCTATAAAGCTCTCTCGATTATAATATTTCACCACACAGTAGACAAAAATGATCTTTGAAGTTTTCGCCTTAAGGTTGAAGTTTCTTCAGGGTATTCATGCTACTTGTAACAGGCTGGACGTGTGGGTGGCGGTTGTAAAATATTTCTTCAGGTAACGCAAATGTGAAATATCTGTTTACAGGTCCTTAATATTTCAGGAATGTAGCATTCTATGTGATTTTATGGAAAGATTATGTAAACGTTTTTTCTCTTTAGTATGAATGTGTAGTATTCAAGACCTTAATAAATTGAAAACGTCTTCGTTCATTTCACTTTCCTATAACAGCGAAATATTTTCAACTTTATTTGCACACCGGGGTGTAGGTATCTAAGTAAACGGCTACTTTTTTTAAATTGTTGAACTTAAAACCGTGTCTCAGGAAACCAATGATTATTTGTGTCGTAATGTATATATATACTTATCGTGGTTTGACACTTTAATCGGGATAGACCAAAAAAAGAACTAACGATTTTTACATTCTAATTCGAAAGAATAGGTAATTTTAAGAGGCCAATTTCATCAGTTTTGTATTTGACCCAATAGTTTTGTTTTATATGTTTATTTATTTTGCAGATTTTTTTTGGATGAAAGGTTATTTTAATTTTGGGTTGGCATTTTATAATAAATTACAACCATTCAATGATATATAATGATAAAAAGTGATTGTAATAGTGGAATAAAACAAACTATTTCAAGCAGTTTTCGCCTAATCCGTGAGATACACCTAGGAGGGCTCAAGCCAACAACGAAAGTCAAACGAAGGTCAAATATACTTTTGTCGAAATGTCCGAAATAGATAAATATTTCAAAAACTTAATAATGCAGAACGGTTTTAAAACCGTATACCTAGAAATGGTCTTCAAATTACACTTAATTTAAAAAATATGAATAATCCTAATTATGAAATGGTTTTAAAATGCAAATTAAATAGGGTAGAAAATCCAGGTAGGTATTTTTTATTTACACAAGAATAGCCGTCAGTTATCTTTTGTCATACTGTTTTTGCAATCCGCGATAGCGCGCCCCCTGGTGGTGGTGATTGATTGAAATCAGTTACAATGTTGGGTTCCCCGCTGCACCTTTCACCTCTGCACCTTTGTAGTTTATGTCTAAGATAAGGTAATAGCATCTTTCAGGTAATAGTTTATTTTTATTTTTTTATTCATAATGGGTTTGCGTTTGAACTCAGTCTCACCTGATGTTATTCGGGTTTACCCTTGAAATATCGAAACTTATGTCATAGAACCATTCACTTCGCCGAATTTTAATTTCATGGACAGGCATTTCCACGTGCAGGAGGTTTTTTTAATGTGGTCACAAGCCTAACCTAACCTAAGCTACGTAACGAATGCTTAAGATAACCTGTAAACTATAAGTTTTCAGCAGAAATTAGTTTTCGATGAAATTAAATTCGGTGAAATGACACATTCGATGAAATGTATGTCGATATTTTAAGGGGATCCGAGTCATTCGTGTATAGGTAAATTATTTGATTTGTAAATTCCATTTCCAGGATAAATATTGTTCAATGACATTTACAGTATAAATAAATACATATTAGTTAAGTCGGGTCAAGCTTTACTACTTTATTTGGGCTCATCATCATCATGTCAGCCGAAAGACGTCCACTGCTGGACATAGGCCTCCCCCAAGGCTCTCCACTCAGACCGGTCTTGTGCTTTTCGCATCCACCGCTTTCCCGCGATCCTTACAAGGTCGTCACTCCATCTTGTTGGAGGCCTACCCACAGCTCGTGTCCCGGTCCGCGGACGCCACTCAAGAACCTTCTGACCCCATCGGCCATCAGTCCTGCAGATCAATGTGATTAACAGATTAAAACCGTAAGAGTTATCTTATCATTTGTCTGTCTTCGGGATATTATCTTTATTTGACCTAAACACGTTCCCTTAAAGTTATCGTAAATAAAAAAAACACGGTGTAGGTACTAAAATGCAGCTACTTCTGAGTTCGACAATACTACAAAATGTAATGTAATAAAAAATAAAACCTTGAGAGCCTTGGGGGACAAGGCTCTCAAGGTTTTATTTTCGCTCCCTTTCGTAGGAGTACTTTATAAGAGCGAAAAAATTGCTTTGGAACTTTATATACTCTTTAAATTACGCATTTACCCTTCAGTTCAAATACACCCACCCGACTTATATTAGGAATATAATTTATTCTAACAACAAAAAGTAATAAAATACCTGTAAAGTTGAATAAACATCTTCCACGTCTAACGAGTTCATGGAAACGATTGTACCGTTCAAAAAAACAGCCAAGTGCGAGTCGGACTCACCCATGAAGGGTCCCGTAGCAGCAAGTAACATAATATAAAAGTTCTTGTAGTTCGTTGTAACTTTGATCGATGTTTAAATAATAATTTTAGATCTCGTTCAAACCAATTTTCAGTGGAAGTTTGCATGTGCAATGTACATCACATCATTCTCTTCTTGCACATTTTACCACTTTGGAAGTGTCTCTCGTGCAAGCTATTCAGTTTAGAAAAAAATTATATTAAAAAACTCAATATCATTTTTGAAGACCTATCCATAAATACCACACACGTATGGGTTTGATGAAAAAAAAATTGAGTTTCAGTTCTAAGTATGGGTAACCCCCCAAATGTATTGTTTTTTTTATTTTTGTATAAAAATCTTAAAGCGGTTCACAAAATACATCTACTTACCAAGTTTCAACAGTATAGTTCTTATAGTTTCGGAAAAAAGTGGCTGTGACATATGGACGGACAGACAGACATGACGAAAACATAAGGGTTCCGTTTTTTGCCATTTGGCTACGGAACTTTAATAATACATATTATTATGGATCATTCTTTGCCATATTTGATCTTCATAGTGTTATAAAATACGGTTGGAAAGGGCCAGGTCTGGAGACTCTAGACCGACGCACGTGTATGAAGAGACTTGTGAGTGTGGAGGAAGCGAGGGACGTTTGTCTGGATCGTAGCGAGTGGAAGGAAGGTGACTCTGTCTACTGCTATGCGAAAGAGGCATGATTGTATGTATGTAAAACACGGTTGCGAAACCTTACCAAAGAAATATGTCATAAAAATATGTAAACATTGAATCTTGTCTAGGAGACACGTTTTCAGGTCTAGGAGATCATATCGTTTTTTTTTAAATTGGTTTTATTGTCTTATGCCTTCGTCATGGGTAAGTATTATGTTTTTATCAAGTGGTTCTGGTAAAAATTCTGAGTTTTGACACCTTTTCCTGCTCAACTATGCTTTTTTTTATATTCATTGTTTTATAAATACTAGGTTCAGTTTTGTCATTGTTTTATGCAATTTTTAAACGCGGCGATTCCTCTCAACATTGGTCTCCTATTGGGAAGCGCTGGTAGATTTTTGACGTATAAAAGTGCCCTTGCGGCCTACTTACTGAATTAACATCTTTTATCTTTATATTGCCCCGTGTGGTTGCTGGGTTAGAATAATGCCACTCCATATCTTCCCGTGGATGTCGTAAGAGGCGACTAGGGGAATATAGGCTTGTAGTACTGTTAGGCAATAGGCTTGCAACCTGTCATTAATACGCTAGTAAACATCTTAGCCTAATTGTGCAAAATGTGGTTACAGTATTATCAACAAGTTTTTAAAGTTGTAGGTAATTCTGTAGCTCTGCCTACCCTACTCTGGGATTACAGGCGTGAAGGCGTGTATGTATCTTCATCTTAAAGGAAATTTAAGCAGTTAACAGAACACTAGAGCACTTTGGCGATTACTCTACCGACAAGAGAACTATTATTTAGGGAGGGATTTTATTATGTAGTGAGGGTTTTCAAGAAACCTTAAAAGTCATAGTAAATCTTCTGAACCTGAAGTTGGCAGAAGTGGCTGATTTCATTAAAAAGCTTCAAACAACACTTACCAATCTCATGAAGATTTGAAAGGCAGTATGAGGAACCTGTAACAAAAAAAAAATGTTAGGTAAAATATCACTACTAGGGAATGCAATTTAGCCGGTTATTAACCGATTTTGTATAAAAATAACCGGTTTTAACCGGTTTTAACCGGTTAAACCGGTTTTAACCGGTTAAGAACCGGTTTTAACCGGTTAAACCGGTTTTAACCGGTTATTTGCATTCCCTAATCACTATAGCTTCAAAAAAGGCACGTAAAATAAACAACATTACAAATATCTTGGTTAAGATTCTGTGCGGTAAAAACCGTACGGTTTTTGAGCTGTTATCTTATTGTCAACATTTTCTTACGCCGGTTCCTCTCGGGGAAAAAGCTTTTTTCGAACCGGAGCGTAATACTTTTTGACTTTCATAGGTGCATTATACTATGCCTTAATTGAAGAAAAAATAACGTTGACTTTGATTTTGATAGCTCTTATTTACTTGACAATACTGACGGTCAAGTTAATAAGAATACCATAACCGGTTTAGACGATATGATTTTTACCACAAAGAATTAAGGCTCAGAACAAGAAACTATCCAAAACTGCCAAACAAAATGATCGTGTTTTATTATAAATAAATATCAGGGGACAATGTCACACCAATTGACCTAGTCCCAATTATATTATGTTAATAATTATACGACGACGACGACGATTAATTTGACGACGCGCTGGCCTAGTTGGTAGTGACCCTGCCTACGAAGCTAGCGGTCCTGGGTTCAAATCCCGGTAAGGGCAGATATTTGTGTGATGAGCGCGAATATTTGTTCCTGCGTCATGGATGTTTTCTATGTATTTAAGTATTATATTTCTCTATATAAGTATTTATATCGTTGTCTAGTACCCATAGCACAAGCCTAGAGCTTAGTTTGGGACTAGGTCAATTGGTGTGACATTGTCCCTGATATTTATTTATTTATATACATACATACATACATAAACTCACGCCTTCATTCCCAGAGTGGGGTAGGCAGAGCTAAAGAATTACCAACAGTCTTAAAACTTCTTGATAATTCTGTAGCCACATTTTGCACAAGTAGGCTAAGATTTTTCCCAGTGTATGTGTAATAATTATATTATGGGTAAATATGAAAAAAAACCGGTCAAGTGCGAGTCGGACTCGCGCACCGAGGGTTCCGCACAAATTCGTAGGTACATATAATATAATAGTTCAGCGGGTCTATTGCCTGACGCACACGCAGTCGCAATCGACTTTAAAGCGGAACAGGTGTGCTCATTTTGTATTCAGACAAGCTTTCGATTTTCAAAATGAAAACGATTGCTATTATTGCTATTGGATATGCCGTAATTTGTAATTTTAGGTGTTTAATCATACAAACAAAGTAATTGAATCTAGAACTGCGTTAACGTTTATTTCTTAGTTATAGTTACAGTTATTAGGGTGGATCAACTTTGTGTTGTTGTTATTCTGTCCCGTAAACCAGGAGACAACAGTGATAGAGTTTCTTAGAAATAATGTTATAATATATAGTTCCAGCACACTCAGGAGAAAGGCCATAAAAGAATGGGTGTGTAATTGCCAATAAAAGTTTTTTAGTGCTTACTTATATCCTTTGAAATCATAGTTTTAAAGAGTGACCCAGGAGACGTCACCATGGCAACGAGCTACAAAGAAAAGTTGATTGACCCATTATTATTATATTAGTATTAGGATTTGTTAGATGACTTTCCCAAACGCATTTTTTCTTTGAAGCTAATTTTCTTTTCGCGTTTTTCCCCGAAAGTGATAATTAACAGTCACTTTTTTTCCGGCGGTTTATTTTTACATTCGTGTTTTTACCCTTGCGAGTTTTATCCAGTCGCTTCTTTTCCTACCACCATATTTTCACGGTCATGTTTTTCCCGTTCCAATTTGTCGAAGATACAGAGTCGACGGAGCTCCGCTACCGCGGAGCTCCTATTTCTGGGTGGTTTGGCCCTCCGGGCCTGATGCAAAACTAACATAACCTAAACCTACCTACGAATTACGATGTAAATACTTTTGGGAAAAGTGCGACTGAGATAGAAATCGAACGGGAAAAAAACCGACTAGGAAAAAAGTCGAACAACAAAAAAAGCGACTGTAATAAAATCGAATGGTGAAAAATAAAATTAGGTAATATCGCGTTCGGGGAAAAATGCGAACGGAAAATTTAATACAAAGAAATAATGAGTTCGGGAGACTGATTTAACAAACCAAAATTACCATCATTTACGATTACTATCGCCATCTGCTAGCGAGTAGCTAACACTTCATTTATTACACCAAATTTATTTCACCGTTCCTTGCATAAAGACCCTTTCTTTGTGATTTAATTAAAAATGTACAGTTTTCAGATATTTTCCTATACTTGTAGTTCATGACGGTATTACTTACCAAATTTCAAAGTTCTATTTACGATTACTAACGCCATCTGCTAGCGAGTAGCTAACACTTCATTGATCACACGTCGTTTCCTGCATAAAGGCCCTGATTTTTTGGTTATTTAATTAAAATTTACAAATTTCAGACTTTTTCCTATACTTGTAGTATAAGACGGTGCTACTTGCGAAATTTCATAGTTCTAGGTCATCGGGAAATACCCTATACATTTTGATTCCCTCGACAGTGTCGAAATACACGTTTTTTGCGGCATAAACGGCCGTATCTTTTTTTTACGGTAACGTAGGAGCTTGATTTTTTCACAGTTTCACGGGGCTGTAGACCGGAGTATATGGTTTTAATTTCAACTCGATACCTCCTCGCGTTCCCGTGATAAATGGTCTTGACAGACAGACAGACGGACAACAAAGTGATCCTATAAGGGTTCCGTTTTTTCCTTTTGAGGTACGGAACCCTAAAAAAAGCGCACACATCAACCAAACATTTTTTCTTTATTTCATAGATTTTATATTTTAGTATAATAGATGATTTTTAAGTAGTTTCAAACTATTAGTCAATTTCAAACTAAGAGGTTAAATTTATCAAAAACACTTTTCATCCACGATGTGGATTCGAACCCGGGACACTCGGGGTTCTGAACGTTAGCGGCCTTATGCCATCGGGCCATCGAACCATTTATTATTGGGTCGAAATTAATTACCAGTTTATTATGATTTGCTTATTTTCGCATGACACAGAAACACGTTAAGTATAAATACTAGGAGGGTAGACTAAAGATTTATAGATACCAGACTGATTATTACAAAGACTTACGCTCGTTCGTTCGTTAGCTGCTCAATCAATTGCCTTTGTTGTGTAGATTTACTTTCGTTGAAATTTCCTTAAAAAATGACTTCTCGTTGCAATGTTGACCTAGTCAAAAGATCGCAAATAATTGCTTTGCACAGTGAAGGCAGAAACTTGTCAGAAATCGATAGAGAAACCGGAGTTAACGTAAGTAGTAATTTTTTTGGTCAACTTTTTATAAAATAATTTCGATTTAGTCTTTATTCATTTTATTTTATATCTTTAATTGTTATTATAAATGTCTGTTTTTTTTAGAGGAAAACTATTGTTTTATGGGTACGGCGGTTTGAAGAGGAGGGATCTTTGCTACCCCGGCAAAGAACGGGTAGACCACGACTCATAAGCACACCCCAGCGTCAAGCCATGGTGAGGGAGTATGAGGAAGATGGATTTAAACCAACAACCCACTACAATGGTTTATTCAATACGAGTGCGGATACTATTCGTCGTGTTCTTCACAGTGAGGGTCTGCATCATCGTATCGTAGGCATGCTGTCAAACCCTTGCTAACAGAAAGCCATAAAAGAGCAAGGTTCGCTTTGGAGTATTTAAATTTTGACTGGAGTAATGTCATCTTTACAGATGAAAAGACTTTTAAATCGAGCCAACACGGACGACTAAGCTTGTGGCGCCGAAATAATACTCGGTATAATAACAATCATGTAGTGCCCAACATGGAATCTGGTCGTATAACCGTAAATATGTGGGGATAGATGAGTGCGGCTGACCCAGGAGAACTGGTTAGACTTCCCAGTCGAGCGAACAGTGTTCATTATGTAGAAATGCTGGAGGACACCATGTTGCCCACCGTTCGCAATGTGTATCCAGAGGAGGAGTTACTGGTGATAACGTTTGTGCAAGATAACTGTCCTATATACCGTTCACGAAGTGTGAGGGAGTGGTTTGGTCAGCACAATAATATTAGGGTTATTCCCTGGCCTTCAAGGTCACCGGATTTAAATCCAATCGAAAATTTATGGGATATTATTGTCCAACGTTGGGACCACTAGAATGAGCGAACTCCGAAAGCCTTAGAAGACCACTGTTTAAACATTTGGGATAGTATTCGTGGTTCCAATCTGTGTCAGAATATTATCGGTCCAATGCGTGCTCGAATGCAAACTGTAATCGAACAGAGTGGGAGATATACTCGTTATTAAAGTTTAGTATATAAGTAACTCGAGTGGACGACTGGAGATCGGGTTAACGTAAGTAATTATTACAAAATTGAAAATTATTTTCGCTCTTTTTGCGTGTCTATACTATTTTGTGACCATACATAATTGTCTTATTTTAAATATTTACGGTCAAACAAATTACACCATTTATACACGAATTTTATTTTTTATCTATATATAAATATAACCGCCTGTTTCACAATCGGCAAGTAAAGCATATTAGACACATCAATTTAGCCCTTTCTCTTTCTTGCACTTTAAATAGACAAGGAGAGACAACTTTTAATGGCGGATAAATTTACTTGTCGATTGTTTAACAGGCCCTAAGAGATCAAAACTATAACATAGTTAACATAATGCTTTTGACTGTTAAGGTAACCCGATCTCTAGTTTAATTTTTGTTTGTTAATAATTACTTTGTTATTGTGGTGAAACTTCAATCTCTTTCCGATTTCGGAAACGAATTCTTAAGTTATTACCTCAATAATATGTTAGGTAGACTAAATTAAAATGTTATTATGAGAAATAAAGTTTTTTCATTTCAAATAACAAAAGTTGTTTCATTTCTTGAAAATGATAATTATTTAAAAAGATAATACATTAATATATTATGTGAAACAAAATTAATTAAAAAAAGAAACAGGTGGCAATAGGCAGACCCGATCTCCCGACCTGCGGAGAAGCCCAGTTTCGAAGCAAGCTGTCAACTAACTCGGCCAACGATCCTTTAAATTAACTGGCGAAATTATCGATTGTAATACTGAAACGTCATAAAGTTGTAGCAAACAACAATTGAACTAGCTCAGATAACAACGCCATCTAGGTGGTTTCTTACGAACGTCACCTCACGTGTTCACAGGATTATAGACATTAAGGTGTCCATGCAATTTTGCAGCTGACCGTACCCGAATCTTAATGTTTACAGGTCAAATTAAAGATTAAAGTATCGGTCACCGGTACTATAATGTAAACATTAACAAACTCGATATATTCTTATTACTTTCTCTCTCTCTATTGTATGTTTCTCTAATCAACACAATCTCTGGCTCGAGCTTCCACGTTGCTTATTAGGGTTTTACGTTATAACAGGCTTATTGTTCATTTACGGTTTTAACTCAAACCTTGTTTTGGTTATCATTTATGAAAATGGAAATGTTTTAGCAAAAGCAAACATAATAAAATTGTGGATTCATTTAAAAAACAGTTTTCCAATGAACCGTTTTCAAATGTGAGGTGTATATTCTCGTACAGTCAACAGCATAAATAAGTGATCATTTATGTACTTTGTCACTTTCAATCGTTTCACTATTTTGTATAGCATTTCAAACATAATGTTACAAAAGACGAAGTTTTTTTTTAAATCAAGGTAAAAAACACATGGAAATCGTTAATGGACTCATACATTAGCAAAATTGATTGGAGAAAAAATACTGCCTGGCTAAAGATTTGGTAATCCAGGGAATTACACAATAGTAGCATTGTACCGAAAACTAACTTTTCAAATTGTGAAAGTTTCTTATGAAATTCTCGAAAATTTCTAAGAATATTTTTAAATTTTGTTTGGAACGAGAATGCTCTCAAAAGATTCCGATTTTTTTTTTCAGTAATTTCTTAAGAAGATTTCTTAACTTCTGTGAATGTTCTGGAACTTGTACATTGCTACACAATAATAGGTTTGTTAAATCAGGTATTTCTGTTCCTCAAATTGTTCTGTTGTTAAACATTAGCCTATTTTTTTTTTTTTTTGATCTACTCGGTATTAGTTTTTAAGTTTTATATTGTTATGTATGTTAGTCTATAAGGTATTTGTAACTATGGGCCTCGTTGCTCGAAATAAAAGTTTATTATTATTATTTAGATATTCATTTAATTTTCTATAAATTAGGTTTTTTACGTATTCAAATATAAAGGTAAAATAACAATACCGATACAAAAAATAAACATTTTAAAAAACCTAATCTATTATTATTATTATTTGTACGTCTTTACCAATCACGGGACAATGGGAGTCCCGGACCTTTGGAAGGCGTACATGGAGCCGAAGCCAACACGCAGAGGCCCTTTAGACAAGTTTAATTTAGTAAAGTGATGGGACACCAACCGGCGATTGTCCCTGAGTTCAAACTATAGAAGTATGCTCCCACGGACAACCAACGGTTAGTGTAGGACTATTTAAGAAGGATGGAAGTATTAAAATAGGCTCTATGAATGAACAGATATGGACTGGTGAACTAGTCTATTAATGAAACTACGGCGCCTGCCTGGCCAATGCTAATTACTTTGGTTGAAATGGCAGGCGGTTACTCGCCAACTCAATGGAATGGGCCTCCCGAAATAGCCGCATATATATAGCAGCAGGGAGGAAACAGTTCCAGAGGGGCTAAGGGTGGAGAGGTGCTTCTGGACTTTAAACGACCATATATGGTGCCATTATTATTATTATTAACCAATGAGGAGTTCCTATAACCACCTTCCGACTCCATCATTATATCACCTCGATGGGGCCATATTACTGTATTCTCATCGAAATTAGGTGCATTGTTGGTTTTTCGGTAGCAAATGAAGTTCATATAAACCAGTTCAACTGTAATAGTGAAAAAGTTCCGAAAAACCAGAACCTTTCCAATTCCATTTAAGACCCTAACCCTATCCCGACGTCTAACAAGATCAGCGACAAGACAGAGTTGCTGTGACACATTACTCTTGCCGCTCGGCACGACCCAGGATGTAAGAGGCATAAATCCGGCAACCCCGCCGCGGAGACACGCAGCATTTACATAAACTGGTTTGACGTGGGACCATTCGCTTGCAAATGCGTTACGAGATGCATAACAACGTTTTATTGCTATGAATCGAGGGATAAGTTTTGCTAAAGAAATTATTGTAGGTACCAAAAAACTTTGGGAATAATTTTATTTTATTTTTCTAATCGAGTGAACCAATCCAGCAACACTTTATACAGGGTGTCTGGAAAACCTTCGGAGAAATTTTAACTGTAGATAGGGTGGATGATTTGGATCATCCCTATATTGGTAACTTTTGTTTAAGTTAATATTTGACTGAGTTACAGACAGATTTATCATCGACTTTCCTGACGATGCTCTCAGTGTGCCCCATCTTAACTGATTCATTCATAATATCGTCGGTGATACTGCAAAACCGCGTAAGTAACAAATTTATGATAGAGCAAAATAAACCTTACGGTCTTATTGAAAAGGTGCATTTTGCTCCTTATTTAAAATGTCACTTACGCGGTTTTGCAGTTTCACCGACGATATGTGTCACAACGTAATGTAAATAAACAAGTTGTTCCTTATGAACAATGTTTCCAATCATGGTCAAAAGCTCCATGGAGTTCAGAAAACTGACACATTATCCTGTAATGTGAATGAAAAGACGGTGTCTGATAAGGGCTATTATGTGAAATAATCTAAAACTGAAACTTACGATTATGATTTTTACTCACACTTTTCTCACACTCACACGGCTAAAATAGCACTTGCACTCGTAGGCACATTACTTCTTTTACGAGATCATGAATCATGGCTGTATTTCATTGATTTGTACCACTATCAGGGCTTCCGACGAATAAAAAACACAATAATTAATTATTGACAATTTGACATATTATCTTTTTAAATCTTGGACCATTAAAACTCTTTATGAAAAGAGTTTTAGGTTTAATTTGTAAACAAAAAATCCTAAATACACGTTACGTTTTATCAAAATTACATTTAAATCTGGCATCAGCATCATACATGTTGTTGCTAGATATTCGTATCATAGAAGAAAGAGAAAAATAGGATCGCTTTGTAAGAAGAGGTCGACGTGATTACACTCTGTGGTAAAAACCCTTAAAAGAAAAAGGCCACTAAAGCCGGCTACTCACACACCTGCTGCAGGGGCAATATGGGAATTGGACCCTTGATTGCCTCCTTAATTGTGATGTGTGTAGGCAAGCAGGAGCAATTTTTAGATTGGGCCTGCGGCAGGGCGGCAGGGGCGCAAGACCTTCCTAGCTCCCTAGATTGTGTCTACCGCCCTGCAAGGTTGCTGCGTGTGTAGTAGGATTGGGGCAATTCCAGTCAGTTCATTGGTGACAACCGAGCGGAGTGGACAAAAATGGAAAAAATGGTGTTACCATAGCCAGGAGCTCTTCAAAAGAATCAATATCCATTCGCAAAAAGTTTCTAAAATCATCTACTTCCAATTCTTTCATAATATTCATGTGGCACAATTTGCTTCGTTTCTGCAACCAATTCTTCACCCAATATCTTCTCTTCCTTTTTTTTTTGGTAGCACCACAGAAAGTGCCAAGGCGATATAGGTCTACCAGAATCTCATGAAAAATTTAAAAGTAAAAAGAAAAGGATTTTGATATGGCAATGTTGCCTTGCCAGTCTTGTCACTTGTCATTTCAAATTTCGCGGAATGAATGGTTTGTTTATTTTTACCGAAATAAAGTGCTTATATTCGAGAAATGTCTAAAAAACCATTACGATCGCAAGCCAGAAATATTGTTTACCATGTTTACAATAAAATATGTGAGGAAGGAGGTGTTAGTGAAACACAATCTGCAATATTTAATCGTGTTTTTCAATTGACCGGTAGCGTAGCCAAATAATATTGATACTTCAGTTACATATAGACGATGTTACTTATTTATATTAATATTGTATCATATAATTACAGGAGTATCTCGTTTCACGGTAAGACGAATAGTGGAAGAAGGCATGACGCATGATGGTGTATTTTCAACACCAGGGAAAAATAGGAAAGGAGGATGTAAAAGAATTAATTTGGACAATTTCGATTTAGAAGTGATTAGGAATAAAATAAAAGAATTTTACACTGTTCGAAAAGAAATTCCAACAGTCGCAAAATTATTAAAAGTTTTGCAAGAGGACATTGATTTTAAAGGAGGGAGAGAGTCTTTAAGGTTAGAGAAACAGCATTAAGTTATTTAAATAATGTAATGAGATATGGGGCTAGGAGACGATCCTGCTTAGTGCATCCCTGCATTTCCAGCGGGCTGTGCTGTGCGTTGTTTTGTCATTCAGTTAATCACGGAAGTCTTTTAAATTAAGTTTTTATAGATAAATTGTATTTAGTTACTTTTAAATATTTTTTCAGGGTCATACTTACAAAAATTGGTTTCGAATATGTAAAATGCCAGTCGAAAAGGACACTTTTGATGGAACGCCATGATATAAAAATTCAAAGACACAAATACTTAGAGCGTATGAAGCAAAACCGTGACGCTGAGGAGAATAAAAAATTAGATGTTATATATTTAGATGAAACATATATTCACTCTTCGTGCTCCGTCCAAAAGTGTTGGCAAAGCCAAACTATACGTGGTCCATCAAAGGAAATTTCACCTGGATCACGATGGATTATTGTACACGCTGGTGGGCAGCACGGTTTTGTACCAAACTGCGGTTTGGTGTACAAAACAAAAAGTTTATCTGCTGACTACCACCACGACATGAATAAAGATAACTTTACCAAATGGATCACAGATAAGCTCATACCAAATCTGACAAAACCTTCCCTCATAGTTATGGATAATGCAAGTTACCATTCTGTGAGGTTGAATAAACCACCTACTCAGGCCAACCGAGTCTCTGATATCAAAGAATGGCTCAGTACAAATAATATCAATTACGATAATCGCTGGCGTAAATGTGAATTACTCGAAGCAGTAAAACAAAATAGATCAGATCCCATCTATGAAATAGATGAAATATTAAAGTCGCGTGGTCATGAAGTTTTGAGGCTTCCTCCTTATCACTGTACTTTAAATCCAATCGAGCTGATTTGGGGTATCATGAAGCAAAAAGTTGCAGATAAAAATGTAAATAGACCTGCAAGTGACATAAAACCATTGACGGAACAAGCTTTCTTAGAAATTGGTGAAAATGAATGGCACAGATGCTGTCAACACGTAGAAAAAATTGAAAGTGATTTCATGCACCAGGATAAAATTATCGATGTAATGGAAGAAAGATTTATAGTAAACCTGTCGCCCTCATCATCCTCTTCATCTGAAGAAGAGCCAGAAATTCAGGAGGAGTATTTAGAGCTATATTCGAGCGACACCTAGCTACTACTCTCTTCTTATACATCATACATTAGATCACGCCGGTTTCCCAGAGAGTTAGGCCAGGACCACTTTTTCCCGGTTCTCTATCGTTTGACCGAATTTTATATGCAATAATTTCATTTGCCCGAATTTCAAAGGACATAATTTACATGCCATAACGATCATATGCCATAATATTCATTTGCTATAAAGGCATTTTTTCTGAAATCGTGAACTATTCAGAATTGTAATAAAACAAACCTAACCTTACCTATTGGGCTCTATACGATGGCATTTAAAAATTACCTGAAAAGTTTACGATTTCAGTTAAAATGTCTTCATGTCAAATGAAGCTATGTTATGTGATATTATGGAAATGAATATTATAGCCAGTCACACTTATAGCAAATAAAATTATGAAATATGAAGGGATTTCCTTTTTTCTACCTGCTACGATCCTGACAGATCTCTTTGTTCCTTCCACATTCATCCATCGAGTCATACATGCCCGTCGGTTTTGGATACTTAAGATTTGGCTTATTTCCAGTATTTCTCCGATTTGATTCGACAAAGTACGTCTAGGGTGACCCCTTCTGACCCTTCCACTCACTTTCGCTCTGTTTATCTGTTTCATCAATCTTTCATCCATCCTTTCCAAATGACCGAACCATCATCCATCCATCCATCCATCTCTTCTTATATAATATTATAATAATGTTATGGCATGACATGTGATTGTTTTATTTTTATTAAAACTGCACCGAGCATACACGTACGTCCAGTACGTCGCTCTCATTCTTAATATTTTCCTAATTTGAAGAGGGACACTTGTATTTCAACTGAATACACACCCTATAAAAGATATATACCTTCACGCCTGTAATCCCAGGGTAAGATAGGCAGAGCTAAAGAATTACCTACAACTCTACTCTACTCTAGTCTAGACAACATAGCTTAATAAAAGTTGACCTACGTGTAATAAACTTTACGAAAAAACCTGCAAAATTAATAAAAACAACTTATGTACAATTTGTATTTAATCATGCAAGAATAATAACAAAGAGGGATAGTTTAAATGTTTTATATATTATACAGAATAGTTCCCGAGAAAATAGCAATAAAAAACTTCCACGTATAATAGATAAAGCCGCAGATGAAAGTTATTATTTCATACTTTTATTTAATTAATATAAATGGTATGGTTGCCGGATTAGAATAGTGCCACTCCATGTCTTCCCGTGGATGTCGTAAAAACCGACTAAGGGAATAAAGGCTTGTAGTACTGTTAGGCGATGGGCTTGCAACCTGTCACTAATACGCTGCAGCGATGATAAAAATCTTAGCCTTATTGTGCAAAATGTGGTTACAGAATTATCAACTCTTTTTTTGTTTTTACAATTGTTGGTAATTCTGTAGTTCTGCCTACCCCACTCTGGGATTATAGGCGTGAAGGTATGTATGTATGTATGTATTTAATTGGGGAGAATTCAAGTATCACGACCTTTTAATCCTATTTCCCCAGAGTTGCTAGCTACAAATTTTAGTTTCCCTTTTTTTCATGAGATTCTGGTAGACCTATACCAATCCTCTGGTGTTTCGACAATACAGGAGGCTTTCTCGTGGACGTGCGTTCAGCGGGACTATCAGTTACACACTGAACGGCAGGCTAGTGTGTAGAGAACAGCCTAAAATTGGTCCAACCGCCGTGCGACCGGTATTGCCCCTGCAGCAGGTGTGTGAGTAGCCGGCTTAAGGAACACCCAGAAAATATAAAACGTGGACTACAATCACAATCAGTCAAGGAAGCGATGTCACAAGCGAAGCGATGTTTGGTTTGGGGTTTGTTTTGTTTACTTGCATGTGATGTGACTTCACATCACACTCACAGGTTATAAAGTATTTCTAACATCACATAGCGTTTTTGCCACAGATTAAATTTCAAAAAAAATCCTTATTATTTCGTGTAATTTCCAAAAAAATAGACATAATTTAATGTGAAATAAAGTGAAATACGTTATTTTACGCTAGTATCAGATAGGATGACCACAATTTGTAGTATATTTTCAATGTTGTCAAATAGCCTATTATAATCAATTATGCGACGACCTTTATATCCATCGAAAAAAGTTTTGCACTTGGACTTTTGGCTACTGCCACAAATACCATGCGGATCAAAAGGAAAGAACCAGCAGCCAGCTGCGCTTTCTCCCCGTCTGGTTGCCCTGAAAATCAGCGCGTGCAGCGTCACGGCATGTCTGACACTATGATGCTGAGTAGCACCCAATTTGGTGCATTATTATTTTATAAAATAGTTTTAAGGTTTTGTTTTAAATTATTTTCTCACTGTATTTAATTTGATTATTATTTTTCTGTGGTTTGCACCAAAAAACGATTTTCTTTTTCTCCTTTTTTTTCTTCAATACGGAGAGCAATAATCGGATCGTTCAATCCGTCTATTGGAACTTTGAGAAGTCTATGAATTTATGGCTGTCATTAGATGTCATGTCATGTCAGTGTTAAATTATGTTATTTTCAATATTCACGTCTTCAATATTTTTGCTGTAAATCAGTTATATGGGCTACTTTAGAGCAGAAAACAATGGTAAATGGTTAGATCTCGACAGTAAAAGACGGACGATATGATCAGTCTCGGCAAAACATGAACAAGAGACCTAGTGATTTCACATTTAAAACCAATTAGTGTTCAAATTGCAAAAACGAAAATACAGTAAGTTGCACTAAAATTACTCATTTATTTTTATTATAATGCTACCTTGATTTTTGTTTACATGGAGCGAACTGTTTGTTTACATGGAGCGAACTGTTTGTTTACATACCATGTGACAACGTATGGTCTCAGGTCATTGACCTCGGACATTGAATTTTGACGTAAGATACTACGAACTGTTGGAGTAGTATACTATCAACGTCAAAATGTCAAGGTCGAGATATCGGCTGCGATACATCAAGTAACAAAATGAATATAATTAATCCTTTTTTTTTTTTTACATTAACAGAAACAAAAATGAACCATACCCCCGTGATCAGAATCGTGCCAACTATTACCCCCCCAAATTTCTCCGAAGGTTTTCCAGACACCCTGTATAATGATAGCATTTAATCGACATGCTTAATAATTACAGAATCGAACATAAATTCGATAAGAAATTAAAATTTACGTATTTAAATTAAAATAACCCCGTGTGGTTGCCGGGTTAGAATGGTGCCACTCCATGTCTTCCCGTGGATGTCGTAAGAGGCGACTGAGGGAATAAGGGCTTGTGGTACTGTTAGGCGATGGGCTTGCCACCTGTCACTAATAAACTGGGAAACATCTTAGCCTACTTGTGCAAAGTGTGGTTACAGAATTATCAAGAAGTTATAAAACTTGTTGGTAATTCTTTAGCTCTGCCTACCCCACTCTGGGAATGAAGGCGTGAGTTTATGTATGTATGTGTAAATTAAAATAAAACTAAGCAATACACACGAATATTTACTTTCCGTAGATAGGTCTGTACGTTTTTCTTTGCAAGAAAGTATTTTTTGTTAGGTTAGGCTCGTTAGGCACCTTTACACGCCCGAAGGGCAAATCGCTCAAAAATAGGAGCCCTGACACAGGCACGGCTTCGTCGAATAGAAGTGGCGTGCATATTGCATAATACATGCATGGCTGTTGCACCAACCCTTTTACTCTTTAAATGAGTTCTTTAATAATTAAGTTTTCTCGTAAATCATCATCATGTCAGCCGAAAGACGTCCACTGCTGGACATAGGCCTCCCCCAAGGCTCTCCACTCAGACCGGTCTTGTGCTTTTCGCATCCACCGCGTTCCCGCGATCCTTACAAGGTCGTCACTCCATCTTGTTGGAGGCCTACCTACAGCTAGTCTCCCGGTCCCATCGGCCATCAGTCCTGCGAGCGATGTGCCCTGCCCACTGCCACCTCAGTTTAGCTTTTCTTCGGGCTATGTCGGTAACCTTAGTTCTACTGCGGATATCATCATTTCTGATTCTATCACGCAGAGAAACCCCGAGTATTACCCTCTCCATAGCCCTCTGAGTGACTTTGAGCTTCCTTATGAGGCCCATCGTTAGCGTCCACGTCTCAGATCCGTAAGTCATTACTGGCAAGACACACTGGTCAAAGACTTTGACTTCAAACACTGCGGTAATTTGGACGAAAAGATGCTGCGAAGCTTCCCGAACGCTGCCCAGCCGAGTCGGATTCGACGAGTGACCTCTTTCTCAAAGTTGGACCTACCTAACTGGTCCGTTTGTCCCAGGTAAATATAGTCGTCAACAACTTCGAGCGCAGAGCCTCCAGCTCTTACGGAGCGAGAGTGATGTGCCCCCCCCCCCCCCCCCCCACTGCCACTTCAGTTTAGCTGTTCTTCTGGCGATGTTGGTAACCTTAGTTCTACTGTAAATACTCAATTGTAAATACTTGCAAAATATTCGCGCGACAGTAATGGTGTAATATGCAGTTTTACCTATAATTTTGGAAGATCCCTGCAACCTACTACGGCAAATAAACGATTAAGATTTTGATTTAGGTACAATGTATGCTCAAATGTCATTACAACTACAAGCCTCACTTAACACCACACTAACACGCCCAAAAATAAAACCACCTGCGTTTATTGCATAAAAATAAAATGAACTCAGTTTTAACTCTTTAATCTGCATAATATTTGCTTTTGTGGAGGTTTTAGCTACAAACAATGGCGGGTACACTCGGCTCAAGATTTGCATACGACAGTTTATTCGGTGCATTTGTTCACGCAGGTACGGTTGCACTGGAAACGACTGGATTTGTTGAGCGTAGTTAGTGCGATATGTCATTGTTAGGTTGTTTCTTGTGGGAGGACCTTGTGCAGGGTCCGTCCGGGTTGGTACCACCATCTTATCCATTAATCTACCACCAAGCAGCAGTGTTCGCATTGTTGTGTTCCGGTTTTGGGGATAAGACAGCCGGTGAAATGACTAGCATAAAGGCATTCCATCTTAGTCCTCAGGGTTGGCAACGCATTTGCAGTCTTGTGAATGCGAATGTCTTTAGGTCACAGTTTCCACTTACCATCAGGTGGCCTGTGTGCTCGTTGCCTTCCCATGCCATAAAATAAAAATAAATAAATAAATAAATACGTTTTTTAAGCCTAAAACCAAGAAATTTAACATATTTATATATTTAATTTTAATTGTGCAAAAACAAGAGGTTTTGATATCAGACTAATGACCAATTTTATTACTAAATAGGTAATAAAATTGGTAAAAGGCAATAGGCTGCCACGCGTTGCACATCGTAGCAGAGGTAGACCCAGAAGGAGATGGGGAGATGATCTAGATTCGTTTGCGAGGGATTGGCAGGAATGGCTCTGGAGGGACGAGTGGCGAAAGAGAGCGGAGGCCTTTGCCCAGCAGTGGGACACAAAAACAGGCTAGTGAAAAAAAAAGTTAATAATTATCAAAATAAATAAAGATTTTTAATGATGATTGATTTTGTGAAATGTAATTGGTTTTTATGTATAAAGTCCATTGAAACGGTATTTTAAAACCAACTTTAATACAACGCCTATGAGCTTAAAACAACACTAACAATGATTTTGAGTTGATACAGTCTTGATCTAGCAGTGCGAAGTGTACTTTTTATTCGTTAGCAGGATTTGTCATCAAACTAGCTCAGCCAAGCTAATATAAGCGGTAATACACTCCAACTATAATTTGCCGGTTAATACTGCGTCATTGAATTAAAAATTAACTTGAGAACAACGTCCTAGTTTGCTAAGGATGTCAAACTGTTCCCTACTCCGTATTAACAGAGAATATTCTCAGAATGGCTCTCTAAGACGCCGTATTTATGGCTGCAGCACATAAATGGCATCCGGTATGGAGATGAAGTCTCAGGAAGTCGACATTGTAAGGTCGTTATGAAACAGTGGAGCTATTTCAATAGCTTATACTTGAGAGTTTTCATCGGGATATCTTTGTTACTATTGTATTGTGTACAACTTACGTGATTTTATCTTGAAAACTGCTTAAGATGCGGTTTATTTGTGTACAGTTGAAATGCGCTCTTTGCGTAGAATGTGTGGTGTGAAACTGATTGATGGAGTAAGGAATGAAAAAATCAGAGAGAAATGTGGACTAAAAGAAGATGTAGTGTCTAAGATTGAAAAGGGCATGCTTCGATGGTTAGTTCATTCGGAAAGGATAATTTCTAAAAACTGTAAAATATAATTAAAATCCTTTTTTTTAATTATTGTAATTTGCCCATTCTCATAAATACAAAACCTAAATTAGGTCTCGAATGTTAAAACATTACATTTGTAATAAATTGTCGTCAACAAAGTGTTCGTCTGTGAGTCTTTTCGCTCGCCACCCAAACCATTTGTCTATTCCCTTGTATTGGGATAAATTCATCTATGTATATTTACTACATCTATGCAAAATATGTCTAGTTATTATTTATGTGCAACAGGAAGTTTACAAATTATCGATTTGACGAATTGGTTCATTGAGAAAATGACACTTCCATTTCCTTTACATCCTTGTCTAGTCGCATCTGCGAGAATGCATGCATTCATTTCCTCTGCTTCCCAAATTATGATAACAACATGCGAATTACGTTGACAGGACTTTTCTTTGTCGCATTTGGTGCCAATGATTATGATTTCTATAAAAAAACTTTTTCGGAACTTTATCACTATTACCGTTGAACTGGTTTATATGAACTTTATTTGCTACCGACAAACCAACAATAAACCTAATTTTGATGAGAATACAGTGATATGGCACCATAGGAAGGTGGCCATAGGAGCTCATACACATACATACATAAACTCACGCCTTCATTCCCAGAGTGGGGTAGGCAGAGCTAAAGAATTACCAACAAGTCTCAAAACTTCTTGATAATTCTGTAACCACATTTTGCACAAGTACGCTAAGATTTTTCCCAGTGTATTAGTGACAGGTGGCAAGCCCATCGCCTAATAGGACTACAAGCCTTAATTCCCTTAGTCACCTCTTACGACATCCACGAGATGGCATTATTCTAACCCGGCAACCACACGGGCATATAAAATAAGTGATCTCTATAACTGTGTAATTTTAGTGACAAATTTAACTCTTCTAATTTGTACTTAAAACTACTTATATTTTATAACTGGTTATTGTATACTCTATTTCACAAGTACCAAAGAAGAAAACAAAAATTGATCCTAGAACAGACAAATATCAAGAACTACAGGATATAATATTATTTTATCGATAACTAGCGACCCGCCCGCGGCTTCGCCCGCGTGGAATGTATTATACATATAAACCTTCCTTAAGAATCACTCTATCTATTAAAAAAAACCGCATCAAAATCCGTTGCGTAGTTTTAAAGATTTAAGCATACACAGGGACAGACAGCGCAAGCGACTTAGTTTTATACTATGTAGTGATAATCACGGAATTCCACCCCACACATAAACCGACAGCGTGTTGCCACGCCAATCCTCCGTGAATATGCAAACCAACAACCAGTCGAGCTCACTCAACCGACGAGTCAACAACTGGAGCCGTAATACGACCCCAGGACGATCCAGTAAACGATCGGATTCATTATAGCAACGTCGAATATGAAGTAAATTAATATGTAGTGATCTCACATATGAGTATGGCGATATTTCAACTTAAAAAAATATTCTCATTTTGTTCGATTCTGGGTGGTTTGCAAAATTGACATAACCTAAACCAACCTACCTAATTCAACATAATCACAATGGGGAAAAATTATGATGGGGGAAAAAAGCAATTGGGTAAAATTACGAATGGGAAAAATCATGACTCGAAAAAGTGCTTTGCGGAATAACCGAGTTTGGGAAGCAGATTAATATACCCTAATATATTTGTACGTATATTTATTTGTAAGAATGAACACAAAAACAACTGAAACTATTATATACTAAATACTTTAGGCTATATTCAAATTTCCTACGCAAACGGAGTCGCAAGTAACGACTAGTATCAGAACTTCAGTTAGGAGATGAAAGTGCACTGGAAAAGGAACCATCATGCAAAACCAAATAAACCTGAACTTTAACTGCTTTGTACCATGCTACGTGAGTGTAACGTTCGAAACGGTAATTATTACCGTTCTAACAATAATAAACCCTACGGTACCGTGATTAGAGATGAATTAGCGATACTGCTTGATATAAAATTCTGTATGAAATGTATTGTATTAATTTGACACCTTGTCCCTACTAAGGTTGTCTGGAAGAGATCGCTAATCAGCGATAAGACCGCCTGATGTTTACCTGTATTATTTTTAATTGTGCTCTATCTCTGTTGTTTTTGTTTGGTCTACAATAAAGTGCTTTGTATTGTATTGTATTGTATCTATAGACAGCCATTTAAAACGAAACCTAATAAAACTTAAATTAAAATATACAATCATCTACCTAATTCCATTAAAAACTTAGAGAAACCAAAGGTGTCTCTTAAACTATTAAAGCTATATTATCTTATTAATAAATGCTATTATAACTTAAATGATTTTTTTAACGATAAGTAGTACTTAATTTATATTTTATCAAAACTAGTCCTAACTAGTTGAAAAATAATTATAATAATTATTATTGTTAACCTAAATGTGTATCTTAGAATCTTATCCTAGAGTGATTTAGTATTAAGTTATCTGTATTAAAATACCTAGTTACATACATACATACATAAACTCACGCCTTTCTTCCCAGAGTGGGGTAGTTAAAATAAATAAAGTAAAGTAGTAGTTAAAGTAAATACCTAGTTAGCCCTCTAAAATTGCTGTGGCCTTGCAGGGCGTCACATGGATACCTATTTGTTTATTGTCCACCTCATATATGTAATGAGATATGCAATAAAGATTTTGATTTTGATTTTGATATCTATTACTTCATATTCCTGATGAAATTTGTAAAATTTGATTCCTACCTACTTTATTATTCAAATATAATATTTCAATATTCAACGCGTCTGTCAGACATAAAGTTATTTTACATGTCTAGACTCCGGGATATTTCTGTAACGTATTTTTTTATTTATACAAAAAAAACAGGGTGATAAGTACGTTAAACTCAGTTTCTTAAGCAAGAATTCTGTAAAGAAAACGCTTATATCTAAATAAAACTTCGTATCAAAATAACGAGAGCAACCCGCTTCTCCTATATTTGTAAGTCTAGGTCTCAATTTCCATAGCACGGTAAGAATAAAGACAGATATGGAGTCGACATTGATAATAAATCTCGCCTCATACTCATTATATACTCATACTCAATCATTTATAGAAAAAATAATGGACTCCTTTTTAATGTTCCGTAATTGTATTAATTGACACATTTGACATTATATTAATCACGTTTTCAGTTTTCTATAACATGCCGTTGAAACACAAAGAGACGTTGCGATGTATGTTATATTAAGTAATACGTACTTACGCATTGCTATGATGAGTGTCGTCTTTTTATTTACCTACATAATTTATATTAATAAATGAATTGTAAAATATAATACATAATTGAGTATGAGTATGAGTATTAGTATGACGAAAGCTTTAATTTTATTCACGATTTCTTTTATCGCTTTAGCCTTACCGTGTTATGAAAACTCCGAACCGGATTTATAACAATTCTTCTACTTCCTATAAGTAGAGCCTCTTAAACTAGTGAAGGTTGGTAGTCAGCTCCACATATTTCTCTAGTTCTACCATTATTAAATAAAAACCCCCACATCTAATAGAAAACGATATATTTTCATAAAACCTAGCTAATTTATAAATTTAAAAAACCTTTAGGGAGCTACGGTACCACAAAAATACAGACACACATATACACAGATACACGCGTTAAACTAAGTACATTCCTCTTTTTTGATGGTGCTTAGAAACAAATAAATAGAGCAAATGGGAATGTAGGAAGAGGACGGCCAAGGCAAACGTTCCACGAACAGATCGGGGACGTATTAAGAAAGGGCCAGGGGCCCTAGACAAGATGCATTACGCCGAGTCGCTTTTCTGTTCGTTTCGTTTTTAAACCAATCGCGTCACTGCTAGATCACGTAATACGAAAAGTCACGTGATCTAGCAGTGACGCGATTGGTTTAAAAACGAAACGAACAGAAAAGCGACTCGGCGTAATGCATCTTGTCTAGGGCCCCAGGTCTGGAGACTCTAAACCGACGCACGTGTATGAAGACACATATGAGTGTGGAGGAAGCGAGGGAAGTTTGTCTGGATCGTAGCAAGTGGAAGGAAGGTGACCTGAGGACTAAGATGGAATACCTTTATGCTAGTAATACCACAAAATTGTAGTAAAGAGCACAACTTAATGACTCAGTATTTTTAACAGGTTTTTATTAATAAATTCAAAAAATAATATAAATTACATATTTACAATTTAATGATATTGTCCCACAAAAACATAAAACTTTTTCGTTTGTAAATAATAAAAGCCTTCATTACTCGCGAATTCGTGAAAACGTAAAAAGTAAGCAGGTATAATAAAACATAAGTATTTATCTTGACTCACAGAATAATTATATTGTCGCTCAAATAATGTAAATATTATTTTTTGGAAGTTTATTACTTTACTATTTATCTTAAGTGATATAAACAAAATGGAAACATAACAATATAAATACTCAAAGATAGATAAAAATAAGAAATACTCATACGGTAGACAACGTGCAGCCAGCTGAATGCGATCTCTTCCAGACAATTTCAGAAGAGACGCTGTAACGAATATTATATGAATTAGTAAGTAATTGAGATGTAAATTTATAAATAGACAAGAGTCAGTTAATGACGATTAAGTCGTGCCTTAGTGTCAATTTTTAATTTTCATCATCATCATCATGTCAGCTGAAAGACGTCCACTGCTGGACATAGGCCTCCCCCAAAGGCTCTCCACTCAGACCGGTCTTGTGCTTTTCGCATCCACCGCTTTCCCGCGATCCCAAGGTCGTCACTTCATCTTGTTGGAGGCCTACCTACAGCTCGTCTCCCGGTCCGGTACAAGTTTTAAATATAAATGAGTTAATTGTGTCTAAAATCAAAGTCAGTCAATAACAATTAAGTTGTTCCTTAAAGACGATGTTTCATTCACAAGTTTAAAAAAGGAACGATTTACTATTTTGTTTTAAATTACAGTTACCGACGATTTAGTCGTTCCTTAGTGTCAATTGTTTTTTTAACATTAATTCAGACATTCCAACGGAATATGTATAGCCAGTATTTATACCCAAAGATTTAGGGGCGGTATCCAGCTTTTTGGACGAATGTATCGCTTTGTTTTGTGACCGTTAATATTCCGTGTTCCGTGTGGTTGCCGGGTTAGAATAGTGCCACTCCATGTCTTCCCGGGGATGTCGTAAGAGGCAACTAAGGGAATAAAGGCTTTTAGTACTGTTAGGCGATGGGCTTGCAACCTGTCACTAATACTAAACATCTTAGCCTGATTGTGCAAAACGTGGTTACAGAATTATCAACAACTTATTTAAGAGTGGTTGGAAATTCTGTAGCTCTGCCTACCGCACTCTGGGAATGAAGGCGTGAGTTTATGTATGTATGTAATATTTCAGGATTTATTTCAGTACCATCGTGTAGAAGCCTATGGGTTAGGTTAGGTTAGTTTTTATAAAAAATCGTGATATATTTACAGTTGCAGAAAAAAGGGGTTGACAAATGAGACGGTTGGGAAATGATATATTCGGCCAATAATATTTCTGCCGAAAGGCAGAAAACCCTCAGGGGCCACTCTTTTTAACTGGGGTCCTATTTTACACAGTAAAACAATGTTGCTATTGACATGTTATTGTAACGTTATAATAAATCTTATTTATTAAGCGCCGAGTTTAAAACAATAGTATAACATGTCAAAAGCAATATTGTTTTGCCAAGTATAATAGAAAATCTGACCTTTTTCAATTCTTATGTAAAGGATTATTGGCATTTTTACATGGAAATTAGGTGTGGCACCAACAGAATTGAAACCTATATAATAATATTCAAAATGTACTTGTTAAAACATCATTTCTTATTATGGCCGCAAATACCTAGCTCACCGGAGAACAAAATATGATCACTTGAAAACAAAACATATTTTATGTCCATGGAAACTCTAGCTAATATATCGCACTGCCGGATCAAAAGTGTAGTAACTCAAAATACAACTGTATTTTAAAATCAACTTTAATACAACGTCTATGAGCTTGAAACAAAACTAGCCATGATTTTGAGTAGATGCTATCTTGATCTAGCAGTGCGATATGTATAATAAAGTGAAGTATTTTTTTAAAATCGCGAGTTGATTTGTCGTTCAGTACACAATTTATAATATACATAATACTTAACAATCGACCTTCGTGTAACTTTTTTCAGTCAAGTTACTTAATCGAAGGTTATGTTGATGATATAGTCCTACGAGATACTTTGTAATCTTGCTAGTAACGTGTTGTTACGATTGTTTTTAAATGACTTTCTTAGACAAGTTCTGTAGAAATACGAACACGACAGTATTGTTTAATATATTTTTATACATGAAATACCCAGTTCTATAATTAACTGTCACAATATAATATTAATTAGCCAAAGTTTCTAAGGAGGATATATCTTTTGAAGTGCCCATATTTCTGTTCTCCGGTGAGCTAGGTATTTGCGGCATTATTAAGAATTTATGCTTTGACTTATTCCTTTTTAATAATATAGGTTTCAATTCTGTTGGTGGCACACCCAATTTGCCCATGATCCTTTTACAATAGGACGTGTATTAAGTAATTCCAAATCATGTCATGAATTTGACATCAATAATAAACCGCTTTTGCTCGAAGCATTAACCCAAATGCAAAGCCATATCTGCCATAATAATAACAAGCAATATTTCACGCCGGACCCAAAACTAACCTTTTACCAATGGATTCCTTCGATTTGTCCTTCAAGGAAACGTGTCGTCATGATTTTTCATTTTTGCAAAAAGGGTCGTCCGCCCATGGAGATTTGTAGGTACTGTCCCTTTCCATAGGGGAAACGCGGGCGTGATGACCAGATAGACTGGCAGTTTTTATTAGGGTTCTCGAGCAGTTTGTACCAAGATTTAGATAGTAAACGGTTTAGGTTTCTTAAATAAGACGCCGTGAATGGGAAGAAAAAAGTTTATTGATCTTATATATAAACTGAATACAAAATCTTTCGATTGGAATGTAAACTAACAGATTAAGTCTTTTTTTTAAGATTGCAATACAATATTGAAAATAACTTAACTCTCGCGTCATTAGCGTAATGTATCTTTAGACTATTTAATTCATGATTATTAAAAACATTGTATTTGAGAGGTATATTTTGTCTAAACTATACATACATATTGTTTTGTATGTGGGAGGACCTTGTGCAGGGTCCGTCCGGGTTGGTACCACCATCTTATCCATTAACCTACCGCCAAGCAGCAGTGTTCGCATTGTTGTGTTCCGGTTTGGGGATAAGACAGCCGGTGAAATGACTAGCATAGAGGCATTCCATCTTAGTCCTCAGGGTTGGCAACGCATTTGCAGTCTTAGGATTGCGGTCTTGTGAATGCGAATGTCTATGGGTCACAGTTTCCACTTACCATCAGGTGGCCTGAGTGCTCGATTGCCTTCCTATGATATAAAAAAAAAAAAAAAAAAAAAAACAGTCCTTTTACTGCGAGCGTAAAGGACAGAGCTATAGCAGTTATATAGCTCTGTCCCTTTCTCTCAGCGTAAACTGAACTGCATAGCTATGTCATAATAACCCCTCTGCCTCTGGAGGGTTATTATGACGAAACCAGGCAGTTCATTTTACAACGAGCGTAAAGGACAGAGCTATAGCAGTTATATAGCTCTGTCCTTTTCTGTCAGCGTAAATTGAACTGCCTGGTTACGTCATAATATCCCTGCAGTGTGAAATAATAAATCTGTATTCTGTACCTAATTAAAATACTGTGCAAATCCTGAAAACGTTACTGATGTCAATTTTTAATTTAAAAAAAATCTATATGTTCAATCAAAAAAATTAACCAACTTTCAGCATTTATTATTTTATTAGTATTGTACGGTGCTAACTTCGTGTGCAAGTCCTACGAACTCTTTACCAGTTTTTAAATAAGTAACTTATGAAGGATTTAATTTTTTTAACTCTCCATGCAACCTACGTCTACTCTAATAAACTCTAATAAGAGGTAAGCTTGTTTATTGAAAGTTGTTTAACATTGACTTCAACATCCTTCACCGGATTTTACGCGACAAATCACTTTGAATTTTGTAAGTTACGGTAACGAATGAATCTAATTTAAGCCCTACCTTTGGTAAGGTATTCAAAACTTTAGGTTTATTTCAGGGTTCCGTACACGAAGGGTACTAAAAGCCTACGTTATCAGTCCGTCCATCCGTCCCTCTGTCCGCTAGCTTTAAAGAGCTCCGTAAATTGTTAAAAACCGGGTCGATTTTTCTGCAGGTTACGAGTATAACATCATTTTTTTCCTAAAAAATAAAAATGAAATAAAATACTAATGTCTAGCATGCGTCAAATTTGGTAAGATAGTATAGTGTACCTTAAAAAGAAGATCAAAACAATAAAAAAAGGCTGTGGTAAATACGGAGCTCTCTGTGCGTAAGTCAGACTTGCTTGAGTTTCCGTTACCTATTACGACGATTTACTATGACGGCGCTTCCCTGACAAAACCGACTTGTTCCGTCCTGTTGAGTTTGCTTGTGGTGGCTCGCGGCGCGTACGGTCGAGGCACGCACACATGGAAGCCGCACGATATCTTTGTTTGACGATGAACTACTGTTTATACTCACTCACTACTACTATACTACTATTGTTTGTCTCACTCTACTCTGTCGCCAACGCCATCTCGTCACCGCAATCAGACGTCTACATATCTCATTAAACAAGTTACGACTGAGGCGACATTCGTCTTTATGGTTATCCCCACCCCTTCCCCTCATATAAGGTAGTACTAAAAAGTTATTTGTTTCCTGGGGGTGTTGTGTTTATCATATTCGATGGTGGTATAAAAAATAAGATCAGTTGGATGATTGGATGTATTGATAGTATTATTTATAGTAAATATGATACTGATACTGGCTGCATTACCTCTCTGGATAGCTAGCCCAATACTTTGGGAGAGGTAAGCACCAGCTCTAGGATCTCCGGAGGTATCTATAAGTCAGGATGACAGAGATTTAATAAAGCTTTTCATCAGATCATTAATTGTGCCGTGACAGTACAAATGACCGGCACTTCTAAATCATGAAAGGCCATGTCGTTCCAGCTCACTCACTTTCTTCCCGCACGTGCAAGTATGAGGTTCACAGATCCTAGCACCAAGCCGCAAGGTTATTGCTATGCGCAAGCAGCTTTGGTCCAAGACTGTGCCTATATTAAAGCTTTTGTTATTACGAATTCTTGCTTAATCGTAATAAGTTTACATTCATACGGGCAGGCTAATAAAAAGGACGGCAAACATTCCGGACCTTTTGTATTCTTTACTCATCCTCTGTGGTAAAAACGCATCAGTAATGTTGGAATACGGACTTTTTCCTCAAAATGACTAATGTCCGAGATCACTCAACCATTTGTCGTGCGTCCGTCCGCTCGATCTAGATACCTTCATTGTATGCGATTTTTCAAAACAAAATATATTACGACCCTTATTCCGGATCGGTCGGATTTATTTCGGTACGAATTTGGATCGGATCGCGATCGTATATTGCCTCCGTAAGCGTTCCGTGTGAAAGATTATACCGCGGTTTGGAATACGTTATGACGAGATGCGTGGGAATATGCAATATTATGATATTTTTAATACAGTTATTCAAAAAGTGGTATTTTTCGTAGATGTTTATCGTGCGGAAAGTTGGAATTTTTCAAACTAGTGCGTTTTACTTTTCCTTTTTTCAATATATACTGTTATCGCCGGCGGCAATATACTAATCTTATTACTGGTTTGCTTTCTATTTTTCTATTATCTCAGTAAATTTCAGTCATTTTATACAACGCAAGTCACTGCATAAACTTAATTAGTTCAATTGACGATGAAATTGGATTAAAATCAGTTTAAATACCTACTTAGGTGTTATAATTACAAAAAACCCTACTAATTCATACGAAATCTTATTTAGCATCTCATTTTCTAATTAAAACGAATAAACCAGTCCCTTAGAAAGTCTGTTAAATAAATAATAATACAAAAAAATAATTTATACTTACTGAAATTTAACAAGATTAAACTAACTCACCCAAAGTGAAATAGCTAAAATAAACTTAACTTTCTAAAACTAATTTATTAGAAAACAAAATACTACTTTGAACCGTATTCCACTTGAAATCACAACACTAAGTTAGAAATTCGAAATTTTAACTTACATTTCTATTTTAAAAAGGATTCAGCAAATAATTCACTTTAAAGGGATTGAGCTAACTTGGTTTGCGAGTGAATTAAATAACGCTATTTCTTTACATATTTTTTTTATACATACCTACATAAACTCACGCCTTCATTCCCAGAGCGGGATAGGCAGAGCTACAGAATTACCAACAACTCTAAGAACTTGTTGATAATACTGTAACCACATTTTGCCCAATTAGGCTAAGATGTTTACTAGCGTATTAGTAACAGGTTGCAAACCCATCGCCTAACAGTACTACATAACAAGCCTATATTACCTTAGTCGCATCTTACGACATCCACGGGAAGACATGGAGTGGCACTATTCTAACCCGGCAACCACACGGGCCATCTTTAATATGGTTATTTTATTAAAGATACGACGACGTATTACGTTTTCTAGAAGTTACACATAACTTCGTTACCGTCTATGAGGCTACTATCTCTTTTGCCGTGCTATCTACTTACGAATTCTTAATTTTTTCTTGGAAAGTTTTATATTCAATGAGCATGAGTTAGACTCGAAGGTTATACTTAATGATACAATAACTCGTGTGGTACAAAATTATAATAATTATACCGGAAAATTAGTCCAAATTAAACAACGGATTTATTTCCATAGCGTCACGAAAATTATCTATACTGCTATGAAACAAATGCTGTTACGAGTATCCCAGACACAACCATATTACTAAGGGGTAAGGATTGAATCTACTTCAGTTATTGAATTTAAATTACCCCCTTTTGGCGTATAAGGCCAGTATGATTCATTTTCGTGACGAAATGGAAAAGTTACCGTTGTCAAATTGTTTGATTTCAATACTCTGGTCACTAACCCTGTCTACGAAGTTAGCGGTCTTGGGTTCAAATCCCGGCCGGGGCGGATATTTGTGTGTGAGCGCGAATATTTGTTTCAAAGTCATGGATGTTTTCTATGTATTTAAGTATCTATTTCTCTATATAAGTATTTATATCTTTGTCGATTACCCATAGTATAAGCCTAGAGCTTAGTTTGAGACTAGGTCAATTGGTGTGACATTGTCCCCTGATATATTTATTGTAGTCCTTAAATATGTGCAACCGCTGTACCAAGAATCTTAGTAAACCTAACTAATTCCTACTACTATTTCTTACTCCTCAAATAACCCAGCACCCCTAGTAAGAATCTAGTCTCTCTAGTGCCGTTTAGGTTCCACTCAAAACATAATTTACGCCGTGTATCCCCATTCCAAGAAGGATTATCCAGGATGACGCGGGCTCTTAGACTATTCGCATCCCTTTTACGACGTCTCAGTCCATTAACATAGTCGCATAAAGCACACAACTAATACTAAGGTTGGGTAGAGCACAGTTTGAGAACAGTTGGAAAACTGTCAGGAGACTTTCAGAATTTTATGAGGCAGTCATGACATTATGAAATAATTGGCTGCGATATGATTTGTGTGTTATGTTGACTTTAGTTTATTTTCATTTTGTACATTATTTTTTGTTTTCTTCCACATTAAATTTGTTACAGTTGCAGTATACACATGTCGTGTAAATGACGTATTTTTTAGGGTTCTGTACCTCAAAAGAATAAGACGGAACCCTTTTAGCGGATGACATCAAAGCGGATGTCCGACTGTCTGTCTGTCAATACCCTTTATCTCCGGAACGCGTAAAGATATCGAGTTGAAAAAAAAACCATATACTCACGTCTAAAGACCCTTGAATTTGTGAATAATTAAACTTCTAAGTTCGAGTAAAAAAAAGAAACGGCCGTTTATGCCACAAAAAATTAATATTTCGACATTCTGAAGGGATTTTTAGGGAAGGGAAATTTATAGGGTATTTTTCATCAATAATTAAATCACAAAAAACAGGGTCTTTATGCAAGGAGCGGCGATCCAAATTTTGAATTAAGTTAACCGTGTCATGTGCGGAACCCTTGGCGGGCGTCTCCGACTCGCACTTGTCCGGTTTTTTTACCTCCCTTGCCTTAATTTAACGGATTTAATTCCGTAAGTGCCGAAAAACGTACTCGTAGTTAATTTTCTTTCTTGTTGTCTAGTCTATCTACTGCATTTTTTAACTTTTCATTTTGAAACGATCCGATGTCCACGTACTTATTATTATTTACAAAAAACAACCACAATACCTTTTAACACTGCGTACTGTGACAGGGTGAAGGTCCATTACATGTTTCCGCACAAAATGGCAGCTCGATAAAATGGCGGCTCGACAAAATGGCGGCGGTTTCAGCACGATCTTGAGCGTGGATTAAAATTCAAGAATACGGGCTAATTCGTCTCTGATTGCAAATTACCATATTTTGTTTTGCTTTGTCTTTTTAAGTTCGTGGAATATTTTAACTTTTTCGAATCGAAGAAAAGGCAGATGCAAAAAACGTTGATTGTATGCAATGCACGGATGACTTTAAATGCTGTGATATTATCTTTTTTAAAATTTGCAACGAACTTAAATAATTTATAATTTTGCGTCGTAAATTACTAGCAATAAATGTCTTATCACATTTCTTTGGTAGACGTTAATTAATTAATGGCTTACTTTCTACAGTTTTTTATTTACAATTATTCTTATTCTTATTCTTTTCTTTACAAAATCATTCAAATTTAGCCATTTTCCTCTATTTTTAGTTTAGTCTTAGTTTAGTTTGGAAAGGACACTGTCGGTCGAATTGCTTAATCAAATTTTTGTATTAATAATAAATGATTCAAAATGTTGTAATTGTAAATTAATTCATTTCTAGTTTAGGGATTTGGGTTTATTTAAGTTTGGATGAATAAAATAACTTATTCACGATTATAGTAAAAATTGAATTTATGAAGTACGTACACGAAATTCTTGGATCCATTTCAGTGCTTCTCTAATTAATAATATGTATTTTACATAATTACTAATCGAATCAGCGCAAGTCAAACTAAAATTTGCCTTAAATTTTAATTATTTGTTATTTATATTCAGGGTTTATACTATAATTATACAAATTAAAAATACGTTGAATTTTTTTTTCCTGTATGGTAACTCCGTCACTTTCTTAGATTAATTTCACCCGCTGTCTATTATGGTTCAAAACATACAGTTCTTTGAAGTTAGGACGGACGGACGGACGGACAGTAGATATATTAATAGGGTCCCGTTAGGCGCCCTTGGGGTACACCCTGACCATGAGTTACAATTACCATACTCGCTAGCGAGTAGAATGCTCTGTCCCTCTCGCTCTATAAGAATATTAAGAATACTGTGAGGGACAGAGCCCTCGACTCCCTAGCGAGTAAGATAATTGTAACTCATGGTAAGGTTACAACGGGAACACTTTAAAATTCCGACAATTTTTTTTTAATTTTCATTTTTCCGAAAGCTATGTTACGCTGGAATTATGACTATTCGGAATTATATAGTGTACCCAGGATACAAACAGCCACACACTTAACTGCCCATTAAAGTCAGAAGTGAGAAAACGTAGATAGAGATAAATATAGATTTTACATAAGAATCTCATGTGCGCGACAGAGACAGTTTCTCTCTGTTTATCTTCATTGGTCACTCAGCTGTGTGGGCGATTATACATCACCCTAGGCACCAGTACAAATTCAAAACCATCTTCGCATCATTAAGGCAACCAACGTTAAACATCTCTTTGCGTTCATATGCCCAAACCCCCATTCCGTAATTAACAAAGTAAGTACGCGTTCAAAGGCAGACATTTGCATACAATTTTGCCACTTTTAAAATTATGAAGAAGACCGTAAAAGTCGTACGTTATTCGAAATTTCACGAAGCCGTAAAGAGCTTAGAGGGCATGTTGGTTACGAGGATGCTACGCACTTACATTTTTATGTAAATTCTCTTCTTCGTTGAATACTGGTTGAATTAGGAAATTCTGAATAACGCTCGAAATGAGTTATGAAATAGGTCGGGATCATTTGTGCAGAATCTTTTGTACTCTCAGCCGTTCCGGGGTTTGTTCTCCGCGTTTACAATTGGAAATTGAAGTTTGTTTGGTTATAATTAATTGCTCGTTTCTTACTTACAGAAGTTTGGCGGAACATTTGAAGAGTTTTAAGTGTGAAGACGAAGAAATCATTTTGGGAGGGGAATAAATCTTTGAAAGGGCTGTAGATAAATAAGTTCCAGCGTTATTGGTACGTTACGCTATCATTGAAATATTAATTTGAAACGTGAAATTCATGAAGCATTTTTTATTAAAACAGCAACTATAGACACAAAAAAATATTTTTTATTATAGTTATAATGTTTTGATTGAAAGTTCGATCTGACGAACCAGTTCTTTATTTCCAATTCAAAATGAAACTGATATAATGAAATATTCGTGGAACCAAAATGCCTTGATAATCCCAAATTCTGGATTAAATGTTAGACTTATGTAGATACACGTACTTATTATGTAACAGAACAAACCTTTTAGGCATTATCCCCTAGGACCTTTCGTTACGCACCGAAATAACAATTCTTTATACTTCTATTAAGAATTCCGCTACACTTAGCAGCGACAAAAACCGAAGTTTGCGACCGTGTTTTTTTCTAGTATTTTTAACAAATTTTCCCAAGTTCTCGAGCGTCTTTTGTTAAAAGTTTCTCCGAAATAACTACAGTAACAAGAGTTGAGGATAGCTTACAAATTTGACAGTGAAGTTCTTTTTAGGGGTCTTTGATCGTATTAGAATGGCTGTTTACGCCCTGCGATCATCCTTATTTTAGCAAAAATGTTTTCGTGCACAAAAATGTTTTTCCCCGTGTGGTTGCCGGGGTATAGAATAGTGCCACTCCATGTCTTCCCTTGGATGTCGTAAGAGGCGACTAAGGGAATAAAGGCTTGTAGTACTGTTAGGCGATGGGCTTGCTACCTGTCACTAATATACACTGTTAAACATCTTAGCCTAATTGTGCAAATTGTGGCTACAGAGTTATCAACAAGTTTTTAGGGTTGTTGGTAATTCTGTGGCTCTGCCTACCCCACTCTGGGAATGAAGGCGTGAAGGTATGTATGTATGTATGTATGTTTTCGTGCAGTCGAATATCTCAAGCCCGCTAAACTTTTCGGGCGCATTCAAAAGGATAATAATAAGTAAACCTTGGTTTGAAATTTGAGGAGAATTATTAACAATTGTCACAATCACAATAACGAGTCCAGGAATTTTTTAAAGTAGGTACGATAATTGTTTCTAATTGTTTGTTAAAAGGATATATATTATACTAGCTGTTGCACGTAACTCTGTCCGTGTCAAAGTCGTTTGATCACTAAAAGAAGAAGATTAAAATAAAGAAAGACATTTATTCAGTAAGTAGGCCGCACGGGCCCTTTTACACGTGCTTCCCAAGAGAGCACACTACTGAGAAGAAACGTCAGTTTTTTTTTTAATAGGTACCTACTTATATTTCATATTACAATGGTACTATTAATCTAGCATTATATTAGCTATAAATATTCAATTAAAATGCAAACGGTGCAAGATGACCACATAAAAGTTTGAATATATTCAGTAGCTACTTACTGAAATACTTTTTTTCATATCTCCATTTCAAATTTCATCGCAATCGGTTAGGCGGTTTAGCCGTGAAAGTTTAACAAAGTTCCTATTCCTACGATCAAATATGTTACGTGGAATCGCTGGCAACCCTTATAATATTTCTTTACTGAAACTATTTATTACATATCGCTTTCAAAACTTCCTTCTGTTTCTGCTTGTTCATTTTCAAATCTGTATATATTTACTTTGAAACCAAAATTCATCAGCTTCATAATACAGCTATATTATTTGCGAAATTCTGACCTTATTCAGTCCTCTTGCAACTGACAAGGGGACGGTTCTAACACCCAACTAATACTTTGTGAAAAGAGTGATTTATTACATAATCACGACAATCTCAGATGGAGAGTTCTGATTCTCAAGTGGCACTTGAAGACTTTGGTGAGAAGAAAAACGAAAGTACTTAACTTAATACTACAGAAATTTTCGGTACTCAGAGGCAAGGATTTTCGTGGCATTCTTCAATACCGCTAGTGACTTAATTTTATCGACTTCCGTTATACATAATAATATATCGATAAAATACAATACTGAAACAATAAAATAAAAAAATTGAGCGAGCCGTGTCCTGTGACATTTAATATTTTCGCTATATACAGGGTGTATTGCAAGTCGTGTGCCAAATGAATATGGTGGGTAGCTAAGGTCACTTGCAACACGTTTTGGGCCAATTAACACTAATCCTACCAACTGTGTTTTTTTTATATTTTTTTTGAAAAAATCTCGGTATCTTCCAAAAGTTAACCATTTTGTTCACCTATCTTTTTTTTTAAATGTGACAGCACAAAAGTACTTATAGTTTTTTTATCTTTAATGTTTGCGCATTCGAATGAAATGTTATTTTTATTCATATAGTAAACAAATAAAAAAATATTAGCCAACAAAGTGTGAAAAACAGAAAAATAAAATCTTCACGGTCAACTTTACGGCACAATTAAAAAAAAAGTAGAAGCTCCTCAGATCTTCCAACATCATAAAAACTTCTCCAGTTCCTGACGATTCTTACGGTATACCACATGTCTAGAATCACGTTCAGTTTTTCGTCAAAATATGGTTTGAATCTAAAATGGTGGTTATATTCGGTCAGTAGATCCAGCCAGTTAAATGGGCTAAATGCACAATACAAAACGCAATATGGTTAAAAATCATCTTTATTTTAATAATTACTTCAAATTTTGTTCAAATTGTCTTCCTCCACAATTGATACATTCGCGACACTTTTTTCGTATTTCTACAGTAGTTGTTGTACGAAGTGTCATTTCTTGCCGCATTATTGCGAACCGTCATCCGGGTCATTAATTTTTGCGATCAGATGCTCTCTGCTCTCTACCTGTGTTGCGTACACTAGCTCTTTGGCCCTTCCCCAGACGTAAAAGTCAAAGACACTTCGTACAACAACTTTAGAAATACGAAAAAGGTGTCGCGAATGTATCAATTGTGGAGGAAGACAATTTGAACAAAATTTGAAGTAATTATTAAAATAAAGATGATTTTTAACCATATTGCGTTTTGTATTGTGCATTTAGCCCATTTAACTGGCAGGATCTACTGACCGAATATAACCACCATTTTAGATTGAAACCATATTTTGACGAAAAACTGAACGTGATTCTAGACATGTGGTATACCGTAAGAATTGTCAGGGACTGGAGAAGTTTTTATGATGTTGGAAGATCTGAGGAGCTTTTACTTTTTTTTTAATTCTGCCGTAAAGTTGGCCGTTACGATTTTTTATTTTCTGTCCTTCACACTTTGTTGGCTAATATTTTTTATTTGTTTACTATATGAATAAAAATAACATTTCATTCGAATGCGCAAACATTAAAGATAAAAGAAACTACAAATACCTTTGTAGTTGTAGTTGTGCTGTCACATAAAAAAAAAAAGATAGGTGAACAAAATGGTTAACTTTTGGAAGATTCCGAGATTTTTTCAAAAAAAATATTAAAAAAAACACCGTGGGTAGGATAAGTGTTAATTGGCCCAAAACGTGTTGCAAGTGACCTTAGCTACCCACCCTATTCATTTGGCACACGACTTGCAATACACCCTGTATATCGGATTTTGAACACAATGTTTATTTTCAAAATTCGGATTTGTGTTTGGATTCGTGTTGTGTTTTCAATTTAAGTATTTACTCGTAGTTAATAATAAGCAATGAATAAATGTAACTTTAGATGGAACTGTTTTGGCATATGTATTTAGTTTTGTTAATTTAGTTGTAATACTTATATCTGACAACAAGATGGAGATGGAGCCGATGTCAGCTCCACTGCTGGACATAGGCCTCCCCCAAGGCTCTCCACTCAGACCGGTCTTGTGTTTTTCGCATCCACCGCGTTCCCGCGATCTTTACAAGGTCGTCACTCCATCTTGTTGGAGGCCTACCAGCTCGTTGCAGCAATTTCCATTTTTTTTTTCGGTTTGAAGCCTTCCTAGGTTTATCTTACGTGTTAGGTGAAAACCGCTTGAAATATTACGTTTTAAGTTTTAATACACTATTGCAATCACTTTTTGTCATTAGATTTCATTTAATTGTAGTAATTTATTAGAAAATGCCAACGCAAATTTGAAATAATCATGTCATCCATAAAATGTCTGCTAGATAAATGAAGATATTAAAACAAAACTATTCGGTCAAATACAAAATTAATGAAATCGGTCTCTTAAAATTACCAATTCTTTCGAATTATAATGTAAAAACCGTCAGTATATTTTTTTTGGTCTATCCCAATTAAGTATTTTCCACATTTTACTACGACGGTTCTCGTAGGGTAATAAAGAAGTCTAGACTACTACGCCTTGTTTTCCAAAGACTCGTATAACCAATCAAACCTTGGCTGTAAACGCACTAATATCAAGTGAAACAGTAAAAAGAAAATAAAATTCCACATCAAATTTACGACCGCCATACTTACCCTTGGGCTTCGATCGGGTTCGGTTACCGAACTGATTGGGTTCCCTAACAGAATATTGAAAACTTTACGCAAATATACGCGTCTCATGGACTTGTTAAAACTTTGTATTGTTTTTGTCTTGCGTGGCGTTAGGGGTCTTTACTGTACTCGGTTACACCTAGTGATGGGCGGCTTGTAAGTTTCAAAAGTGAATCTTTCACTTAACCAAAGTGAAATCGTTTAATTTCTGAAAATTACTAAAGTTTTGCAAAGCAACGTAAGTAACGGAAACTTTTCATGAAATTTAAATGAAATTTACTTGTGTCAGAATAATTTTCATCTAATTATGTAACTTTCAGAAGTTGTAATTTTCGCAGTTAAGGAAAGTTTTGTAATGTTTCAGAAATCGCCCATCACTAGTTACACCGTCAATGACATGTTAGCGTATTTTCAATGTTATGATACATTTTATTTACTTGACAGTTATGGCGGCCGATATAGAGAATACGATAGTCATGTCAAAAGCAATATGGTTATACCCATTCTTAATAGAGGCCCAGTGATGAGATTTTAAGTGGTAACAATCATATTGACTTTGACCAGTTATCATATTGTCAACGCTTTGATATAGCTGTAACACGTCAAAATTAATATATGTTTACTAGAGATGCGCCGAATAGTGATTTCAATGAATAGCCGAATACCGAATACTATTCCGTTTAACCTTTACCGAACCGGATATTTCGCCGAATTATTCGGTGTACCATTACATTGTTTTGCCGCGTAAACAGGTTCTAACATGTACGCTACGTGTCGCTGCTGGCTAGATGACTAGCGAGCCGTAGCTCACCGCCAGCCACCTAAGCACACCGCGCTGTCACTTTGCTTCAAAACATCGCACAATTACGTTACAAATAAAAACCAATGTGCTTATTATTGAAAAATATTGATAATATTAACTTTGTGTTTGCAATATGAGTGGTCGTAAAAGATCACGTGCTAGGGACTAGAAATGCTCGAACCGAATATATTCGATATGAAAACCGAATAATTCGGCCGCATATACACGTGAAATAGATGCCGAATACGCCGAATACCGAATACCAAACGAATATTCGGCACTTATCTAATGTTTACGGAGTTGCAGAAAGGCCCAGCCCAGTTTTATTTTTATTTTTTAAACACTTTAGGTACTTTGTCCATAAAAAAACGAGGTCAGCTTGCCCTTAAATAAGGCCTCTTCAATCTAATAATGATAGGAATAATAAGGTAAGCGTGAGCTTACCATAAGTAACCAATATTGATTAAGAATCATGGCGCAAAGCCAATTTTTCTTGTTTGTGTTTTGCTTTTACTATATTAGTTTGACCTAGTTGAATAATGTATGAAACGTTTTACTTAAATTCAATTACAATACACCATATTTTTACATATTTCGACAATATCTTTGTTCTCCAAGGACAAGACAGTCAAGAGCAAACCTATTATCATTAAAAAATGTGTTTATTCATTCAAATATAGGGAATGTAAATAACCGGGTTTAACCGGTTTTAACCGGTTATTTTCATACAAAAATGGTTAATAACCGGTTAAATTGCATTCGCTATTCAAATATTTATAAATATATATAAATATTGACATTACAAAAGTTTATGGGGTTAAGAGTCCATTTACCAACACGTGGCCGGTGTGCTAGGTTCGGAAGTACAATGGCACAATGTACAATGTGATATAAGTGCAGTTGTGCCCTTATTAAACCGAAGGTGAGATTAGTCTAAGAGAACCAAATTAAGTGCACAAATAAAAAACTATAGTACCTCTATAATAACCTTAAGAACCAATTTAAACAAACGATAATTTGAAAATTTGACATCTGTTAACACTCTCATCGCCAGTTAAGTGGTTGGTGAAATACGAAATTAATCTGATTGAAAGTTAACCTTTAAAGTACGTATCCATTTGTGCGTAGCCAATCTATAAAAGTACTTTAAATTAGATAAGTGGGATCAGATAGCTGTCCGTCTAGAAATTAGATTTTAGATCGAAATGCGAACAATTCTTAGTCTACGCAAAGGTATCCTACTCGTATATTGAGTAAATGACAAAAACAAAAATACGAATTACTCGTTGAACAATCTATTTTTAAATCTGAATTGAAATAAATTCTGCCGTGCTAGTGTAAAAGGCGATCATTCGACATTTTGACCAAATTGAGTTGTTATGACCATCGTGATATGGAGAACAAGCCGCGTCGACCCATCTTACCCGTTTGTCGATAAGAGGCTTGGTTGCGAAGATACGATAAGGAAAAAGACCGTATAACAGACTATTTTCCAGCAAATACTAATGAATAAAGCGGTAACTACACAATACTACATTAGAAAGACGTAAAACAAGACACTCCGCATTATTGTCTGGTGTAGGTTTTATTTATTAATAAGTTGAACTACTCTATAAGGCCGTAATTGCAGATTACTAAGTAAAAAGAACGAATAACATATTTTACCGCCTTTTAACTTAGTATTTCAAATGTTTTTTTCTATTTGCTCATAATTTAAATGAACGTAACAGAGTTTTCTAGACAAAAAGACCGTATGTCAGTATTTTGCGGTATTTTAGTCTAGTTAATGCCGAGTTTTAAATAATGATAAACTTGTTTAAAAAAACTTTTATTTTGTGATACGGTATTTTTACTTGGGACAGAGGTAGTTTTTAACGCTAGATTACTATTCGAATATCCACAGTCGACCCATGCTACTTAATAAAACCGTATAATCCCCAATCTCCTACATACCCCCCGCGGACGGGAGTGCTCGCGTTCGGGCGCCCTTCAGTTCGGTGACGTTACGGGTAATGAAGGTGCGTGTGCGCTGGCGCCCGTTATCACGCGAAAAGACGAGGACGACGAATTGACGATAAATCATAAAACTGAGTACATAATACCATTCTAAATGTTTGTTACCTGAGTACAGTAAAAATAAATAAAATAAATATATAAATTAATATATGATATATTTTTTTGGAGAACTAACATAATTGGGATAGACCAAAAAAATAACTCATGGTTTTTATAATCTAATACAAAAGAAAAGGTAATTTTAAGAGACCCATTTCATTAATTTTGTATTTGACCGAATAGTTTTGTTTTTATATCTTTATTTATTTAACAGAGATTTTATCGATGAATTACATGATAAGTTACGTTAAAAAGTGATTGTAATAGTATAATAAAACATACTATTTCAAGCGGTTTACGCCTAACCCGTAAGACACACCTGGGAGGGCTTCAAGCCAAAAACGAAAGTCAAACCACACGGTCAAATATACTTTTGTCGAAATGTCCAAAATAAATAAATATAACAAAAACTTAATCATGCAGAACGGCTTTAGAACCCCATTCCTCGAAATGGATTTCTAATTAGAGTAATTTAAAAAATTTGAACTATCCCAATTATGAATTATATTAGTATCTAAGAAAAACATGAACAATAAAAAAAACTAGAACATCTATAGTTAGCTTAAAGAAATAAGTCCTTTTTTTATAATGCATTTATACAAATATACAAATAAATAATAAAGTTTTTATGGAGAGAGTTTTATGGAAATAAAGCAAATCTAGAATATCAATAATTAGCTTACAGAGATGGTTAAGTCCTTTTATAAAGTGAATATTTTATAGACCATAAAACAAATATATCAGTAAATGATAAAGTGACTATAGTAAGATTTGTCTATTTACTTTTCATAATATATTTCACTAACATGAGGACTCAATCTAGCTAGAAGTCAAAATGACTTCTGTATCCCACTGTTTTACTATTAAAGTTAAACATGGATACTTAGTGAAATTGAACATCTCATTTAGTTATATAAAACTCAAGTCAAATATAGACTTAAAGGTGAAGCAAGCAATATCAATCTTGAGTCACAATATTATATGATATAAAAATAACAAAGTATAACTATCGCTTTATTGAACGATAAATAATCTACTGTATAATTGAGTTTTTAAACACTCAATTTATATTTTGACCCTTTTCTTCCCTTACTATACGACTGACTGACTATTCGTACATATTGGCAAGGAGTCTGACCTGTCTATGGAGGATGACTATTGAGGTAGACTAAGGTCTAGGGATAGCGATCCCAGAGCGTATGGAGGAGATCTCCTTATTTTTTCTATGGCATAGGAAGGCAAACGAGCACACAGGCCACCTGATGGTAAGTTGAAACTGTGACCCATAGACATTCGCATTCACAAGACTGCAAATGCACTGCCAACCCTGAGGACTAAGATGGAATGCCTCCATGCTAGTCATTTTACCGGCTATCTTATCCCTAAACCGGAACACAACAATGCGAACACTGCTGCTTGGCGGTAGGTTAATGGATAAGATGGTGGTACCAACCCGGACGGACCCTGCACAAGGTCCTCTCACAAGTAAAGTTCCTCCTTCCCTAAGGGAAGGGAATTCTTAGATTTGCTTTAATCTAGACTTCGGTTTCATAAATTATATCTACTATAGGTACATATTAACTTTATCTTTAAAACCAATTCACTTAGTACGTAGGTTGAATTTCAAGTGGTTAGGAGTCATTAAATAAACTAGGATAGTGTTAGATAAGTTTTAAATTATAGTCTACATACATACATACCTTCACGCCTGTAATCCCAGAGTAGGCTAGGCAGAGCTAAAAATTACAACTTTAAAAAGTTGTTGATAATTCAGTAACCACAATTTGCACAAATAGGCTAAGATGATTACCAGCATATTAGTGACAGGTTGCAAGCCCATCGCCTAATAGTACTACAAGCATTTATTCCCTTAGTCGCCTCTTACGACATCCACGGGAAGACATGGAGTGGCACTATTCTAACCCGGCAACCACATATTATTGTAAATATTTAGGTATCAATATTCTAGAGAGTATTAGTATAGCTAGGACTTAAAACAAAGACTTAAAGAATTCTAGGGTTACTATAGGTTCACAACTATTGGGTTATATTAGATTACTTGACGATCACATGCCAAAACTAATTTACTTTTAAAATAGGTTGTTAGGAATAGGAAGCTTAATAGACTAGGAATGTTACTTATGGTGACTAAGTTATTAGGTTAGGTAGATAGATGTAGTAGGAATTAGGTAAAAATAAAATAAAAATAAAATTTTAGCTATTATAATTGGTTCCACGAGGACCAGGATTTGAGTAATTCTATTTAAAAGTGCTTAGGCTACATTAGGGTTATTGCAAGGAGAATATATTGAGTTTCATTTTAGTAAAGAAACATTTACCAAAGCAAAAGGAAATCGCCCGATGCTTTCATCGCACACACACTTCCGAGGGATAGACAGACGCAAGTCGAAAACAGAATTTAGTACGTAAACTAGGTCCATTAATGCCTGCTCTTAGCTTGAAATTTTGCGAGGACTTGCCAGAATTCAACCAAGAAAATGTCGATGAATTATAGGTTAAGTATTTTTAACCTATAATTCATCGACTTTTTCATGGTTGGATTCTGGCAAGTCCTCCCAAAATTGCAATTCAATTACTTTATGAGACTGATTATGTTTAAATTAAAATAATTAAAAAAGAAGTTTTGATTAACAGTGCGTCATACAGACGAATCAAAGAGTATTATTGTTGATTTATTGAATAACTATAACACGACACCAATCTTAGAAGAGATAATATTTCCTGTGATTTAACTGTTAATTTTTGTTTATTTCAAATATATTTGTACCGAATTTATGATGGTTTTAATTAGCAATTAGTCTAACCTTTCATCGTAGTACTAGATTAAAAAACCGTATTTCGTCTGACTTATGAAGACATACGTTTTTTTAGACTAGTATATAAATATAAAATGATCGATACGAAAACAAACCATATTTTTTTGATTTGCGTACTAGACAAGATAAACGTATTTTTGTTATTCGGCGTTATTATTTAGATCAGAATTATTCAAAAAATATTTTGTACTAAGCAATAAGGCGGTATGTTGCAAATACGTCTTTTTAATTAAGCATTATTGTGATACGTTCAAGCCCTAGTTTAGTATGAAGACGTATGAAGGAAAATCAAGCCTATAAGGCGGTATAGTGCTCATATACCGCCTTTTTGCTTGTTTTTCAGTGGCAATTATTAATCGGCAACAAAACAAAAAGGAAAAAATGCGTGTAAAAAAAAAACTGTAGGTAATAAAAATACATTACTTATGTAGAAAACTAGTAAAACACAATGTCTATCCGACCCAAAAAGTTTCATTTCAATATCTGTTTAAATTACCTAGAAATATGAAAATGAAGATTTCGGTCACTTTTTTGCGATTATCTCGAAAGTGTCTTTTGTCGAAAAGTCGCCTTTTACACTAGCACGGCAGAAATGTCGGTAAACTTATTATTGCTCCAATTGCAACGTTATAAAATGATGTTAATATCTAAATTAATCATTATTCATTTGACGCATACGTAAATCATGTCACCGTAACAATTTAAATTGAATAATAACGTCTTACTAACACGCTCCAGCACGTTCTATTTATTTGTGTTTGTGCACACAATAGCAACCCCTTTAGGCTACTACCTTTGTTTCGTCGAATTTTAATGACATACAACATAATCCAATGAGGGTTTCCGCGCATCAGTTATGTCACTAGATGGCGCCTCTGGGAAGTAAGGTCTTTTTGACAGTTGATAATACGTAAAAAATATAAATTGAAATAATTTTGTACCTAAACATATGAAATGTGTATTATATCAAGTGAAAAAGTAAATTGTCACTAGTTTGGTCTTCTTCTAGGCATATATTTTAACGTCAACTGTCAAAAATACCTCACTTCACAGGCGCCATCTAGTGAAAAAACGGATGCGCGGAAACCCTCATTATATGTGTACGTACGTTTGTACTTTTTACTGTATTGTACATTGTGTCCTTGTTCTACCGAATGTGCCGTGTGTTGGCACATGTAAATAAAACGAGGCAATGATTTTAAATTCGCTTTTGGACTGTATTGAATCAAAAAAGTAAAAACGGCCATAATAAAATGAGGGCATTAGTCTTATACATCCATATATTATTCGAATCGTCACTTTTTTATCTGTATCTGGAATAACTTGATTTTTTTTTCTAAAAAAGCTTGCGTTTCTCCTTGTCATAAACATAAAAGCGGTAAAGAGTAATAGTTTTTTCATGTGAAGATTTTGTTCGACTCGCAAGCTCGTCCGTTTAAACCAATGCTCGGCCCGCAATTGCCTGCTTCACTGCCTAGGCAATAATGTACTATTACAAGCTGATTAGATATTAGGATAAGTTAAGTAGTGTAAAACTGAGCGCGTCTCGCCGATAAACGTAACAGTTTGGCGAGTAATATTAGAATATGCTACTGTAATCTTTATACATACATACATTAAATCACGCCTGTTTCCCAGAGGGGTAGGCAGAGACCACTTCTTTCCACTTGCTACGATCTTGACATGTAATCTTTATTATATTAAATAAATAAAATAAAAAAGGTACATAAAATCTCGATGAAGTTCAATGTTTCTTTGTTATTTTTTAATTGAAAAAAACGGGAAATTTGAACGGGACTCCGTCCGCGTACGAGCCGATTATCGCTATTCCGTCGGGAACTGACCAATTTTCCATATGTGCTATTCCACACTATGATCAATCTCTGTTTTTTTAACAGACGTTTTTAAATATAATAAAAACTTTTCATATGCCAGTTCCTTTACCTTAAAAATAGGAATCATAAAAAAGTAGCTAAGCAAATCAAAGGCTGTAGGGAGATAACATCAACTGCAAACAATTTTATGATTTTAATTCTAACATCGACGAGGATAAAATTTATTTAAAAAATACACACACCGCGCACCGGCACAAAAACATCCCAAAATTACACAGAATACCGGTGATAAATAGAAATTGAATAAAACGTGTTAAATTTATTTCATTTGACAAAAATGAAATAAGGTTAAAACCAAAGCAATCCGTCAACCACTTCCAAAGCGACCATTATTCCTTCAAACTGAATATTTTAAGCCAAAAGCAATCCTTACAAATTTGTTTCAACGAAAAACCCCTAATGAATTAACATTTCAAGTCTTTGAATTTGTTGCCGCCTTTCTGGTAAAAAGGCTTATCTAACGTTACACTGCTGACTTAATTCAGTCTTAATGTGACAATAATTACGATTTATTTTAAGAAGTTCAAACACAGGTGTGACTTTTAAATCTTTCTGAAAAAAACGGCCAAGTGCGAGTTGGACGAAATGCGAAAAAATCACGTTTGTATTTGTTTTTTGGCAGAAGATGTAAATCTTCTGTGAAAAATTAAACTGTCTAGCTATCACGGTTCATGAGATGTATCTGCCTGTAGGCCTAGTGATAGACAAACGGACAAACAGACAGCGGGTCTCGGTCGGGGATACGGAACCCTAAAAATGCTGTTTAATACTGAAACATTTTTGAAGGAAGTGTTATTAGGAGAAAGTGAGCGTTCGTTACATAGGCCTTTAATCAAATAAAAACAATGATTTGGTAGTATAACCAAGGTTACTGGGAATCGATTCTACTTGGTAAAAAAATATGGCTTTTGTCATGTTATCTTTTTTTTAAATCCAAAATGTGTTTGCGTTTGAACAAATTTTTTTTGGGTTCCGTGGCCAAATGGCAATAACGGAACCCTTATGGATTCGTCATGTCTGTCTGTCTGTCCGTCCGTATGTCACAGCCACTTTTTTCCGAAACTATAAGAACTATACTGTTGAAATTTTAAAAATTAGATGTATTCTGTGAACCACATTAAGATTTTTACACAAAAATAGAAAAATAACAATTGATTTTGGGGGTTCCCCATACTTAAAACTGACACTCAATTTTTTTTTTCATCGAACCCATACATGTATGGTATTTATGGATAGGTCTTCAAAAATGATATGGATGTTTTTGTTATCATTTTTTTCTAAACTGAATAGTTTGCGCGAGAGACACTTTCAAAGTGGTAAAATGTGTGGTGTCCCCCTGTAACTTCGAAAATAAGAGAATGATAAAACTAAAAAAAAATATGATGTACGTTAATTACCATGCAAACTTCCACCGAAAATTGGTTTGAATGAGATCTAGTAAGTAGTTTTTTTTTAATACGTCGATTAAGGTTTAATAAAATTGCTGCTACTCAATTAATCTATAAGTAAATTTAATAAGTTTAGGAACTAAACAAATTGTTGTCGGAGGAAGAGCGGCGTCTCCCAACACAGGCTACATTTTGCCTAAAGGGTGACTCCATCCCATGTAACATTTCGTCATATATTTTATAAATAAATAATTTTGTATTTGTATTTTTGTATTTGCTACGAAACCCTTCATGATTGAGTTCGATTCGCACTTGGCCACTTTTTATTCACTTGGCAGTAACGGCCGCCATAGCCGCAGTATGGCGAGAGAGAGCGAGAGGAGATGTCAGTAGGGGATGCCCTAGACGCACATAACAGTGATTGCATTTGCGATGTACTGAATAAGAGCGAAATTAAAAGCACCCGAAACCGACGTCAGTAAGGTTGATGAATGTACATAGAGGAAGCAAATGTTGTTTATTTAGACTGGTGCAAATTAAAAATTATGGCGCAAACCTTATAAATAATATAATTTGATGACGCGCTGGCCTAGTTGGTAGTGAGCCTGCCTACGCAACTGGTGGTCCTGGGTTCAAATCCCGGTACGGGCAGATATTTGTGTGATGAGCGCGAATATTTGTTTCTGAGTCATGGATGTTTTCTATGTATTTAAGTATATATTTCTCTATATAAGTATTTATATCGTTGTCTAGTACCCATTAGTACAAGCCCAGAGCTTAGTTTGGGACTAGGTCAATTGGTGTGACATTGTCCCCTGATATTTTTATTTTTATTTAATTTTCTGTAGCCTTGTTTAATTTACGATGTTCATTCTAAAATAGAACAAACATCCAAAAAATACCGGAACCGCTCATTTTATGAAAAAGTCTAATTATTTAGACATTAATTGGTTTCAAATGCCTATTATTATTTTCAAAGACGCATTTGCGTGTCCAGCGCATGTCCTTTGTTGTTGCTTCTGGATTTCTTGAGTTGTGGACGTCGTGGTTTTCAGTACCGTAAAATGGGGTGACTTTAGAAACGCGGGGCAGCTTTGATAATTTTTTTAATCGTCGATTTTGTGGAATTGCTAAGTTATTATTTAGCTCTTTCGCGAAATTACTTTCATATGTCTCATATGAGAGCGCAAAATGTTGAAAGTTGAAGTATTTTCAGACAATTTGGATTTAAAAACTTCGAAACAAAAAACCCCTAATTTTTGGCATGCTTCAGGGGTGACTTTGATATTGTGATATAAACACAACGATAATCAAAGTAGCCCCCATTTTAAGAATCAAGATTTTAGGCTGCGTATTTTTTTTTTCTAATAAGCCGTCTACCGTAGCCTGCCTCAAGCTGCTTTAAGTTACTCCAAATAAGTAGTCGCTAATATGTATATTTTTAATAATTTATTTAACGATTAAATGTGGGAGCTACAGAAGATTTATTTTTAAAATTAATCAATCTAACCCCATTTTACGGTACCATTAGAATACCGGTTTATTCGTTTACTTCCTTTTTCATAGAAATTTACCGCCACTGTATATTTTAATCAAGTTTATGACTTCTCACTCTAAAAAATCCCAAAAAGATTTTTGAATAGCGTTTCCCTTTTCGTTGTGACCTTTTCATACAATACAAAACCTTACAGCTTTGCATTAAGGCACAATTGATATCAACGAAATTATTCCCGAAAAAAGTATTCGACAAGGAATGAGGGTAGCTGTCACAATACATGAATCCCGACGTTTCTAATAATGAGGATGATTTTTATGACATCCTGTAGAAAAGTCCAAGGAAAGTCTTCATTTATTTGCTAATATTTTTGAAGAACTTTGAAGGGGACGTCAAAATTCGTAGAGGGTACAGAGTGTTCCAAAAGTCAATGTCGAAATAACAGGGGAATGCTTTTGAATGTTGAAATATTTTGACGTGGATATCATTAAAACATGAACAAGCTTAGAAGTTATTACAATGCCTTAAACCGGTATACGGGGACTTTCTTGTTATTTTACTTTGGTATAAATATCTGGAAAATCAAGAATTTAATTGAACTTGGAATGGAATGTATTTACAAATTAATGAAAAGTTCTCCTCTATTTTATTTCAAGCTCAACCTAACCTACCGTACCTTCCATCTTAGTTCTCGTAAAGATTGTTAATTGCTACTTTTGTTACCATTTGTAATTAAACAGGCGCTAGTCTAAACAGAAACCCTATAAAAGCCCTTTAGTCACAGAACAGATAAGTACAGAAGTAAATCACATGTATGTACTTCACTTTTCATACCTACGCTCGGCGGTCGCTCTAGGGTTGTCAACTATGGCTTATGCACAAAAAACTATCGCGGTAGTGGCACTCGTATCTAGTCGTTTGATTTAATGAAACGGGAAGAATGGAAATATAAATTAACAATAACTAAAAAAAATATTTAATGACATTGTTACCTATATTACAAATTTGTCACAGAAAATATCTTGCGACGATTTCGACATTGGCGAAATGCACGATTATTATATTTTAAAGTATAATAAATTCGCATTCTCATGTACAATTGTTTACAGTGAGCTAGTGGAAAACACTTACATTTACATCGGCTGTTTCAATAATTGCTTGAATTCCTTTATTTGCAAAATTATTCGGTAATGGTAGGAGTTGTGGAATTGAATTTATTTTTAACAACTTTCGTCTTGAATTTACTATAACGCAGTCGGGACTAAAATGAGCTTCACACCCACGAACATGAAAGCAACTTGAATCTATTAAATCTTCTCTATGGATCAATCTCAACCACTCAGTTCACCTGAAACAAGATATAACTTTATCTTTAGAAAAACCGGCCAAGTGCGAGTCGGACTCGCGCACGAAATCACGTTTGTTGTATGGGAGCCCTTACATATTTATTTATTATAATTAGGTATTTATTTTCAATGTGAAGATACCACTAAATATTCTGTGAATATTTCAAGTGTCTATCTGTTGCCGTAAATTAATATCTAGCAAAAAAACGGCAAAGAAGTCAAGTTTCTTGTATGGGAGCCCCATTAAATATTTGTTTTATTCTATTGTTAGCATTTGTTGTTACAGCGGCAAAGAAATACCTACATCTTCTGTGAAAACTTCAATTGTCTAGCTAGGTATCACGGTTCATGAGATGCTTTGTGACAGACAGACGGACAGCGGAGTCTTAGCAATAGGGTCCAGTTTTAACCCTTTGGGTACGAAACCCTAAACATACCGTAGGTAACTTCAAAAATAACCGACCAGGCGAATTAATATTAAAGTGGAGGGGGTGACTGGAGGGGCTAATCCAAACCCGCAGTACCTACCTATAGCCCGTAATAGCAAAACTTATCCTACAAAACAAAACAATAAACCTACCTACTAGGTATTACAATACAAAAAGTTTACAGAGCAGAAACATACAAAATTTTACGTTTGTCAATTTTCATTATAGAAAATTCCTTGTAACTTCTAAACGGATTACCCTAGTTACACAATTTCCATTACCATATACGTTTTAGACCTAAACCTATCAAAAGACACTAAAAACAACACAATATCTACACAAACAAAAAAACATGTTTTCAACTTACGTAACGGTGGCGTGAATTTACCTTACAAAAATATAGTTAAGTACTTCGTTTATACTGATTCAAAATAGGAAACTATTATTTAAATCGATCTTAGATATATTCTTCGGGGGCCGGGGCGGGGCACTTACCTACCTAACTGTTCTGTGTAAGTTTAAAACGAACCATTGAAATACAAGCAGATACCTACTTAACTCTCTGAAGCCACTGGTAGCTTGAAAAAGGACAATTCACCTTTTAAAGTGGAATTTAAGCAACCGTCCACTGAACAGTTATAATAACTTCTTTTTTGTTGCTCCATTATACCTAATTATCGCACAAAAAAGTCCACGGACGCGACGCGTGTCAAGCGGACGGCACTCGCGCTCGCACTCTTCCCAACTACTCCGAGATATCGTGTCCGTGAGCGGTGTCTATGTGTGCGTTGCTCGAGCGCACTTTGTATGTAGATTGCTTTCTGTACCTATCTGTTCTGTGCTTTAGTCCTGTTTCAATTAATTCATTTGTTTTGTTACTTGCTGTGCCATAATAAAGTTTCTTATATTTTTATTGAGCTAATTTATTTAAATTATGCTACATGTGAGACAATTTAACAATCCTTATTGATGATCAAACATTTTGAAAGCGTTTATAATAGTAGTTTATGCAACAGTTGTATAAGAGAGGTCAAAAAAGACGAGTGGTGTGGTTACGATGTGAGCCGCAAGCGAACATCGTAAAGCAAGACGCCACGAGTATTTTTTGACTTAGTTATACACCGTTGCATACAATACTTTTTCTACGACTAGGTTTCAAATAAAATGCAAAATTAAATTAACAAAATTTTATTTATAGATTTTTACTCTTTAATATACCTAGGTTAGAATACGAACGAACGAAGCACAGAACAACAAACGAGCGGGAAACATTCGAAAACAACAAAATATGTGTCTATGGTTAACTTTGTTTTTAAATTGATGTGCACTTGCCAGGTTTCATTTTTTTTTTTAAAGTTGCACAATCGATTTAACTTGTGAAATAGGGACTAAAAAACACCTAATGATTTGAGAAATGAATTCTTTTACCTGATTGGTCGATTTTAATATAGCTGCGTTCTGGTTGGTTGATACCAAATAAAATGTTTTTTTTTAAAGAGTTAAATTAGTAAAAGAGTTTACATACCAAAAATAACCTAACGTTCCGATTGACAGTCAATGTGTATTGTGATTGGTGGTTTAATTTGGTGAAGTATTTTGATTGGTCAAATTAACCTAGGTGTAAGCTTTGGCAGCTAGGCATATCGTTTTGGCTCAAAAAAGCACAAGTGCTGTTAAGGGGAATAGACTAGATAGACTTTTCTACGGAATGTTCTGCGGACATATTATCTATATTCTTATATTAGTGTTCGTGACTATATAAATGACAGATAAATGTACAGGAGTAGGAAAAATAAGAAATAACTTTGTGACCGTTAATTATTAAACTTGTCTATTGCCTTGGACAAAGATGGAGTCTGTCGCAGTAAAAAAAAATAACCTTAAAATTCCTTTATTTCCAGTGTATAGTTCCAAATTAAACGCACAAATCAAACAAAAGTGTGAACTCGAAAATCCATGAGAATTGAGAAACGGCCATACAACAAAGGAGCATAACCCAGTATTTCATTATTAACTGCAAACATAAAAGTCATAAAGCAGAGTTACACGAATAAATGTCACAAACACGATACGGTGGGCGACGTTTTCATTCCAATAACGTAATGGGATCTTTCTTACGTCACGAGGTATATTTCGGTGGTAAACGAATTAAGTAAATTACATTTGGGGGATATTTTTTTTACAACCTATATGTAAGCAATTTGCTGTCTGCAGCACAAGTAAATATTATTTAAATAAAAGGCTAGTAAAGAACCTTTTGTACCGCATTGTCTAGCGATGAAATTTTATAAATAAAATCCCATAACTTATTTAGTTCACACAATTTCTGTAAACTTTGTTTCTCTACTTATTGCCACATTCTACTTGTTTTTATTTTCCTCAGTCACCCAAAGGTTAGCTGGAAGAGATCCCTTATAGGGATAAGTTCGCCTTTGTACATTCGTATTCTATAAATATTGTATTTGAATTTCTGTGTTTTGTACAGTCAACTACAAAGACACGTATATACTTTTTACATAACAATTATTATAGCCTCCCTTTTGACAAAATTTACCTTGCATACAAAGTTCAATACTAACCACTTGACAGACCTTTGTTGCTTTTAGCCTGCGATTGGTAATGGAGGAGGACTTTGCCCAAAAATAGGCTATCCAAGACTAAAGATATCCGGTACCTGATGTATGCAATTAGTATTATGTAATACTAACTTCAGCCCGCGACTTCATCCGCGAAGATTTCGATTATCGTTATTCCTTCGAGAACTTTTTTCCATAGTCCAGTGTATAAGCTATCTCCATTCCAAAGGCCATAGCTGGGTTTCCATAGTAAGTCGGCCCTTACATCAAATGGGCTCGGGGATTTTTTTGTCAGTACCTCTTGTAATGAAGAATATTTTAGCCGAGTATGAACATCCTACTTGTAATAGTTTTTGACTTATGATTTTTTCAAGATTTTTTTTAAATGTTTGTTTTTTCTGGATGTATTCAAGTGATTTGCTTCTAATTTTGTGATGACGTTCTTTAGATAGATTTGCATCGCCACTCAAAACACGAATACTAGTTAAAGTATAAAGATAAGAAAAAAAAGACCAATTTAAAAAATCTTTTTTTTTATGTGGTTGTGAAGTAGTGACACCCCTATTTTTTTTCTCAAAATAGGCCATACATTGGCCTACTACTTGCCTAAATATCAAAATTTTCCAGGCGGTAACTTCCTCCAAAAAAACAGCAGAATGTGAGACCAAGTTGTGTATTGAATCGGTGTTTTTCAATGTAGTATTCAAACTCTTCGATTATGTTTGAGTTTTCTTATCAGTTTGTCGTATTTAAGAGTAAAATGCTAATGACAACTTAATTTCATCGTGTTGCAAGATATTTATCGCATTATTTATCTGCTTGGTCTCACATTCTGCTGATTTTTTGTAGGAAGTACCGCCTGGAAAATTTTGTAAGGCCGCACGGGCACTTTTACACGTCAAATATCTACCAGCGCTTCGCAAGAGACCACTGCTGAGAAGAAACGCCGCAAGAAACTCAACAGTCAGTCGATTGCTTATGATATTATACAATAATAAATTTAACCTAGTGTTATATAAAACAATGAATCTTACATAAAACCAAAAATAAATATATTCATGTGTAGTTGAGCAGGAAAATGGGTCAAAACTCAGAATTGTCACAAAAACTAATAAGTAATAGGTAGTAATAAAAAAATATAAATATAAGTTATACCTTACCTATGACGGTGCAAGACAACCTGCATAAAAAGTTTCGAAACATTCTCCTACAGAAGCCGTGTTCCCTAGACAATATACAATGTATACATATTTTTGCCTTGTGGTTGCCGGCTTAGAATTGTGCCACTCCATGTCTTCCCGTGGAAGTCGTAAGAGGCGACTAAGGGCCTAATATACACTGTTAAACATCTTAGCCTAATTGTGCAAATTGTGGTTACAGAGTTATCAACAAGTTTTTAGAGTTGTTGGTAATTCTGTAGTTCTGCCTACCCCACTCTGGGAATGAAGGCGTGAAGGTATGTATGTACATATTTTTGACATATGTTTACATGAGTTCAGGAACCTATTTAAGAATGTTATCCTATCCAGAAGCACCCTATACTCTCGCTATATCTGCAGTGAATTGGTCTTACACGATGTAATGAGATGTATTTACGCTCTGTGGCATCTATAAGTCTGTAACAACTCCGACTTCCCAAGAATCAGTTTAACTCGTTTAAAAGCGAACAAAAGAGAAAATAGGTTTCCTTTTAAACTCGACAGAGTGTAAAGCTAGGCATTATACGTTTTATATAAACTTGCGGAGCAATGAGACGTCTTATGTAAGTACTAACAGAATAGAATAGAATAATAATCATTTATTTAGAGAAAATGTACACTCGTATATTGTTAGTAGTTCCTTAATCCTAATTGTTACTAATTACACTAATTGGTATTGTTCATAATATTTACAATTACTCTGATTCGAAAACCATATCGTTCGTTCTGCAGTATTAAGTTTTCGACAAAAGTATATTATACCTTTGTTTGACTTTCGTTTTCGGCTTGAAGCCTCTTTGGTGTATTTTACAGGTTAGGCGAAAACCGCTTGAAATAATTTGTTTTAATACACTATTACAATCACTTTTTATCATAAGATATCATTTGATTGTTGTTATTTATTAGAAAATGACAATCCAAATTTAAAATAATCATGTCATCCATAAAATGTCTGCTAAATAAATAATGATATTAAAACAAAACTATTGGGTCAAATACAAAATTAATGAAATTGGTCTCGTAACATTACCCATTGTTTCGAATTAGAATGTAGAAAGCTTGAGTTATTTTTTTTAGTCTATCCCAATTATTATGCATGTAAGGGCAGTCTACCCTGCTCCCTGTCATGCTTCGGATGACGTTGGGGCTGGCTTGCACGCGGCGCACCAGGGACGCGTACGTCTTCGTACTTACACATGTTACATTGTCACTAACCAACGCCTTAAAAAAAAATCCGCAGCTTTCTTTCAAATATCTTTCTATGACGCAAATAAAAAGCTCAGACGGAGAAAACACAGCGATTTCGAAAGTATTATAAAACTTCTTTCTGATTTAAAGTGCACTTCTCTGCATAGTATAAAACAAAGTCAATTTCCGCCGTCTGTCCCTCTATTTTATTGGAGTTTCCATCAAGAGGAACGTTTATATACAGACCTAGGAATATACGGGGCAAAATTAAATGAGAGCTAGGGATTGCTTATATCGATAAACTCAGTTATCGATGCTTTTCCCATAAACTAGTGATCGCTCCAAGTTTGTTTGAAAAAATATTTTATAAACTTGCAAATGAAACAAAATAGCAACATAATATATTATATATTATGAATATATTCGTTATTCTTTATTTTAAAAGGATTTTTTAACCTCCACTCATCATCATATATTTTTCCTTATTGTGTATTTCAGAATGATTGTCTCATTGAATTTACTATTGTTAAAATAAACTATCAGAATTTGATAGGAGTAAATAAAATATGATGATGATGAAGGTTAAAAAATCCTTTTAAAATAAAGAAAAACGAATATTATGTTGCTATTTTGTTTCATTTGCATACTTTCAATAAAAGGTTATTTTTACAAACAAAACTTGGAGCGATCACTAGTATACGGGAAAGGCATCGATAATTGATTTTATCGTTATAGGCAATCCCTGGCTGTCATTTAATTTTGCCCCGTATATTCCTAGGTCTGTATATATATAAAAGTACCTGACGCAAAGTGAAGCCGGCGTTACTCTAAAATAAGGTCAAAACTCAGTAACACAAAGGTTATGGCTGAGTAAAACGTTTGGGTCGAGATTCTAGTCGGTAAAAACCATATTATAATTATTTATTTATTTATTAAAATTTATTAACGTAAACAATTAAACTACATCTATAGAACATTGTCCCACAAAACTGTTTACACAGTTTGACTGCGGGATCATTGAGTCTCTTAACTATAGGATATAACTTTACTTACAATTAATTTAAAAAAAATATATATACATATATATATATATATATATATATATATATTATATAATACCAACTAAATAATTGAACATTCTTCTTTTAAACTTTGTCTTATTGGCCTCTAACCTAATATCTGTGGGCAAGCTATTGAGAATGTAGGGTAGACGTTTCTGCAGGCATCTGTCACCGTAGTAGTTAGCGACCCTCGGCACAACGTACTTCCCCGCAGCCACCGACCTAGTGCCGCATGAATTGTTGACAAGGGATAGATTATGCTCTTGAGTGCTGTGATGGTGAAGTACTAACAGGAATTTATGCTTAAGCCTAACTGGGAGAATTTTACAGATTTTGAACAGTTGATGATAGTCTTTTTTACACTTAGCTTTAGTTTTTCTGTTTACAAGAAGTTTTAGGAATCTAATTTGTATATTTTCAATTTTAGTTATATTTGTTTTAAAGGTTAATCCATAACAGTGAAGAGCATAATCTATAATAGATTCCACTAAAGTTTTGTACAAACACTTTAATGTACCTAAGGGAACCTTGAAACTTAAGTGGTAAAACTTGCCTAACAATACTCTGAGTTTACTGCATATAAAATCGACATGATGAGACCATGAAAAGCTTTCATCCACCTTAAGACCAAGGTAAGTTACACAATTAACGCGTGAATTGAATTGACCAGGGCCTCTTCTATCCTAGGCGGTACAACCTATATCGTCTTTGACCTGTTCTGGTTAATGATATTTTATATTAACATACGTCATCTGCGCGACAGAGTTACTCAAAAGGAAGGTTATTTACCTTACTACTGTTTACTTGCGCCACGGCCGCTGACACGCACTCCTCATTTTACTACCGAAAAGTAAGAAATATATTTCATAAAAAAATGTGTTTTTCGATTGTGCCGAAACTTTCTGTTTTTTTTTTCGGCATAGGACGGCAAACGAGCACACAGGCGACCTGATGGTAAGTGGAAACTGTGACCCATACACATTCGCATTCACAAGACTGCAAATGCACTGTCAATCCTGAGGACTAAGATGGAATGCCTCTATGCTAGTCATTTCTGTAACTGTAAAAGGAAAAAAATGTCTCATTTCACTCGTAAGTAACGTAAATATTTTTGACATTTTGTTACATCTCGCCATAATTTGTTTTATTTGCACCAGAGCTTCAGTATCACCTGTGAAACATGAGATAGATAATTAGATATCACATGTCATGAGTGTGATAAAAAACAGGTAGCTGGCGAGAATGGAGAGCAATTTGAAACAACTATTTATCTCTTTCTAACAATAGCGTTCGCTACGGATTGCCGTCTTTGTCTGTAAAGTATAGTAATGTAGCAACTGTCAGTAATTGGCGAAGGGTTCTAAATGCGATAAGTATGAGCATAACGTATTTAAATATAATATATCATTGGTTAATATATCAACTATCTTCTAGGTACATAAAATGTAGTTAATGTAGTCTATTTATGTAGGTATTTGAATGTACTTATTTTATTTTATTTATATACGCTTTATTTTTAAGTAAATGTGTTATGTCCCTCTAAATAAATTGTACACTTGTTTACTCGATGCACAACCTTTCACTTTTCTCAATCTCTCAAGGGTTAGCTGGAAGAGATCCCTTAAAGGGATAAACTCGCCTTTGTACATATTTTTAAATAATTGTATTGTTAATGGGTTTTTATTTTGTACAATCAAGTGTTTACATACATACATACATATAATAATAATAATAATAAGCCTTCATTGTTCCTTGACTTAATCCTAACATAACAAAATACAATAAAATTTAAAGATATGTAAAAAAAAGTTTCTAAATTATAGTAGTAATATTAAGTCATGGCCCCTCTCGGGAGTAGGCCTCCTCCCAACTGTCTCCATTGTGCTCTATCTTCTGCTGTCTCCATCCAATTAACTCCTGCTACCTTTCGTAGGTCATCAGTCCATCGGTCTATAGGTCTACCCCTGGCTCTCTTACCCTTTGGACCTTTCCAAGTTGTGACCAGTTTCGTCCATCGTTCACCCTTCATTCGTATCATGCATGTGGCCAGCCCATTTCCACTTCAACCGCTGTGCATGCTTTCCGGCATTTAAGACTTTAGTCCTTCGTCTTATATCACTGCTTTTTTCTTTATCTTTGAGCTTTAGGCCTAGAATGCTTCTCTCCATAGAACGCTGGCATGTCCGTATTTTTGTTTTTGTGTATTTATTGTAGATCCAAGTTTGTGCTCCGTATGTCAAGCATGGTAGTATACACGAATCCATTACTTTTTTCTTTAGATTAAGTGGAAGTTTTGATTTTAATGTTTCTTTTAAGCTCCAGAATTTTCTCCAAGACATATTAATTCTTCTGTCTAGTTCATCTTTATGTCTTGTTTTTTTAAATGAAATTAGTTTTCCAAGATATATATAATTGTCGACATATTCGATTGGCGTTTGTTTTACTACATACATACATACTATCTAGTAAATAAGAGCTATCAACCCCTGCCATTCTGTGAATATTAGTCATTTCGCCCCATTTACGCTGATGACAGGTGGACCGCCGCCAATTTTCCTTTCAGTGACACAGCAACTTACGTCGTTACATCTCACAACGTGACCAGGTTTTTGAGCAGCCCCTAAATTGATAAGGCGAATGTGTCTGAATCTTCTTAAAATGTATTCTTGACAAAAAATGCTTACTTTCTCATTGGAAAGGATACATTTTCTGATCTGAATTTTTAGATATTTTTTTTTAAAAGAAGGACTTTTCTAAATATATATGAACAGTGGGATTCTCAATCAATCAATTAATCATGTCAGCTGAAAGACGTCCACTGCTGGACATAGGTAGGCCTCCCCCAAGGCTCTCCACTCGTTTTGTGCTTTTCGCATCCACCGCGTTCCCGCGATCTTTACAAGGTCGTCACTCCATCTTGTTGGAGACCTACCTACAGCTCGTCTCCCGGTTCGCGGACGTCACTCAAGAACCTTCTGACCCCATCAGCAATCAGTCCAGCGAGCGATGTGCCCCGCCCACTGCCACTTAAGTTTAGCTATTCTTCGGGCTATGTCGGTGACCTTAGTTCTACTGCGGATATCATCATTTCTGATTCTATCATGCAGAGAAACCCCGAGCATAGCACTCTCCATAGCCCTCTGAGTGACTTTGAGTGTCCTTATGGGGCCCATTGTTAGCGCCCACGTCTCAGATCCGTAAGATTCTATTGTTATTAAATTATAAAACTGCAGGGGTTGCCCCCTGAATCTTCGACATCTTATCAAACCGTCTATTGTTATTTGGCTCTCAGATATCGATGTGTAATTTTGCAAGAATTTCATTGTGGTCTGGCTTTGATTACTTATAGTAATAATCGAGATCAGATCTTACAAATTTAAATAGATCTATAATAATGATTATCATGGCACTTATAGAAGATAAAAATAATAAAACGACCGGAAAAAGTATCAACCTTAAATGTCTCAAGACGATGAATATTCCTAAGACAAATATTTTTAATAGTAAATGTGCGCCTGATCTTGTTATTTTTCTTGCTAGATTTGCTTCGTTTGCTAGAAGATCATGAAAAACAATGCGTAAGACTGTAACAAACATCAGGGTATCTTAATTCAGCTTTGCTTTTGAATATAAATGTGTTTTGCCACTCCATGCCTTTCCGTAGAAATTGTAAGAGGCGACTAATGGAATAAAGGCTTGTAGTATTGTTAGGCGATGAGCGTGTACACAGGTTAACATCAACAAAATAACCAACTACTTTAAAAACTTGTAATTATATAACCACATTTGGCACAAACAGGCTAAGATGTTTACCAGCGTATTAGTGACAGGTTGCAAGCCCATCGCCTAACAGTACTACAAGCCTTTATTCCCTTAGTCCCCTCTTACGACATCGACGGGAAGACATGGAGTGGCACCATTCTTACCCGGCAACCACACAGGTTTAACATAGAATAAATAAAGAGTACTAACAAAAGGTGTTGAAATATTGTAAAAACAAATATAATAAAAAGCAAGCTGTGAAAACCCGATAGCATTACAATTATGTCGTCTAGCTACGAAAAATTTACTTCCTCATTACTGTAACATATAATAGCAACATTTCTAACGCAGTAGGGTAACAAGCTAATTTTTTAATCTCGCCAAGTAGTCATAGTAAAACCTCACAACGGTAACTGTCTGTCACCAAAGAAGGTGTTTATATGCTTAGTAAAGCCTAAGGCATTTAAAATGTTTGCATCCGGTTTGAAGGACCAAAATACGGTTACCTATACTACTTATATAATGCTGATAGTTAATTAAATTGGTATGTATTGATTGTGTCAGGCTGATGCTAATTCAAACAACCGAAATGAATGCTAAAAATAGACTGTCTTTATTCGCTAATAATTAAAGGCTAGAGGTTATTGCAAGCGTAGGCGCACGCTTGCGTTATGCTAAATTGTGCTGATTCAGAATGTACGTCTGCCTGTGCATTTATCATTAGAGTATAAAATGCTTCAACTACTACATTGCAGTTACCTTTTGAGGGTTACGTACAAAAAAAAAAATAACGCCGCCCCTATAGCTACACTCGTACGTCTGCTTGTCTATCCATCTGTTACAGCCAATTTGCTCCGAAACTACTGGACCGATTGAGTTGGAATTTGGTACACATATGTAAATTGATGATCCGATGTCTTTAGTTATATATATTTTTTTTATAAATGTTTTTAATAGTTTTGCAAACCTTACTGTGTCATATATCAAATGAAAGGGCTCGTTATAAGAATCTTTTTTTTTTGTTATTATTTTAAAATAAATAGTATTTATTTTATTCATGAAAGAACACACGAAAATAGACCCCCCCCCCCTATTTTCAAAGCAGACACAATATTTATTAAAATGAATTCATTTTCTGTAGCAAGTCCGAACATTTACTTGTGGGAGGACCTTGTGCAGGGTCCGTCCGGGTTGGTACCACCATCTTATCCATTAACCTACCGCCAAGCAGCAGTGTTCGAATCGTTGTGTTCCAGTTTGGGGATAAGACAGCCGATGAAATGACTAGCATAGAGGCATTCCATCTTAGTACTCAGGGTTGGCAACGCATTTGCTGTCTTGTGAATGCGAATGTCTATGGGTCACAGTTTCCACTTACCATCAGGTGGCCTGTGTGCTCGTTTGCCTTCTCATGCTATAAAAAAAATAAAAAAATAGAATAAGTCAAAGAAGGTAGGGCAAGTGCATCTACGGGGCAATTCCGTCAAACCAACCATTTCGCCTTATAAATATAATGGTTCGTCTCAATTACCCCGTTGATGCTCTTACCCCATCTGGAGCAGGTGTTTCTTCGGGGTAAGTCCGCCAAACGAACAATATCTCCAAAAAAAAAAATGTTCGTCGTACTTACCCCGTTGACGCACTTACCCCACATGACCTTATATGTTAACATCGCACAAGCTTGAAACAAATAAAAAGTATTTCATTATGTTGCATTGTATGTTGTACTCGTGACCCTAAAATGTAAAAAGAATCAGTAGTATTTTGAGTTTAAATATTATTAATATCTCGACCACAATTCCAAATATTTTTACTTTAACATAAAAACTTAATTTTGTCGTCTGTCTTTCAGCGGTTAAATTAAAAACTCGATCTACAGAGCAATCTCCAGAGAACTTTCATAAAACTATAAAGTAAGTAGAGAACAAAAGAACGAAGAACTTAACTCTTTTAATTATTCTGTTATAAGTTTTGACGATTGCTCGTTTAAAATGGACATTGATTAACTTATGCCACTTCTGCAAAAAAGAAAATGGCGTCCCTCACTTAAGATCCCTCAGGGTGCTTTTACACCACTTGATTGAAGCATCGAATAACGTTAGTCAATAAGTTGAAGCATTATTAATATTGAATTGTATTTTCGAATATTAAAGACGTTTTTTAATACTATTCGGAGTTATGAATACGTTTTCCTGCTTTAATAAAACACTTTTAAACTTAAAACAGTCAGTTCTAACTAGAAAGTTAAGACAAAAATGTGTTGTAATTGAAATATTTTTTAATTTTGGATATAAAGATAAAGATAAAGATAAAGACATTTATTCAGTAAGTAGGCTGCACAAGCACTTTTACACGTCAAGAATCTACCAGCGCTTCACAAGAGGAGACCACTGCTGAGAAGAAACGCTGCAAGAAACTCAGCAGTCAGTCATTTTATATTTTGACAATATTAAAACTATATATGCAATTATTATAATTCTTTTTTATTATGATTTTTATTTAAAAAACTATGTAAAAATGTGACTCCTTAAGACTCTTTGATATAATTAGAACAGTAAGCAGCGTTGTAACATTAATTTACTCAATAAAGTTATTATTATTATTTGTATGTCTTTACCATTCACGGGACTATGGGATGGGAGTCCCGGACCTTTGAAAGGCGTACATGGAGCCGAAGCCAACACGCAGAGGCCCTTTAGACAAGTTTAATTTAGTAAAGTGATGGGACACCAACCGGCGATTGTCCCTGAGTTCAAACTATAAAAGTATGCTCCCACGGACAACCAACGGTTAGTGTAGGACTATTTAAGAAGGATGGAAGTATTAACAATAGGCTCTATGAATGAACAGATATGGATTGGTGAACTAGGCTATTGGTGAAACTACGGCGCCAGCCTGGCCAATGCTAATTACTTTGGTTGAAATGGCAGGCGGTGACTCGCCAACTCAAGAATGGGCCTCTCGAAATAGCCGCATATATATAGCAGCAGTTCCAGGTAACAGTTCCAGAGGGGCTAAGGGTGGATAGGTGCTTCTGGACTTTAAACGACCATAAGGTGCCCACTCACCACTTATGCAACACATCCACCCTTCGAGCATATAGCTCTTGCGACTCCACTCTGACCGGCCAATAAAGGCAAGCCAGAGGTGAGGGTCTGTTCCTCGTCATTATACACTCCAGCCGGCCGGTGAAGGCAAGCGTGAGGTGAGGAACAGGACCTACCCTCGGGAGCATTCAGGTCCGTGGTGTCGCCACTCACCAACAGCTCGCCACTAGCTGCCCTGTGGCCTTATTATTATTAATATAAATTCAACATCTATTGTTGAATCTTATTACTTACAGACTAGACATGGACTTATTAGAAAAATACGTATTTAAATTATATCACACGCGAGGGCAATTCTTCGTTAAAGAGTACTTTCTCTTGGGAACCAAACAGAAGCACGTGATGTAAATTCACATGTTCCACGCGCGTTTGATAAGTCAAAGTATGCTTTAGTACATTGTGTATTAAGGTCGGTAAGTAAGGAATTACGATCGAGGCTCTAGTAGAAGCCCGAAGTCGAAGACTGAGGGCTTTCTGAGTCGAGGTTCGTAATTCCTGTACCGCCCGTGAAACACACAATGTTTTTCATCACATTTGCGAGTAAATAAATAAAATTATAGGACAGAAAACACTTATAATACTTACACAAGTCAGCACAACTATTATTACGAATTACTTGAACTTTTTTTAAGCGGATGACGGGCGGACTCCACAGATTATACAAATGTTTCGTTCAGAAACGTTAAGGGAAAATACTTACGTAGGTATACATACAGCCCTGAAGGAGTGTAAAAAAAACGACGTTTTGATACAGAAAACTATTAAAATCGATTATTAAGAACATTAATTGAGTATTTAAGTAACATGTAGCGAGATTGCAATGAAATTCCTGTTTAAATAACATTTTAAGACAATTTTTCAATTGCGTGTAAACTCTTTGCTTGAACTTGCATGACCTGTGTGATGTGCTATAAATTAAAAAAAAATTACTTACCGACCTTGGGTATGGGGCATTGCGGCAAGTTAACCTGTATGTTTAGATACTGTTTACGTGCAAGTGTGATGAAAAAAATATTCTTATATTGTCCTCTGTAACATTTGCAACTGACAGAAAAGGACAAAACATATTTTAGTTACAATCTCGAATAATATTAAATGGGTCATTCTACTTTTCGATACCTAAAATAGAAATGATAATTTAACATCCATTATGAAAATTCGTAGATATCTTGAGATAATTTCACAGCAGTCCCACATTAATGTTCAACCAGATCTCACGTTATATTGTAAATTTACCCACTATTTTTGTCATTTTTGTATATAAAACACGAATTTGCTGCTCAAATTACCACTTCGTTACCAGTCTCAGCGTCCCTTTACGAATAACGACTACTGCGTTACTATTATTGCCTTTTTTTACACAGCCCAACCCAATTTAGAAATAAAAAATATTCAAGTATGTCGATCAGAATCCGAATATTGTGTGCATTTTTAAGATTATCTAGTTTTGTTGAAAATTATGACTCCAAATTTACGTTCACGTTAAGGGACGTTTTATTAGGCATCGAAAAGTAGAATGGCCGAAATAACTGACATACATCACATTTCTACAACCTTTACTAAACCAAAAGCAAAAAACAATAGCTAAAAGTTAAAAAAGGCGACGACTGAAAAGACTCGCTTTCAATTAAAATAGAAAAAGAAAACACGCTCACAATAAAGTAATTACTTCTAAATTACTTTCCTCAACACTCCATTTGTCACCTTTCTCGAAAAGTCAAAATAAACAAAAGCGATCCCTATCTCAATTAAGTAATTAGCCGGGAAACTTTTTTCTGTTGATTGATACACTTTTTTCTATTGTTCTAAGGTTTTATTAAAAAACCGGGCAAGAGAATCATGTCTGACCACGCTCAGTGTAAGGTTTCGAAGCCGTTACTTCATAAAAACTATTTAAAAAACAGCAGGTATGTACATAATTCTCTATTTAAAGTGATTTGGTGCTGTCTTAGGCGATTTTAGTTGGTTTAAATTCTTTAGTCACCTGTATCTCACGAACCAACCATGTCTACTTAGCCGTGATAGTTATCCTTTAAAATTCGTTATTATGTGCTGTAATTTAAGTTTTTTTTTCGATTTATAGTATTTGTAGTTTTGGCGGGGGGGGGGAGGGGGACACTTGAACAAAATTTAGCGCTTTAAAGCTAAATATTTCATAAACGGATCCCTTTATCGAAAAATCGTATCCACAAAACCACAATATTTCTGAAAGACCTATCCAAGGACACCCCACATTATGGGATTATCGAGGAATAAAAAATACATCCCCACGTTACGTGTAGTGGAAGTACCTACACTTTTTTTTTTTTTAACTTTTGTTTGAGATTGTGTGATTGTGAGTAATATTTATATTCATGCCAAAATCCAGCTTTCTAGAACAAAAAGTCGCGGAGCTAGGCTGCGAACGGAAGGTCATGGCGAAACTATAAGGGTTCCTAGTTTGAATACGGAACCCTAAAGATACCATTGGATAGGTACTATCAGCGCAATGGAACCTTGACCCACCATAGAACCGTGTCACAGTTACGTTATGACTCAAGTTGTAAGAAGTGCAAAACAAAATGTTTTGTAATGGCACTGTGATACCGTTCTATAGTGGGTCAGGGTTCCAATGGGCTGATAGTACCTTTGTAAAAGTACGAAAAGCAATGAAAGAACTACTACATGTCGAAGTTTTTTCGTTGCTTTTTTTAAATGCAGTTTGTAGATACATTGATGATAGTTTTTTTCAAACTTTTGCGATATTCACACGTAACGGTCTCGCTCTGCTCGTGACAAAGTCGGTTACAACACGATCGAAACGACGAGGTATACATAATTTTTCTGAAATGTTTTGTTTTTACGCGATTGGATCCCGTTTTAGATTCAAAACAGTACATAACATACATAAACTGACGCCTTCATTCCCATAGTGGGGTAGGCAGAGCTACAGAATTACCAACAACTAAAAATTTGTTGATAATTCTGTAACCACATTTTGCACAATTAGGCTAAGATGTTTACCAGTGTATTAGTGACAGGTGGCAAGCTCATCGCCTAACAGTACTACAAGCCCCCTTAGTGGCCTCTTACGACATCCACGGGAAGACATGGAGTGGAACTATTCTAGCCCGGCAACCACACGGGGTTAGAATCAAAACAGTATTGATGATAAATATTAAGATATCTAGTGATTCCTTATTTGTTTTCTCATAAAGCAGGAACATTTTCGAGACGATGCCCGCGAACGACCTATTTACGTACCTACGTTTGTACGAAATTCTCAATGAGCGAATCCGGCACGAACTCGACCGGGTTTTTTATTTCTTTAAGTCAATTTTGTGACACGCGAAAGTCAATCTACACGGTAATTTTTCTTTTAAGTTAGGCTCTTTTTCAGAAAAGGATATAACATCACCGCTCCCCTAAATTAAATTTCCAAAACACTTTTCGTAACATATGTACGTTGATGTAACCTTTGCGTAGAGTTCATCCTCAAAAGAATCATGAATTTATTAGTATCGTAAGCGAGTTATTTTAGGAGTAGGTATTTACATAAGATATGAGGCAGTTCGTAGCACACCCTTAACGGAAGCAAATCCAAAGGATAGGCTGATAAGTATATTCACTTTAGTAATATTTTAGAAGATACAATAAGAAAGTTAATGAACTCTTATACCCGACTGCGAAATTTTATGTACATGATTTTGGGCCGGTCACGTTTCTCGAACCGAACGCACTCAGGTGGGCACAGATAGTATCTTGTTTTTATGTTAAATTCATACATACACACATACATAAATAAATTCACTCCTTCATTCCCAGAGTGGGGTAAGCAGAGCTACAGAATTACCAACAATTCTAAAAACTTGTTGATAATTCTGTTACCACATTTTGCACAATCAGGCTAAGTGGTTTATCAGTGTTAAATTCATTGTTTAATATTATGCTAGGTTAGTTTTATAATTTTATAATAATGACTGTTGAGTTTCTTGAGGCGTGTCTTCTTAGCAGTGGTCTCTTGCGAAGTGCTGGTAGATTTTTGATGTGTAAAAGTGCCCTTTTTTATCTTTTTTATCTTTATCTAACTGGGTGCCACAGGACGGCGCAGTGGTAGACCAAGGCAACGATGGCGGTATGACTTAAATGCATTTCAAAGCGACTGGTCACAGATTGCTATGGATAGATAGGGTTGGAAAACCGAGGGAGAGGCCATTGCCCAGTATAGGGATACTAAATCAGGCTATAAAAAAGCAAGGTATATACTTGCGTCCTCTTCTTTAAGATCTGATATTTCTAAAACGGCTTAGCCAATTTTCATGAATCCTTATAAACATCTCAATTAAACCAGTTATTTATAGAAAATTTGTGTGTAATTCTGTCAATCTGTTTGGGAGCTACGGTACTACAGCCAGATAAACAAATACACAGAGACTAACGTTTAACTTATAACGCCCCTTTTTTTTTGTCGGACGTCTACTCAGCGCTTTAACTACAACTCATCATGGAAAGCATGTCGCTGGAATAATAGATTCTTGAAAACTGAAAACTGAAAACAGTGACTGAAACAATAAGTTGTTAGCTTACGTCAATCCAATATATTTTGCCAGGGCATAGTACTGGGTAAAAATATATTGCTGTTAACATATTTTTATCGTATTGTTTTCCTCAGCTGCTTTCATTCTCATATCATGCTATCATAACAGTAACAATACGATAACACATCAACAGCAATACACATAGTTTGACCGGAGGAAAATAGAACCCCAGTTTTCGAAAAACGTTAACGTAAGCATTTAGCGTCTTGTCTAAGCGTATCGCTAATTCCAGCTAAACGTTTGTATGGTTAATCTACATTTTCACTTCAAAACCGCGCGTAAAAGAAAACTTTTACAGCGTATTCATTATTAAAAGAGTCTTGGTAACTTTCGCACGCATCTCAAAAGTTAAAGTTATGCGGTGAATTCTTAAGACAAGCTCTAAAGTGGCTCGTTAGTAGTTAGTGTACAGAAAGTCGAAAAGGCCAAAGGGCTATTTTTACTGAGTAATAGTACATTATTGCCTAGGCAGTGAAGCAGGCAATTGCGGACCGAGAATTGGTTTTTAAATTGGTTGATTGATTGGTTTTTTAAAAATACGAGGCCCGCAGTTGCCGTTCCTGCCGAGGCATATAAAGTGCTTTTCTCAAAAATCGAAAGATACAAATCGCATATAAACAGAAACTTCACGTGAAATAACATCACTCTTTACCGCCTTTATTTTTATGACAAGCAGAAACGCAAGCTTTTTTTAGAAAAAAAAACTCAAGCTATTCCAGACACAGATAAAAAAGTTACGTTTCGAATAAAATATGGATGCATAAGACTTGGTGCCGTCATTTTATTATGGCCGTTTTCACTTTTTTTAAAGTTACAAACTAGATAACAATGAAATTTGTATGCAACATTGCGGGCTTGTGTAGCGAGCACGCAATGTAATTTTTTTTTAATTTGGGACCTGTCTGTAAACTATGTACTTCGCGTCTGAGTATGGAGTTAGTAATGTCAACATTTCCGGTCATTTTTGAGAAAAAATAGATTGTAGAAGTTGTTCCAGATAGTTTTGTATTTTCTCGCTTCTTCTAGAAAAATAAGAGTATGTATTCTTGAAGCCTATCGAATTCCTACCCTCGTTGTTTAACGCAAAATTATTTGATGTTTGAATGATTTTCGAAAATCTTCAGTAATCGGATCTATTTAAGCTGATGACAGATCGGTGTACCGCTTATGATTCAGATTCAGATTTTATTACTCAATATAACACAGTATAAATTACAAGGCATGTCAAGTTATATGCAGTTACATTGAGGTCGTCAGAAATAGAATTACCACAAATACAGAGTAGGTACATAAAAATATTAAAAGTCAATCTTATTTATAAGTCAAGTTCCATATACTCATTCACCGAATAGACGGGGTTATCCAACAAAAGATTCCTAAGCCGGCGCCTAAACATTTCGTCAGATGGTGCGCGTTTGAGTTCGGCGGGTAGACGCTCGTAGTAGGTGGGACCGATGACGCGCGGGTTCTCCTGCAAGTGCCATGCGAATGCGACGCGGCACAGTTCTCAAACGCCCTATGTGGCAGAGTTGTTTGCCGACGACGTTTACTACTTCATACATTTCGAGTCAATGCGAAATAGTTGCGTTAGCCAGTAGTCGTTGCATCTTGACTACGTAACGCCCTCTAAAATAGCATTGGGCTGGCCATTTAAGCCGCATATCTCATAACCATTGGAGTAATCACGCTCTTGAGTCTCCACTCAAGAGCACGACCGCGGATCGGAAAACGCAGTGTAGGACGTGCTGAGACTAGTTGAACGATCTTTGCAAGGTGGCTTTCAAGCTGGATAGCTGGCCTTGAGTCGTGCTACGTGAAGTCAAGTGAGAGAGGTCTAAGTCCAGGAGGCTCTAGCCAAAATTTTCTTTTCTATCACTCAAAATGTACGGGATGACATTCTCGTGTGCTAAAAATGCTTGGCCTAAGCTAAACACCGAATTAACTTTATAATAACTTAGTCATAAAAAAATATGTCAACTTTGTATATTGTCTAGGGGACACTGTTTCTGTAGGAGAATGTATCGAAACTTTTTAAGCAGGTTGTCTTGCACCGTCATAAGTAAGTATAACTTGTATAGTTTCTATTTTTTTATTACTATTACTTATTAGTTTTTGTGTCATTTACGCATGAATATATTTATTATTTGTTTTAAATGAGATTCATTGTTTTATATAATGCTAGGTTCAGTTTATTATTGTATAATATCATAAGCAATATTTAAAAAAGAACTGACTGTTGAGTTTCTTGGGTCGTTTCTTCTCAGCAGTGGTATCTTGCGAAGCGCTGGTAGATTTTTGACGTGTAAGTGCCCGTGAGGCCTACTCACTGAATAAACATCTTTTATCTTTTTTTATCTTTTTATCTTTAAGATAAACCACGAGGTATGTATGTAAACACTTTTGTATGTATGTAAACACTTTATTGTACAAAAGAAAAAACAGAACAATACAATTAATATAAAAATATGTACAAAGGCGAACTTATCCCTTTAAGGGATCTCTTCCAGCTAACCCTTGAGAGATTGAGAAGAGTGAAAGGTTGTGCAACGAGTAAACAAGTGTACAAGAAGAAGAATATAACACATCAAGTAACCAATAAAACTTATATAAATAAAATTAAAATTAAACTACATTCAAATACCTACATAAATAGATACAGAAATATATATTAATAGTTAAATGTACATACATAAACTACATTTTACGTACCTAGAGGATATTTGATATTTAGGAGCTAGAGTCAAGCCAGAACTTCTTTAATTTTCCTTTTAGGGAATCTACCGTTTGTGATTGCCTAATGCCAGTCGGTAGCCGATTCCACAATCTGACAGAATGTACCGAGAAGGATTTGGAGTAGGATTTGGAATTGTGGGATGGGAATGCGAGGGTTAGATTGGCCTTTGAGCGCAACCGGTTTTGGGAGCCGGTGGCCATGAACCTAAATCGCTCAGAAAGGTAGAAGGGAGCACGAGGATTAAAAATAGTATTGAAAAGCAGCGACAAGATGTGAACGTTTCGGCGAAAACGAATAGGTAACCAGTTTAGCTGTGCACGGTAGTGGGAGACGTGATCGTATTTACGTAGGCCGAAAATGTACCGAATGCACACGTTTTGGAGTCGCTCAAGTTTATCAAGAAGCTGTTCTGAGAGGTCCATATAAGCAACGTCAGCGTAGTCTAGAAGAGGAAGAAGAAGTGATTGGGCTAAAGTTATCTTGGTTTGTTGAGGGAGAAAATTCTGCAGACGCCTGAGAGAATGGAGTGAAGCGAAGAGCTTGCGGCTGACATCGGTAACCTGAGTTGACCAGGAAAGTGTCTGATCTATTGCGATACCCAAGTTTTTAACTGTAGAGGAAAAGGGAATTATGGTACCGTCAAACACCAAATTGGGTATCGCAACGTCAGACAGCTTCGAGATGTAGTGGGGACTTCCAACAACGATGGCCTGTGACTTCTTTGCATTGACCTTTAGTCCAAAATTAGTGGCCCATTTCTGGATCGTGGCAAGATCGTCGTTGATAAGGTCAATCAGGGAAGGGAAGTCATCAAAACTAGCCCCCGCATAAATCTGCAAATCGTCAGCGTACAAGTGATATGAAGAAAGAAGGGACGTCGTTATACCATTAATGAAAATCGAAAAAAGAAGAGGAGAGAGCACAGCCCCCTGAGGGACACCAGCAGAGAGAGTATTCCAATCAGAATGATTTTCATCCATCTTAACACGCTGGCGCCTTCCAAGGAGGTATGACTCAAACCATGTAAGGGCCGAAAAAGACAAATTTAGGGTCTTGAGGATGCCGAGAAGAATATTGAAATCAACTGTGTTGAAAGCACTACTGAAATCTAACAAAACCAGGACAGTCAGATGTTTATTATCTATGTTTAAGCGAATGTCGTCGGTGACCTTAACCAAAGCAGTGACCGTGCTATGCCCGGGGCGGAAACCAGATTGAAAGGGATTAAAAAGATTGTGAATATTTAGAAAACGAGACAGTCTTTGATTAACAAAGTGCTCTATTATTTTGGAAAATACAGGGAGAATAGAAATAGGACGATAATCGGACAAGGACGCAGGTTTTGATACTTTTGGAAGAGGAAGGACATGAGCAAGTTTCCACAATGTAGGAAAACAGCCCGAAGAGAAGGAGAAGTTGATAATGTTGGAAAGGATAGGAGCAATAGAATCCGCCACCAGCATGAGCATGTCTAAGCTTAGGCCATCTTCACCGACGGCCTTGGTTTTTATAGACTTCAAAAGGTCTATGGTCTCCTTCGGAGTAATAAATCCTAAATCAAAAGGGGGAAAGTCGGGGTTCGGGGCATTAGCAAGAAGAGATAGTGTATTATTCTTTACGGAAGGGTCTAAAGTGACCGGAGAAGAGCTAAAATGCTTATTCAGGGCGTTGAGATTCATTTTATGACTAGAAGAGTGAGTTTGAGATTTGCCTACCCCTAGTGACTTTAAAAATTTCCATAATTTATGGGGGGGACAATTCTGAATAGACTCATGGATATAACGACGTCTTGCTTCCCGGCACTTCTTGTTGCAGCGATTACGCAGGGTGACATAGTTATGATGACTTTTCTCAGACGGATCATGGCGCAACCTCACGCGGGCGCGGTTCCTCTTCACCATGAGGGCTTTGATATCCGCGGTCAGCCACGGCGCAGGATAATGCTTGACGCGCATCGGCTTCAGAGGGGCGTGTCGGTCGTATATCGCGAGCAATGTGCTGTTGAAAATGTCAAGTTTAAGGTCGATGTCAGTGCAAGTTTCGATAGACTGCCAATCAGCGTTGTGAAGATCGGAGAGCAGGGCCTGCAGATTAATGTCGCCAAGATTACGACGAAGGACGAATTTGTGTCTACGTTTCGGGGGGCGAATTTTGAAAGAGGCGTAGATAAGGTCGTGGTTGGAAAAGGCTGCAGCATTATACTGGCCGTGAAATGAGACAGAATCAGGGGATGAGGTTATAATAATATCTAAAAGAGAAGGGGGGCCATTATGAGGGAAATGAGTGGGACTGAGAGGGAGAATACTGAGATTCAATGAATTTACTAGAGACTGAAGTTTAGAAGAGCGAAGGTCGTTTTTAATGAGACAAGTATTAAAATCGCCCATGATTACGCTATGATCGAATTGTGGACAGAGGTCAGATAACGTATTGTCCAATGCATCGAAATAGCTTATGCTGGACGATGGACTGTAATAAACTCCGAGAAGTAATTTCGTATGGTTTAAGGAAACGCTGAGAAATAAGTATTCCGGTGACTTTGAGTACATGGATGGGGACTCAGCCACAATTTCGCAAACGATGTCGTCTTTTAAATAAATGGCAACACCACCTCCGCGAACAGTACTCAAACCGCCATCTTTGAACCCAGTCCTGTCGTTGCGAATTAATTGGTAACCGGGTAAAGGATAGAGGGTAGATGAGAGGGATGGCTTTAGCCATGTCTCGGAAATGAGTATGGCGTGAATGTTTTTATCAGAAAAGGTTGAAAGTAGGTCAGGAAAGTGAGCTGGTACACTCTGTGCATTGATGTGGACAACGTTAAAGTGTTTTAAAGAAGTGGGGAAAATGGTGTGCAATCGGTCACCGAGATCTGGCATATCAGATAAATCACTTAGCGAGTCGTAGAGGCTTGACGAAGACAAGGAAAAAAATTCGCTATCATGACTAGCGCCGAAAACGTCAGACATGTAAGCATAAATAAATATATAACAGTTAAAAAAAATATATATACATATAAGTATATGTATAACACTAGCTAGTAAAGTTTTACAATATTAAGACTAAAAACAAAAAAAAAAAACAAAAAAAGGATCAGCAACAGACAATCAAACTTTCAACTCAATCACTCGCCGTCAGCTATTATAGATACAAACAAGGATTTTTTAAAAATATGAATTTAAAATATTAATCAATGAAACATAACTTCCTGCGATGATCTACAAACATCGACGATGACAGCATGAACAAAACGCAAAACCGCACCTCGGCCCATCACCCATCCGTACAACTGTCAACCAACTGTCAACGTCAAACGTCATGATGTGCGAATAAAAATATTATAAATAATAGAAGTTAAGAAAAATAGTAAATCAAAGTGAAGGTAGAAATACAGAATGGGAAGTTACGTAAACACTGCACAAATAACTACCAACATAATAACAAGAATAGAAAAAGAAAGTGAAAGAGGTTATCAACAAAATATTACTTAAGCTTGGCTACGGTCACTGTCCGTTTGGGCTGCCTGACACGCTGCGCGGGCGGCTTGGCGGGCTCCTGCACTGGAGTTGACGATGATGATGACGGAGCTCCGCCTCCCGTCGAGGACACCGGAGCAGGCAGCACTCTGAGCTCAGCCAGGGTCGTGACTCGCCGACGAGAGCCGTCGCCGCATAGTACGACAATCCGCCCATCGCTCGTCCAGCTGTTCTTCACCCCGTGTATCCGCCGTGCCTCCATAAACACCGAGTGCCTCGTACTGGTCAGGAACTCCGACATTGTTATACCAGAGCCCTTAAGCTTGGTCTTTGAGGACCATACAAGGTTCCGCTGCTCAAGAGAAGCAAAGCGCAGAAGGAGGGGTCGTGGCTTTGCATGATCTTTGAGCCTTCCAAGGCGATGACACACCTGAAATGATTGCGCTGAGACACTGTGGACCTGCAGACTTTGGTTGCAAATAGTGACGGCAGTCTCCTTTGCATTTTCGTTTGCTACTTCCGGAATGCCATGCAGTAGCAGTACCTTGACCCGAGACCTCATCTCCATATCCTCCAAAGAATGAGCCACCATTTCCATCTGCACCTGCAGGCTCGATACTGCCTTCCAGATGAGTGATTTAAATATTTTAAAATCATCAAGTGGGGCTTGGTCAGTGTTGGTGTGCGAGGCGGTGCTCTCGAATGAGGTCATCCTGGCTGTGAAGAACTCCTTCATTTCTTCCATGCTCTTCTTGAGTTGACTCAGGGTGTCCATAGTGCCAAGGAAGTGAAGACAAACAAAGGTGAAGTGAAGTGAAGTGCAGATGGTGATAAATCACTTAGTTGATAGATATGAGAGAAGGAAATTAGCTGAAGGCGGCAATTAGAGCTAAATTAACTCATTAAGTCAGTAAAAGCTGTTGTTTTTCGATTGTGTATAATTAGTTTAGAAATATAAATATGAGAGCAAAATTTTAGGTGTACTTTATTTGCCTACCCGTTTTTTTTTTTTTCGAGGTCATCTATCATCTCATACATTTTGAGTGATAGAAAATAATAAGGTCAGTAGCATTTGCATCATGGCTACGACCTCAGTAGTGGACTAAGGATAGACTGATTATGATGATGTATCTTAGAAATTAATAAAGACAGTTTTGTAAAATTTGTGTATTTTTGAACCCTTGAAGCGTGCTGTACTTAATAATGCACATGCCTATCAATATTGCCTGTGAATTCTATTTCCCAGCAGGAAATATTGAAAGTCAGTCTGAATAGGCTGTGCCAACCATCTGAATGAGCGAACTTTGTTTGACTTTCGCGTAACTAACTATCCACCGGGCAAAACTCCAAAAAAAACTTTTACATAAACCATCGGAAGTAAAATTGCAAAAGGAATTTACGATCGAACCATGCGCGCACTTTTAATAACACCAACTTACTCGTTAGTGTGAAAATAATTTTACGCAAAAATGATCACAACATAATATCACATTCTCCTGGCATTTATTTTGAATAACGAGTTTTCACAAAGCTCATTTCCCCGTACATTTATCACGCGAGTGTGTTATTAACTGTATCACCCATTGTTTCTTGTAATATAAAGGATCTGATAAAGTAATAAAGTTTCATGTTGTTTCACTTGGGTCGCTAAGCACGTTCAGTGCCACGATCAATGTTTTAATAGTAAAACGAGCTGATAAGGCATTTATGGCACTGATAATGGGTCCGTATGAGGCAGTATTAAGCCTTACAGAATTTTAATAGGTAGTTTTTGATTTATTATTAAGTATAAATTTATAGTAATATAATACACTTATGTGAGTATTGGTTTCTGAGACTGGGATATTATCTATATTTACATACACATACATAAACTCATGCGTTCATCCTCAAAAAGCGGTAGGCAGGGCTACAGAATTACCTGCGACCCTAAAAATTGGTTGATAATTCTGTAACCTCATTTTGCACAATAATTAGGCTAAGTTGTTTATCAGCGTATTAGGGACAGGTAGCAAGCCCATCGCCTCACAGTACTAAGATAAGCCTTTATTCCCTTAGTCGCCTCTTACGACACCCACGGGAAGACATGGAGTGGCACTATTCTAACCCGGCAACCACACGGGTAAATCACGGGTTATCTATATTTCTTAGTATTTTACTGCTCTTTGTACTTGTAAGTAGGTTTCCTTTTAGTTTAGTTTGGGACTAGGAATATTTGTGTGAGATTATCTCGTTTTTTTTTGTTTGTGTCAAAACTGTTCGTGAATAATAAAAGTACACTTTAGCTACGTTGAATACAATATCATGATAATATGACCAAATTGAGATATTAACTGAGGCAATATCAGCTTGTAACAGAGCATCGACAATAATCATGAAAAATCATAATTATTTATTCAGTAATTTCTGACGTTGCCATTTTCGTGTTTTAATTCTTCGTTTCCTCAACCCGCTCTCCTGATTTCAAAAGTAACCTCATTTATTTGGAGTCATTGCAATTGTTCCTTTAGATTCACCACAATTTTATTATTTTATTAAGTAACATCAAGAATATCACCATAAAAAGTTCTTTTGACATTATTAACCATTTATATTGTATTATTATAGGCTTTTAGTACTGTTAAGCGATGGGCTTGCAACCTGTCACTAATATGCTGGTAAACATCTTAGCCTATTTGTGCAAATTGTGGTTACTGAATTATCAACAACTTTTCAAAGTTGTAATTCTGTAGCTCTACCTAGGCCAGTCTGGGATTACAAGCGTGTAGGTATGTAAAAATTGATCACAATATTTCTCACACATTGTTTTAACTAAATCAAAGTTACTTGTCAGAATGAGCTGTCTTAATATCTACAAAATGTTATTAAGGTACTGAATCAAGCCGGGTTAACCAAAGCAGAAAATAAACCCGCAGTGTCCTAAAACTTAGTGCGTCGTTACATCACGTGTAAAAATATACTTAAGCTCTTTGAATGGATTTAAATCTTTAAATGAGTCTGATGATATTTTTGAATTATTCTATCATTTAATTTAAACACAGTCATGTTGATTTCCCAAAAAGCTTGATTTTCGTATTAGGTCACTTTCGTTGTAACCGTGCGATATTAGAGGAAGATGAAAAGCATCAATAATAGAAAAGTTCAGAAGTAATATATATTAAAATGGCGTGGTTATATATGGACATTTAATATGAAAAGGGAGCAAGAAAACGTAAATAGAAGAGTGATGAGAATGAATGTGGATCTTATTAGATTTCAGAAATAGGTTGTCATTTTTACGATACTTATAATATAGTCTTCAATAATAAAATACATCCTTCCTGGTTGCCAAATTCCATCAAGGGGCTTAAAATTTATTCCCCATAATAATATTTCCTCTTTTGGAGCTTTCCTTCCCTTCCAGTAATAATACTTCGTTTCACTATATAATCTTCTTGAAATCGCATAAATCCATTTTCCTTACGCACCATTTTACGCGAACACGAAGTCAAATACAATGCACTTAGGTTTATATTCGAATGTTCTAGAAATGCAAGAAAATATTTTAACCTACTTAAATACAGTAGAGTACTTATATTGAGATTTTGCTTTGAGTTAAAGTAATATTTTGTTGAGTGGTCCCGAAATTCGGGTCCATTGTGAGATTTGAATATTGGTCCTTCGAACAAAATTATTTGTGTAATTATTTACTTCAAATTTTATGTTAATGTGCCTATAATTTTTTTGAATAAGTTCAATTTTTTCAACTTACTTACTAGGATAATTTTTCATTTTTCCCTGGACAAGGCTCTGGACAAGATGTAGGATTTTGACGTTAGCTGTCAGACGGTCGCGTCGCGTCAAACGCCTTCGTCAGTTCCATACATTTTGACAGATTTTGAAAATCGTTTACGTTAGTGTTAAGCAACTTGTCTAGTCCCACAAGATGGAGAACTACTTTCGAAGCCTGTCAAAACGTATTTATAAGAAACAAAAAAAAAAAGCAATCTCACACAAATTGACATACTCCAAAACTAAGCTCTAGGCTTGTTTCAGTGGGTACAACACCAATCTTTATTACTTATTTATTTATCTTTATGCCAAATATTTAGGAATCAATCTTATTCACCAAGATGCCTCCAACAAGATTCAAAATTTAAAAAAATCAAAATATTTATTCAGTAAATTGGCCACATGCGGGCTCTTTTACACGTCGGAAAGGTACAGTGAATCTACCAGCGCTTCGGACAAGACCATCATTGCGGAGAAGAAGCGCCGCAAGAAACTCCAGCAGAAGGTAATTTTTTCAATCATAAAAACATAATTATACTTAAAAGTAAGTTACATTAAGTAATATTAAGGTAATAAAGTAATAAACAATAAATTCTTAAACAAGCAAAAATAAAATTATTACAATTGTAAGGTGAATAAACCTTAAAATAAAATAATGACTATGAGAACAACACAAAGAGGTCTCTACGTCAAAAGCCATATAACTTGGATAATAAATTGAACAACAAGTCCTTGCAAACGTGAACAGACCGGACCCCACAAACAGCACCCGTTCACGAGTATGACGCGTATCTCAGCCATCGCCTCCCTCAACCATGTGATCGGGAAAGTGGCGACCCGATCAACGACGCCGCCGTAAGCAAAGACCTTTGAGCGAGCATGACATGCTCATGCTGCCGGACAACAAAAGTAATATTGTGTGAAACAGCTGTCCGGCGAGAAACATCACAGTGTGTTCTCATTTAAAATCTTCTTGTACACACAAGAGTGTGACGACCGATGGAGTGACGACCTTGTAAAGATCGCGGGAACGCGGTGGATGCGAAAAGCACTAGACCGGTCTGAGTGGGGACCCTTGGGGGAGGCCTATGTCCAGCAGTGGACGTCTTTCGGCTGACATGATGATGATGATGATCTTATTCACGTCGCAACCATAAAAAAAAGAAAAAAAAAGAAGGACTATTTCATTAAACATCAAACTTCAAGATGCCCGAAACGAATAAGCATTCCCAGGGAACAATGTTTTATCAGATTTTGACGTGTCACCTTTGACCCTGTCATTAGGATGGTGACGTAATCCCAAAAACAGCTGACTCGATCCGCACCGGCCATTTTATCACGTTCCGATCTTTATTGGCCTTAGGGGTGTTATTCAGTATCTTATCGATAAAGTCGACGTCGAAAATTTATAAGATAGGGGCCTTAAAACTTCACCGAGCTAACGCCTACCGTCCAGTAGCACCCTCATTAATATTTGAACTAATGAACTAACAGCCTTTGTACTACTTTTGTTTCTATCATTTTATTTGTATACCTAATGTTACTGTTTATAAAAAATAAAAAAAATCGTCACATAGCCCCATAGTACAAGCCTAGAGCTTAGTTTTGGACTACGTCAATTTGTATGGCTATGTGCCCTGATAATTAATTGTATATAGATTCAAAAAAATAACAACAGATTTATGTTTAGTGAATAAGTTAATGTTGGTAGGTTCATATAATTTTTAAAGCTGTTATATTTCCAAGGTGATTGTATCAAATGTCTGTTTAAATTTTATTTGATCTATCAGAATCCAGTTACTATGGATCTAATTATGTAATAAAAAGGTATGAGTATTTTTTTTTTTTTTTTTATGTCATGGAGAAGACAAACGAGCACACAGACCACCTGATGGTAAGTGAATCTGTGACCCATAGCCATTCGCATTCACAAGACAGCAATCCTAAGGCATTAGTCATTTCACCGGCTGTCTTTTCCCCAAACCGGAACACAACAATGCGAACACTGCTGCTTGGCGGTAGGTTAATGGATAAGATGGTGGTGCCAACCCGGACGGACCCTGCACAAGGTCCTCCCACAAGTAAAACGAACACAAGTAAAATTTTACGTCGAACTTGATATCATTCCGCTACTGAATAACCTATAAGGTCTTAGATAGTGTTTTCCGATAAGATTACGCTTCATGACAAACATTGAAGTCTATCGTAGAAATGGTTTACGTGTAGAGACTATAGATAAACCTAGCCACCATTTGTTTTTGGGTATTGAAAACAACAGCGTCATGTTTTGTTTTATTTAATTTCATTCCATGTCTAGAGAGTTACTGTTTTAAGTGCATGTATAATATAAGCTGTTTGCTTGTGTAGTTAATTCCTTAAAGTGTAACATACATTGATAAATAATTTGTTGGCTAATGAATAACTCATCTCTGTTGTAATGTTAATGTATAATATAAGCTGCTAACGCAAAACTAAACGTCTTTACCACGACAACGAACGAGTAAGACGACGTCACAAGACTACTGTCAAAAAAGACACACACATTATATAACCTTAAAATCTACGGCAGCGGTCACTTTGCGTGACAAGGTGAATTTGTTTTAATTATTTTATTAATATTAATCAAAATTTTGGAAACAATCCAGCACCATTTTATTATTGACGTCCAATCCTGGACATAAACTGTTGGTTTTCAGCTAGCAAACACTGCGATCTATATTTTTGAGAGCCAGTAATTTGGTTAGTCTTCGTTTTTGCAACAGTAGAATTTGTAAATAATACCGGCATATTTTACTAGTTGACACTATAATCAACTGTTCTCTCTTCCACTCCTTTGGAAAATAAGGTAGCCGCGGACGGTTAAAAGCATTTTGGTTTTGAATACGATGGTATTGGTACTGACAAGTGGTTATTATAGTAGATTTATTTGACGAAAACGGGTGGGCCGTGCTTGTGTGTGTAGATGCATGTGCACGGTCTCTCTGTGTGCGTAGCTGGCGTCGCTAAGCGACGCCGTAGTGTGCGTGTCTATACGTTAAGCGCAGGGACACACACATTACAAGTATGGCCTACCATGAAATCAATGAATGTATCGAAACTTTTTATGCAGGTTGTTTTGCACCGTCGCAGGTAGGTATGACTTGTATAATATTTTTTTTTCATTACTAACTTATTACTTTTTGTGACAATTCTGAGTTTTGACACTTTTCCTGCTCAACTGCGCATGAATGTATTGACTTTTGGTTTTATTTGAGATTAGTTTTTTTAAATGCTAGGTTAAGTTTATAACCCGTGTGGTTTGCTGGGTTAGAAAAGTGCCACTCCATGTCTTTCCGTGGATGTCGTAAGAGGCGACTAAGGGAATAAAGGCTTGCCGTATTATTAGGCGATGGGCTTGCCACCTGTCACTAATACACTGGTAAACATGTTAGCCTAATTGTGCAAAATGTGGTTACAGAATTATCAACAAGTTTTTAGAGTTTTTGGTAATTCTGTAGCTCTGCCTACCCCACTCTGGGAACGAAGGCGTGAGTATATGTATGTATGTAGGTTAAGTTTATTATTGTATTTTATTTTCAAAAGCGGTATTTAAAAAACGACTGACTGTTGAGTTTCTTGCAGCGTTTCTTCTCAGCAGTGGTCTCTTGCGAAGCACTGGTAGATTTTTGACGTATAAAAGTGCCCGTGCGGCCTACTTACTGAATAAACATCTTTTATCTTTTATTTTTACCCGCTTTCGTAAGATAAAGCAACTGTATTTTAAACGAAATACATCATGTGTAAGTATATATACATTAAATACTTACGATAGCTAACTTTACAAAGTAGTATTTTTTCTCAAAGTAACAATATTTGCAAATATAGTAAAAAATCTTGGGCCGAGGCCGAGGGAGAGAGATTAAGACGTTTTGTAAGATAGTTGAAGAGGCTTTAATTACTGCGTTTTTTGACGAGGTGGTTGGCTTTATAAGTGCTTTAGTGTCACGTTTAAGTCATATTTGAACTGCTGATTTAATCTGTCAAAGACTTTAAAGCGACAAGGTACATCAATGTTAAGCTATTGATAACGACAGTGGTACTCAGTACTAATTTTTATTTCCACAAAAACTTATTCCAAGTTTTTAATAAATAATATAATCAGTAATAAAAAAATTGGAACCTTATTTATTAAAACCATATTTTTTACTAATTTCCGTCTGTATCAATTCTTGGATTTAAAAAAAATGCTATCCTACATTGTGAAACGTGCATGAAGTGAACCGAAATATTTAAATTGCCGTATTTTCATACCTTGTTTATTTTCTCGCCCAAGGGAAACAAGGGTATTCTATTATAAAACTCTTTGACGGACTTTTTGAAACTGAAAAATATACACCACGTTTTGTACGTAAAAATACTAGGTATTTTCTGTGTAGTAGGTATTTAACTTCAAATGAATACTCATGTAGGTATTAAAATAAGTTATTTTTCGACGCGATTTAAGACGCGTCTGGCATTTTAGGTGTACCGTACAGGAAATTGATTCGTAGACCATGTTGGACTATGTCATAGTGACGTAATCAATCAAAACGTAAGAGAGTTCTTATGATTTTATTTACAGTGTCACTTTGACATAGTTCAAAATTGTCTACGATCAATTTCCTTGACTGTACGTCAATCCTGGGGTGGTTTTCTAATTGGTTAAACCATATTGCTATTGGCTTGATATCCTTTTGTTTGTAACCCCCAATACGGTCAAGTAAATAAGTTTTATCTACGCACAAATCATTAGTGATCTAAAATGCGTTCAGAAACCGTAAGAAACGACGAGCATTATTACAACCAATTTTACTATTACAACTTTCTTGTCTGTGGTAGTAGGTAAAATCTGTACAGAGGCCAAAGCCAAGATGTATTACGTTAACTGACGTTTCTATTTATTTCGTTTTTAAACCAATCATGTCACTCGTAGGATGACGTGATACGAAAAGTCACGTGATCTACCAGTGACGCGATTAGTATAAAAAACAAACGAATAGAAATGAAGAAGAACGTTTGCATTGAAATTTATTTATGAGTTTAAATTTGGAACACCTTACAAAACTCAAGAGGGTCTCTATTCTAGTGTCCATATTATATTAAAACAGTTATCAATACGAAACGTCAATTCAGTATGTTTTTTTGATATAAACCGAACGACACTTGATCTTGAGTGATATGAGAATAGGGACTTCATTCGGTTGTCTATGACTAAAAAAAAACCCTTCATATTCGTGACACTGACACAGCAAAAGTATATTTTGCCGCCATTCATTCAATTCAATTCATTCAATTGTCAATAACGGCTTTTGAACCCAGTTTTTTTATGGTATAGGAAGGCAAACGAGCACACAGGCCACCTGATGGTAAGTGGAAACTGTGACCCATAGACATTCGCATTCACAAAACTGCAAATTCACTGCCAACACAACGATGCAAATACTGCTGCTTGGCGGTAGGTTAATAGATAAGATGGTGGTACCAACCCGGACGGACCCTGCATAAGGTCCTCCCACAAGTAAAACCATCCCCCATCCCCATCTGATAGTAATGATATGTTATGATATTACTTATTCCTTAAAACACTCGTGTGATCCTATTATAAAACTCGTTGACGCTCGTATCATAAAACCACACTCTTATTTTAAGGCCTCTCATTATGCATTAGTTGCATAAACTACTAATTATCGTAACGTTCACAGTACAACATGTCAAAAGCAACAAAGCTTTACCAATTACAATACAGCCACGGTTTTTAATCATTATAATTATACTGTCATTGCAAAATTCATTCGCAAAGGTTCATCGTAAAATGAAATATATTTGGAACTAACCAATTCAGAACAACAATTTCTATTAACTAGCCAGGCGTAATAAAAACCAATGTTTTATTAAATTCCCGATACAGGAAAACACCCTGCTCTCCATTTTGTCTAGTAATGGGTATGGCCCAAGTTATACGCGTTAGGCTGAAGCCAGACGAGCGTTTGTTTTGAGTCGTGAGTCGCGTAATTTCTGCTCCTCCATTCAGTTTCATAGTAGTAGTAGTAGTATGATGAATAGAGGGGCAGAAATTACGCGACACACAACTCAAAAAATACGCTCGTCTGGCTTCAGCCTTAGTGTTTATTTGACGCGAAGGTTTCTAAGATGAAGCGTTTGTGTACATTTAATTTAGTTTTCACTTGCTGTGGACATATTATGTACGAGTTGAATGAGCTAATGAGTTTTAACGTCAAAATACGTGGCTTCCTGCAAAGTTCTAAACTGGTCAAACAGTAAAGGTGGTCATCATACCCATACTCATACTCATACTCATACATACAAACATACCTCCACGCCTTCATTCCCAGAGTGGGGTAGGCAGAGCTACAGCTATTACCAACAAATCTAAAAACTTGTTGATAACTCTGTAACCACAATTTGCACAATTAGGCTAAGATGTTTAACTGTGTATATTAGTGACAGGTAGCAAGCCCATCGCCTAACAGTAGGTACTACCAAGCCTTTATTCCCATAGTCGCCTCTTATGACTTCCACGGGAAGACATGGAGTGGCACAATTCTAAGCCGGCAACCACACGGCAATACTCATACTCATTTATTTATAATATGTATTATAATATACAATATTACACGTCAAAATAATAACAAAAATTTGGTTATGTTATAGTTAGTTATCAACTTACTATTTCGTAAATATTACGTTTCTCTTTAGTGAAATTTATACGTAATGAATGTTATTAATAAGGGTGGATTTGATCATAGTGAAGGACTTAAATTGAGACACTTTATTTTGTTTCCCACCAAAACCCACTGTAGCAATTGCAACCTTAAGGACCAATAATGAGATTGCAATTGTTACTGTATGAAAAACTGTGTAAAAACATTTTTTTTATAAGCTCTGCAAAATTATCATTACTAAAAATAAAACAAAGCTCCCATTTCAAAATCTTGTTAAAGTCCTAACAAACCAACTCGCTCACTTTGTAAACTTTAAGCCGTATTCTTTTTCTCTTGGACCTCAGCTAAAGGTCAGAGGGCCCGTGCCAAATGGACCTTCAAATAGCACCGGACTTAGGAGCTCGATGAAATGGCTCGCCCAATAACGACGGCTCCTATCTCCACTAATCATGTAACTTGACTGGATGAAATCCCTTTAAGACCAAAGTTCGTTTGGTATTAGATTTATTAGTTTCTTGTTTTTAGGTAGGTACCAAAAGCATAAATGTAAATCAGTAGGCCAAGTTCTTTTTTTGGTAATCATTGTGCCAGCAAAAGTGTTGAAATCAAATTGATTCCAAGCTTAAAACCTAAATGCCCTCATTCATAAAAGTGGAATAACCGTACAGTAGCTAAACCATGCTTGGTCCTTATCTAACGAATTCCAATGACACAATGACAGATAAGGACAAAGCATTGCTTAGTTACTCCACTCTTACTCCACGTATTTTAATAAGGATAATTAAACCAAATAACTTGAGAAATATTTGTAATTTAGCTGACATCTTTAGAAATTTCAGAGCTATATACAACTTTGGAACTATTGATATTTGAAACTGTATAAATAGTCATTCTGAAACTTGATTATAAAACTATTAATTTTGAGATACAACAGCCACACAAAGTGGCTCAGAATAGTTCATGTAAATAATGCTCGAAGTCGATTTTCGAACTTGGCCTGCGCACTACCGTGCGCTTAGATTGTAAACAAGCTTCTATCTTTTGAGACCAAGCACACTATTGCTTCCTTATGCAGAGTTAATCTAAGAATTCGGTGAGTGAAATCCTAGAAACTAACTTACCTACTTGGTTATGATCCTTAGATCGTCACATCTAACCACTAAATAGTGAATAGAATGGTGTTTTCTGAGAAAATCCAACGACATCTAAACTGCGCATCATTTATTCAGTTTTGTTACATTTGAAATATAATGTACCAAAGGCAATGGTATTTCTCAATTCATAAATTTTTAATACTTAATATAATAAAATAAATGATGATCGGAGAAGCAATACTAACTTAGTTTGACACTGCCATGACAGTCCCCTAATCACAACCAGTGCAATAATTTAAACTTTGAAACGTTTTTCTTTTGCTACTTCGCCAAAAAAGAATTGGTATCCAAAAGGAAATATTAGAAAAGTTTACCCCAAATTATGTTCAGGGTAGGGCTGCTACAAAAATATGGCCATTCAAAACAAAAAGGTAGTATAAAGTATGCACTCCATATACGAATACTGCATTTTTGCTTTCAACGGTAGAACGCTTTATACTTTTTACAAGCTTTCTTTTTGTAATTTTCGTGTACATTCAAGGTTTTATAGGAGATTTCTTATGGGTTTGTTACAATGGATTTTGTTGTAGGTAGTAAATATTGTATATCTTACCTTTATTATCTAGTTTACTTGTTCAGTTACTCATAGCCAGCCTTAAGGGCTCTGTGCCTCAGGGCACTATTCTGGGCTCTATCTTTTTATTATCTAGTAGAAATAACACGAGAATTCTTTAGAACTCTCCCTTTTTGTGCTCATATTTTATCGCTTAAGCTGCTTTAAGTCGCAAGTGTCTCATCTCAACACACAAGCTGTAGCACAATACGTGTAACCGGCTAACATAATATATTAAGACATTATATTACACTGGATATAGTCTTGCTCTAGGTAGTAATTTTATGTATGTTTAAGTTATATAGCTGATGTGTAATAATATATATTTAGCGTGTATTTAATTTAGTATGTACCTATTTATTAACTGATTTACTTTGTGTATGTGTGTATTTATATGTAGTTTATATATGTGTAAGTAGTTTTTACAGTAACAGAAGGGTTTCTTGTAGTTTAGTTTAAGTTCTGAAGAATTGAGTTTGCACCGACTGCCATGTATTTTTAGCTTATATTATTTCTCTGTCCTAGGTTGTCTGGAAGAGATCGTTATTTAGCGGTTAGACCGCCTGTTGTAAACCTATAGTTAAAATGTACTGTTCCATGTTTTGTTTTTTTGGTGTTCCATAAAGAGTATTTGTATTTTATTTTATTGTAGTCTCCTCGACGACTTGAAGGAGGTTAAAGACTGCGAGTGGTCAACTGGTAGACAATGCCATTAGGCATTAAGTTCACTTTTGTACTCTTATTAGTATTTTTGGTTAAGAAAGATTAAATTATTAAATAATCATGATAGTCTCTTGATATTAAAATAAATAAATAAGTGCACACAGGTTTCCCGACGATGTTTCACTTTTCAATTTAAATTCGATAACAGATTCAATTTGATGAAGTAAGTTTCTGGAACTTCATCAATACCCAGCGGATTTGAACCTTTTGCCCGCCTTGAGAGGAACACTCTTTAACCACAAGGTAACTAGGTAGTGTTAATTGTTTTTCTATATATTACCAAGTTTTCTTTAAGTAATAATAATAATAAGAAATTTTATTTCAGGCACCGAGGCCCATAGTTACAAATAACTTATAGACTAACATACATAAAAATATAAAACTTAAAACTAACACCGAAGTGACAAAACAACGTGGTTACACGACGTGGTAATCACATGTTTCCCATAGCTCAAAATATATCCTTTCATTTCATTAATACAGTTTAACGCATCGCCATATTTAACAGTTTGACCAATTATATCTCGATTTAGTTACAATAAATAAATATAATAAATAAATTAACATTTGATAACAATGTCTCCCTAATTAACATAATCTCAAACTAAGCTCTAGGGTTCTACTATGGGTACTAGACAACAATATAAATACTTACATAAGGAAATACATACATACATACCTTCAAGCCTGTCTCCCAAGGGGGTAGGCAGAGACTATGGATCGCCAGGCGCACATCGGTCTAAAGATATAACTTTCCCTTCCTCTACTTTCATCAATCTCTTCTTGCACGTACGTCGGTTTCGGGTGCTTTTGATTTGGCCCTTATTCAGTACATCGCGAATCTGATCACCGTACGTCCGTCTAGGACGTCCCCTACCGACATCTCCGCTCACTCTCACTCTTAAGGAAATATATACTTAAATACATAGAATACATGAATCAGAAACTACTATGCTATAGCACTAATATCTGTCCTTACCGGGATTTGAACCCAGGACCGCTAGCTTCGTAGGCAGGCTTACTACCAACTAGGCCAGGATTGATTTACTTATTCATATGTATGATTAAAATGTTAAAAATAGCCTGCGCTGAGAAAAGTATTGCTGAAATCTAAAGTACTTTTCTGTTACATTTCATGAGAAAGCACCAAGCAAATATGGACACAAAGTAAACATTTCAGCGACAGCGCATATTTCTGAGTTTCTACAGGGATGTTGAATTTCCTTTTCTAGGTAATGTCGACTCAATAATAAAAAGACGTAAGGTACGTTTCAAAGTCAAACCAATTCTAACCTTCAGTGGTTTTCAATAAGATCCAGTTTCAAGAAGAATTTTATTGAAGCAACGTCTTTCTAGAAAGGTTACATTTAGAGGCCATTTTTCCTTAGACGAATAAATTTGACCGACGACACGATTGCAGGCAGACGTCCCACTTTATTACGTAAATCGAAAATTTTATCAGTTTGGCGTTTTAAAAGGGTTAGGTTTTCCACTATAACCACTTGGTTATGACTTTTCTCGATGGTGACTGCGGTAGGAACAAATAAATAGGAATCACCTCATCGTCAACGCGGCGACTTGTAGCATATTTCATTCCTTCCGTCGTTGGATATCATATTCGCAAAACATGATATTCCGAAAAATATCATAAAAGCAAAATATCATATTCGCAAATCATCATAGTAGCAAAACATAACTATTATTAAGACATGAATTAGACAGTGTCGACGGAGCTCCGCTACTGCGGAGCTCCTATTTCTGGGTGGTTTGGCCCTCCGGGCCAGCTGATGTTTTGTAAGTATGATCTTTTGCGAATGTGATATTCACATATGAAAGGATTTCATTCACCTCTATTCATTTGTTTTTAATGCCGCTACTGCCCCTTTCGCGCGATACATTTTTTCTTTTTATGGCATAGGAAGGCAATCGAGCACACAGGTCACCTGATGGTAAGTGGAAACTGTGACCCATAGACATTCGCATTCACAAGACTGCAAATGCACTGCCAACCCTAAGGACTAAGATGGAATGCCTCTATGCTAGTTATTTCACCGGCTGTCCTATCCCCAAACCGGAACACAACAATGCGAACACTGTTGCTTGTTCCTATACTATAAAAAAAATGAATTTCGGGCAAACGAAGCGGTACGCACAAAAAAATGTCCTTACCTGAAATCGAACCCGTACTAGCTCCACCGTCACCACGAACCAGGCTAACGCTTCTTCGTTAATTAACTTTTCAAAAGCAAATTTCTAAAGGCATGTTTAAATACAAATTTAATCAACAATTATAAACAAAAAAGCTTTCAAACGAAAGTACAATGTAATACAACGCTTGAAACGGTCTGTTGGATTTGGCAAACAGTTTGTTGAAACAGAACGAGTCTCACACAGTGGGGTAAACATTTTATTCGCAATTTAATTGAGTGCGGGCCTGATTTTGATTAGATTTCAATGTGACTACTAATAAAATTCTATGGTTTTTTTTTTCAGTCATATGCTTACAAACTTACTTAATTTAAGCTCGTGTTGAATTTTGAATACACTTCTTTAAACAAAACTCACATAAACTTAAGCAAAGCGAGGGCGAGTCACTAGTTCATTTAATTTATTATAATACTGTGGGGTCAAGTTACCAGTGACCAGACAGAGACCTGTAGTCGCCCTCTGCCTATACTTTGTTTGAGTGGGAAGAGTACGGAAGATATATTTCCCACTCTTCGCACTTATATAAGGTCCACTTCTGGTCTCAGGCTGACTAGCGGTGACTTTAGGCCTATGTTTATTTTTATTTCTTTCACGAAAACTATTTGATTACGCATTAGAGGAAATATATTTCCCTATCCAATAATAATTTAATTATAAGATAAAAAGTTAATAAGATAATTTTTAAATAAACTTGATTGCAGTCCTGTAAAATAAAAAAATATGTAAATCTTTTCGTATCTTAAACTAAACCTAATAATTTCCGTTCAACTCTGCTTGACTAATGTTATTAATAACTGTACTGACACAAAAAGTAAGAAAACATCGTGCAATTTACACCTTAATACAACGGTATAAGAGTCAAATAAAGCAAATTCATTATTTTCAATCAAAGAGAAAATTACACTCAAGATCAACAAAAACGGGTCACGGTAAACTTCAATTTGTACGCACAGTGGTCCGTTTTCATTGCCATTGGATTTATAAATTTAATTCGTATTGAGAGTCTCAACGATATGGAAAGAGGAGTCAGAGCTAGCAGTAATTATAAATCGAGAGCTCTTGAAAAATGCTGATTTTGCTACGTTTGTATTTGGTTAACTGAATAATATTCTGCGGTAATATTTTAAATACAACATTCTCTGATTGAGCATTTTGCTTTAAAATATAAGTACCTAGGAATTATACAACATATAAAGATGCAAATTGATATAGACTACTAAATTGTAAGTATGGTTACTAAGTAGACAATTATTATCACACCTACTAACTCGAATTTATTAATAATAATAAGCATGCACTCGTCGCAGAAATTGTTACAATTCATATTAAATGTATCCTTCTTTTGAATGCTGGACAAATGCATTTACGCATTCCAACGGAGTGCAGAAAGACCCAAGATGGTTATGACTCTCCAACCAAAAGCGTATGAAATGCCCACTACAATCACCAGCGATTCTCCCACCATTGATGACGAGGGCCGCAGGCGCTGCTAGAGCATTCAACTACGACCTAGAAAGGGTAACCTAGGCTAACCGAGTTGTAAAAACAATTATACCAACTCTACTGAATACCATTACAATACTTACGTACCAGTCGGTCAGTCTGTGTTCTTTTTACAGTATTAAAAAAAAAAGATTTACAGTCACAAAAAAGAAAACATTAACACAGTTTAAATGTGAACACTTTACGGTAGGGATATAATTTTTTTTGTGACAACAGGCTCATGTCTCAGCATATGCTGCGAGCTGGGTCAGCTACACGGCGCTGGTTTTCAGCCTGCACCTAGCTCTCGGCTACATTTCAGCAAGATACAAGGGAACATTACGCTACGCTGTAATTATCTTTATCTAATAAAGAGCGAACAAATATAATACAATTAAACGTAACTATAATATTATACATACTTACATACATACCTTCACGCCTGTAATCCCAGAGTGGGGTAGGCAGAGCTACGGAATTACAACTTCAAAAAGTTGTTGACAATCTGCCGTGCTAGTGTAAAAGGCGACTTTTCGACAAAAGACACTTTCGAGATAATCGCAAAAAAGTGACCAAAATCTTCATTTTCATATTTCAAGTTAATTTAAACAGATATTGAAATGAAACTTTTTGTGTCGGATAGACATTGTTTTTTACTAGTTTTCTACATAAGTAATGTATTTTTATTACCTACAGTTTTTTTTTTACACGCATTTTTTCCTTTTTGTTTAGTTGCCGATTAATAATTGCCACTAAAAAACAAGCAAAAAGGCGGTATAAGAGCACTATACCGCCTTATAGGCTAGATTTTCCTTCATACGTCTTCATAATAAACTAGGGCTTGAACGTATCACAATAATGCTTAATTAAAAAGACGTATTTGCAACATACTGCCTTATTGCTTAGTACAAAATATTTTTTGAATAATTCTGATCTAAATAATAACGCGGAATAAAAGAAATACGTTTATCTTGTCTAATACGCAAATCAAAAAAATATGGTTTGTTTTCGTATCGATCATTTTATATTTATAACCTCTGTGTGTAATACTTGAGGATCTTTTTTACAGCATAAATAAACCTAATTTAGGACCTTAGATTAAGTTTATCTACGTCATACTCGTACGAGTATAGGTAGATTTCTAGGCCCCGATGAAAATATATCGACGACGCAATAAATCGCATCTGCTTTATTGCGCGTTTATGAATAAGGAGGTGACTTTACGAGTTGACTTATTGCGCCACTTGAGTATAGCTTCATGGTGGCCCATAAACATCCCTACCAGTCACAAATCATATTTAACTTTAAGAGAAACTTGACAGAAGCGCGTGGAGCTAATCCCATGTGCTAATATTTAATCCAGTAGAGAAATTACTCTTTTACCGAACAATTTTATGGTGTTCGTGTGTGATATCCTCGGACTTATTTCTGTAGTAAGTGCATCGAAGTGTTTTTAAATAACTGAATATGTGGGAAATATACCTTTACAGAACTTTAAGAAAATACTCGTGAGTGGTTCTAATTGTTTGAATATATTGTTAACAAAAAACACATTGTAAAATTAATAAAGCTAGTTTCAATTGTATAAAAATGTTGTTGAACCGTAAGATATTCTCAATTCCGAATGATATAACATGTTGCCAAAACCAAATATAATCCAGTATAAAAGCCAATTACGTTTCAAACACAATTAGATGAATCATTTTGTGCGTGAAGTTGGTGTAATAACCGAAAAATGTACATACATACATACATACATAAACTCACGCCTTCGTTCCCAGAGTGGGGTAGGCAGAGCTACAGAATTACCAACAACTCTAAAAACTTGTTGATAATTCTGTAACCACATTTTGCACAATTAGGCCAAGATGTTTACCAGCGTATTAGTAACAGGTTGCAAGCCCATCGCCTAACAGTACTACAAGCCTTTATTCCCTTAATTGCCTCTTACGATATCCACGGGAAGACATGGAGTGGCACTATTCTAACCCGGCAACCACACAGGTTAAAAATGTACATAATGGTTGGAAATTGATAACGTTTATTTTCATTTTGCGCTGTGTTTCGCATCACTCTGGTGAGACGAAATGAAATATTTCATTTCGTCGCTCAAATTTGTAAATGTTTTTGTAAATACTTTTTAATAGCACCTACTCTTTTATTTGGTTACGTTTTATGAATCTGTATGTTTTTTTTTTATTTTACACAAAAAAGCTCCGTCTTTGTAAATGGTAATTTATTATTTACATAAACCAAACAAATTTAATATGAATCCAGGCTGAATGTAGCATATTGTGTAGAATTTTACATTAAAATATTCTGCGCGAAGAGCTTGCTGGCGGGACCACTGTGCTCGCGGCCGTTTTTCGCTGAAAATGGTTAAATCTGCTGTGGGCTATGCTGGTATCATGTAGTGAAACTTGACAGTAAATAGTTTTATAAAATTGAGTAACACTGAAGTTTACCGACGTTGTTAGTATTCCACTTTATCTTTTCTTTTATTTTATTGCATGTCAACGAGTTAGTAGCTCTTCTCTTTTGAGTTGTTAACAATACGATCGAAATTATAGTAAAACCGCAGTGGGATTGAGGCTTTAAAATTCTTGTTGTTTCAGAAAGGTTATTTTGACATAACTATGCACTTCAGTTTACGCTGAGAGAAAAGGACAGAGCTATATAACTGCTATAGCTCTGTCCTTTACACTCACCGTAAAATAAACTGCATAGCTATGTCATAATAACCTCCCAGGTCATACCTAACTATGGTACTTTAGTTGGAAGATAATTATAATAACTAAAAAGTAATTTTTTTAACTAAAAAACTGTGCTGTAATGTCAATGATAGTGGATTTTACTGAGTTAAAACATTTTCTTTCCTCATGTTGTCACAAGTCTAATTACATTTTTGATTATTTCGCATACTTCAAAAATAAATAATTTTGGGCTGAATCCATATTATGTATGTTGGTAATAAAGTCTTATTCTAGTGTTAGTACCTAATAATTATAATAAGGAGTATTTTTACTTAGTTAAAACATTTTGTACTTTTTTTTCTAAACATGTCACACGTCTAATTTCCTTTGTTGATTTCCCTTTTTTTAAAAAAAAAAAACCTACTACGTTGCACTCAATGATGTAAATTTTAACAACTTAATAATGTTAAGCATTATGAAATTACAAAAATATTTTGATATTTTATACTTAATAATTTATGAATATTATTATTATTATTTATTTTTAATTTTACAGCATTTTTCGTAAGTTTTAGAGGCCAAAAAGGGTTCAGTGTCCACAAACGGTACAGACCTCTACCTTTAACAAGATACTTAATATAATATAATAAAATAAAATCTCTTCTTGATGCCCATTCTTATGTCATAGTCGCTTTAATAAAATATGTGTCGTTACATTAATATTTCAAAAACAATTTGGAATTGTTAAACAATAATTACTTATCTGCCAGATACAAGCACACGTAACTTCATAAACCATTACCAAAGGGATTCAACTGACAAAACCTAAATTCGATTTAAACAAAGCTACAAATATAAACTCAATTCAATGCAGACCAGTGCAGTCGAGTTCAATAAAGTAATTTCTATTCCACAATAAAAATCGTGCCCAGTGGTTCGAGCGCGTACAATAAAGGAATGTTCGGAAACTGCTATGTGCACAGTGGTGCGACCGACGAAAATTTTGCACAAAATGCCATAAAGATTTCTTCCCGTCACCGTAATAGGGTTTTTCGTCACAAATAAAAAGTGTCACCTTCTTTTGTGGGTAGGATTTTGAGCGTTCATTTTCATCCGGATCGGTTTTTGTCATGATAAATGGGAGTTTGCGGATTAAGACGATCTGAGGGAGTTTTTACGGTGATTTCTAATGATAGAAAATACTTTAGGCAAGCGCTCGTGACCAAAAGGTTAACAAGTGAAAATGTTTTTACAAACAAAGTCACAATTTCAGAAAAAAGCGATATCAAATACTTCAAACAGCAGTCAAGGGCGACTTTAAGGAGAGCAAAGGCATTGGAAGACCCAATATATCACCAAAACACCAAAGGACCAAAAAAACGAGACGTTGCTACCAGTTAAGCAATCGTACTGTTTGGTAAGAAATATGTAGTTGGATGCAGACCTGATTTTCTCTTCGTCTTATCTTTTCTTGCTTTGAATTATAGGTACTTTTCAGATACTCTTCCACTCTACAGGATTTTATATGCAATTACCCCTCTTACTAGCTCAGCGGTTCAAGAGTGCAGCAACACTACGATAACATTTTTCACCATTACCATGGCGACAAATGGAGTTTAAACACTGTAGGTACACGGAACTTGTCAACACCCTAACCCATACCTAAGCCGCTAGGTTACCAACGCTCCTAACTGCCGACCTCCAATAGGGAGTAAGACATATAAAGAGGAAGAGGTCAGTTTTTAAAGATAATTGGACATGAGAAAAAAAAAATTGCTATGGCATTCTTGAGATTGCGAAAGTCAATTGGCCTCAAAACATTATATCTATAACACACCTTTACCTTGATTGCCAGAGATCAAAGGCGCCGAAAGTAGCTGATCGAGATGACGAATCTATATGCTCCCGCTGTCAGTTCATATCTCGTAATAAAGGTTTCCATGGCGACGATTCTTTGAACCAAACTACCACTTTTTGTATGAAAATTATTATAGTAATCACTCGTTACATCCAACAGTGATACTAACTTACGGAAAACGTCATTATTGCGTTTTAAAAGAATTTATTTTGTATGAATTTATTTTTATATAAATTTACAGTTTAATTTTTAATTTTATTTTAAATAGGCAGCCCAAGAATACACGCGCAATACATTTAAATAACAGAGGCAGAGAAACAAATTTGCATGCATACATTTTACGGGCTAGCACAAAAATATGTAAACCGTGGCATATTAGTGTAATTTAAAGTAGGTAAGGATAACAAACTTTCAAAAAACAGTGAGAGAAATGACTACATAAGAAAATTTCGAATAAAAAATTACTTTAGCATTATAATTAGTTATTCAATTAATGTTGGTTTTAACTTGCATTATGTTTGCACTGGTCTTAATAATAGAAAATAATAGTCATAATTTTGCTTTATTATGTTGTCTAGTAGTCCGGATGGTATGTTTTTCTCACCTGGAAACTGGTATTTATGAACAACAATTTGATATAAGATAACTGAGTATAAGTAAACAACAAACAAAAAAAGCACTTCGGATTCCCAATATAAGCTCGTTATACGACAAGTCTTATACGACCCGTGGCTCAGCTTTGACATTCGCTTTTATGTAATAAGCTTATAAGCTCATTTAGCGACTCAGGTAAGCTTTCCAAGTTTTAACTGATTGGGAATTAGTTCACTTGCGCACTTGTTTGAAATGAAATGAAAGGTTTTTATTGATGTTAAATCAATACCTTTTTGGATGGCAGATTTTTAAGTTTTTGACAAGATTAATTGCATGTGTAACCAGTGGGCATAAGCCTCTGATTATGCTTATATATTTTTATGACATATTGTTTATTGTGTACCGTGTAATTTATGATTGTATTTTCTTTTTTTATTAAAGAAACCGTAGTAAATAATGTATAAAATATTCAAAGATGGGCACCGTATCTGGTAAAAGTCAGGCAGCTATTATGTATTTTGTTTGTAAGTTTACTGTTTATCCTATTACCAGATATTTATTAGCAAAATAAATTGAAAAAATAATAATTAGTCATTCACTCGTAATAGGAGTTGAGACCACGTCGGTCGTTGGTAGTCAAAGAATGAAAATTTAATTCATTTAGTATCACGTACTTTATGTGTTCTCAATAGTTCTCATCTTTTGCAAACAAAGTTCTTAAAATATAAAAAAATATAAGACAGTGGTTCTTTGGCATAAGTGTTGTTTAAAAATTATTATCTTGTTTTTTTTTTATAGTTAATGCATAACGCTAATAATAATACTAAATAAAGATTTTTTTAAATTTTTAACAGAAACATCTATTACGAAATGATTAAAGCTAAAGAAATTCGTCGGTCTTAGGTAGTATTTGCACCTACATCTCCTCTGGCTCTCCGGGCCGATGCAGGCGCATTACCACTTATGCCACAAAGACCCTTCTTAAGATCCGCGAAATTAGTGATCGCTTGCTTTTTCAGATATCGCTCATCCAATAGAATAATGACATTGTATTGTTAGAATTTGATATTTTATATTAGTTTTTTATTTTTTAGTATTATTCTTTTGACATTGTAATTGACTACTATAATTATATTTGCACGCTTGCATGCAAGCTTGATACATGAAACATAATGTACTGTAACATCCCTATACTGAGTCTATGCAAATAAATATTTTCTGATTTCTGAATACTAAATGTTTTTTTTACTAACCAACACAAAACAGTACATCAGGTTACACAATATAAAAAATTAGTTATACTCATGGACATGAGACTCATCGTCAGTAATACTGCCGATTTTCGGTTAATGCTACGAACGTGTCTTAAACATCGTACTGATTGTAAATTGCCAATTGGCAGATTCGCAATTTGTGAAACAAACGTTCAATTTGAACTCCAGACACGTTCTGTGCAGAAACAAGTTGCAGGATGAACACAGATATTGCTAACAGCTCTACAGTTTCCGCAAACGAAACATTTGTAGATGTGTGGGGTGATTGGTAATCGATACACTTCTACGTTATGTGTAGCTTGAATAATTTGAAAAGTACAAATATACCGATGTACGTTATTTTACAGACAGAAGTTGTTAAGAATTTCATTTCATGTAATTTTTTACTCGTATTATTATTTAATAGAATAATCAATATGTAGAATACTTACTTTGAAAACCTTTAAATCATCGTTTTTTATTTTAAATAAAATTCAATGTTTCTTTTTTCATATCATAGAATAGCATATTAAATATTCTTTCTCATATTATACACCACACAACTATTTTAATTTATATTCAAGTCGGTTCAGCCCATAATAGAGGTCTTGCTCGCTCATATTTATATCATACTATAGTATTTATCTTATAACTCTTATACTAAAAGATAATATGTATTATGTTGTATTGATTTTGTTATTATTGGTGTACCCTTATTCTCCAAACAGTAATTTCGTAGAATTTTGTTCACAAAAATTATTCACAGAATATTGAGTTTCGCAAGACTTTGTATAGGTACTGTTGTCGTTGAAATAAAATACTATGATAAAATACACTGGCCAAACAATATTCGTTAAAAAATAATTATATTGTTTGATAAGTTTGTTCAATTACAAAATTTAATTGAATTGATTTTCTGTGGCATTCGTTCAACTAAATAGTTAAAAAATAATAATATTCGAAGCAAAAATACAAGGACCTGAAGGAGTATATGAAACATTTTCTGTGAAACATAATTCTGTAAATTTTCTGTCTGTAAAACAAGGGGACACCAAATATACCATAAAGATATTCCCTAGTTGTGAAAAAAATATCACTAATGCCGGTTGACAATTAGGAGAAAAACCCGATAAAAATACACATCGTCGGTGAAATTGCAAAACCGCGTAACTAATAAATTTATGATAGAGCAAAATGAACTTTACTTGCTTATTAAAAAGGTCCATTTTGCTCCTTATTTAAAATGTTACTTACGCGGTTTTGCAGTTTCACCGACAACATACAACAAAAACAGACGAGTTGAGATCCTCCACCGTTTTTTAGGTCAGTTATAAAATACGGACGAATTGAGAAACTCTTCTTAAGTCAGATAAAAATACCAGTTTCATATTTAGTACGTTACGTACGTACGTACGTACGTACGTTAACGAAAGCTTTGATTTTAGCCACGTAGATTCAGTTTTAATTGTTAAGGTATTCAAATCGCTTAGTTTAAAAAAAACTGAGGATTTATGGGGAACATCAGTTAAAGTCATCCATCATGTCATAGATATAATTGCACCGCACTTAGCTTTAATCTACAATAATTGCATTTCAGAGGGGGTCTTTCCAAATCTTATGAAATATAGTAAAGTCATACCACTTTTTAAATCGGGCGATATGAGTGATTTAACGAATTTCCGTCCCATTTCTATTCTACCTGTTTTAAGTAAAGTTTTTGAGAAGTTAATGTTAAAAGATATGGTAGGTCACTTCAATAGAAATAAACTGCTTAACAGTAATCAGTTTGGCTTCACCAGAGGACGATCCACTACTGATGCAGCATCTGTGCTCATTAAATATATATACAATATTTGGGAGAAATCTTGTGATGCTATAGGAATTTTTTGTGACCTTTCCAAAGCTTTCGATTGCGTAGATCATGCGACTCTTATATTAAAATTAGAACATTATGGTCTGTCAAATAATTCTCTAAATCTTATGTCTTCATATCTTAGTGATAGAACACAAACAGTTGTTGTAAACCAAACACAGTCTATTGGAGCCCCTGTTAAGTTAGGTGTGCCTCAGGGCTCTATATTAGGTCCTTTCTTATTTTTGGTTTATATTAATGACTTACCACGCACAGTAGATAATCTTTGTGATATTGTGCTATTCGCTGATGATACATCATTAATTTTCAAGGTAGACCGAAAATCCGTCGATTACAGTAGGATAAATACCATACTAGGTAAATTACTTAATTGGTTTACTAGTAACAATTTGCTACTCAACGCTACGAAAACTAAATGTGTTAGGTTCGCTTTGCCTAATGTTAGACCGGTAGAATCTAGTATATTTCTTAATAATGAGAGATTGGAAATGGTAGATAAGGCGCTTTTCTTAGGGATAACTATAGATAAAAACTTGCAATGGAGTCCCCATATAGCAGTACTAGCAGGTAAATTAAGTTCGGCAGCTTATGCTGTTAGGAAAATCAGGCAACTTACTAATGTTGAGACAGCTCGCTTAGTTTATTATAGTTATTTTCATAGTGTTATGTCGTACGGTATTCTGGTTTGGGGAAAAGCTGCTGACATACAGACTATATTCGTGTTGCAAAAAAGAGCCATTCGTTCTATATATAATCTAAACTCCCGTGATTCCTTAAGAGTACTATTTAAAGAAATTAATATTTTGACAGTAGCATCACAATTTATTTATGAGAATATTATTTATGTCATTAAAAATCAAGACTCTTTTGTTAAGAATTGTGATGTACATAATTTGAATACGAGAAATAAAAATAAAATTGCTATTAAAAAATTTCGTGTCCGTAAGGTTTATAAATCATTTGTAGGTCAATGCATCCTTTTCTTTAATAAATTACCTGACGTTGTTTTAAAGTTACCATTTCCAATACTTAAAACTTACTTGAAAAAGTCGTTGATGTCTAAAGCTTACTATAGGGTCGAAGACTATCTAACAGATAAAAATGCTTGGCCAACACCTAAATAATTTAATAATTTAAATTAGTCTTAAAAAATATGTAAATATTGTATTATTGTCTAGGGGACACGGTTTCTGTAGGAGAATGTATCGAAACTTTAATGCATGTGGTCTTGCACCCTCACAGGTAAGTATAACTTGTATACTTTCTATATATATATATTTTTTATATTACTGTTGCTTATTAGTTTTGTGACAATTCTGAGTTTTGACACGTTTTCCTGCTCAACTACGCATGAATACATTTTTGGTGTTATGTGAGATTCATTGTTTTATATAATGCTAGGTTAAGTTTATTATTGTATAATATCATTAGCAATATTTAAAAAACGACTTACTGTTGAGTTTCTTGCGGCGTTTCTTCTCAGCAGTGGTCTCTTCCGAAGCGCTGGTAGATTTTTGACGTGTAAAAGTGCCCGTGCGTCCTACTTACTGAATAAACATCTTTTATCTTTATCTTTTTTATCTTTTAGTAGTTGTGAGTTGTCGGTTATTCAATATAATAATGAAGGGGCAAAAACTTAACGTATACAAGAATCCAAGGTTTTTTTAAGTAATCCAGATAAGTACTAAGTATACTTTTATTTAAACAATCAATTGTAAAATAACACACTTCTACGAAATAAAAAATAATAATTTAGCACCTCCTCTTTCTTCGAACAGCGATGAAAAAAACAACGACTTAAAAGTAGTAAATAATATAAAAAATCTTAAATATAATAATAAAATGAAACAAATTGTTATGCTTATTTCAGAATGTAACAATATTAATTTTCCGCCAGTAAAATGCATTTTTCAGTTTTGTCGCTCGCGTCACGTACATCTTGGGCAGGTTTCCAAATATTTTCAGTTGAGCGTTTATTTAGATTATTCAGTAACCGTTTAAAATGTTTCATGGTTAATTACGTTGAATATATTTTTAACCAGTTGTTTCCGCAACTTGCAGTAGGCGAACTACAATGTAGAATAATGACGGTTCGACAAAACACACTTTGCGAAAGTTAAAGAATGTCGAAACAAAAAAAATGAGTGTATAAGATCATGTAGAACGGATCAAAACGATTAAGTATAAGCTGATTATCTTTTTAAATTCCGTTGGTATTAAAATGATTTACATACACTCTTCTTTCCACTTGCTACGATCTTGACAAATTTATTTCGCTTCTTCAACATTCATACATCGAATCATGCACGCACGTCGGTTTCGGGTACTTAAGATTCGGCCCTTTTCCAGTATTTGTCCGACTGTCCAGTAGTTGTCCAAATGATTTAATTTAGTAGTAATTTGGTCGCCTCTAACTTAGAAAATACATACATACATACCTTCACGCCTTCATTCCCAGAGTGGGGTAGGCAGAGCTACAGAATTACCAACAACTCTATATAATATATTTCGTGCTTTTCCCTCTCATACAAAGTATAGGCAGAGGCCGACCTGACTGACCAGAGGCTGGCTGATCACTGGTGACTTAATATTATGTATGTATGTATGTATGTATGTATCTAAACATAAAATATCATTGTATTAAAAGTGATGTTCAACAATACATCCTCGATGTTGTAAAAAAAATATGTATTTTCTTCTCACTAATGATATTATTGATTATTTGTGCTCTCAATAAATTTTCTATTTATGTGTTAAATTTCAGCTTTGTTACTTTCTTAGTTTCCGCGAAAAAAGCCGAGGTACCATTTTATTTTATTATTTTTTATGGCATAAGGAAGGCAAACGAGCACACAGGCCACCTGATGGTAAGTGGAAACTGTGACCCATAGACTGCAAATGCACTGCCAACCCTGAGGACTAAGATGGAATGCCTCTATGCTAGTCATTTCACCGGCTGTCTTATCCCCAAACCGGAACACAATAATGCGAACACTGTTGTTGAGCGGTAGGTTAACCGTGATAGTTATCTTTTTACTAGAACTATTAAGGGTACCTGGATTGACTACAGAACCCTAAAAATCAACATTATAAGACCGCATTATGTAACCTTTAATAAAATCAACCTTCTTGGTTATCATTTTAATATCGTACAAAAACATTTTTCGTGAGATATCTAAGAGGAAATGCAATATCACTTTGCATATCTCCCGCAGAAGGGCCTGCGATAAAGTTTCCCTCGTTAAAACCGTCCCTAATGATTTTTCTCTTAAGAACATGAATCAGAAAAAATGTTGACATGTTTTTTTAGGCCTTTTCATTACTAGGGTATGTATGGGTGTATGGTAGTGAATATTGGGTGTGGCAGGACAAGCATGTAAGTCGTGTAAATGCAGTTGAAATGCGCTCTTTGCGAAGTATGTGTGGTGTGAAACTGATTGATAGAGTAAGAAATGAAAAAATCAGAGAGAAATGTGGAATAAAAGAAGATGTAGTGACTAAGATTGAAAAGGGCATGCTTCGATGGTTCGGTCATTTGGAAAGGATGGATGAAAGAAGATTGACGAAAGAGATATACAGATCGAAAGTGAGTGGAAGGGTCGGAAGGGGCCGCCCTAGGCGTACTTTTTCGAATCAAATCGGACAAATACTGGAAAAGGGCCGAATCTTAAGTACCCGAAACCGACGTGCGTGCATGACTCGATGTATGAATGTTGAAGAAGCGAAAGAAATTTGTCAAGATCGTAGCAAGTGGAAAGAAGTGGTCTCTGCCTACCCCTCTGGGAAACAGGCGTGATTTAATGTATGTATGTATGCATTACTAGGGTAAATTAATTACTACGAGATAACTTTTACTTCGCTTTATTTTACTTCAAATATTTTCAATTATTAATTAGAAATTAGTGTGGTTATAGAAATATCAACAAGTTTTAAAAGTTGTTGGTAATTCTTTAGCTCTGCCTACCCCACTTTGGAAATTATTTTTTATTTTATTTATTAAAAATTTATTTACGTAAACAATTAAACTAGTTACATCTATAGAGCATTGTCCCACAAAACTGTTTACACAGTTTGACTGCGGGATCATTGAGTCTCTTAACTATAGGATATAACTTTACTTACAATTTTTTTTTTTTTTTTTTATATAATACTAACTAAATAATTGAACATTTTTCTTTTAAACTTTGTCTTATTGGCCTCTAACCTAATATCTGTGGGCAAGCTATTGAGAATGTAGGGTAGACGTTTCTGCAGGCATCTGTCACCGTAGTAGTTAGCGACCCTTGGCACAACGTACTTCCCCGCAGCCACCGACCTAGTGCCGCATGAATTGTTGACAAGGGATAGATTATGCTCTTGAGTGCTGTGATGGTGAAGTGCTAACAGGAATTTATGCTTAAGGCTAACCGGGAGAATTTTACAGATTTTGAACAGTTGATGATAGTCTTTTTTACACTTAGCTTTAGTTTTTCTGTTTACAAGAAGTTTTAGGAATCTAATTTGTATATTTTCAATTTTAGTTATATTTGTTTTAAAGGTTAATCCATAGCAGTGAAGAGCATAATCTATAATAGATCCCACTAAAGTTTTGTACAAACACTTTAATGTACCTAAGGGAACCTTGGAACTTAAGTGGTAAAACTTGCCTAACAAGGCGTGACTTTATGTATGTATGTATGTAATTAGAAATCTTACTAGTGCCCCGCTTTGCAGTTCACAGAATTGTATATTCTAGCTTTGTAGCCGATATATTAATTCAGGGTAAACCTCTCTCCATTCTAAATTTATTTGAAATCCACCCAACCATCTCAGCATAAAGGGGTAAAAAACATACACATGAACTCGCATTTATAATATTAGTGTGATCAAAAAAAACCAGCGATTGAAAAATTACTGACATAGTACAATCGGGGACATTCTCATAGGTATCGGCTCAAAAATGCTAAAACAACCCGGCAATAGATTGCTACAAGCATGAAAGCTATCTACAAATGAAACTGAGTCCTTAATATCATAGTAAGTAAGGTGAATTCACTTTGCGCCGTGCGACCAGGCCCGGCTCCGGCATGTTGTAGCGTGAATCTACCTTAACACATCTAACAAATCCTTTAGTAATACTTACACATTTAACCATCTTTATGAAAACTGTTAAGAAGATTTTTTTAATTTTAGATAACTCTTTAATTAGTCAAGTATGCGATTTTACTATATTGAATAATATTACCTATCTTTACAATAAGTTTCAATGCTTGCATTAACAAAGGTTGAACATGCAAACTCTTTGGTTAGATGCATGGCTTGGAAAAAAAAATGAAAAGTAAAAAACACTAGTGCGAAAAACCTAACTTTCCACACGATATGCAACTAAAAAAAGTCAAAAGCACTAGTTTGTAAAGTTTAACTTTCCGCACGTTAATCAACAGCTACAACTTTTTGAGCAATTGGATTAAACAATAAAATCATCCATTACTATAAACAACGGGATAAGTCTTACGCTTAAAAGTCTGTCTGTGTGTCTGTCTTTATTTTCATAGCAATTAAACAGGTGAGCCTATACGAATAACGTATTTTTAATCATAATACTTTATTCAGTAAGGATTATACATTGTCATTCATGTTCAGTAGAAATAAATCACTAAAATAATAATTGCAATAATTACAAAATAAATACAAAAAGTCACTCACTAAAGTCGAATTTGAATGGTTGTTAGTTTAGTTTGATTAAAACGGGTAGACTATTGAAAATTTAATTAAACACTTTTAAAGTGAGGTCGCAATTTAGTGAAGGGTTTTTAATATAATAGTACTAAAATAAATCAACTCATATTTTTATCAATGACCGACTGACGAAGCGACGCACCAACACGACGCGAAAGTTGTATGTTTAGACCGGTGCACCTGGCGTACGATAGTCTCTACCTACCCCATTGGGAGATAGTATTTATGTATATATTTATCAATAGGTATACACTCATTAATAATTTCAAAATCTCAAATTTCATTTGGTTATACTATCACAATATGTTCTAGAAGCTTTAGAAGCTCAGAATATAATAACGGCCGATATTGCTAATTTAATATAAACATTATTATCTCGAATCTTAATACCTGTAAAATCAAACTCTATAACAACCATTATACCTAATCATATTGTAAAATAGTTGAAAATGTATATTAACATACATACGTAAATAAACTTACGCCTCCATTCCCACGGTGGGGTAAGCGGAGCTACAGAATTATCAACAACTCTAAAAGCTTGTTGATAATTCTGTAACCACATTTTGCGCAATCAAGCTATGTTTACCAGCGTATTAGTGACATGCTGCAAGCCCATCGCCTAACAGTACTACAAGCCTATATTCCCTTAGTCACCTCTCACGACATCCACGGGAAGACATGGAGTGGCACGACTGTAACCCGGCAACCACACATAAATAAAACAAAAATAAATATATACGTGTAAGTTAGATAAGTTTTGCAGCGGGCCAAAACACCTATGAAGAAGAGCTCCAAATTATTTTAGACTATAAAATAATAGACCCATTTCACTGGCGTATGTAAACAAGTTTAAATAATACTGTTCTCTGAAGTTACAATGACAAGTATACCTAACCTTTAGATAGAGGATGAAAATAAATAGTGATTAGAATAATGATACCTACCTCAAATTATTTTTCACTTCTCATGCTCGTAAAGTCCTTCTTTATGCTGGGTATAGGCTGCATAAAATCGCATTTTATGCTCTAGTGCATAAAGTAATTTCTTCTTTTAAGACTAAGGCAATAAGGCCTTACAGCCACATACACAATACACCTTCATTTAATTTATATATTTTTATGAGATTTAGGTTATATCTTATTATAATTACGACATATGTAATACTATCTTAATACTTTAAGATTAATGTGGGCGTGCATTTACGTAAAAAAAATATAAGTAACTCAAATATTTATAATAACTTGGCATTAAGGCTCAAACCAAACGTCACATAGTTGAAAATTAAAAAAAAATAAGAAAAATGGTGTAGCGGGAAGATAATTATTCGTCAAACAAAATTAAAAACTAACTAAATTTGTTGTGTTGCGGTTGAAAATTCAATAAATTATTCGTAAGTAATTGAACAATGTCTTCAAGTAGTGATAGTGACGATCAAAAAATGATTTCGCCTGAGACTTTAATGGACAGAAGTGTGAAAAATGTAATTGAGCAGATATTGCCGCCTAAATCGAAGAAAATCTATCTCAGCACATACGAAAGTTTTATGATTTGGAGGAACCAAAAAAGCGTAAACACGTTTGCGGAGTGTGTTTTTTTAAGCTAATTTGACGAACTGTCGATGAAATTACATTTTATGCGTGATAGAACATATTAATTACATTGTACAAATTAATTAAATTTTCTTGTATATGCTTAATCGTTGTTTTATTTCCTTGCAATCGAAGTGAAAAGCAGAGTGTAAAACTCGAGCATAAAACCCATTTTACCCTCGAAGTGACCATCCACCCTCGCCATACCGGCTCGGGTGGCTATATGCACGTCTCGGGTAAAATGGTACGTTTTATGCACTTGTTGTACAATCTACTATTATTAAAAAGGTTGAATGTATATTCATCATCATCATCGTATTATTATTATCCTGGGTTCGAATCCCGGTACGGGCAGATATTTGTGTGATGAGCGCGAATATTTGTTTCTGAGTCATGGATGTTTACTATGTAATTAAGTATATATTTCTCTAAATAAATATTAACATCGTTATCTAGTACCCATAGTAAGTACCAGCCTAGAGCTTAGTTTGGGACTAGGTCAATTGTTGTGACATTGTCCCCTGATATTTATTTATTTATTTATTACGTTGGGTGCGACAGGGACGAAAACTTCTCTTATCAATTTCAATGTCAAAAAAAGTTCGAACAAAATATCTTTATGACTAGAAACTGTCGATGTCTAATTGTATTTTCACTGAATGCGCTTTTCATCAAAAAATATGATATTAAATAGAGACTACCTCAAAATGGACGTCAAGACAATGATTAAGTGTATAAATAAATAATATGACCGTGCTTAAATTTCAAAAGTAGCTACGTGATGAAAGAATAAGAATGGTAAATTTATTTGTTTGTATGAGTGACTGGAGGAAAAGTTCCCGACTAACAGCTAACGTCATATTTATACTAAATTAATCCTTGTTTCCCTTGGTCACATAACACGAGAATGGCTCGAACAAATATCTTTTATTCTGTTCAAAATTATAAGAACAAGGTTAACGACTCGTTGGCCTATTTGGTAGTGACCCTGCCTACAAAGCTAGCGGTCCTGGGTTCAAATCCCGGTAAGGGCAGATATTAGTGTGATGAGCGCGAATATTTGTTTCTGAGTCATGGATTATATTTTGTATATTTCCTTATGAGCGAGAGAGAGCGGAGATATCGGTAGAAGACGTCCTAGACGGACGTACGGTGATCAGATTCCCGATGTACTGAATATGGGCCAAATCAAAAGTACCTGAAACCGACGATGGATGTTTTCCATGTATTTAATTAAATATTTATCTATGTTAGTATTTATATCGTTGTCTAGTACCCATAGTACAAGCCTAGAGCTTAGTTTGGGACTAAGTCAGTTGGTGTGACATAGTCCCCAGATATGTCATGTATTTATATATTTATCACATTTATATTTATATGATATATAACAATATAACTAATATGATAACATTAATAAGCACGAAAACTTTTTAAGAACAAGAATCAAGCCAGAACTTTTTTAGTCAGATTCAGATTCAGATTTTATTACTCTATATATACACTATAAATTACATGGCATGTAGAATTATAAATGCAGTTTAAAATAATTTAGTCTAGTTTTGAAGCTTAGTTTGGGGCTAGGGTCAATTAGTGTGACAAAATATACACTCGGGCGGCGCCGGGCACGGACGGCTAGTCCTTTATAAATTAATCTCATAAATACTTATACTTCAAACAAAAAAAATATATTTATTTTAATAATAACTTATTTAACCTAGCCCAGAATCCCAAAACACCTCCAAGATGGTTTAAAGTTTAATCACCGTAGTTAACCCAAAGTTGGGCAACGAATAAACTCCCAACACGTTGCCAACTTTAACTTTGAAGTTAAAGTTATCATGTTTTCTTGAATCGCTAACTTTGTACACGTTATATTTTATAATTGGATTTGTATGTAACTTGTATAATTGCGAAAGTAAGCTCGCGTTCAGATACTTATTGAGATTTTGATCAAGGTTTATTTAGTCTTTACTTTTTATTCGCGACTCGAGATAATCGACTGGTATCTATACACCGAAAACTGAAACCATAGTTGTAGACCATTGTACTGAACTGAAATTCAGTGGAAATTTTCCCGGGAAAACGAAAACTTTCTCTTTTTTTTCCATGTTTTTGCATATAAACCGATCTAGGACAACATATTATGACATACTGAAGCTCATTATGTAAAAAAAACTGTGAAAACGGCATTTTCACGTAAAAAACGAGAAAATTTTCGTTTTCCCGGGAAAAAATCTACTGGATTTCAGTTCAGTACAATGGTCCCTTACACCCTGTATGAAACCAACGAGAAAATTTTCGTTTTCCCGGGAAAATTTCCACTGGATTTTAGTTCAGTACAATGGTCTGAAGCTATGGTGTCAGTTTTCGGTGAGCCGTCCCTTACACCCTGTATTTTCTCGGAATTATAAAAAAACACTATTTTCGTACCAAATTTCACCGTAAATACCGTACCTACCAATACACTTTTTCTGTTGATATTAGGTTATAGGTTGTAGGGGGCTATTTTCCCCAACTCGACGACTTAATGTATGTATGTGTACGGTGAGGTCACCAGTGGACAGCCAAAGACCAATAGTCGACCTTATATGAGTGCGAAGAGTGTGAAATATATCTTTCGTACTCTTCCCACTCGTGCAAAGTATTTATAGGCAGAGGCCCACTGGTCTCTGTCTGACCACTAGCGACTTAACCCTATGTGTCTATGTGTATGTGTTTTTTGCGTGCTGGGTTTCTGATACTACTCTTGCCAACCCAGTTCTTCCAGAAAGCCTAGCAAACCCTTGATGTTGCCGACGGCTTCTGGTAGCGATCTCGGTGTTCCGAGGTGACGTGCCCGGTATGTTGATAGTATTAGGAAAGATACTAAATATTAAAAAAAACCGGTCTGTTATCTTTTTCAATTTTGATCTTATAAATTGCGATTTACTAAGATTTATATAGGTGGCAACGATAAAAACACTGTCGGGATTGCAAGAAGTATTTCCAACTCTGATAGAATATGATTTTTAATTTAACGGACTATACTCCTCCACTCCAAAATACAACAGGGCTCACCAATGCTACTAAAGTTGGTCACATGGAAACAGTATAAGCCGTAGTTTATCTTCAAACGAAGGTATATCGCTTGCTTGCTTGTGTGCGTGCCTCGACCGTACGCGCCGCGAGCCACCACAAGCAAACTCAACAGGACGGACCGAGCATGTTTTTGGTTCCGTGCGTAAAAAATATCGAGCGACGCAGATCAACAAAAAAAAATCACGTAAATGTCAATGAAAACTCTAGCACCTTAGAGGTAGAGAAACTCCTAAAGTGACCTACTTTTCTATTTATACTACACCACAAAAGCCTAGAAACCCTTATATTTAAACCTCGGTGCTTTCGGTCACACTTAGACCCTTAAATATCTTTTGTTCTTATCTCAGCTGTTCAGTGGAAATTGGTACGTTCCGCCAGCTACGATCTTAAAATCGGTACTTTACGATCACGAGTCGACATTCTAAGCCACTAAGTCACCGGAGCTCTTGTATAGAGCGTTTAAACCTCGTACCAACAGTTTTTTTTTCATGGGGGAAATCAGGGGATCACGTCACACAAATTGATCTAGTTCCAAACTAATTTTTTTTTCTTTTTTTATGTCATAGAGAATGCAAACGAGCACGCAGACCACCTGATGGTAAGTTAAACTGTGACCCATAGACATTAGCATTCACAGGACCGCAATCCTAAGACTGCAAATGAGCCAACTCTGAGGACTAAGATGGATTGCCTCTATGCTAGTCATTTCACCGGCTGTCTTATCCCCAAACTGGAACACAACAATGCGAACACTGCTGCTTGACGGTAGGTTAATGGATAAGATGGTGGTACCAACCCGGAGAGACCCGGCACAAGGTCCTCCCACAAGCTCTATAGTCATTTTCGGTCGCAGAATCTTCAAAGCAGTTGCAAGTGACAATAGTTTCGTAACTGCTACACATTGCGACTGTGATTGGGTTGGTTTCTACGTGTATAACGGTTTTACACAATGGGGCCATTAAACCACTGTAGTAACTGAGTGCTGTCACTGTGGCCACGCAGAACGGACACATTTGTGTGTACATATTATTTTAACACACTTTGCATTCAGTTTGTTACCAGTGTACAAAGTACTCACGTACTTTAAACCGCTTATATTGATTTAGTTAATGGTATCAGAATACCACCTATAGCGTAACCGAATCGTGATAACAATTCTTTAATGAGCGTTGCCATGGCAATAATAGTTCGATTATCATTATTATTATACACCGTGTTTTTATTGATTTACGATAACTTTAAGGGAACGTTCTTTAGGTCAAATAAAGTTAATTTCCCGAAGACAGACAAATGATAACTGTAACGGTTTTAAAGATATTTAATTTTTAAATTTAATCAGTTAATCACGTTGAACTGGTCTAAAAGGGTCTTAACTGTCTGTGTATGTCACGCCAACATTTACGTTTTCGACACTGACTATGAGTTAACTCTAAAGGCCCTTTTAGAATGACCAAAGATGCAACATTTAATTACTTTGTTCTAAACAGAAAAACAATTTTTTTTTGCAGTATTTAAAAATCTAATCTACCACTTAGTTTCTATGGATGTACCTAGTAATATGCCGAAGTTATCGTAAATCAAAAAAAAACACGGTGTATAATAATTATATAACCTAACCTAACCTAAGCACTCGTACCTTAAGAATCTTCATTATGTACCAATTACAAAAATAACTATTAATTTTACTGCTGCTTGTTTTACATACATACATACATAAACTCACGCCTTCAATCCCAAAGTGGGGTAGGCAGAGCTAAAGAATTACCAACAACTTTTAAAACTTGTTGATAATTCTGTAACCACACTTATTGTATATACATTCTTTAGATACTAAAATATTGCATATTTATGTGGTCCAAATTTCTGCCTATTCCATTTACAGGGAACTGGTTCAAAATTGATTTGCCAAATTGTGAAGTGGATAACCTTACATATCTACTTACAAACAGTGTACACAGAAGCTAAATAAAAGCTATTAATAAATGAATCTATGGCACTAAGCTGTACGTATCCATTACTAGCGGCTCGACCCGACTTCGCCCGGGGTGAACAATACATTAATATAATTGCTTATTTTTATATGGAAAGTCCCATTCAAATGTTAGGCTGGAATAGATAATGCGATGAGCATAGTTCGAACTTTATTCGTAACTTTTCCAATGCCGTGAGCATAACGCCTAAATCCGCATAATTTTAAAGAACTTGCGGGTCAAGGTCTTGACGAAGTTTTGTAACAAAAATTATAACATGTTGTAGAATCACCAACATGAATTCATTATTTAACATACATACATACATTAAATCACGCCTGTTTCGCAGAGGGGTAGGCAGAGACCACTTCTTTCCACTTGCTACGATCTTGACAAATTTATTTCGCTTCTTCAACATTCATAGATCGAGTCATGCACGCACGTCGGCTCTTTTCCAGTATTTCTCCGATTTGATTCGAAAAAGTACCGACCCTTCCACTCACTTCCGATCTGTATATCTCTTTCGTCAATCTTCTTTCATCCATCCTTTCCACCATCGAAGCATGAATTATTTAAAATAGCGCTTAAAAATATAAGACTCAGTGTTATTCCTCTAGCAAAAGACAGTCATTACGACGTGGTGAAAAATTCATCACAGAATTCTGCCAAAGCGGCACTACTAAAATGTGTCACATAATTAGCTACATTCCTGTCTTGATGAAAAGCACCGGTCAATTAGTCCTCTCGCATGCTGAGCTTCAATTAACAGCTTTCATCACGGCCCAGCTTTTCATGAGTACGTTTATTCGTTAGTTTCAATACTCATATTCATTTCAGCTATTGATGATAGATATTGCCCGTGATTTTCTGTGGACGATGTTTATTGATATTCGTGTAGCAACTCAAATTTTCTGAGGTAAATTTATTATTATTATTATTTAATATCTTAGCCTAAATTATGCAAAGTGTGGTTACGGAACTATCAACAAGTTTTAAAAGTTGTTGGTAATTCTGTAGCTCTGCCTACCCCACTTTGGGAATGAAGGCGTGAGTTTATGTATGTATGTAATATTTATTAGTATCAGAAAACGATCCGAAGACACTTTAATTTTGTAGTCTGTGAACCATGAATCGGCGCTTTTTCTCAGCTGTGATCCCTATTCAGCAGGCGCTGCTGGTAGATTGTGTAACGTTTAAAAGTGCCAGTAAGTGCTGGCTACTTATGAACTGAATAAACATCTTTGTCGGCCTTTTTCATTTGCAGTCTTAGGATTGCGGTCTTGTGAATGCGAATGTCTATGGGTCACAGTTTCCACTTACTATCAGGTGGCCTGTGTGCTCGTTTGCCTTCCTATGATATAAAAAAAAAAAAAAAAAATCTTTATATTTAACCACCTTAACTAGGAACCCATATAGTTTCGCCATGTCCGTCCGTCCGTCCATCCATAGCCTAGTTCAGAGACTCTTAGTACAAGTAAGCTGAAATTTGGCATGAATATACATATTAGTCACGGCAAGAAAGTGATAAAATAAAATCTTCAGGTCACAGGACAGGTTTTTTATGTGTTGCGGGTTTGTGGCAAAAAAAAACGATTACGGGTTCCGTTTATGAAATATTAAGCTTCAAAGCGCTATTTTTTGGTATAGTCATGTGCCCCCCCCCCCCCCCACCATACAGCCAAAACCACAAATGCTAAAAATCAAAAACATATGTTTACCAAAGCGCATAATAAAGAGATGATAAAATTTTGCAATTTACAAATCAATTATCATTGTTTAATGAAAGATTTTGGCACCATCATCGGAGAATTTTGAACTAATTAATTGCAAAAATATCTCTATCGATATCCCGAATACGCCAAAACATCCCATACAATCATACATAAACTCATGCCTTTATTCCCAGAGTGGGGTAGGCAGAGCTACAAACCAACAAATCCAAAAACTTGTTAGTAATTCTGTAACCACATTTTGCTTAATTAAGCTGAGACGTTAACAAGTGTATTAGTGACAGGTTGCAAGCCCATCGCCTAACAGGGGAGTTATTATGACAAAGCAATGCAGTTCTGTTTACGCTGAGAGAAAAATACAGAGCTATATAACTGCTATAGCTCTGTCCTTTACACTCAACGTAAAAGGAGATTCATAGCTTTGTCATAATAACCCCTCAGGACCACAAGCCTTTATTCCCTCTTTCTTACGGCATCCCCGGAAAGGCATGGAGTGGCACTATTCTAACCCGGCAACCACAAGTTGTAGTCAAAACACGTGGCACGTTTATTTATAGAAGGACCTTGTGTAGGGTCCGTCCGGGTTGATATCTTATCCATTAACCTACCGCCAAGCAGCAGTGTTTGCATTGTTGTGTTCCGGTTTGGGGATAAGACAGCCAGTGAAATAACTAGCATAGAGGCATTTCATCTTAGTCCTCAGGATTGGCAACGCACTAGCAGTCTTAGGATTGCGGTCTTGTAAATGCGAATGTCTAAGTATGGGTCACAGTTCCCACTTACCATCAGGTGGCCTGTGTGCTCGTTTGCCTTCCCATGCTATAAAAAAAACCCAAATAAAACGAAAACCAAGTTGTAAACGCAAATCACATATTATTCAGTTCCTACAAACATATTACTTGCGCATAGCCATTTAGCTCCAAAAAAAAACACGATCTCTATCCCTACATCGACAAGTCAGCTGTCAGGCAAGCTGCCTTGATATTGGATCGATGAACCAACGGCGGAGACGTCACGTCGTCTCGGCATTAACTCAATCGTTTCTGCTCGAGCTGACGTTGCAACCTTACTAAAATTTAGTCTTCAATTTTTAAACCGACTTGTCAAAAAAGAGGGTTAAGATTCGAGCAGTGTTCATCAATTCATTATACAAAGAGACTGAGCGGATAGTTGCAATGTGATTTTAATTATTATACTGAAGCACCAACACACATTCGAGTACCTTACACAAAATTTGCTTCTAACAAATGCTTTCATAATATTACTAAAAATTATATTAATATGTATATTAAAAGTGATTGGTAGGGTCGGAAGGGGCCGCCCTAGGCGTACTTTTTCGAATCAAATCGGAGAAATACTGGAAAAGGGCCGAATCTTAAGTACCCGAACCCGACGTGCGTGCATGACTCGATGTATGAATGTTGAACAAGCGAAATATTGTCAAGATCGTAGCAAGTGGAAAAAAGTGGTCTCTACCTACCCCTCTGGGAACCAGGCGTGATTTAATGTTTGTATGTTATACAATGTGAAAAAAATATCTTTATCTTACCTTATCTTTATCTGAGGCCCTAGTTTGAAAATCAAAATTCGAAGTAACGATAAAGAGCTCTTTCAATCAATTAAGTCACGACCAGTGGGATGGGGCAACCGGTTTAAATCAGTACGTATGCCTTGTTAATTTTATTGATAATAATAATTACAGGTCAAGGAAATCTTTCTTATTATATTTAATATAATAATGATATTAGAATGATGGTAGGTAGGTAATATAAAATATTGATTCATTTCATGTAAAAAGATCCCTGTAGTCATAGAATGCCTTCTCTACAAGCCATTTCTTAAACTTGTATTTAAATGTCGACAGATTATTTACAGTTATTATATCGTCGTATATTAAAAGAATAATTGGTGTATTGTCAGCGTGACGATAGATCTTTTATTTGAAAAAAATAGCGGCCGAGAAAAATATTTCGATGACATAAATATGTTTCATATGTGTATGGAAAAAAAGATTTATTTTTTGCAGACTATGCTAACGCCTTAGCTCTTTCAATTGTAAAAATGAAGTGGTTATGCAAATTGACTACTTACTATAAGCAGATTTTCAATGTTTATTATTTTTCCAAAACAATAACTAATTTTTCTGTTAACAGAACATGTCAAGCACTAATTATTTCACATTTTTTTCCGCCAGGCTTTGGAGAATAACTTTTGCGTAGGGTATATGGGACCAAAATGGTGTCCTGCCGTTTGACCAAAAGTCATTTGGCAAAATTACACTTGACAAACAACGTTTTGCAAAAAAAAAATAAGTCAATTGATCATTTTACTACTAGTCATTTTACAAATGACTTACTTTTCCGAATGATCAACAGTTAAATTTACATTTTACGAGGAAGACGAATCAGGGCATAACCGACTCGGATAGGTTAGGTTAGAAGGCAAAGGCGGGAGCTTGGCTCCCGCCGTGACCTTCGAGGTAGTTTTTTTTTCTGCCCAGAAATAGGTACACTAATTGCTAAATGATTAATTGCTAAGTGAGTTTTTGTAAGATGATACTTTTGTCAAATGTCTCGTTTGCCAAAATGATCATTTGGTGAAACGTTGTTTGTCAAATGACAATTTGTCAATAATTTTTTAGTCAAACATTAGTGAACCGACCTAAATACCCCTGTATATATGTTTGGATAATGCACGATCTTTACCTCCCTAACTAACCTGTCAGCCTGGTATTGGATCATTCCGACGACAGGCGAGTCACGCTATGTTGCCATTACCTCAATCGTTCACTCACGCTGACGTCACTTATCGACTGCTGTAATCAAAATGATAAGTAATCGGTAAGTTTTCTGGGAATAATGCCAAATTGCACGGCCGAAGTCGGACTTGCGCACTGAGGGTCCTGTACCCAAGTGATTTTGAATCGAATCAGAGCGATCCCAAATCACAATTGACCGTGGGTTCATGATTGAGGTACCGGGGGTTAGTTACTAAGACCTAGCTTTGTAGTTTAGTTTACGCAGAGAAAAGGACAGAGCTATATATATAACTGCCAAGCTCTGTCCTTTACGCTCACCGTAAACTAAACTGCAAAGCTAGGTCATAATAACCCCCCGGTACCTCAATCATGAACCGGTCCATTGTGATTTGGGATCGCTCTGAGTATAGTAAAAAGAACTGCATGGCTATGTCATAATCACACCTTGAGCTTCATTTAACACATAAGTTGAAAAAAATCCAACGCTTCCGACAAGAACATTATTACTGAATAGAATATCTAGCAGTAAAAAAAAATATAAGTGTTAATTTGAATTTGCGATAAATTGTGTACAATATTTTACTTTAGCAGACAAGAATATAAAATCCAAAAATAAAAGGCATTATCGAGACCAGCAAATATTCTGCGGGCCTTTCAAAGAAGGCAGTTAACTGCATAGTAATACTATAAGCATTTTAAATTGTACGTTGTTACCAATAGAGTATAAAATGCTTCGACTATTGCATTTTACTTACATACCTAACACTTTTTTCAACGACGAAGGGTTGCCTATGTAACTTATCAACAAAACGACGGCCAAGCGGGGCTATTACGTCAGTAGGGCAGTTACGTCGAGTGACTTAAACTCCCGTTCTAAAGTTCGTATCGAATAAAATAAATAGATATCAGGGGACCATGTCACACCAATTCACCAAGTCCCAAACTAAGCTCTAGGCTTGTGCCATGGATACTAGGCAACGATATAAAGTACTTACATACATATATACATTAAATCACGCCTGTTTCCCAGAGGGGTAGGCAGAGACCACTTCTTTCCACTTGCTACGATCTTGACAAATTTCTTTCGCTTCTTCAACATTCATACATCGAGTCATGAACGCACGTCAGTTTCGGGTACTTAAGATTCGGCCCTTTTCCAGTATTTCTCCGATTTGATTAAAAAAAAGTACGCCTAGGGCGGCCCCTTCCGACCCTTCTCTTTTGATCTGTATATCTCTTTCGTCAATCTTCTTTCATCCATCCTAAGATTGAAAAGGGCATGCTTCGATGGTTCAATCACTTGGAAATGATGGATGAAATACTTAAACAAGGATATTAATATACTTAAATATATAAAAAACATACATGACACAGGAACAAATATTCGCGCTCATCCCACAAATGTCCTGACTGGGATTTGAACCCAGGACCGCTAGCTATGTAGGCAGGGTCACTACCAACTCGGCCAACGCGTTGTCAAAGAGTGAAGTGAGTGAGTGAAGCAGAGAAAAATATATCAACTTGTCAATTGATACGAACTTTAAAATGGGAAATAAATCCACTCGATGTAATTGCCCCTCTGACAATAGTCCCGCCTGACCTTATAAAAAAATATTCTATCAAATGCTAAAACCCCTCGCCCAACTTTCAAAGAAATCGTTGATGCTAAAATAAGAACGGAGACAATATAGATTGCGATATTTTATGGGAAAGCTATAGAGATAGGAGAAAAAATATTGTCATGAAATAGTTGTAGGATATCGTACGAGTGAAAAGATATGTGACAGAGTAATAACTAAGGGGCTTTATTATTCTTGGTAAAATCGTATTGCTTTTGTTATGTTATCGTTTTGTCAACGTTTTTTGCTTTTTTTCGGAAGCCCTTCGTATCACATAGTTAATTTTACTCGTAGTTCAATTGTATTGCTTATTCATAAACTGTTTAAGGTTTCTTACCTCAAAAGGAATCAAGGAATCCTTTAAGGATCACTTGTCTATATGTCTGTCTGTCTGTCAAGACCTTTGTTGTCCGGAACGCGTGGAAGTATTATATTGAAATTCATATCATATACTCAGTCTGCAATCCCTTGAAGCTAGTAGTTTACTCCATATTACCTACGAGGAAAAAAGCACTCATGTGGCCAATTTACTGAATAAATATTTTTAAATTTGAATTTCGATTTATTCTGTGTATTTTGACACTCGCAAGAGAATTAAAACCTATAAGTTAACTACGTCCCGTTGATCTAAGAACATTTTTTTTTTTTTATAAATTATGTACGATGTTCTCGATGCACCAGTCAGACTCGCAGATTTTTTTAATGAACTCTAATAACCACGTAAACAAAACCGTGTAAAACTAGTTGTTAAAATAAAATCTGAACAAACTGAATGGGTTTACTGACCCTACATAAGGGTTAAGTTACACCCTAACAGCCACTTAAAAAGCATTTTCAGTACAACATACCCTACTTAAGAGGTCAGTGACTGTCACCAAAAAGGTATATCCAAACTATATTGCGAAATAACCGAGTAAATATACAACTAACAAGCACTTAAAACCTTAATGGACTTAAAATCCAAATGTTGGTAACAAAATATGACATTAGCACCCAAAGTTAATGCACTACAGTTGAACTTATATGTAGCTTAACTATATAGAACCTTAACGCAGTAATGTGTTATAGAGAGAGTGGTTTGAATTCAGTATATTCATAGCTGCGACAAGGTACTTAAATGTATGGCTATAAGAGCCAAGTTACTAAAAAGAAAGAAAGAAAGAAAATCATTTATTCGTGACATGCATAACAAAGAACAGATTAACAAATACAAGAAGAAAGTAGCCACGAAATGGTCCCAACTCTGCGTAATGCTGGCAAAGTCAGCGCTGGTCTTCCGTTGGAACCATCACGTGAAACCACGGAAGGTTACACACACATAATTATTTGAACACAAAACGAGAAGAAAAATAAAATAAAAAATAAAAACAAAGCTCTGAGTTTCGCAAAAAACATGCCCGTCCTTAGATGGCTGAAAGAGCAAAGTTACAGTCCCTTAGCCTTACTAGGAGTTAATGTTTGGAATTATTAATAGGTACTTAGCAACTAGATGTTAGAAGGTAGTATTAATTTGATGAGCGTTGAGTTATTTGCGCTGCTACATACTTACGGCCTTCTCCAATTTATGTATTTCGTTTTGACTCTTTTGGTCCTATAATATACAAGCAATATTTATATTTTTTTACTGCCCTCCTAAGGAGTAAAGGCGTATCTACTATGTGAATGATATTGAAAATTCAACCTTATCATAACTAGGGAATGTAATTTAACCGGTTATTAACCGATTTTGTATGCAAATACCCGGTTAAAACCGGTTTTAACCGGTTATTTGCATTCCCTAATCATAACCCATGAGAGTTTAATATGCTTCTATGAATTAATTGCACATGCGCCTTCTCTCCGTAGGAGGGCAGTTTACGGGTCTAATGATTTTGATAAAAATTGTCAACTTGTCATCCTCGGGAATTCGTTTCAACCTTCGTTGAGAGATTCGGTCTCCCAGGTTAGTATCAAGAAAAATAAAAAACCGGGTAAGAGCATGTCGGAGCATGCACAGTGTAGGGCTCCGAAGTCGTTACTACAAACAAATTGGACCTCGCGACAAACTTAACTTTGCCGTTACAAAACTGTTATCCCGATACATCGACATAGGTCGTGATCAGTTTACCAACACCGCAATTAAGTTTTCAGTGGGTATATATTTAAACCGTTTGTAACTCAAGAACGACTGAAGTCTACTTAGTAGTGATAGTTTTCCTATTATAGTAGTTTATGCAACAGTTGTATAAGAGAGGTCAAAAAAGACGAGTGGTGTGGTTACGATGTGAGCCGCAGGCGAACATCGTAAAGCAAAACGCCACGAGTATTTTTTGACTTAGTTATACACCGTTGCATACAATACTTTTTCTACGACTAGGTTTCAAATAAAATGCAAACTAACAAAATTTTATTTATAGATTTTTACTCTTTAATATACCTAGGTTAGAATACGAACGAACGAAGCACAGAACAACAAACGAGCGGGAAACATTCGAAAACAACAAAATATGTGTCTATGGTTAACTTTGTTTTTAAATTGATGTGCACTTGCCAGGTTTCATATTTTTTTTAAAGTTGCACAATCGATTTAACTTGTGAAATAGGGACTAAAAAACACCTAATGATTTGAGAAATGAATTCTTGTACCTGATTGGTCAATTTTAATATAGCTGCGTTCTGGTTGGTTGATACCAAATAAAATGTTTTTTTTAAAGAGTTAAATTAGTAAAAGAGTTTACATACCAAAAAGAACCTAACGTTCCGATTGACAGTAAATGTGTATTGTGATTGGTGGTTTAATTTGGTGAAGTATTTTGATTGGTCAAATTAACCTAGGTGTAAGCTTTGGCAGCTAGGCATATCGTTTTGGCTCAAAAAAGCACAAGTGCTGTTAAGGAGAATAGACTAGATAGACTTTTCTACGGAATGTTCTGCGGACATATTATCTATATTCTTATATTAGTGTTCGTGACTATATAAATGACAGATAAAAGTACAGGAGTAGGAAAAATTCATTACATTAGATTTCATTTAAGATATTTTTAAGATTTTTTGCATTTGTAGTTGGCATCTGGCTGCAGGGGGGGGGGATTCTTGAGTCTAACATAAATTAGCGCTATAAAGCTTAATATTTCATAAACGGTTACCTTAATCAAAAAAATGTGCCCACAAACCAGCAATATTTTTGAAAGTCCTATCTATCGACAACCCACACTATGGGGTAGACGAGAAAAAAAATACATGCCCGCGTTACGTGTAGGGGAGGTACAAATAAAAAAAAAACAATATTTTATTTTACCACTTTGTTGGCGTGACTAATAAGTATATTTATGCTAAATTAGGTACAGCTCTCTAGTACTAAGAGTCTCTGAGCTAGGCTGCGGACGGACAGACGGATTGACATGGCGAAATTAAAAGGGTTCCTAGTTTGCCTACGGAACCCTAAAAAAAAAACTAAGAAAAAATATTTATTCGTGACAAACAAAATACTGACATAGAATAAAAACCACTACTTCTAGTAATACTTTTACTTGTAGTAATATTGATACGAGTACACGTGAGTATTCTTTTATAGTACAGTCGAGTACAAAGACACTCGAATACTTATTTTCTCTTTTCCACTTTATCCAATTGAAATAGTGTATCAAAGTGTACAAAAATAGTTTTATCGACCGTACGAGTAATACCTAGACGTATTGCTATGTCAAAACTTTCAAATAACTATGTGATTGACCTGAAAGTTATAAAGAGCCGTGGAGAATCTTGGAAATGTCTCGCCAAAGCGAAATCAAGCACTTTGGACTACAAACAAGTCATGGACGTATAGTTAAATGATACGTAATATACTATCAAGGAATTTAAATTTTGAGCAGTTTAACCTACCAACGTTTTGCTGGGTTATACATTTTCCTCGTGTCATTCATCATACGAACATTAAAATTCCATGAAGGTACAATATTGAACTACGGTTTGGTAAATTGATGAAACAAGTGAAGTAGGTAGGTAGGTAGGTATAAAATAAATAAATATCAGGGGACTATGTCACACCAATTGACCTAGTCCCAAACTAAGTTCTAGGCTTGTACTATGGGTATGATACGAGACACCGATATAAATACTTATATACTTAGAGAAAAATATACTGAAATACATAGAAAACATTTAAACCCAGGACTGCTAGCTTCGTAGGCAGGGTTACTACCAACTAGGCCAGCGCGTCGTCAATATAAATAGGTACAACGAACCAACGAAAACTATGGAATTGGCCAGAGATTCAACTACATTTCAACATAATCCTAAACTTATTTATTATGTCCAAGGTCTATTTTCTCATGATGAAGTCGAAAAGTGGAGAATATTAAGCATATTTCTAGAAATATGTACTCAACTACTCGTGAACTACACTGCCTGCTTTTAAATAAATTTACAATATAAAAAACCGGCCAAGTGCGAGTTGGACTCGGACTGAAGGGTTCCGTACCGTTATCCATAAAAAATCACGTTTGTTGTATACGAACCCTTCAATATTCATTTTATTCGGTATTTAGTATTTGTTGTTATAGCGGCAACAGAAATACATCATCTGTAAAAAATTCAACTGTCTAGCTATCACGGTTTGTGAGACACAGTCTGGTGACAGACAGATGGACAGACGGACAGCGGAGTCTTAGTAATAGGGTTCCGTTTTTACCCTTTGGGTACGGAACCCTAAAAAAACAAACATGAGGCGGATCCCAATTATTTTCCTTAGATCAAAAATTATACAACGCCTCATTATTATAAAAAGATGAAATGCTCCAGATGTAAAATATAAGGAGCAATTTAATATAAAAGGGCCAAATACATAATAAAGAGAAAACACGAAGGCTGAGACCATTAATCATGAAATTCATGAGTTCATTGCGATTTCGGCCGAATCTCATCTTAGCTGTGGAATGAAATGCTTTCATTTGGCTAATTTACTATTGTCTCAGGCGATTTGGTTTCTGATTGTATCGTTCACTTTGATTACACTCTTGTTAATTGGAGTGGAACTTGGGGAAGGTTTTTATAGATTGCATTGGAGACGAGCTATGTTATTTGCATCACAAAGGACAAAGGGTGAAGCCAAACAAGCGTATTTTTTTGAGTTTGTAAATCGCATAATAAGGGGAAAAGTGGATACATCTCTTCGTCCAGAAAAATCCAGAAAAGGTTATGACCAAATTCAAAAGCACATGGCACACAGATCCTAAATTAAAACAATAAAAAAACAAATGACGACCAATCGCGGGTAAACGCTAGTACCTAAACAAATCCATATATGAGAAGGAAAATAAACAATAGGTAGCTAACCTATCCATGTAACGCCCTGCAAGGGCACAGCAATTTTAGACACAATAATAACAATATTAATTTCATCGACGAATTTTTCAATAACGTCATATCGTTGACTCAAACAAAGACAAAAACCCACTATCACAAATTATGTAGACCACTTAATTATAATAACAATGAATACTATCACCTAAATTTAAAAATGTATATCGAATTAAGCAATAATTTGATATTTACATAATTAATTGTATTAGGAATATTTTTACGTGTAAATTGTACCATTTTTTTTTATTATTATTGCATGGGAAGGCAAACGAGCACACAAGCCACCTGATGGTAAGTGGAGACTGTGACCCAGAGACATTCGCATTTACAGGACTGCAAATGCACTGCCAACCCTGAGGACTAAGATGGAATGCCTCTATGCTAGTCATTTCACCGGCTGTCTTATCCCCAAACCGGAACACAACAATGGTACCAACCCGGACGGACCCTGCACAAGGTCCTCCCACAAGTAGTACCATTTTATCGTGGAGCTAGAAAACAAAGCATTTTTATATCAACCAGTTATTTAGTTCATTGAGGTACAAAGCTTGATCTCAGCCATTAGGCGGCCTCGTCTTTTGTAAACGAGATTTCCATCTAAAGCGGTAACCCTTAGCTTTATCGAATTTCATCGAATGCTGTGTTCTGTTGAAACCATTATGGTTTTAAGATCTTCAACAGAACACATTATCTTAAACATTAATTATGTAGATTAAGTTGGTTTAGACTTGTGACTAGTAGAGAAAATAGTCATGCGGAGAGAAATTGCCTTTTAAAGAAATGAAAATTCTGCGTAATGGTCTGTTCGTTGTAAGGTAATTCAATAAAAAATAAATTATTACTCGCAAAATTCAAAGGTTAAAATATTTATTCAGTAAATTGGCCACATGGGGGCTCTTTTACACGTCGGTAATATAAACTAAATCTACTAGCGCTTCGGAGAAGACCATCATTGCGGAGAAGAAGCGCCGCAAAAAACTTAGCAGAAGGTTATTTTTTCAATTATTAAATACAATAAAACTTAAAAGTATCTAAGTTACATTACAAGGTAATAAAGTAATAAATAATTATTTTTAAAAACTAATTACTAAGCGATATAAAAGTTCTGAAGCTCGAATTTTTTATTTCACGAAGCATTTATATATTTCTTTCTAACAAAAGGAGTTTATTACTTAATATTAGCATGAAAGTATTATAATGTATTTATATTTGAAATGGACTATTTATTAGCTTTCATTTGATACCCATACTGTTATTATAAAAAACCTTTATTTTATTCCCCCTCTAGTTTTTTTCGCGGACGCCCTATTGAAATATGATATACTTACCCTAATGGCACTTCGACCATTAAGAGTGTGCCCAGAAATATACATACATACATATATACTTATTTACATACATGTATACGCTAGAAAAACATAACCCTCCTTGTGACGCAGTGGGATAAAAATAGGTACCTATGTAAGCAATTTACTTTAAAACATTTAGAGCCACATTACTTCAATTAACCAACAACAAATCCAATGAAAAACAAGCTTTAAAAAAACCAAACTGCTATTTGGATAATTTCAATACTTACATATATTACATTACATATATAATATTTCACATTTAAATAATTTTCATATAGCCTATGAGACTCTAGTGGTGAAGGCGAATCAAACCATGTATAATTTATTAAAATCGGTTTAGCCGTTTGGTAGTGACGAGCGGACATTGAGTCGGACATATATGTATACAAGTCAAACACACAACCCTCCTTTTGGGCTTTGCCGCAGTTGGGTAGAAAGGACTCAATTTATCGTCATTCAAAGTTTTCAGCATCAAATGTTTCAAGCCCTAAGAGATTTCTTATCTACCAAACGAAATCTTAACTTTAATTGAGCAGTTTATAAATTCTTCGGTATTTCCAAGAATTTCTGAACAAAATTTAGATTAGTTGTCAACTAAATTATTAATTCATAGTCAAATTATAAAACTTGTTAGAAATTTTCTTTGAATTTTCTGATAGCGCTGTATATTACTGGAAAATTCTGGAGGATTATAGAGTTTACATAATGTACTTACTTACATAATTATAATCTAACTAAATAGGGTGGAAAGTTTTAAATTAGATAATAATATATTATGCTTAACAATCATAAAAAAATAAAGTTTCAATAAAGCATTGTAACACTCAATAAACGTCTTTGTTGAGATTTTATTATCTAACTAAAACATATCAAAAAAATTATAATACCAAAAATAAAAAAAACAGGTTAATAATAATTGTATTCATATAATATACATTTTTATTATTTTAAAGCTTAATATTATAATTTTTAGTGGTTTTCGTAATGTGTTGAAAAACCTTATTTAAACGAAATTCTAAAGTTATATAAATTATAAGTAATTTTAGCCAATGAATACAAAAAAAAATGATTAGAATAAAGAATAATAAATATTGTTGCTTTTTTAAATATCGTTAATGGTCCTTTAGCTTAAGTTAATATTATTGAAGAAAAACCATTTGCATTTTAACATTCACCCCTAAAAGATTTGCAATTAAATCTTGTTCCTTATACAAATTTATTCTTCCTAAATTAACATTGGAACCTAAGTTAAAATAGTAAAGAATTCCTAGAAGTCGGTAACTAAATATCCTAAACATTATCTTAACGACGTGCGTGCATGACTCGATGTATGAATGTTAAAGAAGCGAAATAAATTTGTCAAGATCGTAGCAAGAGGAAAGAAGTGGTCTCTGCCTACCCCTCTGGGAAACAGGCGTGATTTAATGTATTTGTGTATGTATGTATCTTACTAATAACATTAAAGGAAACTTCAAATGTTCGGAAATGTATATATGGAATGATTTTACGGTATGGAGAAGGTTAACGAGCACACAAGCCACCTAGGCCCCAGAATAGTAAGGAAAGTAGTCTTTATTATTTAGGGGAAAAAAGTGCTTTTCCAACCTATTCGCTTAGATACGAGGTTGAGAAAGTAAAGGGACGATATGCAAACGGTATTAGCGTTTTTTTTTATCACTCAAAATGTATGAATGAATGAATGAATGAATGAATGAATGAATAGTTTATTTGCATAAAACAAGCGTATATAAAAGGTGTTACAATATTATTTCAGGTCGTATCTTGTTTTGCTAAGGCTCATCGAAACGCACGACAATGTCATCCCATACATTTTTAGTGATAGAAAAGGAAAAAGCTAGTAGCGTTTTCATCTTGGCTAGGGCCTCAGAAAGTGGGATCTGTGACCCATAGATTAATGCAATCTCAAGAATACTAAAAGAGTTTCATCATCATCATCATCATTTCAGCCTATTGCAGTCCACTGCTGGACGTAGGCCTCCCCCAGGGTTCGCCACAAGGCCCGATCTCCCGTTTTTGCCATCCAGTCACCACCAGCCACTTTTTTTAGGTCGTCGGTCCATCTGGCTGGAGGGCGTCCTACGCTACGCTTGCCGAGCCGTGGTCTCCACTCGAGAACCCGTCTACTCCACCGATCATCGGTTCTGCGACAGATGTGACCAGCCCACTACCACAAAAGAGTTTAATTTGAACAAAAAATATTTTAAACACGTTCCTACGTTGATATTTTTACATACATACATACCTTCACGCCTGTAATCCCAGAGAGTGGGGTAGGCAGAGCTACAGAATTACAACTTCAAAAAGTACCAACAACTCTAAAAGAATGTTGATAATTCAGTAACCACATTCTGCACAATTAGGCTAAGATGTTTACCAGCGTATTAGTGACAGGTAGCAAGCCCATCGCCTAACAGTACTACAAGCCTATATTCCCTTAGTCGCCTCTTACGACGTCCACGGGATGACATGGAGTGGCGCTATTCTAACCCGGCAACCACACGGGGCAAATTGATATTTTTAGTAGCGAAATTCCATGTTTATGACGCAATTACTTATACTTGACTATTTTATGCTTATTATAGGGATAAAACAAAAATTGAATTAATTTTGTATTTTATATTTAACACAAAGTTGCGATGCAAGTCTGTCTGTTTGGCCGCTTGCTTCGTCTTAACTAAGCAACGGATTTTATGCAGTTTTCATTATCAATTAGTAAAATATTTCGGAACAGCGAATAAAACGTCCCCGTAGAGCGAAAAGTCACTAAGTCGTATTTATCTGATTTGAGATACGGAGGTTCAAAGTTATGAAATTAAAAAAAAAATCTAACGTTTCTTTGGGATGACACATTTATCTTATTATATATAGTCTCATCGCAAGGATATTAATGTTTCGGTATAAGCTCCAACTGCCAAATCGAAGCAAGTAGCTCATTTTGCAAGTGATAAGCGATAATTACTATTATCTTTTAAATTATGGACCTAAATCTCAGTTAGTGATTTTTAGACTAGAGTTAGTGAATTGTCATTCATTTTTAAAGTATTAATTAAGAAAATAAGATGATCGAAAGTACACTAAAAATACTTAGTTAATTTTCGCTTTCATATTTTGTAGCAAGCTTTGCAATTGTCAGGTAACTAAGTTGTTTTAGTGAATTTGGGAACAAAATTGTGCTCGGTCAGAAGCATAACTGAATAAAGCAAAAATAACTAAAATGACTTAAGTAACCACTTTGGCCGATTTTATTTTGGTATAAATTCATTAAGTAATTTAATTAATTTTAACTTCAATTCATGCGCAAAAACAAAAAAATAATGAATTTACCAACTTTCTAAAACTGGATCTATGACTGCTATTCACTTAGCAATAAGACTGAAATTTGCAGAAAAAAAATGCAATATCGGTGCCATTAAAAAGTCGATTTCGACATTTTGGGACTTGGTGACTTTTCGCTCTACGGGGACGAAAAAGCGGTAGGTAAAAGACATTCAATTCTTACAACTTATAAAAAAAATGGCACTTGAAACAGTTGACAGACGAATACTTTGACAAAAGATAGTTACGTATCCTATATACGGTGTAACTAGTTTATTACGAGAATTTACATAATTATAAGATTGAGTTAAAAGGGAAATCATATCCTAACGGCATTTTAACATCCTGCTTGTGATTTGTTTAAAATAGCTATAGTTTTTTTTAAGTCGTCCATAAATTCTCATACCATACATAAATTATTACGCATAATAAAAAAAATAGAATTGCAAACAGCCGTAAATCAACTACAAACGTAATACAGTTTGCACCTGGCGGGATTGAAACCGAAGCCCTACAGTCTAGTTAGTGCAACCACCGCTTAGACATCATAATTAAAATAACTTATTTTTAGTTTCCTAAATATGTCATTATTTTTAATTTATTCCAGGTGAAAATAAATGTAAATTGGCAACATAAGTAAACCTTGTAATAAATTATTAACTAAAAAATAAATAAGAACAATTTCCTTCCACCTCGTTTTGTTTTTGTCCAACTTATTATATTCAAAAGGGTTTATTACAATATCATAACTGTAGCTACTTAAAAGAAACCTTCACGGCACTAAACCTTTTCTAGAAACGCTTGCGTCATAACCGTAAACACTAAACTGTGCAACCCTAAATCAGCGGTTTGTAATCCTTAGGGGCAACCCTATTATAAACTTGAAAACCCCCTTCAAACATTTATAACGCGGTAACTTTAATCGCGTTGGCTAATTAGCGGGCAAACATTTCATAATTAAAGTTCCCAAAAACAACTATATTAAAAATGCTTACAACAATAAATTAATTTAAAAGTTCAAATAGAATTTTAGCGCCAAAAATTAAAAATAAACTTACATTATTCAGTATCTATTCCAAAATCGAAAGCACTCGCACTAACACACACACACAAGCACAGTACACTGTTCGGTAATCGATGTTTTTTTTCCGAGGGAGACGAAGGAACGTGCGTTCAGCCGCGGCGTCGGAACGGACTGCGGCGCGGAGGGTGGCGCTGCGATCGCCCGGGGAAACGCTTCAAACACCGGCTCTATATTTTTCCCAAATCCGGAAACCTATGTTGGATCGCATAAAGTCATATTGATATGCATAATTAATTTTAGCCAAAATAACAAAATGCATACAAATATTGTCCTAAAAAAAAATAATTAAGAACCACAGCGAAAAAAACCTGATGCACTAAAAAAAAGTTTTTTTTTTGTGTTTATATACCTATCGACGCTGGAAAGCGATCTTGTCGTATCTCGAAAAATACGACAATGATTTTTTTACATATTTGGAATCAGAAAAAACTTGCAAATGTTTCGGTCCAGGTTTCGTGCTTCTACGATGAATTTTTTTTTCCGAGTTACGACGTTGAATTTGGACATCGATTTATTGCGAAACTCACAAAAAAATGCTGTAAATACGTGAAATAAGCTATTTTTTTATAATAAAATAGATACACCAAATATCTTTCAATATTTTTTATAATATTTAGGGACAAAAGTGGGGTCAACGGCGGTCCTCCTACGTCATTTAGGCGCTTCGCGCCTGGACAACATACTAAGTTAATCTAACCTAGCCTAGTAACCTAACCTAACCTAAATTATGGATAATGAAAGATAATATTATAACAAATAATGAGTAGCCCAAACAATAATATGCATAATGTATATTAGTTGAATACAAATTACATACATACATAAACTCACGCCTTCATTCCCAGAGTGGGGTAGGCAGAGCTAAAGGATTACCAACAAGTCTAAAACTTCTTGATAATTCTGTAACCATATTTTGCACAATTAGGCTAACATGTTTCCCAGTGTATTAGTGACAGGTGGCAAGCCCATCGCCTAACAGTACTACAAGCCTTTATTCCCTTAGTCGCCTTTTACGACTTCCACGGGAAGACATGGAGTGATACTATTCTAACCCGGCAACCACACGGGTTATATAAATTGTAATATTTTCAAAATAAAAGGGGTCTTGTAGTAATTTTTCAACTAGATCATCAGATTTAAAGTTAGTAATTATATTTTGCAACCGCCACAGATAACATAGTGTAATTGTTAGTTATTTATGTTGGTTCTTTAAGGTAATACGCATGTCTTCTGAGCAACAAAAACATAATTTAGATTATAAGTGTAAACTTTTTTGTCTTGTGTACTATGTACTTTTTAAATTTGTTCGTTTCCTAATGTGTAATATAAAAAAAAAACCTCCTTGTATGTATAGCGTGTATAATTAGGTTTTTTGAGCGGTCTTATACAGCGTGAGAGTTTTCGGAGTACGTTACGCAAATATTGCTGCGTTTCGAAACTGCTGTCAGTTGTTATAATTTACTAGTGGTAGTTAAATGTATTTAATGAAGTGATTTCACAGATTTTTTTATGTATTGCGTTATGAGCCGTAGTTGTATGATAAACAATAAAAATGTGTTTATAGAGACATGAAGTAAATTTTCAACGCTGCTGTGCCGTCACCACCGCTGTCGAAATTTATAAATTTATTGATGTTAACAATAAAAAGATAAAACTAAACTTATTTAAATTAAAATAAAACTAAGCTACTCAAATATTAAAGATGTAAATAATAATCACCACTATATAAATAACACCCCGTCTAGCAGGTCCGCTCGCGGCATGGTCTCTATGACACTGGCTGCATTACCTCTCTGGATAGCTAGCCCAATCCTTTGGGAGAGTAGTAAGCACCAGTTTTAAGATCTTCGGAGGTGTCTATGAGCCGGGATGACAGAGCCTTAATAAAGCTTTTCATATCGGCTGACCAAGGACCCATGGTCTCCACTGCAAGCGCCATAAATTCGTAATTATTTAATAATGATGAATATTTGCGGCGCTTGATGGTTTGGGCCTGGTCAGCTGCTGCACCGGCCCGGTTACGGGTTGTTTGGACGCGGGACAGGGCGAATGTGTCAACACACGTCGCGTCCCATGCCAGTACCCTACCCAGTTTCCGCGGCACCAAAGTAGCTCCGTCTGGTCGCTTGCCATCGTCTCTATGCTAACCAGCCGGTTCTAGGACAGCTATTTATTTGATTATTGTTTGATATTTTTTAATATTACCCATTAATTTATGAAGTCTTTTTATTTTAATTAAGATTGTATTTTAAATAAGAAATAACTATAATAACAATACTGTGGACAATAATTACAGTGAAAGAAAAAAACGACAACATATTATAGCAACTAAGATACCGGTCCTACCAAGGGGCGAGGAGGCGATTAGCTATAGCTCGCTCAAGAAACGAACAAAAGATACAGATCCCGTGTCACTAAAAGAGACTCGTATATTAATAGTTGATCGCTGGCTGTTCACACTGCTGGCAAGGACTCTTTCCACTCGTATGTCGAAACGAAAAAAAAGATCACTTGTCAATAAAAGAGACACAAATATTAATAGTAGACCGCTGGCTGTACTCGTTTGGGACCAGTGCCTAATACTAAAGCAAATATGTAATAGGATTTTTGTGTTTTTTTTATAATTGAGGTTTTTTTTGTCATTAACTTGAAAATTACTTAAGTCAGACTCGCACTCGCAACAGATAAGAATGCGTTGGGAATTATAACCTTGCTATTTTTAAAAAGGCAGCGACATAATAATAATATCAGGAGTCACGTCAAAAATACAAACGCGATGATTTGAGAACGCCTAAATACATTGAATGGATATAAATATGATTATTTGAAATTATAGTACCTAGCTTTACAGTTGATCGAACTTGTTTTTTAAACTCAGATGAGTAGACAATGTAAGCGTATTGATTGATCTTTATTTAAAAATGTTAAAAAGATTTTTTTTAACCCGTAGTGTAAAAAAGTTTCTGACAATACTAATAATATTAGAACGACCTGGTTGACGTAACTTTTTTAAACACAACTAACAGCTGGATATGACTTTTTCGGAATAAATTTAATTAGGTATTCATTAGACATCAAGCACTGCTTCTAATTTAAATCACCCTGTGAAGTCACAAGAAAAATTGGATTTTTTATTAAATTTTCATTCATCCTGACCTCTATTTGAGCTTGCCTTTTTCCTCATCCGTATGGTTTTTAGGGATCCGTAGTCAAACTAGAAAGATTAACGTCGCAATGTTTAATGGAAATTGGTTAAGCCATTAAAAAAGTTAATATTTTTTAAAAAAGTCTAGCAAAAACATTATCGTCGTTGAAACTGCAAAACCGCGTAAGTAACATTTTTGATATGGAGTAAAATGCACCTTTTTAATGAACACGTAAGGTTTATTTTACTCTCTCATAAATTTGTTTAAATCACCGACGATATTAAAATACCAAGTTCTGTCATTCGAACTGAGTCATTCAAAAAGCGACCCTGTCCCTTTCAAATGGACCAGTCCTTGGAAGATAATTTATCACGGTATGTAAACGTCAGCACAAAGTGTTGGACCCTTCCTCTGTCACTGCTGCACTTAGCTAAGTAGAAAGGGATGGTAGATATATGTATAGATAATTCTAACGTGAGATACGGTATGTACGAGTACATAGTAGTTAAACACATCAAAGTTTCAGAATCTCCATTATTTTCGGTAAAATCATACTGATTTTGGCTTGTTGTGTAATTCATTTATTTATTTATTTATTTATAAGCAATAATGTATGGACGAACGTACTCTTTATGGTAGAAACAGAATATAGCACAGTTATTTTACTAAAACTAATTGTTTTAGGGAATCTCTTCCAGTAAACCTTTGAGCGATTGAGATGGCAATAAGCACAACCATTAAAGAGACAGAAGATAAAAATATAAATACATAATATCAAGCAAGATAAATGAACGACTATACTAGTATCATAAGTTAATAAAATAGTTACCTTTATTTCTATTTATGTTACTAAATAAATGAAATAAAACATATTAATTTATCAATGTATTAAATCAATGTATTTTATTTTAACAGTTTTTTTTTCAACGCTTTTTTTTTCTACGCACAGATCTTCTTTTTCTGTTTCGCCTACAGGTTGACTGGTAGAGAATGAAATTGGGCATTAAGTCCGCCATTTGTACTTTATTGTATTTAATGCAAAGAAAATTAAATAAATAAATAAATATAATATAATATGTATGAAAAGTAGAAAGGACATTCACACACACACAAACACACAGTTAAAGGCTTAGATCAACAACTAGTAGAGACCAGCGAAAATTCAAAATCTTTATTGCATTTCACAATACAAACATAAGAAGGAAAACAATAATAACAACAAAATCAAACTTGAAAAATCCTACTGTTGCTAACCAACTTTAAATCGTTATAAATCCTAAATGATCGTTTAAAATGAAAAATGATGAAAGCAATCTAAATATCATTTTTAAATACCTACTCAATGATACCCCATTTGTCATAATTTATCGACTTTTTTTTTCATTTTACAATATGGCGTCTGTCTGCCGCCATATTGAATTTTAATTACTGTAGTATCTTTAGTGACTCTCACAGGATTAAGACAAAACGATTGATATCCGAATCATTAAAATCGCTTTACGCGTTTAGTTTCTAAAGCGCCACAAATGGACAAACATACACACATTGCCCTCCTACAATAAGTATCCAAGTGACGCTTCGCAAGTGCACAGTAATTTCGCTGGTATTCGTATGATATTCTCAACGTTTTCATTGCTTTTGTTTAATTGACAGTAAATTTGTGTGATCTGATCCCCCGGATATTTCTTTATTTCTTTTTATTTAATTTGTCCAGGGTTAAATAGGTTATTAAAAGATAAAAATAAAAAAGAGATAAAAGATGTTTATTCAGTAAGTAGGCCGCACGGGCACTTTTACACGTCAAAAATCTACCACCGCTTCACAAGAGACCACTGCTGAGAAAAAACGCCGCAAGAAACTCAACAGTCAGTGGTTTTTTTAAATATTGCTTATATAAGTAATAATAATAAACTTAACCTAGCATTACATACAACAATGAATCTCACATAAAACAAAAAATAGTGAGTTTTGACACATTTTCCTGCTTTACTGCGCATGAATGTATTTATGAATGTGTGCGTGTGTACGTTAGTCATAAGTAGAGTAATAAGAAATCTAAAATCGATTGCATAGATAAACACATAAGTTTCAAACCTATATCACCCCTTTTTTTGCTCCAAGTGTTAAAATACATAGCTCCCTCCCAAGTACAGTTTCCAAAACAAGTAATAAAAAACTAAAACAAAACGAGGAATGTATCACAACCCGACCCGCCTACGTTTTACTCTGAATATAAATCGTATACCATAAAAAGTTTATGGGGTAACCAACTGCTGTCAACTTTATTATCTTCAGCGGAAAAAGCGCTTTATATGGTTTTGAGAAAGCGGCTTTCTTAGGTTTGGAGGAATTCGTATAAAAACAATTATCATTTTACAGTAAGCGCTTGATACGGATTATGCCGCTAATCTTTGTGTAAATGAGTTGAAATAAAGCGCTTGAAAGCAATTTTGTGTCGTATCGTTAAACTTAAGCATTATATTTGTGGTACTGGCCGAAAACAAAATACTCACCGAATTTTTAATTTCGCGTTCTTTATTCGGTTTTCGCTTGTTTGTTCTTGCTTCCAGTTTATATTTCAGTAATAAGGTTGTTCAGTTGTTCTCAGTAATAATTTAATGTTATTTCTCTTGTATAAACGTATTATTTTACAAGTAGCTATTTTATTTCAGTACTGGATGGTACTTAGGTAGGTTTCTTTTTACATTGTGCTTACAATATGTTATTTAACATGCTTCGTTCGTATTTATATCTTTTCGGAATGAGCTTTGATCACGCTTTTTAGGGTTCCGTAGCCAACATGGATATGTCACAGGCATTTTACTCAAAAACTACATTCAAATATTGATGAAATTTGTAACATATAGATATCGATGGTCCCACCGAATAAACGTGTATGTGAAAAAAGCTGATTTTACAGGAAAAAATAAAAACGTTAAAATTGTAATTACGATTAACTGAGACAATATACGTATATAAGATGTATACAAAAAAGATAGATAGTAAAATAATCTTTGTATTAAAAAAAAAAAAACTTAGGTATAAAAGCTAGTTTTCAAGAAAATTGAGAAAAAGCCTGTTATTTTATTATTCTAGTGCAGGTAAGCGAAGTTAATTTGTGTTTTAAACGTTTACACGTTTTTTCGTGTTATAAGGCTCGTCTACTTTATATGTAATGCAAAGTAACGTTAGTTTTTGTGTAGAATCAAGACTATTGCCTTGATGTGTACTAAACTCTTGCATGCTTCTTTAGGTAGAAATATACGATTGTTATAAACAGCAAGTTACTTTTCCACGATTTTGTTATATAATTTATGTTGTGCAAAAATACTTAGCAATAACTAAAGCGTTTTAATGATTGTTTTGTAACTGAAATTTTCTTGTTTCTTTACTGTTAAAACAACGTTAAAACCAAACAAACCTCTTTTTATTTAATAAGTTTTATAAAAAATCTTTATATAAACCGATTTATATAAAATAACGCATACTCGCCGTGGTTGTACCTATCACTGATACAAATACAGCAGGCTAGGTCAAGATTTTTTCATTGTGTCTTATTAAAACAAGGAAATATTTTTTCTATAAAACTTTAATGCAAAGTCAACGAAACATAAACATTTACTTAGCTTTAAAATCCAAACAAACTTATTCAAAGAAAGTAATAGGGTAATTCCGGGGTAGTTGGCCATATTTTTTTTGGTGCACAATAAAAAAAAAAAGTATACGAGTTATCAAAGAAATCTTTATTTATGTATAAACTTTGAACATTCAACGTTAGATAATTAAATAAACAAAAATATTTTTTCATGAGATCAGATTGAAAAATCGTTTTAAAAAAAAAACACAATTGGCCATCTCTCCCGGGGTATCTGGGTATGATGACCATATCATTATGGGAAAGATGGCCATAACCTAACTCTAAATTATTGTATGTCTTCAGTCTTATTTTTTGGTCCAGAGGCACTTCTTCTTTTCCTGGCCACATTTGGAGCATGGATCGTCAAATTCGGTGCAATTTTCATGAACCCAAAACATACAAATCGTGCACTGGAGCCAATCTTCAACAAGAAGAGTCTCGTAATATTTTTTTCCGCTTCCACGACAGTTATCCTTCCTTTTCAAGTTCTTTTTCTTCTTGTTTTTCGATATTAAGATCGGCGATATTAAGTTATCCTTCCTTTTCAAGTTCTTTTTCTTCTTGTTTTTCGATATTAAGAACGGCTCAGGTAAACAAAAGAAAGGCTATCCGAAGGCTGTCGGATAGCCTTTCTTTTGTTTACCTGAGCCGTTTTTTTTTTGCCTCGATGGCCATATGGCCATGTTACACCGATTTAAACAGGCCATCTCTCCTTTTCTTCCGGGAGAGATGACCACACCTAAACAGAAAACATGTCAATACTCGATCTGCATAAGTTTGAGGTTAGAACATAACGACAACCGTATAGTTGGCAATTAAAACAAAAAACAACAATATTTTCAAAAACTAACATCACCACAAGTTAAAATATGAACCTCCTTTGAAATATTTTCACTTGTCAAAACAATTAACACAGATTTTACTTACTTTTCATTGTTTTTCGCCAAAATATTTGCCATACCCTTGCTTCCACCCACGACGCGCGGCGAACTAAACAAAAACTAGCGACATCCAGCCGTTAGAACCATGATATATTTCAATTGGCCATCTCGCCCTTATGGCCATCTACCCCGGAATTACCCTAAACGAAAAAAAATAACCTTAAAACGAGAACGCTCAATAGGTTAAATCAATCTCGTAATGACTAGAAATAGTGCTTATATAAACAGGATTAAACAATCTAATCGATTAAAACCGTGTGATTTCAAAGAAACTTCTGTTCCGTGCTACCAAATAGGTACCTACCTACGAGGGGCGTTCAATAAATTCTCGGTATGAGAAGGAAAACAAAAGCATACGATTAGTGTTTTATTTTTATTTTTCTATATATTCCCCCCCCTATGCTTATACACTTATAAGATCTGTCAATTAGTTTTTTTAACCCCTCATAAAAATATTTTTTGTCTTTGGGGTCAAAATGCTCCACCACCGCTGCCTTCAACGCTTCATCATTAGAAAATCGATGTCCACGAAGATCATTTTTAAGGTTGGGAAACAAAAAGTAGTCGCTGGGGGCCAAGTCTGGACTGTACGGTGGGTGAGTAATTGTTTCGAACCCAGATTCAAGAACAGCAGCCTTGGCAACATGAGCAGTATGCACAGGGGCGTTGTCATGAAGAAGCAGCACTCCTCTGGTCAATTTTCCCCTCCTCTTCTCTTAGATTGCTTCCCGTAATTGGCGTAAAATGTTAGCGTAGTACTCTCCTGTAATATTTAAACCCTTTTCTTTACAATCTATTAATAATATCCCTTCACAATTCCAGAATATTGTCGCCATGATCTTGCCAGCTGAAGGGACGACTTTGAATTTCTTGGGATGAGGTGTTCCTTTAACGTGCCACTGCATCGACTCTTGTTTGCACTCAGGGTCATAATGATGAACCCAAGTTTCATCTCCGGTAACAATTTTTTGGAGCAAACCATCAGGGTTTTCACCACACAGCTCAATGAAGTCGGAACAACAAGCAACACGCGTATGCTTCTGAAACGGTGTCAACATTCGTGGTACCCATCTCGCACTAACTTTGGACATGTTAAGATGATCATGGATAATATCATGTATTGTACCAATAGAAATATTGGTTTTTTGTGCTATAGACCTACGAGTAACCTTCACTCAACCATCTTCCAGTATAATTTTCTCCACTTTTTGAATGTTTTCTGGTGAAGTAGCTTCAACAGGCCGACCAGGTCTAGGGTCATCTTCTATGCTCTCCCTCCCACGCTTAAATTCATTTGACCACTTTTGGACAATAGATAATGAAGGAGCGGACTCACGGTAAACTAAATCCATTTCTTCTTTAATACACTTTTGATTTTTACCCTGTTTAGTCAAGAATTTTATCACGGCTCGATGCTCCAATTTAATTATCATTGTAAAATCGCTCATGGTGGTCACGTTTGTTCAGCAGTAGCAGAAAAACAAAAGAACGTGTGGGCTTCAAATTTACTTTTTTTTACTGTCGATGAATGACTCTTCGCGGCCAGTATTAAGAAGTTTACTAAAAAGGTTTGCAAGATACCAATACCGAGAATTTATTGAACGCCCCTCGTACATTGAAACCTCAGTACCGACACCTAAAGAACGCTAAATAGGTTAAATCAATCTCGTAATTACTAGACACAGTGCTTATATAAACAGGATTTCGTCGTGAATAGTTTAATATTTCGTTATTATGTACAAACACTAAATTAATTATAACTCTTATAACTACTAACCTTTTCCAGATTCTTCCCTTATCATGTATGTATAGTATTCTTTTGCACCGAGCTGAACCAACCGTTGTTGACACTCTTGTCATTATGAATAAAAACACTAATTTAAATGACAAAAAACTAAAAGAAGATAGTCTAAGTACGTCAAACGAAATTTGACGCTCATAATTATTATGAATGAATATTCGTATTTGAATTAATACAATATCACATAGAGAAAATTCTATGCTGTAACCGGTATTACAAATTCTGAGTATTATTCATTAAATAGCAAACACTTCTTACTATAACTTTTATAGCACATTTAAACGGCAAGAAACAATACTCTCAAAACTCGTATCGACCATAACACGAAAAAGCGTGCATCAGAATAATACACAAAATATAAAGTTTAGTACAAATGTGAGAAAACGTGTTTTATATTCACGCACGTTTGTTCGTGTTTAGACGATGGATTGTAATTTGTGTAACAAGTGAGAGTGCCAATATTCGTGTGGCCTTGCTGATTATATTTTCCGTAGAATAAAAAGTTTTTTTTTAATAAATAAAAAAATAATAAGCATGGCCCCCTCAAAAAATTAGGGGGGGTGTATTACAACCTCAGGAATCGAAATCAGCAAAAAAAAATTTTTACGGTATTAACCCTTGCACGTTTATTCGGTGGAGCCATCGATATGTCTTATATAAAACGCTACATAGTTTGGCAGTTAAATGACAAATATACATATTTCTAGGGAAGGCACTCAATACAAAAGCGTTTTTATTTTTCAGCAAACCTCATCGTGCCACATATTTCGAGAGTTTTTTTTTAATTAGACTAAGGTACGTAATGCTGAGATAAAGTCCGCAACGCGTAATGCTAAGTCGTCGTCGAAATGTAAAGTGACTAGTTCAAAATTACCTAGCAGATATAATTATAAAGTAATACACATCCGTCTTACTTTGTTCCTCAAAACTTTCACCTTATCAGTCTGTGAGTGAATTAAGCTCATTAACATCTCCACTGGAACTGAAAAGCTCCAGCGTACTACCAATAAATATAAATTTAACATCGTGATTGGGCATTTCAAATTGTTCGACTTTGCTTTGCAATTTCCTATGCCCAGTACTCATTTTGTATAGAATTGAAGGTTAAGTTTATTTAAGGGTTAGTTTTTTGCTACCCAACTGTTATTTTTTTTTTCGTTATTTTGTACATCGCACTTAGGACTGATGGCCGATGGGGCCAGAAGGTTCTTGAGTGGCGTCCGCGGACCGGGAGACGAGATGTAGGTAGGCCTCCAACAAGATGGAGTGACGATCTTGTAAGGATCGCGGGAAAGCGGTGGATGCGAAAAGCACAAGACCGGTCTGAGTGGAGAGCCTTGGGGGAGGCTTATGTCCAGCAGTGGACATCTTTTGGCTGACATGCATGCATGAATGATTTCTACAAACCTGCGGCCCTATCCAATATGCAAACGCTAAAGATTTTTTGTGTATCCCTCAAAATGTATGGGATAACAGTTGACCACGTGGTTTATAGTAATACACGAGAATGTTATCCCATACAATGTGAGCGATAGAAAAAAAAAGTGAGAAGTGTTTGCGCCTAGGACGGGGCCCCAGGTGTAAGGCGGTAGATTTGTTTTTAGCGTCGCAAAACTACCCTCCTAAGCAAATAAGCAGTATCGTAAAAGCAATAACCAAAGTAGTTTCAGTTCTCTTCTCTTATTAATAAGTTTGATATTGCTATAGGTGTTTTATCAGACTTACTGCGTATAAGCTTAGGAGGCCAGAATAAGTCACTGCATAATTTTATTTAAATAAATACGTCTTTGAGGTATAAAAGTTAAAGTCTTTAAACGAAAATACAAAATTGAATACGATCTTGATTATTAACGTGTCAACTGTTATTTAAAACCATAAATATCTTATAATGAAGCTGTGAAAGTGTAACAAAGATACACACAAATGCATTTTCGTCTTTAAAACTTTCAAGCTCATTATACAAAGTTCAAATTCCGAAGAAATAAATTCATATTATGATGGTCAAAGCTAACTTTTTCTGAAGTCGGTTTTATAAAGCTGGTCTTAAAAACTTTATTACATCGTTTACTAGACACACGAAGACCCTTTAAGATGTTACAGTCTTGTAGTGGTTACATTAATGTCATGAATGTGGCTAAAATGTCAACTAGAAGTTTTATTAAAATTAATAACAAACGGGTCATGTTATGCAATGGTTACAATAAAAATATTATGCGACAGTTAACGGTTTTATAATAAATAAATAAATATGTATTGTGACAATTCGTGTCAATGAAGTGTTTTATAAACGTTACAACATTTTGATATAAAAAGTTTTTATAAGTTTAACGTATGTGTATATCTGTCTTGTGTGCCTGTGGCATTGTAGCTCTTAAATAGCTTAGATGGACCAATTTTTCCATACAATCCGTCCGTCCGTCTGTCTGTCCTAACTTGAACTATATCTTTTAAATCGTAATAGATAGCGGATTGTTTTTTTTTTCAGAATACATAATATGTTATTACTGCGGACTTAAAGCATTTAAAAAAAAGTTAATAACCTCATACAAGAAATGTGTTTTGTCAACGTATTGTAACCTGATATTTATTTATTATTTATTATTATTATTCTTTATTTTTTTCCCCTCGGTATGCGAGTCGAACTTGCACTCGACCAGTTTTTTGGTGTTAAATAAAGAGCATTTGTTTTGTAAAGTAATGGACAATCTACTTTTGACGTTGAATATCATAGGGCGACGGCACCAATGTTGGACACTTTTAGTTGAAGGCACCAGTACATTACATTACATTAAATCACGCCTGTTTCCCAGAGGGGTAGGCAGAGACCACTTCTTTCCACTTGCTACGATCTTGACAATTTCTTTCGCTTCTTCAACATTCATACGAGTACATCGAGTCATGCACGCACGTCGGTTTCGGGTACTTAAGATTCGGCCCTTTTCCAGTATTTCTCCGATTTGCTTCGAAAAAGTACGCCTATTGCGGCCCCTTCCGACCCTTCCACTCACTCTCGATCTGTATATCTCTTTCGTCAATCTTCTATCATCCATTCTTTCCAAATGACCGAACCATCGAAGCATGCCCTTTTCAATCTTAGTCAATACATCTTCTTTTATTCCACATTTCTCTCTGATTTTTTCATTTCTTACTCTATCAATCAGTTTCACACCATACATACTACGCAAAGAGCGCATTTCAACCGCATTCCCATATCTTTCATGCTTGTCCTGCCACACCCAACATTCACTACCATACATCAGGGTAGGGGCCAGCACTCTATTGTGAACAGCCAGTCGGGCTTTTGTTTTTAGGCACCAGTAATGTACACTTAACTCTTAATTCAAAGATAAGGATATAAATTGACTGTCTCAAAATAAATGAATAACGCTTATCCCTGTACCATAACAATCTGATGTCCATTATTGGTTCTTTTTCATAACTGGTTCCATCACCTGGACCAAATGTCAAATGTAACCTGTGATCCCTTGCGACAGCTGTGCCTTATCCGTCGTTCCCGGCCACTTTTAATGGCGTCTCTAATAGGTCCATTATAACTTTATCTTGCATTAATTACTCTTGCGCAAGTCCTCGACGATTGTTTTATGACTTTCGTTTTTGTAAATGTACGGATAAGTAATTAGATGGTTTTCTTGAATTCCTTGGGGATCCCATTCAATCCAAAATGTATATTTGTACTTATAATATTATCGTTAAGAACTTTGCAAAAAATCACATAAAAAGCAAGTTTTTGAACTTATTAAAGGTTGTCTATCGTTTGTTCGAATTTCAATTGTCATAATTGTTTCACTTGCCAAAATTTAGCACTGAAATATTTCACGGATGTAGAGATTAAAGTGCGGTTTTTAGGGTTCCGTAGTCAAACTAGTTTCGCCATGTCCGTCCATCCGTCCGTCCGTGCGTCCGCAGTCTAACTCAGAGACTCTTAGTACTAGAAAGCTGTAATTTGGCATGAATATACATATTAGTCACGCCAACAAAATTCTTGAGACATAGGCGACTAAAGCGTTTATACAATATTTTTTTTGTATTTCATAGGAAGATTAACGATCACACAGGCCACCTGATGGTAAGTGGAAACTGTGACCCATAGACATTCGCATTCACAAGACTGCAAATGCGTTGACATCCCTGAGGACTATGATGGAATGCCTCTATGCTAGTCATTTCACCGGCTGTCTTATCCCCAAACCGGAACACAATAATGCGAACACTGCTGCTTGGCGGTGGGTTAATGGATAAGATGGTGGTACCAACCCGGACGGACCCTGCACAAGGTCCTCCCACAAGTAACCAAATATACAGTAACCAAATAACTTTTAATGTAGAAATAGTTAGTTCATACGTGTTTTTTTAGTAGTAAAGCTTTGGATTCTTACACTGAGCATGGTCAGACAAATAGTTTTAATTTTAACTAGTATCTATACTATGCTCTCGTCTCGACTGAATAGACTTGTTAATAACTGCTGGCCTAGTTGGTAGTGACCCTGCCTATGAAGCTAGCGGTCCTGGGTTCAAATCCCGGTAAGGGCAGATATTTGTGTGATGAGCGCGAATATTTGTTCCTGAGTCATGGATGTTTACTATGTATTTAAGTATATATTTCTCTATATAAGTATTTATATCCTTGTCTAGTACCCATAATACAAGCCTAGAGCTTAAATTGGGACTAGGTCAATTGGTGTGACATTGTCCCCTGATATTTATTTATTTATTTATTTAATTAAATTAGAATGCTCGAGTGTAACCCAACTATCCGATATCGATCACAGACCATAAAGTTATCCCAAGGACTGCAACAACAGCTATCAATAACAGATAATGCATATGTATTCATTGCTCATACTTAAATACTTCGACACTATAATACCACCGGTTGCCGGCTTAGAATTGTGCCACTCCATGTCTTCCCGTGGATGTCGTAAGAGGCGACTAAGGGAATAAAGGCTTGCAGTACTGTTAGGCGATGCGCTTGCTACCTGGCACTAATAATTATACACTGTTAAACTTCTTAGCCTAATTGTACAAATTGTGGTTACAGAGTTATCAACAAGTTTTTGGAGTTGTTGGTAATTCTGTAGCTCTGCCTATCCCACTCTGGGAATGAAGGCTTGGAGGTATGTATGTATGTATGTTTGTATAATACTACGAAATATGCTTCAACTAATACTTGAAATACTAAAGTATCTAACTACTAAAGTCGTGATTATCTAATGTCAAAATTCATTTAAAAACAACCGTTTAATGTTTCCATCTTATCTCAATATATTTGTACCTCACATCTCTGTTCACAAAGTGTTTCAGAGAGGAAATTGAAACAATTTTACTTCCGCGCCGAGATTTTGTCTGAGGAAAATGACATTTGACATGTCTACTTTTATGAAACACGATCACGTAACGAGTCTTATCTGATGGGTGATGCTGTAAAAAATAAACTGGATGTCTTTATTAACTGACAGGTGTTTTACAAGATTTATAAAATACTGTAATGGACTCTCGTAAAATACATAATGTGGATATTTTCACAACAGTTATTTTTTTATGGCATAGGAAGGCAAACGAGCACACAGGCCACCTAATGGTAAGTGGAAACTGTGACCCATAGACATTCGCATTCACAAGACTGCAAATGCACTGCCAACCCTGAGGACTAAGATGGAATGCCTCTATGCTAGTCATTTCACCGGCTGTCTTATCCCCAAACCGGAACACAACAATGCGAACACTGCTGCTTGGCGGTAGGTTAATGGATAAGATGGTGGTACCAACCCGGACGGACCCTGCACAAGGTCCTCCCACAAGACTGTAATTGATTGATTGATTGTGTGATTTTAATTGTAGTTTTGCCAATATACTTAACAAAAAAGAATAAAATAAAAACCCCCGTACAATAATGATACGGAACCCATATTGTGAAAGTTTGACTCGCACTTGGCCGCTTTTAAACTATCACAGGGGTCGGCAACCTTTTGAGTCGGAAGTTTTTAGAGCCACAAAAAAAATTCTTGCCAACAATAAATAGCCTCTATACTTTTTTTTATTACATATTACTATTTATTTATTATAAAGTTTGTTGATATTTGTTGATTTTTTTATAACACTTACATACATACATAAACTCACGCCTTCATTGCCAGAGTGGGGTAGGCAGAGCTAAAGAATTACCAACAAGTCTTAAAACTTCTTGATAATTCTGTAACCACATTTTGCACAAGTAGGCTAAGATGTTTCCAAGTGTATTAGTGACAGGTGGCAAGCCCATCGCCTAACAGTACTACAAGCCTTTATTCCCTTAGTCGCCTCTTACGACATCCACGGGAAGACATGGAGTGGCACTATTCTAACCCGGTAACCACACGGTAAATAAATAATATTTGCGAATGGAACTAAAGAGCCGCAGCCTCACATCCAAAGAGCCGCAGGTTGCCGACCCCTGAACTATCATGTTCATTTCTCGGATATCTTTACCAATCACAGCAACTATTAAGAGTTATAAATTAAAACTTCATCAACGAATTAAAACGTGACTTTTTTAAAAGAAAACAACCCTTGAATTATATTCGCTCCCTTTGACGTTTTTATTTCAGACATTGTAGGTACTTAAATTGAATTCGTGTACGATGGAGGAATAAAAATGGTGGCTAAATCACGTGGCGTTAATAGTCATCAATCAACGATTATCCGTAGGTAGCGGTGGGTCGAGCCAGGGAACATGCGAGCTTGGTTGAAACGGCGATAAGGCTCAGGAAATAGTTAATACTGAGGCTGTATTATGACCTGCCAAGATCCAGTCAGCTAGATAAAATGAAAAGTTAATTTAGCTATCACTTAAGTACCAAGAGAGATATAAGTATATTAACAACTTAAAGTTAAAACTAAACTTATAATAATCACCACTATACACCCCCTCTAGCAGGTCCGCTCGCGGCATGGCTGCATTACCTCTCTGGATAGCTAGCCCAATCCTCTGGGAGGTAAGCATCAGCTCTAGGATCTCCGGAGGTGTCTATGAGCCGGGATGACAGAGCCTTAATAAAGCTTTTCATATCGGCTAACCAAGGTCCCATGGTCTCCACTGCAAGTGCCACAAATTCGTAATTATTTGCGGTGCTTGGTGGTTTGGGCCTGACCAGCTGCTGCACCGGCCCGATTACGGGTTGACTGGACGTTAAGTACCTCTATTTAAGTAACAATTTATTAACGTTAGCGATTTTTACAACCTAACAAAATAATAATGTCTGCAAGATTTTGAACCTAAATTCCTTATGCAATTCCAAATCCAATTTCATTTCATTTTCATTTCAATAAAAAATAAAATAAACTATGGTTATTACATGCTTTGTTTAGTCAAATTTGTTTATGTACGTACAGTGCGACACAAAATAGAAGAAATAAATTGTTGTCATGTGACAGTTACATAGAAAGTGGCGCCCTCATTTAATTTCTACAATTCTTTTTTCTGTTTATGTCACACTGTAAATTTGGATGTTTCACATTCGTTTGAAAATAAAATATCTTATTTTCGGCAGACTCCACTTACGCCCTAACTCTTTCTCTAGTATAAAAAGTAAATCGTCTAGTTTCAAGAAAAGAATATTTAGAGGTTGCACAAGACGACCACTTAGTAGGAGAAGATTTTACATGTGTGTATTTTTATTCCAAACGCATAAAATATTAACTAACATCCCTGTCAATGTAAGATACTGCCACTAATAATACCTATTGCCACTTTTTTCCGCCCGTTACGGCTTTGGAAAATTGCATAAGTATGAAAATTGATTTAAAAAGTTGACAAAGTTGAGAAATATTTACAGTTTAGGAAAAAAAGCAGTTTGGTCAAATGATATGAACGATACGGAAGCCTCCCGTCCATTACTGGTGCCTGTCAGCTAAAAGTGTCAACTATTGGTGCCTTTACCCTAATATTCTGCTATTTTAATGTGTATGTTTACTGTAATTTATCAGCTGTTAGTTTTCCTATACCAAATAAATAAATAGCATTTGAGGTGTATCACGCATGATTAGCTCAACTCTACGCTGTAAGTACCTAAGTATACACATTTAACACGTAAACAGTTCGAATAACGTTACATACACTGACGTGATAAATACAAAACGTCTATCCATCACCTGTTTATTCTGTCTCTGGATTGTAATCTATCAATACGGATCGTACTGATGTATCACAATATTTACGGAACGTCTAGCCATCGCTTGAACGACTAAAGTCACAAAGTCAGTGACCCCCACTTCATCACGATGCCACGAAGGAAGAGATAAATAAACTTAACTCAGCGCAAACACTATAGCTAACAAAAGAATTTAATCATATACTGGGTGTCCCAAAAACCAACGCCAAAACTGAGAGGGTCGATAGAGAAGCTAAAAAGCCTATGTATGTGAAGCGATTCGTACTGGTCTCAGAGATATTGATAATTTTTAATAAGAATAATGACAAATCTATCCATCTCTCCCTTTCGTTTGTGTTCGTATGCGTCAGTCGTACAGACAATAAATTCTTGGTCTTTAGCGTTGGCGAGTGAGCAAAGTATTTTTTAACTCCCGTAAATATAATAAGGGTGTAATAAGTTTAATACGCGTATCTGTGTGTCTGTGGAATTGAAGCTTTCAAACTAATAAACCGATTTGCATGCATTTAAAAAAAAACTAGTTTAAGTGATTCTTAGCTAGATTTTATACAAATTTGTCTAGTCGTTTAAGAGATATCACTTATCAGAGAGGGGTCAACATTTGTTTTTTGTATTTTTTTTGCGACGTTCACACATTTACTCACTCGCCAACACCAATCATTCATTGTCTGTACGACTGACGCATACGAACACAAGCGAAAGAGGGAGATAACAAGTAACGTTACTTTATGAGGACTTCGCTCATTGTTCCTGTAATGTAACACGGTATTTACAACGGGTGAAAACATGGGGAACGTTCATCTTCTTCTTTAGCCTATGGTCACTGCTGAGTATAGGCCTTCTCGTTAGCATACCACGCTCCCCGATATTGGGCTATCATCATCATTTTTTTTCACAATAACTTCGTTATGTCCGCCCATCTACCGTTGTGGTCCCTGTCCTCGGTCTCCATTCTAACACCTTTGCGCTCCGGCCCTCGTCTGTTCTCCAAATTTTGTCCGTTTATTATAGTTTAGTTTTTTGTTAATTGTGCCAAATTGTCAATGCTGTATACTGGCTAAGTAGGTGCTTATATTTAAATATGTTTCTGTACGGTATTCGCATGTAGTTTTTGTATTTATTTTGTCACTACATAAAAGTATTTGTTTAAAAGTTTTTTTTTTCTTTACTCTCTTTATTCGTTTAGCGTACCGTCCGTCAGCATTACGCTGAGCCAGTGTCCGATGCACTGCCGCGAAGACTACTCTACTCTTTTTATTTCTGTTTTCAGTTTTTTCTTTTTTTCTGTGTGTCTTAAATGTGTGTAGTGAGTAAATGTATTTTTATTTCTTTCTTTCTTTTCTAAATTTCGCTTCCTTTTTGCGATGAGTCTTCCCACGTCAGTTAGTTTACGGCCGAACCCTATATTCAAACCGAGGATAGATAAGGCTTACCTCGGGTTAAAATTTGACATTTGCCCATACAAAATGTGTCAAATTTTAATCCGAAGTAAGCCTATCTGTCCGCGGATTGAATATAGGGTTTGGCCGTTAGTACGCCTCTGAATTACAGTGTCTCTTTTCTTTTGTCGCTTAGAATGTTTCGTAATATGATGCGTTTCAGTTTTCCCCTGAGCTACCTGAAGCTACTGCAACTTCATGTTCAAAAGCAATTTCTATCAGTAACAAGAATAACTAATTTACAAGTTAAAACCCCCGATAGCGATCCCATTTTGTATAGCTAAACGTAACAAAAAAACAACCTGATTTAAATATAGTTCCTAAAAAAAACACCCTTCTTACATTGTCGTGGGTTAAAAAACATTGTAACTAAACTTTACTCACCGCTAACGCTGTAGCCCAAGAATTTAATGTCTGTACGGCGGACGCATACGAACACAACCGAAACAGGGAGATAACACGTAACGTCACTTTATGAGTACTTGTAACTCATTGTCGCTGTAACGTAACACGGTATTTACAACGGGTGAAACTATTAAACATTTGCTCAGGTAACATTCATGTTTGAAGGCAATATCTGTTGGTGAAAAATGTTATTAGGCTATGTTAGAGGCTGGTTTAGATATTACATTGAAAGAAAGCTTAGCGTGATTTTTATGGAAAGATTAACGCATATTTGCCGTGTGGTTGCCGGGTTAGAATAGTGCCACTCCATGTCTTGCCGTGGATGTCGTAAGAGGCGACTAAGGGAATAAAGGCCTGTAGTACTGTTAGGCGATGTGCTTGCCACCTGTCACTAATACACTGGTAAACATCTTAGCCTGTTTGTGCAACATGTGGTTACAGAATTACCAACAAGTCTTTAAGAGTGGTTGGTAATCCTGTAGCTCTGCCTAACCCACTCTGGGAATGAAGGCGTGAGTGTATGTATGTATGTACATCTTAGCCTACTTGTGCAAAATGTGGTTATAGAATTATCAAGAAGTTTTGAGACTTGTTGGTAATTCTTTAGCTCTGCCTACCCCACTCTGGGAATGAAGGCGTGAGTGTATGTATGTATGTACATCTTAGCCTACTTGTGCAAAGTGTGGTTATAGAATTATCAAGAAGTTTTGAGACTTGTTGGTAATTCTTTAGCTCTGCCTACCCCACTCTGGGAATGAAGGCGTGAGTGTATGTATGTATGTACATCTTAGCCTACTTGTGCAAAGTGTGGTTATAGAATTATCAAGAAGTTTTGAGACTTGTTGGTAATTCTTTAGCTCTGCCTACCCCACTCTGGGAATGAAGGCGTGAGTGTATGTATGTATGTACATCTTAGCCTACTTGTGCAAAGTGTGGTTATAGAATTATCAAGAAGTTTTGAGACTTGTTGGTAATTCTTTAGCTCTGCCTACCCCACTCTGGGAATGAAGGCGTGAGTGTATGTATGTATGTACATCTTAGCCAACTTGTGCAAAATGTGGTTATAGAATTATCAAGAAGTTTTGAGACTTGTTGGTAATTCTTTAGCTCTGCCTACCCCACTCTGGGAATGAAGGCGTGAGTGTATGTATGTATGTACATCTTAGCCTACTTGTGCAAAATGTGGTTATAGAATTATCAAGAAGTTTTGAGACTTGTTGGTAATTCTTTAGCTCTGCCTACCCCACTCTGGGAATGAAGGCGTGAGTGTATGTATGTATGTACATCTTAGCCTACTTGTGCAAAGTGTGGTTATAGAATTATCAAGAAGTTTTGAGACTTGTTGGTAATTCTTTAGCTCTGCCTACCCCACTCTGGGAATGAAGGCGTGAGTGTATGTATGTATGTACATCTTAGCCTACTTGTGCAAAGTGTGGTTATAGAATTATCAAGAAGTTTTGAGACTTGTTGGTAATTCTTTAGCTCTGCCTACCCCACTCTGGGAATGAAGGCGTGAGTGTATGTATGTATGTACATCTTAGCCTACTTGTGCAAAGTGTGGTTATAGAATTATCAAGAAGTTTTGAGACTTGTTGGTAATTCTTTAGCTCTGCCTACCCCACTCTGGGAATGAAGGCGTGAGTGTATGTATGTATGTACATCTTAGCCAACTTGTGCAAAATGTGGTTATAGAATTATCAAGAAGTTTTGAGACTTGTTGGTAATTCTTTAGCTCTGCCTACCCCACTCTGGGAATGAAGGCGTGAGTGTATGTATGTATGTACATCTTAGCCTACTTGTGCAAAATGTGGTTACAGAATTATCAAGAAGTTTTGAGACTTGTTGGTAATTCTTTAGCTCTGCCTACCCCACTCTGGGAATGAAGGCGTGAGTGTATGTATGTATGTACATCTTAGCCTACTTGTGCAAAATGTGGTTACAGAATTATCAAGAAGTTTTGAGACTTGTTGGTAATTCTTTAGCTCTGCCTACCCCACTCTGGGAATGAAGGCGTGAGTGTATGTATGTATGTACATCTTAGCCTACTTGTGCAAAATGTGGTTACAGAATTATCAAGAAGTTTTAAGACTTGTTGGTAATTCTTTAGCTCTGCCTACCCCACTCTGGGAATGAAGGCGTCAGTTTATGTTAACGCATATGAGACTCATTACATTCTCAAGACTATACAAGACCGCAAATGCGTTGCCAAACCTGAGGGTTAGGATGGAGTGCCTCTATGCTAGTAATGTCACCGGTTATCTTATACCCTCACTGGAATATCTTTATATATATAATTCTTCTGTCCGTGTGTTGACAGTGAACTCGTCCTCAACGGCTGGACCGATTTGAATGTTTTTTTTTTGTGTGTATTCAAGTGGATTCGAGGATGGTTTAGATTCACAAATAAACCCGGCAGATGGCGTTGGCATGCAGGACAGATATCATGCAGGACAACGTCTGTCGGGTCCGCTAGTACCTAATAATATAAAAAAGCTGCTTGGAGGTACATTAAAGGAAAATTATGGTAGTAAGTAGCGAACCAGATGAATCCTACCACCACTAAATGAATAATTCAAAAACTATTATCTCTGATGCATTTCTATTAAATGTTACTTAACAGTGTTTCACATTTGTATGGAAAAAAAACCTTTTTTACGGACTTCACCTACGCCCTAACACTCGAATATAAAAAATTTAAATGTATATTTCAAGGTGAAATTACAATATTTAGAGGTTGCACAAATTGATCAATTATGTGAAACAGATTTTCAATGGTTATTAAGTTTTCCAAAAACAACAAACAATAACTAACTTTCCTGTCAACTTATGTCAAACACTTAATGAAATCGACCATCATCACCATCCCTTCCGCCTATTATGGCTTCGGAGGATTGCATAATCACGAAAATTGATCAAGAAAGTGAATTTAATTACAATTTTTAATACTGGTCTCATACCTATAAATAAGGTAGGAATTAGCAAATTCATAAAAACTGCAAAATGAAAAATGAAACTTCCTTATAGGATTTTTTATTAATATGCCTCTCAGAGCTCTTATAGTAACGTTACTGGTATATCTAATGTCTAGAACTTCTTTAGAACTTTAGCTCTTAACTATAGCTACATCTACTAGAGCTAGCATTGTTTGGATGACCGGCAAAGCCTGCCTGCTCAGAAATGCAGATTAATGAGACTGGAGCTGCCAACGCATACTAGCGGGATAGGTTTAGGATGCCTAGATAACAATTAGAAGTATAAATGGGTTAAATTCTTAATTAAGTGTTGCTTCGTTAAATAGTATAGCTCAAGGAATGGTATTACTCTAAAAGGGGCACATTTCGTGGCTACATTTTTGTGCGTGTTTATCTGTCATTTGTTTTTGTTTGTCACTTGTTTGTAACGAATAGATAGTTTTTCTTTCTCTATTTTCTCATCACACATACCGACCATTTATATTAGTAGAGGATCGAATTAGGGGACAACCTTCACCGGGCTGTTTATTCGATAAAATAAATAAAATAAATAGCAAATAAATAGCAGGGGACAATGTCACACCAAATTGACCTAGTCCCAATTTAAGCTCTAGGCTTGTATTATGGGTACTAGACAACGATATAAATACTTATATAGAGAAATATACTTAAATACATAGTAAACGTCCATGACTCAGGAACAAATATTCGCGCTCATCAAACAAATATCTGCCCTTACCGGGATTTGAACCCAGGACCGCTAGGTTCGTAGGCGGGGTCACTACCAACTAGGCCAGCGCGTCGTAAGTATTTTATATCAAATTTCATTTTAAGTAATATATGGCAAATAGGTAGGCTGAAAAATGTCGAATTCAACGTTGTTTTAAAAAATTGCCAAGCAATGTGTAATAGACAAATTACATACCAATCGAAAGTATAAAGCCTGAAGAATATGCAAACGTTAGGCTGACTATTTTTTTCCCGTCATAACTATTAGTCAGATGAAAACAGGTAAATCGGTCCTAAAAAATTCCTTTGTTCCTCGCAGATAACCAAGTTAGCTAACCAGCAGCCAAGAAGGAAGAAATTTTCTTCCCAGATAACTGGTTTTATAACGGGAAGGATTTTTTCCTATAAGATAACCAGCTCAGGCCTGGTAGTCTACGAAGAATAACAATTTCTTCCCAGATAACTGGTTTTTTAACGGGAAGGATTTTTTCCTATAAGACAACCAGCTCAGGCCTGGTAGTTTACGAAGAATAACAATTTCTTCCCAGATAACTGGTTTTTTAACGGGAAGGATTTTTTCCTATAAGATTTCGATTGTATGGATATAAAGTATAAACTAGCTTTTGCCCGCGATTCCGTCCGCGTAGAAGCCGTTTATCGCTATTCCTTCTGGAACTGTCCTATTTTTTGTCATTAAAAATATCCTTTAATTCCTTTATTCTTCCCCGGGACTCCGTATTAAGTTATTCGAGTCATTTATTCAGTAAATAGGCCACATCAGGGCACACGTCGGTAATAGTCGGAGTGAATTTTATAAATATTTGAAGTGGTCTAGAATGGCAGATTGTTGAGCTGGTTATCTTATAGGAAAAAATCCTTCACGTTAAAAAACCAGTTATCTGGACAGAAATTGTTATTCTTCGTAAACTACCAGGCCTGAGCTGGTTATCTTATAGGAAAAAATCCTTACCGTTAAAAAACCAGTTATTTGGGAAGAAAATGTTATTCTTCGTAAACTACCAGGCCTGAGCTGGTTGTCTTATAGGAAAAAATCCTTCCCGTTAAAAAACCAGTTATCTGGGAAGAAATTGTTATTCTTCGTAAACTACCAGGCCTGAGCTGGTTATCTTATAGGAAAAAATCCTTCCCGTTATAAAACCAGTTATCTGGGAAGAAAATTTCTTCCTTCTTGGCTGCTGGTTAGCTAACTTGGTTATCTGCGAGGAACAAAGGAAAAAATTGCAGCAAACCTAACGTTTGCATATTTTATAGGCTTCATACTTTCCATTAGTAGATATATGATTGCCTGTTAAACAAGCAATAGGGAATATGCATGTTTTTTTTACAGCTTCAATTGAAGCTGATTCATGTAACAAACAGATCACAAAAATCATTTTTTGAATAACTATAAAAATAACCAAGATATAAGCCAACAAAGATTTGTTCCTATCTCTTTCTAGAAAAACGGAATTTTACATGGAGTTTATATGGCCGCAGTGCACAATGACGTCACGGTGCACATCGGATCTCTCTGTCTAATTAGAAGTTTGAAATGCTTATAACTTCCGTATTTCTTGACCGATTTTAATTTTAATTTCCGTTTTGGTGATCTCTTTTACGGTATTTTCATATTTTGATGAGAAATGCGATTTTTAAAATCCATGCATATTCCCTATTACAATATATATCTTAAATGTCTTTTGATTCTACATACATTCATTAAATTACGCCTGTTTCCCAGACGGGTAGGCAGAAACCACTTCTTTCCACCTGCTACGATCCTGACAAATACCTTTCGCTTGTTTTTTTATTATTACATAAGTATGCACTGAAATTTTGAAGCCTACGTATTCGCCTTACTAGCATATGACTTAAAGTATTTAATTTGATATAAAATACTTTTTATCGAATAAACAGCCCGATGAAGGTCGTCTCCTATTCGGGTCTTAGACCATAAGCCCATACCGAAAAGTCAACTTGATTGGGACTGGCAGCTTCAAAGGTCACTGGCTAAGTTGAACGCGTTGTCAAAAGTTATATGTCTCTCTCTAACGACAGAAAATTTGTTATCTCTCTTTCATAAAAAACATAACGTCATCAAAAAATAAAGCCTAATTCCACATTGCGCGAGCATTAACCCTGTCCAAACAAGTCCGCGCTAAGCGCGTCGGGATGACGTGACGGGAAATACTGACGCCATAAATTCAAAATGCGGTCTCGTCGCACGCAGCGATGCTATTCTGTAACGAGCATCGAACCAACAATTTTCAACACTAAGGTGTTATTCTGATTGATTTTACCCCTTGCGTGAAAAGTGGGGTGTAATAAATTTTACGTGTGTGTTTTTCCCCCCAAATATACATTTGTCTATTTTAGGTTACATGCATAATTCAATTGCTATGAATTTAGTTAGGTAAGGTCAGATTAGGTAATTAAAAAAGTCTTCTATAAAGACTACAAAGAAAATTCGGAATTATGTATGACTCTTCGGAATAATGTAGCGCACCCGTGTAAGTGATTTTAGATTGATATTTGTTCGAACGACACACTCATTTGATCAAATGTATAATTTCGTCAAAAGCTAATTTCTAAGGGCACCATGTTGTTTTTAGGTTATCTTTAGTACGGATTACAGAGGTTAGGTTAAGTAAGACCTTCCCTGAAGGATTCGGATGGTTTACCGCTGGGTTTTTAGTGGGTATTCCGGCCGCTCTCGGTTGGTGAGTCCCACATAACCATCCCAGGTCTCCCTGGACCGGGTGGTATGCGTAAACGCAATAACCCAGCAAAAAAAAAAAAGATAGACCTGTGATGGCCAAATAATAACTCTAGGGCCCATATTTTGGTCGCCTTTATCGCGGTGGATAAAGCATCCGTCGCTCTCGCACATTACATACTGTTCAGAGAGTGACACATGTTTTATATGGGATCCCTTTCGTTCGCCTAATTCTTTTCGACCTATTTAAATTATGCATAACTTTTTTCACATAATTTGTACTGGCATAATGGTAAAATCACATAGTTATACTTTGCCCTACTACTTTGGTAGGCATATTACACTTATAGATTGATTTTAGCTGAACTGTGCCACTCCATGTCTTCCCGTGGATGTCGTAAGAGGCGATAAGGGAATAAAGGCTTGCAGTACTGTTAGGCGATGGGCTTGCCACCGTCACTAATGCACTGGGAAACATCTCAACCTACTTGTGCAAAATGTGTTTACAGAATTATCAAGAAGTTTTAAGACTTGTTGGTAATTCTTTAGCTCTGCCTACCCCTCTCTGGGAATGAAGGCGTGAGTTTATGTATGTATGTATATTATCTTTCATTATCCACAATTTAGGTTAGGTTAGGTTACTAGGCTAGATTAGGTTAGGTTAGGTTAGTATGTTGTCGAGACGCGAAGCGCCTAAATGACGTAGAATAGGAAATCCGCCGTCGACCCCGCTTTTGTTCCTAAATATACATAAAGACAAAACAATTTTTTTTTGGTGCATCAATCTTTTGTCGCTGTGGTTCTTAATTTAAAATTTTTAGGACAATATTTGTATGCATTTTGTTATTTTGGCTTAAATTAATTATGCATAACAATATGACTTTATGCGATCCAACAGTGACCCGTTTTATCTTCATCGAGGAACGTGACAGTAATAGGCCTGAACGTGTATAATGCCTGACGACGTAATGAAAATTCGGCGAAGTAAATCATTCTATGAAATGAGTGTCGGCGATTAAAGAATAAACCATTTACATGAATTAATATTATGACAATTATTAAATTTGTATGAGTAAAATAATATTTGAATGTTAATAAATATAATAAAATACGTTTTTTTTTCCCTTTATTAGGCATTAGCTCCGCCATTTATACTTGTTTCTTTTTTCAATAAAAGATAAAACATATAAATAAGGCCTACAATGTATTGAAGTGTAAGGTGACTAGGTTGAAATGACAACTCAAGAGTCTTGGAGAATACTATGTTTTATTCGAATAATATTCTGCTTATATACTATGGTTTATAGTCATTATCTAGGCTTAGGGTTAATGTTGTGGAACTTACGGTAATGCATCTTAAGCAGTAAGTAAATGTCAAGGTTTAAACTATAAGCTTTTATAGCATCGTTACTTTATTGATCTGATAAGATCTAACTACATCAGCTGTGTCAGCTGTTACATTGGTGACCTCACTACAGCTTTCCCCTTTTTTTTGAGACAAAATTTGTAGCAAAACAATTTTTGGCTTATACTTAATTTACTTATGGCTATGGTATACATACTAAGTTCTTAAATTATCTTAGGGCCAGTGCAGACGGACAGCATTTCAACTGCAACCCAGCTGCAAAGTGGCAGTTCCAGGGCTGTTCTGATGCAGTTGGTGCAACTGCATCGAAACTGCAAACCCATTGCAAACCAACTGCACGACACCTGCAAGCGGACTGCACAATGGGTTTGAACAGCCTTGGAACTGCCACTTTGCAGCTGGGTTGCAGTTGAAATGCTGTCCGTCTGCACTGGCCCTTAATGGAATCTGTTTACAGTTTATTTTACGTCTATGTTACATGTTCTTTATATGGCTATGGAGTTTGTATTGGTGACCTCACTACAGTATTTAGATACGGAAAAGTCTTTCTCTATTATGAAAAACATAGGAAATATTGTAACGCTTTCGAAATGCGACATGCCACTTTCACACCACTTGTAGCAACAGTTGATGGAGTATACCCTACTAAAACTCAAGTAATCGTCATAGGCAGCTCCAAACTTATTTCTAGAGTCAACTTTGAAAATCTTCCCCCAGTTTTTTTCGACGGTGCTCTTATTCCTTACTCTCTACAGGTTAAGAATCTCGGTGTCATTATGGACCGCTCTTTGTCATGGGCATCTCAAGTTAGTGAGACTAGCAGGAAGATGATCGCAGCTGTAGGATCTCTAAGACGACTTCAAAACTTTCTGCCTCTTTCTACTAAAATTGCGCTTGCTCAAACTTTACTCCTTCCTATTTTAGATTATGCTGACGTGTGCTATCTGGATCTTACTGAGGAGCAACTAAATAAGCTTGAGCGTATTCAAAATTTGTGCATACGGTTCATATTTGGGTTACGCAAGTGTGACCACGTCTCCATTTTTCGCAATCAGCTCAAGTGGCTCCCAATCCGTGCTCGTCGTAACTTTCATATTTTAAGTCTCCTCTTCAGCATACTTTTTCACCCTGCAACCCCGTGTTACCTTAAGGAGCGTTTCAATTATTTTAATTCAGTTAGAGCTTCCCAAAACCTTCTTTTGTCAGTCCCCTTTTCTTCCTCTAAGTTTTACTCCAATTCCTACACAATCCAGGCAATAAGGCTATGGAACGCTTTGCCTACAGAAGTAAGGCGTGCTCAGTCTATTTTTATTTTTAAAAGCAAGCTAAAGGACTATTATTTATCGCTTCCGTAATTTTTCTATGATTTCCTTTACTTTTATTTTTAACATCCTACGAACTCGTGTGTTATCTTTGTTTGGCTGATTTCTAGAATTTATGTATATATATATTATAGTTGTATAATAGTATGTATTTAACGTGTATTTAGTATGTATTTATTAACTCATTTACTTTGTTTATGTGTATATTTATATGTAGTTATTATTTGTGTAAGTAGTTTTTACAATAACAGAAGTGTTTCTTGTAGTTTAGTTTGAGTTCGAAATAATTTAGTTTACACCGCCGGCCATGTATTTTTGTTTTTATTATTTATCTGTCCAAGGTTGTCTGGAAGAGATCGCTATTTAGCGGTAAGACCGCCTGTTGTATACCTATAGTTAAAATGTACTGTTCCGTGTTTTGTTTTCTTTTGGTGTTCAATAAAGAGTATTTGTATTGTATTGTATTGTATTCGCTCCACAAATGTCCGCTTTTGTAAAACACCTTGGAGAAGCTATTGCCGATCGCTGGGATAGATCCCTTAGCTCAGTTATGGGATGGCTAAGATCTCGTATAATTATTTCAATAATCCGGGCCACCAGCATGTGTATTCGAGGTACGCGACATAAATTTAAACCACTTGCTAAATTATTTGGTTTTGATGATGGCGCGGCCTTGCCACGCTGAGCTTGTGTGTCTTATATTATATTATCTTTCTTTTCTGTGTTTTAATTTATTTATTTCAAATTGAAGTAGTACATAATTTAATAAAAAAAAAAATATTTCTCTATTATGAATACCGAGTTCTACGTTATTTGGTTAGTTAATACCACCCACTCTATAGTACATAGGTACATATAGTACGGGCATGACTGTCAGTTAGTACACAATGGGCGTCGGACGCAAATTGCTATTTAGGTACTCGAATAATCGCCACAAATATGGGAAACTTTGAGGTTAGGTTGGAGGTTTGAGGATTTATATACCAAGGTTGTATTTTCAAACGGTGCTGCTTCATTTTATTTTTGTTATTTTGCCGATTGATTAAAAACGAAAAAGACAAACAAAGAATAAGTCCAAGGAAGAGCGTGATGAAAAACAAATATGACGTATTAGGATATACCTAGGCAAGTTGCAGAATTTGACCAAATTAGGTACTGACGGATAGCGAACAAGACGAAAACGAATACAGAATGAGATGAGATAATAGGATACCAGCAAAAATTACACGTGTCACGTTCCATTTGCAATTTTTTTTAAATACTTTTTTTATACTCATGTACTTTTTGGTAATTCTGTATGTTTCAAACACCCTCCCCCTCCCCTTGAGGTGTTGGCAGAATAACAGCGTTGTTATCTGGCGTCACAACACATGCTGAGCCACCTATTCATCCGCACACATTGCTGGGCTCTTGTATACCTTGTATAACTGCAAATTATTATCTTCCACAAATATTTTTTTTGTACAATTTTATTGTGCTTTAAACATTGTTACTCTCGCTCTGTGTGCGTTCTCTTTGAATAAATGGTTTTTCTTCTTCTTCATATTTCCTAAACGGACCTTTAAATGATATTTTTTTTTAATGTACATTTTTTACAAAAACCAGGGCCTGTGTGTCTGTCTGAGTTCCTGTGTGTCTATCGTGAGCATCGAAGTTTAATCAGGTTGATTTTAACACACTGAAAATCCGGTAGGGCCATAAAAGATTAGCTCTGAAAGAAATAGTCGCCAATATAATTATCGTGGTTTTATTATACAGGGAGACAGCCGTCCCTGCTCACCGAAAACTGAAACCATAGCTTTAGAACATTGTACTGAACTGAAATCCAGTAGAAATTTTCCCGGGAAAACGAACATTTTCTCGTTGGTTTCAGTTTTCGGTGAGCCCTGTATTTAAAATAAATGTTCTGAATTATTATTGTGTTGTTATTTTATCACATTACTTACGTGTGGTAAAATAACACAATAATTACAACACTAATAATTCTTCCCCGTGTGGTCGCCGGGTTAGAATAGTGCCACTCCATGTCTTCCCGTGGATGTTATAAGAGGCGACTAAGGGGATAAAGGCTTGTAGTACTGTTAGGCGATGGGCTTGCAACCTGTCACTAATACGCTGGTAAACATCTTAGCCTAGTTGTGCAAAATGTGATTACAGAATTATCAACAAGTTTTTTATAGTTGTAGGTAATTCTGTAGCTCTACCTACCCCTCTCTGGGAACGAAGGCGTGAGTTTATATGTGTATGTACTGAAGTGTTTCTCTTTCATGTCTCACACATAGATCTAATAGTCTCACGTATTTTTAACACTCACATGCCGAAGACTTTAGCGGAAAACTTTTTTGATTGCCCATATCCAGTAACGGCGTTCTTTACGACCTCCGAAATTAACTTTGAAGATAAAACTGGAATTAAAGGCGCATAAACGTTTAGCTATTAAATAAGTTAATACTGGATTGAGACAACCATGCCATTATTGTGTTATGTTATGTGTATACAGTGTGTTACTGGCAAGAGGGCTTCTGCTTTGACTAACGATAGTATGTTGCATAAGTAATTATTTGCAGGTATAATTAAGTCGAAGTTAACTAACGTAACGCTGCAATTTAACTTCGTAGATTTTAACTACCATCAACGTATTGGAGCTAAGTGTAGGTATCGTAATTAGAATCGTTATTACTTGGTACAAGGCATACATTGGTACAGGGGCAAAACATAGAGAGTTATTAAATACTACTTGAATTTGTCAGATTTATGAAACTAAAATGACAGAAAGTTGTCAAACTTGAACGAAAGTCATTCCTCTAGTAATACTCGTAAATTTATTGTGGAATAAATCGTGAGTTTAACTAATGGCCTATGACGCTCGTGAGATGTGCGACATGATCTTATTGTACGGTGAAACACGCGGCAACGCAGCAGAAGCGTTGAGGTTGTATCGTGAAAGATACCCTGACAGGCGACACCCTCACAATCCCAGATTCATATTGGAAGCCGTGCAACGAGTTCGGGAAAATAGGCCTATTGTTTCTAGTAATCCAGAAAGAACTATGAATGGGATCGTGTCTGTGGCTCTGGAAGATAGGGTGCTGGAACATTTCAGAGAATGCCCCACATCCAGTACTCGTATTGCTGGGCGAACGTTCGGCACTACAAACAAGACCGTTCATGGAGTTTTAAAAAGGAACAAAATGCTCCATTTAAATTTCTAAAGGTACAAAAAATATTACCGAGAGATTTGCCACTACGAGTAGCCTATTGCAATTGGTTTTTAAGCATGTGTAGAGAGGATGATTCCTTACAACAAAAGGTTATGTGGACGGATGAAAGTACTTTTTGCCGGAATGGAATGTGGAACCGCAAAAATACCCACCACTGGACTGATAAAGAAAATAATCCTCATGTTTTAAGGGAGACTGCCCATACATACCGTTGGACCATAAACGTATGGGCAGCTATCCACAATAATACTATCATCGGACCTGTTTTTATTGATGGGACTTTGAACGCACAGAGGTTTCTAGAACTTCTAAGTGGTCCTCTGGTCCATCATTTGAATACCCTTTCTGAAGAAGATCGCAGTGGAATATGGTTTCAGCTGGATGGTGCTCCTGCTCATTCAGCTTTGGTTGTGAAAGAAAAGCTAAATTAAATGTTTGGACAACGCTGGATAGGGCGTTATGGCCACCAAAATTGGGCACCGAGAAGCCCTCATCTTACGCCTCTTGATTTTTTTTATGGGGAGCTATAAAAAATCAAGTTTACGCTACCGACAGCGAAACTCAAGACGAAATGAAATCTAAAATAGTGGAAGCTTTACGTCTGCTAGAAACGACGGATTTCCGATCGATTCACGACAACATAAAACGACGTTATGAATTGTGCGTTAATAGTGGTGGTCGCCATATTGAGCATATTATTTAGATTTTTTACGTTGCTTTTCTTTTAATATAATTTTTATAATGTCAACTGCTTTTAATTTTTCATACATTATTTTTAGCCTTAGTATCAGCCAACTAAATACATTTTTAATAATAGTTCGTAAACATTATCTTCACATCGATACAAGCAAAATTAAGCTTTAGTTTCTTTGAAACACTTTGAATTGGGCTTTAACAGTTTTGAATTTGTTTACAATGAACTACGAATGAATAAGTACGATGACCAAGTCAGACGTCAAATGGGGCTGCTATGGTCACTTATAAATAAGCTAAGTATGGTCACGTGACTTTACTAATTAACTTTACTGCACAGTGTACATTGCTTGCAATTTATTTTTTGTTAGAAAACAAGTGTGTACTATTTTTTCTTGTGTTAATTGAAATAAACATGTAGGTACATCAAGGAGTTGCCCATTGTTACTCTGTATCAAGGAAAGCCCTCATGCCGGTAACACACTGTATAATCATTAATATTCCAAACCTAGGGCTTACAATTAGTTAAGATTCTAGGACAATCTCACACAAATTAACTTAATCCCAAACTAAGCTCTAGGCTTGTAATATAGGTACTAGACAAGGATAAACATACTTATACTTATAAAGAAATTAATATTTATATGAATACATGAAAAACTTTCAAAACTCAGGAACAAATGCGCGCTCTTCACATTAATATCTGCTCTTACCGGGATTTTAACCCGGGACCGCTAGCTTCAAAGACAGGGCCACTACCCACCAGGGTTCTTTTTTGAAAACGTGCTTTAACTGTATCCATAACGCAAACCCCTGTAACAGACTGACGTTTACATACATAATGCTAGGTTAAGTTTATTATTATGTAAGCAATATTTCAAAAACGACTGACTGTTGTGTTTTTGCGGCGTTTCTTCTCAGCAGTGGTCTTTTGCGAGGCGCTGGTAGATTTTTGACGTGTAAAAGTGCCCGTGCGGCCTACTTACTGAATAAACATCTTTTATATTTTTTTTATCTTTTATCTTGTTTAATTATTTTAGGTCACCCTTATTACTCGATGATAAAAAGTCGACGTCAATGTCAACGTGTTCTCAATTTTATTACGAAAAAAGGACACGGGGCGACTCCAACAGCCATACACATTTTTTCGATGACATTACGCTATCACTACCCAATAGAAGGAACGAATCGTCTCGGTTATCGATCGCCGACGCAAACATGACGTTGAAATCATGCCTTTAGAACCAGAAACCAAAACGGAACAGAAGCAGAAGCAGAATCAGAGGCAGGGGCAGGGGCAGAGGCAGGGGCAGGGGCAGGGGCAGTGGCAGGGGCAGTGGCAGGGGCAGGGGCAGTGACAGGGGCAGAGGTAGGGGCAGGGGTAGGGGCAGGAGTAGGGGCAGAGTCAGGGGCAGAGGTAGGGGCAGGGGCAGGGGTAGGGGCAGTGGCAGGGGTGGTGGTAGGGGCAGAGGCAGGGGTAGGGGCAGGGGTAGGGGCAAAAGTAGAAGCAGAAGCAGAAGCGAAAGTGGTCATCCTTACTTGCAACCGAAGTTTCTTTGAGTGGCAAAAATAGAACAAAACAACCGTTTCCTGTTTCATCGTTACTAGCGTAGTCCAGTTTTGTTTCTGGGTAAGTATGAACAACGTATAATATACATTTATTATTATTGAAAAATTGATTAAACATTATCATACCTTTAAGGTTTTAAGTAAACTATAAACTTACTAATAACTCTTGACTGGCCGGAAGGAGCAACCCGACAGAACTCTACCGGCCCACCCCGATTTCGCGCGCGCTCGGACGAGACCACGACCACAAACCACATCGCAAATACGTTCGACTAATCCACTTCGGGTATAGAAAAGATCATAACAAGAAGGTAAATAGATAAATTATATATTAGTTGTATACATAAGCTAAACCTAAAGATACTGAAATAATACTTTACACAACTGTCGTAACCACTTAGACGGATCAAAGACCTTTCTATATGATGAATAAGCTATTACTAAGATGAAACGAGACGGATCGGCTAACATGTATACTAAACGGGTAGACGTACATACATTGTATAATAGCGACACTTATCTTATACGCGACATTAAGAGGGTTTAACCTTGAACTTTCTCCCTTCAAATGTTAAAATAGTAAACCGGTATGAAACAGTACGCCATTACAAATAATATTGAATATGACTAGCATAGAGGCATTCCATCTTAGTCCTCAGGGTTGGCAGTGCATTTGCAGTGAATGCGAATGTCTATGGGTCACAGTTTCCACTTACCATCAGGTGGCCTGTGTGCTCGACTGCCTTCCTATGCCATCAAAAAAAAAAATGTAATTTTTTATACCATGCGTGGTTTCGTTGTATTCAATCCGTTGTCCCATTTTCATAATGTCAGTTTGAAAGAAAGACAAAAAAAAGAAAGAACATTTATTCGTGACAAACAGACAAAAAAACAAAACTAAAATACTGACATAGACAAAAATACCTGCTGTCACGAAATGGTTGCAACTCTGCGTTATGCTGGCGTTAAAACCAGCGGTACTCTTCCGTTAGAATCCAGTAAAACGAAAGAATGTGAGTTTTTTTAAATAAAAATTGGAATACTGTGTAAATTAGGAGGCAGCCAAATACCAAACACAATAGTAGTAGTAGTAGTAAGTAGGTACTTACGCTTTTTTTCTCAGGCAGATTGCCTAAATTATTGAACTTTCTGTTTAATTTTTTGGTGACGATATTAGCGATAATAAAAAAATACCGCTTTTGTACCTACCTATTACCATCCTAACGAAACAGTTCAATAAAAAGATGGGGAGTTAAAAAAGGATGACGGATCGACCGACAAAATAAGCTAAAATGTATGGGACACTTAGGATATGTGACCCTGAAACTGTTCTAAATTTTTAAAAATGGTTGTTCGAAATGCTAACAATGCATTCTAAATTATAATAAAGATCAATTACATTTTAATTAAAAGTATAAAAAAAAATATTTTTAAGGATACACCGTAACTTAAACTAGAATCATCACAGCGTTATGTATTTAATGGTATTATTCTTACTACTTTGCTAACATACATAACATAACATAACATAATAACTTTACAGTTCGTGTACTGTCAAGAATGACACTACAAAGCTAGCGGTGCCGAGTTAAATTCCCGAGATCCCAAATATTTCTCTAATGACCACGAATTTTAGCTAGTATGTATTTTCTATGTTTATCGTTATCTAGTTCCCATAGTACCTACTAGTACTAGCCAAAAGCTTAGTTTGGGACCATAACCTTTAACTTTTATTCATTTAATGATAATTTAATACATTTCCTATACTAACTGTTTCTCGGTATAGTCTGTGTACTGCGTAATGTTCAGCCGTGGGCAATATTTATCGCCGCCCACTAAAAAAACCTCATAAGACGTTATTTACCAAATCGCTTTTTTACGGTTTCGTTTTAACCGAACCGTTGAGAACCCCTATCTGATTGCTGGAAATTAACTTTCGTAGTAAAATGGATTATAATTGAATAAGCTGGTGTTTTTGCTGAAATATATAACATACAATATACACATAAACTCACGCTTTCATTTTCAGAGTGGGGAAGGCAGAGCTACAGAATTAACAACAACTCTAAAAACTAGTCGATAATTCTGTAACGACATCTTGCACAATTGGGATAGACCAAAAAAAATAACACACGGTTTTTAAATTCTAATTCGAAAGAATAGGTAATTTTAAGAGACCAATTTTATTTATTTTGAATTTGGCCTAATAGTTTTGTTTTAATATCTTTATTTATTTAGCAGATATTTTTTTGATGACATGATTATTTTAAATTTGGGTTGGCATTTCCTAATAAATTACAACAATTAAATGATATCTAATGATAAAAAGTATTTATAATAGTGTCATAAAACATACTATTTCAAGCGGTTTTCACCTAACAAGCTCGTCGCCTAACAGTACTACAAGCCTATATTCCCTTAGTCGCCGACAATATCCACGGGAAGACATGGAGTGGCACTATTCTAACCCGGCAACCAAACCTATAAACCTACAACCTTCCTATGTTTCCGTAGTTACTTGAAATGTGTAGCTATAATATTTAAAATATGTTTACGAAATCTACTTAGACCTTATTATGACAGAGAAGCGAAAAAAAGCGCGGAAAAACGCGGGAACGCGGTGGTTGCGAAAAGCAAAAGACCGGTCTGAATGGAGAGCCCTGGGGTAGGCCTATGTCCAGCAGTGGACGTCTTTCGGCTGACATGATGATGATGATGATGTGATGACAGAGAAGGCATTAAACTTAGTCAGTTACTTTGAAATAAAAAACGGCCAAGCGCGAGTCAGGCTCGCGCACGAATGTTTCCGTACCATTATCTATACAACACTAGATAGATACTATACCTGTTGCCGTTATTAATATCTAGCAAAAAAGGGCAAAAAAATCACGTTGGTCGGGAACCCCAGATAATATTTATTTTATTCCAATTTTAGTATTTGTTGTTATAGCAGCAACAGATATACACCATCTGTGAAAATTTCAACTGTCTAGCTACGAGTATCATGGTTCATGAGATTTCTCGTAGATAGAGTTCTCGTAGGGTCACGTTTTAATCCTATGGGTACGGAACCTTAAAAAATCAACGCATAATTTTGTTAGCGAGAAATTAGCTAGAACGCTTTACAACAGCTGATATTATTTATATATATATATTTTTTTTTATGTCATAGAGAAGGCAAACGAGCATACAGACCACCTGATGGTAAGTGAATCTGTTACCCATAGACATTCGCATTCACAAGACCGCAATCCTAAGACTGCAAATGCACTGCCAACCCTGAGGTTTAAGATGGAATGCCTCTATGCTAGTCATTTCACCGGCTGTCTTATCCCCAAACCAGAACACAACAATGCGACACTTAATTCCATTCGGTAATAATAATTTTGCTTTTGACATATTCATTTAAACTCGGTCGTCATTACTGTAAAGTAAATAAGAGCTGACGTAACGTTGACAATGCGTTCACATGTCAAAAGCAATGTCGTACATACATACATAACTTCACGCCTGTCTCCCAATGGGGTAGGCAGAGACTATGGAACGCCAGGTGTACCGGTCTAAATGTACAACTTTCGCTTCTACATTCATCAATCTCTTCATGCACGTACGTCGGTTTCGGGTGCTTTTTATTTGGCCCTTATTTAGCAATGTCGTATTACCGAATAAAATAGAACCCCAGAATCTTTGAAGTATATACCTAATTAATTAGAGTGGCTTATAATAAATGAAAATGAAATGCAAATTAAAATAATTTAATAATAACTTTGAGTTGTGTAAACATGACTGCTAAAAATGATAGCATAATTATTTTCAACAAGTATTTTGTTGTGAAATGTGGCGAGTTTAGTTATACTGGGTGTTAACCTTTGTAATGTAGCTTTTTAATGAATAATTTTTAGTTTTGATAAACCTTAATTTCTTATGTAATTATATTAAAGATAAAGATAAAGACATTTATTCAGTAAGTAGGCCGCACGGGCACTTTTACACGTCAAGAATCTACCAGCGCTTCACAAGAGGAGACCACTGCTGAGAAGAAGCGCCGCAAGAAACTCAGCAGTCAGTCATTTTTTAAAATATATTTAATATTACAATGGTACTACTTAGTCTAGCATTATATAAATCTATAAATAGCAAATTAAAAAATATTTCAAATATCCTGCGTAGTTTCCGCAGGAAAACACACCAAAATCTTAAGATAGAAAGAGAGAAAAGGAAAAAAAAGAACTCCTACGTATGTGTATATAAGACGGTGCAAGATGACCACATAAGATTGATATGTTTTCCTACATCAACGGAGTCCCCCAGACAAGATAAAGATTTTGAATTTGAAAAAAAAAACAAATAAAAAATATATTATTGATTAAGTTTCGGGTTTAGGCCAAGCATGTTTGTCTATTAAATAGTCCTCGATCCTATAATACGCTTTAGACATTAACGACTTTTTCAAGTAATTTTTGAGTGCTGGAAAGGGTAACTCAGGTAATTTATTATAGAAATGAATGCATTGACCAACAAATGATTTATGTACTTTACGGACGCGGAATTTTCGAATAGCTATTTTATTTTTATTTCTAGTATTTAAATTATGTATATCAGAATTTTTTGTGAAAGAATCCAAATTTTTTATAACATAAATAATATTCTCATAAATAAATTGTGACGCTACAATTAAGATATTAATTTCCTTAAAAAGATCTCTTAAGGAGTCACGGGAATTTAAGTTGTAAATAGAACGAATGGCCCTTTTTTGTAACACAAATATAGTTTGTATGTCAGCTGCCTTACCCCAAACCAGAATACCGTACGACATAACACTATGGAAATAACTATAATAAACTAAGCGAGCTGTCTCAACATTGGTTAGTTGTCTAATTTTCCTAACTGCGTAAGCTGCCGAACATAGTTTACCTGCCAGTACAGCTATATGGGGACTCCATTGCAAATTTTTATCTATTGTTATGCCTAGGAAAACTGCCTTATCTACGATTTGCAAACACTCGTCATTTAGAATAATACTAGAATCTAACGGTTTAACATTAGGCAAAGCGAATCTAACACATTTAGTTTTCTTAGCATTTAGTAGCAAATTGTTGCTAGTAAACCAATTAAGTACTTTAACTAGTGTGGAGTTTATGCTACTGAAGTCTATCGATTTTCTGTCTACCTTGAAAATTAGTGAAGTATCATCAGCATAAAGTACAATATCACAAAGTTTATCTACTGATGGTGGCAAGTCATTTATGTAAACCAAAAATAGAAAAGGACCTAAAATAGAGCCTTGAGGCACACCTATTTTCACTGTAGCTCTATCAGATTGTGTTTTGTTTACAACAACTGTTTGAGTTCTATCACTGAGATAAGAAGACATAAGACTTATAGCTTTATTAGACAATCCATAATGTTCTAATTTTAAAATAAGGGTCGTATGAACCACGCAATCAAAAGCTTTAGAAAGGTCACAAAATATTCCTACTGCATCGCAAGATTGCTCCCAACTGTTATATATATATTTAATGAGAACAGATGCCGCATCAATTGTTGATCGACCTCTGGTAAAGCCAAACTGGTTATTGTTAAGTAGTTTATTTCTATTAAAGTGACCTAACATATCATTCAGAATTAGTTTCTTAAAGACTTTACTTAAAACTGGTAGTATGGAAATGGGACGGAAGTTCGTAATATCACTCATCTCACCCGATTTAAAAAGAGGTATGACTTTACTATATTTCATAAGATCTGGAAAGATCCCTTCTGAAATGCAATTATTGTAAATTAATGCTAGATGGGGTGCAATTACACCTATGATAGGAAAAAGTACACTAACTGATGTGCCCCACAAATCCTCAGTCTTCTTTAAACTAAGCGTTTTAAATACTTAATCATACTTACCCATGTTTTCTATTCAAAGTTCATTTATTTCCAACAGGAATTAATTTCATGTAAGCAGAATCTTCTGAAAGGAAATTTTAAACATAGATTACGCGATTATCAAAGGAATTATACTGTAAATTTTAGGTTAATATTTATTATAGTAAATATTAAATATCATCAAAATGTTAATACATTTACTTGCCCGCGACTCTGTCCGCGTAGATTCGAATATCGTTGTACCCTCGAGTTTTTTTTTCCGAGATGAAATATAGCCTATGTATTAATACAGGGCATAAGCTATCTCCATTTAAAATACAAACTTCCATACATCCATACATAAAAACTTTCGCGTTTGTGATATTAGTAAGGATTATAATTTATATTATATACTTTTACACTATGCTTCATGTTGCATGACGTATTTACCCATAGAATGTGTTTTTAGGGTTCCGTACCTCAAAAGGAAAAAACGGAACCCTTATAGGATCACTTTGTTGTCCGTCTGTCTGTCTGTCAAGACCCTTTATCACGGGAACGCGAGGAGGTATCGAGTTGAAATTAAAACCATATACTCCGGTCTACAGCCCCGTGAAACTGTGAAAAAATCAAGCTCCTACGTTAACGTAAAAAAAAGATACGGCCGTTTATGCCGCAAAAAACGTGTATTTCGACACTGTCGAGGGAATCAAAATGTATAGGGTATTTCCCGATGACCTAGAACTATGAAATTTCGCAAGTAGCACCGTCTTATACTACAAGTATAGGAAAAAGTCTGAAATTTGTAAATTTTAATTAAATAACCAAAAAATCAGGGCCTTTATGCAGGAAACGACGTGTGATCAATGAAGTGTTAGCTACTCGCTAGCAGATGGCGTTAGTAATCGTAAATAGAACTTTGAAATTTGGTAAGTAATACCGTCATGAACTACAAGTATAGGAAAATATCTGAAACTGTACATTTTTAATTAAATCACAAAGAAAGGGTCTTTATGCAAGGCACGGTGAAATAAATTTGGTGTAATAAATGAAGTGTTAGCTACTCGCTAGCAGATGGCGATAGTAATCGTAAATGATGGTAATTTTGGTTTGTTAAATCAGTCTCCCGAACTCATTATTTCTTTGTATTAAATTTTCCGTTCGCATTTTTCCCCGAACGCGATATTACCTAATTTTATTTTTCACCATTCGATTTTATTACAGTCGCTTTTTTTGTTGTTCGACTTTTTTCCTAGTCGGTTTTTTTCCCGTTCGATTTCTATCTCAGTCGCACTTTTCCCAAAAGTATTTACATCGTAATTCGTAGGTAGGTTTAGGTTATGTTAGTTTTGCATCAGGCCCGGAGGGCCAAACCACCCAGAAATAGGAGCTCCGCGGTAGCGGAGCTCCGTCGACTCTGTATCTTCGACAAATTGGAACGGGAAAAACACGACCTTGAAAATATGGTGGTAGGAAAAGAAGCGACTGGATAAAACTCGCAAGGGTAAAAACACGAATGTAAAAATAAACCGCCGGAAAAAAAGTGACTGTTAATTATCACTTTCGGGGAAAAACGCGAAAAGAAAATTAGCTTCAAAGAAAAAATGCGTTTGGGAAAGTCATCTAACAAATCACTCTTTAAAACTATGATTTCAAAGGATATAAGTAAGTCCACTAAAAAACTGTTTTATTGGCAATTACACACCCATTCTTTTATGGCCTTTCTCCTGAGTGTGCTGGAACTATATATTATAACATTATTTCTAAGAAACTCTATCACTGTTGTCTCCTGGTTTACGGGACAGAATAACAACAACACAAAGTTGATCCACCCTAATAACTGTAACTATAACTAAGAAATAAACGTTAACGCAGTTCTAGATTCAATTACTTTGTTTGTATGATTAAACACCTAAAATTACAAATTACGGCATATCCAATAGCAATAATAGCAAATCGAAAGCTTGTCTGAATACAAAATGAGCACACTTGTTCCGCTTTAAAGTCGATTGCGACTGCGTGTGCGTCAGGCAATAGACCCGCTGAACTATTATATATGTACCTACGAATTTGTGCGGAACCCTCGGTGCGCGAGTCCGACTCGCACTTGACCGGTTTTTTATATTATTATTTCCCCTTCCTCATCCAAAAATAGGGGTGTTTTTAGTTTAACGCGTAACTGTATGTCTGTTAGTAACATTGTGGATCCCGAAATAATTATTTTATTTCGTTTGAGAAAGTCAAATTCAAATATTTATTTGTCCAACATAGGTAAGTTAAGATGTTATATTTATTATTTGTATCGCTATGAGGCGTACAAATGTTCATGGTTTTAATATGCAGCATGCCTAATCTTTTAATTATACATTAATTAATTAATTAAATAATGGTATAATCAATTTTCTCTCAAATTGACGTCACGCGCCATAAGTAATCGTATGCAAACATTTTCAAGGAACAAGGATTTTCAAGACACTAGCTGACTCTTTTCTCAACAGTCAGCAATGAATCTACGATTTCTATCCAAGAGCCGAGATGCAACGCGTTTTAAACCAATCGCGTCACTGGTAGATCACGTGACTTCGTACACGTCATCTACCAGTGACGCGATTGGTTTAAAAACGAAACGAATAGAAACGCTAGTTAGCGTAATGCACCTTAGCTGGGTCCTATGGTGTGGCAGGTTTCCGTGGTTGACGGTGATCACAAACCATCACAAGACCTGCGGGTACGTTAGCCTACTCTAGCTTAAAAATAATGAACCCTTGCTTCTTCCTTTAATCTACCGCTAAGCAGCAGTGTTCGCATTGTACAGTCACGAACCGGGATTGTTGAGTCACTTGCCATTGTTCGTAATTTAGCCGTGTATTCAATAACCGATGTCAACGACTGGCTGACAGCTATTCGATTTGCTTTACTTTGCCTAATTAAAAACATGGGTAAGTGGCTAAACAATCCCGGTTCGCGACTGTACCATGGTGTGGGGATAAAACTGTATTTTATGCCAAGGAGAAGGCCCACGAGAACATTGGCCACCTAAGGTAAAATAAGTGGGGTCTGAGACTCATAGACATTTGGATTCAATAGACTACAATCTTAGGCCTGCAATTCTAAAACTTCAAGTGCGTTGCCAACCCTCAGGACTAAGATGGAATGCCTCTATGCAAACTCCCTAGTAGATGAAATTAATATTCCATTTTAGTTCTCAGTCATTCTTCTTAGGATTTAAATCCTGAGAATGGAAATCTGTATGGTTCTCATATCCCACTTCTGATATGCTGGCCTGTGTGCTCGATTGCCCTATCCTGGCCAAATATTATTTTAATTTGATATCGTAAATCACTAGTTAAATTTAAATTTAAATATTAATCCATAACAAGGTTACTAAGCGGCTTTAGAAATTAAACTCGTTATTTATGAAAATAATTTTCTATTAAATTTTCAGTGGTTTAAAACTAAATTTAAATCTAATATATTATTCAGCGGAATGGACGTTAATAGTTTTAAGTAATCACACTGTAAAGCTGTTACCACAAAATGTTGTTAAAACTTGTTGTAGCGTGTATTTTGGTCTATAATCCTTTTGTTTAGCTTGCTAAATCTGTGATGTTGTTAGTCTATTATAACTTGCAAATAATGACAACAAGCGCTTTCGAAGTAATGTTTACGTCCGGTCGTTGCTTTTTAACACCCTTTTCTATCCTCATTTCCAACCTTTCTGAACGTTTTAGCTTCCTAGCCACATCTCAAAATCGCTTACGTTCGAATGAAAATCTTCCCCTTGCTTTCTCATCTAATAAAATCAAAACTTATTCTAAATCCTTTTCGGTTCACGCTGGGCGATTATGGAATCTATAGTCTCACAGTCTGTAGATTATTTCAAAACTAGGCTAAATTATTTTAAACTGCATTTATAATTCTACATGCCATGTAATTTATAGTGTGTTATATAGAGTAATAAAATCTGAATCTGAATCTGACGAAAAAAGTTCTGGCTTGATTCTTGTTCTTAAAACGTTTTCGTGCTTATTAATGTTATCATATTAGTTATACTGTTATTATATCATATAAATATAAATGTGATAAATATATAAATACATGACATATCTGATCTGGGGACTATGTCACACCAACTGACTTAGTCCCAAACTAAGCTCTGGGCTTGTACTATGGGTACTAGACAACGATATAAAAAGTTATATAGATAAATATATACTTAAATACTTAGAAAAAATCCATGACTCAGGAACAAATACTTGCGCTCATCACACAAATATCTGCCCTTACCGGGATTTGAACCCAGGACCGCTAGGCTTCGTAGGCTCTCTATCAACTAGGCCAAGGCATCGTCAAAAATATTAATTAATATTTCTATAAATTTACTTTACTGTTGTATTTATTTGGCTATTAGTTATCATTAATTTTATTTATCAATCACTCAATGTTTAACCGGAAGAGATCCCTTAAAGGGATTTGAACATCCCTGCTTTATTTTTGTCCATGTTATAATTGTTATCTCTTACTTTTGTACAATTAAGTTTTTTATACATACATAATAATATATACAAATCCACATTATCTATTTTTGATTTAAATATTTTGGTGTTCTATTTTAGACTTTATAAGCCGGATCCGACCGGATTGGTGTCGCGGTGTTGGTATTAACAAAATTCGATATATTCTCAAGTTTTTTAGAGTAAAGAGTAAAGTGATGAAGGAAATACAGTAAAAAAATGTCATCTGAATTTGATATCAGGTAACCACAAAATCACTGGTACTAAACTTTAGGTCATGACTCACAGGAAATCCAATAAAATAAAATTTAAGTGTTTCCTCAGCGTGGCCAATATCACATATTTATAACAAAATGATTTAAAAATATTGAATTATTGAATTATTAGTTGTAATTCTGTAGCTCAGCCTAGTCCACTCTGGACTCTGGGATTACAGACGTCGCGATATGTATACAGGGTGGAAAGGGACGACGGCCTTTCCGTTAAATTCTAGATTATGTATCTTTAGTACTATATTTTTCTCCAAGAAACTATGCTAATATTTTTAGCCGTTTTCGAGTTACAGCTCGTTAAAGTTTAATACAAAAAACGTGTAGTTTCAACCCTAACAGCTGATAAGGTCAATGACCCCACCTTGAACTAAATAGTAAACACTAACTTTGTGACGTTATTGATGGATGACATTTTGTAGGTCCATTGACAATATTTTTGTTTTGCAACCTGTTTGTTTCACAGATAATTATTACAATGACAATAAGCACGTCACAATTATGTCACACTCTTAAACTAATAAAATGCTTAATAATGCCACTGGGGCCATTTGCAACGTTAAAAGATGGCGGACGTGTAATTTGTTTTAGACTTTAATTTTTGGGTAATTAGGTGTTCAAAGTTCTTTTCTGATAGTGATTTGTACTTTTTATGCCTTTGTGTCGCACAGTGATTGAAGACTTGGACTTATTTCGTGTATCTGGCATCTTTCTTCTCGTTTCAAGTGGACTCGCAGTGGTGCAGAGGTTAAAACTATCTTGACCTCTGACCTACAAATCACCGTACAACGTTGCCCCCAATCTTCCTAGAGAAGATTGGATTGTGTTTTATTGCTATATTGTTTTATACTCATATAAACCTTGACACTGGCGAAATCACTTCACGTGGAAACGCCATTATCCCTGCGGTAGTTAGCTGTTCAAGACGCCGCGGGGGCAAAAAAAAATAAAAAAAAAATGCCACTATTTGAGGCTAGAGATTATCTCAATTTGTTACTGTTATACGCAGAGTGCAACTACAATACCTCTGAGACTTTGCGTCAATACAGACAGCGATATCCTCCACCGCATCCATCAGATCGTCGAACGATTTTACGTGCCTTTGACCGCGTTGCTAGCAATCGTCCTATAATCCCCCGAACATCTCAAGACGACCAACGCGGAGGAGGTGTCGTACGACTTGCTGCGGGGCTCGAAGAAAGAGTACTGCGTTATTTTGATCGAAATCCAAGAGCAAGTTCCAGGCGGGCGGGTCAGCACTTCGGATTAACTCATATGACAGTATTGAAGATACTAAAACGTGCCCGTCGTCGTCCTTATCACATACAGAGGGTTCAAGCGTTATTGCCCAGAGACTGCCCCATCCGGGAAGCATACTGCCGGTGGTTGTTGGACAAAATAGCTGGAGACCGTGACTTCATTAGACGCATTATTTGGACGGATGAAAGTGTATTTACACGCAATGGAATGTGGAACAGGCGAAATGAACACGTGTACGCCGAAGAAAATCCATTCGCGTACCGTTATTCGAGTCACCAATATCGTTGGTCAGTAATCGTATGGGCTGCAATTCACGGGGAAACAATTATAGGGCCTGTGTTCTTACCTGCAACACTTAACAGAGTTGGATACATGGCCCTCCTAAACTCCGAGGTTGACGCTTACCTCGATAACTTGCCACTGGCCGAAAGACAACGCACTTGGTACCAACAAGACGGAGCACCAGCTCATTCCGTGATAGAAGTGCGTGAGAAATTAAACACTGAGTTTGGGGACAGATGGATAGGGCGATTCGGGCCACACCGTTGGCCCCCAAGGAGTCCGGACCTCACGGCACTGGACTTTTTTCTGTGGGGCACGATTAAAAACAAAGTGTTCAGGACAGAATGTGATACTGCCGAGGAAATGAAAGAAAGATTAACTACTGCCTTCTAACAACTGCGTAGAAAAAATCGTGAAGAAAATACATTATCGAAGGTGCATCGCCATACTCGGGCACGAGCTGCTGCCTGTATTATTAGACGCGGTGGAATATTTGAACATCGGGTGTAGATCCATAAAATAACAGGTATCCTTTTCTCCTTACAAATGTTGGAATGTACTTAGTTAGGAACATAGGGTTGTCACCAATATTAAACATGACTTATTTTAACTTTTTTGTTTTCTTTATAATAATTGTTTCTAACCATTGCACATCGAATGTACATCACTTATGTGAAATTATATTTTCGGGAACGGCCCTCGTCCCTTTCCACCCTGTATATAACAAAATAATGCTCTGAGATCAAGAACTCAGAAGACTTGTATTACGCGTAGAGAAAAGATAAATATTTTCTCCTTACTCCTTCAACTTCATGATAAGTTTGTCATTTCTTTTTTTAAGATAAGAAAGTTTGGACCGCGGAAAACGCAACGCTCCGTTCCAATCTTCGTTCCTAACCGTACTATTAATTTTATATTAGTTTTTATTCCAAAACAGACAAAAGAAAATTTTCTAGTTATTACTGTAAGCATTGCTCTTTTAAAAATCCAACGTAACAATAAGCGGCGAGAAACAAATTTTAAATATTCGTAACTTAAATCCATCCCAGACACGTTGCAACCAGCGACGGGAAACTCAGCATTCCCGGCGATTTCCTTAAGAAATGATATCACATTTTAATATTAAAAAAGTTTAACTTGATCTCGACTTCGTGGGGACAACACGGTAATTTAATTCTGGTAATAGAAAGCACTTTCTGGCTTTTATGTAGCTTTATGCTGCAATAAGGTAATGTATGTAAGGTAATGTTCGCAGCATCTTTTCATCCAAATTACCGCAGTGTTTGAAGTCAAAAGTCTTTGACTAGTGTGTGTTGCCAGTGATGACTTACGGATCTGAGACGTGGACGCTAACAATGGGCCTCATAAGGAAGCTTAAAGTCACTCAAAGGGCTATGGAGAGGGCTATGCTCGGGGTTTCTCTGCGTGATAGAATCAGAAATGATGGTATCTGATGTAGCACTAATGTTACCGACATAGCCCGAAGAATAGCTAAACTTAAGTGGCAGTGGGTGGTGCACATCACTCGCAGAACGATGGGGCCAGAAGGTTCTTAAGTGGCGTTTGCGGCCCGGGAGACGAGCTGTAGGTAGGCCTTCAACAAGATGGAGTAACGACCTTGTAAGGATCGCGGGAACGCGGTGGATGCGAAAAGCACAAGACCGGTCTGAATGGAGAGCCTTGGGGGAGGCATATGTCCAGCAGTGGACGTCTTTCGGCTGACATGATGATGATGATGATCATGAATGTATGTAACTTTTAATAATTAATACTTGTGATAGTCATCCACATTATGGAAAGTCATACTCGCGCACCAAGGGAACAAAGAGGGATACTCATACTTATGTCTAAACTTGTACTCATATGCGTACTCATTTATTTTAAATATAAAATATTTCATGTCTTGTCAATATCATGATGTTGAATGAATAAAAACCGGTCAAGTGCGAGTCGAACTCGCGCAATGAGGGCTCAGTATTTAAGACAACATGCACAAAAGAAAATATTCATTTTGTTATTTGAATAGCAAAAATTTTTACATGGATTTTAAAAGTTTTATTATTATTTCTCAAAAACCGTGAAAACGAAAAGTTTATTATATTTCAAATAACAAATTAAAAAAAAAAAACATACGTCAGCACTTTGTCAGATTTTTTGATTAATAAACGTCAGAGATAAGGAGGGGACGTTTAGTTTTTGTTTTAAAAGTACATCACAGAAAAAAAAAAAAAAAATGTGCAGGTTGAGTCTTTTCATATGACACTCCATTTCCCATAACCACTGTCATTTTTCAACCCCCTATTCTAGGCTCCTTTTCAATTATCAATAAAATAATTTCATTCTTTTTTTTACTAAAAACAGCTGATACGTGCAAGCAAGTTGTACAACTATGCCAAGTTGATAGCATTTTAAGTTGACAGACAACGAAGTCTCACCACAAGGGTTTCTTTTTACCATTTCGGTACCGTTTCGGTAAAAATGGGTGTCATCTAAACCATCATGTTGATTTTAACCATTTTGTCATATATTCGTTTTGTTTTAATATGTATTCAAAGGTTTATATACAAATAAAGACGTTATTTTTGATATTCGTATTTAGTTTATTTAATTGACAACTATTAAGAAATATTTTCTTCTTCTTCTTCCAGTGCCTCTTCTATCGTGAAGGTTGGCCGTCAGCTCCTTGTACTCGTCCCTATCCGCAGCCAGCCGGAACAGCTCTTCGACGGAAGTAATACCGGTCCACTCCCGGATGTTTCGTAGCCACGATTTTTTTCTTCGCCCAGCGCGTCTCTTTCCCACCACTTTGCCCATCATGATCAAAAGCAGCAGCCTTTTTTTAGAGTCAATTAAACTCAGATTTTGTAATTGATACTAGGATGATTATAATCTTATGAAAATTTGAACAAAATTAGTTGAGCCCTTTAGCAGTTATCAGATTATCAGCTCTGACAGTGACAGTCGCCATTTTGAAAGGTTTTATTTATTCAATATTTATATAATCACTACAGCCTGTGAAGCCAAACATATTTTGTAAATGCACCTTAATTTATTTATTACGCCAGCGATACATTAATTATATTTAGTTATTTACTGTTATAAACCGCTTATGAATTATAATTTCCCAATAAACCTTTGCTCTACCAATATTATTTTCATACAACGTTATCAATTTTGAATAACGGGAATAGCATTATGAACAAGAAATTAATATAAAATCACAAATTCCCAAATAACCTTGTAATTATTGCAATTAAACATTTTACATCATGCTGTATAACCATAATATTATTTTTATGGCAAGTCAAAGGCAAACGAGCTCACAGGGTTCTATTCTACTCGGTAAAACCATGTCGCTGCGAGATGTTATCGTATATTGCCAACGTTACAAATCTAATTTTACAAAAAAAAAAAAAATGGCATAGAGAAGACAAACGAACACACAGGCCACCTGATGGTATAGAATAGAATAGAATAGAATAGAAAAAACTTTATTCACCTTAATAAGTATGCCATGGACATGCAAATACCATAGAATTACAAAAAATACGAAACAAAATTTAAAACAATGTAAAATAATATTGTGAAAGTTCTTAAGTACTTAATATAAATAATTAACAATAATTCAATGCCACGGCATATCCGTGAAAGGGCGCCGGCTCAGCATGTGCTGCAGCATTGCTGCTGCAGCGCTGATATTCTGCCGGAAACCATGGGTGCGGCAGGTGACGCCCTTAGAAAGTCACTCACTCAAAAATTGGGACATACAGACATATTTTTAATTTGAATAACACCACAACCTTAATACCAAAATAAAATCTAATTTTAAAATCTACTTAATTATTAAGTTACTACTGAAGTATTATCCAACCGGAAAAGTTAGGTATTGGCCTGAACTTTCTGCAGATTCAGCAAATGCAGTTTATATTTACTTTTAAAAGCTAATTTTGAACGAGCATCTCTAATAGGCGGAGGAATGTTGTTCCAGCACCTCGAGGCCAGATACCTAAAGCTTCCCCTAAAAGCAGCGGTCTTGTGTCTGTACGGAACCAAGACGCAAGATCTCGCCGATCGGTGCTTAGCTGCCTTGGACGACCAATTTAGTTTGTCATGCAAGTAAACAGGTGTACCGGTCTTCACAATCCCAAATAATAAACTTGCAAATAATAACTCCTTTCTGTGTGCCATATTCAAAGTGTTTGCTTTATTCAGAAAAGGAGTTATATGCGAACGAGGAGGGACGGGAAAGCAGTACCTAATACAAGCATTTTGAACACGCTGCAAAAGTTTATGAGTTTTAGCAAATAGGCAAGAACCAAACGAAGTTAAACAGTAATTTAACTTTGAAAGAATCAGCGCTTCGCAAAGTCGAATGCGCAAATCAATATCCAAATAATGCCTAACTCTGTATAAAATTCTTAACCTATAGAAACAGTTGCGCACCAGATCAGCGACGTGATTTTCAAAACGGAGGCTTGAGTCCATAAGGACACCGAGATTTCGTGCCTCTTGCACCTCCTCTACCTGATTACCCAACACAGAAATCGTGGGATTCAGAGTTTTAACTTTTTGCTGTTGATGTCGAGATCCTAAAAGCATAAATTTTGATTTACTAGGATTTAAAACCAGGCAATTCTCAGATGACCAGCCGGCAATGTGTTGTAAATCTTCATTTAAAAGCCTAATCGCGTTGTCAGTCTCAGTGTGTCTAAAGGATATGTAGACCTGTAAATCATCTGCATATAAATGGTATTTACAGTGTTTAATCCTACTGCAAATATCGGAAGAATAGATAATAAATAGCAAAGGTCCCAAAATTGACCCCTGAGGGACTCCTCTATTCACTGGTCTCAAATCTGAAAACACACATGAGCCATCAGACTTTACAACTTTTACCTTCTGCCAACGATCTGTAAGATAGCTTCGAAACCACTCCAAGGATGAATCAGTAAAACCGTAATATCTTAACTTGGACAGCAAGAGAGACACATTTAACGTATCAAATGCCCTCGAAAAGTCCAAAAGCGTCAATGCAGTAACCATACCAGCGTCTTGGGCAGACAAGATTTCGTCAAAGACGTCATGCAACGCGGTATTGGTACTGCGGCCCCGTCTAAAACCGGATTGCATAATTGGGAGTATGTTATTATCTTCGAGATACTTGACCAGTTGGTTATAGACGACTTTTTCAAGAATTTTCGACATATAAGGCAATAAACTAATAGGCCTTAGGTCTTTTAGTTCTTGAGGGTTACTATTCTTTGGGATCGGACTTACGATCGCTGTTTTCCATAATTGTGGGAAGTTGGAAGTCAAAATGGATGAATTAATCAGCTCAACTATAAAATCCAAAGTGAAAGGAAGTGTCAAAAGAATCATATCAGCGGAGATCCCATCGCAACCCTGTGCATTGGATCGCAAATTTAAAATGATTTTTGAGATGGTTTGCTCATCAACAGGAACTAGCTTAAATGTAGAAAGACCATAACTGTTTTCCTCAAAATAATTTAATGCCGATGAATTTGCGCCTTTCTCCCCCGGTACATTTAAAAAGTGTACGTTAAGTTCATCAGGATCTTTCAGATGAGCTGGTATATCATTTGTTTGCCTAAGATCTGTCAACACATTTTGTTTCAACTGCTTCCACAGAGTCTTCGGATTTGTAATGTTAGAGTTTATGCTCTTATCAAAATAAGCCTTTTGTTCCTGGAACATGCACGAAATCACCAAGCTCTTTAACAACTTGTACTCGCTTTTGTCGTTATCTTGTTTAGTGTTACGATATTTATCCTGCGCTGCATTACGCAGACTCATCATATATCGTAAGTTAGGAGTGAGCCATGGCTTAGATCTAGACTTAATGGTAGTTTTACGGATCGGAGCATAGGAATCAAATATGTGTAATAAAAGGTTGTTGAAATGCTGAACCTTCTCGCTAACCGTCTTCAAATCATAAATTAAATTCCAATCCAACTGCATCAAACTATGAGAAAAATCCGCGATATCCATTCCCTTTAATGACCTAGTCAACAGTGACCTAGGACGGGACTCAGGCTTTTTAACTTTTACATTAGCTAGGACGAGAGCGTGACTATTTAGGTCGGCAATATAGTTTGTGGAGACGTTTGTGAGGCCACCATTAGAGCAAATCAAGTCTATAAGGGTTTCACTGTGAGCAGTAAAATGAGTGGCAGTCGTAACATAGTTCTTTAAGTTAATTGAATTAAAAAATAAGTTAAGTTGTCTTGTTTTAGGATCACTACTTTCAAGTAAATTGACATTAAAATCACCAGTTAGTATAATCTGATCATAATGTGAGAAAGAGGTTAACGTATCAGTTAAGCTATCCAGAAATATCTCCAGATTTTGCCACGGTGGTCTGTAGGCTGTTCCAATAATAAACTTAACAGAATTTATAGTAAGTTTAATCCACATCTGTTCTATATCGGGAATTGGTGAAAAGGGGCAATTTTGAAATTTGATTGCGCGACTTATGTAGAATGCTACCCCTCCACCGGCTTGCCGAGTGCCAAGTATTCGTGGAATATGTACGAACTTATAATTATCAAGATAAGGAGCTCTAGCCTCTTCCCCGCGCTGCAACCAAGTCTCATTAATAGCAAGTATATCCGGTAAATGCTGTTCTATTGCCACGATAAACTCATTATGCTTTGTACTAAGTGATCCTGCATTAAAAAACCCAATTTTAAGATTTTTTGGCTTAACCATTTTGATATTTTACCGATAACAAACCATTCAAGATTATACAGCAGCCATAAACATTGATACAACTTATACTGGGACAACAACTATAACCACAAGGTAAACTTAAAATTGAAACTGTGACAGGCGATGTTAAAAACCTCTGCAGCGGAATACTATACTTATAGAAATACACACATGAACAGGCAATAAGATTACAACAGATTAAGAAATGTTCAACTTTCCACCACACTATATAAGGATTGGTGACACTTATCCCATTTGTGCCGATGTTATGATTAAAACGGTCCAGAACTACAACACACATTTGTTTAACATTAAGAACAAACATTAACAACGACCAAAAACTTTCTCCAAATCGACGTCAGAGCGCAGCCGATGCCCAGTTTCTCCAGGTCCCCGACGAGCATAAATCTTTCCATCACGGGTCCACACATACCTCCATCTGGCTTTGACTGACGCTTCTCGCGCTCGATAAAACAGTTGTCTGTTGAGTCGTGTCAATCTCTCATTAACGTAGAAGGGCTTCGACGGTACAGTTAGGCCCATATCAGCAGTAGTGAGGCCGCGTCGCACTCTCACTTCCTTCAAAAGTCGATCCCGCAGGGAGCGGCGAGCGAGCCGTACGACTACAGGCCGTGGGCGCTGAGCAGAGGTCCCTTCCACAGGAGACCGGACTGGCCCGGCACGTTCCGCGCTGACGATGTCGCGTTCTTCCAACGTGACTCCAATTTTGTTCGCTATGGAAAGCACCAGGTGGGTCAACCTTTCCTCCCGCTCTTCGGGGATGCAGGAAATCTCAATGTCGTTAGCTAGTGATTCTTGCTCACGATCATTTACTTCGAGCCTTAGGTCTTCAATTACCTTCTCCAGGTGAGAAACATTTAAGTCTGACGCAAGGTTCTGTTCCCGCTCAAGAGTTTCTACCCTCGTTGAAAGGGCTTCAACACGCTGGTCGCAAAGACTCATTGCGGCAGTAAGGCTCGTCAATGCGTTCCTGAGTTCTTTAAATTCTGACCTGACATCACGCAGCTCTACCCTGAACAATCTTAGTTCTTCCGTCAACTTTTCAGTCACTGACTCCCCCGCTGACGGGATCAGAGCAGGAGTACGCTTAGGTTTTGTAGTTTTCCGGATAGTAATATTGTCTTGATTCGAAGTTGTTTCCTCCTCTTTAGGGCTGCTACCTGTAGAGATTGGCTGCCTCGTCCCACGGACCGGTGTATCATCATTTTTTGGCTGAAATTCCTTGCACTCTTCGCAAACCCAGCTGTCCTGTTGTTCTGTAGACATAGCATTGAGAAATCGTGCATTTGATACGTTTGCACATAGTAGGTCGTAGTACTTTGAACACAATTGGCATTGCAAATACTCCATGGTAGCTATAGTTTGCAAGCACCCCGCACATGATTTTTCCTCGGATGTAGGCGCCATACTTGTAAAGATTCCAAACCAGGTAGGTTGACTACAATTTTTAGTAAATAGCTGCGTTAAAGGCCTTTACTTGTTATGATACACTAAAATAATCCTCCCACACAATTTCCTTTCATAAACAAGTGCCAATAATAAAAAAAAAAGAAATAATAAAAAATAACAAATATTTTAATCCAGGCTTCAAGTTGGATTCGAACTTCGGATGTTCGGATCGACGGCCTTACACTTGCACCCAGAGCCACAGCGGCTGCTAAGTCGCGACGCGAAATTCACAATCTTAATCAGCTGTGACGTAATGGCGCGCACTTTCGTGCCGGGTAATTAGCACTACTTATCAGCACTTTACTGTTTTTGTGTGGGTGTACTTAAAATTTTAAACCACGAACGACCGCACTTTAAAAACTTGAAATGATTATTACCACTATTTTAGACGTATTTACACTAGTTTTTTTAACTACAAACAATCCTCGACTATAATAATCCTTTATATTAAGTTATGATAAACTTCTGAACACTTTCAATGCAAATTTAGATTTATTTTCACAGAGCTTACGAGTACGTGACTTCTTTTAACTAGCGTCGTCCGCCGTCCCAATATGTGGAAACTGTGACCCATAGACATTCACATTCACAAGACTGCAATGCAATCCTAAGACTGCAAATGCGTTGCCAACCCTGAGGACTAAGATGGAATGCCTCTATGCTAGTCATTTCACCGGCTGTCTTATCCCCAAACCGGAACACAACAATGCGAACACTGCTGTTTGGCGGTAGGTAATTGGATAAGATGGTGGTAGCGATCCGGACGGACCCTGCACAAGGTCCTACCACCCGCAAACTTACTAACTAACTAACCGCTAACTTTATTCAGAAATACAACCTTTTATCAAAACCAATTAAACCAACTAAAGCAATGTCTTGAAAATACTGCAGACAAGACCAGCCTTGTCTCGTTAAACTCAAATGCACTTTTTGCCGCCTCTTTCAACTTTCTTATTCTATGTTGAACATCCTGTAGCCTATCCTCATCTCTGTCTCACTACTTCTCCTTGTACTTTGTAGAACAAGGACAGAAACACAAAACTTAACTGGAAAACTAAAATACGAGTTTGTGAATGGAGTACAGAGTGTTTTTTCAGAATGCGGTTGATTAACGACGACAGAAAGTGGATCGCAAGGAGTCTGTCTTTTTAGCCGACTGCCGAGGGAGGAGGGTAGAGCGTTTATCAGACTATACATCGCACCTTCAGAGCAATAGTGACATAATTCAAAAATTTTGATTTTCGAGTTCGCGCTCTATCATAATCAATTTATGACTTGAAATTTGAAAGCTGAAATTTTGAATTAGGTCACTATCGTTCTAAAGGTGCGACATGTATGTTTGTTCCTTTGTGGCGCTTTATAAACTACTCGCGGTCAAATAATACGGGTCAGAATGCGTTTTTCATACTAAAGAGGCTATTTGGAAGACTTGGTTCCTCGCCAGGAGATGCTTTTAGTGAAATCTGATGATGGACACCCCGAGCATCGATACAGGACTTCCAGATTGCCTAAGATACCCAACGGATTGAATCTGCGGTAAACGCCGGAATTGTACATGTTCAGAAAAACATATAAAATGGCAATAAAATGTAAGGAAATCCAAATGCTGACCCATGCTCTCTCGCTGTGGTGTTAACTGATTGTGCGATCTGTTAGGTATCTTAAGCACTTTTGACCTCCACTGTTTAACCTCGGAGTATCCACCATTAAACCGCACTCAAAACATGCCTGTGTCCAGGAACCAAGGCTTCGAAATAGCCTCGTTTGTATGAAAAACGCACTCTGACCCGTATTATTTGACCGAGAGTGCATTCGCGTGGACGGATTTTGATGATTCTTATATCAATTGATTGGTCTTAATCTTCTGAGCGTCACTAAGGATACGACAATAATAAAAAAAAAAGGCAACCACGCCATATTGTAGAAAAAAAAAGTTGACGAATTATGACAAATGGGGTACCTTTTCGTCCAAATTACCGCAGTGTTTGAAGTCAAAAGTCGTTGACCAGTGTGTGTTGCCAGTGATGACCTACGGATCCGAGACGTGGGCGCTAACAATGGGCCTCATTAGAAAGCTCAAGGTCACTCAGAGGGCTATGGAGAGGGCTATGCTCGGGGTTTCTCTGCGTGATAGAATCAAAAATGATTATATCCGCAAGAGAACTAAGGTTATCGACATAGCCCGAAGAATAGCTAAACTGAAGTGAAGTGGCAGTGGGCGGGGCACATCGCACGCAGGACAGATGGCCGATAGGGTCACGAGCTGTAGGTAGGCCTCCAACAAGATAGAGTGACGACCTTGTAAGGATCGCGGGAACGCGGTGGATGCGAAAAGCACAAGACCGGTCTGAGTGGAGAGCCTTGGGGGAGGCCTATGTCCAGCAGTGGACGTCTTTCGGCTGACATGATGATGATGATGGGTATTTTTCATTTTGAATGATCATTAAGGATTTATAATGATTTACAGATTTACTGTCATTAAGTACAAATGGAAAATCGTCCACTTGAAATGACCATTCGGAAGCTGGATCAAAAGTAATAGTATCCAACGTGAATTTAGTCCAAATGTACTCGTAATTGTGGTGAAAAATATATACAACCAAATTTAGTTTCGTTGCAAAATGAATTAAGGCTGAATGGAATTTTGTCCATTATAAATTATTTACAAAATTAAATAGAATAGAATAGAATATTTTTTATTTTCACAAGTCACATAGTTACAAATAAAGCAGTATCCGGTGGATTTCAAACTAGGCTGAGCCTGTACCGTGAAACCCATGGAGTCAATACGCACAAAGATAATATAGTCTAATATGAATTAAGACCATCTATTACTTTTGAATGGCGGAGCGAATTTTATGATCTTTGATTTGTTTCTGCCAGTCTGCCGCTATATATCTATTAAAACATCAAAAAAATACGAGAAAAACATTCTGAGGCCGTATTAAGTTCGCCGGACCGTTTAGTATAAATTGTACATATTTCACTTAGGACGTATTTACAATTGGTAGGACGTATTTTCGACCTATATCATATTGGACAATTTAAAAAATGGGGCATTATTTCATTTTAGACGTTATTTCCTTTTTGTTGAATTTTAAACGGTATTTTTTCTGAATTAACGTATAATTTCGAGTGGTCGATTTTCCATTTGTACAGTCAACGTCAAAAGTAAGTGATCAAAATTAACATTTCAAAACATGTTCAAGCATGACGCCCCAGATAAAACAGATTATAACAAAGTGTCATTTTCAACTGAATATTTAATGAGTCAAAAGAAAATGATCATAAACGATGCCATAACTGTCTCTTTATAGAAAATTTCAATAAAGAATAATTTTGTTTTCTACCTGTGTGTCAAGTGTCCAACAAGATAAAGTCAAAATGACTAAATCTCCAAATGAAAACTAGGGTAATCACGGCAGTTAAAAAGGATTTATTTTAAATGTTGCAAAAAAAAACAAAGCGAAGTAGTAGGAACTTATTTCAACACTTGATAGAAATGAGAGGTGTTATAGTTGTTTCGCGTGTTTGTCTTACGAGTATAACCGACACTAACCGAACGTCTGACTTGTATTCTGAGGTGGTCTTGAGAAGACATGAAAGCCCAAACATTTATATTCACTTACATGTGATAGTTTGGTAGTATTACTGACTATTGCTATTTTAGAAAATCAGTTTAATTTGAAACACTCAGTAATGACTTTAACTGTTTGAATGGCATGTCACTTACTTATGACACATTACGAGCTAATTTACTAATGCTAAACTACAATAATCAGATACATCTTTCTTAATTTATTGTATATACTATTTTGAGACCCTATTTCATCAGTTTCTTTTGCTGTTGACTGTACTAAATGACAGTGAATCGATTTAAAGTTAGTTAGCAACAGGTTTTAAAGCTTGCTTTTAGTTGTTATGTTCTTTTTTAACTGGTTAGTAGTTTTTATTATTTGATTTATCTCGTCCATGTTTAGGTAAAACTGGTTAACATTTTAGCTTCGAGAATGTAAATGTCAATGGGTCACAGATCCCACTTGCCATATGTTGGCCTGTGTGGTCGTACGCTTTAAGATAATCTGCCTAGTAACCGCAAAAGAATATACTAATTTTGTTATAAGTTTTATTTTTAGGGAACGTTCTGACTAGCCTAAATTTCAATACAGATTTTCTATGTTTTTTTTATTTCACAAAACATGTGCAAATTGTGGTTACTGAATATCAACAACTTTTTAAAGTTGTAATTCTGTAGCTCTGCCTAGCCCACTCTGGGATTACAGGCGTGAAGGTATGTATGTATGAACACTTCACTTTAAATTAAGTAATTATGTGTACGTAAGGATTTTTCACACTTTTTGATTCATAAACTTCGGAGATAAGGGGGGTTACCGTAATTTGTTGTAGATTTTTGGCTATAAATCAAAAAGTACATCACAAAAAATTAAAACAAGATTGTTTTGAATTGTGCAAATTGAGCCCTATCAATGACACCCCATTTGCTATATAGTTAATAAAACCATTTTCATTTTCAACCCCCCTTTCTAGACCCCTTTTTTTATTTATTTATAAAATTAATTTTATTTTTATTTACTAAAAACTGATGCGAACAAACAAGTTGTACAATTTGCCACATTTCAAGTAAATTGCGTTTATAGAATCTGAGAAAACTTGCTGTGACATACAGACAGACGACAACGAAGCCGAACCCTAAATATTCTTCAGATTTGCGTATCTGGGTAGCTTAGAAAGCTACCCAGATACGCGCGCTAAATTTAGAACACCTCTCTTTTCCGTGTCGGGGGTTAAACATACTGATAGTAACGTTGAGTGTGAAAGTATGTTGTGTTTGTCAACGGATGATCGATTGATATGCATTTTAGATAGAGATAGACAGTCATTGAAATTGATTATGGGAACAGGTATTTTTATTTGAGACTTTTTGTGGATCACGAGTATCTTAGGAGAATTAAAGCCAGCGTACATTTTGAAATAATTAACGCATAAATCACAATATATACAATATTTACAAAATTTGAATGAACAAATGTTTTTGAAAAATCACAATATATATAATATTTACAAAATGGGAATGAACAAATATTTTTGTCATTATCGTCACGTTGTTGTGTTGTCAAGTCAATTTAAGACTTTTGTGTTTCATCCACAAACATGATACCTATGTCTGTCTGTCTGTCCGTGTTTTTGTCTGTGCCATTGATTGAAAATTTGTTAATTATATTTTTTAGCTTTTATTTGCATGATATGACTGGCCTACGAGGGTTGTGTCTTTCATTTAGAGAACGTATCTCTAAAAACAATTTAAGACCGTAAGCCCACAATGACGTGTAAGGCACTACAAGTATCGCCGCCATTTTATTCATGGCAGGGTAGGCGGGAGCCGCCATATTGGACGCATTCAGCCTCTCAGATCGGCGTGAATAGACCCTGCATTCTAAGAATAGGGCTCTTAAACACGCGATGGACTCCTTCCGTGTAAAAAAACGTGAAGATAAAATAAAAGAAAAGATAAAAGATGGGCACTTACTCAAAAATCTACCAGAGAAGTGTAGATAAAGCGTTAACAGTGTCATTTTGTTAATTTTCATATGAGTTCCATATTCGATTCGGAAACCGTCATAGAAGGAAGACAGCCGATTGAAAAATGACCGGCCTTTACCTTTGATTTATATTATTTACCGATTATATTCTCATTCACTTGACATTGGTGAAATCACAACGAAACCGCCATAAATAAAAAAAAGAAGAAGAGATTCATACTTTATTTTTGCTGGCATTGAGAACAATACGTTATACATCTTCTGCGCGGATGAAATTACGATCTATCCCTTACAGTATATAATAACATGATCGTACTGGTAAACTGTAATTGAAAATTAACTTTTTAGGTCTCTTACAAAAAGTAGTAAAAAAGAAATAAATTTAAACCTTAATTACACAACAATACGAATAAAATCATCTGTTATCTAAGAAAAATCAATAAAATTAAATTATCATTCCGTACTTTATGCTATTTTTCGGTCTGTAAGGGCAAGGGTAAAGTCAACAGTGGTCAGCCAAAGACCTGTAGTTGGCCTCTGCCTATCCTTTGTATTAGTGGGAAGAGTACGAAAGACATATTTCCCACTTTTCGTACTCATATAAGGTCGACTACTAGTCTCTGGTTGACCATTGGTGAATTTACCCTATACTGACCAGAAATATCTGAGAAAAAACTCCTGTAGCAAATGAAACCTTATTTCTAACAGGAGAAGGTTTAATCTGTTTTAGATATTTAATTTGAGATACCGCCCTTTATAATTGGCTTATGAGGACAGCATAGGTGGTATTTAAATAAAATACCAAACAGCTTGTTTCCTGGCCCCAAACGTAATACCCTGCTCTCACAGTCAGCACTCTTTTTGCTATACCTACTACCTTGGCGACATATAGTCGAAATATTCGAGATTTCAACATCGAGTGTCACTGAGAGTGTGAGAGTGCTTCACTTGACTTGACATCGAGTGAACATGTTACGACCCGTCACAATCCATGATTTGTCCTTGAAAAATACATTGTTAAAATAAGAGAGAACTTGGCTTGTTTTTACAGGATAAATGGTCCGTTTACCTTGTTACTACAGCGTTCTAAAAGGGTTGAGGGGTATTTAATGAATAGGCGGTGGGCCTAGACTAGAAAAACATATAAATAAATTTAAAAAAAAACAAGTTTCTTTTTATGGCATAGTAAGGCAAACGAGCACACAGGCCACCTGATGGTAAATGGAAACTGTGACCCATAGACAGGGCTGGGCAAAATACACACCTTGCTTTAATTGAAATACAAATTACAAATTACTTTTTCGCATGTAATTAAAATACGAAATATAAAATATTTTAAAGACGAGTATTTGAAATATAAAATACAAAATACAGTATTTTAACCATTTTTAATTAAAATACAAATTACAAAAATACAAAATACATTCACAGCCTTTAATAGAACTAATCCAGCTCAGCCTTATTTGTCAGCAGCAAAAGAAGAATTTCCTTTCATGATTTTTAAAAATACGGATATCTTTTTAACGGAATGTCGAACGAAAATAAATACCGCGAAACAGTACTTGACAATTGACGTATAGTTCAGAGTTGCCAACTATAGAGTAGAGATTGACAATTGAGCCTATATGTCAGGCTTCATTTACACGAGCGTTGCGCCAACGCGAAAACGTGCGTTAGTGTCCAATTCAACCAATCAGGTAGCACATAGCACTAGCAGCAATTTGACACTAGTGCGCATTTTGGCGTTGGTGCAACGCCCGTGGGAATAAGGCCTAACTGCTCTGGGTGCTAGTGTTTATAGTCTATGTACGAATCAGCTAATTTTTATTATCAATTTATCATTTATAATAAGATCGCTAAATGTATTTGTTAAAATGTATTTTGATGCAATAAGTATTTGAAATACTAATTACAAAATACCTCGGCGTCGGGTATTTAAAATATTAAATACAAATTACATTTTTAGGTAGTAATTGAAATACAAATACTAAATACGTATTTGTATTTTAAATACGTATTTCAATTAGAAGTAATTCAAATACTGCCCAGCCCTGCCCATAGACATTCGCATTCACAAGACTGCAAATGAACTGCCAACCCTGAGCCTCTCTGCTAGTTATTTCACCGGCTGTCTTATCCCCAAACCAGAACACAACAATGCGAACACTGCTGATTTGAGACGTCAAGTAGTCATGATCGTACCGAGTTCGAACCTTTGCAGTCGCCATGTACCAATGAGTTTTCTTAAACATTGCACAACAGCAGTAAAACAATGTTAAACTTATTTGTTGCCTGAGTATAAATACAATAAAAACATTTGAGTGGAGACCATGGGACCTTGGTCAGCCGATATGAAAAGGTTTATTAAGGCTCTGTCATCCCGGCTCATAGACACCTCCGGAGATCCTAGAGCTGGTGCTTACCTCTCCCAAAGGATTGGGCTAGCTATCCAGAGAGGTAATGCAGCCAGTGTCATAGGAACCTTGCCGCGAGCGGACCTGTTAGAGGGGGTGTTCTTTTTGTAGTGGTGATTATTATTTACATCTTTTTAATTGTTAACATCAATAAATCTGTAATTTATTAGGTCTTTAAAGTACATAATAAATAAGAAAATTATTGTTGTACGTACCGTTTTACCATTAAGGACATGGCTTCAGGATATGAAGTGGGAGGAATACGGTTTTTTAATTTCAAAATTCAAAAACTATAAGATTTCGCTGTCCTATAATGAGTTTTACATTAGTATTAAAAAGTTTTAAAGTACTACGTGCTGGCCTAGTTGGTAGTGACGCTAGTGAAGCTAGCGGTCCTGGGTTCAAATCCCGGTAAGGGCAGTTATTTGTGTGATTAGCACGAACATTTGTTTCTGAGTCTTTAGTGTTATGTATTTATTTAAATATTTATATCGTCCCCATATTACGTGCCTAGAGCGTAGTTTGGGACTAACTAGGTCAATTGGTGGGACATTGTCCCTTGATAATTTATTTATTTATTTATTACTACGTTTACAGCCGCATACGGCAAACTGTATTATTAATATTCTTTTTTTTTGTTTATTGATTTCGTCAATGACAAGTGAGTAGACAAGAAAGTATATCAGCGAATAAAATCAACAGTAAAAGCTAATATACAATCACAGGTAGAAATATAAATCAAAATACTACCTTTTAGGTAGACATTTTTGAATGAGACATCTTCCCCCTGACGGCTTGCAACTCAACGTCGAAAGATTGGAATAAAAAAGAACGTTGCCACAAATTTAATTTTTCTGCTGTCCTTTTTATACATCCTCAAAGTAACTCGCTTACTAGATCACCTCTTAACACTCTGTTGCCCTTATTAATAAACGTGGAGTAACCGTCGAGTAGCTAAACCATGCTTTGTCCTTATCTGTCATATTCAAATGTCACAATGACAGATAAGAATAAAACATGGTTTAGCTACCTCACAGTTACTCCACGTTTATTAATAAGGGCATGTAGGTATAATCTTAAAATCCAATATCTTCCTAATTATAGATTAAAAAAAGGAACCCCTACTGACATTACAGACCGTCGTCCAATCAAGAAACAAAGTTCTACCTTAAAATACCCGACCAATTTTCTATTCCGCTAAAGGACTGCGTTTTCATTACAGCGTCGCCTTTTACATTTTGCCAACTTCCCCCCTTTGGCCTATTCGCAAATAAAAACTCGTATCAGTATAGATAAAATTGCTGAAACCATACTATTTAACATTCAATCCACGTTCTTAAGGAGTCGACACTTTCGGCTTGTGGGAGCCATAAGTACACTATTTCTGTTACAATCCTAGTAGGAATTTCCTCTTGCTATCACATACATTGACGGTTCTTTTCACTCACATGAATAGACTTTAGTTTTGACGATGCAATGGATACCTAACAGTGTAACATGGTAGTTTTTGGTTTAAATGAAGATGCCACGGAAAGCACGTCACGTTCGTAAAATATTCAGTTTCAGTGTACTTTGTTTACGTATATTTGTACACGTGTTTGGTAAATTTATTATGTTTTTATGAAAAACTTTAGTAAAAGAAGCCTGGGTCGACGTATGACCTTTTATTGGCCTTTTTTAAATAACTTTGCACCTTCTAAATTAACATGACCTTGTAAGAAATTTTAACTTTTGGAGAATGGGCAACAAGTTTTGATTACCTGACCTTTACATTACTTAAGTATAGGTAAAAATAATTATTGGAAGCGCCGAAGATCTAAAGAACATTAAAATATTAGTAAAAATACGTATACATTTCGGTTTGACGTTTCAAATAAGTTATAATATTAACTTGCTTAAAAATACTTTGGACTTTTTCAAGTTAATACTTTAATAAATAAGACCTGCAATAACTTTTTAAGAAATCCAATTATTTTGCAAAAATATACACGAATCCTGTTAATCTTAGATACTTACAGGTAAATTTTAATATAATGCTAATAGCTTCGCTTATAGCTTATGATGAAAGGAGAATGCCCACCGCCCATACAAGGAAATGCCTGAGATGTACAAGAACCAATGATACATTAAAATACGCTAAAAAAATTGAGGTTTCTGAAACTACTTCAAAAATGATTTGAAAACTTGGGATTTTGCTATTATTAAGATTTTTTTTACAATGAAAGAGGTTATGTTGACTTAAAAAAACGACTATAGATGTCGCTCAGATCTATGTGAATGTTAAAATATAAGAACGACATAGATGACACTATCGTGTATATAATAAAAATGTGAGATAGGGTTTCGAAAAGACTACAACTAGGCGGCGGCTAGGTTTACAGTGGACTACATACTCACGCTCCTGCAGATTATACAGGAGTATAATCTGCCCTTGTGCCTAGCGTTTGTGGACTATGAAAAAGCCTTTGAGCCTCCGTTCGGGTGTGCTGGGAGCGGTTAGATGAGGTAGGCCCAGGTTCGAGCCAGTCGGGTAGCCATGTTAGAGACCTATGTCCAGCAGTGGAGTGCTATAGGCTGATGATGTGAAATTATGGAATAAGTAGGAGAAAAAGAAAATAAATAAAGAATGTTTTATTTACAATTATTTACAGGTTTAATCAGTATTTATAATTACAAGGATATCATCCAGGAATTGCGCAGGAGGATATATATTAGATTGGTACCTAGCCCAACCTAGGTACCATATGATTGTCATTACGTGAGCACACGTACCTACTGTCCTGCGACCTACGATACAGTTGCAGTATCGATGTTGTACGGCCGCTCTTCCTGATAAGGAATTGTTTACGATAATGTAAACAAAATATATCTTTTGTGATATATGACGACTTTTAATTTTTCCCCTCAGCAACCAACAACTATCTGATAGACCTAAATCTTCAAGCAGTGTACCGTCCATTTCTCTGGTAACTTCAATTTGAAACAGTCCGTTAGCCCTTCTGTGCTCCCCATATGAGCGGGCCTGTTTAATCTGGTACGTTCCGCACGCTATTAAAATCAATTCGTTAATTGTCAATTGCGGAAAATCAGCGATGTTAGTACTATCCACATTTATAGTCTGGAACTGTGCTCGTCGCCGGTTCAGGTTATGGCTGATAACATAATCTGCCAGAGAGTTTTCGACGAACATGTTGTCATTTATTACCTGAAGAATCTCAGCAGCATCTACTCTGTCAATTACCCGAGTATGAAATCGATTTATTAGCGCTCCTGCAATCGAAAAATCGATCATTAAATGTGTAGTTGCCCGGTTAAAATATTCTTGACGGAATATTTTGAATTGCTGTTTAAAAATTCCATTAACAGCCTCCACAATCCAACGACAAATAGTGACTTTTCTGCTATTATTCATCTTCTTAAGGAAACGTATCAATCAACAATCAATACTTTCAACAGCGCGAAATCTAAGGCTCCATCGTAAAAAAACTAAAAAGGAGGTAGACAGAAAAAGGCAATTTCATGCCTACTAGTACCTACTTCATCTTTTTGTTGCCAGTGGTGTATATGTATCATACTTTTAGACTCCCAATTTGCTCCCAATACGATCATTCATATATTTAACTGTGACCTGTTTTGTTCGCTAAGACAAACGAGCGACAATTGTCATGCATAAATAAAACTTTTTACGTGAGTGATAGCAGAAAATCATCATTATTTGTTTTGTTATAAAGTGGCAACTCGACGTAACGAAAGATAAAACCGTACCGGCAGCGGATGTTCCAGTAATATACTAATTAATTAGTGTTTGTTTCTCCGGAGTTCTACAGACTTCTATTTAATCTGTTTAGTTATAATCAATTACGACATTTTTTTTGAAATATGGGACATCTTTGTACATTCCAGGCATTATATGGGCATTCTCCTTTCGTAATTAAATAAAAAAAGTCTGAAGATTGGATGTTAACGTCATACAAAACGCAAATCATACTTTGTCAATAAGGTGTCATGTTTACGGGGTGAGGTGTTAATTGTTTTTGTGTTGTATTTGCTAGACAAATGTCTCCGATCAACGATACAACTAGATAACGGGTCAGAGAACAAAACATGGCACAGCGAACTCATTCACTCATTTCAAATTGGCAGTTTACTTGAGTTTAGTTCATGGTCATCTAACCCAACAGTGACACGTGTCACAATGCCTCAATGCGTTTTCAGAAACTGCAAAAAAAATCACCGTAACAAAAATGTTTCAGACGGAATATCATATTTTCAACATGTACGTCGAAGTCTTTCTAGTAAAATAATTTATTTTAGTTTCGGACCAACAATTTGTCAATATTTAGTTGCAGAACAGTGCGTCTATGGCGTAGTTTAATACTCTATAGAGTAGTAGTTTAATTTTTGTCACCGACATAATAAGTCAGTTGATATAAGTTTTTTTAGTAGCTTCTAGGGTTTTTGAAGACGGTTTTTATTTTCGTTGAAAATAAAATATATGTGTTGCGAGCCAACAATGTTATACAATAATTATATTATCTTAAATCCATGTAAGTCATTATAGGTTTAAGTGTATTTTATTAACACATAGGATTAAGCAGAAACTAATAATATGAGGTGTCACTATTTTTACTCGAAATAAACCTTTTTTGTTTATGAAACAGCGTTGAGTTATTGTTTATATTAAACCCACGTGAGACGTCAGAACAGAAATAATATTAAGCGTAAAACTACTCTATTTGTACTCTGTTCGCGGTGACATTGGCACGCCGCTAGTAGAAGCTGCATAAGGCAAAAAAACGAGTCTAGTCGAAGCCACATAAGATGATAAATTGTTTCAAGCAAAATTAAGCATTGAGCTAATGACATACCATTTATATTAGAATGTTTTATTTTGACAATGATATTATACACGTAAGAATTTTGTTTAGGTCGCCCTAGGACACTTTTCAAAGATAATTTTGTATGGAATTCGAAGTCTATTCATTGGTATGTCGATGACATATGTATATTAATATTATAAGGGTTTGTGTGAGGATATAATAAGACTGTTATATCCTGGCACAAACCCTTATAACAATAAACATATGTCTAACAAATACAACACAAAAACATTGAGTGCTACATGAGGTCCTTATTTAAATGTAAAAAAAGGATTCTTTGTTGTAAAAAAAAGAGTCGGAAGGCTGTTAAGGAGTTTATACTTCAATAATTACATGTTTACACATAATATTTCAGTAACGTATTTTAGGTTGTAATTACTACAAAAACTCGCCTCAAAAACAAGGCCTCTATCCAACACGGTTAAAAGCACATGAAGGGTCCACGGAAAGAACATGACGTCTACTCACATTAGTAACTTTTTGAGATATCGCAATTTGAAAGTTAGGAACCATGTCATTTTGTACGTAATTTTCGGTTCACTAATGTTTGACCAAAAAATTATTGACAAATGGTCATTTGACAAACAACGTTTCACCAAATCGCACCTTCGGTACGACAAGGGCACAACTACTCTTCTTGTCATATAGGACGTTGTGCCCTTGTTCTACCGAAGGTACGAAATGATCATTTGGCAAACGGGACATTTGACAAAAGTATCATCTTACAAAAACTCACTTAGCAATTGATCATTTAGCAATTAGTTTACCTATTTCTGGGCAGAAAAAAAAACAACCTCGAAGGCCAAGGCGGGAGCCAAGCTCCCGCCTTTGCCTTCAAACCTTACCTATCCGAGTCGGTTATGCCCTGATTCGTCTTCCTTGTAAAATGTAAATTTAACTGTTGATCATTTGGAAAAGTAAGTCATTTGTAAAATTACTAGTAGTAAAATGATCAATTGACTTAACATTTTTTTGCAAAACGTTGTTTGTCAGGTGTAATTTTGCCAAATGACTTTTGGTCAAACGGCAGGACACCGTAATTTTCGTGTAGAGGTTTTTTTAAGAGTGAAAAGATACAAGTTATATGAAGATTTATATCTGAATCTGAGTAGTAAGTAATAGTTCATTTTGTCCTCTAGATTTTGAGATTCAGAACTCATTTTCAAAAAAAAGTGACTAGACATGTTCTTTTCGTGGACCCTTCACATTTATTTTGACTTGTATAGTATCGTCAATGTTTTAATAGATCTTATTTACTTTTGAGCAATGGCGGCCGATTAAAAAACAATACCATAACACGGCCTCCATTCAACACGGTAAAAATCGTGTTTGAGCTGTCATCGTATTGTCACCGTTTTGATAGCTCTTATTTACTTGACAGTAATGGCGGATGACGTCATAACAATGTCATAACAGATTAACTACGATATCGTTATTTCTGCCTAGAATACCGGCCCAGGTCAAATTATGATGTGGATTTTACCGCCTACAGTAGAGGCGTAGAAGTTAAACAAGCAAATACAAGACATCGACGTCAATTTGGCCAACTAGGCCAAACATTACATCGTGTGGTAAACGGCGTCTGTGTCGACACAATCCGACACGACTAGTGATGGGCGGCTTGTAAGTTTCAAAAGTGAAACTTTCAACTAAAATTTCAAGCAACATACTGAAAATTACCAAAGTGAAATAGTTTAATTTCTGGAAATTACTAAAGTTTTGTAATGTAAGGTAAGTTACGAAAACTTTTTATGAAATTTAAACTAAATTTAATAGTATAACTGCCTGTTTCACAATCGACAAGTAAAACATATTTGACAAGCCCTTTCTCTTTCTTACACTTGTACATAAACAAGGAGAGAGCCAACTTTAAATGGCGGATAAATTTTTCGTCGATTGTAAAACAGGCTTTTAGAAACATATCCATCTAATTATGTAACTTTCAGAAGCTGTAATTTTCGCAGTTGAGGAAAGTTTTATAATGTTTCAGAAATCGCTCATTACTAGCCACCACTGTATATCAAGTAAAACAAATGGCAGATTTGTGAAAAAAATTGCTTGGCTTCAGTCCGTTGTGAATTATTCGGGCACAAACACCCCTTGGCCATGCGGTTATTGTCACTTGTTGCCCAATTTTCGAATCACTATTCGCTCTACTGATGTTAGAACTTACTGAAATTTAAGTGAAATTTATACGGTAACATTTCTTGCAGAGAAATTTCTGTAATGTTTAACAGTTGAAAGATTTCACCGTTAAGGAAACATGAAATTTTTCAGAAATTGCCCATCGCTAGACACGTCTGACATACGGAACCACACGTGTTTGCAATGACATTGCATCCGAACGACGTAATTAGTCTAGCTACTGCTAATCAATTCGTCACAGAACAAGTAGGTCACAGGGATGGTAGGATACTGCAATTCAAACCTATAAAATTGATACATTGGTGATGCTGCACATACAGAGCTGGGTCCTTTTTGATCTCACACTACAGCGCATCTCTAAATTCGCTACTTGAATATAAGTTTAAAAAAAAATATTAAACTGTTTATTTCCAAAAGCCTTAAAATCTAAAACAGTCTTAGCTATAATCTTTACTTTTAAGATTGTATAAATGTTCTCATGTCTTATCCAGATATATTTAGTTACTAAGATTGAAAAGGGCATGCTTCGATGGTTCGGTCATTTGGAAAGGATAGATGAAAGAAGATTGTCGAAAGAGATATACAGATCGAAGTGAGTGGAAGGGTCGGAAGGGGCCGCCCTAGGCGTACTTTTTCGAATGAAATCGGAGAAATACTGGAAAAGGCCGGAATCTTAAGTACCCGAAACCGTCGTGCGTGCATAACTCGATGTATGAATGTTGAAGAAGCGAAATAAATTTCTCGAGATCGTAGCAAGTAGAAAGAATTGGTTTCTGCCTACCCCTCTGGGAAACAGGCGTGATTTAATGTATGTATGCATGTATGTCCTATCGTTTTACTTTTTAGCTTTATCGATTAAAATGTTCGATTATATTATTTGTGTTGCAGTGTTTTTGTCAAATAAATGTTTTGAGCTTGTGAGTTTAAGTTTGAAAATTTTAAAAACATTAGTAAATTCGCCGCATTAGGGCTAATTTACATGTCAATATGGAATCAATCTACGCTTCGGACAAAACAATAATTGCACAGAAGCAACATACAAGACACTAAGATGGTAATTTTTAACCTTAAAATATAAAATTCCTCTAGAGTATTGTGTAGATAAAACCGATTTTTCCGATTTAAAAAAAAATCGTAGATTGAAACAAATCGGACGAGACAAAAAACGGAGACGTATCAGTACGGATCAATTTTTTTAATAAAATTTAGGTACAGTCAAGGTCACCAATATGTATACACCACAAAGTCTCAAAAATATGTACATAAACCTTATTACTATGGTGTGTACATATTTTTGCAACTTTGTAAGGATATTTATTTTTAACCTTGACTGTACAACATATTCAAAAATCATGGAAATTGGACTAGATTTAGGGGTGACAAACCTTACGAGTATCGCTCAGAGCTAAAGTAAGGAGTTTTTTAACAGCTGTGTAATTTTAGCGGATCTTTACAATCTTCTTATCTCAATACTTCAAGTGCGTTGCGAAACCTGTCGATAAAGATATGCTTGCCATGTGCTTGTTCTTCTTCACGTCATAAAAATTACATGGTTAAGTGGGCATTATTATTTCTTCAAAAGCTTAATAAAACTAATAAACTGTATTTTGACCACTAAACATAGCTAGAAACTAGTATGTAGAATAACTCTCAGCAAATTACTTCTTTGTGTCTTTTTCTAAACAGCTTCTTATAAAATTTCTTATTTTGAAATTTACATAATCACATGTTAAGGAGCGCTACAAGCGCTACGCCGTAGACCGTAGCAGCACTATTCCATTATGCAGCGTAAAATCTGCTACGTCCATTTTTTTTTGTATACTTTACCTCTTATTCATAAACTCACAATTGACAACAATTGATTATGTGCTAAGGTAGTAAAATAAAATACCGTTTCTAGATTACAGTAAAAATATCTTTGGATTTTTTTATGCAGTATTTTATATTAAGAAAAAACAGTAAAAAAAGTTGGATTGTGAATGTTAGGAATACACTTATAGTGCCCTTAGTCCATTTATTACCAAAGGAATTGAAAAAAATATACAACTGTCATGTTCATTTTTTCTCTGTCTGACGAAAGAAACTCAAAGCAGATGCAAAGCAGTAAACGCAAAATAGTTTATTTATTTTAATGGCGTCTACAAATTATGTAATTAATTAAATTACGCAAAATAACAAATTTGTAAACGAACGGCAGCGAATGATTGACAAGTGAGTGACATGACATGACAGTCAGTTCTGTTTCTGTTTTAATTACTTTTTTTATTTTATATCATGCTAAGATCACGACATCTGATCAGTATTCCTAACTTAGTATATACGGTCTTTTTAATGACTACATACATACATAAACTCACGCCTTCATTCCCAGAGTGGGGTAGGCAGAGCTACAGAATTACCCTCTTAAATAAGTTGTTTATAATTCTGTAACCACGTTTTGCACAATCAGGCTAAGATGTTTAGTATTAGTGACAGGTTGCAAGCCCATCGCCTAACAGTACTAGAAGCCTTTGTTATTCCCTTAGTCGCCTCTTACGACATCCACGAGAAGACATGGAGTGGCACTATTCTAACCCGGTGACCACACAGGTTTTTAATTACTATTTCTTTGATAAATTATTAACGACGAATTTAAGTTAAATAAAGAAAAACCGAGAAATACGGGTAGTCTAATTTTTAACCAGCTATTATAAAAGCGAAAAAACAACAATGCTTTTTTTTTTTAAATGTTGTCAATTGTCTTTATCTAGAGGGTAACTAATACTAAATTTTCTTTCTATTTCTCAGTGCATTCCCTTGACGCGCTCTTTTGTAATTACGTATTGCAAAGTTATATACGAGACTGTACAAATAATTTGTAAACTTATTAACACTGCCTTAATGAAAAGCATTGAAAATGTACTTAAAACATAAGAAACTACTATCATATTATAATCGTTAAAGTTACTCTGTGTGTCAGACCGTTACAATTTTACGGCTAAACTCCTAAACACATTCTAATGTGATATGAAGATTGCTTGAACCCCGAGGAAGGACATACTCGTAGAGTATATTTTTTATCTAACGACTTCTACGCAGACGGAGTCGCAGGTAAAAACTACTCTACACAAATATTACTTAATAAGATGAAAGATATTTTTTTTGTATGGTGGCCGGTTGTAACCAATGAACTCAATACTACTGGACCGATTTGAAAAATTCTTTCACCATTATAAAGCTACATTATCCCTGAGTAACATAGGCTTTTTTTTATCCCGGAAAATTAACGGTTCCCGTGGGATGATAAAATTGCGAATTCTACGCCGACAAAGTCGCGGGCTAAAGCTAGTACAGTCAGCGTCAAAAGAAATTGATCATTTAAATACCTTGTCGCTTCACTGTCACCATAAGCAATGTCAAACAAGATTGTCTAATGTGTTAATGCGATAAAGTACAAAAGTAGCTTGAAGTGACCAGTTACTTTTGACGCTGACTGTACAACATTATAAATTATTTTTTATTCGTTTTAGCGTTTTATACATAAGTGCAATTCATAATAGCACTAGCTGGAGTTGTAATATAAAATCAAACTTTCGTTCCAGACCATTCTACTGATTTGAAATTTATTCGAACTTTTTCCCACCAACATAATTTGAAAAGTTGGGTTTAAAAAAATTGCTGTGCTCGTTTTTACGTTACATATTCATTATTTCCTCTTATGTTAAAGGATACTTTTCAATTAAAAGTTAAAGAGAAATTTTGATAGTATTTTATATCATAATTTTGTTTTTGTCGTGGTAAGTGGTTTAAAAAGTTAGATTTTATTATGATATTTATGATACAACGATATATGTTAAGAATAATGGAGTGTTTTTAAGTCACAGGACCCATAGTATATTAGTTTAATAACAATATTTTGGTCAGCTGATATGCTTTATGAAGGCTTTGTAATTTCGGCTCATAGACACCTCCGGAGATCCTAGAGCTGGTGCTTACCTCTCCCAAAGGATTGGCCTGTCCAGGGCAGAGCCATAGGAACCATGCCGCGAGCGGACCTGCTAGAGGGGGTGTTCTTTTTATAGTGGTGATTATTATTTACATCTTTGATATTTGAGTAGCTTAGTTTTATTTTAATTTGAGTAGCTTAGTTTAATTTTTAACTGACCATTTGTGAATCTTGTTACCTTACAATAAGTCTCACTAGTGGTCAGTTAACAGTGACGCGGTTTGTACGCTACTTTTGGGATTTCAAATGCTCGGTGATTTTCTAATTATAAATCTTTCTTTAATCTTTCTTTCGATTGTTGGTCTAATCCTACTAGAACAGCCAGGGCTTAATTAGCACTAAACAACTAATTAATACAGCGGTAGTACTAGTGAAGGATCCGGATTCCTACCACCTTACTTACTACCACAAAGCAGCAGTGTTCGATGGCTGTGTTCCGGTAGTCTTGAGATTGTAGTCTTACATACATACATTAAATCACGCCTGTTTCCCAGAGGGGTTGGCAGAGACCACTTCGTTCCACTTGCTACGATCTTGACAAATTTCTTTCGCTTCTTCAACATTCATACATCGAGTCATACACGCACGTAGTATTGTAGTCTTCAGATTGTATTATGTCTATCCGTCAAATTATAATTAAGTATAAGGAGCTAAGTTAAGTTTTAGAGTTGCTGGTAATTCCGTAGCTCTGCCTACCCCACTTTGGGAATGAAGGCGTGAGTTTATGTATGTATGTATGTATGTATAAGGAGCTTTGTGTTTTGTACTTTCTCCAACTCCATGCCCATAAAAAAAACGAACCTACAAAAAAAACATGGAAAATTGAGCCTTATAGGTAGGTACTTCTTATTTACAACACAAGTTAGGAATCGCTTTTTGTAGAAAGTTAGCCAACATTACCATCATGCAATCTGTAGCTCTAGTCACGAAACCAAATTCCGACGTTACGTAAGCCCCGTCTCTTTCACTTAAAGGTAAAATGGTTGAAGATTGAAAAGGAAAGAGCTGTCTAAATGTTATGTTTAGGGTTTTGGAGTAAGCCCCTGTATGTATATGGCCCCTAAATGCCTAAACTCGCCCTAATTTGAGGTAATTTCGTTGTTATGAAAACAAAACAACGGTAGAGTGGGGTAGATTAGAACAGACATGCCACTGCAAATTAAGTTTTGAAATTAAATGGGCAAAATTATAGTCGCTGTCTTCAGTCTTATTATATTAAGTAGTATTAATTATGTATCTTTTATGTACATATTTTCTAAGAACGAAAATTAAAACGTTATTTTTTTATGAGGACCTCTCATGTATAGGGTTCCGTAGTCAAACTAGGAACCCTTATAGTTTCGCCTTGTCCGTCCGTCTGTTCGTCCGCAGCCTAGCTCAGAGACTTTTGGTACTAGAAAGCTGTTATTTGACATAAATATACATATTAGTCACGCCAAATAAGTGGTACATTAAAACCTTGTAACTTGGGGATGTATATTTTTATTCTCTGGTGTCGTTGGGTAGGACTTTCAAAAATATTGTGGGTTTGTAACAACAATTTTACGATTAAAATTATAAAATATTAATCTTTAAAGGGCTTATTTTTGTCAAGTGTCTGCTGAATATCAAAGTAGCCTAGCTGTAAAATAATCTGCGTCAGTAGCTTCATAACAAGACTTACTATGTTAACTGGGGCATCGGACGATATTTCACGTCCGCGCCCTGGCGAGCCAAATTTAATAATGCTGCTGCATTTTGTATAAAAGCCTTTATGTACACATGCACAAGTATAAGATCAAAGCGTCTTAAGCCCTTTTATAGGGGGGATATTTTTGTAAATGCTTTGGTAGTTCGTAGAATTTTATTTTAAACTTACTTGGATCAATGACGCTTTATTTATTCAGTGACACACCAACAGTTCTTTAAGAATCAAGATAAAAAAATAAAAAAAAGATGTTTATTCAGTAAGTAGGCCGCACGGGCACTTTTACGCGTCAAAAATCTACCAGCGCTTCACAAGATACCACTGCTGAGAAGAAACGCCGCAAGAAACTCACCCACGCCTAGTTTGGGTCCCACCGGAAATTCATACGTTGTAATTTTCTTTGGACAAATAAACTTCTTTTTTTTTTTTTTTTTTTTCTTTGTTTACAACTGCCAACTGAAAAAAGAAATTACCTAACTCTGTTGTATTTACAAGGTTTATATTATGGTGGGACTTAGGAGTAAATGGAATCCAGGCCTCCCACGCTCATTTCGCTCTACATACACACAAAACTAAAAGCATACAAAATCCAACCCCCTGCTCCATTGACAATTTTCGTATAATAACTGAAAATCTTCATCTTCTATAACGACAAAAGTGACAATTCAATCACGAGCCTAAAGGCCTCTCAAAGACTTGGTCAATTAAGGATTTGCAATTTCGCTCCAGTATTGAATTAAAATCACGTCATACATGTCCGTAAACCACAAACACTTCAATTTGTGGCCACTTGTACTCATTCTGACATCAGCATCGTCCGCAAAGAGTTGGTTTCCCGATAACCTTTTAAAAGTTTCAAATTTTACGAAATCCAAAGAAATCGAGATAGTTATAACGTACCTATGATATATCCTCTAATGGTTTACTGTCATTTAGGTTAAAAGGAAAATCGTCAACTTAAAATGATCATTCTGAAGTTAGATCAACATTATTCAATGTTATTGTTCTTATAGAAATACGGTTACGTATTTGGTGTGTAATATGGTTTTTAGTTTTTACAAGGACTTGGTTTTTGGTAAAATGGGATCTGAAACCGATAAACAATTGAATTCTCAACCCTAAAATCTCAAGACTGCAATCCGAAGACTTTAAATGCGATGTCAACGCTGAGGAATAAGATGGAATGCCTGTTTGCTGATAATTTCACCGGTTGCCTTATCCCCACACCGGAACACAACAATGCGAACACTGCCGCTTGGCGGTGGGTTAATTAATGGATAAGATGGTGGACGCGAAACGGACAAACCCTGCACAAAGGTCCTGCCACGGAACCACCCACCACTTTAACTGTCCCTCGTTTCCATCAATGACCTGGCTTGTCACGTCCATAAATTACAATAATGCACGACTAGCTTTACATAAAATGTGGACGTACCGAGCCAGTTCACCAGTGCATTATATGTAATGCATCGACAGTGAAAGTGAATTAACCCCTAATGCAATAGGTTAATTATAAATTAGGTGCAATTACGCACAAAGTGAATATCGTGTATTATTAATTAATTAATTCACATTAATATCAAATGTATGCTGCTTTTAAGTGCCGTTTTTATGATTTTGCGGTCTTCAGATTGCAGACTGAAGATTGCAGTCTTGAGAGATATGTCTATGGGTCTCAGACCCCACGTGTCATCCGGTGGCCTGCTTGTGTGTTCGTTTGCCTTCTTGGTGCCATAAGACGTCCATTAATTTCATAAATGGATGCATAAGGTCTATCCATGGTCAACCAACTGGCTGAGTTTTGGAACAATTCTGTTTTCAAAATCTCCTTTCATCCTAGGAATGGACGTTAATTTTTCATCCCAGTTCTTAGATTTAGAAATGCTAACTTTTGGAACAGGATAGAGTTAAAATCAGACTCGTACCGAGGGTACTGTAGCGTAGGTGTTATTATAATTAGAAATATATATCCCCGTGTGGTTGCCGGGTTAGAATAGTGCCACGCCATGTCTTCCCGTGGATGTCGTAAGAGGCGACTAAGGGAATATAGGCTTGTAGTACTGTTAGGCGATGGGCTTGCAACCTGTCACTAGTACGCTGGTAAACATCTTAGCCTATTTGTGCAAATTGTGGTAACTGAATTGTCAACAACTTTTTGAAGTTGTAATTCTGTGGCTCTGCCTACCCCACTCTGGGATTACAGGCGTGAAGGTATGTATGTATGTATATATATTTACATTTTGAATTTGACTTCGAATCGAACTCACGCGAGCCTTACATTTGTACTATACGAGTAATCATCGCACTTTTGACGCTTGCATGTTCAGTATACCGTTTTTACCTTATTTAACGATACAACAGAAATTAAAATACGTTTCAAAAACTATTTATACTCATAGTGTGATTTTTATACTTTTTTTGTTAGGTAATCCAGTGAAATACAAAACACTTATTTTGTAATCTCATTCGGTTCAAAGATACAAGACAGTGTAATGGACGGACGGACCCTGCAGGTTAAGTAACTGGGTCCCTAACCTTAAAGGTACGGAACCCTAAAAATTAACCCATCAGACTTATACAAACAGACCCGCCCCAAACAGCGTACACGTCATTCCCGGGTGGCTATCTGGTCGCATAACACATTAACACATTACGCATAAAGTTGATGCTCATATATTTTATTTGGCATAACTTGTACTATGGCATAATTGTTCCCTGTCATAATTATACGGAGTCATAATTGGTTTAACCATAATGTAGAATGTCATACATTTATTTAGTCACAATATTAATATAATTTAAAGTTAGTGGCAAAATCGACTCGGATCGCGGATAGGTTAGGGTTATTTTTTAGTAAAAGAGCGGAAAAACTTTATGACCTAATGTATAATGTATGGTAAAATATTTTTATGCGCATCAAATTTATACGCGTTACACAATATGTTCTTAAACATTATGATTAAAAACTTGATGCGCATAAATGTATGACTATTTACAGTTATGCGTAATGATGAGTATGACGAATCCACGTATGCCAATCAACAATATGACTTCAAACTTTATGCCATCCAACCCCTACCCGTCATTCTCTTAAACCACCTAGAAAATAGATTTAAATCTTTTGAAATCTTAACTAATAAATAAGCTTAAAGCTCCCGGGAGCCGCGAACAAAGGAAACCTCACAAGTTGGAACGGAGGGTAGTTTTAAAGCACCTCCACAGGTGTGGAAGTAAGAAGATCACGCCTTGCTTCTATTGACCGTTTGGATTTTAAGTAGGGGTACCATGGATTCTCGATTGCCACGAAGAAGTGTTTTTTTATGCGTTGTTCATTTCGTTTTTAGGATTACATTACCAAAAGGTGACAAACAGACCTCATTATTACACTAAAACCACATTATAATACCATAAATAGCACCAATGGGAATGACCAATCGCAACTCCTTTGTTCTGAGCTTGCGCGACGGTGCAAGAGAGAAGAAGTTATGACTATTGGGTATTTTAATCATTACGAATAATCATTATTTGTCCGCAGTCTGTCTAAGCCAGTTGAATTTTGTATAGTTTTTGAATGTTGCCAGGTATATAAAACATACATTAAATTAAAAATGTTTTTTGAGGATTGTCCATATTTTTACAATTACTCCAATTGGAAAACCATTTCGAGGGATAGGGTTTTAAAGCTGTTCTGCATTATTAAGTTTTTGAAATATTTATCTATTTTGGATATTTCTACAAAGGTATTTTTAACCTTTGTTTGACTTTTCAGCTTGAAGCCCTCTTAGGTGTATCTTACGGGTTAGGCAAAAACCGCTAGAAATAGTATGTTTTAATACACTACTACAATCACTTTTTATCATTACATATCATTTGATTGTTTCAATTTAGTAGAAAATGCCAACCCAAATTTAAAATTATCATGTCATCCATAGAATGTCTGCTAAATAAATAGTGATATTATAACAAAATTATTGGGTCAAATACAAAATTTATGAATTTCGTCTCTTAAAATTACCCATTGTTTCGAATTAAATGTAGAAACCGTGAGTTGTTTGTTTTAGTAATATCCCAATTGCTTTATCTCTTCAACCAAATGAATGTTTTAAAAGCAAGGTGTCAAGCCAGAACTTACATTGTGATTACAACTACTTATGTCAACTCCATACATTTCCAGTCGATAGAATTCGCTTTACACACGTCGCCGATCCTATTCACCGATCCGTTCTAAGTATGCAATTTGAACGCGTACGTTGTTATTTTGTACTACAAGATCATATCGGGGGATTAGGTCGCCGGCAGTGTGTAAGTGGAGCGAGGCAACGGAGCGGTGAGACAGGAAAAAATTCACCAATAGGAGAGCCGTACTGAGTGAGGCTTGAAAAAAGTATCCAATTGGAGGATCTTTTCCTCGCTCACCGCTCCGCTGCCTCGCTCCGCTCCAAAACAAGCCTAAAACAAGAAATGTCCAGGCCTCCCACTGAGCCTCTATTGTAAGCGGAAAAAAACATCGTCTTTGACCTGTTATGGTATTGTATTTAAAGAAAGAAATCTCAAAACGTTGACAATACGATAATAGGTTAGGTCAGAGTCGATAAGTTTTTCTACCGCCAATAATCTTGACCCTGGAAGCAAACAGATTAGGTTCCTATAGACACTTTTTATAGTTTACATGACATATTTATGATAGCTACAAAATGTGATTTAAGTACAAGAAACTCACTTGGTTCTCACTCGATTCTCACCCGACTCGTGGTAACCGCCGAGTTCTGAGCTGAAACACTAACATGGGCAGATGTGCCGTCTCGAGGATCCCGACGTTTATTTTGGCACATTAGCGTTTTTGCGTCGTGTTTACGTTTACGCAGAACAAGCAAAGTATTAGAAGGATGTACCGATATTGACATTAAAGATAACGTTGGCGGTATTCTTCGACAAAATAATAGTACATTATTGCCTAGGCAGTGAACCAGGCAATTGCCGTTCCTGCCGAGGCATATACAGGGTGTATTGCAAGTCGTGTGCCAAATGAATATGGTGGGTAGCTAAGGTCACTTGCAACACGTTTTGGGCCAATTAACACTCACCCTACCCACGGTGTTTTTTTTATATTTTTTTTGAAAAAATCTCGGAATCTTCCAAAGGTTAACCATTTTGTTCACCTATCTTTTTTTTTTAATGTGACAGCACAAAAGTACTTATAGTTTTTTTTATCTTTAATGTTTGCGCATTCGAATGAAATGTTATTTTTATTCATATAGTAAACAAATAAAAAAATATTAGCCAACAAAGTGTGAAGGACAGAAAAATTAAATCTTCACGGTCAACTTTACGGCACAATTAAAAAAAAAGTAGAAGCTCCTCAGATCTTCCAACGTCATAAAAACTTTTCCAGTTCCTGACAATTCTTACGGTATACCACATGTCTAGAATCACGTTCAGTTTTTCGTCAAAATATGGTTTCAATCTAAAATGGTGGTTTTATTCGGTCAGTAGATCCAGCCAGTTAAATGGGCTAAATGCACAATACAAAACGCAATATGGTTATTATGGACCTTCAGTATTTCTACAGTTGTTGTACGAAGTGTCTTTGACTTTTACGTCTGGGGAAGGGCCAAAGAGCTAGGTGTACGCAACAACACAACAACACGTTTTATGTTTATGACAAGGAGAAACGCAAGCTTTTTTAGAAAAAAAACTCAAGCTATTCCAGACACAGATAAAAAGTTACGTTTCGAATAAAATATGGATGTATAAGACTTGTGCCCTCATTTTATTATGGCCGTTTTCACTTTTTAAAAAGTTACAAACAAGATAACAATGAAATTTGTATTTAACATTGCGTGCTCGCTTCATAAGCCCGCAATGTAGTTTTTATTTAATTTGGGAACTGTCTGTAAACTATGTACTTACTTCGCGTCTCAGTAATGTCAACTTTTCCGGTCATCTTTGAGAAAAAACATTTTTGTATGGCGAAAGGCGAGTTAATAATATAGGTAAATAAAAGTTAGTTTAAATTTACTTATTTTCACCTATACTATAAGAAACACATTCGCAATAACTATTCGATAAATTAAAACTAACGCTAAACAGATAAAATCAGAAAAAAAACTGGTTAGCGGTAAAATCCAAGAACGGGTTTTATTTTACATTTATTTATGACACATAGTCTTATACGTATTACAAAAAACCGGCCAAGTGCGAGTCGGACTCGCGCACGTAGGGTTCCGTACAACTATACATCTAAATAAATGTTTTTCTTTATTCTTTATTATATTTGAGTTGATTGAATGAAAGGTAAAATGCGGTTTACGATTTATAACGTATTAAAAAAAAACTAATTATTAGATCTCGTTCAAACCAATTTTCGGTGGAAGTTTGCATGGTAATGTACATCATATATTATTTTTACATTTATCATTCCCTTATTTTAGAAGTTACGGGGGGGGGGACACACATTTTTCCACTTTGGAAGCGTCTCTCGCGCAAACTATTCAGTTTAGAAAAAAATTATAATAGAAACCTCAATATCATTTTTGAATACCTATCCATAGATACCCCACACGTATGAGTTTGATGAAAAAAAAAATTTTGAGTTTCAGTTCTAAGTATGGGGAACCCCAAAAATTTATTGTTTTTTTTCTATTTTTGTATGAAAATCTTAATGCGGTTCACCGAATACATCTACTTACCAAGTTTCCACAGTATAGCTCTTATAGTTACGGAATAAAGTGGCTGTGACATACGGACGGACAGACGGACAGACATGACGAATCTATAAGGGTTCCGTTTTTTGCCATTTGGCTACGGAACCCTAAAAACACATTTCATGAAATGACCTTGAGTGCTAAACTTAGATATACTAATTACATTACATTGTACAGTGGAAGCGGTAAGCAGTGAGACGCAAAATGAGATATGTATGGTTAATATAAATCTTGGAACAAGCTAAGTATAACGTCATTGAAGTGGCTTAGGAAGAAATTATTGAGCAAAAACTTTTTGCACAAGTTCTTCAAATCATAATTATTTCATAAAATTATGTTTGAAAACAAAAAAGATGTTTGAATAACACGCGAATAATAATAAAAAAAAAAACAAATATATTTTTACCTTTACTTTAGAAAACACAAAAACACTGCAAGAAACTTTCATTTTAAAAATGAATTATTTATTTAAGCTACGGTTCCCATGTACTCATCACTCACGAAAGCAAAACTGAATGATTTCATTATAATGTCTCGTAATTTGTCAAACGCACGCGTCTCTAATGAGACTGTCAAAACAATATTCCGTCTGGGTAATTTGTCATTTGCTTTGATGTCCAAATAAACGTTATTTTTAACGTTATTTTTACCTGATATAGTGCTCATGACATGCTGGAGTGTCTGGCATACGAGGACGATGATGAAAACAGAGAGATGTGAAGAATAAAGATAAGGAAAGCTGACGCACCACCATGTGGGATAAATAATAGCAAGGAAGAGCGAGAGAGAGAAACATTATTATTACATACAGACATACACTAAATCACGCCTGTGTCCCAGAGGGGTAGGCAGAGACCACTTCTTTCCACTTGCTACGATCTTGACAAATTTCTTTCGCAACTATTATTTCATCATTATTAAATAATTACGAATTTGGGGCGCTTGCAGTGGAGACCATGGGATCTTGGTCAGCCGATATGAAAAGCTTTATTAAGGCCCTGTCGTCCCGGCTCATAGACACCTCCGGAGATCCTAGAGCTGGTGCTTATCTCTCCCAAAGGATTGGGCTAGCTATCCAGAGAGGTAATGCAGCCAGTGTCACAGGGACCATGCCGCGAGCGGACCTGCTAGAGAGGGTGTTCTTTTTATAGTGGTGATTATTATTTACATCTTTAATATTTGAGTGGCTTAGTTTGATTTTAATTTGAGTAGCTTAGTTTTATTTTAATTTAAGTAAGTGTAGTTTTTTTTTTTAAGTAGTTATTATTTTTTTTACGTTATTTTTTGAAGGCGCTCGCCTAGTTCGTAGTGACCCTGCCTACGAAGCTAGCGGTCCTGGGTTCAAATCCCGGTAAGGGCAGATATTTGTGTGATGAGCGCGAATATTTGTTCCTGAGTCATGGATGTTTACTATGTATTTAAATAAGTATATATTTCTCTATATAAGTATTTATATCGTTGTCTAGTACCCATACTACAAGCCTAGAGCTTAGTTTGGGACTAGGTCATTTGGTGTGACATTCTGCCGTGCTAGTGTAAAAGGCGACTTTTCGACAAAAGACACTTTCGAGATAATCGCAAAAAAGTGACCGAAATCTTCATTTTCATATTTCTAGGTAATTTAAACAGATATTGAAATGAAACTTTTTGTGTCGGATAGACATTGTGTTTTACTAGTTTTCTACATAAGTAATGTATTTTTATTACCTACAGTTTTTTTTTTACACGCATTTTTTCCTTTTTGTTTAGTGGCCGATTAATAATTGCCACTAAAAAACAAGCAAAAAGGCGGTATATGAGCACTATACCGCCTTATAGGCTTGATTTTCCTTCATACGTCTTCATACTAAACTAGGGCTTGAACGTATCACAATAATGCTTAATTAAAAAGACGTATTTGCAACATACCGCCTTATTGCTTAGTACAAAATATTTTTTTAATAATTCTGATCTAAATAATAACGCCGAATAAAAGAAATACGTTTATCTTGTCTAGTACGCAAATCAAAAAAATATGGTTGGTTTTCGTATCGATCATTTTATATTTATATACTAGTCTAAAAAAACGTATGTCTTCAAAAGTCAGACGAAATACGGTTTTTTAATCTAGTACTACGATGAAAGGTTAGACTAATTGCTAATTAAAACCATCATAAATTCGGTACAAATATATTTGAAATAAGTAAACAAAAATTAACAGTTAAATCACAGGAAATATTATCTCTTCTAAGATTGGTGTCGTGTTATTAGTTATTCAATAAATCAACAATAATACTCTTTGATTCGTCTGTATGACGCACTGTTAATCAAAACTTCTTTTTTAATTATTTTAATTTAAACGTAATCAGTCTTATAAAGTAATTGAATTGCAATTTTGGGAGGACTTGCCAGAATCCAACCATGAAAAAATCGATGAATTATAGGTTAAAAATACTTAACCTATAATTCATCGACATTTTCTTGGTTGAATTCTGGCAAGTCCTCGCAAAATTTCAAGCTAAGAGCAGGCATTAATGGACCTAGTTTACGTACTAAATTCTGTTTTCTACTTGCGTCTGTCTATCCCTCGGAAGTGAGTGTGCGATGAAAGCCTCGGGCGATTTCCTTTTACTTTGGTAATTGTTTCTTTACTAAAATTAAACTCAATATATTCTCCTTGCAATAACCCTAATGTAGCCTAAGCACTTTTAAATAGAATTACTCAAATCCTGGTCCTCGTGGAACCAATTATAATAGCTAAAATTTTATTTTTATTTTATTTTTACCTAATTCCTACTACATCTATCTACCTAACCTAATAACTTAGTCACCATAAGTAACATTCCTAGTCTATAAAGCTTCCTATTCCTAACAACCTATTTTAAAAGTAAATTAGTTTTGGCATGTGATCGTCAAGTAATCTAATATAACCCAATAGTTGTGAACCTATAGTAACCCTAGAATTATTTAAGTCTTTGTTTTAAGTCCTAGCTATACTAATACTCTCTAGAATATTGATACCTAAATATTTACAATAATATGTGGTTGCCGGGTTAGAATAGTGCCACTCCATGTCTTCCCGTGGATGTCGTAAGAGGCGACTAAGGGAATAAAGGCTTGTAGTACTATTAGGCGATGGGCTTGCAACCTGTCACTAATATGCTGGTAAACATCTTAGCCTATTTATGCAAATTGTGGTTACTGAATTATCAACAACTTTTTAAAGTTGTAATTCTGTAGCTCTGCCTAGCCTACTCTGGGATTACAGGCGTGAAGGTATGTATGTATGTAGACTATAATTTAAAACTGATCTTACACTATCCTAGTTTATTTAATGACTCCTAACCACTTGAAATTCAACCTACGTACTAAGTTAAAGATAAAGTTAATATAATAATAAAAAATAATAATAAATAATAAATATCAGGGGACAATCTCACACCAATTGACCTAGTCCCAAACTAAGCTCTAGGCTTGTACTATGGGTACTAGACAACGATATAAATACTTATATAGAGAAATAAATACTTAAATACATAGAAAACATCCATGACTCAGGAACAAATATTCGCGCTCATCACACAAATATCTGCCCTTACCGGGATTTGAACCCAGGACCGCTCGCTTCGTAGGCAGGGTCACTACCAACTAGGCCAGCGCGTCGTCAAAAACAATATGTACCTATAGTAGATATAATTTATGAAACCGAAGTCTAGATTAAAGCAAATCTAAGAATTTAAAGGTTTTGTGGCCCCCTTAGGGAAGGAGGACCTTTACTTGTGGGAGGACCTTGTGCAGGGTCCGTCCGGGTTGGTACCACCATTCTTATCCATTAACCTACCGCCAAGCAGCAGTGTTCGCATTGTTGTGTTCCGGTTTAGGGATAAGATAGCCGGTAAAATGACTAGCATGGAGGCATTCCATCTTAGTCCTCAGGGTTGGCAGTGCATTTGCAGTCTTGTGAATGCGAATGTCTATGGGTCACAGTTTCCACTTACCATTAGGTGGCCTGTGTGCTCGTTTGCCTTCCTATGCCATAGAAAAAATAAGGAGATCTCCTCCATACGCTCTGGGATCGCTATCCCTAGACCTTACTCTACCTCAATAGTCATCCTCCATAGACAGGTCAGACTCCTGGCCAATATCTACGATTAGTCAGTCAGTCGTATAGTAAGGGAAGAAAAGGGTCAAAATATAAATTGAGTGTTTAAAAACTCAATTATAAAGTAGATTATTTATCGTTCAATAAAGCGATAGTTATACCTACTATGTTATTTTTATATCATATAATATTGTGACTCAAGATTGATATTGCTTGCTTCACCTTTAAGTCTAAATTTGAGTTGAGTTTTGAAATGAGATGTTCAATTTCACTAAGTATCCATGTTTAACTTTTATAGTAAAACAGTGGGATACAGAAGTCATTTTGTCTTCTAGCTAGATTGAGTCCTCATGTTAGTAAAATATATTATGAAAACTAAACAGACAAATCTCACTATAGTCACTTTATCATTTACTGATATATTTGTTTTATGGTCTATAAAATATTCACTTTATAAAAGGACTTAACCATCTCTGTAAGCTAATTATTGATATTCTAGGTTTGCTTTATTTCCATAAAACTCTCCATAAAAACTTTATTATTTATTTGTATATTTGTATAAATGCATTATAAAAAAAGGACTTATCCATTTATTAATCCATTTCGAGGAATAGGGTTCTAAAGCCGTTCTGCATGATTAAGTTTTTGTTATATTTATTTATTTCGGACATTTCGACAAAAGTATATTTGACCGTGTGGTTTGACTTTCGTTTTTGGCTTGAAGCCCTTCCAGGTGTGTCTTACGGGTTAGGCGTAAACCGCTTGAAATAGTATGTTTTATTATACTATTACAATCACTTTTTATCGTAACTTATCATGTAATTCATCGATAAATGTCTGTTAAATAAATAAAGATATAAAAACAAAACTATTCGGTCAAATACAAAATTAATGAAATTGGTCTCTTAAAATTACCTTTTCTTTTGTATTAGATTATAAAAACCTTGATTTATTTTTTTGGTCTATCCCAATTATGTTAGTTCTCCAAAAAAATATATCAACAACTTATTTAAGAGTGCTTGGTAATTCTGTAGCTCTGCCTACCCCACTCTGGGAATGAAGGCGTGAGTTTATGTATGTATGTATGTATATATTATTAATTTATATATTTATTTTATTTATTTTTACTGTACTCAGGTAACAAATATTTAGAATGGTATTATGTAGTCAGTTTTATGATTTATCGTCAATTCGTCGTCCTCGTCTTTTCGCGTGATAACGGGCGCCAGCGCACACGCACCTTCATTACCCGTAACGTCACCGAACTGAAGGGCGCCCGAACGCGGGCACTCCCGTCCGCGGGGGGTATGTAGGAGATTGGGGATTATACGGTTTTATTAAGTAGCATGGGTCGACTGTGGATATTCGAATAGTAATCTAGCGTTAAAAACTACCTCTGTCCCAAGTAAAAATACCGTATCACAAAATAAAAGTTTTTTTAAACAAGTTTATCATTATTTAAAACTCGGCATTAACTAGACTAAAATACCGCAAAATACTGACATACGGTCTTTTTGTCTAGAAAACTCTGTTACGTTCATTTAGATTATGAGCAAATAGAAAAAAACATTTGAAATACTAAGTTAAAAGGCGGAAAAATATGTTATTCGTTCTTTTTACTTAGTAATCTGCAATTACGGCCTTATAGAGTAGTTCAACTTATTAATAAATAAAACCTACACCAGACAATAATGCGGAGTGTCTTGTTTTACGTCTTTCTAATGTAGTATTGTGTAGTTACCGCTTTATTGATTAGTATTTGCTGGAAAATAGTCTGTTATACGGCCTTTTTCCTTATCGTATCTTCGCAACCAAGCCTCTTATCGACAAACGGGTAAGATGGGTCGACGCGGCTTGTTCTCCATATCACGATGGTCATAACAACTCAATTTGGTCAAAATGTCGAATGATCGCCTTTTACACTAGCACGGCAGCATTGTCCGCAGTTTTTTTTTTTTTTTTTTACCTTCTTTAGTTTGATGTATTTAATATTGCACATTATTACGCATACATACATACGAGGGGTGTTCAATAAGTTTCGAGAATCAGTATGAACGATCTACACAATGATATTCTTTTAATGTGGAATATACAATGGAACTAATTAAAATTAAATAAGCGAAAAGAAAAATACATTACTCCTTTGTATTTTTTTTTATAACTAAACAAAAAACATCAGTATAAATAATTTTACAAGACGGCAAAAATAAGAGTGTGTTTTGTAATAATTTGGAGCGGTGTGGAGAAAGTTCTGGTTGACTAATAAAAAATATTGTTATTGAAAATGAAACCTTGATTTATTATTATGATTTAAAGAATAAATAAATTATCATTACAGTGTTTTTTTTATATCCAGCTCTGTCACCAAAATATAGGGTGTTTTTTTCGGCCTTTATTAGGATTTTTGAGACCTCCAAATAAATACTGTGACATTTAGTCCTTAGCAATTGAGTTCAAATAATCTAGGAGAGCTATATAACATTATCCTATAATAGTTATGGGAAAATATTAAAAAAAGGCTAAAGAAAAAAAAAAAACGAATTTGCGGCATGAATTGTGCTTCAGAGCCGTCTAATTGACAAGGGTGCTGCTCTTCGACCAAAGATCAGAACTGATAATCGCTCTCCCCGTTATTTAGCCCTAACTATCGACTACTACTTCTCATTCACTAATGTTCAAAAAAACCTACGTAAAAATCACGAGCTGGTGATGACTTAGTGAAGGTACAAAATTTGACCATTTTGACCTCCAAAAGTAAAATTATTTTTATAGTGGTAAAATAAAACAATTGAATGACGTTAATAAGTGTTTGGAAATACAAAAAGTGTGCTTATTCCAATTAAAAAATAACGATTTACATATCTCCCATTTTTAATACTGATTATCAAAACTTATTGAACACCCCTCGTATATAAACTCACACCTTCATTCCCAGCGTGGGGTAGGCAGAGCTACAGACTTACACAAACAATTAAAAAAAACTTGATAATAATTATGTAACCACATTTTATACAATCAGGCTAAGATATTTACCAGTGTATTAGTGACAGGTTGCAAGCCCATCGCCTAACAGTGCTACAAGCCTTTATTCCCTTAGTCGCCTCTTACGACATCCACGGGAAGACATGGAGTGGCAGCATTCTAATCCGCCAACCACACGGCTAAATTATTATAGGAGTAAAATAAACAGACAAGTGCGAGTTTGATTCGCGCCCCGAGGATTCCGCATTATGCAACTTTTCTATTATTTGTTATTGTTAAAAGTTTGCATTTGTACTATAACCAAAGGTTACTAATATTGAATATTTATATCTCTTCCACTCAACCTTTGAGCTAGACATACAACAACAGCAAAAGGGACTAGATTAACGATCACGATTGTAATTATACCTATTTGTTCCTTAGATTACACTTTTTGTCAGGTACAATCGCCCACACAGCTGAGTTACCAATGAAGATAAACAGAAAGAAACTGTCTCTGTCGTGCACATGAGATTCTTATGTAAAATCTATATTTATCTGTTTCTACATTTTCTCACGTCTGTCTTTAATGGGCAGTTAAATGTGATGTGTGGCTGTTTGGACCCATGGGTACTAAATTGCCTAATCCATGCCACTAAATAAAATAGGTATTAGTGACCTAAGCTTGAACTACCACAACTTAATAAGCTAATAAAAGCTGAATATATGGTATTTATTCACATTTTGGATGTTTAAATACATTATTATAACAAAACCACATAGAAATATGTACATATTCTAACTCGCGTCAGTATCTGAACGGCTTCATGTTGTAAATCGTTTACGTTTGGGACAAGGGACAAGCGAATGTAACAAATATTTTTTGGGGCTGTTATTCCTATTATACAAATTAGAAAGTTCAATTTATTTAATAGCTAAAATTATTGCTTAGTGGGCGGGGCACATCGCTCGCAGGACTGATGGCCGATGGGGCCAGAAGGTTCTTGAGTGGCGTCCGCGGACCGGGAGACGAACTGTAGGTAGGCCTCTAACAAGATGGAGTGACGACCTTCTAAGGATCGCGGGAACGTGGTGGATGCAAAAAGCACAAGACCGGTCTGAGTGGAGAGCCTTGGGGGAGGCCTATGTGCAGCAGTGGACGTCTTTCGTCTGACAGGATGATATTAGAAAGTTTAACCAAACGTTCCCGTGACAAATCCCGTAAGTGAAATCAAATACATAGCACATTTGGCAGTCTTAGTAACGATAGTTAAGTTAGCTAGTTAAGTGGTTTTTAATTATTTGTGGTAAAAGGTCTTTTTTTGCATACCTAGTCATAGTATGCGATCTTCCTATTGTGTGTTTAAAAAACCCTTTTACCGTCTTAAATTTAATAATCAGAGTCAATAGCACGTTTATAAGTCTTTAGTAGTTATATAATGTGTTGTTAGTTACTATCTTGCTGTTATTATTATTATGTGAAAAAATGACTAAAAATATTTTAATGGCAGAGATTAAACAGCGAGATCCAATACGCCGTATGACGTCATGTCACGTCACGCCACGTCGTGTTTTGCCAGAAAGAGATATCAACAAATCTTTGTTGTCTTGCTTATTTTTATCGAAGTTCAAAAATATTTTTTCTCAAACTAACTGTTTGTTACATGATTTAGCTTTTATTGATGCTGTGAAAAATTAATGGACTTTCCCTATTACAACGCTTTTATTAACTTGGACCGCGCCGGAATATCTACCGACGTAACAGGGACTTTATGGTCGGGCTTTTAAGGCTAAACGCTGTTATAAAAGCTACATTCGGGTGGCAGCTCGTGATACACATTACAAAAGAGAACCGCGGCGACTGACACAACCAACAGCTACATTATATTGAAGTCATTTCAATTAGACGAAGCAAGTTGAGGACTTCACAAAAGTGGAGCTAACCCCATGTGCTTCTGCGTAGTCTATTAGAGAAAGTACTCTTTTTATCGAGCAATTGTCTTCGCGTGTGATATCCAGGACATATACAGGGCGTCCCACGGCTATGCCACATGAAAGGAAAGTGCCTTGAATTGCCGTGTGGTTGCCGGCTTAGAGTTGTGCCACTCCATGTCTTCCCGTGGAAGTCGTAAGAGGCGACTAAGGGAATAAAGGCTTATAGTACTGTTAGGCGATGGGCTTGCCACCTGTCACTAATACACTGGGAAACATCTTAGCCTACTTGTGCAAAATGTGGTTACAGAATTATCAACAAGTTTTTAGAGTTGTTGGTAATTCTGTAGCTCTGCCTACCCCACTCTGGGAATGAAGGCGTGAAGGTATGTATGTATGTATGTAAAAAACAATGTAAACTGCATTCATAGATATTTAAATAATTACATGGTTGAACCGGGAATCGAACCCGTTACACGAGAAAAATTATTACCCTGTAGTTTTATCATTCCGATCGAAAGGCTTGAAAGGTACTTTCCTTCCATGTGGCATAGCCGTGGCACGCCCTGTATACGTCCATGGGAGTGTCTATAAATAACTCGACATTGGCGACATACACCTTGACAGGAGAGAAAGCCAGTTGACAAGTGACAATGTCCAGTCCAGTTCATAAACTGTGTACACTTTTATACTCAAATATTAAAGATGTAAATGATGTTGACGACGCGCTGGCTTAGTTGGTAGTGACCCTGCCTACGAAACTATCGGTCCTGGTTTCAAATCCCGGTAAGGGCAGTATTTGTGTGATGAGCGCGAATATTTGTTCCTGAGTCATGGATGTTTACTATGTATTTAAGTATATATATTTCTCCATGTAAGTATTTATATCCTTGTCTAGTACCCATAATACAAGCCTAGAGCTTAAAGTGGGACTAGCTTAATTTTATTGGTGTGACATTATGCCCAGATATTTATTTATTTATTTATTTAAACCCCGTTTTTTTACCCCGTGTGGTTGCCGGGTTAGAATAGTGCCACTCCATATCTTCCCGTGGATGTCGTAAGAGGCGCCTAAGGGAATATAGGCTTGTAGTACTGTTAGGCGATGGGCTTGTAACCTGTCACTAATACGCTGGTAAACATCTTAGCCTATTTGTGCAAATTGTGGTTACTGAATTGTCAACAACTTTTTGAAGTTGTAATTCTGTAGCTCTGCCTACCCCACTCTGGGATTACAGGCGTGAAGGTATGTATGTATGTGTATGTTATTTAAATAATAATCACCACTTTAAAAAGAACACCACCTCTAGCAGGTCCGCTCGCGGCATGGTCCCTATGACAAAGTATATATTAGATGGATAAAAGCCACCGATGTAATGTGACCACAGATCACAGAAACAAGGGAGATATGTTATGGGGGCGTGGTTCGTGACGCCTCGATATGGTCAAAATGACCATATCGGCACGAGGCGTGTCAAGCGTTGACACAGTCACCCACTGAACGCTGTCAGTATAGAAGCTCCGTTTAAATGATAAAATGACTGTATGCAGCGTGAAAGTGTGCCAAAATCGAAGTGCAAACGTTAATATAAAATCAAAGGGCATAACTTACCACCGGTAAATTTAGTTTGTATGCATTATTTATATTTTTAAATGAATATTTTATATTTGAATGGATTTCAGAGCGTAAGGTTGTGGACGTGATTTCTATCGACTATCGATGAATGGCTTATTCTACAGCTGCTATCAATAGAATTCAATGTGTTAGGTAATTGTTCTAGTTATTTATCCACACGCTTAAAACAGAAGAAAAATAACTTTATAATTTTAAACTTAACAAATTTTCACGTTATACCAAATTAAATTTTCTATAAAATATTAACGAACGACGTTATATGTATAAAGTTTACACTTTAAGAACATATCCTGAATGACGTACATAAATATTTACTAAAATCTGGATTCGGTTCAACTGTTTTCCAGATTTAATCCATTGATTGGATTTTAGATGTGTATGTAAGTCTATGACACCGAAGTCATAATATTAAGTCTATCTTTCTGTTTTAAGTAATTTGTACCATTTGTGAAATAAAGTTTACATAATCAAGTCGGTAAACTACTGGTTTGTCCCAAACTGAGATCTCGTGACATGACCAATCTTAGAATATGCCTCTTGTGTATGGAACCCTCAATATAATATTTATGTGGATTCCATAGAGAGGATTCAGGATAAACTTTTAAAGCATTTAGAGTACAGAGCCTTTAAATCTGGCCAAATTTTTAATCCCAATAGTTTAGTGTCTCTCGAGAGTCGGCGCACATATAAGGACCAAACATTATTATTTAAAATTATTTCTAATAATATTGACTCCCCTTATCTTTTAAGTAAAATAGGTTTTAGAGTACCTCGCCCCAACACACGACGAACAAATTGCTTGTTTCATGTCCCATTTACACGGACTAAATACGCTGGAAACTCATTTGTTAATAGAGTGTGTAGTAAATATAATAACTGTTTCGGTAATATTGATATGTTTAGCCTGTCACTTCCTAAATTTAAGTCATCCCTAAGGGTAAGTAGATAAGTGTTGTCTAGTTGCATGTTTGAAATATTGTTTTCTTTTGCTGTTACTCCTATTGTTGTACCCACGCTTCCTTAAATTTTAATATGTCTCTGTAACTTGTGGCAACTTCGCTGGTTGATGTTAAATTCATGTTCATTTTTACCTTTAAGTTATATTGTACCGTTTGTGCCCAAATAAAACATTAAAACATTAAAATTTAACCATAGAAATGCGGTAAATTTTTTGTTACATACATACATAATTATCTTCACGCCTGCAATCCCATTAATTATATTGGGCTAGGCAGAGCAACAGAATTACAACTTTAAAAGTTGTTGATAATTCAGTAACCACAATTTGCACAAATAGGCTAAGATGTTTACCAGCATAATAGTGACAGGTTGCAAGCCCATCGCCTAACAGTACTACAAGCCTAATTATTTTTTTGTTACGTTCTAATATACTGCCGTGCTAAGCCAAAAAGGCCTATAGGCGTTTTGACGGTTTCGAGATAAACGCGCTTTTATGTTTTTTCAAGATCTCAACCTAAAAAACTCCATCTAAAACCGGACTTTTCTTAATTTTTTTTGTACTTATGGTTCAGTTAAAAAAGAGCCATACGTTTGTTATATTTTGAACTCAAAATTATATATATTTTTAACTTAAAACGGACTTTTTTGCTAAGCACTTGAGTATATTCTTTACGTGGTATACGACATTTTATCTTATTTTTCTATGAAGGTTTCTATAGCAATTTAATAAAATATTTGAGTGGATGAAGTGTGGTAAAAAAAAAGAGAAAAATAATTAAATTGAGTTTATTGCTCTTCACAAACTCCTCTTTTTTTAATAATGAAACAAAAAAAAACAAAAAACAACTTGTTTGAACTTAAATTTAAGAAAATTATAAGTCAGTCAATTCTTTAATTGTCTCACTACAATTTAAAGAAAACATTCCTTTTTTTGGTTTGTATTAAGTAAGTAAATGTACATTGGTATGTACTAAACTTTTATTTAAGTACTCCTAGCAAATGTTATAAAAATAAACAGATCTAGTCATATAAATTGATGACTCATCTTGAAGCAATCTGCAAATATTGTAATCAATACTTATATAATGAGATCTCTATTTTTCCCAATTAGTAGTTATACATATGTACATACATACATACCTTCACGCCTGTTATCCCAAAGTGGGGTAGGCAGAGCAATAGAATTACCTACAACTTTAAAACCTTGGTGATAATTCTATAACCACATTTTGCACAAATAGGCTAAGGTGTAGTAATAATTAATTAATAAATATCACAGCATCGCTTATGAGTAAAATAGAACTTATTTAGAATAGACAACAAAATGAGTATCTTTTTCAATACCTAGTCGGTCCTAAAGTTCTGTCACAAATAAGTTTAATGATAAAAACAAAAGTACCAATCAGTTTTTAATAATTTATATACCAATTTATAGTACATTTAATAGAGAATTAATATAACTTAAAATTATTCAAAATGACTTCCCTTGTTTTTAATACAGGCCAATAAACGCCGCGGCCGTCGTCTATCGCAGCACGCACCATATTCATGTCTATTTCAGCGACTGCTTTTCTAATAGATGACTTCAGGCTCTCCAAATTTGTATGTAGTTTAGCACAGACCTCCTCTAAGACCTGCCAAATTTTGTAGTCCAAAGGATTAAGGTCCGGACTGGAGGAAGGCCAAACTTCGTGTCTTATAAAGTCGATTTTTTGACGCTCAAACCAGGCTTGAGTGGTCTTGGCTTTGTGTGCAGAATCCTGCTGGAACACAAAATGATGCCCTGAAAATAGCGTGTTGGGCAGATCTTTGACAACCTGATCCAAAACCGTCTCTTGGTACACTTTTGCACTGATTTTGACCCCTTTTTCGCAAAAATGAACCTCAGTTGGCCCGTAATAAGATACTCCCAACCAAACCATCACTGATGATGGATGAAGCCCATGTTGCACCCGCGGAGCGGTTTTTTTTGCTTCTTCAGAGCTCTTAGCGTACACTCTATCATTCTGTTTATTATACTTTTCTTCAATATCGAAACATTTTTCGTCTGTAAATAGGATATCGCGGTGTCGATTTTTCGCGTACTGTTTTAACAACTTTTGGGATCGTTTAAGCCTGATTGTTTTTAGACGGGCATTAAGCATGTGTCCACACTTTTTTTTGTATGCTCGTAGACTAAGATCTTCGTTTAAAATCTTTTTGACGGTATTCCTACTGACACCCATCTGCAAAGCCATCAACTTCTGTTTTCGGACAGGATTTCTTGCTATACGGGCCTTGATCGCTTTGATCACTGCTGGTGTTCTTACGGAGCGTGGACGGCCAGTTCTTTTTTTGTCCTCAACACTAGAGACTTCATTGTACCTATCAATAGTACGGTACACAAACCTAAGCGTTATATTTAATTTTTTGAGCAACTTGAAAACGGTACTTGGCGAGTGCCCACGGTTTTCTTTCAATGTCCACTCCATCGTGAGAAATCGCAGCAAATGACTGTTTTTTGTTTTAACAAACTTGTTAAACATTCAAAAATGGAATACAAAAACATTTTCTTAAAATTATGTTCTAAATTAAAAAATAATGTGCCAGTGACATAACTTTAGGACCGACTCAGTAATTAACAACATATAAAATCAACAAATTAATGAACGAAATAAGTAGTCTTTAATGCCCTTATTCATTATATTTAAACGTGAAATAACCGTGGGGTAGCTAAACCATGCTTTGTCTTTATCTGCCAAATTCAAATGTCACAATGACAGATAAGGACAAAGCATGGTTTAGTTACCCTATGGATATTCCACGTTTATAAGTAAGGGCATAACAGTTTGAATACCGTAAACTCGGTTAATTTAAAACTACGAGTATACCTACCTATTTTAGTGGTAATCATCTTAATTTGGTTAAATAATTTTAAAACTATGTACTAAGTGGCTTAGTCCTTATACAACATTTAATAGAATAATTAAATACTAAAACTATGGTTTTTAGGGTGGGCAATGACTATGTTACCCCCTAGGGCTAAAAGTAACCCGGTATTTACGGTATTAATTGACGGCATTGAGTTGCACAGATTCTTAGCAATTCTACTATACGTCCAATTGGCTTAGGAATGCTTTGATGTTACTACAATGGACACCTTATCTATTAGTTCGTAACGGAACTATACGACCAAATTGTTAAGTATTTTATACATACGTAGATTTCCTTAGGAATTAAGGGAAAAACCAGTCTTACGTCTATTTTTTTAGTCGTTTTAAGGCACTTATAATAAAAATACGACTTTTTCGTTAAGCTTAAGGAATCCAACGCAAAAAAAAACAGAATTTGGTAATTTTCGGACATAGGCCTTTTTGGCTTAGGACGGCAGTATAGGTATCGTTCCCAATTTAAAAACTTATGTATCAATTTTACGCAAACCGTATTCTTGCTAATAAAATATTATTCTATTCTAACAATAATATATTAAGTTTAAATGATGTAATTGTATTAACCTAGTAGTAAAATAATAAGAATAGTACTTAATGCCTGTAAATTAAATAGTACCTATAATTATTTACTTTGAAAACAAGGTAGAATTGTTTATCGATATATTATGAAACATTCCTTATGGCATCCCTAAGTGGACGACAGGAGAGAAACGCACTCCTCTTGAAAAAAGTATAACTAGATGTCGCTGTGTGAGTAGCCCTTAAGCTGCTGGACATAGGGACTACTATCTTAGCGCCATCTAGCTCTGAGGAATTAATTAATTACTCGTCGCATAGATGGCAGCTAAGTGACGAGTAAGCGCTACCTTACGTTCAGTGACTGAACTACGATGGAAAAAAAACGATGTTTCAGCATTTTTCAACCTTGAGAACTTAATATAAAGCTTAATTTTCTGCTACTATCGAAACTATGTTACGCCGTTTTTAGTTCGTACGCTGTAACCAATTATGAGGAGGTTGTTTTTGTATTAGTTAATAGAGCGTAAGCGTAAGACGCACACATGTTTAAAAGTGGCGACACCGGGTCTTGTACGAATTGGCGTTCATGACATATCTCCCTTGTTTCTGTGATCTGTGAATGTGACCCATTCTTTCAGAGCGGATATCTCCCTCATTATAATTTAAAAGGCTCATCTGATTTTCATAAAACTTAGCTAAAAACCACCGCTAATAAACCGACTTTCAAATTTCAAAAACCGCATCCAAATCGGTTCATCCGTCTTAGCCAGACAGTCACATACATACGTAATGTTTTTTTTTTTTTTTTTAATAGCATAAGAAGGCAAACGAGCACACAGGCCACCTGATGGTAAGTGGAAACTGTGACCCATAGACATTCGCATTCACAAGACGGCAAATGCGTTGCCAACCCTGAGGACTAAGATGGAATGCCTCTATGCTAGTCATTTCACCGGCAGTCTTATCCCCAAACCGGAACACAACGATGCGAACACTGCTGCTTGGCGGTAGGTTAATGGATAAGATGGTGGTACCAACCCGGACGGACCCTGCACAAGGTCCTCCCACAAATAAAAAGCAATAAACCAGTTCTGCGCAGACAGAGTCGCGGGCAACAGATACATACATCCGTTACATACATACATTAGATAAAACAGAGTAATGAAAAGAGCTTTTTCTATATTACCGATTTACTAGATCTGCGAGATAACCAAGGTCACCCTTTAACCCTGGCAGACTCCGGAGATAGATCTGTCATAAACCAGATAATGAACGTATTCTGCTATTCTAAAACGGTTTGGACGTTGAAAGAACATAAGACTTGTGTATTTTGGACAAAGCTACATACTTAGTAGTTTCTAACTATTTGGATTTTAACAAAAATATTACAAGATTTATTATTTATTAAATCATTTTTACCCGACTTAGGCACAGCCCAAAGGAGGGTTATGTGTTTATATATATTATGTCCGACTCAATGTCCGCAAAACGATTTTAATACATCATATCTGGTTAGATTCCTCGTAACCACTAGAGTGTCATAGGCTATATTAAATTATTTAAATATGAAATTGGCGGAATAAAAATATATAGCTACATGATAAAGTAATATCACTTTGACGACATTATCCAAATAGCACTTGTTTTTTTTAACTTTTTAAAGCAAAATATTTCTGAAAGCCCTAATCAAACTTAGTAACATTTTTTGTGGCTATCGGGATGATTATAAATAAATGTACATAGTTAAGGACAAAAATAAAAGTTATTTGTCCATAACGTCACGAAAATTTGTACCTACTAAATTTATATGCTGCTCTAGTACGTCAATAGTTGGTATCTCAAATTCAATAACCAAAGCAGATTCAATCCTCACCTATTAGTAATATGGTTGCAGTTGCTACAAAGTTTTGTCTGAGATACCAACATTTACCTTATTGGCTATAGCAGTAAAGTGTGATGGTACCAGTGTTGGATACTTTTAGCTGACTTAACTCTTAATTAAAATGTCATACGGTCCTAAATTGAGTGTTGCATAACAAATGAATAACGCTTATCTTCTATAAAATAAGAATCCAGTGTCTTTCATATTGGCCCTTGTCCATTACTGGTTCAGTCACCCTAGTTGATTTTCGTGACGCATTGGAAAAAAATACCGTTGCTAATTTCCGTGCTCTTTTTTTGAAAAACACCCTTGACAAGGAAGCATTCTGCAAACATTATCATTACCAAAAATGTGTAATGCTGCCGGACGGTCGTGTCAAGCGCTTAAATATCAATACTATACATTTTGAGGTTGTCAAGCATCTTGTCTAGTCGCTAAAACAATAATGCATTTGACATGTTTACATTATTGTCAACGTTATGATGTTATTTTCTTGACAGTAATGACGGCTGATTTATTAACAAAACAATAGCATGTTCAAAGCAATATGCTGTTATTGAGTAAAATAGAGCTCCGTTAAATATTATTTTAATCGATATTATCTACACTAATATTACAATAAATGATTGTTTGTTTGTTTGCATTGAATAGGCGCCGAAACTACAGACCAATTAAAAAAAATCTTTCTCTATAAGAATCCTATATTATCCCGGATAAACATAGACTGTTTTATTTTTTAAGCGGACGGAGTCGCGGGAAATAGGTAGTTATGCGATAACTGTGTTAAAGTAAAATATACCGTTTACGTAAACGAAAAAACTTTTTTATAACCATTATTATTACTCAAACTAGTTTTTTTTGAAAGCCCGGTGTTTAACTTGGTTCATAAAGTTCTCAATATAGCATTGTTGGCAGAAGCGGAGAAAATTAAATTCTTCAATATTTCAGTACAATTCACTCCAGATTCCATTGTGATGAAAATTGAGTTTCTAAAATGGTTCCCTCAAGAATTTGACTTATGTCATTATTTGAACGTACCTATTCCTTGGTTTGTGAAGCTAAAGATATTCTTTAGGTTCTGGTTCAAATTGCATTGCCTCAGTTTCAGTTTCTTTATTTGCAATAAATTGTAGGTATGTACTTACAAAGATGGAAAATAGTTTGTAATTAGAACGCGAATACAATGTTACGCATTAGGGTGTAGCAAAGAACAAATCATTAGTAAAATATAAAACTTCCTTGGTTTACTACCTATCTAATGACTTAACTTTTGAAAAAAAAAAGACTGCAGTCTGTGTTGGGTCAAAGGATTACACCATTCTACCAAATTTCACCTGATTTGGTCCAGTTGATTCGGAGCAAATTAGCTGCGACAGACAGACGGACAAACAGACAAACGCACGAGTGATCCTATTAACGGTTCCGTTTTTTTGTTGTTGTATGGAACCTAAAAACCAATCAACATCAAAATCCAAATAACGTGCCATAAAAAAATCATCAAGAGTCAATATTTATTACATCCTAAGATGTAAAACCTCGGAAATTCAGCTTACAAGCGCCATCCAGTTTTTAAAAGCACATTTTACAGGAAGCTCGCGAACCAGATCGTATTTACAACAGGAAGCGATGACAAAGCTCTGAGTTTACTAAAACACGGGTACGGAATGCGAGACCGTGTAAAGAGCTTGGAAATGTGATTTGTAATCACCGTTTGGGAACGCGGGTATTCTATGCATTTCGACGTTTGGTTTTAAAATTTACGTGACGCTAATTTACTAATTTTGTCAGGATTGTGAAGGACCGTTAAATCGCGTAGCTGTCAAAAAACTCCATACTATTTAAGGACAATGGGCAAAAATTTCCCCACGCACCAACAGAGATGAAACATGTCTTGGCAATATGATGTATTATTACTATGGCGACGATCGCCATATGTATGGGGTTAGCTTGGAAAGTCATTATCATATGGAATTTGTTTAAAAATTAACACATTCTTGCATTGCATGACTCTCGAAAGGTTTTTTTCATAGAAAAAAAACCGTCGATATAGCTACTAAAATAGGTATTTTGTCTTGTTTTGGGTCCTAACGAACATTAATAAAAAAGCATCCCGTGACTTGGAGGGGGGGGGGGGGGGGGGGTCCATACAAAATTGCTCATCACCCTTTAGCTCCGGCCGTTAACGTTTCTCACCCCCTAAATCAAGTCCGACTATCACGATTTTTGAATATGTTGTAGTTTTTTTAAAGAACTAGGTCCGCACATTTCTGTTTTTTGTTTTTTAAATTTGTTTCATTCTAAGAAGTATTTTCGTGGAAAGAAAAACGTACAGACATGCAACATATTCAATCATCGTAAAAATTGGACTAAGTTTAAGGGTAGAGAGAATCCTCTTAAAGTGTTATATTCAATATTAATGGCACTTTTTCGTACCCTTAGGTACGTTAAAATAATTGTGATAAAATAAGATACCAAACCTTAAAATTATTTTTCGAATGTGACAAAGGACGAAAAAACTTAGACCATTATCATAGAAGCAAATAAGGATCACTTAATATTGTATCATTATATCCATCTGTCGGTTTGTTTATAAGTATAAGATATATAATAGAAGAAGCCTGTGACTCCGCCCATCCAGACGTTGTTTATGACAATAATAATATAATTTATTTTCTAGTAAAAACAGAAATAGTAAAATGTTGTTTTTATCGTTATTCTGTCGTGAACTTACGATATTATCATAATACACTTTTATCGAGAAGGAAAAACCAAAAAAACACTTTCGTATTTATCGGGATAAAAAACCTTTCTTTTAATATATTATTCATGCATCCATCCATCTTGTTAACTTAAAATAGAAGTTCCAAACTCAAATAGGCAAATCTTTAAACACTTTAAACAAAGCGTTGTATCTTCTTCTTTTCTAGTAATATATAAAATTCTCGTGTCACGGTGTTTGTGATTAAAATTTTGTTTGCATATCGGTTAGGTCTGCGAATCGGACAACATCTTTTTTCCATCCCCCTAAATGTTAAGGTTGGTCCACCCCTAAATTTTACATACATGGCAAAACAACGTTTGCCGGGTCAGCTAGTTTTTCTATAAAATTACTAGCATAACTTTCAACTAGAAAGAGTACAAGAGTAGAGATTACTTAATGATAGGTATTCGTTACCGTAAACTGGGGTTACTTTAGACCTAGGGGGTAATATTGACCACCCCAAAAATCATCTTAAAAATTTAATCATTCCTTTAAATGTTCCATCAGAAACCACCTATTTATATTGTTCTAAAATTATTTTAACAATTAAAGAGGTTTACCACTAAAATAGTCATAGTTTTAAGCGTGGTCAATGTTACCCCCTAGGTCTAAAGTAACCCCAGTTAAGCGGTACTTAAAAGGTCTATTAAAAACACTTACTTACCTACTTTGTTTCTTGGCTGTCGTAAAATGAGTTCCTTAAAGGCGAAGTTGTTTACAGTTTTAAGTGTGTTTCTAACATAGTACCCAGTCTTGTCTCAGGAGTGTCCCGTTTTATCTGGAACGGCGTGTTCCAATATTTAATCTATCCTATCTACTGTTAAAGATATTTCTTGTCGTTTTTTGCCATTTTCCAATATTTAAACTTTAAACCTTTCTTAGTTTCGATTACTTCAGGTTTATAGCCACACTATGTTGTTTAACAGGGTTTTATTTTAGAGGCGTTTTGTTTCGTCTGTGGTCGTAGATTTTTGACGTGTGCAGCATTCTTACTGAATAAACTTTTTTTTTTTATATTGTCTGCCATTATTAGGTCATAATTATCGTAGTAACTCTTTTTAAGCTTACTTTTATAAGATTAATCCTAACTTAGCCTTATTTGAACGTTAGGTAAAGTGCACGGTTCTAGCGATATCAAAATCATGACTCAATAACTGTACCTACAAAGACATGACCAAAAATAATAAAAGGAAATAAAATCGAGATTAAGTCCATGAACGCAAGCGGAAGATGACTAAGTCAGAATATGACGTCCTTCAAAATAAACCTACTGAGAAGATGACTTACTTCGAAAACGACGTCTCTCGTATGGACCTACTCAGATGATGACCAATGTCAAAATAGACCTACTGAGAAGATGACTAAGTCTGAAAATTTCGTTCATCGAAATGGACTTAAAACGAACATGTCGTTCTTCTAAATTGACATCACAAGAAAGTGACCGACCTCGCCAAAAGGTGGATTGCACAATATGTTTATGTCGCAATCATCACATTAAATAGCAGCTTTTGGGGTAAAAATTAAATCATGTTGCTAATTTCCGAACTCGGAACATCGCGTCCACATTTTAATCAACTATTTTTCAACGCTTTAAAACCTATTTTAAATATACAGCAGTAGGTAGATATATAGAATATGCACAATACCTTCCCGAAAGTTGCATACTCGACGTTAAGATAAGACGTCGTAAATAAGGCTGCGGCCGCATTTTACGTTCTTTTCACGTCACCTTTAAAGAATTTTGCAAAAGATAGCATTAACATCCATGATCGGCCAACATCTGCTAGGTTGTTCATAAATATATAGAGGGTGTTAGGTTCTTAGTGCATAATCTTCGTTCAGAAAAGCAAAATGAGGTAAAAGTTGCATTGTTCTTGGAGATATTTTTGACATTTGGGCCTTTTTTGTTCAGGTTACACTGACATGTCATAAACTAATTAAAAACAAAAGTATTTTGAAAACAGTACCATTTTCACGAAGCCTATTTAATCTACCGTATCTATCTAGTATTGGACGTGGTTAAGGACCAAAAAGTTGGCCCACGGTTAAGCGTAGTTAACCATACAAACAACGAAATCGAAAAAAGTTCCGTTTTTGCGACGAAAATTATCCCTACAAATTGTATGGTTAAAATTTAATTGAGTGAGTTAGCGTGACCAACTTTTTGGTAGGATTACCCTGGTAGGATCTTGTCCAGATTCCGTCTGTACGGCTACCCCATCTTATCACAAGTGTGGATATTAAGACAACCGGTAAATTACTGCCACAGAGGCATTCCAAAGTCCTCAGGGTTGCCAACGCATTTGCAGTGCTAGGATTGTTGTCTGAAGATACTTTATTTGCTGGTTAATACTTCGTCAACACATCTCAAATTGGAGACGAGAGAGAACATACAACTATACTGCCCCGAACAAGAGATAGCGAAGGTATTATACACATATCTTTTATCTCGTCACATCATGTTTATGTTTTATTGTCTGTTTTTTATTCTATAGGTATATTGATATTACTATTACTATTTATTTATTTATACATAATTAAGTATTATAAAACGATTGCAGTGAGTATTAGCAATAAGTAGGATAATTAAGTTTTTAGTTGTATCTCTGTCTGTCTTCTTTTTATCTGTGCACCCACTATGTAAATTTCTGTATAATTCTTTGGTCGACTGGTAGAGAATACCATTAGGCATTAGTTCCGCCATTTGTACTTATTTCTGTGCACGCACTGAGCTCGATGGACCGACGTGCTAGGAGACTCATCGGTATCGACTCACTCGCCAATACCAAGCTTCAGAGTTTGGTGCATCGGCTTACGCCTTTACAGTCGCTTGTCTCTCGGTATTTTACAGGGTGTATTATGGAGAGTGTGGCCAAGAACTGCATGACCTCATCCCACCCTCCACTTTTTCACATCGGTCTTCTAGACGCCGGGAGGGCTTTCATCCACATGTAGTAGAATACCCAATGGTTAGCACGCAGCGGTTTGTTGGAGTGGAAAGCTCTCCCTGCGTCTCTATTCCCAGAATTATATAATCTTGGTGTTTTCAAGAAAAGAGTGAATAGGCATATTCTGGGTAAGCGTGTACCACCTTCGACCTCGTCGTCACTTAACATCAGGTGAGGCTGAGGTAAAACGCAAACCCATTATGGATAAAAAAATATAAAAAAAATACTGCCAATAGGGCGATAGCAGCATTGTATTGTAGACACTTTAAGCCAACAGTGGAAAATAATAGACACTTACATCTTAATTGAAAAGTCCAATCATAAAATGTATGTTGTACAACCTTTATGTTCTGAAAACAAAAATCAAGGATCCATCTTTGGTCCTTGTTCATTACTGGTTAAAACATCTTCAACATCCTAAAAATATCTTGTCTCTATTTATTTTTAAGTTCAATAAGACAAATAATTTAAAGCCCTATGCTTAGCCAATTACAGTTCAATAATCCTTTTGACTAAAAGTTGGATTAAGCAAAGTAGAACTGCACAAATTACTCTTGAACTTCAATATCCTCCGGTTTCAATAGATGCAGCCACTTCGGTGATCTAAGTATTGCACTGTGGAGTATTTAGAGAAATGTGCAGAGAGTGCATTAAAATAAAAAAAATAACCACGTTATCTCAATGAAAGGGGTATCTTTTGTCGAAATACATTTCTTGCTGTTTGAGTTTTTTTTTTTTGCCAGTCACAACTCTAACCTAACCTTACTTATACCTAATACATATATACATACATAAACTCACGCCTTCATTCCCAAAGTGGGGTAGGCAGAGGTAAAGAATTACCAACATTTTTTAAAACTTGTTGATAAATCTTAAACCACACTTTGCACAATTAGGCTAAGAAATTAATAATTAAGATAACCTGTCATACGTCATCATTTTAACAAAATATAGCAAGTAAATTGGGAATATCAAATTAACTTTTTACCAGATTCTCTTAAAATTCAAGATATTCAAATATTTAAGAATAACCTGAAAAGCATACTGGTCCGAAGAGCTTATTACACACATGATGAATTTTTTAATGACAAAGTCTGATTGTAAATGTTTAATTGTGGCGTCCTGAATTCTTATTATCTGTGAAATCTTTTTACTATGGTTGATATTTTTAAATCAGTCTGATGTTTATTTAATATAAGAACTTAATTATGTGCTATAATGGAACCATTGACGACGACGCGCTGGCCTAGTTGGTAGTGACCCTGCCTACGAAGCTAGTGGTCCTGGGTTCAAATCCCGGTAAGGGCAGATATTTGTGTGATGAGCGCGAATATTTGTTCCTGAGTCATGGATGTTTTCTATGTATTTAAGTATTATATCACTACATAGTATAAAACAAAGTCGCTTGCGCTGTCTGTCCCTATGTATGCTTAAATCTTTAAAACTACGCAACGGATTTTGATGCGGTTTTTTTTATTAGATAGAGTGATTCTTAAGGAAGGTTTATATGTATAATACATTCCACGCGGGCGAAGCCGCGGGCGGGTCGCTAGTTTATCTATATAAGTATTTATATCGTTGTCTAGTACCCACAGTACAAGCCTAGAGCTTAGTTTGGGACTAGGTCAATTGATGTGACATTGTCCCCTGATATTTATTTTATTTTTTATTTTTATTATTTAGTCATTGAATAATTTAAATTGTTTTTTTTTTCTTTTTGTACGCCGCAAGGCAGAGCATAGAGGTCACTTAAATAAATCTAACAATAAGAACACTTATGTATAACTATGTTTCACAAAATAAATTACTTACTTACTTACTTCAAATTTTACCCATATCCGTCCAGCGTGAAGAAGTAACAAACTAACACACACACACACATACAACTTTCGCATTATTTTATATATATAGGGATTTAAAGCTGTCACAAATACGTGAACTAACTGTGCCATTATTAATTTGTATGAAAGTTGAGAACCAACTAGCGCAAAGTCTTACTACTTGATTTGCTCGCGGGAAGTTGAAGAAGCGGTGCCGTATTCATCTCTTTGAGGTTTCTGTAAGACGGCGAAAAAACATAATATAATTTCAATATTTCCAGGAGACGGAAGGCAGGGTTTCGTTTGCAAAATGTGATTAATTAAAAGCTGCTGTACCTACCTATGCTATGTAGTTCTAGCTTGAGTCTCGGGGGTTTTGTATTGAAGTGTGTATTTGCATAACTATCTTTCTAAATAAAGTGCGCGTAGTTAAGCACTAAAATTAACAACAGTAACTTTTCCATTACGTCACGACAATTAGCCATACATTTGTGCTGCCTTCATACGCCAATAGGCGATATCTCACATATAATCACCGAATCACTTTAAATCAGGAACCGGAATCGCTTACCATTTAAAGGGTTTTCGATAGGGTATTTAATTGACTATTTTTCAAACCCTAACGATGCGGTAAGCACATCTTCAAACTACCTAAATGAAAAGTTATCCAACACGATACAATTAATTCGACTAAACGCTTACCAATTCCTTAAAACCCTCATTAGGCTTTCCCTACGGATTGCTTATTGAACGGCTTCAAGCTATTTTAATCTCTACGCGCAGTCCATACAAAATAATATTGCACAACTTAGCAATTGATTAGTTATCCACACACTCAGCCTTGAAACCAACCAATCACACGAATCTGCAAAACAGAGTCAACGGAGAGGGAGAATGGATAGGGTTACACTAACGTAATGCTAAGTGCTTAAATCCGAAACCCTTACGAAACTAGTATTGGGGGGTTGTAGTTAACTAAAGTAGGGACACCGAGTGATGGCACTTGACACATCTGACAATAGTGTTGTGAAACACTCCATTTAACTAAATGGAGTGTTTTCGTGAGTCGATTGTGTGACTGGCAGAAGAGTCTTCAGAGCTACCGTTAGCGTGGACCGTATTTAACTAAATGGAGTGTTTCACAACACTATTGTCAGATGTGTCAAGTGCCATCACTCGGTGTCCCTACTGTAGTTCGAAGCAGTTTCGATATGATTAGGGTAAGCCTACCGATAGGGATACGCTAACGTTGGGAGAGCATAATTATGACTTAGTAACCCGATCGATAGCCTTAATCAAATAAAGAGGTTTCCGGTCCTAGGTTAATTTAACTCGTTAGTAAAATGATTGCATTAGCTACAGGAGTTGTGGAAGTCTAGGATGCCACAATTTATCTTAAAGTAGTATAGTTAAATTGTCGTGACGTAATGGAATTGACCGTTTTTAATTTTAGTTACCATTTCCAGTACTTAAAACTTACTTGAAAAAGTCGTTGATGTCTAAAGCTTACTATAGGGTCGAAGACTACCTAACGGATAAAAATGCTTGGCCAACACCTAAATAATTTAATAATAACTTAGCCATAAAAATATGTAAATATTGTATATTGTCTAGGGGACACGGTTTCTGTAGGAGAATGTATCGAAACTTTTATGCATGTTGTCTTGCACCGTCACAGGTAAGTATAACTTGTATACTTTCTATATATTTTTTTTTTTATATTACTGTTGCTTATTAGTTTTGTGACAATTCTGAGTTTTGACACATTTTCCTGCTCAACTACGCATGAATATATAAATTTTTGGTGTTATGTGAGATTCATTGTTTTATATAATGCTAGCTTAAGTTTATTATTGTATAATATCATTAGCAATATTTAAATAACGACTTACTGTTGAGTTTCTTGCGGCGTTTCTTCTCAGCAGTGGTCTCTTGCGAAGCGCTGGTAGATTTTTGACGTGTAAAAGTGCCCGTGCGGCCTACTTACTGAATAAACATCTTTTATCTTTTATCTTATCTTTAAAAATTTCCATATAGAATGTGGAAACGTTTTTTTACCATTAAACCTAGTTCGATTAATACGATTTTTCAATATGTTGTAGATATTATGAACAACTATGTCAGTACGTTTTCCTTACCAAGAAAATTATTCTTAAAATGGAAGGAATTTAAAAAACAAAAAACGTTTTATAATAACTGCAACATATTCAAAAATCGTAGAAATCGGACTTGATTATAGGGGGTGAGAAACGTTAACCTACGCTAACGGTAGCTTCGCGATTTTAGCGGCGCTTAGCTAGGGAAGCTATTTTGGTAGATGAGAGAAACTCCGGTTGAGTGTAGGAATAATCTGTTTAATTCATTTTAAAACTAATATCGTCGGTGAAACTGCAAAACCGCGTAACTAACAAATTTATGATAGAGCAAAATAAACCTTACTGTCTTATTAAAAAGGTGCATTTTGCTCCTTATTTAAAATGTTACTTACGCGGTTTTGCAGTTTCACCGACGATATATATATATATATATCTAAAACTAAGTCACAAGTACATGTTAAACTAACGAGATTAATATTAATAAGTAAGAGCGAGAGGTCGAAGAGCGAGACAGGGCGGAGGTGGCCTCACGCTTCTTGCGGGTATATTGCATTCTTCGCAATCACAACTACCCGGCATGCAAGAAACACTTGATGCAAGTGATGCGCGCGGGACCTGTTGTGGCTATAAATATGAGCCGCGCACAAGATTCTGCCTCCCTCATCCAACTTTCTTCCTCATATACCCCTAGTCCCATGCCCACCGACCCAGACATCCTTGCCGCTCTTGGGGCGCCCCTCAGGCGCCCTAAGCACATCCTACTTGATCCCACAGACCCAATCCAACTCGCCGTGTCGGAGGGGACGAACTCAGCTCTCCACTCTAAGCCGACCCGGCGTCGTCATCGTGGCAGACCGCCCAGGACTACGAACAGAGCCCCACAGATCCTGACATCGATACAACAACACGACCAAACACCCTAGTATGTAAGGAAAATTGAGCCGAGGCGCTCTCTCTGAGTGCCTTTCTCGCAGTCAAGTGCGAAGTTGTGACGGTGCACAGCACCAATAACATACGTCAAGTCAAAAAAAAAAAAAAAAAGATTCTGCTTTTCCGCTCCTGGCCGTCGAGGTGACAATGTCGTTGCTCAGCCGCACGCTCGCTCCGAAGATGTATATCGTCGGTGATATTGCAAAACCGCGTAACTAACAAATTTATGTTATGATTGAGCGAAATAAACCTTACTGTCTTATTAAAAAGGTGTAATTTGCTCCTTATCTAAAATGTTACTTACGCGGTTTTGCAGTTTCACCGACGATATGGAAAAATGTCCTTTTCGGGGCACGCAACAACTGCTCTTATTGAGCACCTTCGACGTCATTGATCAATCCTGTTTCTTGAGAACAGACCGTCAATCAATCACTTTCTCCTACAGTCGCTTCAAAATCTTCTTAAACTATGAGTTATTTCTTCGAAAAACTCCCTAAGCTCATTTATTAATGGCAATTTCATAGGGTGCTAGTATCATGTCCGAAAAAAAACTAGCTAAAAATCTCAAACGTAAGAGAGAGGGAGCACTACAATGTTTCTCTCCTGGTTTAGATCCGGGTCTGATAAGTATATTTGTCGTTGTCTAGTATAAGCCTAGAGCCACATTAGTAATTTAGGAAGGTAGTGAGTATTTTATGTACCGTAAAACGGGGTGAGTAGAGACACAAACTAAAATAAGTCATAACTTGCTACAAATAAGAACAAATACGATAAGTATGTTACGTCTATTGGAATTAATTTCAGTCTTATAATTAGTAACATGTGCTTTATTTCTTAACAATAACTTAAAAATAAATATAGAATTTGTGGCACTTGCAGTGGAGACCATGGGACCTTGGTCAGCCGATATGAAAAGCTTTATTAAGGCTCTGTCATCCCGGCTCATAGACATCTCCAGATATCCTAGAGCTAGTGCTTACCTCTCCCAAAGGATTGGGCTAGCTATCCAGAGAGGTAATGCAGCCAGTGTCATAGGGACCATGCCGCGAGCGGACCTGCTAGAGGGGGCGTTCTTTTTATAGTGGTGATTATTATTTACATCTTAAGAAGAAAAAAAGAAAGAAAGAAATTATTTATTCGTGACAAATTAATGAACACATAAAAAAAAAAACAAATTCCAATTTGTTGTTTGTTTCCAAACATGCACAGTTTTTCACGAAATGGTCACAAGTCAGCGTGTTGCTGGCAGAGCCAGCGCTGGTCTTCCGTTGCGACCATTTGGTGAAGTCACGGTGCAATGACGCCACGATCGGACATGAATCAAACAACAAACCACAAAGACACTGATAAAAGAAAAATAAAATAAAAATAAAACGAAAAAACAGGCAAAAACATGCCACGCAACTACATAACGCCGTCGTGCAAACACCGCTCCACGCAGCTTTATGTAGTCTGTGGCATATTACAAAAAAAGGGAAACTAAACTAGGCTTTATCTATGGTATGGCATACAAATCAACAATTACATAATGCTACCCACATCCAATACATAAATCGCTCGTAGGACCATGAAAACCAAATTATAACTACAAAATTTACTACAAAACCAAATGGGAATGAAAGTGCACAGTAAAAAACAGCTAGACTAAAATTTTGCTCCTGTGCTTCTGGGACATTAAAGCAGGTATGTAAAATATTTAAAAATAAAATAAATAAAATAAAGCTTCGAACCAAATTAAAAGCAACTAGTGTCATGTCGGAATTTTTCTTGACTTTTTGCTGTTCGTGCAAGTCTTTCCTTAAATGAGCCTTAAAGCTTTGTCTACATTTCAGGATCCGAAGCGGTGGGGGCAGATTATGCCAACACTTTGTTGCTACATATCTAAAACTACTTACTTGTTACTTGAGGACCTTGTGCAGGGTCCGTCCGGGTTGGTACCACCATCTTATCCATTAACCTACCGCCAAGCAGCAGTGTTCGCATTGTTGTGTTCCGGTTTGGGGATAAGACAGCCGGTGAAATGACTAGCATAGAGGTATTCGTAGTCCTTAGGGTTGGCAGTGCATTTGCAGTCTTGTGAATGAGAATGTCTATGGGTCACAGTTTCTACTTACTATCAGGTGGCCTGTGTGCTCAATTGCCTTCCTATGCCATAAAATAAATAGAATAATAATACTCCCACGAAAGGCAGTTGATGCATGTCGACGGGACAACAATGGCGACCCGCACTGCCGAGTACCCCGCGGCTCACGAAAAGATGAGCTTTTGCACTATCATAAACTTGTTACTTACGCGGTTTTGCAGTGCCATCGACGATATATTTTTTATTTTATTTTTTAGTTTTCTGGTTTTAATGGCACATGCTTAGAAAGCTCGTAAATCGCTGTTACTTTTTTTTTAGACATGCAAAGTTGTTAAATTATCTAAAAAAAAACATCGTCATGTTAAGAGAGGTTTTTTTAATAATTCTAGCAGTCAAAGGTAATTGTTTGAATTTATTTTGAAGAACCAAGGTGTAGCAATGGCAAAACACTAAAAATTAATTCAATACAAGCTATAAAGGATGTTAAATAAATAAAAAACTGGTAAACACAGTGATTTTTCAAAAAAATATTATATATGACAATATCTCAAAAACCGAGAAACTTAGCATAATAGTAAATGTGGTCAAAAATGTTCAGAATGACCCTAACTACGAGGGTGGATTGAAAAGTTCTGAGCCTGGTAAAAAAAAGTAACGGGCTCACTTTTTATAACAATTTTATTTTTCGACATATTCTCCATGAAGGTCAATGCACTTAGTCTACCTCGCCTCCGACTTCATTATCCCATCAAAAAAAAAGGATCGCTGAGGTCGTTAAAATATGAGTCTACTGCTTCTTGTACCTCCATATTTGTCGAAAATATTTGTCCTCCCAAGTGTTTTTTGAGGTTTGGGAAGAGATGATAATCGGGAGGAGCTAGATCCGGCGAGTAAGGGTCATGCGGCAGCACTACAAATCCACAATCATATATTTGTGCCATTGATTTCGCCGAAGTGTGAACGCGAGCGTTGTCTTGGTGAAACAGTACTTTTTTCGACAGCATTCCAGGTCTCTTTATTTTAATTTCCTCACGCAGATGACGTAAAAGAGCACAATAGTAGTCCGAATTTATTGCTTTGCCCTTTTCGAGATAGTCTATCATGATATTCATGATAACCCCCCTGCAATCCCAGAAAACTGAGGCCATTACCTTATTAGCTGACAAAATGACCTTGGCTTTTTTGGGTGGTGGTGAACCTGGTCTTTTCCATTGCCTGGATTGTTCTTTCGATTCTGGTGTACTGTGGTGGACCCATGTCTCGTCCATAGTTATAAAACGATTGAAAAAATTGTCGAAGTCACGTTGAAACATACATAAACAATCTTGGGAAATTGTAACACGTACTCGTTTGTTCTCGACTGAAAGCAGTCTAGGCACCCACCTGGTTGACACCTTAGAAAATCCAAGAACATCGGTGATGATGTTCTGTGCCCGCTCATAAGAAATACCCATTGCTTCCGCTATCTCCACAATCTTCAATCGCCTATCCTTCATTATCGCATCTAATTATATATTATGGACATTTTCGTCCGTAGTAGCCGTCAACGGCCGCCCACTCCTAGGCTCGTCTTGAACAGTCTCCCGGCCACGTTTGAAACCAGCTACCCATCTTTTTATGGTAGCATACGATGGAGCAGATTGCCCTTATGTTTGATTCATATCTTCAAATATTTGTTTTGGTGTTAACCCCTTCTTTTGCAAACATTTTATGACAGAACGGTGCTCAATTTTATCCATTACTTGAAAAATCAGTGACCTTATGTAGCAGTTCCAGCATAAAATGCAAAATTGTGACAGGAAAAAAACAAAAGATAGTGCATAATGGCGACTAAATATGGCACTTTGACCTGCCAGTATTTATTTGTTTTTTTTTTATTATATTCAACCTTAGGCTCAGAACTTTTCAATGCACCCTCGTATCATCCCTTAAAACCCCTTCACCCGACTGCCAAACACCCTGTATATTTTATCTTGTCTCCATAAATAGGGTTTTAATGAGTCCCAATACGGGAGGTCCATGGGCAGGACAAACACTCACACTCATCACACCAATAATTGCCAATACGGGAAGTCGAACCTACGACCACTAGCTTCATAGGGAGGGTCACTACTAGGCCAAACGCGTCCCAGTTTTATCTTTTCTCAAACATGCTCGGAAAAAACGGTTTTCCGATTGAAACACAAGTACGGAAAGAGCCTCATTTTACTCCTAGGAGTAAAAAAACCATATGAAAACACTTTCCGTCCATGTCCATATATTTCTTAAAAATGCTGTCAATTTGCATACAAAATCAAAAGGACCAAGACCAAAATTCCAAACAGCCAAGGTAACTGCTCGCGTTTTTAGCACAGTGCGTGTGTTTCTTTTTGAATTTGCATTCCAATGTCTATGGTTAGTATTTAAAAACAATTGACAGTCGTTAACATTCGTTCATTCTGCGTAATATAATTGTGAAACCGAATATTATTAAATTACTTGCTTTTTAGAAATGTATTTGTATTATTTCCTCACATGTTTGAGAAAAGCATTATGTATGCCTCGGCGGAAATGAGGATTTTCTGACTGGTATTTTAGCAGGCCTCGCTGTTGCTCGGCCTGCTAACCACCTCGTCAGGAAAACCCTTACTTTCCGCGCCTAGGCAACAATGTACTATTAACCCAATATTTATACCTATATCGGTTAAGTAAACTCGACCAGAATCACATTTGGGATTGCTCATATCTTTACTGCTCTGATTCGAAAACCATTTCGAGGAATAGGGTTTTAAAGGCGATCTGCATTATTACGTTTTTGAAATATTTATCTATATCGGATATTTCGACAAAAATATATTCAACCTTAGTTTGACTTTCGTTTTCGGCTTGATGCCCTTCTAAATGTATCTTACAGGTTTGGCGAAAACCGCTTGAAATAGTATGTTTTAATACACTATTAAAATCACTTTTTATAATTCGATATCATTTAATTGTTGGAATTCATTAGTAAATGACAACCTAAATTTAAAATAATCATGTCATCCACAAAATGTCTGCTAAATAAATAAAGATATTAAAACGAAACTATTTGCCTCTTAAAATTACCTATTCTTTCAAATAAGAATGTAAAAACTGTGAGCTATTTATTTTTGGTCTATCCCAATTAACCTCTCGCCTCTCCCATTTTCACCAGAGTGGAAAATGAACCGTTACACTTAGCGACTGGGCCTGAATGCTAATAAAGCTATATCGCTTTAGGATCGCGTTTGCATTTGTGTGCTTCAACATGTATTATAATAGATACTCTTAAACGGCTATTTTTGCTAGTTTGAAGAATGTATTGTTTATTACTTTCTACATACACATGTAACACACACACAAAAACTTGTTGATAATTCTGTAACCACATTTTGCATAAACAGGCTAACAATAAGATGTTTACCAGCGTATTAGTGACAGGTTGCAAGCCCATCGCCTAACAGTACTTCAAGCCTTTATTCCCTTAGTCGCCTCTTACGACATCCACGGGAAGACATGGAGTGGCACTATTCTATCCCGGCAACCACACGGGTATTACTTTATTACCTTATTATTACTTAATGTAACTTACTTTTAAGTATAATTTTGATTTTTACTGATGGCCGATGGGGCCGGAAGGTTCTTGAGTGGCGTCCGCGGACCGGGAGACGAGCTGTAGGTAGGCCTCCAACAAGATGGAGTGACGACCTTGTAAGGATCGCGGGAACGCGGTGGATGCGAAAAGCACAAGACCGGTCTGAGTAGAGAGCCTTGGGGGAGGCCTATGTCCAGCATTTAGGGGGTGGGAGGACCTTGTGCAGGGTCCGTCCGGGTTGGTACCACCATCTTATCCATTAACCTACCGCCAAGCAGCAGTGTTCGCATTGTTGTGTTCCGGTTAGGGGATAAGGCAGCCGGTGAAATGACTAGCATAGAGGCATTCCATCTTAGTCCTCAGGGTTGGCAACGCATTTGCAGTCTTAGGATTGCGGTCTTGTGAATGCGAATGTCTATGGGTCACAGTTTCCACTTACCATCAGGTGGCCTGTGTGCTCGATTGCCATCCTATGATATAAAAAAAAAAAAAAAAAAAATTAGACGTCTTTCGGCTGACATGATGATGATGATGATTTTTATGATTGAAAAAATTACTGCTCGAGTTTCTTGCGGCGCTCCTCCGCAATGATGGTCTTGTCCGAAGCGCTGGTAGATTCACTGTACATTATCGACATGTAAAAGAGCCCACATATACTGAATAAATATTTTGAATTTTGAATTTTCGGCCTGACTGATTTTTACAAGACCTAACTTAAAACCACTGCTGAAAACTTGCTTTTGAATAAAAAATTGGCATCCAAATTGGTTCACCCGTTTAAAAACTACAGTGACACCGGTACGAAACCGTCACACACACGCACACACACACACACACACACACACGCGGTAACGGTCGGGAATATTCGAGCGTTTCAACCGCCGTCATTGTTGTGAAGATATATTGACGATAATAATGATAACTACCAGCAGTTTGCTAAAATCAACGGAGCCGGTAGTATCCATTCCATTAAAGAGATTAAGAAATTTATAAAGTTTATCTAGAATAAATTCTTCGGAGTTTTAACCGCCGTCATTATTGTCTTTTTTATATTTTGTTGGGTAATGCGATTTAAAAATCCAAGCGTATTTCCTATTACCAGACCTAGGAATATACGGGGCAAAATTAAATGATAGCTAGGGATTGCCTACATCGATAAACTCAATTATCGATGCTTTTCCCATATACTAGTGATCGCCCCCAGCTTTGTTTGTAAGTGTGTATTTTTTTAACTTGTTCCCTACCACTTCCACAGAAATTGATTGTCTTTTAGCCACTTGAAATGCATTCATCATTCGAGACGGAGAAAATAAACAGCCGAAAATTTGGAACAAATTCTGATCGTTTACTTTAACAATAGTAAATGGGACAGTAATTCTGAAATACACAATGGGGAAAAAAAATTAGATGATTATGAGTGAAGGTTCAAAAATCCTTTTAAAATTTACAATAACCAGAATTATGTTGCTATTTTGTTTTATTTTCACATTTTTAATAAATATTTTTACAAACAATACTTGTAGTGATCACTAGTAATATGGGAATAGCATCGATAGTTGAGTTTATCGATATAGGCAATCCCTAGCTGTCATTTAATTTTGCCCCGCATATTCCTAGGTCTGCCTATTACATACAAATCGATATATGAATAGAAATTGACAGTTTTGAATAGTTACCTCTCGAATTGTAAAACCACGGGGTTAAGACCTGAGAATAGAATAAATAACTGGACTGCAGACGCTTAGTTTCACCAAAGAGATCTGATTAGCCCTATTAAAGTGCATTCAGCAATATTAGAAGAGAAACTGCATTACTCCCAGTGCAACACTATTTCTTAAACAGTGCAATTTTGGAACAAAAGGGAGGCAGCATTTGTGGAGATAAAATAGTGCACTTTTGGGAGGAAGCCACAGACTATCATTAACAGATACGTCACTTGACTTCGATAAATTAAGCTAGAAAAATAAGTCATAGGTAGCTCATAGTCACAACTGCCTTCATAGACGTAATGGTATGATACCAAACATAATATGTAATTGTACACCATTAGAGTTAGTTTACGAGCACACTTACCTCGGATCAGTGATTAATGACAGATTTAACTGGAGACCTCACATTATTTACGTATACGTTACGGTTGGCGATGCATTTGCAGTCTTAGGATTGCGCCTTATTTGTGCATAGTGAGCCGCATTAGTGAATCTGTGACCCATAGACATTCGCATTCACAAGACCGCAATCCTAAGACTGCAAATGCACAGCCAACCCTGAGGACTAAGATGGAATGCCTCTATGCTAGTCATTTCACCGGCTGTCTTATCCCCAAACCGGAACACAACAATGCGAACACTGCTGCTTGGCGGTAGGTTAATGGATAAGATGGTGGTAGCGATCCGGACGGACCCTGCACAAGGTCCTCCCACAAGTAAATATCTGAAACGGCTCAACATTTTTTTTAAAAGCCTGTCCAAAAAGGTAGCTGTTTTGAACTAACGATGCCACAAATAAACACACAAACACACAGATACAAATAGAAATTGATACACAGATACACGTGTTTCATTCATAATACCTCTTTTTTTCGGAGGTTAAAACCAGAACATCGTTATCACTATACTGCCCTACTACAAAGGAAAGGCGCATGTGCAATTATTTCATAGAAGCATACTAAACTCTCAATGGTTAAAATAAGGTTGAAAGTGCAATACTATTCATACAGTAGAAGTGCCTTTTTTTCCGTAAGAGGGCAGTATAATCATTGCAGCCTAAACACAGTTCTCTATTGGACCAAGGCCATTTGTCTAATGCTACAAAACCAATTTAATATTTTTAAGTTTCGATTGTACTTGGAGTTACCACATCTTGCTTCGATATCTTAATAAAATTGGTAATGCTATAACAGCTCGTATTCACTTATTAGTGCGAGGTTTTACAACATCAACAGTGTTATTATGAATATTATGATATTATCGAAGCAACACGGGATAACCTAAAGTAGAATCGAAACCAAATAAAGAGTTTTTTTAATGTATTTATTATGTATTGTCACAGAAAGTGATTATCTTAAGGAGCACTATTACAAAAACTTAGTTTATTCTTTTATTGCTGTGTTAAGTTGATCCGAGTGTGTGTGTCTGTCTGTGTGTCTGTATGTGAAACGGGTGAACTGGTTTGTATGCTGTTTTTTATATTTGAAAGCTGGTTTCTTAGCGGTGGTTCTTAGCTGTTTTACCAAAATCGATGGAGCTGTTTAAGAAATATCAGCTCTAACAGAAGGGGTCACCATTATTATCTAAATTAATTAAATTACACTAACTAAACAGTAATAGGTATATTTATGTCAGAACACAAACACACAAATCACAAACAACAATCTTGCAAGGACCTGTTTTCCAGTTAATTATTTTAATTATCGTTCCTGACGTAGAGACCTCGTCATGTTGTTCTCCTAGACATTGATTTTATTTGTGTTAGTTTTAAAAATAATTATTTATTACTTTATTACCTTATTAATAATTGAAAAAAAATGACCTTCTGCTGGAGTTTCTTGCGGCGCTTCTTCTCCGCAATGATGGTCTTGTCCGAAGCGCTGGTAGATTCACTCCATATAACCGACGTGTAAAAGAGCCCTCATGTGGCCAATTTACTGATCAAATATTTAGAATTTTGAACAAAAACAAATAAAATAATATTACATTATTGCCTAGGCAGTGAAGCAGGCAATTGCAGTTCCTGCCAAGGCATATACAGTGCTTTTCTCAAAAATTGCAAGATACAAATCGCGTATAAACAAAAACTTCACGTGAAATAACATAACTCTTTACCGCCTTTATGTTTATGACAAGGAGCAACGCAAGCTTTTTTAGAAAAAAAACTCAAGCTATTCCATACACAGATAAGAAAGTTACGTTTCGAGTAAAATATGGATGTATAAGACTTGTGCCCTCATTTCATTTTCACTTTAAAAAAAGTTACAAACTAGATAACAATAAAATTCGTATGCAACATTGTGGGCTTGTGTAGCGAGCACGCAATGTTTTTATTTATGTATTTGGGAACTGTCTATAAACTATGTACTTCGCGTCTCAGTAGGTATGGAGTTAGTAATGTCAACTTGTCAACTTTTACTTGTGGGAGGACCTTGTGCAGGGTCCGTCCGGGTTGGTACCACCATCTTATCCATTAACCTACCGCCAAGCAGCAGTGTTCGCATCGTTGTGTTCCGGTTTGGGGATAAGACAGCCGGTGAAATGACTAGCATAGAGGCATTCCATCTTAGTCCTCAGGGTTGGCAACGCATTTGCAGTCTTGTGAATGCGAATGTCTATGGGTCACAGTTTCCACTTACCATCAGGTGGCCTGTGTGCTCGTTTGCCTTCCCATGCTATAAAAAAAAAAAAAACTTTTCCGGACATTTTTGAGAAAAGTTTATTTGTTTAACTGACGCATCTGTGTATGCTGTATGCTTCGGTAACGACCCACGAAAATTAGCCTCGCGCTGATAAACCTTTTCGCCTCCCGTTACAGCCATTTTCGTGCAAAATTCCAAACTATTCCTTTTGTATTACGTTTTTAATCTACGTATTGTGGCATTGTTAATTGTTTTTTAACAGATTGCATTCGAGTTTGGCAACTGGGTCGTTCTCTTTTGCGACAATAATCAGTCACTCATCAATTGACAACAATTAATTTGGTGTTAAGGTAGTAAAATAAAATACAGTTTCTAGATTTAACACTGCTGATTACAGTAAAAATATCTTTGGATTTTTTTATGCACTAGTTTTTTTATATTTAGGAAAAACAGTAAAAAAAGTTTGATTGTGAATGTTAGGAATACACTTATAGTGCCCTTAGTCCATTTATTAGCAAAGGAATTCAAAAAAATATACTACTGTCATGTTCATTTTTTATCTGTCTGACGGATTAATTGATTCTAACGACACGCTTTCGATTCTACGCAAAATAGTTTATTTATTTTAATAGCGTCTACAAATTACGTAATTAATTAAATTTCGCAGAATAACAAAGGACACCGCACGGAAAGTATGGAAAAAAAAACATCGGTGAATTTTGATAAAAAAAATATATGTTACGCGCCTTGATCAATATATAAAAATACTTGGAGGGCAATAAAATCCTATGACTAGTTTTTGACAAAAAAAATATTTAGTGAAAAATCAAGGGGATTTGGTTCCATAGAAAAATGTATGAAGGAAAAAAAAAAGTGTTCTGTTTTAGACGAAAAAAATATATGTTTTAGAAACCATTAAATTGATCAACTTCATCAAAAAAAAATTATTTAAAAAAGAGTTTGGTTTTTAAGTTATAGCGTTTCATAAAAATAAGTAAAAAAGGTCTTTAATTTTTTGTTTTTTTTTTTATCGTTAATATTTCCGTTTATGGCGATAGTAAAAATAACTAGAAAGATACTGTGTGCATCTTTTTTACTTACATAAGTTTTGTATCACAGTCACCTATTCTTCAGTATTTAGATTTGAAATGAATTTTAAGGAAAAAAACTTGGTTTTTCGTGTTTTTTTTTTAAACCGGGCGGTGAAAATTTGTTCATTTTGAATATTTTATAAGTTGTGTTATTGTTAACAGAAATCATTAAAATTCAAACATATTCTATGAACGGATTAAAAAAAAAACATTTTTTAAGTCTTATTATTATTAACTTTACACTCACTATAGCCCCAGCTTATCTATATACAGTATTTTTATTCTATAATACACTCTACTCATGTTCGTTCGGATCTCGTCGACGAATTGGTCGTTGCCCAGCGTCAATAACATTTTCGAGAAATGCGGTATCGGGGTACCAAACATTTTCGACGTGTCTTGCGTAGCCCAAAAACCACAGAACGCTTGCTACATGAGAGCAACATCCAAGAGTACGTGCTCCAGATTTGCATGTACAATAGTAGCCAAGAATGGGTTCTTCGGAATCATCGGTCTCGTATGCTATCCATAGCTGGTATTTTGTTGCATTACGAAATCTCGAGTACACTGAGCATCTCAAAAACCCAGATTCATCGAGTCGGCTATCAAACTTAAATGTTACGTCGTTCTCTCTTTGCAGTTTATCTTGCACATATGAGGGTGCTAACTTTATTTGATAAGTTCCAATTGTTATGTCTCTCAAGTAATGCATCGTAAGATGAGGAAAGTCTAGAGCCTCATTTCTCGTCAGTGGCACCCAGTTAGCTCTCTGAGCTCTTAGATTATCGCTTTCAACACGGGCTTGCACAACATTTACTGACTGCGACCTCATTTAATAATAGTCATTTAATAATAGTTCCCAAGCCCACTGCGAATCAGCACCTTCCATTGAGATTGGTCCGTGGTAACGATTAATAAGAGCTCCTGCGATTTTGTAAAAGTCACAAAGATTCAATACATGCGGGGGTATTATAGTGCCATCAAAGAACTTAAATATTGACTTTATGTGACCATTTCTTGACTCCACGATCCACCTAGTTTTTGTTATCAGACGAGACTCATTGGCAGGTTCGGTATTGAGTTGTGATTCGTTAGAGGCTAACATCGGAGGCATTTTTACTGTAAGGCCTAAAAATGGAAAAGTAACATTTAGGTAAAAAGATTATAATGTTGTAATGTGTGTTCACACGCTTCCGCATTTAACGGACACGAACATGGGCACAAGCGTGTGAATGGGTTTTGTGCCCATAGGATACTCGCATGTGCTCGTTCGTTCGCTTCGAGCCCGTTCAATGTCACGTTGAACGGAAGAGTGTGAAACGGTACCCAAAACTCTCATATACACTTAATAATATAAAGAGGAAAGATTTGATTGTTTGTTTGCATTGAACAGGCACTGAAACCACGACCGATTTGAAAAATTATTTCACCATTAGAATCCAACATTATCCCGAAGTAACATACGCTATGTTTTATTTGTGTGCTCGGACGGAGTCGCGGGCAACAGCTAGTTTAAGATAAAATAACAAGGCTTAAGAAACAATTTGATTATTACGAGTATACTAAAGGTGACGAGTTTAATTTCAAGTGCACGTTACAAATATATTCTCATGTGATGTGATAAAGGAAAAATATTAAAAATTAAGTTAAAATATTTGTATCGAATGCAGCTATGGGTCATACGGTAATATTAATTGCAACTACTTCTTACCAAGGTCTGCGAGTAATGGCAAAGCGTCTCTGTACCCTCTATCCAGGATGAAAATATCGTTTTCCCGGAACCATTCCCGTAATTGAATGGTGTTTCGTTCAAATTCATTTTGAAGAATTTTGGCGTCGTTGTTCCGGGAATCGGAAAAATATGGGCCTTGTATGTCCAAAATATATCCGTCAGGCCCTACAATCATTTGTGGCTTCACTAAATGTCGATTTTTATGCACACAATATGACTGTCTTAAGGCCTGAAAGTTGGCACTCTTCGTGACGTAAGTATATGACCCGTCTATGTATACGATGGCACGTGGTATGTCCGGTTCAGAGTTGTACAGAGTATTGGCGAACTCACTTACGTGATTCCTTATAAATTGTTCACGCGTGATAGATCCCACACCAATATTTTCAGGTACAAATCTTAACATCAGTGTTTTTCGAACAGTGGAAATTATAGTGCTGACTTGTTGCCTGCTTGAGTAATCAAACATAATTTTCAAGAAGTCGTCTGATATGTCGTGACGAATTTTGACCAGAAATGTTAGTAGTTTTTTTTAGAAATAGCGCTAATTCCTACACTCTCACAAAATGAAAACAGATCTAAAAACTGTTGCTTACTTAAGGATGTAAAATATTTAAATTCTTCGTCTGTGAATCTGTTTTCATTCCCAGTAAACCGAGAATTAATATTTTTATGACGCAGCCCATCGAAAAGTCGATTGATTTCGATGCCGCGTAGTTTAACCGGACTATTTAAACATCTTAAGCTGGGAATAATGTCAGCTAATAGGTCACCTTCCTCATTTAAATGATCCTGGCAGTATTTAAAATATTCTGGTATATATTTGTAAATGTGATTTTCATTTACTTTTGCTATTAGTCAGTAATAAAATACCTAATAAATTGATCAAAGGTCCGGACCTAATTATCACATTTAAAACAAATATGAAATAACTATTTACCTCGAAATAATAATAAAGAATTTTAATCAAAACTTTTGTTCACTCCACTTTTCAATAATAATTAACAGTAACTTCGAAAAACAGTGAACCTACCTCTTGAATCAAAGCATTTACGTTAATGCGGCTCATTTGTGCCGCTGACTGTGACACATTGCACACAAAACAGTTTAGACGAAATCTAAAAGACATTTTTATAATTTATTTCGATCCTACAATTAATGACAATCGTTTTCCCGCCAATACTAGGAGTTAAAAAAGTTAAAAGTTTCTTTTTAATCGGCAATATGCTCAGAAAGCCATTCGTTTGTGTGTCTTTCCAGCCAGTAATCGGATTGGCCTTTTCTTGAAATGTAAATTGTGTTTTTGACGTAGTCATAAATACTTTGTAATTAGCGTTCTGTGGTTTTTGGGCTGCGCAAAATGTTTGGTACCCCGATACCGCATTTCTCGAAAATGTTATTGACGCTGGGCAACGACCAATTGACCATAGTTATGCAGAAAGAGACCAGAGCCATTTTTTCGCAAAATGAGTTAGGCATGCCATCGTGAACTAGATTTTTCAAACTATATTCTGGTGAAACGACTTATTTTTAGCACCTCATTCCATTGAATTATACAATTATGTATAAAACGACCAATAACGAAATTTGCGTTCTATAATGTCGAAAGCAGCCAAACTAATTGATTTAGACTATTTTGTCCGTTAAAAGACTATATTTTTAATCTGCAGAACACAGCCAATCTGCTATCGGTCAACTAGTGGGATTATACAATAAACAAAGGTATCAAGTGAGCACATTATTTAATCTGCTTAAAACGACCAAGCAGATAGTCGGTTTCAGCAATTGATGTTTTTCGTTCTACCCCATGTTTGGTCGTTTTCGCAGAGTGCCCGTACAATTTTTTTTGTCACTTTCTTCTTATTAGTAATGATCGACGCAACAGTGTGCAACAGTTCTGCGTTTTCCATTCATCCATCCAGTATTGTAATCAGCATAAGTCGACTAGGGTCATAGATGATTACGATCTGCATATAGCTCTTTTTATAAAAATACAAGTATGCAATATTATTTTCAGCATAAGTCAGCCAGAGTAATAATCACTTTCATTGAATTATGATCGAAAGCAGGATATCAAAATATTAATTCTACAGAAAACGACCAACTACTTTGTTTTTTAAAAAACCTACGAAAATTCCGATTTATTTGTATAAAATTGCATTAAACTATATTCTACCAATTTCAGTTATTTATTTTTAAGAAAACATAAAAGAAACTAAAAAAATATATTTTTTTACCTTAAAACAGCTGTATCTCGAAACCGGATTTTTATTTTTGGTCTCTTTCTGCATAACTATGGTCAATTCGTCGACGAGATCCCAACGAACATGAGTAGAGTGTATTATAGAATAAAAATACTGTATATAGATAAGCTGGAGCTATAGTGAGTGTAAAGTTAACAATAATAAGACTTAAAAAATGTTTTTTTTTTTTAAATCCGTTCATAGAATATGTTTGAATTTTAATGATTTCTGTTAACAATAACACAACTTATAAAATATTCAAAATGCACAATTTTTCACCGATCGGTTTAAAAAAAAAAACACGAAAAACCAAGTTTTTTTCCTTAAAATTCATTTCAAATCTAAATACTGAAGAATAGGTGACTGTGATACAAAACTTATTTACTTATTTCTATGAAACGCTATAACTTAAAAACCAAACTCTTTTTTAAATAAGTTTTTTTGATGAAGTTGATCAATTTAATGGTTTCTAAAACATATATTTTTTTCGTCTAAAACAGAACACTTTTTCTTTCCTTCATACATTTTTCTATGGAACCAAATCCCCTTGATTTTTCACTAAATATTTTTTTTGTCAAAAACTAGTCATAGGATTTTATTGCCCTCCAAGTATTTTTATATATTGATCAAGGCGCGTAACATATATTTTTTTTATCAAAATTCAACGATGTTTTTTTTCCATACTTTCCGTGCGGTGTCCTTTGTGAACGAACGGCAGCGAATGATTGACAAGTGAGTGACATGACAGTCAGTTCTGTTTTTGTTTAAAGTTACTTTTTTTATTTTATATCGGGCTAAGATCACGACATCAGTATTCCTAACTTTGTATATACGGTCTTTTTAATGACTATTTCTTTACAAAATTAGTAACGACGAATTTAAGTTAAATAAAGAAAAACCAAGAAATACGGGTAGTCTAATTTTTAACCGGCTATTATAAACGCGAAAAAACATTAATGTTTTTTTTTTAAATGTTGTCAATTAATGCGTCTCATTAGAGTATTGATAATTGTGTTTCTCGTGCTTAATATACGTCCATATATCTTAACCACACCGGCGAGTTTAAATAGTTTCTTTAAATGGCAAATTGAGAATGCACGTGCTAAAATGTGTTTTATGCGCTCTGACGAAACTATTTAAACTCGCCGGTGTGATTGGTTCACTCGTTCATTCGTTCGACCGACCGAGCACCGTTTTTAAGAGACTATTTAACACCCTAGAGGGGTTATTATGACATAGCCATGCAATTCAGTTTACGCTGAGAGTGAAGGACAGAGCTATATAACTGTTCTAGCTCTGTCCTTTACGCTCACCATAAAATGAACTGCATAGCTACGTCATAATAAACCCCCAGTTCTCTAAACTTAGTCTTTTTCTTTGGCGATACTCTCTTGCTGGGGTGGTCGCTGCCATCTGGACTTAATGGCTTGCTACACAATGCAACGCCATTCTCTTGCAACTGCTGCGCTCCTGTGGTATGCTGCTCTCCTGGTACCGGTACGTTCGCGTAGACCGTCGACGGCGGTGTTTTTTGATCCGTCCACCTCATCGGTGATCTTCTGCGTGGACTGGTGCCCTTGACCTTGATTTGCACTACCAGGCAATCGATAGACTCGCATCCACTACTACTGACTACTTAAATTCGCCGGTGTGGCGCGCGCTCTCGCCACTCATTCGACCGACTGAGCGCCATTTCTAAGAGGATAACCCACATAACCACCACATGGGGTTCGAACTCGGTACTTTACCATCACAAACAGACATCATAAGGCCACCAAGGTTTTTTTTTAAGTTACAAACGATATATTAAACTAAACTTCATTAAAGTATATTGCCACACGACAGACTTTCCAACCAACAACGAGAGGATTTAAAGTTCTAAGCTAATCCTATGAAAGCGAGTTCTTTTTTTAATGTCACTATAAATCTGCGACCTCAAAAAGGCAGGCAATTTTTTACGAGTGTACTTAAGCATAAAGAAGAAAACTACAGCAGAATGGGTAGCACAAGTTTTATTCTCTCACTTGTTACTCAGCTCGTCTATATCGTTACAGACTAGAAAAAAAGCGGCTAATTGCTAGTCGGACTCACCCATGAAGGCTTCCGTAGCAGCAAGTAACATTAGTGGATTTATGACGTATTATAAAAAATTACTTCCTAGATAAATATAGGGAATAAACGCTTGTAGTACTGTTAGGCGATGGGCTTGCTACTTGTCACTAATACGCTGGTAAACATCTCAGCCTAATTGTGCAAATTGTAGTTACAGAGTTATCAACAATTTTAGAGTTGTTGGTAATTCTGTAGCTCTGCCTACCCCACTGTGGGAATGAAGGCGTGAAGGTATGTATGTATGTACTTACTAGATCTCGTTCATACCAATTTTCCGTGGAAGATTGCATGGTAATGTTTTTTTTTTTTTTTAGTTTTATTATTATCTTATTTTAGTAGTTACAAAGGGGAACACACACATTTTACCACTTTGGAAGTGTAGGTATCTTGCGCAAGCTATTCAGTTAAGAAAAAAAATATAATAGAAAACTCAATATCATTTTTGAAGACCTATCTATAGATATCCCACACGTAAGGGATTGATAAAAAAAAATAAGTTTCAGTTCTAAGTACCCCCAAAATTAATTGTTTTTTTTTCTATTTTTGTGAGTCAATCTTAATGCGGTTCACATAACACATGTACTTACCAAGTTTCAACAGTATAGTTCTTATAGTTTCGGAAAAAAGTGGCTGTGACATACGGACGGACAGACAGACAGACATGACGAATCCATAAGGGTTCCGCTTTTTGCCATTTGGCTACGGAACCTTAAAAAGGAGATCCGAGCGACAAACAAGTCGCAGACAACATTTGTCGTGGTGGATACAGCATTCGTCCCTCTCGCACTTACATAATGTTCAGAAAGTGACAGATGATTTATCCCTGTTTATCCACATCGATAAACACGATAGGGGCTCTAATTTACTCGGTAAAACCATATCGCGTTTGACATGTTATCGTATTGTCAACGTTACAGTAGCTTTTATTTACTTGACAGTAATGGCAGCTGAGTTGAAAACAATTCGATAACACGTCAAAGGCAATAATGGTTTTACATAGTGGAATAGACGCCCGGTGGCACTAGACCAGTGCCCGTATTATGGTCGCCTTTATCGCGGTGGATAAAACTTCCGTCGCTCTCGCACCTACATACTGGTCAGAAAGTGACAGATGTTTTATCCACGCTTATCTCCGTCGATAAACACGGCCATAATCGGCCCGCAGATGCTTCACGTTGACGTACCTACAGACCTACACGATGTTCGAAAACTGTCCAATCATTATAATTAAATACATAAACTAAGTGGGTCCATAATCGAGTTGCATAAAGTTTGAAGTCATATTTTTTTATAAGCATACGTAGGTTTTTTTTTTATCGCATAAGAAGGCATACGAGCACACAGGCCACCTGATGGTAATTGAAAACTGAGACCCATAGTTTCCTCATAATCATCGTTATGCATAGCTGTATTAAGCCATAAATTTTTGTGCATACTGTGTTATGGGCATACATTTGATGCGCATAATATTATTTAACTATACTTTATAATGGTCACTCTTTTGTAAAAAAAAACCCTAACCTATCCGCAATCCGAGTCGGTTTTGCACTTTATATTATATTAATATTATAACTTAATAAATGTATGACATTCTACATTATGGTTAAACCAATTATGACTCCGTATAATTATGACAGGGAACAATTATACACTAGAAAAATTTATGCAAAAAAAAAAGCATCAACTTTATGCGTAATGTTTTATGACAATTGAAATTATAACAAATAGTTGTTATGCGACCAGACGTCCACCCAAACTAAGTGTCTTCATACCTCATCGGATGTATACCTTTCAGAAAATACATAATGCATGTTTGACATAATACATTATGGTTGCCCCGTTAGAATAGTGCCACTCCATGTCTTTGCGTGGATGTCTTAAGAGGCGACTAAGGGAATAAGGGCTTGTAGTACTGTTAGGCGATGGGCTTGCCACTTGTCACTAATATCTTATTTGTGCGAAATGTTTTTTTTTATGTCGTGCCCACAGGCCACCTGATGGTAAGTGGAAACTGTGACCCATAGACATTCGCATTCACAAGACTGCAAATGCACTGCCAACCCTTAGGACTAAGATGGAATGCCTCTATGCTAGTCATTTCACCGGCTGTCTTATCCCCAAACGAGAACACAATAATGCGAACACTGCTGTATGGCTGTAAGTTATTGAAGATGGTGTTACCAACCCGGACGGACCCTGCACAAGGTCCTCCCACAAATAATGTGGTTACTGAATTATCAATAAGTTTTTTTAAGTTTTAGGTGATTCTATTGCTTTGCCTACCCCACTCTGGTAGTACAGGTGTGAAGGTAGGTATGTATGTGTGTATGACATAATACTTAAAAGGCATAAATTAGAGGAAGGGGTAGTGTATGGTCCCTACTGTAGTAGCTTTTCTCTTTTACGCGGCAAGGGTAACACTGTCCAGATATTACCAGTGGCACGCGATGTTACTTGTTTATCGTTCCGAAGGTTTGTTCCACTTTTCACCTGATGCTTTCTCCCGATTTTATTAAAAACCGGTCAAGTGCGAGTCGGATTCACGCACTGAGGGTTTTAGTGCCACTATAATAGTAGGTATTTATTCACCGCCAGTCCAATTTACACTTGACCATTGTTAGGTTGTTGTTTCTCTTCAGGACTTGTGTATAATGTAACCTTATTGGCCTTGTAAAATAAAAATACATAAAAAACCGTATATTATTTTGTCATATTTGACCAATTAAATTCCCGGTTAAGGAAGACGAATTTTCAAAAATCCATATATTAAGTTTTTTTTTTTCAAATATAATAGTGTCTCCTTTGCGTAGAATTTGCTATTTCTAATATTAAAGTTAGTTGCTGTCCATGTGACGTTGGTCTTTAATCAATATAATCATTAGTTAATCTATATTATTAATAGTTTTATTATTGAAGTGCAGTCTTTTATATATTATAATAGATTTACAAAGTATGCTTCACCATAGACGTTCGCTACAATATTGCAACTGTATTCTTGGAAAATGTTGTCATTTGTTTTATAAAAAATATTAATATTTGGCAAATCTGTCATTATTTTTCACTTTATTTTTACGTTCAAATCGAACCTATCAAAAAATACATTTTATAAAATGAATCGTGGTAAAGTATTAAACGCTCAGTACCAAGAAATTGTCTTCAAAGTAATCACAGCATTTCAATTTTATTTTATTACTTAATATAATTAGAGGTTTTTTCCAAGCTTTCAAACTTCATCGTGGCGAAATAAGTATTTTCATTCATTTACACACTTTACCATTGACAAGGTCATTTCATGTTTTAATTCAAAACCAGCCAAGTGCGAGTTGGACTCATTTGCGAAGGGATCCGTACCATTATAAGAGTTTAGATTTATGGCAAATGACGACTCCATAGCTTGCTATTAGTCTTAACGTGCGACAAAAACTCCGATGCCTAATAATCAGACCTAGGAATATACGGGGCAAATTTAAATGACAGCTAGGGATTGCTATATCGATAAACTGAATTATCGATGCTTTTCCCATATACTAGTAATTGCTACAAGATTCGCTTGTGAAAATAAAAAAATATTGACATTATGCAAATGAAACCAAATAGCAACATACGAGTAGTTCTGGTTATTCTTTATTTTAAAATAATTTATTAACCTCCACTCATCATCATCATATTTTTTTTCCTTATTGTGTATTTCATACAGATCAGAATTTGTTAGGAGAAAGAAAAATATGATGATGAAGAATGAAGCTTAAAAAATCCTTTTAAAATAAAGAATAACCAGAATTATGTTGTTATTTGGTTTCATTTGCATACTTTCAATAAAAAAAACAAATTTACAAACAAAACTTGGAGCTATCGCTATGTGTATGGGAAAAGCATCGATGATTGAGTTTATCGATATAGGCAATCCCTAGCTGTCATTTAATTTTGCCCCGTATGTTCCTAGGTCTGTAATATAATATAATATATATATTATATACGTGATATATTAATATTATATACCTATCGTCGGTGATACTGCAAAACCGCGTAACTAACAAATTTATGATAGAGAAAAATGAACCTTACTATATTATTAAAAAGGTGCATTTTGCTTCTTATTCAAAATGTCACATACGCGGTTTTGCAGTTTCACCGACGATATGTATATAATATTAATATATCACGTTTGTTGTATTGGAGCCCCCCTTAAATATTTATTTTATTCAGTATTTGTTGTTATAGCGGCAACAAAAATATATCATCTGTGAACATTTCAACTGTCTAGCTATCACGGTTCGTGAGATACAGCCTGGTGACAGATAGACGGACAGACGGACAGTGGAGTCTTAGTAATATGGTCCCGTTTTGACCCTTTCGGTACGGAATCCTAATAACGAAATAGGTGCTATCCTTTAATAATCGCGGATTGATAATTCTCGTAGTGTAATCATGATTCAAAAATGCATTGCGTGTCAGAAGGAAAATTGCGATGCGGCAAGCGAAGTAGTAAATATAAATTGATTTTCAACATATTTGCAGTTCGTGCGCTTTTGTAAGATATGGGATTTGATATTGCGCTGCATTTTGCATCAGAATATACTGATATTTTTGAAACTTTATTTCTCTTTGTGTTATATGTAGTATGTATTTCTCTAAATCTGTAAATTTATCGTTGTCTATATCCATAGTACAAGCCTAGAGCTTAGTTTGGGATTAGATCGAATTGTGTGAGAATACCCTGACATTAAAACAAACATGATCACTTTTAGACTATGCGTTAGATACATTATGTAACTATTATTTTCGTATCAATTTAATAATTTCTTACATTCCTAAATACATACACACATACATACCTTCACGCCTTCATTCCCAGAGTGGGGTAGGCAGAGCAACAGAATTCCCAAAAACTCTAAAAACTGGTTGATAACTCTGTAACCACAATTTGCACAATTAGGCTAAGATGTTTAACAGTGTATATTAGTGACAGGTAGCAAGCTCATCGCCTAACAGTAAGCCTTAATTCCCTTACATTCCTAAGTAATTTTTAATAAAAATAAAAAATAAATACATTATTTATTTTGGACATAAAATCCATAGTCTACTAGTAACTTATGATAAAAATCTTATTCTCTATTATTAGTTTTAGAATAAGAATAAGTGTGGAGCTATGTCCACCGCTGGAGCAGTGGGGAGTGGGGGAGTCCCATCTATAAATATAATAGAATACCACCCTAAAAATATAGTTTTTCAATCACCATCATAAAGGGCCCAATCGGAACGAACCTCACATCCCCGACAATGGAACCTTTTTGCTTTCCATTCGTAATTAAGAATGAAAATTGTTTTCCTCGACGGTTATGAGGTGACTGGAACAGCGCTGGATTATAGCGATGGACGTAGCTAAGCAGTTAAGTTACCGCTGAGCTAAGAGGATAGAGCTATATAACCGCTATAGCTTTGTCCTTTACGCTGCACAATTAACTGCATAGTTATGTCATAAAAGCCCCTCTGTGTTCTTTCCAGAATTGTACTTGTGGGAGGACCTTGTGCAGGGTCCGTCCGGGTTGGTATCACTATCTTATCCATTAACCTACCGCCAAGCAGCAGTGTGCGCATTGTTGTGTTCTGCCGGTGAAATGACTAGCATAGAGGCATTCCATCTTAGTCCTCAGGGTTGGCAACGCATTGGCAGTCTCAGGATTGCGGTCTTGTGAATGCGAATGTGTACGGGTCACAGTTTCCACTTACCATCAGGTGGCCTGTGTGCTCGTTTGACTTCCCATGCCATAAAAAAAAAAGTTAAGTCTCTTTTGATTGATGAACTATTTATTTATAAATTTTTTTTTAAACAGCCTTTTATTGTATAAAATAATCATAGGACAGCAATTAGGTTCCGTAATATAATGAACAAGTAAGATAGAATCAACGTTGTTGTTGAAATTTGATGTATAAATAAACTGATGTGATTTTGTGTAGGTATAATCAATCATGAATGAAGCGTATCATTCATCGTGTGATTACCGTGTACAAAAAAGATAATGGTTCTTGTACTGTAAATAGGTCCAAATAAAAAGTACGTTTTTTATTTGGACCTATTTAATTTCCAAATAAAAAAAAATGGTTTACGTAAGTATATCTCCAAGAGAATTATTTAGTAAAGCATAGTTATTGGCAATGTAATATCCAAGATGTAAAGTTAATTCGCAAATTTAAAAACAAAACAGAAAACATTACGTGTCGCTTTGTTAATTGATTTGAAAAGAGTTTCTTAAATATTCCGCCGTGTTTTTTTTTTTTAATTCAGGCCTAACGTAAGTGGCCAGTATTTTGTATGCCGTGAGCACGTTTCTCTAAAACTTAGAGCGGTCTCTTAACTTATATGTGTGGCATGTCTGTTAATGTAAGTTGGTTATTAAATAAATAAAGTGGAAGTAAATAATAAAAAAATATGAAATCTTCAGTCAGCATTTTTTTTCTATGACATAATGAAAATTTTATTCATGTCAAATAATCATCTGTAGTGAATGTACAATATTTGTGACGCACGCTAAGATCGGTAAAAAAAAGATATTGAAGATAACTCATTTTTTTTTCTTTTGTAGTAAAGACTATTAAGTTTGGGGGCTGAAATTTTGCCAATTTATTACTAAGGTAGAGCCACAACATCCAAAAAAAATACTAGCCCAAACTCGATGGGGGCAGATTCACTTAGCTTATACTGCACGTCCTTTACTCGGTTCCTGGTTCTAATGTTACGTTATTGCTCTAAAGCAATATTGTTTATTGCTGAAATAATTATAATACTAAAACCAAGTTGTAAATCAAGCGTTTATACTCAGAATAATGTTATTTAGTTTTACTTACTTCAAAAGTGCTGCAAACTCTTTGTATGGATGAAACGTCCGTCACCCTCACACTTAATAGTCAGAAAGTGACAGGTGTTTTTTCCACGTCTATTCATATTGATTAACATGACCCTAATAAGCCCGTAGTTTTTTTTTTACTAGCCTGTTTTAGTACCCCACTGCTGGGCAAAGGCCTCCCCTCTCTTTCGCCACTCGTCCCTATCCAGAGCGCATTCCTGCCAATCTATGTCATCTCTCCATCTCCTTCTGGGTCTACCTCTGCTGCGAGGTCCATCGCGTGGCAGCCAAAGGGTGGTATTTTTGATTTGTTAGATCATTCTCCCGAACTCATTATTTCTTCGTAGTAATTTTTCCATTCGCATTTTTCCCGGAACGCGATATTACCAGTCGCCTTTTTTCCTGCGGCAGTTTATATTCACAGTCGTGTTTTTCCGCTTGCGAGTTTTATCCAGTCGCTTCTTTTCCTACCACCATATTTTCACGGTCGTATTTTTCCCGTTCCAATTTGTCGAAGATACAGAGTCGACGGAGCTCCGCTACCGCGGAGCTCCTATTTCTGGGTGGTTTGGCCCTCCGGGCCTGATGCAAAACTAACATAACCTAAACCTACCTACGAATTACGATGTAAATACTTTTGGGAAAAGTGCGACTGAGATAGAAATTGAACGGGAAAAAAACCGACTGGGAAAAAAGTCGAACAACAAAAAAAGCGACTTTAATAAAATCGAATGGTGAAAAATAAAATTAGGTAATATCGCGTTCGGGGAAAAATGCGAACGGAAAATTTAATACAAAGAAATAATGAGTTCGGGAGAATTATTTAACAAACCGTATTTTTGGCCCATCTCCCATCGTTCATGCGGCAGACATGGCCAGCCCAGGCCCCTTTTTTTGCGGTCTTCATCCCAACATCAGCAATACCAGTTCCGGAGCGCAGCTCTGTGTTCCTCACTCTATCGGATTGAAGGTATAATGTATAATTATTTCCCTCGTTACATAATTAAGGATTCTGTTATCTCCCACACACAGAGTACGTAAGTAATGTAATTAATGTGGTTATGTATGTACCCCATTAGCGCCTACTCCAGCTTTGTACTGAATAATGTACGTACGCAGACGTAAATAGTAGATACACTATAAAACAATGTCGCAAAAAGACCACGATTAATTGAAACTGCTGTTACGATGTTTCTTATACTTTAAGGGCTGTTTAAACAGCTACTGTAGCTCCAAAAAAAAATTAAACCTATTAATTTTGAACCAGAAAACGACAAAGTATTTTTTTTATTTTTGAAGACGCTTCATTGTTTTTACGGGCAGTTATTTGTGTGATGAGCGCGAATATTTATTCCTGAGTCATGGATGTTTACTATGTATTTAAGTATATATTTCTCTATATAAGTATTTATATCGTTGTCTAGTACCCATAATACAAGCCTAGAGCTTAAATTGGGACTAGGTCAATTGGTGTGACATTGTAGGTATTGTTTTTAAAATATTTTATTTTTAAATTTTTACTTATGCAATCCCATCCCATCCCATAATTCATTGTGTATTATAGTATATTTAAACCTTTTAAATACGCTTTGTCATACTCACTCAACTTTCGTATTCGGGGTATAATATTTCCCCCCTTTAAAAATATACTATTAAGAAGTTTCGGTGGTAATATGTCCATACATCCAACCATCTTCATCATCAGTTCCACTTCACCAAATGATAATTTCTGAATGCAAATGATGGACATAATACATACCTCACGCCTGTAATCCCAGAGTGGGGTAGGCAGAGCTACAGAACACACCTACAACTTTAAAAACTAGGTGATAATTCTGTAACCACATTTTGCACAAGTAGGCTAAGTTGTTTCCCAGTGTATTAGTGACAGTAGGCAAGCCCATCGCCTAACAGTACTACAAGCCTTATTCCCTTAGTCGCCTCTTACGACATGCACAGGAAGACATGGAGTGGCACTATTCTAATCTGCTGCTGACTTGGAACTGACAATACCAAAATCGATTTGTATGCCTATAATAGTTGAGGATCTCCCTCAACTCCTCACGGGTGCCGTCATCAGAAACTCACTAGGTGATGACAGGATCAGATCGGAAGTAGGGTATAACTTACAATGTAATCAATCAAAAAAATAATTTTCAAAATCGATTTTCAATAGTCATAGAAATCGTTGAACACACACACACACACACACACACACACACACACACACACACACACACACACACACACACACACACACACACACACACAACAGCCGAACTATTTGAAGTCTGTTTATAACGGCTTTCTGTCGAGCGGTCGATAGAGTCAATGAAATCATACAAGTGAGTTCACTCGAACGGTTAAGCGGATAAACTGAGAATTCACAACCTTAAATGTTATTTTTACGCTCTGATGGAACAACTTCGACTCACCGGTTTATTATTGGTTGTCGAGTTTAAGATAAAGTTGATAGAGTATCAAACCAAAAAAATAATTTTCATAATCCGTCCTCTATTGACAGAGTAATTGGTGACCATAAAAAACGACAGCGGAATGTATAACCTCCTCTTTTTTTGAAGTCTGTTAAAAATATGAAAAATATCAGTTGAAAGTAGTCATTTTTATTTAGTACTAGATTTCGAAATTGACCTTTAACGGGTTTGAAGAGACATCGTAAGGTCTCTGTTTTGAGGCAGATAATAAGTGCTTTCCCTGCAAAAATCTTATGATCTACCCTTTCATTTCCCACCTTAAAATATCCCTTAATTCACTGTTAAGAAAGCAAAGTGTGAGTTAAACTTTGCTATTCCCGGTAGTAATTTTAACGACAGCTTAAACGTCAAGTGTTCTGTCAATTTGCAAGGATATTGTATATAGCTGGACCCTCGAAGCTGTCAGGGCTGTCGCCGCCCCACTTAGCGACACTCTAGCTGCCACCCCTAAATGTACAGTGGACAGGTGAAGGTGATTTATCGTTGGAGACGGGAATACTTGACTTAGGGTAATATGATTAAAGTCTATTTGTGAATGAAGGCATTGTTAGTGTGAATAGCATAAGTCACAAAAAAAGGTCATACAAGAATCAAACTTTCTTGTAAATACTTTATTGCACAAACGGGATAATAACAATCAACAAAATAGACAGAATCACAAAAGGTAATAGCATGTACAAAGGCAGGAACTTATCCCTTTAAGGGATCTCTTCCAGTTAAACTTTGAGCGATTGGGAAATATTTCAAATAACAAATAGCTAAACATACACATACATACATACCTTCACGCCTGTAATCCCAGAGAGGGGTAGGCAGAGCTACAGAATTACCTACAACTTTAAAAACTTGTTGATAATTTTCTGTAACCACATTTTGCACAAACTAAATTAGCTAAACATACAACAGTGAAAGGGACTAGGATGTTTGATAATTACGTTAATATCAAATAACCATTTTAATTTGAAATAACCAACGAATTGAATGACGTGTGTAAAATGGAATAGGCATATTGAAAGCTTTCGTTAACGTTTGACTTTCATTTTTATTGCATTTTCTAAGAAGTTTAATCCGCCATTTTTTTATTATTATTTTTGCCCCATGAAAGAAAGAGGTAACTAACTGCATGTTTGCCTGTGTCATCGCAACCCCCCAAAAAATGTACCATGTAAAATGTAATGTGTATGTGTGGGGTGGTTTCCAGCAAGGTTTCTTTAATTTGGTTAGGTTTTTTAAGAGATATTAGGGTTTTTAGGACTAAGGGAAAGGCCAAGCGGTTATTAAGCTATAGGTCTAAGATTCACCCAGCGGTTTATTCGATATAAAGTATTTAATATAAAAAATATTATGATAAATAATATAACTATGGGGAATAGGTTGGCTGAAAAATTTCAGTCCAGTACTGACATATTAAAAAAAAACTCTAAATTCAAATTGCTTTTTCAATAGACAAATTACATACTAATCAAAAGTATAACGCCTATAAGGTTATGCAAACGTTTGTTTTACAATTCCCATTATACTTATTGGGAAGGTTGGTATAAACGGTAAAACTTTGAAAACACAAAACATTTGAGCGAATATTCAAAGTGAACCCGCTGCAAATCTCGTAAAATCTGAAGAAATATAGAAAAGATGTTCTTTTTCGATTTCACTAATTAGATTTGCTTAACATGCTTTTTTGCATAACATTTATCTCAAAAATCAAGACAATAAGCACGCTAACTATTCGTATTTTTTCTATACGAAAATAGACAGTAACACGCGCACTACTTTAACTTTCTGAAGGACCAACTATCGCCGCTACCAGTGGCGAAAAAAATATTATGCAGGTGTATTCCAACTAGCAATGTGCAAGTTGCAGAACATTCCCAAAACGCAATATGAAACTTATGGTTTAAATAAGAAAATGTTTTTACAATAACGTTTAAATGATCATAATGTTAAATTAAAAAATATTATGCACATGTTTTAGTTTGTAACAGTTAATTATTTTGTTGATAAGTGTTAAGTTTCCAATAAGTTGCTTAAATTCTCATTAAATCTTCGTGTACATTTCAGAGAAAGTTGCAAACAGATATGTTCTCAGCACCAGTACCAGGACCTATATATATATATCTATTTTCTATATAATATATATACTCGTATTATATTATTTCTTCCAATTCAGGAAGAGATTTCGTAAAGGCCTTAAGAGGCACTAGCCCAGTAAGCTCGACTATTTAATTTGCCCTTCTTTCCCACCGTCCACCTATCGTAGTCCACCTGGACATTTTAGCAGCTATTGCGGAGCTCCTGTTTCTGGGTGCTGTGGCCCTTCGTGCTAAATTAATAAATTCTCGTTCTCGAGAACATTCTCAGAAATTACCGAGAAATTCTCACTTGTAAAGTTTCGCAACTTTGGGAACTTCTCGCCTGCACATTGCTAATTCCAACTCCTCAAAACTACACGTTTGTGTGGAATTGTAGTTTCTATCAAAGTAACCCCGTAAATAGTAGACCGGTCTTGTGCTTTTTGCATCCACCGCTTTCCCGCGATCCTTACAATGATCCTTTATTGTATGATTATAGGTTTATAAGGTGATACAGTAATAGTCGTTTCCTATTATAATCTACCACATTTGTGGTGTACAATAATTTATGTATGAATTTACCTAATGTTCTACTTAACAATTTATTTCGTAAAAATCTTAATTTATAATTTCCCTTTATTGTCCAAAAATTCTTCAATAGAGTAAAAAACTTTTCTCAATAACCACTTATTAATAGCTTTTTTAAAAACATCATTGTCAAGACTCTTAAACATGTCCGGAATATTATTAAATATCTTAATTGCCATACCATAAACACTTTTTTTGTAAAAAATGGACTGTAAACGGAAAGTTACAGGCAATTTGGAGTTATTTCGCAAATTTCTGTTATATCCACTTTTTTTTCCAAACAGTTCTATATGTATTTTTGTGAATACAGTTATTTCTTTAACATAATATATACATGGAAGTGGAAGTATTTCGTTTTTAAAAACTACACATTTGTGTAGAATTGTAGTTTCTATCAAAGTAACCCCGTAAATAGTAATCTCGGTGTACGGTATATATAAAATATCCAAGAATTAGAAACAAATACTCGTAATCATCACACTTTTTTTTTCCATACCTGGATTCGAACCCGGGACCACTAGCTCCATAGGCAGGGTCACTACCAACTAGCTAAACTTTTTCTCAAAAATCCTAAGTACCTGGAAGACCAAGCATCATCATCATCATCATCATCATGTCAGCCGAAAGACGTCCACTGCTGGACATAGGCCTCCCCCAAGGCTCTCCACTCAGACCGGTCTTGTGCTTTTCGCATCCACCGCGTTCCCGCGATCCTTACAAGGTCGTCACTCCATCTTGTTGGAGGCCTACCTACAGCTCGTCACCCGGTCCGGGGACGCCACTCAAGAACCTTCTGACCCCATCGGCCATCAGTCCTGCTGGCGATGTGTCCCGCCCACTGCCACTTCAGTTTAGCTATTCTTCGGGCCAAGCATCGCTAGATGACAACTTGACAGATCGATTTTTGTAATCCATCGTAGTCACTTGTTTCTCTGATCTCCATTATCGCCCGTCATTGCATCTAAACGCTTGACACATCCCCCCTCCGGGGCTCATTGAGCGTATTTCACGGGAAAGTTACCCTGTCATTTTTATCCCGACACCGGTCGAAATTTCCCGTGGGATGGGACGTAATGAGCACGTTAGGAGGAAAGAGTTCGTTTGGAAATAACCCGCTTTTGGATTTTAGGTCGTTTAGATATATGACGAGGCGGGTCTGTGTAGTTTATGATGCTGATAATTAATGTCCGATGCTTTGCTTTTTCTCTTGTATTCAAGAATGGTAACGAGAAGCAAGCGTTATAAAAACTCAACTGCTGTTTGGATAATGTCGTTTTACTTGTGGGAGGACCTTTTGCAGGCTCCGTCCGGGTTGGTACCACCATCTTATCCATTAACCTACCGCCAAGCAGCAGTGTTCGCATTGTTGTGTTCCGGTCTGGGGATAAGACAGCCGGTGAAATAACTAGCATAGAGGCATTCCATCTTAGTCCTCAGGGTTGGCAACGCATTTGCAGTCTTGTGAATGCGAATGTCTATGGGTCACAGTTTCCACATGGACATAGGCCTCCCCCAAGGCTCTCCGCTCAGACCGATCTTATTGTTTTTATTTAATATAGTCGGTGTAGCCGTTTAGTAGATACGAGCGAACCCTCCTTTTGGGCTTTGCTGCAGTCGGGTAAAAACTGAAGCAGGTAGAACTTGGTCTACTACCGCTAGTTTTTTCATGAATTTGATATTTTTCAAGGAGGTTTAGGCTACCAAGGGCAGATGACCTTCGATCTGAATCTCTAAACTCTCAGTTGTTGTTAAAACCTTTTTCCTTAACACTGCTATTTTAAACTACCTAAAATCTCTTTTTTTTTTACAATTCACTGATATTGAGATTTATACTATCAAAGTTTGACATTTTTACTCCAAAGAGGTAGTTTTTTGGCCTTTATTTACATATTTTTCACTTTACAAAAAAACCTTCGAAGACTTATTAGATATATGAATGAAGAATATTTAGACGTATTTTCCATATCAATTTACTTCAAAATAAAAAAGTTATTTTGAAATTCTGTGCTACAGAATCAAAGATGAATATTATATAGAATTAACCTTTATTTATTAAATTATGAACTACTACAATTTGAAATAAATAAATTAAAACACAGAAAAGAAATATAATATAATATAAGACACACAAGCTCAGCGTGGCAAGGCCGCGCCATCATCAAAACCAAATAATTTAGCAAGTGGTTTAAATGAATAGATAATTATAATATTAATTTTCATAAATTAACATTTAGTTTTGATTGTGTTAAGTATAAGAACTTAAACTTCATCAAAAACGTCTGTTATGGTCATGGTAGCCCCTTAATAGGGAATCTCTTTGGATGACATGTCAAAATGATTGACATGATTATTTAAAATTTGGGTTGGCATTTTCTAATAAATTACAACGATTAAATAATATCTAGTGATATAAAGTCATTGTAATAATGTGTTAAAACATACTATTTTAAGCGGTTTTCGCTTAATCCGTAAGATACACTAGGGGGCTTCAATCCGAAAATGAAAGTCAAACAAAGGTTAAATATACTTTCATTGAAATATCCGCAATAGATAAATATTTCAAAAACTTAATAAAGCAGAACGGTTTTAAAACCCTATTCCTCGAAATAGTTTTCGAATTAGAGTAATCGTAAAAATATGAACATTCTCAATTCCATGAAGGCGTGAGTTTATGTATGTATGTATGTCTCAATTCCATACATTTTGTCAGTTTCGAAAATCGTTTACGTGAGCGTTAAGCAACTCGTCTAGAACCTCTGATTCGACCTGGTGGGCTGGTATGACATAGCAATACAGTTCATTCTACGGCGAGCGTAAAGGACAGAGCTATAGCAGTTATATAGCTCTGTCCCTTTCTCGCACCATAAAATGAACTGAGTTGCAATGCCATAATATCCCCTCTGGGGTCACTCTTCTGAGCGTCTGTCTTTCTCAAACGATAATATCGTTGTATTTTCGCTCCTGAAAGTGGTTTTAGTCAATGGAAAACGAGATAGTGGGTACTTTAAATTTTCAATGCCTTAGATTTTTAACTTTATGTCTCTCCATACCCTTTTCAAAATAAAATACAGATTGAATACGTCAAATACAGTTTATTTCGTTCGAAAGTAACAAATAGTTTTGATGATATCGCGAGTTATCCTGACAGTCGCCAGGGATAGGTACACTTCATTTCTAGCGCTCTCTCCCGGCGGTCTATGACGTCATCGGGAGGGGAGGGGATTCAAGCATATATTTTGGTATTGTCGGAAGGTAAATGTTTACAATCATATATCTGTCACTTATATAACTTTTACACGTATGGTAACGCTGTCGTTCTCGAATGCTCGTTGGGATTGTTTATTTTCTAAATTTCTTTTCTTTATTTAAGGCTTACAATAGTCGTTTATGAAATTGTTGCATAAATGTTGGGTATTAAAACACGAGTGTGTGTTTAAGAACCGAGCCGCTAGGCGAGGTTTTTAATAGTACCACACGAGTGTTTTAATACCTAGTTATGTGCAGTTTCATACACTACTTTATCTTCTCTCATACATTGCGATTCAACCTACTAAATAAAAGATCAAAGTTAATAAAGTAACTTCAGCAAAACGTATTCAATGAATGGCGCCAAAACCTAGCACATCACCGCGCATGCGTTAAAGCGGGCGCAGTCACAGACAAGTAAAAATTGTAATGCTGTAAAAATGACGCGAACCGCATGTGAGTTCCATTATAAAAAAATAATTGATATGGAACCTCGTTGGTGACATTAATTTTTTGTAATAACTTGTATCGTAATGGTAAAAAAAAAACTTTATAACATTATTTTGTTAGAGAAATATTGTTATAAAGTGTATTTTTTTTTTTTTTTTGGTGTTGTGTTTATAAAGTATGCCAATATAAATTCGTTTTGAAGTTTATAATTCGAACTTTACGATATGAGAGTAGATAAAACTAGTTACAGTCTTTGTTACAATAATGCTTAATGACAGGGTTGTAAGGTGTACACTATAACTGTGTTTGCACAATAAGACATACATAATTATGTAGACAGGTTATTGTGTTGTTTTTAGCTCAGCTGTTATTTCTGCTCAGGAGAGTTATTATGACATATCTATGCAGTTTAGTTAACGCTGCGAGAAAAGGACAGAGTTATGTGGCATCTATAGCTCTGTCCTTTACACTCGCTATGTTATTAGGGGGGTTATTTATGGCATAGCTTTGCAGTTCAGTTTACGCTGAGAGAAAGAGACAGAGTTATGTGGCATCTATAGCTCTGTCCTTTACACTCGCTATGTCATTAGGGGGGTTATTATGGCATAGCTTTGCAGTTCAGTTTACGCTGAGAGAAAGAGACAGAGTTATGTGGCATCTATAGCTCTGTCCTTTACACTCGCTATGTTATTAGGGGGGTTATTATGGCATAGCTTTGCAGTTCAGTTTACGCTGAGAGAAAGAGACAGAGTTATGTGGCATCTATAGCTCTGTCCTTTACACTCGCTATGTTATTAGGGGGGTTATTATGGCATAGCTTTGCAGTTCAGTTTACGCTGAGAGAAAGAGACAGAGTTATGTGGCATCTATAGCTCTGTCCTTTACACTCGCTATGTCATTAGGGGGGTTATTATGGCATAGCTTTGCAGTTCAGTTTACGCTGAGAGAAAGAGACAGAGTTATGTGGCATCTATAGCTCTGTCCTTTACACTCGCTATGTTATTAGGGGGGTTATTATGGCATAGCTTTGCAGTTCAGTTTACGCTGAGAGAAAGAGACAGAGTTATGTGGCATCTATAGCTCTGTCCTTTACACTCGCTATGTCATTAGGGGGGTTATTATGGCATAGCTTTGCAGTTCAGTTTACGCTGAGAGAAAGAGACAGAGTTATGTGGCATCTATAGCTCTGTCCTTTACACTCGCTATGTTATTAGGGGGGTTATTATGGCATAGCTTTGCAGTTCAGTTTACGCTGAGAGAAAGAGACAGAGTTATGTGGCATCTATAGCTCTGTCCTTTACACTAGCTATGTTATTAGGGGGGTTATTATGGCATAGCTTTGCAGTTCAGTTTACGCTGAGAGAAAGAGACAGAGTTATGTGGCATCTATAGCTCTGTCCTTTACACTCGCTATGTCATTAGGGGGGTTATTATGGCATAGCTTTGCAGTTCAGTTTACGCTGAGAGAAAGAGACAGAGTTATGTGGCATCTATAGCTCTGTCCTTTACACTCGCTATGTTATTAGGGGGGTTATTATGGCATAGCTTTGCAGTTCAGTTAACGCTGAGAGAAAGAGACAGAGTTATGTAGCATCTATAGCTCTGTCCTTTAAACTCGCTATGTTATTAGGGGGGTTATTATGGCATAGCTTTGCAGTTCAGTTTACGCTGAGAGAAAGAGACAGAGTTATGTGGCATCTATAGCTCTGTCCTTTACACTCGCTATGTTATTAGGGGGGTTATTATGGCATAGCTTTGCAGTTCAGTTTACGCTGAGAGAAAGAGACAGAGTTATGTGGCATCTATAGCTCTGTCCTTTACACTCGCTATGTTATTAGGGGGGTTATTATGGCATAGCTTTGCAGTTCAGTTTACGCTGAGAGAAAGAGACAGAGTTATGTGGCATCTATAGCTCTGTCCTTTACACTCGCTATGTTATTAGGGGGGTTATTATGTCATAGCTTTGCAGTTCAGTTTACGCTGAGAGAAAGAGACAGAGTTATGTGGCATCTATAGCTCTGTCCTTTACACTCGCTATGTTATTAGGGGGGTTATTATGGCATAGCTTTGCAGTTCAGTTTACGCTGAGAGAAAGAGACAGAGTTATGTGGCATCTATAGCTCTGTCCTTTACACTCGCTATGTTATTAGGGGGGTTATTATGGCATAGCTTTGCAGTTCAGTTTACGCTGAGAGAAGGAGACAGAGTTATGTGGCATCTATAGCTCTGTCCTTTACACTCGCTATGTTATTAGGGGGGTTATTATGGCATAGCTTTGCAGTTCAGTTTACGCTGAGAGAAAGAGACAGAGTTATGTGGCATCTATAGCTCTGTCCTTTACACTCGCTATGTTATTAGGGGGGTTATTATGGCATAGCTTTGCAGTTCAGTTAACGCTGAGAGAAAGAGACAGAGTTATGTGGCATCTATAGCTCTGTCCTTTACACTCGCTATGTTATTAGGGGGGTTATTATGGCATAGCTTTGCAGTTCAGTTTACGCTGAGAGAAAGAGACAGAGTTATGTGGCATCTATAGCTCTGTCCTTTACACTCGCTATGTTATTAGGGGGGTTATTATGGCATAGCTTTGCAGTTCAGTTTACGCTGAGAGAAAGAGACAGAGTTATGTGGCATCTATAGCTCTGTCCTTTACACTCGCTATGTCATTAGGGGGGTTATTATGGCATAGCTTTGCAGTTCAGTTTACGCTGAGAGAAAGAGACAGAGTTATGTGGCATCTATAGCTCTGTCCTTTACACTCGCTATGTTATTAGGGGGGTTATTATGGCATAGCTTTGCAGTTCAGTTAACGCTGAGAGAAAGAGACAGAGTTATGTAGCATCTATAGCTCTGTCCTTTAAACTCGCTATGTTATTAGGGGGGTTATTATGGCATAGCTTTGCAGTTCAGTTAACGCTGAGAGAAAGAGACAGAGTTATGTGGCATCTATAGCTCTGTCCTTTACACTCGCTATGTTATTAGGGGGGTTATTATGGCATAGCTTTGCAGTTCAGTTAACGCTGAGAGAAAGAGACAGAGTTATGTGGCATCTATAGCTCTGTCCTTTACACTCGCTATGTTATTAGGGGGGTTATTATGGCATAGCTTTGCAGTTCAGTTAACGCTGAGAGAAAGAGACAGAGTTATGTGGCATCTATAGCTCTGTCCTTTACACTCGCTATGTTATTAGGGGGGTTATTATGGCATAGCTTTGCAGTTCAGTTAACGCTGAGAGAAAGAGACAGAGTTATGTGGCATCTATAGCTCTGTCCTTTACACTCGCTATGTTATTAGGGGGGTTATTATGGCATAGCTTTGCAGTTCAGTTAACGCTGAGAGAAAGAGACAGAGTTATGTAGCATCTATAGCTCTGTCCTTTACACTCGCCGTAAAATGAACTGCAAAGGTATGTCATAATAACCCCCCAGTACCTAAATAGGGCTATAATAACGTTGACAATTATGTTTTTACGAATAAAATAAATTCCAAGGGGCCATATTCTACTTACTTTGCACCTATTGTTATCGCATCGCTTTTAACTCTACAGCCTTTGCTCAATTTAATAAGAGTCGTGATAACGTTTACGATACATTGCGATAACAATAGGAACAATATAATATGGGGCACCAGTTTAAATTAAATCAGTAAGAAACACTTTTATTAAAATACGAAGCAATCATAACCGGCATATTCTAGAGCGGGAAAACGAACGACGCCATATTTAAAAACAACTGTCAAAGTGAAAAAAATGGTTCAGAAACTAGAAACAAAACAACGTGTAGTTTTGTATTAAATAATGACTAACTACTAAATTAAAAATTATTTTAAAAGAAAAAACAAAAAGGAAAATGCATTTATACACACTACCCACAGAAAAAAAGAAACACAGTGAGTTTTACTATTTTTAATGTTTTTTTTAATCATTTCTTACGTTAAGTTGTCTTGTAACTTTTTGACTATTTAACAATTTCAGCATACCAAGCAAGGTGCAAAGACTTTTATGCCATTCTGATTTAATCTCTAACGATCTCGTTTTATGAACGTAACGGTTGCCTTTGCTAACTTGACAGTCAACGCGACTGTGTCGATAACGCATACCAAACGATACGATTATCCTTTGAAACAATAATGAATTGAATCCTTATATTTTTATATGTAGTTGCAGGAAAATAACACTCAATTTTATATTCTTATTGGACCCGATTCTACAGTGGCCTCTAAATTTCCTAATTTTATTTAGGTACCGCTAAAACACTTTGCTATTCTATGAGCAGGCTGTCATAATCAAATGACAGCGCCATGACAGCGCTAATTTGAATCTGACGCTTCTTATTTTAGGCGGTCTTATACATTGTCAGCTTGACGTTCTGGAATAGCACTGATTAAATCTGCCGTCTAAACTATGTCTTAAAATTAGGTAATTTAGTTTTAGTTAGTTTTAGGAAATTTAAGCGATGTGCACGTAGAATCGGGTCAATTACCTTCGAAGAAATAATAAAGATCTCTGGTAAAAAATACTCCTTTACGGTGTATTGTATATTTAATCACATGCTTTACGAGTGTATTGTATATTTTTACTTTATTCCTGTTTCATGAACAAAACCTTAAGGAGAATATTAGTGGTAAGAGTCCTATGGGTATTAATATCGTTATAGTCTTTACTAGATGAACTGAGCTGATCTTCCACACAAAGGCCATTGTTTGTAAACAATACCATTGTCTTTCTTTGTGTCCGTAACACCAAGCCGATTACATACAAAAAAGTTAGAACTACATTGAATGTACATTGAATTATCAACCCTACCCTCTTAGTCAGTAGGTTTAAAATGTAAAGTGTCAGGATACAGATATAAGTTTTGTGTAGATGATAGTATTGTGTAAAGAATAAGCACAGTTCAAATAATAAAGATTTATATCTGTATCCTGACACTTTACATTTTAAACCTACTGACTAAGAGAGTAGGGTTGATAATTCAATGTACATTTAATGTAGTTCTAATTTTTTTTATGTAATCGGCTTGGTCTTACGGACACAAAGAAAGACAATGGTATTGTTTACAAACAATGGCCTTTGTGTAGAAGATCGGCTCAGTAGAAATAATAAAGACTATACCGTTAACAACGTTCTTTATTCAAAAGCAAGGAGTAAAGACTGGAAAGTTTGGCTTAATGTAGGATTATGTTATGTCTGTATGTATAATCCGTTAAAAACGAATTTTAATATTCATAAATTAAAATCCATTCCAATTTTGTAGTGTTATTTAGTGTTATTTAGTGTTATTTAGTTAAGTTTGCCGTGTGGTTTCCGGGTTAGAATAGTGCCACTCCATGTCTTCCAGTGGATGTCGTAAGAGGCGACTAAGGGAATAAAGGCTTGTAGTACTGTTAGGCGATGGGCTTGCCACCTGTCACTAATACACTGGGTAACATCTTAGCCTACATGTGCAAAATGTGGTTACAGAATTATCAAGAAGGTTTAAGGCTTGTTGGTAATTCTTTAGCTCTGCCTACCCCACTCTGGGAATGAAGGTGTGAGTTTATGTATGTATGTATTTTAGTTAAATTAACTACTAAATAACTCTTGGCCGGAAAGTGCGATTGCTAGACCCGACTACGAAATTATTCTCGTCCAGCAAAAGCTTTCTTCCCGGTGCTTTTTCACGGTAATGTACGATTTCAAATTTACTTTAAAATTGAATCGCCAAATTGGAAAAACTTAGTTTTTTTGTGTACGTTTTATTTTTGTTGAAACCTATTGTTTAAAACTGTCCAACATGATAGATTTTTGGTCCCTAAATTGTATTCCACTGGTGATGATGTATTTTGTTTAAAGTAACTCCGTCAATTTTTTTGATGGAATAGGTTTTACAGTACTTGATTGATCGGGTCATTGATTTTAATATTCTAAATGTATTTTTATCTAGAAAAATATTCTGATTCAAACTTTTTTTTTATAAATTACAACGTAAACGGCTTATGGTTGAAAACACATTCGCAGTGTTAGGATTGTAATCTTAAGATTCTGCCCGCGCCAATAGGCAGTATCTCGGATAAAACTGCCATACCTAAATCAACCTTATTTATTGCTAATATAAGAGTTAAATTAAAACTGCTCTGGATCAAGAATTTGAAATACTCTTATTGACTGAGGACGGCAGGATTGTAGTTTTGTGTTCAATTGAACATTCTGTAGGTTTAGTTAGACAAGAATATATTTTCCAATGCTTTAAGTAATAAAACGAGTTAGATATTTTTAAGTTCTATGTTGTTCATTGGCTGTGATCGTTTGCCTTCCACATGGCCAAAAAAAAGTTTCAAAATTTAATTTGATACACCCACACACAAACTCACGCCTTCATTCCCAGAGTGGGGTAGGCAGAGCTAAAGAATTACCAACAAGTCTTAAAACATCTTGATAATTCTGTAACCACATTTTACACAAGTAGGCTAAGATGTTTCCCAGTGTATTAGTGACAGGTGGCAAGCCCATCGCCTAACAGTACTGCAAGCCTTTATTCCCTTAGTCGCCTCTTACGACATCCACGGGAAGACATGGAGTGGTACTATTCTAACCCGGCAACCACACGGGTTTAATTTGATAAATATACAAATATCAGGGGACAATGTCACACCAATTGACCTAGTCCCAAACTAAGCTCTAGGCTTGTACTTTGGGTACTAGACAACGATATAATTACTTATATAGAGAAATAAATACTTAAATACATAGAAAACATCCATGACTCAGAAACAAATATTCGCGCTCATCACACAAATATCTGGCCTTACCGGGATTTGAATCCAGGACCGATAGCTTCATAGGCAGGGTCACTACCAACTAGGCCAGCGCGTCGTCAAGGTTTAACTTTACACATTAAACTAGTTCAAACCGAAGCTCTACCCTTTTTTTAATGGGACCTAAAGCGGTAAGAAACATACTTTTAGCACCTGGACTCACGTTCTAAGGCTTGATTTCGCCCTACGCTGTCATCGGTCGCTGACGTCGGTCGAGCGTACCGACGCATGATAATTCTGCCGCGGACGTCAGCTGTGCGGTGTCCCATAGAAGATGGTGTATATTTGTACGCTCGACCGACGTCAGCGACCGACATCAGCGTACGAGGAAATCAAGCCTAAGGGTTCCGTACAACAACCAGTAATAATATCGACGGTGGAAATTTCAAATGTCGTAAGGGACATTTTGTCGTAAGTACACTAAATATACCATTGGAGTCAGTTTTTTTTTTCTATCTGTCTGTGGTATTGAAATTTCGATGTGACCCCTTCTTAGAAAGTTATGAGATGGTGAAATTTTGTCGTAACTTCCTTATATTTATAAACAACATCGAACTAAAAATATCTGACAAGTCTATTATTAATTACTTAAATCATTGGAAAATATAGGTATTCTTGTCTGAGGAAAAATACAGGGTGTTCAATTGCACACTCAAAACTACAATCCTGGCGTCCGAAGCCAAGAAGAGTATTTCAAATTCTTGAACCTTCGTTTCAAGTCCTTTACGCTCACCGTACAATGAATTTAAAAAAAAAGATGTTTATTCAGTAAGTACGCACGGGCACTTTTACACGTCAAAAATCTACCAGCGCTTCGCAAGAGACCACTGCTGAGAAGAAACGCCGCAAGAAACTCAACATTGCATGGTGAACATGGTGTATATTCGTACGCTCGACCGACGTCAGCGATCGACATCAGCGTACGAGGAAATCAAGCCTAAGCGGTATAACCAGTAATAATATTTATAAACAACATCGAACTAAAAAATATCTGACACGTCTATTATTACTAAAAGCATTGGAAGAGGTATTTTTGTGAGTGAGTTTTCTACAGGGCTCTATAGGGTGTTCAAGAACCCGCCGTAAAAATCGAGGCGCCTTTTAAAACGGTCCAGTAAATGTTTTTCATCCGCAGATTGGATTGCGATGTGGCATGGAGATGGCTTAAGTCACGTTAATAGACATGGGATTTTGAGCCTTATACAATCGGATAGCTATAATAATAGGATTTATATATCGAGGGGTCCCGGGCTATTTGTATGAAGCGACATTTTTGGAACTTTACAGGAGAGCATATCAAAGTTTCATTTTTCGAAAAAAAAATCATAGCAAAAAAGGTATCAATATTTTTACAAAAAAGTGGCCTAGGTTATTTTCCTTATCTAAATCCGCGCAATTTAGCCTAGTTGTCATTTTTTTTAAGTTGTGTTTACCAAAAATAAAGGTTGCTTGATACAAAATGACCTCGAATCACTTTTATTTAGAAACAGGCTAATTGATTGAAGCGCCATAAACTGAACATTTTAGGTTCAGGAAAAATAATTTAAGCGATACTAGGGTGTTGTGCTTGTGTAAAACTAAATGTATTAACAACCATCGCGATATTAAAATAGAATCAGGATAGTCCGCTTAAGCACCTGAAGTATAATAAAGTAGATGCACTAAAAGTAAACTGTTTGAAGTGACAGTAAAACTGTGTGTATAATAAAGATTGGCGGCTAGAACAAAATTATTTTGCAGGATTTTAAAATCATTTGTCATTTTTTAAAGTTGTTTTTACTAAAATTAAAGGTTGCTTGATACAAAATGACCTCGAATCACTTTTATTTAGAAACAGGCTAAATGTTTGAAGCGACATCAAGGATGGATTTCAGGTGCAGGCTTAATGTTTGAAGCGACATCAAGGACGGATTTCAGGATGCAGGCTTAATGTTTGAAGCGACATCAAGGATGGATTTCAGGATGCAGGCATAACGATTTAAACGCCCTATAATACGTAGTGTATGTCAGGAAAAACCGCTCAAGTCAAAATCACGGAATATCTTGTCGGTATGAAGTCCATCTTTTCTATAAATGAATAAAATTTGTGTCGCATCAATCACATCAGACTCAAACTAGACCTTAATTTACTCATGTTTCAAGCGACAAAAAAGTGCTCAGATCGCCACGAAACCGGGCTCAAACGACGCAGAAAAATCTGGCGATTCCAAATATGTATATAACTCAATATCGGCCAGAATGTCGCTTAATACAAATAGCCCGTGAACCCTCGATATAAATGTGTGGTTGCCGGGTTAGAATAGTGCCACTCCATGTCTTCCCGTGGATGTCGTAGGAGGCGACTAAGGGAATAAAGGCTTGTAGTACTGTAAGACGATGGGCTTGCAACCTGCCACAAATACGCTGTTAAACATCTTAGCCTATTTGTGCAAAATGTGGTTGCAGAATTATCAACAAGTTTTTAAAGTTGCAGTTAATTCTGTAGCTCTGCCTCCCCCACTCTGCGATTACAGTGAAGGCATGTATATGTGGTATGATTAATTATTAATTACCATTCCAAAGCACCGAACAAAAGGCGTCACCTACGACTACGACATTGACAAGCTTAAAAAGTTTCCTGAAAACCAAAGTTCTAAAAAGCTCTCCTCAAAGTCTAGCTCGCTTGATTGGTCTCCTGAGGGGTTATTATGACGTAGCTATGCAGTTCAATTTACGCTGAGCGAAAGGGATAGAGCTATACAACTGCTATAGCTCTGTCCTTTACAATCGCCGTAAAATGAACTGCTTAGCTATGTCATAATAACCCCTCTGTACTATCACTCAGACAGATCGAAATGTGTACATCCACACCAAAAGCGACCTTAAAGGGATTGGCATATAAGCTTATCTGAATAATAAAGCCATGTTATCCGTTTCATAGCAATAACGAATGTAGCGTAAGCGCCAGTTGCCGTAAAGTCTCCTTTTATTTCGACGGCCGTAAATAGTTTCTTTTCAGGACAGTCTGAGGGTGTACTTCGAGACTTGTTATGTCGTAGTTTTCTTTGAAGCGTGGACTTGTTTTAGTACGTGTTTGAGTTCTGATAGTCGAAAAACTTAGCAAAGTCGAAGATTTTGTTTCTATTCTATAAAATACACTTACACTAAAATTTCAAAACAAACTACTGAGATCACTGACTCTACATTTAAATCTGTCATAAAACAAAAACTAATTTCCCGAGCATATTATAAAGTAAACGACTATATCATGGATAGGGATGTTTTGCAGTGAGTCGTATATCCTGCATGAGTAATTTACCTACGCTTAAAAAAGGTGATATTGTAAACTTATGTATGATGTAAACTTTTTTTGAAATCATTATAACTAGGCGACTTTCTTACGCCGGTTCTTCTTGGAGCAAAGGTTTTATTTTAAAAACCAGTAGAACCGGTGGTGGTAATGCTTTTTGACATACCTAAATTAATTGAAGAATAAAGAAGTGTGACTTTGAATTTGATAAAATGTTATTTACGTCTCAAATACGTTGAAGAGTTAATAAAGTAATTAAAAAATTGCAGAACTGTTAGTGCTTCAAAACCTTATACGGCGTGTGGTTTTTATAACACTTAAACAATTGAGCAAGACCACGTTCAATCTCAGATACCACGAATAAAAAACAACTCCATTTACTATAGGTATTGCTAATTGGAGCGGAAAGGTTCTAGAGTGGCGACCGCGAACCGGGAGACGAAGTGTTGGCAGACCTTCCACAAGGTGGACTGACGATCTGATAAAGGTCGCAGGAGACCGCTGGATGACAGCAGCAGAGGACCGGTCGTTGTGGAAAACCTTGGGGAAGGCCTTTGTCCAGCAGGGGACGTCTTGCGGCTGATGATGATGATGATGATGATGATGATTGCTAATTTTCCATGTATTTTAATTTTAAATCGAATGCAAGACCAGCGCTGCCTTTGATGCCAGCATTAAATACGTTTGTTTCTTTTTGTGCGTATCAACTACTTTCTTTCTTTGTTATGTATTTTACGAATAAATGATTTTCATTCGTTCTTTTCTTTAAATATTGACCATATTTTTATAATAATTATTATGGTTTTGGCTGTAGCAAGCAAGGTGCATTTTGAAAAACAGAAATATCTTGGCTATCCCGGATCTTGGCGTTTATATAACATCATCAAAATGCCCCCTATACAAATGATCAGATTTTTTTTTTAAACTCTTTCAATACGTTTATTAGTTTAGGATTTATTAAGACTATAATGATCATGTTCATTTTTGGCATGGCGAAGACAAACGAGCACATTTTTGCATTCTCAGGCCTACAATCTTGAGATTCCAATCTTATGACCCCAAATGCATTGCTAATTCAGCGGACTACGATGGAATGCCTCTATGCTGCTTGGCTTGAGTTAAAAGCACCATACAGCACCATCAGTACCATCACCAACTTAACTGTATTATTTCATTATTACTCAATCTCAAAAATAAATTTTTAATCCCTACCAACCTAGCACCATACTTTTTCAGCTTCTGAAGTACGCTTCGTACTAAAAAAATACATAAGACCACAGCGTCGGTTATTGCAAAAGATGGTTTTTACCTTACCTTGGGCAAAAATAAACAAAGTTAAAGCGGTTTTCCTTCCAAGCGAGAGGTGTTATTCTTTGAAACAGCTGACAAACAAATATTAACAGGCCAATTTAAGTTGCCCCACGCACTCGTAAGCACGTAAGCTAGAGATGAGCACCTACCGCTTTAGCCGAATTGCTTGGCCGTATTAAAAATTTAGCGCCTGGTGTCAACGTTTCTTACCCCCGAAATCAAGTCCGATTTCCACGATATTTCAATATGAAGCAGTTACAACGTAAAAATAGGATGGTACATTTGTATTTTTAATGGAAAAGAAAAAGTACAGAGACGAGATTCTACGAAAGAAAACCTTACTGCATTTAACGTGTTATTGTATTGTCGAAGTTTTGATAGCTCTAAAGCACAGTAAGGAAGGCCGACACAATACCATAAAACGTCAAAGGCAATCTGGTTTTGCCCAGTAGAAATGGTTTTTATTTATTTAAAAATCGTAAAATCGTACATAAATACATAAACTCACGCCTTCATTCCCAAAGTAGGGCAGGCAGAGCTACAGAATTACCAACAACTCTAATAACTTGTTGATATCTAATTATATAGCTGCATTTTGCATAATCAGGCTAAGATGTTTACGAATGTATTAGTGACAGGTTGCAAGCCCATCGCCTAATAGTACTACAAGCCTTTATTCCCTTAGTCGCACTTTAAATAACATAAAGCCCCATCAATCCTATTCCTACATAAAAAAATGACAGTAAAACATGTTTCTCTCTTTTTTCCGTAAAAACATAATAAAACCATCGAACTTATAAATATTTGTCAGGCCCCGTATCTGAAGTTTTTTTTTTATGGCATGGGAAGGCAAACGAGCACATAGGCCACCTGATGGTAAGTGGAAACTGTGACCCATAGACATTCGCATTCACAGGACTGCAAATACACTGCCAACCCTGAGGACTAAGATGGAATGCCTCTATGCTAGTCATTTCACCGGCTGTCTTATCCCCAAACCGGAACGCAACAATGCGACCACTGCTGCTTGGCGGTAGGTTAATGGATAAGATGGTGGCACAAACACGGACGGACCCTGCACAAGGTCCTCCCACAAGTAAAATAAGATTCCACTCGGTTAAACTATATTGCTTTTCGCAACTGATCATTATTATCAATGTTATAATTACTCTTACGTACTTGACAAGAAAGCATTTATTTCGCTTCAGATAAGAAATGGTGTCCGAGTTAAAAACAATACGATATTAAAAATAATTCAATATGTAACTTTTTTTTACCCGACTGCGTCAGAAGGAGGGTTATGTTTTTCGAGCGTATGTATGTATGTATGTATGTATGTATGTATGTATGTATGTATGTATGTATGTATGTATGTCTATTTCTGGGCACGCTCTGCAGCCTAAACGGCTTGACCGATTTTAACATACTAGGTGTCATTCGATTCGTCTTAATTGCCGAAGTGACATAGGGTATATAATATTTCAAAATGGCGTCTGCAAAAACAAAGAGGGGGTTTTAAAAAAAAAAAATGTTTATTATAGCAATATGGGTCTCAAATGAAAGCTAGTAAATAGCCCATTCCAAATATATATACATTATAATACTTTGATGCTACCATTTAGACAGGGAAATCAAAAAGGACGTTAATTGTTAAGTAATAAATATTTCTTGTTGAGCTGTAAACGCCTACAATATAAACCATTAAGAAAGTAGTGTCATAATTAATAATTCAAGAATACCTACTACATACTTGATTAATGCACATTGATGTTATTAGTATAAATTGCTGGCTAATACCTACCTAATGCGCCATCCTGCCTACGCATGGACAGTTTATTTAAGTAAAGATACACGGAATAGGTAACCTCAATGTAGGTGCTTAGTCTAGTACCCAGGTACACGTATGACGTACTGACCGTTGAGGAACTAAATTGTTAGAGATTAAGAGAAGTTTAGTTGATTTATACCTACTTCAATTTCTCGGCCTAAGTAGGTATCTACAATCTGTTCGATCGGCCTCCATCTAACCAAATGAACTAATCTTACGTTACTACTGGGGATCGATTTTTGAATACACGATGCTTCTTTTGCTAAAAGGAGAGTTCCGCTTGTAATTTGTTACTTATAGCTTCGTGACATTAAAAAATCGAGCTCCAGAGCTCATTTAACGTTTGGTTATATTAATAAAACCACTATTTTATTAATAAAAACTAAAAAATGTGAAATAAACTAAATTATTTAAATAAAAACAAAAAACCCGACTGCAGTAAAAAAAACAACTGTAAAGCGAGAAACAAGCTATATAATCGATAGGTAAATACTTATAATGTACCATGCAATGATTTTTTGTTTGATACCTCGTTAACAAGTAATGCAATTTATACCAATATACATACAACTTGAATAGTGGAAAAGGTATTGCAGGCGGGGACCAGCAATGAATTATAAAATGTACTTACTTAAGTATTTTCTTGAAACAAAAAACATTTGGATTAATAGCTTGTCCCCGCCTGGAAAACCTTTTCCACTATTCAAGTTGTATGTATATTGGTATAAATTGCATTACTTGTTAACGAGGTATCAAACAAAAAATCATTGCATGGTACATTATAAGTATTTACCTATCGATTATATAGCTTGTTTCTCGCTTTACAGTTGTTTTTTTTACTGCAGTCGGGTTTTTTTTTTTAAATAATTTGCACAACAATATTTACAAACTACCAGCTAGACACAAATTGAATAGTACTAGGAGTCTAGGACTTAAAGAAGTTTAGCGTTTACTTGGGGTATTAAATCTAACTCGAGGAACGCGGGCGTATTCAATGAGTTTAATGCAATTTGGACCTTGTGGTGTGGTAAAGGGGATTGTTGTTGTATGGCGCTGTTGAACAGATTATCGTGCAAGTTGTATGTCGTGAGGGGCTAGAGAACCAGCGGTTAAAGGAAATACCGTCCCGGGAATACGTATTGGTTAAATTTATTTGTGTAAGAAATAAACACATAAATATATATAATAATATTTTTACGAATGAACTAGTTTGTGCGGCCAAATAGACAGTCAACAGCATGAATAAGTAATCATTTATGTACCTTGTCACTTTAACGTTGTATTTGGAATGTTATAGGAAATGGTGAAACGATTTAAAGCGACAAGATACAGAAATGATCACTCATTTATGCTGTTGGCTGTACCTATCCAAAATAGTCAAAACCAAGATGGCGTATTTCTTTATTCTTCTTTGTTTAAAGATTAAATCAACAATAATATAAAAAAAAGGCTGTGGAGTTTGTTTCATTTAATTTTATTTGTTTAAGTGGTTTTCAAATCTTCTTCTTTTATATAAATATATAAAAGGAGAATATATATATATATATATTTATATTATTATAAATATATAAAAGGAGAAACTGACTGACTGACTGACTGACATATCAACGCACAGCCTAAACGACTAAACGTAGGCACTTGAAATTTGGAAGGGACGTAGCTTAGGTACCGTAGAGGTGCACTAAGAAAGGATTTTGATAAATTCTACCCCCAAGGGGATAAAATAGGGGATGAAACTTTGTATGAAACTTTGTCAATTTTAAACCGATCGGGCTGAGACTTTGCATGCATATAGCTACTATGATATAGGCATCCTTTAAGAAAGGATTTTGATAAATTCCACCCCTAAGGGGATAAAAAGGGGATGAAAGTTTGTATAAATCTTCTTAGATTTTCGACTGATTGAACTGAAATTAAAGATTGGAGCTACTATGGTGAAGACGTCCGCTTAAATAGGATTTTGATAAATTCCACCCCTAAGGGGATAAAAAGGGGATGAAATTTTGTATAAATCTTCTTAGATTTTCGACTGATTGAACTGAAATTAAAGATTGGAGCTACTATGGTGAAGACGTCCGCTTAGATAGGATTTTGATAAATTCTACCCCCAAGGGGATAAAATAGGGGATGAAAGTTTGTATGAAACTTTGCCAATTTTAAACCGATCGGGCTGAGGCTTTACATGCAAATAGCTACTATGATATAGGCATCCTCTAAGAAAGGATTTTGATAAATTCCACCCCTAAGGGGATAAAAAGGGGATGAAAGTTTGTATAAATCTTCTTAGATTTTCGACTGATTCAACTGAAATTAAAGATTGGAGCGACTTTGGTGAAGACGTCCGCTTAAATAGGATTTTGATAAATTCAACCCCCATGGGGATAAAATAAGGGATGATGGAGGATGTAAATGTATTAATTTGAACCTATCAGTACCTAATGGAACGAAAAGGAAGAGAGGAGTGAATGTTGAAGAATGGTCAGGGGTCAAAAAAGAACACGTTCTAGGTAGGGTTTATACTGTTCATCCAAACAATACAGAATGCTACCACCTTCGAATGCTTCTACATGAGATCAGAGGCCCACTTTCATTTGAAGCGTTGAAAGCTGTAGATGGTCACTTACATCCCACTTTCCAATCCGCGTGCAAGGCTCTAGGTCTACTCGAAGATGATCGTCATTTGAAGTCAGCTCTTGAAGAGGCAGCACTTTGTCAAACACCGCATATGATTCGAGAGCTTTTTGCTATAATTTTATTGTTCTGCCAGGTTTCCGACCCCTTATGTCTTTGGGAAAAATACAAAGAATACCTTTCTGAGGACTTTAAAAAACAACTGGAAAGCCAAGGTGACGTGGATGTAGAGCACTCATCGGACCTGATATTTAACAAATGCCTGTCGGTATTAGAGGATGCCGTATTATCATTAGGCGGCCGTCCTCTTAAAGAGTATGGATTATCTCAGCCAATTCCATCAATACAATTTGGAAATAGAGAGTACATGAAGGAGAATATTCTTCTTAGACGCACCAGGTGGAACTGGTAAAACCTTCCTTATTAATTTTCTTTGGCGAAAGTAAGAATTACTCACGGCATTGCTCTAGCTGTGGCGTCGTCCGGCATAGCTGCTACATTACTCGAAGGTGATCGAACTGCTCATGCTACTTTTAAGTTACCACTCAATTTAATCACTGCCGAGACTCCCATTTGCAACATCTCCAAACAAAGTAATTTTGCTGAAGTAAGAGTACAAAAATAATCGTGTGGGACGAAATAACGATGGCTCATAAAGGTGGTATTGAAGCCTTAAACAGATTACTAAGAGATATAAGGGGTGATACAAAATTAATGGGTGGAGTAACAGTTTTGCTGGCCGGAGACTTTCGGCAGACTCTACCAGTGGTGCCAAAAGGAACCAGAGCTGACGAAGTAAAGTCGTGCATTAACTAATTTGTGGCCCCAGATTAATATTCTTAAGCTCTCTAAACATATGAGAGCACATTTGGGCGGGGATGAGTCTGCTGGTAGATTTTCAGATCTCCTTCTTAACATCGGTAATGGTGATTTTCCATCGTTTGATGGAATGATAACCATCCCGGAAGAATTGTGCACAGTTGTTACTACGATTCAAGAATTACTGTCTAAAGTTTATCCAGACATTATTCATATACATGACAAGCCTATTGAATGGTTATGTGAACGTGCCATTCTTACTCCAAAGAACGATCAAGCAGCAGCTATCAACGATATACTGCTCATGTCGTTTGAGGGCGAAGAAAAGGTCTATACTTCGATTGATACTGTGGTTAATACAGATGACGCTACTAATTACCCTGTAGAATTTTTAAATTCATTGAAACCGCCAGGTTTGCCTTATCATAAGCTTATTCTGCGTGTGGGCACTCCAATTATATTGTTGAGAAACTTAAAACCACCAAAACTTTGTAACGGTACGAGACTGCAAGTGAAAGCGTTACATCGCAATATAGTGGAAGCCACTATATTAACTGGGTGAATTTAAACGATTACAGTTTCCCCTAAAAGTCTGCTTTGCCATGACAATAAACAAGTCTCAGGGGCAAACTCTCAAATTTGCGGGTATTAACTTGAGAGAACATTGCTTCACTCATGGACAGTTTTATGTTGCTTGCTCTCGAGTAAGTTCACCCAGTAGCTTGATTGTTTTAGCGCCTAATGACAGATTAGTTAAGAATATTGTATACAAAGAAGTTTGAAGGCCCTATTTTTTTACACACGCTAAAAAAAGTAAAGCCGCAAAAACTATACATAATTAATAATAATACTTCTTAACGCGAGCGAAGCCGCGGGTAAAAGCTATGTCAATATAATTCTGGCCAGGGAGGACGTCTAACTATTAAATTACTTTAAACTATGAATGTACTTAACTGCGATAAACGAGTTCTACGCGGACGAAGTCGCGGGCAAAAGCTAGTATATGTATAATAAGCCTTTTAATTCTTATAGTAATTAATTAATGGGGAAAAAAAAAACACAGACAAGAAAAGACAAGAAAGTGGTAAGTGATTTTACGGATAAAAATGACTATTATGTACTTAATCAGTGAAGGAAACAGAGGAATATTTTTGTATGGACTAGTCGCCACATTATTATCCACTTATTAACTTTTTGTGGTAGGTATCTACTATCTAGGTCTTTATTATAACCGGGTTAAACGTATAATGTCTTTGACATGTTATTGCATTTTTACGCCTTACGTCGTATACAAGACGTGTCACTCACACGCCAAACATGTTTGCTACGCCATGCGAATTACACCTTATTGATACGAAATAAAGTCTCTTTCGATCTTGAACTTGTGACGGCAGTAGCCGTCGTGGCGGCAGTGGCACGACTTTACGTTGACGGCCAGAGCCGTCGGTGGCGTTCAAAAGGTTAAAGATTTAGGATAGACGCCCAGAGCTAATAATTGTAAATAAAACATTAATGACAGGCAACATACTTACTCTCATGTTTTTTCCATAATTTATCTTTAGCGGAATTAAAACCTACTACTCTTAGCCCAGTACGAGGGGTGATCCATAAGTTTTGAGAATCAGTATGAACCATGCACATAATGATATTCTTTTAATGTGGAATATACCATGGCACTTATCAAACTTAAATTAGAGAAAAAAAAAAACTATATTGTTCATTTTTAGCAAAATAAATAAATTTGAATTTGAATTTGAATTTGAATTTGTTTTTCTGTGATAACTAAACAAAAAACATCTGTATGAATAATTTTACAAGACGGTAAAATAAGAGTTAGTTTTGTAATAATTTGGAGCGGTGTGAAAAAACTTCTGGTACACTAATAAAAAATATTGTTTTTGAAAATGAAACCTTGATTTATCATTATGATTTAAACGATAAATAAGTTATCATTGCAGTGGATTTTTTATCTCCAGCTCTGTCACCAAAACTTAGGGTGGTTTTTTCGGCCTCGCTCAGGATTATTGAGGCCTACAAATAAATACTTTGACATTAGTTTTTAGCAATTGTGTTTAAATAATTTAGGAGAGTTATATAACATTATTCTATCATAGTTATGGGATAATATTTTAAAAAAACTCAAGAAAAAAAAAACGAATTTGTGGCAGGAAATGTGCTTCAGAGCCTTCTAATTCACAAGGGTGCTGCTCATCGACCAAAAATCAGAACTGAGAACCGCTCTCCCCGTTATTAAGCCCTAACTTTCGACTACTACTTCTCATTCACTAATGTTAAAAAACAACTACATAAAAATCACGAGCTGATGTTGAGTTAGTGAACGTACAAAATTTGACCATTTTGACCTCGTAAAGTAAAATTATTTTTATAGTGGTAAAATAAAACAATTGAATGACGTTAATAAGTGTTTGGAAATATAGAAAGTGTGCTTATTTCAATCAAAATATAACGATTTACATATCTCCCATTTTTAATACCGATTATCAAAACTTTTGGATCACCCCTCGTACTTAGCACTTAGCAGGTTGCAATACCTTAGTATAAAATATTATCGCGGAGCCATCAAATCTTCTTTTGTCATTCCGTTTTGGCAAGGTATTGTTCAATTTCCACCACCATCATTTAGATGGTTGGCAGTCTACAACTGTGCGTTTCACCCGGAATTTTCTGCCTCGCACAACTAGACTATGGAATTTTCTGTCGGATGCGGTATTTCCGGACCGACCTTCAAACCTACAAGAAAAGAGCGTACTCTCATCTGAAAGGCCGGCAACGCACCTGTGACTCTTTTGGTGCTGCAGGTGTCTATGGGTGACGGTAATCGCTAAGCATCAGACGATATGTCTGCTAGTTTGCCTCGTATACCATAAAAAACAAAAAAACATAGTTGAACTAAACATAACGATTAAGAAAATAATCACCAAAATACAGTCAGTCTTCAATAAAAGGTATATCACGTGTTTTGGACGTGATTGTGCCTTGACCGTACGCGTTGCCACCACAAGCAAATGAACAGGACGGTCCGAGCCGGTTTAATTAGGGCCGCGCGTTGCCGCGTTTCGTTCCGTGCGTATTAAGTATCGTACGACTCGCATTGACGTACCTCTACCGCCCGAGCAGCAATAGGTAACATTAACTCCTAAAGGGACGAAAACGAATTACTTTTCTATCTATCATCATCATATTATCAGCCGAAAGACGTCCACTGCTGGACATAGGCCTCCCCCAAGGCTCTCCACTCAGACCGGTCTTGTACTTTTCGCATCCACCGCGTTCCCGCGATCTTCACAAGGTCGTCACTGCATCTTGCTGGAAATTTTGCTCTATAACCTAAAAAAATTTTATCTATATTTCATTAAAACGCTACCGCGTGTGATCATTCCGACTTCCTGGCCCGCCGGCTATCCTATGCATGGCAAGCGCGATTTTTATCTCGAACAATTTACATGCACTGGCAGCACTCCCGGACGTTCGCTCCAACCTAGTTCGCGATAATGCGTTTTTTAAACACTAAATTATTTTTAAAGCCCATTTAAATATGGGACTTATGCGATTTTATAGATTTAAGACGAAAAGACAAGATTTGGCGTTATCTGGACCAGACAAGACATTTTCAACGTGAAACAAAAAAAGATAAAAGATAAAAAAGACGTGTGGCACTCGGGGACTGCCGCGGTAAAGCTATTGCATGTCGTACAAACGCACACAACGCCGTGTCGAAGACTGCCGAACTGAAACGACGTTAGACGATGCACGGCCTTCAAGCCACACCTCCTTGCCCGTCGGAGTGGGGAGCGTGAGGTTTTTTCGTTACGGAATTTCTGGATTCGGTCCCCGCGCTCAAGGCCCGCGATAGAAGCTATGCAATAGCTTAAAAGGTTTTATTCAGTAAATAGGCCACAGGGGTACTTTTACACGTCAAGAATCTACCAGAGCTTCCCAGGTGAAGACCACTGCTGAGAAGAAACACCGCAAGAAACTCAGCACTGCAGTCAATATTTTTTTTAAATAATTGTTTATCGCAATGATAATACTGAGCCTAGCATTGTATACAATAAAATTAATATAAAATAATAATTTCGTGCGTAGTTAAGCAGGAAAACATGTCAAAACACAGAATAACAAAAACAATTAAGTAAATAAATAATTTTTTATACTAACCTACGTATGAGCCAAGTTTTTGAGTCTGTTAAATAGTCCTCGACCTTATAGTAAGCTTTAGACACCAATTTCTGAAGCATAAATATTTTTTATCGGAAAATTAACGTAAACAGAAAACCCGGCTACTAATGACAGACTCCATTATAATAACTAGAAGTTTCCATAGTGATTAAGTTTAGTCTGTAAAGGTACGACAACCTCGAGATTGGGAAAAATAGCCAAGTTCGTTAAGAGCGTAGTGGTTAATGGTTCCGCGTATAAAGTTTTTTTTTTTTTTTTATAATTCTAGTATTCAATCATAATCACAGAAACTGATACGTATTTCAGTTATTATACAATGAATCTATGACTACAAATAAAAAAAAATGTTTTTGTACTATTTTATAATTAAAGATGACTTTATTTTAATACGATCTACTTCAAGGCAAAAATTTCCCCAAGGAGAGCCGTGGATTTCAACATGAAGAATTGAGAAGACAAACAAGGAAATAGGCAGATGGTACCAAGTTACTAGGCCCATGCACTTATAAAGACTAAAGATAACTAATAGGTTAGATTTCTAGTAATTAAACCGACTGTTTTCCGTTTTGCACGCAAAATACATTTCTATAGTGGTAGTAGTTGTTTCCCAAACTCGATTATTCCGTGTAGCAATTTTTTCAGTCACGATTTTTAGCATTCGTGATTTTCTCAAATTGCATTTTTTTTCCATTTTATTTTTTCTGGTCGCATATTAAACCTTCTGGGTAGGTAGGTTTAGGTTGTGTTAATTCTGCAGCAGGTCCGAAGGGCCGAACCACCCAGAAGTAGAAGCTCCGCTAGTGCGGAGCTCTGGCGTCTCTCTTGAAATGATATAACATGTTGCCGGGTTAGAATAGTGCCACTCCATGTCTTCCCGTGGATGTCGTAAGAGGCGACTAAGGGAACAAAGGCTTGTAGTACTATTAGGCGATGGGCTTGCAACCTGTCACTAATACGCTGGTAAACATCTTAGCCTATTTGTGCAAATTGTGGTTACTGAATTGTCAACAACTTTTTGAAGTTGTAATTCTGTAGCTCTGCCTACCCCACTCTGGGATTACAGGCGTGAAGGTATGTATGTATGTATGTATTAATTGAAATACAGATTAGGAAATTATGATACAGGAATTATTTCTACTGAGAAAAAAACTTTGGCAAAGTTAACCCCTGAAAAAGATGAACAGAAAAACCTTGAACAAGAATTCCTACCACTCCCACACAAACAATCATGCACGTAAAGTGTAGATAAAAAATACCGTTAAAAACACACAGTGGAACCCTAAAAACTCGTAAAATTAAAACATAAATCCGTCAGTACTCACTAACCGCAAGGGATTACCTCCGGAGAAATCCTCACAAAATAATTATGAAGAGTTTCGCTAAACGCGCCGTTTGAGGTATTAAATAGTAAGTTTTCGGACGGAGGAACTTTAGAGCCGGACTTGGCCTGCCTCGTGCGGAGTGGAATTTAATGAATTTGCAAGAGTTTTAAGTAAATGCTTGAAGGTTGGTGATGAATTTAAAGTTTGTGAATAGGAAAGGTTAGCGAGTGGTTACTGGATTTATAGAAAACAAACCCCATGAACTGACCCCATGTACAGATGTAGTGAATAATCCTTTCCCATCGTTTTTTGTCGTATAAGTTCGTATTTATCATGCTTTCTTAGTTGTCTTATTGATGGATACTGAAGCTTATTGAGAAAGCAAGCTAAATACGAACTTATCCGACAAAAAACGATGGGAAATATATACTTCTCAATTAATAACAAACTATAGAACATTTAAATCTCGCCGCAAGCAACGCCGTGGGAAACTCATAGTCATATATTTAAACCTAAATATGCTTTGTCATAGTCGCTCAACTATCTTAATCGAAATATCTTGTCGCCACCCTTGAAATATATACCGTTTAGGAGTTCCGGTGGCCATCTGTGGTCTTCATCATCAGTTCCACTTCACCAAATAGTACCTTCTAAGAGCAAATACGCAAGTTACAATGAAAAATACCAAAATCGCTGTAGGTGTGCCTATACATTTTGAAGAGTTCCGTCGATTCCTTATACAATCCACCATCAGCTGGTCTTCATTTTGACACAGTATAAGAACAGTAGAACGTCTTCAAACAAAGGTACATCGCGCGGCTCGCGGCGGTGGGCGGGGCTAAACTCCCACTTTATACTAAATCTCAGGATACTACGAGTGTACATTAGTCGGGGCTGCGGCGTCCTTGCGCTCGGTTACGTTTTGTTGGTAGAGCGCGTACTTGCGCGAAAGCGGCATTATCAAAAGGTCAAAAAGGAATTTACATATCACATCCATCACATACCTATAAATATATAATTTAGTGTCAACAGATAAAATTATACAAGTAAAATAATTTAAATTTGGTACTTAGGTACAGTCACCCAATAAAAATGTTGAGCATACTTAGAACCTTGTCATTGTGAATGTCATAGTCATTGTCATGTGTGTCATTTGATGTTCTGTTTGAAATTTACTATGACAACGCACTAAAGTGCTTAACATTTTCGTTGGGGTACTGTACCTAACAATATTTATACTTACTTACTTTAAGTATGTGTAATTTATGAAAATTAATATTCTTATAAATCATAGAAAGTATGGCCAAGTAGGTGACTTAAATTGAAAAACAAGTTTGGACAACCCTGACGCCCGAGCGGCAATTGTTATCAGAATCTCCTAAAGGGCCGGAGTCGAGCTACTTTTCTATTTATACTATGATTTTGATAAGAATGAAACTAAACGGGAAGCACCAGCAGACCCAGTCGGAAGTTCTGAGGTAACAGACATAAAAAAAGCAGACGAATTGAGAACCAACCAAAAAACTTTGAAAATCTGTTTTAAAATTTAGGCTGGTCAAAACGGACCTTATTTCATAGAAAATAAACTTCCTAAAAAAATGAGTCTTTTCTTTCGCTTGACCAAGCATATTATCTCAAATATGAAACCCTCGGTGCGCGATTCCCACGTGCACTTGACCGGTTTTTTTTTAAACTGGACCTAAGCAGGTTAAAGCTCCTCATATCACGAGCTCAGATAATATAGGTAAATAAATTCATGTAAAATATTCTAGGTAGAAAATATACGATCTCTGGGTTTTTTTTAATGGCTTAGAGTAGGCAAACGAGCACACAGGCCACCTAATGGTAAGTGGAAACTGTGACCCATAGACATTCGCATTCAGAAAACTGCAATCCTAATACTGCAAATGCACTGCCAACCCTGAGGACTAAGATGGAATGCGTCTATGCTAGTAAATTACCGGCTGTATTTTCCCCAAACCAGAACACTGCTTGGCGGTAGGTTAATGGATAAGATGGTGGTAGCGATCCGGACGGACCCTGCACAAGGTCCTACCACCAGCACTTTAACTCTCAGCTACTATACTGACTTATACTGACTTATATAAGAAGTGGAGGGCATTAAAACAGTGTGAAAACTGTTTCCTTCGTGGAAATCTTTTAATTCGCTAGAACGTAGCGTTGGATTCTTGGCGGATTAATTCCTGTTTTTATTTTGCCACGAGTGTTTAGCTCTACGGGCTTGAAATGCGACCATTATGTAGCGTCGATCTAATTAGACAAAGTGAATGAGGTAATAATGTTAAATTAATTGTGTTAATTAATTCATTATAATCATTGATTAGGGTACTTGGCTACATAATTCCGAAGAGTAACAATTCCGAAATGATCGAAATCAGAATTCTCATAATTTTGAATGCAAAATTTTGGTTCAGGACTATACTTATTGATATAGCTTATATTTTAAACATAACCTTACCTACGAATAGCAATTAAATGGTGTATTTATTATAAAATGGTTGCCGTATGGTTGCCGGGGTAGAATAGTGCCACTCCATGTCTTCCCGTGGATGTCGTAAGAGGCGACTAAGGGAATAATGGCTTGTAGTACTGTTAGGCGATGGGCTTGCAACCTGTCACTAATGCGCTGTTAAAAATCTTAGCCTAATTGTGCAAATTGTGGTTACAGAGTTATCAACAAGTTTTTGGAGGTGTTGGTAATTCTGTAGCTCTGCCTACCCTGTGAAGGTATATATGTATGTATTTATTATAAAATAGCTTCAGCATAACATAGCTTACGGAAAAATTAAAATTCGGAATTCGAAGGTGTTGCCTATTGTACACACAAAAATAAATTTATAGTAAATAACACGTAAATTCAAATATGATATTATCTTAATTTATTTCATATTTATTTAATGTCGGCTTGTTTTTAATTATCTGGTTAATGTTGATATACATTAAAAATAAACTAGAATTTACCCCATACAGTGCAGGCAGAGGGGGGTTCATGGCTTTTCCTTCATGAACTGCTCTTTTTTCCGAAATAAAAAATAGCGTATTATCATTTATGCCATAAACTATTTGTGGACCGAATTTCATATCGTTCGTTAGGCATTATATTGCAAAGAAGGAAACAAAATTGAATAATTCGATGAGAAAGAAAAAAATAAGTAAATAATAAATTGTACATTTTGATCACGTTACCAGACTCGGGACGAGTGGAAATGACAGTTCCGCACGTGTATCAAACGACGTTTTTTAATACATTTGCGAAACAATGTTTGTATGTCTGTCCTCTTCCCTACGGGCCTCTGAAGTGAAATAATGTGTGAACACACTCCGTCCAAAATTACTTAAATTTATAAAATTATTTAAACAAAAAATATAACGTCAAATACTAGGAGTGCATAAACGTTAGAAGTACCTTGACGAGTGTGAGTACACACAACATGCATGAAAAACCGTAAACATTTTTTTTAAGAATTTACCAATCACAATCAATATCACTACATAGTATAAAACAAAGTCGCTTGCGCTGTCTGTCCCTATGTATGCTTAAATCTTTAAAACTACGCAACGGATTTTGATGCGGTTTTTTTTAATAGATAGAGTGATTCTTAAGGAAGGTTTATATGTATAATACATTCCACGCGGGCGAAGCCGCGGGCGGGTCGCTAGTAAATTATAAATTGAAATATGAAAGAAATACACACGAATCACGTGTTTCGTTATTAAAACTGGAGGCTTAATTTTGAAGGAGAAGAACATCCATTTCTATCTAATAAACAATTTGTTTATAAAAATACGAAAAAGGTTTGAAATGAAAACAATGCAGGGTAAAACATCCAATAACTGGCCTCTAAAATACCAGTTATTGGCACCTAGTGATTGTTGGATTGATTGATAAAGTTCACGGGGCCAATGACCGGGCAGTTCACCCCATATTATTTTTCCTACGTTTCAAATGTGATAATTTATAAAACTTATTCAATTATTTAATTAAACGTCATTATACTTACTCAGTAATACATTACATACAAAAACTCACGCCTGCATTGCCAGAGCTGCAGAATTACCTAAAACTCTAAAAACGGTTGATAATTCTGTAACCACAATTTGCACAATTTGTACCTAATAATAATTTCACCCGTGCCCAGTTTTTAATAAAGCTAGGGCAGCAATCTTTCAAGTTCCATCCTTTTGTTTTTAACTCCTTATTTACTGTTTGAGAGTTAGAAAATTCCGCGCTTCCTTTGAATCCACTTCCCTATACGAAATACCCCTTTTTTGTTCTCCTTAGACGAACCGGTTAATCTCCTTTGAAATTCTCGGCTCGGAACAATTCTTCATTGTTGATTACTTCCTCCCTTTGTTTTCTTAAAGACAGCATTAATCAAAACAGTGGTGAATAAATTATGTTTGGCAAAAACTTGGAATAATTGTGGGTGGGACAATGTCAAAGATTGTGTTGTGGAGTCTTTGGTTTATTAGACGTGAAATAACTTTACGAAAGCCAATGATATTTTATATTTAGATACGTTATGCTCATACTAAACGCATTTGACGACGCGCTGGCCTAGTTGGTAGTGACCCTGCCTACGAAGCGAGCGGTCCTGGGTTCAAATCCCGGTAAGGGCAGATATTTGTGTGATGAGCGCGAATATTTGTTCTTGAGTCATGGATGTTTTCTATGTATTTAAGTATTTATATCGTTGTCTGGTACCCATAGTACAAGCCTAGAGCTTAGTTTGGGACTAGGTCAATTGGTGTGAGATTGTCCTCTGATATTTATTTATTTATTTATTTATTTAAAACCCGTCGCCAATTACTGACAGTTGCTACGTTACCATATTTCTACAGACAAAAAAAATATACCGTTCAGGAGTTCCAGTGGCCATCTGTGGTCTTCATCATCAGTTCCACTTCACCAAATACTACTTTCCAAGATCAAATGCGCAAGTTACAATGAAAAATACCACAATCGCTAGGTGTTCCTATAAATTTTGAAGAGTTCCTTCGATTCCTCATGGATTTTATCATCAGATCTTCATTTTGATGGAAATCAGACCAAACGGAAGCTGTCAAATAAAGATAATAATCAAAATCGGTTCACCCAGTCAAAAGTTCTGAGGAAAAAAAGAAAAAAACATATTAAAAAAAAAGACGAATTGAGAACCTCTTTTTTTTTGAAGTCGGTTAAAAACACATTGTGACTAAAAATAACTATGGCAGACAACATAAACCCATGTTTTCTTGTAAGTATTTTTTAACTTTTTTGGTTACTTTTATTTTGTTTGTATTTATATTTTTTAAGTTAAGGTTGTGGCAATAAAGGCTATTCTTAATTATCACTAGTACTTACAGAATAACCATAGTATATAAAGAAGTTTTAAGACTTGTCCACTCTGGGAATGAAGGCGTGAGTTTATGTATGTATCTCGACTTTTTATCATGCCATATAAAAACTCGTTTACCAAACAAACGTATTGATTTGCATTGGCCTAGAGCAGCTGTTAAAATTACCCTAAATTGTGTGTGTTCAACACCAAGTCAAAACAGCGTACCTACATCTTAAGAGCTAAATCAAATTGAACTCTGTGTTTACGTAATACAATCGGATATACTTCTAAAACGCTGTAGTAGATAAGTTCTTTTGGTTTTAAGGTCAGTGTAGGTACGTATTGGGCTTCAATTAATCCGTGAGAAATTGATTAATTACGTTCTGACTGTGAGCGGGAGGCCTGCTGGCGAGTGATTATGACACAGATGGGACACTCCTTAGCAATCGACCTGTTTTGTACCTAAAATCATAATTAATTAACTGCAAGGATAGCAAGGTATATTTAAGTAAAATATTACTTTAGCACTGAATTCATAGGGAGAATTTTGTTAATTTGTCCATCTCCCGCAACGCGTTTACGAAGCAGCCAATCAGAAAAACTTGTATTTGACGCGTTCCCTGTCAGTCCTCAGTTAGTAACGCATTTGTTTGGTTAAGATTTACTTGTTTTATATTGACGAACGAACAGAAACATAATATTCTGCTGTATAGCAAAAATATATAATTATGTAACTTACGATAACACCGCGTAACCTGAATATAGAGATAGTGACCACTAGATGCAAAACAACAAAAAATATACGTTAAATAAAAGTTAAAAGTAAATGTATATCAGAATTCTAGTCTTGAGATTGTGGTCTTGAGATGCAAATGTATATAATTTCCTGACTCCACTTTTCCACTGGTGGTTTGAGTGCTTGTTTGCCTTCACTACTTGTACTATTTATTATTCTGTGGTGCCATGCAAGGTATTATTATCGTTAATGCGATCTGAGTAGGTTTAAATTCGCATATTTGTCGTCACAGAAAGTTCCTTCTGTACTTATACTATTTATTATTCTGTGCTTTCACATTGTGACGCATGATGGAGTTACTTTTACTGGTGTTTTCTACCAATTTCCGCGTCTGTATATTTGTCTCTTCGTCCGGCTCATGACGGACAATAGCGCCAGGTTTAATTGTGCGGAATGCTCATCGAATTGATGTATTGCTTCTGAACGTGAGTGTACTTGTTTTTTAAATACAAAGTTTTGGAAATAATTCGATTTAAGTCTAAACGTCTTGGATACGGTCATAAAGTGTTAATTTGATTTACTTTATCTCTAGGAAGTTGATAAAAAAAAGTTGTACTCTAAAAAGAGGTTGAATTTTTTCAGCACAAAATATTGTATAGATTGAAACCAAATACAAGAACCGAAATTAAATTAAATTAAATTGTTGTATTTTTATTGATAAAAAAAAAAAAAAAAACAAAATACTACAAAACGTCTTAAAATTCTAACTATAAATAAAATAACCCTTGGAGTTCACCCGCTTGTGGCATGGTCCCTAAAATGCTGGCCGCGTTCCCCCTTTGCACAGCCAGACTGAGCCGCTGGGCAAAGAACGAGCCGGCTCTGGGATCACCCGCCGCCAAAATAAGTCTTTCCGACACCTCTTTAACAAACTTCTTGGTGTCGGAAGACCACGGACCCAAAGTTTCCATTGCAAGTGCCGCAAAAAAGTAATTATCTTTTAGAAAAGCGTATTTGCGGCATTTGATGGTCTGGGCACGGTCAGCGGCGGACCCTGGCTGACGAGCGGATCCCTCGACGTGAGACGGAGCTAACGTGTCCACGCATGTTACGTCCCACGCCAAGGCGCGGCCCAAACACCATGGCACCAAAGTGCAACCGTCAGGTCTTTTGCCATCTGAGGCAGAAAGACCTGAGGGCTCCAGGGTTGCCGGAATATTGGCTGTGCCGAGGGAACGTTTGATGATGTCGTTTAAGGAACTGTGCCTAAAAAAGCGGCCAGCGCTTAGGTGGCAAAAGAGACCATGCCGCCCCAGTGAGTTTACTTGCTGACCACAAAGCCTACAGGGGTGTGGTTCACAGATAGGTAAACCCAGGCGTAGACAAACCGCCACCCGAAGAGTAGAGGGATCCAGAAGGGATCCCAAATTCCGAGAAGGGAGAGCGTGCAACCAATGTCCAGATTCCCGCTCAGTCACGGCTATCAGTCTAGCTCGTTCGGAAGAGACGGTGATGTTTGCTAGAAGATTTTTGTATAAAGATTTTACTGTAATTGAGTCCCAGGTGGATTGAAAAGTTTTATCATGAGGGGCACTCTCATCTGGGTTAAGTGAGATCCATTTAGTTTCAGCGACTGCCAAAGACGAAACCTCTACATCAGTGGTGTGTGGTATTTTAAGAATACCACTGATGAGGGTGAGCGTGCTGTTGACAGACGACAGAAACGCGGGGAGTGCCAGGCTGCTAGTAGATCTTATGCCTAGGCCACCGAATTTTATTGGAAGAAGTGCTTGGGTCCAACTTGGAGAAGTAAAAGCTATGTTAAGAATTTTGCTAATAGTCATTTTCAAAATGTTGTCGATGTTATCAGTTAAATATTGGAATTTCCAAACCGGTGCACAACGAAGAAGGTATATGAATTTTGGGGAAAATAAACAACGCCGCAAAATATAAATAGCAACGTGCGGATTTATTTCAAAAAGTAAATCGGAATTGTTCTGAAAATTATCAATTTTTGAATTTATAATTGCTGGGATGGCATCGTCATAAATTGGAGCACCGAGAAGTGTTAGTGAAGATGGGGATAGGATAGAAATGTTAGGAAGGAGACGGTTTACTTTGTGTAAAAGGTCACTTTGGGCTAGGGCTGAAAGATTTTCTGAAATGAGAATTTCGCACTTATTATGGTTTAATGACAGACCTATATCAGAAAAACGATTGATGATGAGTTGCACATCGGAAAGGACTGAGGGGGTATTACCTCCAATTGTGCCATCATCCAGGTACCAAATATTAAGATCTGAAGAAAGCTGCTTGATAATGGGATTGATGGCTAGGCTAAAGATGACGGGACCAAGCGGGTCACCTTGTTGGCAACCGACACTGGATGGAATCTCATTGTTTTTGTACATTAATTTTATGCATTTTTTTTAATTGTTCTATGACCTACCAAGAAAGCCTCCAATTTTTATTTTATTGAAATGTGTAAAGTTGTATGGCTTTACCAAAGTTGAAATTACGTGCAAGTGATTCCTTTTTTTATTGACCCTCAAAAGGTGTAAAAAGTGTAAAAATTCAGTAAAGGTCCAATATGATTTACAATAACAAAATTACAAAAGATATGGTTCTTAAAATTGTTTTAAAAACATCTCTGTTCTGTCCTATTTCTAACCATGTCTAATTATTTCGCCGTTAATTTGTCAACTTTATCCGATAGGCTAATAATATTCGCTATGCAAAATAAAGGTTTATTTTTGTTAAATCTTAGTTGTAATGTAATGCATAGAAAATCCGTTAAATAAAAATATGTTTTGGGGGCCGATAGAGACAGCAAATGACCACACCAAACCGCCATTTTAATTCGGCAAATGATGCACCAAAAACCCTATATTATAACTTTTGTGGTTGTTCCATTGCCAAACAAATCCATGAAAAACTTTAAATTATTTGATTTAAATTTACTGCGTTTGTGACAAAACCAGCAAATAAAATTTTGGATATGATTTCATTGTCTTTCCTTGTTTATTTGTCTTTGTTTCGTGTTCAATAAAACTTATTAGTATTGTATGAAAAGTCCAAAAACAAAAAAAAATTGTTCTTTAATATTTTTTCTATAATGCTAACATACTTTTTTAAATTAAACTTTTATTTAATCAAGATTCAAGTGGAAAATAAACAATTTGCATGAAGTAAAAATTGAAAATTTATTCCTTGTAAATTTTAGAGGTAACTGCGTCCATTTTATAAATATTTTCTATACTACCGCTTAGAAACCGTGAAAGCATTCCATTCCATCCGTTTAAGGATTGAGCACACAGCGTTCACAGATGCCACCTTTCGGAGAGTGTCAGATAGATAAAATCATAATATACTTATATGCCGTGTGGTTGCTGGGTTAGAATAGCGCCACTCCATGTCTTCCCGTGGATGTCTTAAGAGGCGACTAAGGGAATAAAGGCTTGTAGTACTGTTAGGCGATGGGCTTGCCACCTGTCACTAATACACGGGGTAACATCTTAGCCTGCTTGTGCAAAATGTGGTTACAGAACTATCAAGAAGTTTAAAGACTTGTTGGTAATTCTTTAGCTCTGCCTACCCCACTCCGGGAATGAAGGCGTGAGTTTATGTATGACGACGCGGTAGCCTAGTCGGTAGTGACCCTGACTACGAAGCTAGCGGTCCCGGGTTCGATCCCCGCGGCTACGGGCAAATATTTGTGTGATGAATACGGTTGTTTGTTCCTGAGTCTTGGAGGTTTTCTATGTATTTTAGTACGTATTTATCTATATACATAAGTTTAACGTTGCCTAGTACCCACAGTACAAGTCTAGAGCTTAGTTTGGGGCTAGGTCAAATTGCGTGAGATTGTCTCATGATATTTATTTATTATTATTTTATAGTATGTATGTACTTATATATCGCACCTTCAGTAGAACAAGGGCACAATGTGCTATATGATTGTAGGGGCAATCGTGCCCTTGTCCTACCGAAGAAGGTGCGATATTATGACTAGAGTTAGGAGGTTTTGTGGCAAATCGTGGTTCTAGATCCATAGAGTCGCTATTTTCTAATTATTATATTACATACCACTTTGATTTTGACCTTCAGTATTTTATAATATTTCAAAACTCATTTACTTATTTATATCGCTAAACCAATTTAAATGAATGTTGGTATGGAGGATATCTCTGCTGTGATAGCGTTACAATTACAAACAAGCTAACATTAGTAGGTTTGGAATAACCAAACTACAAATGTATTTAGTTCATTTTGAAATATGACCATACTGAAGGTCAAAATCAAAGTGTTTTGCAAAATTACTTGCACCTCGTGATTTTAAGTTCCTGGCCACACTCGGGATCTGATTTTATGATCTTTAGTCTTAATTCAATACCTACCTGAAACCTGTATCTGTGGTTGCCCTTTTTTTAATGCATAATGGGTTAGCGTTTGACCTCAGTCTCACCTGATGTTAAGTGACGACTAGGTCGAAGGTGGTACACCCTAACCCAGAAAATGCCTATTCACTCTTGCCTTGAAAACACCAAGGTTATATGATTCCGGGAATACAGACGCAGGGAGAGCGTTCCACTCCCTAGCAGTGCGAAAAGTAATGACGCAGCAAACCGCTGCGTGCGAACCATTGGATATTCTACTACATGTGGATGGAAGCCCTCCCAGCGTCTAGAAGACCGATGTGAGAAAGTGGAAACCACTCACCTATACTTTAATGTGAACATTAAGATGCCACCACATCTATACTATAATCGATACTTTAATGACATGCGATACTTTAATTTTAACATTAAAATACAATCACAGATACAGGCTTAATAAAGGCCATTAGCTTATCATTTCTGAACATATTATAGGGAAGGGCTGGGCGATTGGCTTGCCACCTGTCACTAATACACTGGAAAACATCTTTATCTACACTCATATCATAAGTCCTCTATAATGCGTTCAGAATCCGTAGACAATGACCATCATTACAAGATACAATTTTACTATGATATTTTTTCTTATCTGTAGCTGTAATGAAAAGTTAAAATTACGATACAACTTTTGATAAAGTAATGTTGTATAAATTTGGATCATCTTCCAAAACCAACACAGTTCAAACAGGGGGTCAACTCTAGTATCTATTAAACGTCGACTCGGTATATTTTAAGTAAAGTGTAGTACGCCGTTTTGATGTCGAATGACATTAGAATAGGGACTTTGTTAGTTTGTCTATGATTAAAACATTCATATTCGTGACACAGGTTAGCTTTGCCGCCATTTGTTTGTTCTGCCGCCTGTTTTTTAAATCCGGAAAGAGTACTTATAATATGTGTGTAGATAAAGTAATGTATGCAACTGTACATAATTAGGCCTTAAAAAAACTCGTGTCAATTTATTATGAAAATCGCCTTCGGCTCGTTTCAAAAAACCACACTCGTGTTTTAAGGACCCTCTTTATGTACCAGTTACATAAAATACTATAGCCTACTTGTGCAAAATGTGGTTACAGAATTATCAAGAAAGAAGTTTTAACACTTGTTGGTAGTTCTTTAGCTCTGCCTACCCCACTCTGGGAATGAAGGCGTGAGTTTATGTTTGATGTATGTTATAGGGAAGTTATGACAATGGCTGTAGATTAAATCTTATTAAAGTATAGCCAGTGATGTGTTTGGGCCCTTTTTTGTTGGAACTTGGAAATACGATGCACATTGATTCTGTTTCTCCGGAAACCACAACAGTTGGATTTACTAGCTCGAGACATGTATTACTTTGAACAATGTCCGGTTCTATTTCAAGTATATTTATTTATGGCTGAGTAAACAGAGTTTTCTTTTATATTCGACTTCGAAATACCTGAGTTAAAAAAGCATTGATTCATTTATTTTATTTTAGTTTTAGATTTAGTTCGTTTGTCTGCTTTTAACTTACCATCATCATCATCATGTCAGCCAAAAGACGTCCACTGCTGGATATAGGCCTCCCCCAAGGCTCTCCACTCAGACCGGTCTTAACTTACCAGTGGTGTCAATATTTTAGAAATCTGACCAAGGGCTCTATTCTTCAAAATATAACCTCAAACATGCCCCAAAAACAAATATTATTTTGTATGTATTGACGCAGCTGTCAAAACTGACTATTTAGAACGGCACGAATATAGTTATTTAAGAACTTCACAGAAACACGTGGAGCTAACCCCATATCTTCGGGGATACTGCAATTGCTAGCACTCCATTGTGAACAGCCAGTCGGGCTTTTTGTGAAACGCCCTGTCTGCTCACAAAGGAGTACAGGGCCCCATGAATTTGATTCCCCGCATTCACCCTCCTCTCGATATCCTTCTCACACTTACCATCTCTTGTAAACATACGTCCCAGGTACACAAATTCGCTCACTTGTTCTACTAAAAAATAGAAGTATAAGACATTAATAAAGAAAAACTTTTAAAGCATTCACCATTGCACTTTTTGCTAAAACATTCACCAACAACATCCAAACCGCTTTGACTCAGTATACTCGGATTTTATTAAGAAAAACACTAATTAGAGTTCCAAGAAAGTAATAAATCTTCAGACACAACGTAATTTAATTATTTGTTCCTCTTCTAAAGGAATACGAAACCAATCTCGAAAAATATACATACATACATACATACCTTCACGCCTTCATTCCCAGAGTGGGGTAGGCAGAGCTAACGAAACCAATCTCGAAAAATATGTTGTTATATTTTTGGACACTATTTTATTTTTAGTGTTATTATTTATGTCATTGCCAATGTTAGTGTTAATTTTGTTGTTAAAGAATTAAAACCGTTCAGATTTAGTCTTCTAAGAATCCTAACAATATATCCTTAAATATATTTTAAAACAATTTACAGATTGTGGTTACAGAGTTATCAACAAGTTTTTGGAGTTGTTGGTAATTCTGTAGCTCTGCCTACCCCACTCTGGGAATGTAGGCGAGAAAGTATGTATGTATGTATGTATTTTAAAACAAAGACTAATATTTTGTTACAATATTATATTATGGTTCTGGAGATTTTTTTTTTTTTGCAATGTTAAATTATCACAAAGCCTACACGATGATGGGTAGCACCTGAAACCTAGAGACATATGTAATCTTTAGACTGCAACCTGAAAACTACAAATGCGTTGCCAACCCTAAGGACCCAAATAGAATTTCTCCGTACTTGGCATACCTACTATTTTATAAAACAAGAAGAATCATTCAAATTGGTTCACCCAGTCGAGATAACAAACAAAAAAAACAGGCGAATTGGGAATAGGGAAAGCAAATTTAACCGGTTATTAAAGGTTTTTCTATGAAAATAACCGGTTAAAACCGGTTAAAACCGGTTAAAACCGGTTAAAACCGATTTTTTGCATTCCCTAATTGGGAACCTCCTCCTTTTTGAAGTCGTTTAAAAAAAGTAGTCCCTCGACCGCCATTTTATTTGCAGATAATGAATAAGTCTGATTAAGATGTCTGAGTATTTCTAAAAGTTGTTAATTAATAATCCCACGGAAAACGTCATAAAACTAACTTTATCTTTATAATTACGAATTCCAGTTTTAATGTCGTTAAAGACGCTCATTTTAATCCTCATTTTACGACGTCAAGTGCGTATTCGTTTTACGATGATCCTCTCAAATCTTTATTTCTAAGTAACGGTTTTTGCTAAAAGACATATAATTATATCAATTTGAAATCTCAGGATCATAATCATAAGCATAATAACTTATAATTATCATCAAATTACGAAACAACGTTTATTTTGTTAATTTGAGGATGAAATATAAGTACCGTAAAACGGGGTCAATAGGAACTAAGGGGTTAATAGGAACACAACCTATAATGAAGTATATGGTACTAATTATAAGACTGAAATTATTTTCAATACAAGGTAACGTTATTTTCATTTAATACGTGTTCTTATTTGTAACAAGTTATGCCTTATTTTAGGATGTGTCCCTATTAACCCCTTAGTTCCTATTTACCCCGTTATACGGTACTTTAGCACCATAGATGAGTGCTGCTAAACTAAAATACAATACAATACAAATACTCTTTACTGAACACCAAAAAAAAACAAAACACGGAACAGTACATTTTTAACTATAGGTATACAACAGGCGGCTTTACCGCTAAATAGCGATCTCTTCCAGACACCCTTGGATGGAGAAATAATAAAAGATAAAAATACATGGCAAAATAATAAAATTTAAAAATAATTACCTAGCATCCTTACACTATTAAAATCACTTTTCCGTGACTTTCCTGATGCTACTTTGCCCCAAAAAATAATAGTACCTACCTTAGCTTTAACGATTTTGAAAAATGATAATGAAAATATTTTATTTCATAAAAGCTAGTTACAAAATGACAACAGGGTTGGGTCTTCCTAGTAGGTAAGAAATCTGCCCTCATAAGCAAATACTACTACCTACACTACTTGCTAAATACTAAATACTTACTTGTGGGAGGACCTTGTGCAGGGTCCGTCCGGGTTGGTACCACCATCTTATACATTAACCAACCGCCAAGCAGCAGTGTTCGCATTATTGTGTTCCGGTTTGGGGATAAGACAGCCGGTGAAATGACTAGCATAGAGGCATTCCATCTTAGTCCTCAGGGTTGGCAGTGCATTTGCAGTCTTGTGAATGCGAATGTCTATGGGTCACAGATTCCACTTACCATCAGGTGGCCTGTGTGCTCGTTTGCCTTCCTAAGCCATAAAAAAAAAAAGCAGTATCCGAAAATCAATAACCAAAGCAGTCTTAGTTCTCTTCTCTTAGTCATAAGATTTATATTGCTACAGGAGTTTTATCTGACATACTGCGTATTTTTTTATTTATTTTTTATGGCTTAGGATTGCAAACGAGCACACAGGCCACCTGATGGTAAGTGGAATCTGTGACCCATAGACATTCGCATTCACAAGACCGCAATCCTGAGACTGCTAATGCGTTGCCAACCCTGAGGACTTAGATGAATTGCCTCTTTGCTAGTCATTTTACCGGCTGTCTTATCCCCAAACCGGAACACAACAATGCGAACACTGCTGCTTGGCGGTAGGTTAATGGATAAGATGGTGGTACCAACCCGGACGGACCCTGCACAAGGTCCTCCCACAAGTGAAACCACAGGCAGGAAGTCCCCACTTCTAAATAAAAAAACAGTTGCTTTATTTTAATAGTATAGTAAGATTATTGGTTCTAATCTTGAAATCTACATATTAAGTACTTAAAACCGTTATATTCTCTTTCGGTTTCTAATTAGTGGCAATCCATCGCGACGAATGTTTGAAATGATCCAGCCGGCGCCACGGGTCACTATTTATATTCACGATACACACAGACCGACACGCTGGCATTCTTAAGAATATTAAAAGTAATAAATATCGCTCGTTAAATCCAATGGTGACACTAAATTACGAAAAATACTATTATGATTAGTGACAATATGTATGTATGTATGTATGTAAACACTTTATTGTACAAAAGAAAAAACAGAACAATACAATTAATATAAAAATATGTACAAAGGCGAACTTATCCCTTCAAGTGATTTCTTCCAGCTAACCCTTGAGAGATTGAGAAGAGCGAAAGGTTGTGCAAAAAAAAAATTAACTTGTGTACGAGTTGTTTTTTTGCATAGTTTCAGTGATGGATTTAACGTGCGAATAATAATTTTGCAATTTTTAGTGGTGGTAATAAGAAATTGAATTTTTACTACCATATTATTCACAATAACACTTTTTCGAATTACTTTCCGAGGAGACTGTCGTCACCTTTGCACGTGTATTGTTAATTAGATCGCAGCTTTTGTTGACAAAAGACTATGGACCTTGTATGAAGTCTGGGCTCATAACCAATATGCACGCAAAAGCACTGTGATCGTTTTTTTATACTTTATGGATTTGGCCCAGCGCACCGTTTGGCTACCTCGCTGAGGTGGTGGTAAAGATAATGACTTAATAAAAAAAACACTGCCTCAATGGTAGTAATAAACTTAGATTAAAGATTATGTACATAATTATTCTTGTAGAAATAAGGAGATGGTTTGACAATGGATTTAAAGAAAAAAATTTGCAAAAAAAATTTTGTTCATCAGAGTACTAATATCTAAATTAAGAAAAAAAAGAAACGATCTATTTGACATTAAGAACTATTGTACAGCTGTACTCATCTCTACACGCCACGCTGCACAAGAAGTTCTTCGTCCCGCCCGACCGTTTGTATAAATAGAAAACGTATTCTTAGCGACAGACAGACAGTCTATTGTTACGCCGTAGTACATTCCTGATACACTAGAATTAATTACGGAACAATAAGGGGTGCTCTTGTATTGTTTTTGTCATTGTTTATTTACGGAGCGGACGGATTTGGGTACTGTCGGCGGTTTACGAGTAGAATGCGATCGGAGCTGATTTGAAGTGAATGTATTTTAGGAAATTTGTATACAGGCGGTTTGAAATTTTATAAATGATGTCAGTAAAAAAAATATGTTACGTCATATTATAAAATCATCATTATCATGTCAGCCGAAAGACGTCCACTGCTGGACATAGGCCTCCCCCAAGGCTCTCCACTCAGACCGGTCTTGTGCTTTTCGCATCCACCGCGTTCCCGCGATCCTTACAAGGTCGTCACTCCATCTTGTCGGAGGCCTACCTACAGCTCGTCCCCCGGTCCGCGGACGCCACTCAAGAACCTTCTGGCCCCATCGGCCATCAGTCCTGCGAGCGATGTGCCCCGCCCACTGCCACTTCAGTTTAGCTATTCTTCGGCTATTAATTATAACATAACATTTTGTAATTCTTAAGAGCCGTCTTTCAAATACCTCTCCATCCCGTCTTAGTTGCTGTGTTTGTTTGTTATGAAATTTGTAGTATTTAAATGTGAGTGATGCTATTATTTGTTGTGATCAGAACTATTTGTTGAGTAGGTACTTAATGTAAAACTTAAACATATTTAATAATATTATGTAAAAATACAATTAACGCCATATTACGGCATAATATTGCAAAAAAAAACTAAGATCATTTTCATTTTCACGAAATTAGATTAAATTTATATTAGCCACACCTTTAGAAATATTATAAATGTAAAATAAACTGTCTGTTGTAAAATCTTTCACGGCTAAACCGTTCAACTAAATAGCGATAAATTGCTTCTACTCGTTCAAAGTCGTGGGCAGCAGCTATTACCTAGAATATTGCATCTCGTCACCGTTATTTTCCCAAAAACCGGGCAAGAGCATGTCTGACCATGCTTAATGTAGGGTTCCGAATCTTAAAAAACAACAAGTATGTACTAGTATATTTTAAGTTATTTGGTGATGTCTTAGGCGATTTTTATAAATAAATATCCGGGGATAATCTCACACAAATTGACCTAGACACAAACTAAGCTCTAGGCTTGTACTATGGGTACTATATAGGGCAACGATAAACTTACGTAGGTATATAGATAAATACATAATTAAATATATAGAAAACACCCAAGACTCGGTAACAAATAATCGTGCTCATCACACAAATATTAGTAGTTCATTTATTTTAGCATGATACAGAAAGAAATAAAGGTATTTTATTGGGCACGTTACACGCAACATAATAATTATACAAAAATATTGCTCCAAAACGTCTTTTTTGACTGCTATTATTTGACAGTAAATATTAAATGAACGTTATAATCTATTGCAGTAGTACTTTAAGTCGTATTCGTTAATATTTACATTGCGTTTTTTATTTGTGTTGATTAAATTTACTTCAATTAGAAACGTGGTCTATAAAAGACCTAAAGAAGCAGGGGTTACAAACCTGTGTTAACAAAATAACGAAACGTCTGAGCATATAACTCGACTAAATCAAATACTATCCTGTCACCTGTCAAATATAGCGAAACTAGTGAATTTTAAATTGATCATTAATAACGCCACAGTTTGCATTTTTTGACAGATTGAACGTCACAACGCCCTTATGTGATATGTCCCATGTTATGTTATGTCATTTTCTCTCGAGTTCGAGAGCGTGAGCGTTGATATTGTTCCATAGTTGTTTTTGTTGTGAGTTGTTTGTTGTTAATTTCCTTGTTAAAGTTGGCAGCTGCTCGTTTAGTCTACATCTTTAATCTCTACCCTACTACCGCACTCTTTAGCGGAGAAACGATGAAACTTCATCCGGAACAGTCAGTCTTAAATTAGGTAAATCAATTAAGTATAGCAGTTAGAAACCAATATATACATATTCAAATAGTTTTATAGTATTTTTTTTATATAATATCGAGACCCAATGTTTTGTCCAACACAAAAACATTAATGACACATGCACAGATACAATATATTGAGTGCTTAGATTCTTATTGATTCTGCCAGCGAGTATTAGAGTTGACGACTACTGGTTCTTTTTCTTTTTTTTTTCTCATCCTAAAATAAATGAACTATAGATATAAACACTTCAGTCACCTGTATCTCAAGAATTAATCAAGTTTATTCAGTCATGATAGTTTTTATTTTAAATCCTTTATATGCGCTTCCATTGAAGATATTTTTCACATTTTTAGAATTTGTGGTTTTTTTTGGACACTTGACTGTAACAAAAATTTGCGCTTTAAAGCTTAATATTTCACAAACAAAGCCCTTAATCAAAAAATGGTTTCGACAACCCGCAATATTTTTGAAAGACCTATCCAACGACACGCCACACTATGGGTGGAAGAGAGAAAAAAATACATCGCCACGTTACGTGTAGGGGAGATACACTAAAAAAATGGTTTTTCTCAAACATGCAATGAAATGTTGGCGTTATGTTAGTTATTTTAGGCTTCAAAGTATCACGATCCGGACGGAGCAGCTCGAGAGAGCTGCAAAGGAATATCATACAAAATTGAAGGCCCAGGCCTGAAAGTCCTTTAAAAAAAAAAAATGTTCACATGGCGGCTGTGTTTATGAACAGCCTAATAGCTAATTTTTTTTATTTTTTTTTCAGTGGCTGTCGTACCAAAAATATCAGCCTATTACACACATGTTTTTTTTATTTCATTGCATATGTTTGAGAAAAGCACTATTACATACCTCGCTGTGAAAAGGGGTTGCCAGCCTCGTAACTATCCTCGTCTTATCCTCGTCTATATAACTCGGCTGGCAACCCCCTACTTCCCGGCCTCTGTAGTATTGTACTATTTCAAGATTTTGTTTTACCACTTTGTTGGCGTGACAAATATGTATCGTGCCAAATTACAGCTTTCTAGTACTAAGAGTCTCTGAGTTAGGCTGCGGACGGACGGACGGACGGACGGACATGGCGAAACTGTAAGGGTTCCTAGTTTGACTACGGAACCCTAAAAACCTGACTCTTTCACCTATTTCTGTCCAAATTTAATTAAATTTCACATCTTTAGTAAGAGCATCTCAAGCTCTCAATTTACTAGAACAAACTGTTTATAAACACGAAACGTTTCGAGAGGAAACTCCGGACAAAAGTGTATTATAGTGAGCGCAGTCCGAAACTAGGTTAGGGCGCCCTCGGTCCAGTCTTTAGACCGGAAGTTTCTAGACCGATAGCATAGAGGCGACATCGGTCTTAGGATAAAGGCTTAGGTATAAGAGGTTTGGGAAAACGTGAAGGTAAAAGATACTTTTGCCCGTTTTTAATACTCAAACGGCGAATAGATTGCGATTATGGCAACAAGAAGTAGCCGATACTAAATAAATGTTTTTTATCTTTTTTATCTTTAAGGAAATTGTGTACCAGTTTGACGTAACATGTAAACTAGCCACGACACTAAACTTAGACTAATGACACGTAGAAATTTGAATAACCCGGCAAAATGACGCATATCGAACTGGTAAACAATGAAATTCCTCGATAGTTTTAAAAATATCCTACCCGACTTTAAAATGATTGCAGGAAAATGGTCCTTAATTTATAGTTAACTAACTTAATTGAATAGTGTGACTGTCGAGTTCGATATACAAACATAGCTTTTACAAATTGATTATTTAAGCCGCGAGACTTAACTGAAAGCGGAGGCGGTGCGGTGTGGCGCCTTCAGAAACAAGAAAGCGTGTTCAACGCGTGGAAAGGCGTTTTAAAGCTGCCTGTCCACAGGAGCGGAGCGAAGCAGTGACAGGCAGCGTTATGTTGGAAACGCACCGCACCGCTTCCTCTTTTACTGGACATGGCACACAGAATATACAATAAGCTGCCAATAGAACTGGTGACTATTGATAACGACAAACGGTTCAAAAGCTCACTATTTAAGTTCCTCGTAATAGTACAGTCATTTGGTCGAAAAAATAGAGGTTACCTGGAAAGTTTTCCGGGAGTTTTGAAATTTGGCAATTTTATAGATTTTGGGATGCTCTTGCCAAATTTCAACTTTGCCACCTCGTATGGCTGCCGCTCGCGCCGCCATATTGAAAAAATGGCGCCGAAAAGCAGTTTTTTGATAATAACTCCTTTCTGGCGCATTTTACAGGAAAAACATATTTATACAAAATAAAAGTAGAGAAAATTTCCTACAATTTATGTCTTAACCTTTTCTTTCCTAAAATCAATAGTTTCGGCGTAGGAGCGCCGTAAAGTGTAATTCAATACACGTTTCGGCAGAAATACTCGTTTCCACACCACCATGAGGTAGAGAAATCGGCGCATTTTTTTTATCGTGGTATCCCCAGTAGGTCTAATCCACATCTGACTCACTATTTAAGTATTTAGGTCAATTTAAAAATATTTCTATTGAGCTCAGCTGGGGCCAGATGTTTCTTAGAAGGGAAAGAAGGGGGGCTGACACAAAAGGGACGCATTCCTTTATACCTGCGGAGACATAACAGACTAGCTAGACATGGTAGACTAGTAGTTAGGTAGGTTTTCATTCTATGGAACAATATTTAACCTTCGTATAATTTTTATAATTTACAAATCACAATATGAACAGTTTAAAGTAAATATTACACGTTGGCGTGGATGTATAATGGTTTACGGTGCTCGTACGCCGAAACTATTGATTTTAGGAAAGAAAAGGTTAAGACATAAATTGTAGGAAATTTTCTCTACTTTTATTTTGTATAAATATGTTTTTCCTGTAAAATGCGCCAGAAAGGAGTTATTATCAAAAAACTGCTTTTCGGCGCCATTTTTTCAATATGGCGGCGCGAGCGGCAGCCATACGAGGTGGCAAAGTTGAAATTTGGCAAGAGCATCCCAAAATCTATAAAATTGCCAAATTTCAAAACTCCCGGAAAACTTTCCAGGTAAAAATACTAAATGACTGGGCTATAAGTAAGACCTATTATTCGATAAATGATTACCTAACTGACATAAACTAATTATATAAATATAAATTTTGAATTATTATTATTATTGTAAATTTTATATTTTAATTTGTAATTTGTTTTTGTAAATGAGCATGCTGCATGCTATAAGGCACGCTATTTGTACGCCGTCAGGCAAAGCATAGTGAAACGAATTAATCTATACTTAAGACCTTTGTAAACCTATGTTTGACAAATAAATAACTTACTTACTTACTTACTTTTAGTGTGTTTACGGTTTTGAATACTTAAAAAATAAACTTGGCTTCAAAGTAATTGTAAAACTTGGCCAAAAAAGTAATAATAAATAATCCTTTGGCCTAATACCTACAGCTCTAATTTTCTATTAGAACCTTCATGGTGACAAACAATAGTTTTTTTTTCATGCAAGTGTCGCGTCTGCGCAGTGATCGCGCGCTGATGACGTCACTGCGCCGGAAATTAGCCGTCGTCCCAGAATATCTCTACCCTTTACTGCGGCTGAGATAAATGCGGAAAGAATGGACCGTTCATTTTTGTAGTTTCAGCAAAGAATACACATTGAACACCCTGTATTGGCTAGAATATCTGTTACCTACGCCAGAGCTAGGGTGTGACAAACGTCTTTAATCCATTCCGTTTTTTAGGGTTCCGTAGTCAAACTAGGAACCCTTATAGTTTCGCCATGTCCGTCCGTCGGTCCGTCCGCAGCCTAGCTCAGAGACTGTTAGTACTAGAAAGCTGTAATTTAGCATAAATAAACATATTAGTCACGCAAACAAAGTGGTAAAATAAAATCTTTTTTTTTTTTTTAGTGCATCTCCCCTTTACATAACATGGTGAGGTATATTTTTTTGTCGTCTACCCCATAGTGCGGGGTGTCGCTGTATAGGTATTTTAAAAATAATGCGGATTTGTGATTACTGTTTTTTGATTAACGTATCGGTTTATGAAATGCAAAAACGTCTCGAAAGTAATTTACCTGTATAAATACATACTTAAATACAGAGAAAACACCCAAGACTCAAGAACAAATACTCGCGCTCATTACACAAATATTTGCCCGTGCCGGGGATCGAACTCATGACCGCTAGCTTCGTAGGCAGGGTCACTACTACTGATTAGGCAACCGCATCGTAAAATTTAGCCAATTCTAGTCAGCCTGGATTTAACTGGTCTTAATTACCACCAATTTATTTTTGGGTTTTTCTCCACCCCGGTTCTCGTTACCTATTTCGATTATCGTTATTATCTCGGGAACTTTTAAAGGTTAAAACTAGCCTATAATATGTCAATTCAGGGTATAAACTGTAAGTTTACTTGTGGGAGGACCTTGTGCAGGGTCCGTCCGGGTTGGTACCACCATCTTATCCATTAACCTACCGCCAAGCAGCAGTGTTCGCATTGTTCTGTTCCGGTTTGGGGATAAGACAGCCGGTGAAATGACTAGCATAGAGGTATACCATCTTAGTCTTCAGGGTTGGCAGTGCATTTGCAGTCTTACGATTGCGGTCTTGTGAATACGAATGTCTATGGGTCACAGATTCACTTACCATCAGGTGGTCTGTGTGCCCGTTTGCCTTCCCTACGACAAAAAAAAAAAAAAACTCCATTTCAAGTTTATTTCAAATCCGACCAGCGTAAAGGAGTAATAAACAAACACACAAACTGACGCATTTATATTAGTAAGATTAATACAAAATGTTAAATTATTACTTCTACCAAATATTCAAATCCAGCTTCAAATTGCGAAATAGAAACTTGATATTGCCGTCCAAATAGAACTAGAAACTCTAGCAAACTGCAGTCGGAGTCGCAGGCAAGACACATAGCGTAAAGATAATATAATTAGCCAGCTTCTCGAACGCTGGCAGTATTAAATTTAATCGGGAATGTTTACTGGTCAAAATTGAATTAGATATTTTTATTAACTTGATTCTGTTGATTTTCTAAAATTCACAATATTAATGTTACATTTTCTGCAAAAATAATAAATATCAGGAGACCATGTCACACCAGTTGACCTAGTCCCAGGCTTAGCTCGAGGCTTTTACTATGGGTACTAGACAACAATATAAAGACTTATAAAGAGAAATATACTTATAAATACATAGAAAACATTCATGACTCAGGAACAAAATATTCGCGCTCATCACACAAATATCTGCCCTTACCGTGATTTAAACCCGGACCTCTAGCTTTGTTGACAGTCGGTTTTTATGTATATATATATATATATATATATGATTGTGGTTGAACGGTTGCGTAACAAAGTTGTAGATACCAGAGCATTTCGAGGAGTTAGCGTAGGTTCAGATCACTACTTAGTGGTAACACGAGTAAGGGGTCTGTTCACACGTTGGCGCCATCGTGTTCCCGTACCTACCACTGCGTTAGAGAGGATAAAAGTAGAGAAACTGAATGACGAAGTTATACAAGATGAGTACGTAAGAAAGCTGAAAGATTGTTTTGAATGTGTTAATAAGATGAAAGACAGTGAAGTTGAGAATAATGTAAATAATGTATGGGAGATTATGAAGAATGGAATGGTCAAATCGGCCACTGAAGTATGCGGTGTAGTAAAAAGAAGGAAACGCAAGAATGAACGACCGGAATGGTGGGATAGAGAGGTAGATGATGTAGTGAAAGAGAAGAAAAAGTGTTGATTGGATTTTGTAGCTGTAGATCCAGGACAAGATCTAAGCGACAGAAAGAAAAAAGAGTATAATAGATCAAAGAAAAGAGTGAAAGACGTTGTGGCTAGAAAGAAAGATTTACTGAATGAAAAGTATGACAGGAGTTTCTCTGACAACTTCCAGTCGAATATTAAACTCTTTTGGAGCTTGATTAATTCGGCTCGGGGGAAATCGGAGAAAACTAAATTAAACGCGGTGAGGGATGAGTCTGGAGACTTAATATGTGAGGAAGAAAAAATGCTTGATAGATGGAAAACTTATTTTGAAAGCTTGTTTGAATGCGAAGATATTTGTCGTGAGCCAGAAAGCATGAGTAAAGATGCAAGTAACGAAGATGAAAGTGTGATTAGTATGAGTGAAATAATGAAGGCTTTAAAAAGTATGAAAGCGGGAAAGTCAGCAGGTTGTGATAGAGTGTCGATAGAAATGCTGAGGAGAGGAGATGGCGTGGTGGGTAGTCTGTTGTACCGTCTTTTCAATGCATGTTGGAGTAGCGGCCGAGTCCCGGAAGATTGGGTCAAGGCCGTTATCGTCCCTCTGTATAAAGGAAAGGGATCACAGCAAGACTGCAAAAACTACCGCGGTATCAGCCTCCTTAGTGTTGTCGGCAAAGTATATGCGAAGATTTTAATTGAAAGGGTATTGAATGTTACGAATGACAAAATCTGGGATGTACAAGCGGGATTTCGAAAGGGAATGGGATGTACGGATCAGGTCTTTTCACTACGGTCCATCACAGAAAAGTTCTTGGCGGTGAACCAAAAGGTTTTCTGTGCTTTTGTGGACCTGGAAAAGGCCTATGATAGGGTAGATAGAAAGGAGTTGTGGACGGTGCTGTCTATGTATGGAGTGAGCAGCAACCTGGTGCAGGCTTTGAGGTCCCTTTATGAGGGTTCCAAAGCCTGTGTCAGAATCAATGGCGCATACTCGGCCTGGTTTAACATCTCTAAAGGTGTTAGACAGGGCTGTGTTGCCTCACCATGGCTGTTCAATCTATTCATGGACAGTTGTATGTGGGATTTGAAAGGGTATGATAAGGGTTTGCGTGTGCAAGAGTTGCTAATCAAATGCCTCTTATATGCCGATGATCAAGTTATACTTGCCCCATCGGTACTTGAGTTGCAGGAGATGGTGACAGTGATGAATGAGGGATTTAAGCAAAAGGGGATGAAAGTAAATGTTACCAAGACCAAGGTCATGGTGATAGAGAAGGATGAGGAGATGACTGAGTGCGTGATAAATATAAATGGTGAATTAGTAGAACAAGTGAGCGAATTTGTGTACCTGGGAAGTATGTTTACAAGAGATGGTAAGTGTGAGAAGGATATCGAGAGGAGGGTGAATGCGGGCAATCAAATTAATGGGGCCCTGTACTCCTTTGTAAGCAGACAGGGCGTTTCACAAAAAGCCCGGCTGGCTGTTCACAATGGAGTGCTGGCACCTACCCTGATGTATGGTAGTGAATGTTGGGTGTGGCAGGACAAGCATGTAAGTCGTGTAAATGCAGTTGAAATGCGCTCTTTGCGTAGTATGTGTGGTGTGAAACTGATTGATAGAGTAAGAAATGAAAAAATCAGAGAGAAATGTGGAATAAAAGAAGATGTAGTGACTAAGATTGAAAAGGGCATGCTTCGATGGTTCGGTCATTTGGAAAGGATGGATGAAAGAAGATTGACGAAAGAGATATACAGATCGAAAGTGAGTGGAAGGGTCGGAAGGGGCCGCCCTAGGCGTACTTTTTCGAATCAAATCGGAGAAATACTGGAAAAGGGCAGAATCTTAAGTACCCGAAACCGACGTGCGTGCATGACTCGATGTATGAATGTTGAAGAAGCGAAAGAAATTTGTCAAGATCGTAGCAAGTGGAAAGAAGTGGTCTCTGCCTACCCCTCTGGGAAACAGGCGTGATTTAATGTATGTATGTATGTAAGTATTATCATCTGTTTTTGATATTTTTTGTGCAAACTTGTATGTGTCCAACCCTATGCATTGTCCTAACTCATTAACTTCAGGGTAAGCTGGGTGAGATCCCATTTAGGGATAAGTTCGCCTTTGTACATAACTTTAATATTTATATTGTAATATTTATATTCTTGTGCAATAAAGACTTTACATACATACATACATACATACATACTTCCCTCGCTTCCTCCACACTCATAAGTCTCTTTATACACGGGTGTTGGTCTAGAGTCTCCAGACCTGGCCCTTTCTAATACATCCCCGGCCATGGCCTTCCCCTTCCATCATTCCCATTTACTCTTGCCTCACATATCTCACTGCCAGATCCAAAGTGTAGTAACTCAAAACACAACTGTATTTTGAAATAAACTTTAATGCAACGTCTATGAGCTTGAAACAAAAGTAACAATGATTTTGAGTTGATACTGTCTTGATCTAGCAATGCGTATAAAGAGCTTTGTTTTACTAATATTATGGTCTAAGATCTGGATAGGAGACGACTATCACACAGCTGTTTATTCGATACAAAGTCTTTTTTACCAAATTGATGTAAGTAATATATGGGGAATAAATAAGTGGGCTGAAAAAATTCAGGCGAGTGCTTATTTAATTAAATTAATAAATAAAAATGCACTTTTTTAATTCCAATAGCTTGTTTAATAGACAAATTACAAACTAAATAATTTTAAATTTTTATTTAATTATATACCTAGTGGACTGAAAATTTTCAGCCAAACTATTCGCCACATATTACTTACCATATTAAATTTGATATAAAATACCTTATATCGAATTAACAGCTGGGTGAACTAATAATACATACATTATTTAACTGTTCAAATTTAATCAACTCGTAACGTTTGAGTCACAAACCCAATGACAAATGTATGCTTGTAAAAATAACTATCCCGAGAGTAAACGCGAAGAATGTAAATTGCCAGTTTATATATACGGTGCATTTGTCTGTCCGTCCACTTTATTAGTGCCAGCGAGATTTACTGCCGTAGAGCTATTTTGGAATGGTTTTATTCTAAAATTGGTTTTATGCATCGGCTGAAAATCTTCAAATGACTGAATCAGATATAAAATCGCTTTCCTTAGAAAAGCTTTTAAACTTTATCGTCCTTGCAATGACTGAAGTTCAACAAAAATAAACTTTACTGTCATCCTGCCATATTTAATTTTAATTTGACATTTGGAGACTCTTTACATCTCCGGAATTGTATTATTATTTTAACCTGACATTTTTATTAATTTAATTATTATTACTACTGGGACCTGTACATCCCTGTGACATTTAAATTAGATAGCTTAAGTTTAGTATTGTAATAAGTTATTTATTTAAAAAAATGGCTTACTGTTGAGTTTCTTGCAGTGCTTCTTCTCAACAATGGTCTCTTGAAGCGCTGGTAGATGGTAGATTCAGACTTGTAAAAGTGCCTACAGGGCCTACTTACAGAATAAATGATTTTGATTTTGATTTTGATATTAGTCAAGACGACGGACAACTAACAACGTCCCGTCAGAATGTAAAAAAAGATTTGAGGGCGTACAATTTCAATTAGGTAGTATAACAGTTTTATTTAATCATTGACTTAAGTAAAAACTTAATAAATACAATCAGTCATGAGCTAAACTTGAAATTCAAAACCGATTTCAACTTAAGTTTGTTATTGTATTGACGACGCGGTAGCCTACTCGGTAGTGACCCTGCCTACGAAGCTAGCGGTCTCGATCCCCGGTACGGGCAAATATTAGTGTGATGAGCACGATTTTTGTTCCTGAGTCTTTGGTTTTTTCTATGTATTTATCTATATACGTAAGTTTATCGTTGCCTAGTACCCATAGTACAAGCCTAGAGCTTAGTTTGGGGCTAAGTCAATATGTGTGAGATTGTCCCCTGATATTTATTTACTTATTTAATATGTTTATTGTAAGTCTATTTCAGTCTCTATTCCTTAATAAAAAATCACAAATGTTATTTTATTTGTTTAACTATTTTCAAATTAAATTGATATTCTATCATCAACGCCAAATGCATAAACTTAGCTTCATTACACCATGATGATTCTCCCACCAAATTACAATAACACAGTCCAATCCCCGCCATAATTCGGACGCCATTTTGCGAGGCCATATTGACCCGCCATACTGCCTGCGGTTATCGATGATTATTATCTTTTACGATTATTGTCCGCTCTCAGTTCGATACTGGAATTAATTTTAATATTTCAATGGCTGAATGGTCGATTTTAAAGCTGGCTGATAAAAAATGACGGCTGTCAATTTTGTGGTGTAATTGTCCTGTTTTTTGCGAGCGTGAAACGCGTTTCGAGGTCTAGTGAAAAGGGTCTTCCGGTCAGACGTTTGTTGACGATTATGTAGGACAGTATTATTTAATGACAGCGGGTGGGCCGTACTAATACATGATACATAATAGCTAAACTGAAGTGGCAGTGGGCGGGGCACATCGCTCGCAGGACTGATGGTCGATGGGGCCAGACGGTTCTGGAGTGGCATCCGCGGACCGGGAGACGAGCTGTAGGTAGGCCTCCAACAAGATGGAGTGACGACCTTGTAAGGATCGCGGGAACGCGGTGGATGCGAAAAGCACAAGACCGGTCTGAGTGGAGAGCCTTGGGGGAGGCCTATGTCCAGCAGTAGACGTCTTTCGGCTGACATGATGGGTGGGCCATACTTGTACTTGTAATTTGTATAGACACGCACACTACAGTGATGCTTAGTGACGATAGCTACGCACTCAGAGACAGCATGCACGTGCAACTACACACACAAGTACGGCCCACCCGCTTTCGTGAGATAAAACTACTGTACTTGAGTAGTAACTGTAGTTTCCCACCACATCCCATATTATTTCCCATTTTAAGGCATCTTATGAAAAATCCTTTCTAAGAGCGTATTTAGGATAGCCAAGGAAGGAATATATACAGGGTGTAAGGGACGGCTCACCGAAAACTGAAACCATAGATAGCTTCAGCCCATTGTACTGAACTGAAATCCAGTGGAAATTTTCCCGGGAAAACGAAAATTTTCTCGTTGGTTTCAGTTTTCGGTGAGCCGTCCCTTGCACCCTGTATAGGTATAAATACAGGGTGTAAGGGATGGCTCACCGATAACTGAAACCATAGCGTCAGACCATTGTACTGAACTGAAATCCAGTGGATTTTTTCCCGGGAAAACGAAAATTTTCTCGTTTTTTACGTGAAAATGCCATTTTCACAGTTTTTTTTACATAATGAGCTTCAGTATGTCATAATATGTTGTCCTAGATCGGTTTATATGCAAAAACATGGAAAAAAACGAGAAAATTTTCGTTTTCCCGGGAAAATTTCCACTGGATTTCAGTTCAGTACAATGGTCTGAAGCAATGGTTTCAGTTTTCGGTGAGCCGTCCCTTACATCCTGTATACATAGCGGGGGCGTGCCCTTCAAATATCGAAACTCTTTTCATGGTACGTTTCACTTCGCTGAATTTTAATTTCATCATCAGGCATTTCCACGTGCAGGGGTTAATGTTTTGTGGTCACAAGTCTAACCTAACCTAACCTACGTAACGATAGCTTAAGATAACCTGAAAACTATAAAGTAATAATAATAATAATAAAATTCGGTGAAATGACACATTCGATTAAATGTTTGCCGATATTTCAAGGGGATCCCATATAGCGGGTGATAGGACCTTGTGCAGGGTCCGTCCAGATCGCTACCACCATCTTATCCATTAACCAACTAAACAGCAGTGTTCGTATTGTTGTGTTCCGGTTTGGGGATAGGACAGCATAGAAGCATTACATCTTAGTCCTCAGCGTTGAGTGTTGTGCATTTGCAGTCTTAGGATTGCAGTCTTGTGAATGCGAATGTCAATGAGTCATAGTTTCCACTTACCATCAGATGGCTTGTGTGCTCGTTTGCCTTCTCTATGCTATAAAAAAAAAACCATACGTCGAGTCACCACTTCAGACACAGATATGTATAGAAAGATTTCATGTTAAATTACCTATGGGTCATCATTAATTTTGGGTTTTATACGTTTAATGATAAAAGCCACTGCACTATTGATACAATGTTACTTTAAATTAAAGGCAATCGTCGTAAAGTCCGGTTCTAATAATAGATACAAATTATTCACTGTCCAAGTTGGGACAGACAGACAGATAGACAAAGTACATCGCCAATTAGGGACACTCTAAACACGATGCTGAAGGAAAAATGTCGTTAAGCGTAAATAAGTTAAGAATATTGGGTTCAGTACATTATTTTATTTAAACAGATGTTCAAAGGCAAAATTAAATAAAAATCTTGTTTCACGCGGTTAAAGACTGCAGTGGATAATTTATTTGTTCTTATTTTGTGCCGCAGAACCGATAATCGTGCGTGTACATAAGAGACGTATGTGTGTTCGTCAACTCCCACCCAGAATATTTTATGAAACGGAGTCAAGTCATTAAAAGGCAGACAAGAGTACGTATTTATTATGTCTCTTTTGTAAGTACCTCCCTGTCGCAAGGATATGTACAAACGAAATATATTTTTCATCACACTTGCACGTAAACAGTATCTAAACATACAGGTTAACTTGGCCGCAATGCCCGATATAAAACCCTCGACCTTTTTTTTTACCATGAAACCCAAGGTCGGTAAGTAATTTTTTTTTAATTTATAGCACAGCACACAGGTCATGCAAGTTCAAGCAAAGAGTTTACACGCAATTGAAAAATTGTCTTAAAATGTTATTTAAACAGGAATTTCATTGCAATCTCGCTACATGTTACTTAAATACTCAATTAATGTTCTTAATAATCGATTTTAATAGTTTTCTGTATCAAAACGTCGGTTTTTTTTACACTCCTTCAGGGCTGTATGTATACCTACGTAAGTATTTGCCCTTAACGTTTCTGAACGAAACATTTGTATAATCTGTGGAGTCCGCCCGTCATCCGCTTAAAAAAAGTTCAAGTAATTCGTAATAATAGTTGTGCTGACTTGTGTATTATATTATAAGTTTTTTCTGCCCTATAATTTTATTTATTTACTCGCAAATGTGATGAAAAACATTGTATGTTTCACGGGCGGTACGGGAATTACGTACCTCGACTCAGAAAGCCCTCAGTCTTCGACTTCGGGCTTCTACTAGAGCCTCGATCGTAATTCCTTACTTACCGACCTTAATACACAATGTACTATAATATGAGCATAGTTGTTTATAATCATTTCCCGGGTGAATTAAGTATGTTGTCGGGGAAAATGTTTAAACGTAACTTGACAAAATGGCTAATGGAGAAATGTTTTAACAGTGTCTAGGAATATTTAGACGCTTAAATTTGTAGGTATTATTTTATTATTGACTAGAATTTATATTGGAAATAGAATATTTACAATATTTGTACGCTTGCTTGCATGCTGAATACAAGTGCTTTAATTTTATAAGTAAGACCGTGTATTACTGTATTCTGACCATTTTTTTTTTTTTTGATCGCTGCATTTGTCGTATTCTTGAGTGGAGACCGCGAATCGGCAAACTACCTTTAGTAGGACGCCCTCAGACTAGGTGGAGAGACGATCTTCGCAAGGTGGCTGGCAAGAGCTGGATGAGAGTGGCCGCAGATCGTGCTCAGTGGCGTGCAATGGGAGAGGCCTATGTCCAGCAGTGGACTAGTATAAGCCTGATGATGATGATGATGATATTTTTAATACTTATAAAAAAACACTTTTTTTTTCTTCGGGAAAAGTGAGAACCGGGAGAGCTCTAAAATAGGAACGTTTCTGAGTCAATCAACACAGTATTGCCTTCTTACTTGTGTTGGTCTGTAAGTCAACATTATTTTTTCAAGAAACAAACAAAGTAGTACCTTCATACATAAACTCACGCCTTCATTCCCAGAGTGGGGTAGGCAGAGCTAAAGAATTACCAACAAGTCTTAAAACTTCTTGATAATTCTGTAACCATTGCACGAGTAGGCTAAGATGTTTCCCAGTGTATTAGTGACAGCCCATCGCCTAACAGTACTACAAGCCTTTATTCCCTTAGTCGACTCTTACGACATCCACGGGACGACATGGAGTGGTACTATTCTAACCCGGCAACCACACGGGTACACGGCTATGTGCTGTACATAAAAAGCAAGGGCCATGGTCAAACCATAAAATTTACATGTTGACTAAGAAACCCTAAAAACAGAACAATAAACTGATGTTTCACTTACGTAAAGCTGGGATGAGTTGCTAGTGATTAGGTTCACAAAATAGAACCAGCAATAATCACAAATCGTGCAAGGCTTAATGTCCTGCCCAAAGGACCCTGAATCCGTCAATTAGTCCCCGCCATCGCGGCTACAGATGGTCGCACGCGCATACCGCCTGTCGCGGGAAGTAGCGTTATTTATCGACCGAAGACAGCATTGTCTGACTTCTAAACAAATACAAAATGTTTAGGTAAATACAATTCAAGGGTATTTTAACTGTGCTCTTTCTACAACTACATACAAGATTAAGTATTCCCAGCTTCTTAATATGTTTCACGTTTGCACTCACAACGGACAGGATGTTTGTCACTCGTATGTCATAGACAAATGAAGAAGCTATTAAGAAAATGATAGACCCTGTATGTGTACTATCAGACATAGAAGTTTTTGTGGCACGAATAAAATTGTCTTAGGGACTTCCGAACGATATTAATTTATCGATAAGTTGTACTTTCTTATGACAAGTTACGTATTTTTTATTTATTTTTTAAACTTTTCCTTATATTTTCCGAAAACTGAGTAGGTATTATATTAGAGTAATACTATTATGCTACACAAGGTCTTGTAATTTATCTAAATAGGCCTTTATTGCAAGGCACTCCTGGTGTCAGCTTACTTTGTTTGGAAATCGATTAAAACATTTTATTAATTAAAATAGATTTTTAGTTTAGGAATAAAATCCTTAAAAAGTATGCCTATGAATTACTCAAATTAAATATTACCTATCATTCTACAACATCGAAGGGTAGTGATCGGCATTTTAATAATTTCTATTTTATCGGTGAACGGAATACCTATCTAGTTACTATGAAATGACAATTTGAAATAAGTATTTGAAACAGTTATCGATGAATTTAATATCAGATGGAAGTCCCTAGTTAATTGACGTTTTTGCCACAATAACTTCTATGTCTGACTATTATAGAATTTATGTACCTATTACTATGTAGTCAACAAAATCGATTCGTGTACCACACACGTTTGTGTACCACTGTATTTTCATGTACCCTGTCTCTATTTATACAAAAGGCTATATTATTCCATATTATCGTCGAGTAAAATATCCCTCATGCGGCCATTTTGCTGAATAAATATTTTGAATTTTGAATTTTGCGACGCCGAATTCACCAAACAGGACTTGTATGAATCCCAATGTAGCAGAAATTGATGCACAATTCAGAAAATTACAGTCATTTGGATTTACAATTAAATGTAATACTTACTATACAATTAAATCACGCCTGTTTCCCAGAGGGGTAGGCAGAGACCACTTCTTTCCACTTGCTACGATCTAGACAAATTTCTTTCGCTTCTTCCACATTCATACATCGAGTCATGCACGTACGTCGGTTTCGGGCACAGTCAACAGCATAAATAAGTGATCATGTATGTACCTTGTCACTTTAACGTTGTGATTGAAATGTTATACAAAATTGTGAAACGATTGAAAGTGACAAGGTACATAAATGATCATTTTTTTATGCTTTTGACTGTACTTAAAATTCGGCCCTTTTTCAGTATTTCTCCGATTTGATTCAAAAAAGTTGTAGTACCTATTATATAATCTGGTCATACTTTTACTAATATCAACCTCACGAAGGATCTTAATATCGTCGGTGACACTGCAATGCCACGTAACGAAAAAATTAACAAAGTGCAAAATACACCTTAGCAAGTAAGTCATAAAGGTAATTTTGCAATTTATTGACTTTGTTAGTTACGCGGTATTGTCATACCACCGACGAAATGGCAATACCGTGACAATTCCGTGACGACTCCGTTTAATTTCGCGTCCTAACGTCTCTCACCGCCTGTCGATTGAGTGACGTGTCTATGAGTAACTATCACAGACACGACAGTTTGAGTAGGTATTATGTTGTTTCCCTTGAGAGTCGGCGCCCACTTAGAGATCAAATTTTATTGTATACAATTCTTTCGTATGAGATTGATTCCCCGTATTTGCTAGGCAAAATTGACCTTAGGACTTCTCGTATTAATGCTCGAAGTAATAACAATCTATTTCATATTCCCCTTACTCGTAACAAATATGCGTCTCTTAAAAACTATAATAGCATATTTTCGAACTTGGATATATTTAGTCTTTCCATTCTTAGATTTAAAATTATAAATTATTTTTCTTTACTTGTACCGTTTGTGCCCAAATAAATATTAAACATTAAACATTAGTACAGGGAACGATACGTTGTTAAGTCAACCAGAGAACATGAACTTTTATCTTCTCGGTTAAACCAAATTAATTTTAACATGTTACCGTATGATCAATGTTACGATCATGATAATAACGCACACTTTTCTAATTATATCACCTATGTTCAACGAACCACTTGAACCAAATAAATTATAATAGGATATTCACGCGAATCACGCATAAAATTTCATAATTTAAAAAGTTTTTTTTTTATAGCATGGGAAGGCAAACGAGCACACAGGCCACCTGATGGTAAGTGGAAAGTGTGACCCATAGACATTCGCATTCATAAGACTGCAAATGCGTTGCCAACCCTGAGGACTAAGGTGGAATGCCTCTATGCTAGCAATTTCACCGGCTGTCTTATCCCCAAACCAGAACGCAACAATGCGAACACTACTGCTTGGCGGTAGGTTAATGGATAAGATGGTGGTACCAACCCGGACGGACCCTGCACAAGGTCCTCCCACAAGTAACAAGTTGTTGTCGTTACAATGCTACTTAGGGCCCACTTTACTGTTAGGCTATCTACCTTTGATATGATCTGTCGCATCTACACCACACGTAATTATTCTGTTGAACCGCAGAGTGAAGACATATGAGAGGCATTCGTCTCCCTGACATATTACTAATGCGTTCAAAGGAATGTCGCCAAATTGGATGCTAAATCAATTATTAATAGAGCCACTTTTACTTTGAACCGATATACGCGTCCCACTCGATACGGTGTCTATTATATTTAGAAATGAAGGTATCGGGCATCGAGTGAGTTATGTGTGATTTATGAACTTATGAATTAAATAAAAATATTGAATTATTTTTATATTCTTTGATTATTAGTATTTATTTTTTGACGATCACAATTTAATTTTGTATTTTTTGACATGCAATGCAATTTATATCGTAATTATTACATTGATAAATAAATTACCTAAACTAAACTAATAACTATTCTGACGGTAGTTTGACGTATGTGTGTCTGTCTCTGGCATCATAACACCCAAATGAATGTACCAAAACGGATGCGTTTTTTTTTAAATGAAAGTTAGTTTAATTAAAATGGTTTGATGAAAATTGGTAACGCCGTTTTAGAGATATCAGATCTGAAAGATACCATTAAATCTATGCATCAGTTTTTTTATATGTCACAAAAAAATGATTTTCTTTTATTCTTATCTAGGCTTGTCGTGCTAGCTAATAAGTACTAATGACTTTTTTAGGGTTCCGTACCTCAAAAGGAAAAAACGGAACCCTTATAGGATCACTTTGTTGTCCGTCTGTCTGTCTGTCAAGACCCTTTATCACGGGAACGCGAGGAGGTATCGAGTTGAAATTAAAACCATATACTCCGGTCTACAGCCCCGTGAAACTGTGAAAAAATCAAGCTCCTACGTTAACGAAAAAAAAAGATACGGCCGTTTATACCGCAAAAAACGTGTATTTCGACACTGTCGAGGGAATCAAAATGTATAGGGTATTTCCCGATGACCTAGAACTATGAAATTTCGCAAGTAGCACCGTCTTATACTACAAGTATAGGAAAAAGTCTGAAATTTGTAAATTTTAATTAAATAACCAAAAAATCAGGGCCTTTATGCAGGAAACGACGTGTGATCAATGAAGTGTTAGCTACTCGCTAGCAGATGGCGTTAGTAATCGTAAATAGAACTTTGAAATTTGGTAAGTAATACCGTCATGAAGTACAAGTATAGGAAAATATCTGAAAACTGTACATTTTTAATTAAATCACAAAGAAAGGGTCTTTATGCAAGGAACGGTGAAATAAATTTGGTGTAATAAATGAAGTGTTAGCTACTCGCTAGCAGATGGCGATAGTAATCGTAAATGATGGTAATTTTGGTTTGTTAAATCATTCTCCCGAACTCATTATTTCTTTGTATTAAATTTTCCGTTCGCATTTTTCCCCGAACGTGATATTACCTAATTTTATTTTTCACCATTCGATTTTATTACAGTCGCTTTTTTTGTTGTTCGACTTTTTTCCTAGTCGGTTTTTTTCCCGTTCGATTTCTATCTCAGTCGCACTTTTCCCAAAAGTATTTACATCGTAATTCGTAGGTAGGTTTAGGTTATGTTAGTTTTGCATCAGGCCCGGAGGGCCAAACCACCCAGAAATAGGAGCTCCGCGGTAGCGGGGCTCCGTCGACTCTGTATCTTCGACAAATTGGAACGGGAAAAACACGACCGTGAAAATATGGTGGTAGGAAAAGAAGCGACTGGATAAAACTCGCAAGGGTAAAAACACGAATGTAAAAATAAACCGCCGGAAAAAAAGTGACTGTTAATTATCATTTTCGGGGAAAAACGCGAAAAGAAAATTAGCTTCAAAGAAAAAATGCGTTTGGGAAAGTCATCTAACAAATCCTCTTTAAAACTAAGGATATAAGTAAGTCCACTAAAAAACTGTTTTATTGGCAATTACACACCCATTCTTTTATGGCCTTTCTCCTGAGTGTGCTGGAACTATATATTATAACATTATTTCTAAGAAACTCTATCACTGTTGTCTCCTGGTTTACGGGACAGAATAACAACAACAAAAAGTTGATCCACCCTAATAACTGTAACTATAACTAAGAAATAAACGTTAACGCAGTTCTAGATTCAATTACTTTGTTTGTATGATTAAACACCTAAAATTACAAATTACGGCATATCCAATAGCAATAGCAATCGTTTTCATTTTGAAAATCGAAAGCTTGTCTGAATACAAAATGAGCACACTTGTTCCGCTTTAAATTCGATTGCGACCGCGTGTGCGTCAGGCGATAGACCCGCTGAACTATTATATATGTACCTAGGAATTTGTGCGGAACCCTCGGTGCGCGAGTCCGACTCGCACTTGACCGGTTTTTTTTAAGTAAGTATCAAACAAAATAGGCTTGAATGATTAAACTTAATACATCACTGTCGGTGCGTGGCTGCGTGTGATGGATTATGTTCCGAAACTGTTTTTATTCCCCAAAGTATGCATAGCGAACGAACAACCCAGAAACGTTACTGGATAAATTACTGCGGCATCTTAATGGCGTTTTAAAGGGTTCCGTAGCATACATACATACATACATACATACATACATACATACATACATACATACATACATACATACATAAACTCACGCCTTCATTCCCAAAGTGGGGTAGGCAGAGTTAAAGAATTACCAACAAATTTTAAAACTTGTTGATAATTCTTGAACCACACTTTGCACAAATAGGCTAAGATGTTTACCAGCGTATTAGTGACATCGCACGCAGGACTGATGGCCGATGGGGTCAGAAGGTTCTTGAGTGGCGTCCGCGGACCGGGACACGAGCTGTGGGTAGGCCTCCAACAAGATGGAGTGACGACCTTGTAAGGATCGCGGGAAAGCGGTGGATGCGAAAAGCACAAGACCGGTCTGAGTGGAGAGCCTTGGGGGAGGCCTATGTCCAGCAGTGGACGTCTTTCGGCTGACATGATGATGATGATGAGTGACAGGTTGCACGCCCATGCCTAACAGTACTACAAGCCTATATTCCCTTAGTCGCCTCTTACGACATCCACGGGAAGAAATGGAGTGGTACTATTCTAACCTGGCAACCACACGGGGGTTCCGTAGCAAATACTGAAAAAACGGAACCCCACTATTAGGGCTCCATCGTTAAGAGGATTGTGGCTAAAAATTTCCATACAAAATGCGGAAACGTTTCTCTACCCTTAAACCTAAACCGATTTTTACGATTTTTTGAATATGTTGTAGATATCATGATAAAATATGTCTGTACGTTTTCCTTTCCACGAAAATATTTCTAAGAATGAAACAAATTTTAAAAACAAAAAAACAGAATCGTACAACCCTTATTTAGAAAAACTACAATATATTCAGAAATCTGACTTGATTTAGGGGGCGGGTTAACGGCCGGAGTTAAGTCTCTACTAAGCCTGATTTAACTGTTTACATGATAAGTACCATCTTCATAACATACCATCCTTATAACATGATAAATACCATCCTCATAACATGATAAATACTATCCTCATAACATGATAAATACCATCCTCATAACATGATAAATACCATCCCCATAACATGATAAATACCATCCTCATAACATGATAAACACCATCCTCATAACATGATAAATACCATCCTCATAACATGATAAATACCATCCTCATAACATGATAAATACCATTCTCATAACATGATAAATACCATCCTCATAACATGATAAATACCATCCTCATAACATGATAAATACAATCCTCATAACATGATAAATACCATCCTCATAACATGATAAATACCATCCTCATGACATGATAAATACTATCCTCATAACATGATAAACACCATCCTCATAACATGATAAATACCATCCTCATAACATGATAAATACCGTCCTCATAACATGATAAAGACAATCCTCATAACATGATAAATACCATCCTCATAACATGATAAATACTATCCTCATAACATGATAAACACCATCCTCATAACATAATAAATACCATCCTTATAACATGATAAATACCATCCTCATAACATGATAAATACCATCCTCATAACATGATAAACACCATCCTTATAACATGATAAATACCATCCTCATAACATGATAAATACCATCCTCATAACATGATAAATACCATCCTCATAACATGATAAATACCATCCTCATAACATGATAAATACCATCCCCATAACATGATAAATACCATCCTCATAACATGATAAATACCATCCTCATAACATGATAAATACCATCCTCATAACATGATAAATACCATCCTCATAACATGATAAATACCATTCTCATAACATGATAAATACCATCCTCATAACATGATAAATACCATCCTCATAACATGATAAATACAATCCTCATAACATGATAAATACCATCCTCATAACATGATAAATACCATCCTCATAACATGATAAACACCATCCTCATAACATGATAAATACCATCCTCATAACATGATAAATACCATCCTCATAACTGGTTCTGACACGTATTACTACCACGGTCAGGGAACCACATGGTCACGAATGTGGATCTCTCGATGGGTCCTACGTAAGTTATGGTAACTTGAAATACGCAACTTTACAGCAGAGCAGTTTAAAGTTGAAAATTGATGCCGTGGATACAATTTTTAATGGATCCTGTTAAAATTTGGTACAAAGGTCTTCGATGACTTTTTGTCCGTCTGTCTATTTGTGAAGGCCCTTTTTTAAAACGGCTGAAGTTTAACGGGTTGAAATTTGAAATATACATAGTTGTATTCCAAACTTAGCCTTATCATAAGAAATTTGACTAAAGGAGCGTCCCCACTGAGAGCATCGGCGAATATTCTAGTGGTTTGGACGTTGAGCCGAGCATTACAAAGCTTACTCACCACTCAAAGTTCGATGTCGGATGCTCACTACACTCCATCATCGACACGACGAGATGTGGAACCCTCAGTGCTAGATTCCGACGCGGAATCAATCAGTTTTTTCATGACAAGGAGAAGGCAAACGAGCACAGAAGACACCAGATTATCTAAAGATCTGCTTTCCATGCTATGTTCTTATTCTAATTCATTTATTCACTGTTATCACATGGCACAGATTGGTGTTAGTATCTTTTAAAACTTAATAGGTTAGTCCATGTGATACTCTGCAAGGGCACATTGTCTTCGTATTGTAGTGTTTTGGGATTACACAACCAGTAAAATTACTAGCTATAAGGCATTCCATTTTAGTTCTCAGTGTTGGAAATGTTTTTGCAGTCTTAGGAACGCAGTCGTAAGATTGCAGTCTAAGAATGCAAACGTCTCTGGATCCCAGATCCCATTTACCATCAGGCAGCTATTTTCATCATCATGTCAGCCGAAAGACGTCCACTGCTGGACATAGGCCTCCCCCAAGGCTCTCCACTCAGACCGGTCTTGTGCTTTTCGCATCCACCGCTTTCCCGCAATCCTTACAAGGTCGTCACTCCATCCTGTTGGAGGCCTACCCACAGCTCGTGTGCCGGTCCGCGGACGCCACTCAAGAACCTTCTGACCCCATCGGCCACTAGTCCTGCGTGCGATGTGCCCCGCCTACTGCCACTTCAGTTTAGCTATTTTATGCCTTAAAAATAATATTCTCCATATGAACTAGCTTGAGGTTGAACCTCTACAATTCATGGACATATGGGGTAAAAAGTTTTGCATCAGTGCATAACCAAACTGGAAAAGTTGGTACAAAAAGAACATAATTATTGGGTCGACGTTTCGTTTCGTTTTCGTTTAACCCTTAGGTGCATACGGTATCAAAAATGATACAAGGCTTTTTTTTCGTCTTTTTAACAAAATTCAGATAATTTAATTCCTTGTATTCTTAGACTACATAGTTGTTTTTCCATTTTGTGAGAAGAAGATAATTTTTACTACTTTTTGCATGGAGTATCAAAAATGATACCATTTATGTGTAAAATAATTAAAAAAAAAAAAAATGAGTATGATTTTTTAAATTATTTTTCCCGTAATCTAAATGCATTTTTCTATTACATATCTGTTTTTCAAACGAAAATATTAAATCATGCAGCTAAGGGTTAATTCAAAATGTATATAGCTTTATTAAAAAGTTATTCATTAGTACCGCAAGCTCAGGCTCAGGCCATCTGTTTTTGAGCTTCGATGACACCGATAAACAGATGATGATGATGATGGTGGTGATGATAATGATGATGATGGTGATGATGATGCTGCTGTAGATGCTGATGATGATGATGATGCTGCTGCTGATGCTGACGATGAGGATCATGATGATGATGAGATCTATTTAATCCTCAGCAGGGACATAGGGCTCGTAGAAGGGAAACATAATCCTTACGTCAGGGTTAAAACAAACGGAACAGGTGTTTCTAAAAACACTGTTTTGAGTCGAACTCTCTTTTTAACCGACTGTCTCGGAAGGAGGGTTATGTATGTCATGTGTTCTCTAACACGCTCTACAGGTTAAACGGCTTGATGGATTCCAACATAAGACGTCTAATAAGATTTGTCTTAGCTGTAGGATTTATAGGCCTAGTAATAGGCATAGTTACAAGGGAAGAGGCCGCCCTAGGCGTACTTTTTCGAATCAAATCGGATAAATACTGGAAAAGGGCCAAATCTTACCTATAAGTACCCGAAACCGACGTGCGTGCATGACTCGATGTATGAATGTTGAGGAAGCGAAAGAAATTTGTCAAGATCGTAGCAAGTGGAAAGAAGTGGTCTCTGCCTACCCCTCTGGGAAACAGGCGTGATTTAATGTATGTATGTATGTATGTATAGGCATAGTTACATCAAAGTAAGGAGACGGGTGAGGGGGGGTTATGTTTATTGTTTCTTAGACTTGTTAGACTTAACTAAACCGCTCATGTACAAAAAGCGATGAAGTGCACGAGAAGTTATATTTATAAAACGCTGTAATAAAGTTTTAAGCCATTGGGGGATATAGACGGAGCAATTTTAGAATACTTTTCAGAGTCAGCAATTCAACCGTTGAAAACTACGTGAATAGCAAACTTTTCGCTTTATTCCAGGCGTATGTCAGACCGTTACGAACGATAAGCTTTATGCAATTAATATTCATTATTACCCATCATCATCAGCCAATTGTGCAGTCGAATACAAAGGAATGCATAAAATCTTTCACCTTATTCTATTGAAGTATGCAAAAAAGTATACATATCGTATTTTTAATGTTCTGCTCTATTGCTGGATATACATAGGCATTGTAGCCACACAGTAATAGAGATAATACAAAAGAAATTTGCCACTTACGATTATTTCAAGTAGTTTGAATTGAACATAGCTATGCTATAGTTATTTAATATTGCTGCTTTGACTATGTAACCGGACAGTGAATGCTTGTCTTTCGGAAATAAATAGGTAAATACAAACTCAAGTTACAATTTTTAATTCAAATTATTTACTCAGCTTAAATAACTAGCTTATTATCTAATAAGGCGTATAGTCATCTATGTATGGATGACTGAATTAAATATTCAGATTTTAACAAGAATTTGGTAGTTAATATTTTCATAATTCCATATGGTTGCCGGGTTAGAGTTATGCCACTCCATGTCTTCCCGTGGATGTCATAAGAGGCGATTAAGGGAATAAAAGCTTGTTGTACTGTAAGGCGATGGGCTTGCAACCTGTCACTTAATACACTGGTAAGGATCTTAGCTCATAGATACAAAAATCTCTACACGCCCCTACGCTACTGATTATAACGTCTATGTTTCATTATTAGGCACGACTGTCGTATATATATTACTACTTTGACTGTACCTATATTGCCCTGTTAAACCAAATAGCAGTATGTCTAATAAAACTCCTGTAGCAATCACGACCTCATCACTAACGGACGAGGATTGAATATACTTTGGCAATCAAATCTGATTGTGTTCAGAATGATAGGCTCGAATGAATGCAAGAGCATGTTGATCGAAATTGAGTTAACAATGATCGGCACGGTGTCACAGCCGGCCATCTTATATCTCAATACGCGAGTCAATTTCCTTGAGCCGAGGCAGCTACCCGCTTCGATTATATTTACATATTCCACGCGCTTCCTCGCCATTTATATTCCAAAATACTCCTTAATTTACGTTAAAAGACATTAAAGAGACTTTAATTTCATTAAATTGAGAAACCATTTTTAACGACGGTTCTTAAGGAATCGTTATCCTAGTTAGAAGTGAGCCTGCTTACAAATTTTATTTCATAGAAAGGCAATTCTTGCCACGTGAGTAATTTGTTTTTATAGTCACAAGACCTATGCTAACCTATGTTAGAACCCGCAGTTCAAGCCTAGTTTCATTTAGGACTAGGTTAATTTATGTGAGATTGTCCCCTGATATTTATTTATTTATTTTTGGGTTAAAATGGGTTTACAATTTTTCATAAGTCCAACATAAACCCTGTAACGGCAGAGTGATTTATTTGCTATAGTGTAAACTTATGTATAGGCCTCGAAAGATTTCAAAAGAATTTCCACTTGTGAAATGTGTAATGATCGGCACGGTGTGACAGCCGGCCATCGTATATCTCAATACGCGAGTCAATTTCCTTAAGCCGAGGCAGCTAGCCTCTTCGATTATACTATTAACATTTCCCGCGCTGCCTCGCCAGCTTTAGCCCAAATTATCCTTTGAATTACGTTTAGAGACATTATAGAGACTATATTAATAATATTGAGAATCAATTTTAAAACGTGTGGTCGCCGGGTTAGAATAGTGCCACTCCTGTCTTCCCATGGATGTCGTAAAGGTGGGTACAGACTGGTGAAACGTAACATGCAATGTGTCATGCAATGAAAGAATTCACCGTACAAAGTGTGTTACCTTTCATGATACATTGCAGCAATGTGTACGGTGAATTCATGACACATTGCATGTTACGTTTCACCAGTCTGTACCCACCTTTAGAGGCGACTAAGGGAATAAAGGCTTGTAGTACTGTTGGACGATGCGCTTGCAACCTGTCACTAATAAGCTGGTAAACATCTTAGCCTATTTGTGCTAAATGTGGTAACTGAATTATCTACAAGTTTACCTTACTCTGGGATTACAGGTGTGAAGGTATGCATTCATGCAATTTTAAAACGACGGTGTTTGAGGATTCGCTAGCATAGTTAGTAGTGACCCTGCCTACAAAGCTAGAGTTCCCAGGTTCAATTTTATCGAAATTTTCTTTGAATCGGAGGGCATTTTTTGCCGCATGAGTTTTTTTTTTGGTAGTCATAAGTCTGACCTAACCTAACTTACGTAATTAATATTTAAGACATGCAGTTTTTGCAGAAATAAGTCTATGAGTATCATACGCAATGACATATTATTGTTCGGTTAAATAATACATTATTGCCTACAGTCTATTTTTTCTAACTTGAGCTAAGACGTAAACAAACATCATTCGATCACATATCACGTCATTCCGAAAGAATCACTCAATATACTCGTATGGTACCACAATAACTAAAAGACATTACTTTTAACACAAACGAATTATTTTTTACTAAATATTGCTTTAAAGTATCCTTAAAAATAATAATTTCTACGAAACTCTCTCTCACAGATTATCAAAACTGAATGTCAGTTTGGCATTTCATTTGTAGGGATGGGAAGAAGTGAATGAATAAATGATTAAGTAACGGTTTAACTGTTTGGAGGTTTTAATATACAATATTCCAAACATAAATTAATATAATTATCTTTTTAAACTAAATAGTTAGTGATAGTTATTATTATGTGTATAGGTAGTCTAGATGATATGACTAAATAATTTTATTCAGTCATCCGTAGATACATACATCAGTATCTACGGATGACTGAATAAAATATTTGTAATAAAGCGTGTTGTGATATTGAGTACATAATATCGTTATCAGTAGGTATCCACATGCATTTTTAGTCTGTAAAATTCACTATATCAATCATATTGAAGAACCCAAACCATATACGTATTTCACTCATTTCATTCATTCACTAAATAAATTTACACATTCACTCCATTATTCCCATCCCTATAAAATGTCAAACTTTAAAGATTCGCCATATTTGTTTACTACTTAGCTTAGCTCAAGTAAGAAAAAATAGACTGTAGGTGCAGAAGTTAAGGGATTTCCTGGCGAGGTGGTTAGCAGGCCGAGCAATAACGAGGCCTGCTAAAATACGAGTCAGGAAATCCTCGATTCCGCCGAGGCATACATATCCCTTTGCCACGCATGAACTCGGTTTTTTTAAATATTTAAGATTCGAGTTCATATCTACGTATAAAATACGTGGATCTTATTTTCTTCATATTTTGTGAAAAACGTAATTGTTGCCTTGAGGCAACACTGAGTTTTGAGATCAAAAATTACGATACAAAATCAGGGTCTGCAGGGCTGTCGTCATCGTAATCTAAACCATCTTCACTATTTGCACCATCATGCAGTGCACAATCAATATATATTCACTAAGATGGTATGTTGCCTACAGTCTACACTGTGATACAGAGGGTTAAAATGCTTTTCTCAAAATTTGCCAGGAAAAATACAATTATACATGATTATAAGTATTTTTAAAAATCTTTGACAAATTCGGAGAGAATGTTTGTTTGTTACTACGAGTATTGGTTAAGATAGTTCCACGCACGACGAGCCGCCGCCGCGCCGCGGACGGTATTTTTTTTAATAATCCTTTCGATTTTATACGCAGTAGAGAGAACTTTTGAAAAACAAAATGGACACAGACGGAAAGTGTTTTCATAATGGTTTTTTTACTTCTAGGAGTGAAATGAGGCACTTTCCGCCCTTGTGTTTCAATTGGAAAACCGTCTTTCCGAGCATGTTTGAAAAAAGCATTTTAAGTATTTATTTCTTAAGTCCCGTTAATTTGACCTAACCGTCAGATATTCAGGGATTAAAGTACATTAGTAATTACCTAACCTAACCTAACTGTTTTTTTTGGCAAATGATATAAATTGGAGTGACGTGAACGTACTGAGTTTTATTTCTACAAATTGTTAACGCATAAAGAAAGTAAAAACGTAATTAATTAAATCAGCAAAGTATTTAGGTGTACAAAAAACGTTTCATTCCATCACTATCATATTTCAATAAAACTAACGTAACTCTAATAAGAGTGGTATCATTTTTAAATTAATTCGGACGGGATAAGGTTGGAATTCAAATATAATTTATTTTTACTTACACAACTCACCTATCAAGTCTCTAGATTCAAGAACGTCCATGCTCAAAATTCTACGTGCGATTTCCACGTTTAGTTCATTTATTATAGAGTTGAACATAGCGCTGATGCCATCTAGATTTTTCACTTTTTTAGCAACAAGCCAGTAATCTAATCTCTTTATAATTTTCAGTGCCCGATTTCTCAAATTCTATTTAAAAAAGACCCAATAGGGAGTCATTTTGACTGAATTTTTAAAAGGGTTTACAATATGGAGTAACGTCAAAGAAGATCTATAAGTACAGCATTTGAGTTAGAACGCGAGGGTTGAATGTTTTTAAAGTAATTTTCAAGCACTTTGTTGTTATTTGTCTTTGATACAGAGGTTAAGTTAAGTGTACTCAAGGACCTCCATTTTAAATTGAGTTAGTTGATATGAAAAAGATTCGTTAAGATTATTTAATTTTATGTTTGTAAAAAATCGTTTAAAGTAGGCATCGTATATAGGGTAAAAGAGGACGGCAACATCTCCCGCAATTGGGAGATTATGTAGCTTTAGAAGGTACTATATTTTTCACAAATAATGATATAATATAAGTTGTATGTTTATTTGTAACTGTTTTTTAAATAACAGCTTATTAAATTTAAAAACAAAAAAAGTTTTAACCCTAAAGCCCGATTTACATAGGTCAATTACAGTGTCAAGGACAGTGGAGAGAAAAAATAGAAAACGATTCTATTTGGATCCACTGGCAAGGCAACTTGACTCACCACTGTCCGATCAGTTTACACTACAGCACGATTTACATTAGTCAAGGACAGTGTCAAGGTCAGTAGAGTGATAAAATAGAAAGCGATTCTATTTGGATCCATGCAACTTGACTCGCCACTGTCCGATCGGTTTACACTGTCCACTATCACCGTCTACTGTCCTTGGCCAATATAAATCAGGTTTTAAAGCTAATATGGTCAGTAACTTATGGCTTACGCATTCTGCAAAAGTTAAACCTTACTATTAGACAAGAAACATAAAAAAATTTTTTTTAGGTATTGTTACAATTATGCAAGTAATTTATCTTGTAAGTGTTTGTTTTTAACGACAATGGCCGTTAAAGTACCTTAATTTAATAAATGGTTATTAAAAGACCCGCTTAAAGCAACGAGTCATATTTGTACAAATATGAAATTTTAAATTTGAGTACAACTAGATTTTCTAGCGCACGCCCGAAACTTTTTGATTGAAAATATTGTCTCCCCTCTACCCCCATTTTTCCCCTTTATATGAATTTTTAGCTTCTTTAGTGCACTACATTTTTAGCAAATTACGGAACCATTTCATAAATAAACTATTAAATTCTGCCAGCGATTTCCCCCACGTAGAATTCATAATTCTGACATCCTATGGGAACCGTACATTTTTCAGGCTAAAATTGGTGAAAATATTAGCATAACGGCATTGCATCTTAGTCTTCAGGGTTTGCAACGCATTTGAAGTCTTAGGATTGCGGTCTTGCGATTGTAGTCTTGAGAACCCTAATGTCTATGGATCTCAGGTCTCTCTTACCATCTGGTGGAAGGAGAGCTCGTGTGCCTACGCCTTGCCTTAAAAAAATCTATCTATGTGCTAAATTTCATCTAAATCAGTTCATTGAGCCCGGCATGATTGAGTTACAAACATCTATCCGATTCGACGAAGCGGTGGCCTAATTGGTAGTAATCTTGCCTACGAAACTAGAGGTCTTGAGTTCAAATCCCAGGGCAGATATTTGTGTGATAGGCGCGAATATTTGCTCTTGAGTAATGGATGTTTTCTATTTAAGTTTATATTTCTCCTACCCGTAGTACAAGCCTAGAGCTTAGTTTGGGGCTAGGTCAATTGGTGTGACATTGTTCCTTGATATGTATTTATTTACTTATTCATTTTATCCATCCAAACTTTCGCATTTTTATAGTAAGATAATATTGATAGTAGTATTCGCAGTTAAAACCAACCCTATCTGTCTCTTTCAATTCTTTCTCACTTATCAAACGTGCCATATCATCAGTTTCGATAATATAAATACAACTCGCTTTCACAACACCCTATATCACGCTTCCAGTCAGGTCAAAAATAAACCTAAGATACAATGAAATTGAGTTGATTTTGCAAATCGTATTAAAATACGATCAGGGAAAGGTTACATACCCTCGTCAAGAAGCTGTCATGTAGCATCAGGGGATTATTCTAAAGCAAAATCGCGAACGATAAGTATGGTAGAGACATAGGGTTGAGCCCAAATATTTGCGTCTTGCTCAAACTCGCGGTAAATGTACGAGAGGTAAATAGCTTCTAAACCGAATTCAAGTCTTGTCTCATTATTCTATTCATATTGTTTTTTTTTTTAAGTCAGATTGCAGAAAGACATTGTAATTCCAACAATTAGGCTGCCTGTCTACTGGAATGAATCCACCAATAGTTATTTTTTTTCCTAGCCTCGCTCAGCGCAGCTTTCCTATTGGTGATATTTCTCGCGGTGAGCTGCCTCGCTCCGCTCCAATGGACAAACAGCCTTAGTTTGATTAAGAACGCACCGAATTTTCCACTTTTGGACCTTATTACAATGCAAAAAGGGAATGAAGTGGATATATCTCTGTAAACTCGACTGATCCTATTCTAAAAATATGAACAAGAAGTGAACACCATACTGCAGACAACCCTCATGCCGCTACACCACATTTTATGTTTTCGGAGAAACTGCAGAAGGGAATACACATACCTTCAAGCCTTCATTCCCAGAGTTAGGCAGAGCTACAGAATTACCAACTCTAAAAATTTGTTGACAATTCTGTAACCACATTTTGGACAATTAGGCTAAGATGTTTATGTGGATGTAACAGGTAGCAAGCCCATCGACTTACAGTACTACAAGCCTTTATTCCCTTAGTTGCCTCTTACGACATCCACGGGAAGACATGGAGTGACACTATTCTAAGCCGGCAACCACACGGGATAGTAATTTAAAGTAATAGCCCTTTCATAAAAACTTTATACGTTACTCTTCTTGCACACCACAAAAATACCTAGTTGGTAGTGACCCTGCCTATGAAGCTATCAGACCCGGGTTTAAGTATGACGATATTTTTCCCAAAACGTTATTTTTTCTGGTTGAAATCTTTCCATTCGCGTATTTACTAGTATATTTTGTTCAGTAGCTTATTTTGCCGACGATTTTTTTCGGAACAGAAATATTTCCATCATCATAATTTCTCAATCTGTATTTATTTCAATGGATAAATCATTTCCACAGAGTCGACGGAGCTCCTACTTCTGGCCCTTTCGGGCCTGCTGAAAGCTAACATAACATAAACCTACCAGCTTATCTAGGCCTAATTACCATGTGGGGCTTTGTGACTGGGAAAAATACAGAAAGGAAAATATGCGAACAGGAAAAATTAAGAATAGGGAAAAATGCGATTGGGAAAAATTGCGAATGGGAAAAATCCCAATTGAAAAAATTGCCACGCGTAATAATTGAGTTTGGTAAACAGATTGATAATCCGGTCAATGTGTGTAAGATTGTCTCCTGATGTTTATGATATTATTTACTGTTGCAGTAAAGAATACCCACAGAAATTCGGTAACGCTAAATTACATTGATTATCTGTTCTGATGGGGAGCGGATTACAGAATGTCGGGGGATTATGTTGTGATTTGGTGTTATTATTTATGGCTCTGATAAGTAATTTACAGTTTCTAAAGCTAACGTACTAAAGACCTTACTTATTGCATGGGTAAAACCAATATATTTTTAAAGAATGAAACAAATTTCCCCATAGAAATGATTAACAGTGATTTTTTAACATAAAATTATAAAAATAATTTGATCGTATTGCCCCGGCCTATAAGCGAACATAGTATAGAGGGTCAGACGGCTGCAAGCGACTTGGTTTTATTTAAGGTTTATAAGACATGGACATAAATACGACTTTTGTTTTTACTTTTTAATAATGATCAAGTTTTTACTTGTGATGTCGAAGAATCCATAAAACTGTGAGGCATGGTATATGTTTTGCTTTCAGCGATTGCTTAATTATGAGAAAAAAAAACCACATCCTCATCAGTTCATCCGTTGAAGAACTACGGTGCCATATACAAACACACACACACATACACTTACACGTCAAACTTACAACACCCCTCTTTTTGCGTCGGGGGTTGTAAAGAAAAAAAAAAAGATAAACAAATACTTGCAACCAAGCAAATTCTAAAACTAAACCAATGCTGTTTCTTTAATAAATAAAAACATGGATTCCCTTTCATCAGTTTTTAACTTCTTACGACAAAGTACTTTTAAAAGTTCAGAGAGCGGACCAGACCAAGTCCACAGTTTTATTTAGGCACGAAGTAAATACTAAATCCGCTTTCACCACTGGACTTTTCAACCCAAACACAAAAAGAGAGGTATCTATATATCTGTGTGTCTGTGTGTTTGTACGTCTGTCTGTACCAATGAATTTCCCTAACGGGATCGATTTAGACGCGGTTTTTAATAGATATCTGATAGATAGCTGGTATAATCGGGATGATTTAAGAAGGGCTTTGACAATGATAAAACTGAACCTAGCATTGCCTACCTATATAAAATAAAACAAAATGCGTAGTTGAGCAGGAAAACGCGTCAAACATAGAAGTATTTTTTTAAATTATTATGCCAGAGATACACACTGAAAAAACATTTAGAACAGTTTCAACAAACGGTGAAGCAGTACCTTACATAAAACAATATAGGTAACACCAGGTATTTGTTCGACTTATTGCCAATTTTACCAAACGATGTTAATAGAAGGGAGAATAAATGAAAATTAAATAGGTAAGTACTGTCACCAGCAATAATATATTATCCAACATTGGGCGCAAAAATATCTAACACGTCTTTATTGCTATATTTATTGTACATTATAATAAATTACTTAAATAAATATGAAAGCGTAAAGTAACCACATAAAAAATGATATGTTTTTAAACAAAAACACACCGCGCATGTTTGTTTACGTGTACCTACTTTTTTTTTAATTTGTGGCAGAACGCTGTGAATTAATTCACGATATTATGTACATTGCGGAAATATTCATTTTTTGGTATTTTGATTTTAAACGTAAAATTTACGTTCCCAGAGGGAAATTATTTTGATGCGCGCCACAGGGTCAGTTGTTGCGTTTTTCCAATACGCAGTGAAATTGCAGTTGGAAATTACTTGCACCAGTGACTCGTGTTTGATACATGATTTTAGAACGTTTGCCGGCTCAATGAGTGCGTGATGCACTATTATCCGCTTTACGGATGTAAAATTCACATTTGTAGCATTTGGGATAGACTACGAGCATGATAATAAAATATAGTACATTTAAAAAAATAACATTGTATTATGCCTTTTTTAATTTCCCTCAGTCCCCTAGGATTTATTGATAGGATCCATTAATGGGGTCAAATAGACTTTTTGTACATTTAAATCCATTAAAGGAGTCGACTGGGCTTAAATGTAAACTTAAATCCGTTTGGAGTCGTTTACACTTTTTAACACACTGGGATCCATCAATAAATTAAGATAATTATACTACTCGTACGAAGTCTACAAAGATCCATGAATAATTTTTATTTAACTTTTTATATACCGGGATCCATCAATAGATTTTAGTATACTACAATGTTCATTAGTATCCATCAATTGATGGATTCAAGTTAATATTTTTTTCGATAAAATCCATTGTTGGATACTCATTTATAACGTAGTTTACAAAGATCCATTGATGGATCGAAGTGTTATTGAGAGTGCAACAGAATCCATTGATGGATCCATCCAGAATTGTATTAAAAAGTGTAATTGACTCCAAATGGATTCAAGTATACATTAAGAGTTCACTCTAATCCATTAATGGATTTGAATGTACAAAAGTCCACTTGACCCTAGTGGACGGAGGGTTTAATTCGTTTGTAAAACAAACAAGTACTTACGTATTAAGTTTTTAACAAGTATTAACTGCAGGTTTCGCCTGCGGTATTAAATATAATGCCTTTGACTTTGAAAGGGCCGTTAAGTTCCAGTGCATTACACTGTGCTGGTTTTCAGCACGGCTATTAAGTCCACAAACCTCCCATTCTAAAGCAATTTCTGCCTTTTAATTATTTAACCTTTCAGTGTTATAATTATGTAACTCCAACCTTACCGCTTTAAATATGGAGTGACGACCTTGTAAGGATCGCGGGGACGCGGTGGATGCGAAAAGCACAAGACCGGTCTGAGTGGAGAGCCTTGGGGGAGGCCTATGTCCAGCAGCGGACGTCTTTCGGCTGACATGATGATGATGATGAACCTTACCGCAGCTAAAGGAAAACATAAGAAACAAGATGGAGTTCAACCCGGACTCGCGCACCGAGGGTTCCCTACCTAAAGAAGGCGGTTCACTAATGTTTGACCAAAAAATTATTGACAAATGATCATTTGGCAAACGAGACATTTGACAAAAGTATCATCTTACAAAAACTCACTTAGCAATTGGTCATTTAGCAATTTGTTTACCTATTTCTGGGCAGAAAAAATAACAACCTCGAACGAAGGCCAAGGCGAGAGCCAAGGTCCCGCCTTTGCCTTCTAACCTAACCTATCCGAGTCGGTTATGCCCTGATTCGTCTTCCTCGTAAAATGTAAATTTAACTGTTGACCATTTGGAAAAGTAAGTCATTTGTAAAATGACTAGTAGTAAAATGATCAATTGACTTAACATTTTTTTGCAAAACGTTGTTTGTCAAGTGTAATTTTGCCAAATGACTTTTGGTCAAACGGCAGGACACCAAAGAAGGTACTATACTCTAGGTACTATATTCCGATACGAAGAATAGAATCAGCAGGAGCTCAACTCACACTTGATAATTTGTTAGTATATGTTGATTTTCAGGATTTGTTTCTGTAATCATACCAAATTTCACGCTTGTATATTTTACCGTACGGGTATGGAAACCTCCTTTATTATTTCACTTTCTTTCATTATTTTTAGTATCAGCAAATCCGCCGTAACGACGCATATTCTAAAATGAAACGTTGTCTATTACGGCTCAAAAGTTACTGCTCTGTACAGGACGGCTGACGGGCGGACGAGATTACACTTTATACCAGATCACCAGATTCAAAATAAGGATTAATTTACAGTAGTTGTTTTGTGAGGAGGTTCCTCTCTCTGCAGCCCTTACCACCTTGCTCCGATTCCGCTGGCAAACGTAAAAAATACTGCCCCGTGTGGTTGCCGGGTTAGAATAGTACCACTCCATGTCTTCCCGTGGATGTCGTAAGAGGCGACTAAGGGAATAAAGGCTTGTAGTACTGTTAGGCGATGGGCTTGCTACCTGTCACTAATATACATTGTTAAACATCTTAGCCTAATTGTGCAAATTGTGGTTACAGAATTATCAAGAAGTTTTAAGACTTGTTGGTAATTCTTTAGCTCTGCCTACCCCACTCTGGGAATGAAGGCGTGAGTTTGTGTGTGTGTGTGATATCATGTTTAAATTTGTAGATACAATAAATAGTTGCAACAAGCATCAGGGAGCCAAGATAGTACAATGTTTTTGAAACTACTCCGAGTCAGATGCGATTGTCGCTGTATGCGCTTTAATGCACTTTGCAACTCGCTCGGAGTTTGCAACAAAAATGTTTCCTCTGCGACATTAACTCCGGGTCAGTGGCGACCCCTAGCGGTGCCAAATAAACACCATTTTGGGGTTAGGGTTGTTTTTAGATAGCAAAGTTTAGTAAAGTTGTAGATAGATCCGTTGATGTTACCTAGACGGAACACGAATAAATTTAATAATACAACGAGTAAAAGAAAAACATTACAAATGAAGAAGACGGCATCTTTACCTTCAGCGTCACGTTTTTACAAGGCTGGTTCTGTTTGTCACCAAAACTGGTGCCAAACAATGCAGTCAGTTGTTGCTTTAAACTGTTTTGTAGTGTGTTGTTTATTTTCATGTGTAATTTTAAAGGTGCCTTATATTTCAGTAGACTGAATTGTTGTTTAGGCTGCAAGCTGCAAGTACTAAATGGCCACTACCCATTTGCAGCCTTTTGTTTAATCTGCGTCACCATCAAATCAACACGTGGCAACTGAGTGACAATAATAGGTGATCTTATCTTTGAGTCTGGCTATCTCTCTCTCCCCCTCTCCCTCTCTCTTGGTTGACTTTTATATTATTGTATGTTGGCTCCGTAATAAACCACATAAGTTAATTAATCTAGTATTTTATTGAGGATACGACACTAAGCGTGAAACTTTAAAATCTTTAAACGCGTTTTTCTCGAAAGTGTTTGTTTTTTGTTTCGTGTGTGTTGTTTCGTGTGGTTGCCGGCTTAGAATTGTGACACTCCATGTCTTCCCGTGGAAGTTGTAAGAGGCGACTAAGGGAATATAGGCTTGTAGTACTGTTAGGCGATGGGCTTGCTACCTGTCACTAATACACACTGTTAAACATCTTTTTTTTTTTTTATAGCATGGGAAGGTAAACGAGCACACAGGTCACCTGATGGTAAGTGGAAACTGTGACCCATAGACATTCGCATTCACAAGTCTGCAAATGCGTTGCCAACCCTGAGGACTAAGATGGAATGCCTCTATGCTAGTCATTTCACCGGCTGTCTTATCCCCAAACCGGAACACAACGATGCAAACACTGCTGCTTGGCGGTAGGTTAATGGATAAGATGGTGGTACCAACCCGGACGGACCCTGCACAAGGTCCTCCCACAAGTAAAACCTAACCTTAGCCTAATCTTAGCCTAATTGTGCAAATTGTGGTTACACAGTTATCAACAAGTTTTTAGAGTTGTTGGTAATTCTGGTAGCCCTGCCTACCCCACTCTGGGAATGAAGGTGTGAAGGTATGTATGTTTTTTTTATGGCATAGGAAGGCAAACGAGTACACAGGCCACCTGATGGTAAGTGGAAACTGTGGACTAAGATGGAATGCCTCTATGCTAGTCATTTCACCGGCTGTCTTATCCCCAAACCGGAACACAACAATGCGAACACTACTGCTTGGCGGTAGGTTAATGGATAAGATGGTGGTACCAACCCAGACGGACCCTGCACAAGGTCCTCCCACAAGTAGTAGTATGTTTTTTGACTTGTAGCGTTTTCCCGTTGGACGGCAGCCGAGCTTGTGACACAAATATTCGCAGTCGAACCCGGAACGTTGTAAATCCAACTTCATTTACATCAATCATCAAACCGTAAAACAAGTTCAGTGTTGAGTTCACTCAAACAATAGTGGAAGGAAATTTATGTCTTCCGGCTATTATTATAGGGGCTGGATCGGCGTGACGTGTCAAGCGTTAATGTTTTATGAGACGTCATGAATATTTATGTGGAATGAGTGCGACAGAGTAAATACACGAGTGGTTGGTTGAGTTTGTATTTAAATACAAATTAAATGAGTTCCGTTTTGGGGTTCCTTACCCGAATCCAGTCCAACGGGACCCTATTATAATATGCCTACGATGTCCATCCGTCCTAACTTAAAGAGCTATCTTTTGAACCGCAATAAATAGATTTACTTGTGGGAGGACCTTGTGCAGGGTCCGTCCGTGTTGGTACCGCCATCTTATCCATTAACCTACCGCCAAGCAGCAGTGTTCGCATTGTTGTGTTCCGGTTTGGGGATAAGACAGCCGGTGAAATGACTAGCATAGAGGCATTCCATCTTAGTTCACAGGGTTGGCACGCATTTGGATTTACTGTCATTAGGTACAAATGGAAAATCGTCCACTTGAAATTATTCGTCCAATTTGAAAAATTACAATTTGAAATACATCCTAAAGGAAAATTGTCTAACCAGAATAATGTTGAAAATAGAATTATGTCCCATAGTAAAATTGACAAATAAGATACAGGTCCAAAAATATATGTCCATTTGTATTTACGTACACTCAGTAAAAAAATCAATTGTGAATATATCCCATTGAATTATCAAACCCCTCCCCTGAATTATATCAGAACAATAATTTATATGTTGGCCTTAATTCATATAAAACTACATTAACTTGGTGCATATTTTATTTTGCTCAAAAAATATAATGGACGGAATTGCATTCGGGCTTAATTAATTTACAACGAAAATAAATTTGGTCATATATATTTTTCGGCATAATTACATTTTGACTAAATTGTTTTTGGACACTATTACTTTTGGCCCAACTTCAGAATGGTTATTTCAGGTGGACGATTTTCCATTTGTACCTAATGACAGTAAACCCGCATTTGCAGTCTTGTGAATGCGAATGTCTATGGGTCACAGTTTCCACTTACCATCAGGTGGCCTCTGTGCTCGTTTGACTTCCCAAGCCATAAAAAAAAAATAGGTAACGGAGTTTCTTTTCTTCAGAAGACATATTATTATGGTGGATTCATCGTTGCCTAGTATACATAGTACAGTCGACTACGAAGAAATGTATCCACTTTTGGACCTTATTACAATGCATTAAGGTGAAAAAGAGTGGTTGGTAATTCTGTAGCTCTGCCTACCCCACTGGGAATGAAGGCGTGAGTTTATGTATGTATGTAAGGTGAAAAAGTGGATACAAAATGCATTTAAAATTTAAATTTAAAATACAATATTTCCTGCCACATTATACACCCGAGCGATTCAGACAATGTCTTATTAAGTATATCAATTGAAAAAATAATTATTGAGGTCACATTTTTTTTTTACACGGCTCATATTTAATTAGAAAAAAACCCTCACAATCGTATCAGCTCGGGTGTAAAGGGATAGGGAAGGGAAGGGAGAGAGGAAGGGACAGGCATTTCACATCCACCCTTCTCACAATCATACAATCGAAATATATTTAAAAAAACACAACAAAACAATAATACAATACAGAGACAGAGATCATTGAGGTGCCAAAAGGCTCAGGCTAAACCTTTGCTACGATTTAAAAAAAAACCGCAGCGCCCATTTTCAGCCTGCACCTTGGCCTACTTTGCAGTAACATAATACGTGATACATCTACTACTTGTAGTCGACGGAAAAGCCTAGAGCTTAGATTGGGACTAGGTCAATTGATATTTATTTATTTATTTATTTGCAGTGGAGACCATGGGACCTTGGTCAGCCAATATGAAAAGCTTTATAATGGCTCTGTCATCCCGGCTCATAGACACCTCCGGAGATCCTAGAGCTGGTGCTTACCTCCAAAAGGATTGGGCTAGCTATCCAGATAGGTAATGCAGCCAGTGTCATAGGGACTATGCCGCGAGCGGACATGCTAGAGGGGGTGTTGTTTTTATAGTGGTAATTATTATTTACATACATACATACATAGGTACATAAACTCACGCCTTCATTCCCAGAGTGGGGTAGGCAGAGCTAAAAATTACCTACAACTTTAAAAAGTTGTTGATAATTCAGTAACCTCATTTTGCACAAATAGACTAAGATGTTTACCAGCGTATTAGTGACAGGTTTATTATTTACATCTTTAACACGTTCACGGACAGTAATAAAAAACCATTTTAATTTGACCCCCGTATTTATGACGCCCATGCTATAGCCGGTATGATACACGACTGCTATAGCATCCGCGTCCATGAACGTGTTAATATTTGAGTAGCTTAGTTTTATTTTAATTTAAATGAGTTTCGTTTTAACTTTTAATTGTGTTTAAAATGACAATAAAAATATCTCACCAAGTAAATTAATATTGAGTATTATTCTTGTTTAAATCACTTGCATCGTTCGTTACCTTAGACTATCTTGAGAGCAAGAAACATCTCAAACACACTCCGAGTTCTTAACGTGATTAATAGAACCAACAGTTGCTAAACTAGTTTCAATTTAAACTACGCTTGTGATTAAACGTACTGCGGAGGCTGTAATTTGAACTATCACAATCTGACAAATTCCAGGTAGAGAAAGACGGAGATATATACTATAAATAAATAAATAAATAAAAACACTCTTTATTGCACAAAAATATAAATATAAAACCAATGTACAAAGGCGGACTTATCCCTAAATAGGATTTCTTCCAGCTAACCCTGAATTAGATGAGTTAGGACAATGCATAGGGTTGGACACATACAAGTTTGCACAAAAAATATCAAAAACAGATGATAATACTTATAAATAAATAAATATTAAACGAATAAGCCAGTACTCAAAGTAATATAAACTTAGATACCTACATATAAAACTCACATGTAATATATAATATGTATATATAAATAAATAATAATAAATAAATATCAGGGGACAATGTCACACCAATTGACCTAGTCCCAATTTAAGCTCTAGGCTTGTATTATGGGTACTAGACAAGGATATAAATACTTATATAGAGAAATAAATATATACTTCAATAAATAGTAAATATCTGCCCTTACCGGGATTTGAACCCAGGACCGCTAGCTTCGTAGGCAGGGTCAATACCAACTAGGCCAGCGCGTCGTCAAATGCACTACATTTATATATATATATATATAACTATAATCATTATAGGAACTTGGCTTCACGACTCATTCAGCCACAACGTTATTAAATTTCGAGTGAGCTACAGAAGGCGACAACGGAAGCTCATTTCAAAGTGGGACACCACGGACTCTGAAGGATTTGGCATATAAACGATTTTTATTAGACGGAACCGCAAGGGAAAGATTGGCGCTGGAACGCAGGCGATTATTTATTGGATATGCTTATCATTAACGTGAAAGTGATTGTATGAAATGTATGAAATTGACGTAGGCGCTTGACGCGATCCTCAAACAACGTCAATCGTATACGTTTTGTATAACGATATCGAACGCCAAATGCATCTAGCCTAGGGCCTCTGTATATTTACGACAGCGATGACGAACAACGAATGAATTTTGTGAAGGGTTTTGAAAACTCTATGTTTTTTTTCTTTATTTAATTAGGCACGAGGAATGTTGTTTCAGCAAACAAGAAAGAAATTGGTGGATAGTTTTAAATATTGGCGAAAAGTTTCTGTTTTACTCATTATAAAGGAAAACAATAACGGTTAAATTTGAAACTGATAAAATAACAAGCGGTTGTTACTTAATATGAACTGGGCCACTATTCAACACGGTAAAAAACAAATCTTTTTTTTTTTTTTTTATGGCATGGTAAGGCAAACGAGCACACAGGCCACCTGATGATAAATGGAAACTGTGACCCTATGCATTTGCATTCATAAGACTGCAAATGCGTTGCCAACCCTGAGGACTAAGATGGAATGCTTCTATGCTAGTCATTTCACCGGCTGTCTTATCCCCAAACCGGAACACAACAATGCTAACACTGCTGCTTGGCGGTAGGTTAATGGATAAGATGGTGGTACCAACCCGGACGGACCCTGCACAAGGTCCTCCCATAAGTAAGTAAGTAGTTTTTGGCCTCCGATCGTGTTGTCAATGTTTTGATAGCTCTTAAATTATTTAGATGATAGTAATGGATGATGATTATATACAGGTAACATTTAGTGGCTGTAATTTATCCTATCAATAAATTATTTATTTCTTATGCATACAAGTAAAAACATCCAGTGAGTTTTGACACATTTTCCTGCTCAACTGCGCATGAGTGTATTTTTTTTTTAATGTGGGATTCATTGTTTTATATAATGCTAGGTTATGTTTATTATTATATAAGCAATATTTAAAAAACGACTGACTGTTGAGTTTCTTCCGGCGTTTCTTCTCAGCTAATATTAAATATATTTAAAAAAATGACTGACTGCTGAGTTTCTTGCGGCGTTTCTTCTCAGCAGTGGTCTCCTCTTGTGAAGCGCTGGTAGATTCTTGACGTGTAAAAGTGCCCGTGCGGCCTACTTACTGAATAAATGTCTTTATCTTATCTTTATCTTTATCAGTGGTCTCTTGTGAAGCGCTGGTAGATTTTTGACGTGTAAAAGTGCCCGTGCGGCCTACTTACTGAATAAATATCTTTTATCTTTTATTACCCTATTCCTTTTGCAATCGGGTAAAAAGACCAATGTCACAAATCGTGCAAACTTCTTTATCTGTCGGCCACATTATACTCATGAATAAAGGAACCCCACTAATCGTTGGATCTAAGCGAGTTTTGATACCTGGCCTGTCTGGAAAAACGTAATCGCTACGGGAAAACAAATTTTATTTTGAACGAGCTTTTAAGAGAGAATAATATAGCTTTGTGTATTATTGCCGTGTGGTTGCCGGCTTAGAATTGTGCCACTCCATATCTTCCCGTGGAAGTCGTAAGAGGCGACTAAGGGAATGAAGGCTTGTAGTACTGTTAGGCGATGGACTTGCTACCTGTCACTAATATACACTGTTTAACATCTTAGCCTAATTCTGCAAATTGTGGTTACACAGTTATCAACAACTTTTTAGAGTTGTTGGTAATTCTGTAGCTCTGCCTACCCCACTCTGGGAATGAAGGCGTGGAGGTATGTATGTATGTATGTGTATTATTTTATTTTTTTGGAGATCCTAGAGCTGGTACTTACCTCTCCCAAAGGATTGAGCTAGCTATCCAGAGAGGTAATGCAGCCAGTGTCATAGGGACCATGCCGCGAGCGGACCTGCTAGAGGGGCTGTTCTTTAGTGGTGATTATTATTTACATCTTTAATATTGGAGTAGCTTAGTTTTATTTTAATTTGAGTAGCTTAGTTTACCTTCACGCCTGTAATCCCGGAGTGGGGTAGGCAGAGCTACAGAATTACAACTTCAAAAAGTTGTTGACAATTCCGTAACCACAATTTGCACAAATAGGCTAAGATGTTTACCAGCATATCAGTGATAGGTTGCAAGCCCATCGCCCAACAGTACTACAAGCCTATATTCCCTTAGTCGCCTCTTACGACATCCACGGGAAGACATGGAGTGGCACTATTCTAACCCGGCAACCACACGGGGTTAGTTTAATTTTAATTTTAATAAGTTTAGTTTTAACTTTTGATTGTAGAACCTATATTATACCTAATGCTTTGTGTGTACTTGGAGTTTTTAAAAGGATCTCGATGGTTTGATGTAGATGTGGTTTGGTATGAAATTTTCAAGATTCAATCGGCGATGGCAACTCGGTAGAACCATGTTGTCTTTAGTTTATAGTTATTTAGTTGTTTATCCAATGAACTAAATGTACAAATAACCTACTCATCTAGATGTAAAAAAAACGTAACTTCACGCCTGTCTCCCAATGGGGTAGGCAGACTATGGAACACCAGGTGCACCGGTCTAAACATACAATATGCGCTTCCTCTACATTCATCAATCTCTTCATACACGTACGTAGGTTTCGGGTGCTTTTTATTTGGCCCTTACTCAGTACATCGCGAATCTGATCACAAAGATATAAAAAAAAAAATGTACTATCAGCCGCCACACATAGAGCCACCTATTTTTTTGACACTTCTTACGACTTGAATCATAGCGTCACAGTGACACAGTTCTATGGTGGGTCAGGGCTCCATTGGTCTGGTAGTACAATTTTTACCTTTGCGAATAATACATTTTATAGACGTGTTATGGTATGGTTTAAACTCGGCACTCGTTTAAATCCCTAGAGATTAATAAGGAGCTTTAGTCCCGATGTGTTAAAGTAAAATTTTAAGAGTTTATCTTTATCAAAATTCGGAATTTTCCTGCAATGTCTTCATAGATTTATTTTAAATCGCTTATTTGAAAATCAAACCAAACCTTAATATCAAATATCACGGGAAAATGTCACACCAATTGACCTAGCCCCAAACTAAGCTCTAGGCTTGTACACACAGCAATACATCTAGCTATACACTTCAGAAATCTGAAATATTGCATGAAAGAGTGTCGCACTAGAATGCATAGAAGTTGACATGCTACACATAATATACATCTCTTTCTTTTTTTCTCTGCTCTGTCTTTAATGGTTAGTTAGGTGTGATATTGTATGTACTATGGGTACTTGACAATAATATAAATACTTATGTAGAGAAAATATACTGAAATACATAAAAAACATCCATAACTCTAAATATCTGCCCTTACCGAATTTGAACCCGGGAGCCACTACTAACTATAGGCCTCTACTAACTAACTCACGACGACGTCCGTCGCCAATTGGGACTATTTCGTGACAACAGGGGGGTTATTATGACACAGCAATGAAGTTCATTTTACGGCGAACGTAAAGGACAAAGCTATAGCAGTTATAATAGCTCTGTCCCTTTCTTGCAGCGTAAACTTTACGCGAGAAAGGGACAGAGCTATTATAACTGCTATAGCTTTGTCCTTTACATTCGCCGTAAAATGAACTTCATTGCTATGTCATAATAACCCACCGGTTCTTTTGTTTGTGTTAGTATTTAGTTGCGTCTTGTGTGTCCGTTTCTCACTAATAAGTGTTTTTCCTTCTTTCTAATACAAATAAGGTAGTATTCGAGTTTTCTGCAATAACAAAAAAACCAATTAGTGTGGCGGTCGTTGGTTGATTCACGTGTCCATTATCCATTGAATGAAGGGTAAACGGGTATTTCTTATGAGTATTTCCACATTCCAGTCACTAAGTTAATACGGGGTAGCCAGTATGAGGAAATGAGGTATACTAATGCAGCTGTATCGTTATTACACGGCATTTGCTGAAACATTTTTTTCCACTGGAGTTCTATAAAACGCTTATATTGATATCGTTAACGGTATCACAATACCACTTATAGCGAAACCGAAACGTAAAAACAAATTGAAATTGGTAAAGATAGAATTATATTAAATAATCGCAAAGAGACTAAAAATAAGAGTATAGTAGTTGCCCGCAACTCTGTCTGCGTAGAAGTTATTAATTTGGAAATGGAACTCCAATTTTTTTTGGGATAAGAAGTATTCAAAAGTATCAAGTATAGTAAAAAGCGTAAAAATGAGACAGACTGACACAGTTTTAACTTCAAATTTATAATTGCAATATTTAATAAGAGCATGGATGGATTATTATCTTATGATACATTAAATAAATGATGTTGTTAAGGTTCTTTTTTTTAAGGCGAGGCTTACGCTCCAGAAGCCCCAATATACCGCTTTGCCCCCGCAGGGCTCGTTTCCTACATAATTATATTCTTGATTTTACCTAATATTCACTATATTTTATTATTTATTATTGGGGGGTTGAGATGGGCCTTGTGAGCCACTTCGACCATTGCTGATCTTTTATAGCAGCCCTTTGTTTAGAGCTCACCGCAAAGGCCCGTTGCGTCCAGGAATTTCCAGATGCTTTGGGCAGTGAGGAGTTGTATCTCTTGTGGGTCCATTATATGTCGCCCTAGGTGGATACTTCTGTTGCGCATTAGTGGTCAGCAGGAACAGAGGATGTGCATTGCTGTCCACTCTGTCTCCTGACAGAACCTGCATGTCGCGTCTTGTTTCATACCCATTACACACAGATGTCTGTTCAGTTTGCAGTGGCCAGTTAGGATCCTAGTCACTGCGCAAGACTTTTCTCTTTTGAGTTGTAGAATCTCTTTGGAGAGCTTGCTTTTGAACCCTTTAATTAGTGTTTTCGAGTGATATTGTCCTTTTTTTGACTTCCACAGCTCGATCGCCCTAGATTTGTACAGGTCATTTAGCAGAGAATAGGTTTTGCGTTTTGTGATGCCACAAAACGGCTCCGGGCCGTACTATGTCTAATAGATTAACCCAGTGGTTGGATAACCGCATCAAGTCAAAATAATGGGATAAATTCAATATACAGGGTTATTGGTAAGTCGACCTATTCCCCTTTAGGGGTTATGGGAGAGGTCATTAGCAATCATTTTGGTCCCATAATACCCAACGCAAAAGTGAACCATTTCTGAGATAATTTAAATGTAAGTTTTTTGCTAAAAAGTCAGGAACGCATCGCCAAATTTTTCCAAAAAAAAAAAAAAATAACTAATTAAATCATTTATTTTAATAGCTTTTCTACAAGGTAAAATTGCTGTTCTTATGCAATATTAAAAGAAGAATTATCTGTACACATTTAAGAATGCGAGACCAAACAAATTATCAAACATAAATAACACAAAAACAGAAAAACTTACTAACTTTTGCGTAGGGTATTGGGACCAAAATGATTGCAAATGATCTCCCCCGTAACCCCTAGAGGGGAATAGGTCGACTTACCAATAACCTTGTATAAATAATACTTTACAATAAATAAGGAGCAAGAACAAGATGGAGTGACGACTTTGTAAGGATCGCGGGAAAGCGGTGGATGCGAAAAGCACAAGACCGGTCTGAGTGGAGAGCCTTGGGGGAGGCCTATGTCCAGCAGTGGACGTCTTTCGGCTGACATGATGATGATGTTGAATAAGAAGCATGAGTTAATTTTATGAAAGATGTGTCCAAAACAATGATAGGTATTGCGTTACCAATTTGAAGTTACCCAGTATAAAGAATCTTCATTTGGGTGCTTTAAATAACATATTAATCACATCACTATTCACACAACATCGTTAATTTAGTTAATTAATAACTTGCTATTAACAATTTATTCACAAATATGGCGCCTTCGCGTAACGTAATCTAGTCATCGGTACACTTAATTAAAGTCATGTTTAACCATTTTAATGACAGTATATTTATCGGGCATACTAATTATAACGACGCAATTTTGCAGGCAATGTTTGTCGTGGACAGATTGGTAATTAGAAGTTATTTTGTTAACTTTATGTTATTGTTTATACGACATTGTAGTTACAACGAAATAGAGACATCACAACTTACTGTTTACTAATATTATAAACGAGAAAGAATGAGATAGAGTATTATATAGTCTGGAATAGCACATAGCCTCGGTGAAACTGCAAAACCGCGTAAGTAACATTTTTAATAAGTAGCAAAAAGCACCTTTTTGATAAGACGATAAGGTTTATTTCGCTCTATCACAAATCACCGACGATAGGCTACTCTTATACGAAGAGTTCTCGAGGAAATAGCGAAGAACTATGTTTACACGGATGGAGTCGCGCGTAAAATCTATGCGAATGTATTATCGAAAAAGTGGGTAAGGGTTGAAGTAAGCTGTCGGACGGTCGCGTAATTTTGACAGTATTCGACAATTGTTTACGTTAGCGTTAATAATCTTATCTAGGGCCGCACTTAACATCGTTTTTTTTTTTTTTTGGAAGGCAAACGAACTCACAGGCCACCTGATGGTAAGTGGAAACTGTGACCCATAGACATTCGCATTCACAAGACCGCAATCCTAAGACTGCAAATGCGTTGCCAACCCTGAGGACGAAGATGGAATGCCTCTATGCTAGTCATTTCACCGGCTGTCTTATCCCCAAACCGGAACACAACAATGCGAACACTGCTGCTTGGCGGTAGGTTAATGGATAAGATGGTGGTACCAACCCGAATAAAATTGATAAGTGTGGTCATAAAAATGTTCCTATTTTAAAATTCGTTATAACACCCAGTGCTTATCATTATTTCATTATCTGTTTGTCTTTCTATACATTGTAACTGTTATGCTGAAACTAGATCAAATAGGGTTACTATGTGAGAACTTTTGTTATTAAGGCCTGAGGGGCTATGCAGTTAATTAAGTGCCCGTGCGGCCTACTTACTGAATACTTACTTTGGAGGTGGGAGGACCTTGTGCAGGGTCCGTCCGGGTTGGTACCACCATCTTATCCATTAACCTACCGCCAAGCAGCAGTGTTCGCATTGTTGTGTTCCGGTTTGGGGATAAGACAGCCGGTGAAATGACTAGCATAGAAGCATTCCATCTTCGCCCTCAGGGTTGGCAACGCATTTGCAGTCTTAGGATTGCGGTCTTGTGTATGCGAATGTCTATGGGTCACAGTTTCCACTTACCATCAGGTGGCCTGTGTGCTCGTTTGCCTTCCTATGATATAAAAAAAAAAAAAAAAAAAAAAAAAAAAACATCTTTTATCTTTTTTTATCTTTTTTAATTTTACGGCGAGCGTAAAGGACAGAGCTATAGCAGTTATATAGCTCTAGCAGTTTTCTCTCAGCGTAAACTGACCTGCATCGTTATATCATAATAACCCCTCTGATATCTCTCTAACCTCGTCCTTCCGTTTGAGAGCTTCGATACCACAGACTGAAAAAGGAATAAACGGATATGTATATGCATTAATACACGCGTAATCTTAATTAGTCAAGAAATAACTAACTAACTTTAATTAACTTTAATTTTTTTTTAGTTTTCATATGTATTATTAAATTTATTCATAAGGATAATATTGTGCTGGCTTCATAAAATGTACCTACTCGTACCTTATTTACTTACTCCATTTCTATTTTTGTATTTCTTGTGGTCATCTGTTATTGGCTTACTCAAATGTATCCATATCTTGGTATCTGATTTAATGTATCGCTGTTGATGTCCCGAATAAAATAAATAAATAAATCAAAATACAATAGATGCCAAGAGACAAATAGTATGCATTCGAAATTTATTATGATTTTAACTTGAACTACGGATAATGGCGAGAGAATTTCGAGTTTCATTATTGGTTATGCGGTTTTTAAACGCATTGCGATAGAATTTAAACCGCTGTATAATTAAATTTAGTATTTTGAGGTAACGCTCCGATGATTAAAATATTTTGATGACCAAAAATATATTTATAGCTTTGAATACAGATTTTATTTCTCTAGTTAACATTGTAATAATTCGACTGTGGTTTGGAATTGAAACAACGCTTTAGCAAAAAACAGTTGAAAAAGATAGTTTTTACTCCGTGTCACTTCAAATTAGTACTGTTTGACACATAACCTCAAATATTTATCAAGCTTGTTTTTATTTAAAATATCGTATAATCAATAGTTTTTTAATCTTAAACTTAATGTAAAAGTATAGATCAAGTGTATAAATCGCGAGCCATTCGTTTTGTCAAAAAGTTTTTGCCCAACTGATTAATTTCCCAAACATATAATAATTTGGCCAAACTGCTTTTTTTCCGAAACTGACAATATTTCAGGGTTTATTTCAGGAACGTCGTATAGAACCTTATAGGTTACGTTAGGTAAGTTTTATAAAAATCCCTGTTTGTCAGGAAATGAATCAGTTGGGCAAGAACGGTTTGTCGAAACGAAGGCAACCCGTATACGAGTATAAAAGATAAAGATAAAAGATAAAAATATTTTTATTTTATTATTATGTCTTTACCAATCACGGAACTTTATTGAGAATCCCGGACCTTTGGATGGCGTACATGGAGCCGAAGCCAACACGCAGAGGCCCTTTAGACAAGTTTAATTTAGTAAAGTGATGGGACACCAACCGGCGATTGTCCCTGAGTTCAAACTATAGAAGTATGCTCCCACGGACAACCAACGGTTAGTGTAGTACTATTTAAGAAGGATGGAAGTATTAAAATAGGCTCTATGAATGAACAGATATGGATTGGTGAACTAGGTAGGCTATTGATGAAACTACGGCGCCTGCCTGGCCAATGCTAATTACTTTGGTTGAAATGGCAGGCGGTGACTCGCCAACTCAATGGAATGGGCCTCCCGAAATAGCCGCATATATATAGCAGCAGGGAGGTAACAGTTCCAGAGGGGCTAAGGCTGGAGAGGTGCTTCTGGACTTTAAACGACCATAAGGTGCCCACTCACCACTTATGCAACACATCCACCCTTAGAGCATATAGCTCTTGCGACTCCACTCTGACCGGCCAATAAAGGCAAGCCAGAGGTGAGGGTCTGTTCCTCGTCATTATTCACTCCAGCCAGCCGGTGACGGCAAGCGTGAGGTGAGGAACAGGACCTACCCTCGGGAGCATTCAGGTCCGTGGTGTCGCCACTCACCAACAGCTCGCCACTAGCTGCCCTGCGGGTATTATTGTTATTATTTATTTATTTAATGGAAACCGGTCGCAATATAAAATTAAAAAAAAAGGTAAAAGGTGTTTATTCAGTAAGTAGGCCGCACAGGCACTTTTACACGTCAAAAATCTACCAGCGCTTCGCAAGAGACCGCTGCTGATTATTCAAATTATGTTAAATCATTGCTAAGACCTAACTTGATCTTGATAAGCACGTGATCATTGGTTAATTATTTTTTTATTATTATTATTTATTGTTTATTAAGAAACAAACGGTTGTATACATTTAATGTTACACAAAATATGAGTAAACTTAAACCTATAGTTTCCTTAATTAGTTATAGATAAAACAGCTATAGCCTACTATTTAACATACATAAACTAAAAAGTTGAGGAATAAAGAGCATATTGATTCTTACAATATGATACATCGTGTAGTGGATACTAATATAATTACTATACAAAAACTTGCACTAAATATATGACCATTTGATCCAGTCGAAGTCACAAACATAGTTGCGCTCCAATCCCTTGTCACTTTAATCCGTGTGCAATTTCTTATATGGCAGTAGAAACATAACCTTAATTGGACAAGGTACTAAAGCGCAAAGATATTCCCGTCCTCGACTGAAGGTACAAACGGTCATCATAAGCCGAGTGCCTATAATGTTTGAGGTAAGATGAACTAAAATTTAAATGCTTTTTTAATATTACCTAATTTACAGTTAAACATGTCAACATCGATCAATTTAACATTATCATTAAGTAGCCTGCACGCACGCCTTAGGTAATTGTTACGTGCATATCGACGCTAAAAAGCGTAAACGCTGTAACCCGCAAAAAGCAAACTTTACACCAGAGCCAAACAACTTTTGAGATTTTAGAAAAAAAATCATAACTCTCTTTATATTCCACCGATCGGTGTGATTTTTATACCACAAACCTATTTTATAATTCTCTATCAGATCATTTACCTGCCATGTACTACAAGTGACTGTGTTTCTTTTTAATGTCGGTTACAGCAATCCGACATTTTTTTTAAATACGATAAAACGCTGTTAATGATTGCGTGAAATGTATGGACAAATGAAAATCAGTGTTATTTCCAATAAACGTAAACACTGTAACCTCCACTCTTTAAATGTTTTGGAGTGCCTAAATTGAAGTAACATTGTGTTATTTGTCTCTTTAAAATGTCATAAATGTATTAAATGATAGATACCAAAAACGAATACTAATATTAAAATGAAGTAAGTTTGTGATCACATTTATTTATCATTATTTTAAAATGTCACCTTAAATAATCATTAAACATCTTGAACTTAAATCCAAGATCTTTAATGATTCTTTCGATCATGTTTCAATAATAAAACCAGGAAATATAAAAAAGTATATTATTAAGTGGAAAGAAGTGGTCTCTGCCTACCCCTCTGGGAAACAGGCGTGATTTAATGTATGTATGTATGTATATTATTGAAAAAGTATTAACAATTTTCTTTGCATTCAAGTTCTCAACATAATTCGTTCTTTAAATAGTATTTTTTTAGCTTATAACAATCAGCCTTATGATGAACAAATAAAAATAACACTATTTTGCTAGTAGGAACATAATGTAGGTATAAGCAAAATCACGCGTAATCGAGGATTTTTTAATTTTGCGCAAGCAAACACCGTCAGGGGGTGCTTTAGGTAATCTCCGGCAGAGATCCGGCTAGCAGAAACGACGACCTTTAGCTCTGGCAACATACAACTGCCGAACATTGCGGACCGACGAAAAGTTGCTGTTACTGGAGGAGGAATTGAGCAGGTTACGATGGGGAATCGTAGGGTTGTCAGAAGTCCGTAGAGAGAGGGAGGTCATGATAACCCGGTAACCTTCTCTATTTCTGGGAGGGCGACTACCAGTCCCAGGGAGGTGTCGGGTTTATCGTCCACAATTCCCCTGTGAACAACGTGGTTAATATTGAGAGCGTGTCGAGCAGGGTAGCGTACTTTGTACTCAGTCAGAATGACCCAACGATATTCGTTGAAGGTCATACAGGTATATGCTCCGACCTCGACACACTCCGACGATGAGGTGGAGGCTACGTATGAGGATGTTTCCAGAGCCATTGCATAGCTCCAAAACTCACTTCACGGTTGTTATGGGGGACTTCAACGCTAAGTTGGGCAAACGAGACGGTGAAGAGCAGAAAGTGGGGAATTTTTGAGTGGGGATATGAATCACAGGGCCACCTCCTAGCCAGTTTCATGGAGAAGGAGGGACTCTATATGATTAACTCCTTCTTCAGATTATGTGAGCATAGAAAGTTGACTTGGATGAGCCCTGATGGTGTAACGAGGAATGAGATAGACTTTATCATATCGACGAAAAAGCACATATTCAATGATGTCTCCGTCATTAGTGCGGTTAAAACCGGGAGTGATCACCGTATGGTACGAGGCTGATTGATTATCCAGTTCAAGCTTGAAAGGTCTCGACTGATGAAGTCTACGCTCCGCCCGGCATCCGCTCAGCTCCAAAACCCCGAGAGCTTTCAGTTCGAACTTCAAAACCGTTTCGAGTGCCTTGGCAGCAACGTGGACGATTACAACGACAACCCGAACACCCGTCGAAAATGTAGCTAAAGACCCGAGGGCTAAATTAACCCGACACTATACCGAAGATCTCCCCGACGTCAGCCTGTACGAGATAAGTATGGCCCTCAAACAGCTTAAGAATGGCAAAACCCCAGGTGAATCCTAAAGGCGGGTGGAAAACTCATCCTTAGGGGCCTTCAGACGCTGTTCAGCTCCGTCCTCCATGAAGGGAGAGGTGTGGTGGTTCTCTCCTTCAAAAAAAGTGATAAAACTTTGCTGAAGAATTATAGAGCCATGTTTACAAGCTGTTTTCGAGGGTCATCACAAATCGTCTCACGCGTAGGTTTGACGATTTCCAGCCTCCCGAAAAAGCCGATTTCCGAAAAGGCTATAGTACCATATACCACATACATGCGTTGCGGCAGGTTATACAGAAGAACGAATGCCTTGCATTTGTGGACTACGAGAAAGCCTTCGATTCGATCGAGACATGGGCTGTGCTACAGTCTAAGTGCCAAGTTGACTACCGATATATCGAAGTGTTGAAGTGTCTGTACGAAAACGCCACTATATCCGTCCGATTACAGGACCGCAGCACGAGGCCTATTCCTCTGCAGCGGGGAGTCAGACAATTAGATGTGATCTCTCCGAAGCTGTTCACCGCTGCATTGGAGGATGCTTTTAAAGTTCTGGACTAGAAAAGACGAGGCATCAACATAAATGGTGAGTACATCACACCTTTGATTCGCTGACGATATCGTAGTCATGGCTGAGACCTCAGTGCAATGCTCGCTGACCTCAATAGAGTTTCCGACTGAGTTGGCTTGAGAATGAACATGGACAAGACGAAAGTCATGTCCTATGTCCATGTAGAGCCAACTCCCGTAATAGTCGGAGGCTCTACGCTCAAAGTTATTGACGACTATATTTACACTCGTCGAATCCGACTTAGCTGGGCAGCATTCGGGAAGCTTCGCAGCATCTTTTCGTCCAAATTACCGCAGTGTTTGGAATCAAAAATCTTTGACCAGTGTGTGTTGCCAGTGATGACTTACGGATCTGAGACGTGAGCGCTAACAATGGGCCTCATAAGGAAGCTCAAAGTCACTCAGAGGGCTATGGAAAAACCTATGCTTGGGGTTTCTCTGCGTGATAGAAATAGAAATGATGATATCCGCAGTAGAACTAAGGTTACTGACATAGCCCGAAGAATAGCTAAAGTTAAGTGGCAGTGGGTGGGTCACATCGCTCGCAGGACTGATGGCCAATGGGGTCAGAAGGATCTTGAGTGGAGTCGTTAGCGGACCGGGAGACGAGCTGTAGGTAGGCCTTCAACAAGATGAAGTGACGACCTTGTAAAGATCGCGGGAATGCGGTGGATGCGAAAAGCACTAGACTGGTCTGAGTGGAGAGCCTTGGGGGAGCCCTATGTCCAGCAGTGGACGTTTTTCGACTGACATGAACACCGTCTGAAAGTCAAAGTCATAAAATTTAAAAAGTATTCTAGAAAAAGAAGGATTAGATATCTGAAAGAATTTTGCAAATCGCCGCAGTACTTTTTGAGATAATCGTGATAATACAAATATACATTCATTAATTCATATAGACGCACGTACAAATATACAAACCAAACAACATACATACATACAACATACATACATACGACATACTTACATACATATAGATCAGACGCAGATCCTTATTTTTATGAAGTCTGTAAAAACTACTATAATCAGAAAAACATCAATGTGTAACAAAATGAAACATCGATGTATATTTGTGTAAAAAAGCTACCTTATACCACTTTCGAAAATATGACATTTAAAAATTATAATCATACAACCTTTCACGAATTTAATCATTCGTAAATGTCCTTTTAATTCTATGTAGGTACCTTCAGAAAACACTAAACTCTACATAATTCGACACAATTTAGTAAAGTAAGAATTAATTACAATAATAATAACTAGCCACTTTATTTGCACTATAAGACTGTAAAATATTAATTCTTACATTTTAACTTTCGTTGTCACGCGGTGAAAGAAGGTTACACCTCACTCAACTTGTCCCGATGGTGCGACCGACCGACTGATCAAGGCTGTAAGCCGTTATCCACACCTAGTACGCGCGTGTTTAAAATAGCGGTAACTCCAAGCGACCCCTAATAAGTCATCTTTATAGAAATGAAGTAAAGGCAAATAGTAACTAAATGTATCACTTCATAAATGGTGTAACTGGTAAGTATTCAAATACGGCGACTCATTATAACGTAGTAAGTCACTGTCATCTGAATATATTTTACAAAAAACGTAGTAAGAGTAGTTCCACATTTTTTTCCAATAAGCGTAAACGCTGTAAACGACGGTAGAAATAGTTTTATGCACGCTGTAACCTACCGTACTTCAAACTTTTGTAAAACCTTAATTGGTGTAAGTGCAAATGGAAAATAATGACCTACTTATTGGCTATTTACTGCAATTAGTTTTGCTATGTGTTAAAAAAGTACATACAATTCCAACGCTGTACAAAATTTTCTAATCGTCGTAGCGCCACGGGACCCGGACCATGCGACGCAGAAAAAAAATCTGATTCCGAATATGTAAAAAAAATATTTTAGGTACATTGCGGGTTACAGCGTTTACGCTTTTTAGCGTCGATATCATGTTCTGGCTTTGGGTATTGCAAATAGTTCCTTTTTGCGACACTGGCGCTGACGAGCGCGAGGGACCTTGAAATTGATATTATGAAGAAGTGAGGGAGCATCGAGCTGGCAGTGAATTATTTTATAAAGGATGACGGCGTCTACACAATCGCGTCGAGCACTTAATGTTATCATATTGTGATATTTTAAAGAGGTATTATAATCTATGTACGCTCGACCAGTTCTGAAATCCAGCGATTTAACGATTTTTTTCTGTACCCGTTCCACTCTGTCGACATGGACGGCGTAGTAAGGGTGATACGGCACATGCGAATTCAAGGTGACTGCGGACAAAGCTGTTAGATAATATTTTGTAAGTCAATGGGTTCCGGAATGGCTTCCCTACACGCAAAATAAAACCCAATTGTTTGTAGCATTTAATTAATACTTTGTCAATATGCGGAGTGAAAGTCATTCCGGAATCCATGATGACACCGAGATCTCGAATTTGTGATACTCTGTTCAGGATGACATTAGACTATTTGTAATTATAATCGGTATTGTTCTTTTTTAGAGAAGGTTATAACATGACATTTATCATAGTTAAGAAATAGATTATTTTCTACGCAGTACCTTTCTACATTTAACAAGTCTTCCTGTAATAACTCACAATCTTTAGGAGATTTAATAACTCTGAATAGTTTGGTGTCATCTGCATACAATAAAATGTTAGAGTGTCGTATATAGTCCGTTATATCATTTTAATTTTTAATGATGGTAAATCGATTAATTTGGTTGTGTTGTGTTTACATATTTGCCAATATCAATTGGCACAGACTATAGTGATGGAAGGACCTTGTGCTTAATCCGTCCGGATCGATATCATTGCACTATCTTACCCTTTAACCTTCTGCCAAACAGCAGTGTTCACATTGTTGTGTTGTGGGGGTAAGAGAACCGGTGAAATAACTAGCGTACCTAGAGGTATTCCATAAAATTATTTGTCGTTATTTGGTCTAAATTATTTTCACCTGATATCATTTTGGGCGCAAAATACACAATAAGCATCTTGTGTAAATTAAATTAATTAGGTTAGATTAGCTTTTTATAATATAAAAAAAAAACTATCATAAGCATTATGACATTTATGACAAACAAAGAATGTGCCACTCAATAAAAAACTAATAAATACATTTGATTAAATCATTTTATTAATTTTGTATGTATTTGTGGTTACTGAATTATCAACATCTTTTTAAAGTTGTAATTCTGAGCTCTGCCTAGCCCACTCTGGGATTACAGGCGTGAAGGTATGTATGTATGTATTTTTTTTTCTTTGTACGAATTACTTTGCAACTTTGTGCTTGTTTAAAAGTCTCTGCCAGTACCTATATTTTATTAAGTCACTCAAAATATGTCAAATATTGAAATAATTATAATTATAAATGGTAAAAAGAAGGTAAAAATTATTGAGTGATTCAACCAATAAGCAACTGTTAAGAAACTGATTTAATTCATTTTCCAACAGCGTTTTTTTTTACTGTGATTTCCCATAGTTAGAATAAGAATAAGAATAAGAATGTTTATTTGCGGGAATGTAGTGAAATGATACAGATGGAAAACATTAGATGTGCGTACATTCTACTTAAAAAAGCATGCAAAATTTGTATCTTATAGCTAAATACGTTTGAAAAGTACATTATTTTAAATTAGATCATCGAACCTTACTTATTTAGACATTATATAAAATTATTCAATATTAGAGTTTAGATAGTCATTGACACCATAATAACATTTTTCTAAAAGGAATTTGCGTATTTTGGTTTTAAATTCAGGCATGTCAGATAGTTTTATACAATTTGGCAAGTTATTAAATAATTTAATAGTCATATACAGAACATTTTTCCGAGCACAAGAGGTCCTAAAGTGAGAAGGATATGTTAAAGTTAGATCATTTGCTCTACGAGACCTCGAACTTGATGCTCTAACCTTAAAAAAGCTCATGTTATTTTTAACAAATAGACAAATCTCATAGATGTATAGCGAGGGTAACGTCATTACTCCTAACTTTCGAAAGAGCGGTTGGCAGGAGTCCGTTTGCTGAGCTCCGCAGACGGCCCTGACGCATTTCTTTTGCAGTCGAAATACTTTTTGGATATTACTGCAATTACCCCACAGTATTAAACCATATCGCATATTAGACATTACATGCCCATTAAATGCCAGAAGAGCAGATTTTTGGGACGATAATTAATTAATTAATTTAGCGATTATTAATTATTTTATCATGACACGAAAAACTTTAAAAAGCTAAACATGTTTCAATATCAATTCAATTCGTTCATCAACGTACTTTAGCCAACCCATAAAGTCCAACGAAATAATCTCCGCGTCATCTCGAGTTACCGCGCCCGGCTCCCCCTGATAAATTCTATTTATCACCCCCCATAACGCCTACAGCCCTAATTGATAAGGATTCGAATTTTCTTACGGATAATTTGACGTTAAATGAACGAGCTAAATAAGATTGGTCAGGCAGCTCCGTAGTTGTGAATTTGTCCGTCGAAATGGAATCTATGGAACACTGATGGTGCGTTCCTATATTCTTCTTCTTCTTTCTTTGCCCCCGCGGCGACTTGAACAGCTACTACCGCGGGGATATGGCGTTTTCACGTGAAGTGATTTCGCCAGTGTCAAGTATATATAAGTATAAATCAATATAGCAATAAAACACAATCCAATCTTCTCTAGGAAGATTGGGGGCAACGTTGTACGGTGATTTGTAGGTCAGAGGTCAAGATAGTTTTAACCTCTGCACCACTGCGAGTCCACTTGAAACGAGAAGAAAGATGCCAGATACACGAAATAAGTCCAAGTCTTCAATCACTGAACTTTGAACACTTAATTACCCAAAACGTAAAGTCTAAAACCAATTACACGTCCGCCATCTATTATCGTTGCAAATGGCCCCCGTTCCTATATTCAAAACCGTTGGTAGAGTTGTGACGTCTCGTTAAAATTTGACACATTTTGTATGTAGCAAATGTCATAACGCTACTGCCCGTAATTGAAACGATTTGTTTCATGAATATAGGAACCGGGCATGAATAAGTTCAATTGTTTTTTTTTGCCATAGATAAAGCAATTGAGTATTACAGGGGTGTTTTTTTGGCGAGCGTAAAAGACAGAGCTATATTTATTTATTTAAACTTTATTGCACAATACATATGTAAAAAGTACAAATGGCAGACTTAATGCCTAAAGGCATTCTCTACCAGTCAACCTCGTGGTTAACAGAGAATACATGGTGCAAACAGTGTTGAAAATGAATTAAATACCTACTTAATACTAAAATGTATAAAATACATAAATAATAATATGTTCATTATAAAACATGCATATAATACCTAGTCAAATATATACGAAAACAATATGTGATGAAGATGATGACACCTTACTCAAGTTCTTGCCTATGTAGATGTTGGCGAAGCTTACGCTTGAACAAGAATTTGCTGGACGCTTGTCGTAATTTGTCAATGGCAGTTATAAAGCTCTGTCCCTTTCTTTCAGCGTAAATTGAACTGCATATCTATGTCATAATAACCCTCCAGGTTACCTGATAGTAAGTGGGATTTGTAAAGACATTGGCGGCGTTTACACGTAAAGTATGGACCGAGAGAAACGCCACGCGGCGTTCCTTGCTTCATTCCGAACCGTATTTTTAAGCTATTGCATAGCTTCTATCGCGGGCCTTGAGCGCGGGGACCGAATCCAGAAATTCCGTAACGAAAAAACCTCACGCTCCCCACTCCGACGGGCAAGGAGGTGTGGCTTGAAGGCCGTGCATCGTCTAACGTCGTTTCAGTTCGGCAGTCTTCGACACGGCGTTGTGTGCGTTTGTACGACATGCAATAGCTTTACCGCGGCAGTCCCCGAGTGCCACACGTCTTTTTTTTACTATTTTACTATTACAGTTGCATTTACACGTACTGTTCGGAACGAAGATTGGAACGGCGCGTGGCGTTTCCCGCGGTCCAAACTTTGCTTGGACAGGCCGCTATTGGCATTCTCAAGACTACTATCTAAAGGACGCAAATAAAGTTAAATAGTACGATTTTGGCGTGATTGAAATAAATCTTGATGTTTTAGACAATTGAGAAATCATTCGTCAACTTTTGCTTTGTTTCTGAGTGAAGTAGGTATTTTTCTGCAATAGAAACAATATACCTAATTAAATAAAGTGTAAAATGTGTATTTGGTAATGTTATGCTACCGGGATTTGAACCCAGGACCGGTAGCTTTGTAGGCAGGGTAACTACCAACTAGGCCAACACTTCGTCTTAATAAATATTTGATTTTATTTATTGGGATAAAAAAAAGATATATACATTACAAAATATTATAAAACAAAGGATCTCTTAAAGTTAGGTTTAGTTTACATCCTGAAACCAATCCCCGTAAAGAGTTAATTTCTAGATCGGGCGTCGACTGAGGTGCAATTTTGTGCTTATAACTAGTCTAATGAATTAAGACATAATGAATTAAAGTTAAATATATAAAAATATGGTAAACACAAGTAAAACGAATAATAGTTAATTTACAATAAAATAAACGGTAAATAACACCCCTCTTTTTATATCGGATTAAAAACGGCTTCTATATAAAAAATCGATTGAGTAAACGAACTCATACGAACGATTATTCTACCTAATTGAGAATACACGCGTTCAAATGTTGCCTATACCCTTGATAGGACAATTTTAACTCGACGACTTCTACGCCGACGTCGCAACAAACAGCTATTCCATAAAAAAAAACTCATTTTAATTCACTCGTAGAAACTACGTGTAATCCTCGCTCAGCCCCGAAACTCCAGTATTAGCATAATTCATGGGACCATAGATCAGCAGAAAAATCCTCCTTAACAAGTGCGCAGGGTAACGAACTGTACCCGCGGGGATCTCGCAGGGGGGTGAAGGGAATGGAGATGATCATTATCAGTTTACTAGCAACTCCCTTATTCATAGACGCATAAAAAACTTATTTTAGTTAAAGTATTATTTGTTACTTTGCTGATGCGTGTCGCCGGATACTAAATACGCAAGCAACCAACTAACGCAACGCTTTTTAACCCCCGACGCAAAAAAGGGGCTTTTTTTTTAGTACTCTGGTAAATTTCTGAGTTGTAAAACGTTTTCCTGCTCATCTAAGCATGATATTTTTATTTGGTACTAGCGGGCCGCCAGCGGCTTCTCCCCGCTGCAAATTTCTGACTTTCCCGGTGGAATTTTCAATTATTTTCTTTCATACAAACCTTGTCCTGATAATGACAAACACAACAAAAAAGAAATCAGACAATTCGGTTTAGCCGTTCTCGAGTTTTGAGCTTAACATTACATTTAGAGATTTATTTTTATTTTTATAGATTAACCGTTTTATGTAATGCTAGGTAAAGTGTGAAGTGACTGACTGTTGAGTCTCTTGCGGCGTTTCTTCTCAGCAGTGGTCTCCTCTTGGAAAGTGCTGGTAGATTTTTGACGTTTAAAAGTTACGGAATAAACGTATTTTATCTTTTGTATCTTTTTTTAAACACACGCGGTGTCAGCGCCGCTATGACTTAACTGACTTGGTGCGTCCTGTTAAGTTTGCGTGTGGTGGCTCACGGCGCGTATGGATGAGGCACGCACACATGCAAATAAGAGATATATCTTTGTTTGAAGACGAACTTACTATTTATACTGTGTAAGTAGATCAGTAGAAAAATCCTCCTTAACAAATCAAACGGTACTAGTTTCTGACGCCCGCGTTTCAACCGAAGGGTAAGTAGCAGGGGGGTGAGGGGAATGAAGATAATAATTAAGTGGCGATGATATTTTAAGTGTAATAACTATACTGAATAAATAAAAACCACAGATATGATGACGATGCTTACTTTCAGATACGATATCATTGGATCGATTCAGATCCAATTTATTTTCATAAAATCTAGCTATGAACCATCCCGATTAAAATAACTTGTTTGGGAGATAGAATGCCATAGACAGATACACAAACTCATACATACATACATCAGATTCACACGTTAACCTTAAATGACACTTCATTTTTCGTCAAAATAATATTTTATTTAAAGTCTATTTATTTAATTTCATTAGCAACTCCGCCTATTTCAATGCACCGCCGTGGTCCAACATGGACGGAAATCGAAAAAGACTTATAACGGACATTACAAAATGGCGCGTCCGGTTCTCATTTAAATTTAATTTTAAACCTCTCTTTATGTTCCATTTTGGTATTTTATACGATGTTGATTATGAAATATACTTTTAGTTTCGTTGCTGAAAGGAAAAGTATGTAAAATGATAAAATTGAATTGCCGTGTGGTTGCCGGCTTAGAATTGTGCCACTCCATGTCTTCCCGTGGAAGTCGTAAGAGGCGACTAAGGGAATAAAGGCTTGTAGTACTGCTAGGCGATGGGCTTGCCACCTGTCACTAATATACACAGTTAAACATCTTAGCCTAATTGTGCAAATTGTGGTTACAGAGTTGTCAACGGGTTTTTGGAGGCGTTGAATTCTGTATTCTGTAGCTCTGCCTACCCCACTCTGGGAATGAAGGCGTGAAGGTATGTATGTATAAAATTGAACGACAACGAAAGCATAGTAAAAAAACTGGCCAAGTGTGAGTCGTTTTCATGCACGATGGGTTCCGTACCATTATCTACAACATTAGACTAAATATTCTGTGAATATTTCAAGCATCGACCTGTTGCCGTTATTAATATCGAGTAAAAAAAGGGCAGAAAAATCACGTTTGTTGTACCGGAGCCCGACTTAATGAGACTTAATTTCCGCGCATCAGTTTTTTCACTAGATGGCGCCTGTGAAGTGAGATCTTTTTGACAGTTGATGTTAAAATATATGCCTAGAAAAAGACCAAACTAGTGACAATTTACCTTTTCACTTGATATATACACATTTCAAATATTTAGGTACACAATTATTTCAATTTATATTTTTTACTTATTATCAACTGGCAAAAAGACCTTACTTCCCAGAGGCGCCATCTAGTGAAAAAACTGATGCGTGGAAACCCTCATTATTTTATTTAATCTGTTATTAATACATCATTTGTGAAAATTGTAACTGCCTGCCTAGCTATATAAACAGACCGACAGACGGACCGTGGAGACTAAGTAATAGGGTCCCATTTTTACCCTTTAGGTACAGAAGATTTAAAAACACTATGGTTATTACTCTGCCGTGCTTAGCCAAAAAGGCCTATAGGCATTTTGACGGTTTCGAGATAAACGCGCTTTTATGTTTTTCAACGTCGCAACCTAAACCTCCATCTAAAACCGGACTTTTCTTATTATTTTTTGTACTTATGGTTTAGTTAAAAAAAGAGCCATACGTTTGTTATATTTTGAACTCAAAATTATATATATTTTGAACTTAAAACGGACTTACGACTTTTTTGCTAAGCACTTGAGTATATTCTTTACGTGTTATACGACATTTAATCTTATTTTTCTATGGAGGTTTCTATAGCAATGTAATAAAATATTTGAGTGGATGAAGTATGGTAAAAAAAAAGAGAAAAATAATGAAATTGAGTTTATTGCTCTTCAAAAACTCCTCTTTTTTAAATATATAAACAAAAAAAAACAAAAAACCAACTGGTTTCAACTTAAATTTAAGAAAATTATATTTAGTCAATTCTTTAATTGTCTCACTACAATTGAAAGAAAACATTCCTTTTTTTGGTTTGTATTAAGTAAGTAAATGTAAATTGGTATGTACTAAACTTTTATTTAAGTTCTCCTAGCAAATGTTATAAAAATAAACAGATCTAGTCATATAAATGGATGACTCATCTTGAAGCAATCTAGGTACTTGTGTTTTGTAAGTTACATTTATTATGAAATGTAATCAATAACCACATTTTGCACAATTAGGCTAAGATGTTTAACAGTGTATATTAGTGACAGGTTGTGTACTTATTAGTTTTTAGAGTTGTAGGTAATTCTGTAGCTCTGCCTACCCCTCTCCGGGAACGAAGGCGTGAGTTTATGTATGTATGTATGTATGTTATCAATACTTATGAAATGAGATCTCTATTTTTCCCAATTAGTAGTTATTTAATTAATAAATATCACAACATCGCTAAATGAGCAAAATAGAACTTATTTAGAATAGACAACTAAATGAGTATCATTTTCAATAATTAACAACATATAAAATCAACAAATTAATGAACGAAATAAGTAGTCTTTAATGCCCTTATTTATTATATTTAAACGTTAAATAACCGTGGGGTAGCTAAACCATGCTTTGTCCTTATCTGCCAAATTCAAATGTCACAATGACAGATAAGGACAAAGCATGGTTTACGTCCAATTGGCTTAGGAATGCGTTAATGTTACTACAATGGACACCTTATCTATTAGTTCGTAACGGAACTATACGACCAAATTGTTAAGTATTTTATACATACGTAGATTTCCTTAGGAATTAAGGGAAAAACCAGTCTTACGTCTATTTTTTTAGTCGTTTTAAGGCACTTATAATAAAGATACGACTTTTTCGTTAACAGAATCTTATTCCTTGTAGCTTAAGGAATCCAACGCAAAAAAAAACAGAATTTGGTCATTTTCGGACATAGGCCTTTTTGGCTTAGCACGGCAGCATTACGGTTAGTCCCTTGTCGTTTTAGCGCCTTTAACAGATTAGCGCAGCAGTTCAAACACGACGTTAAAGTAACAAAGCACTTAAGTACCTATAACTTCTTATAAACAGGGTTAAATTTGGTTATCTAAGGTTTTGGGACCATATCAGACGGCAAACCTTTTTCCTGACCGGCTTTATTAAATCTGGAGCTGTTCTAAATAATCCATTTAAATTCAAATTTACGTCAACTTCGTCCCTTTCTTTCGATTGCGTTATAACTGTAGATTAAGAGAGATAGGGCCTTCAAATTTTCAATTAACTCTTCAAAGTGAAGTTAACGCGTTTCTCCGATTTGGTGTGAAATAACGGCGGAGAAATTACAAAACATCCTTTTTTAATGATTTTGTTCAGCTTGTTAATCCTAACCCTATTTTTATTACATTATCTCATTTACAAATTTAGTGTCTAATTTGAATTAAATGGGATTCCCAAGTAGTGAAGGGTTTTCATCAGGCTCTATAATTATAATTTGGTAAAAGTGAAAACTTACAAAAAACACGAAAAGAAAGAAAAAATGAGAAAGAAAGAAAGAAAATCATATTTTCGTGACATGAATAACAAAGAACAGATTAACAAATAGGTACAAGAAGAAAGTAGCCACGAAATGGTCCCAACTCAGCGTAATGCTGGCATTAAAATCAGCGCTGGTCTTCCGTTGGAACCATCAGGTGAAACCACGGAAGGTTACTCACACATAATTATTTGAACACAAAACATGAGTAATAGAACGACAAAAAAAAACGCTAAGTTCTGAGTTTCGCAAAAACTTTTCCATCCCCGTCCTTAAATGGCGGAAAGGGCAGCAGTCCCTTAGCCTTACTTACATGACATGGAGCAAGCAGAGAAATCCGACATGACCTATTTTATCTATGGCAGCGCCTATCTATGATGATAATACTCGTAATTATGATGTATCGATATTATCGATCCAATTGTTTTGTTTTGATACAATGAAAAAATACGAGTAAGTGACTATAAATAACTTAATAACAACAACTACACTCGCGAGCAAAAAAATCGACTCAAGCTGCACGTTTGGGTTCTCCGCCCAGTATATCTTGACCTATTCAGAATATCTTTAAAAAAATGGTATCAAATGAAAGCTGATAATGAAACGGTTTAAAAAAAAAAGTTTTTCAGCCATGCCATTTTCCACAAGTGAGAGGAGCCAGGTTTTGCAGAGATGCATGAAAAAAACAAAAAGAAAGAAAAGGGAAATCGTAAAATAAAAGGCATTTTAAGGAAAATAAAGGTTTTATTTATTAATTAATACTTTGTATTTCCACCCCTGGCCCTTATCACAGCATTCAGGCGGTATTTCATGGATCTTATCAGCTTTTTGATAAGCTCCTGGGGGATGGCATCCCACACCTCCTGCAGAGCTGTCTTCAGCTCCGTAACATTTGAAGGAGCTGGATCCCTCTTCCGAATCTGCCTTTTCAGGTAGTCCCAGAGATGCTCAATGGGATTCAGGTCCGGGCTGACGGCTGGCCAGTCCATGGTGGGAATGCCGACCTCGGCAAGGTAGGCCCGAGTGATCCTTGCGGTATGACAAGGGGCATTATCCTGCATCAGGACGAACCCCTCGTCATAAAAACCGGCGTAAGGAACAACATGATCCTCAAGGATGTCAGTGAGTAAACTCATATTAGAAATCGACCATGAAAATAATAAATGTAATACAGTCAACAGCAAAAGAAACTGATGAAATAGGGTCTCAAAATAGTATATACAATAAATTAAGTCAGATGTCTCTGATTATTATAGTTTAGCATAAGTAAATTAGCTCGTAATGTGTCATAGGTAGGTGACATGCCATTTAAACAGTTAAAGTCATTACTGAGTGATTCAAATTAAACTGATTTTCTAAAATAGCAATACTCAGTAATACTACCAAACTATCACATGTAAGTGAATATGAATGTTTGGGCCTTCATGTCTTCTCAAGACCACCTCGGAATACAAGTCAGACGTTCGGTTAATGTCGGTTATACTCGTAAGACAAACACGCGAAACAACTATAACACCTCTCATTTCCGTCAAGGGTTGAAATGAGTTCCTACTACTTCGCTTTGTTTTTTTTGCAACATTTAAAATAAATCCTTTTTAACTGCCGTGATTACCCTAGTTTTCGTTTGGAGATTTTGTCATTTTGACTTTATCTTGTTGGACACTTGACACACAGGTAAAAAAAGTAATTATTCTTTATTGAAATTGTCTGTAAAGAGACAGTTATGGCATCGTTTATGATCATTTTCTTTTGACTAACTAAATATTCAGTTGAGAATGACACTTTGTTATAATCTGTTTTATCTGGGGCGTCATGCTTGAACATGTTTTGAAATGTTAATTTTGATCACTTACTTTTGACGTTGACTGTACATCGACACCGACACTGTGCTCGACTTAGAGAAATACGTGATTTCTCTGTCGGTCTTTCACTCGCTCTCATACGATCTTACTTAGAGCGAGTGAGAGAGAAGTAGAAAACCGGAGCATCTTCTAAGTGCTCACAGACTGTAAGTTGATTTGTATTCACTATGAGGTCGTCCTGACTTGGGTGTTGATATGAAAACCCCGGATAATGCATGCTGCGCGCAACAACAGAAACTTCTTTTTTACTTGTGGGAGGACCTTGTGCAGGGTCCGTCCGGGTTGGTACCACTATCTTATCCATTAACCTACCGCCAAGCAGCAGTGTTTGCATTGTTGTGTTGTGTTCCTGTTTGGGGATAAGACAGCCGGTGAAATGACTAGCATAGAGGCACGACGCGCGCTGGCCTAGTTGGTAGTGACCCTGCCTACGAAGCTAGCGGTCCTGGGTTCAAATCCCGGTAAGGGCAGATATTTGTGTGATGAGCGCGAATATTTGTTCCTGAGTCATGGATGTTTACTATGTATTTAAGTATATATTTCTCTATATAAGTATTTATATCGTTGTCTAGTACCCATAATACAAGCCTAGAGCTTAAATTGGGACTAGGTCAATTGGTGTAACATTGTCCCCTGATATTTATTTTATTTTATTATTTATTATTTTATTCCATCTTAGTCCTCAGCGTTGGCAACGCATTTGCAGTCTTAGGATTGCGGTCTTGTGAATGTGAATGTCTATGGGTCACAGTTTCCACTTACCATCAGGTGGCCTGTGTGCTCGTTTGCCGTCCTATGCCATAAAAAAAAAACCTAGAAGATTTGAACTTGAAAAATATTTTTAAAAGGAAATTGTATACAAATTGTGGCGAACTGAGGTGCAACCAATGCGGAATACCACAACAAAAGCACTTTGTTAAAGATTGCCAGATACCTCTTGCTGGATTCTGGTTGCTTTGTACTAGGCTGATACAATATATTTCCGTAGCAGCTCCTGTATACCCTTTGAGCTAGCAACACAGGCATCAGATTTTAGGAGACAAATCTTCTGTCATTGATTATCTACCTTATTAAAGCGGTTTATCATGAGATAATTATTACCAGTGAAAAGTTATGTTTTCAGCGTTTCGAGCACTGTGGCTTTTGCAGCGTAAAATACAACAATTCAGATCACAGATAAATATTAATAATAAATAAATACCCGGGGACAATCTCACACAAATTGACGCGACTTTAGCGCAATCATAGTGTTATGTTATGAGTTATGGGATTTTGTTGTGGGGAAAAGCGGCTGACATCCAGGCCATATTTGTATTACAAAAGCGGGCTATACGTTTTATTTCTCAGCTGGGTTCACGGGTCTCACTCAGAGGTAAATTAAAAGAAATTAATATTCTTCCCATTCGGGGTCCGTTCATTTGACCGAAATACGTTTGGCCGAATGAGTCGTTTGGCAACTGTTTCATTTCCCAACCCGCATATATTTCTGTAACTGTGAATATTTCAGGATTTATTTTTGTACCATTGTGTAGACTATAGGTTAGGTTAGGTTAGCTATTTTTAAAAAAATCTGAAATATTTACAGTTACAGAAATATAAGCGGGTTAGGAAATGAAACAGTTGCCAAACGACTCATTCGGCCAAACGTATTTCGGTGAAACATTAGTGGACCCTTCCCATTCGCTAGTAAACTTATCAAACCACAGACAATATCAATTATGACGCTTTGATTACATTGTTCATAAGTTCTATTGCTGGTGACTATAGTCCCAAACTAAGGTCTAGGCTTGCACTATGGGTACCAAGCAACGATAAACTTACTTATTTGTATAGATAAACACATACTTAAATAGATAGAAAACACCCAAGGCTCAGGAACAAATACTCGCGGTCATCACACAAATATTTGCACGCATGGGATCGAACCCGGGACCACTAGCTTAGGCTAGACTAGGCTACAGCGTCGTCAAAGGACGCCTATGAAATCTACAGAAACACACATTAACACAAACAACACACAACTAAATAGATTTTACTTGTGGGAGGACCTTGTGCAGGGTCCGTCCGGGTTGGTACCACCATCTTATCCATTAACCTACCGCCAAACAGCAGTGTTCGCATTGTTGTGTTCCGGTTTGGGGATAAGACAGACGGTGAAATGACTAGCATAGAGGCATTCCATCTTAGTCCTTAGGGTTGGCAGTGCATTTGCAGTCTTGTGAATGCGAATGTCTATGGGTCACAGTTTCCACTTACCATCAGGTGGCCTGTGTGCTCAATTGCCTTCCTTTGCCATAAAACAAAAATAATAAAATAAAAATAAAATAAGACAAACAAATAGGGCCTTTAAAAAAAGTGAGATAGAAACTAAAGATGCCGTCTTTATTATAATGAATGCTTCTCTTTAACAGGTGTATAACAAAGCACAAAATGCCTTTAACAGTTTTAAGTTACTTACTGCTTATTTTAAGTTAAGGGTCCAATTACTCTTTTATGTACCTACCATCCCTGTACCAACTAAATTAACTGAAAGTCGTAAATCTAAACAGTGGGTTTTAGCTCATAAATATTAAGTTTTTGCTGGCCGTCAGCAAAATGTGTGAAAACTATAACAAAACATGTTCCAACAAGTTTGTATTTCAAAGTAAAACCTGTTGGTGTTATGCTACTTCTTTAAGAGTTCCGAAGTTTAAACTAGGAACCTTTATGATTTCGCCCTGTCTGTCTGTCCGTCACTTCGTGGTTTAGCTCAGAGATTGTTATCAGTACAAAGATGTATTATAATATATTAAAATTACGCCGACAAAGATTTAAAATAAAATCTTCAAAAAACTAGTTTACCTCCTAGGTATACATGTAAAGCAAAAGCCTTCTTTTTTATAACATCGAGTGTGGTTAGCTCTTACAGTACGAATAGATTATACACCGAGGGCATAAAGCACTGTTTTATGTCACGAGCGCGATATTGAATCGTGAGCAAATAAGATCAGACTCCAGATTTAAGTTCCGAGCGTAGCGGAGTGTTACGAGTTAAATCCTGAGCGAAGCGAGGGAATTAAAACGGAGTCCTGAGTGCAGCGAGGGTTTCAAGCTTGCCCAAGACGAAAATAGCTTTATCTCAAAGGAGAATACTCTACTTTTCTAACTTTTGCGGGACAATAAAAAGCAAGGCTACTTACTAGAAACAACGTTTTATTCAAACTTAAAGTACCATTGGATGGGGCTACTTTAATTTACGGGGTGACTTTGATAGCAACTACCATTCTACATAAACATGTATTTTTTGAGGAGTTGGAATACGCCCCCATAATATTTTTTTCGCCACTGGTAGCGGCGATAGCTGCTCCTTCCGAAAGTTAAAGTAGTGCGCATGTTACTGCCTATTTTCATATAGAAAAAATATGAACAGTTAGCGTGCTTTTTGTCTTGATTAATGAGGCAAAAAAACTTCAAATGTACCTATGTTATGCAAAAACGCATGTTATTTGAATGGTGTCATATGTTAAGCAAATCTAATTAGTGATATCGGAAAAGAACAACATCTATTCTATATTTCTTTAGATTTTACGTGATTTTCAGCGGGTTTACTTGAGATATTCACTCAAATATTTAGTGTTTTCAAAGTAACCCTATTCGTAGTTTAACTTTGATCATAGTGTTTTTATTTTGTTTACGGGAAACTAAAGGTCTCATTTTTTTTCTAATTAGTCAAGTCAACAAAACAAGAAAAACCGATTATTTAATATTTTTATTTTATTATTTCGTCTTTTAGTTTCTTTAAAAACTCGTGTTAAACTTTGAATTTGATCAAAGTAACCCCGATACACGTACATTATTTTAAAAGTAATAGTTTTTCATTGGAATTCAAATCTCATTATTAACCAGCGGGCTATAATGACTTACTTTAGGTGAGGTTTGCACTATATAATTATAATTGAGCATTTTTGAGAATGTGGTTTGCAAAAATCATAACGTACGTGTTATTATAAGTTATTAGATTTTACTTTGTAGTTTAATAATAATAATAATAATAATATTTATTTATTTCAGGCAACTGGGCCCATAGATTAATAAGATGATTTTTTTTTTTTGCTCTAATTTCAACATAAAATATTGTACACCGGAAGCCGGTCGAATTACCGGCCGGTTGCCTTATTTAATAACATCATATTGTAACTACACTCACTTCTGACCATAAAGGTTTATATTTTTATTTCTATCTCTATTTGGGGACTGTTTAGGGCATATATTGAACTTAAAAAGTGTAATTTTCGTTTGAGTTGCGAAACGAACCCTGAAAATGGATTATGGTTGAAAAAAAAACTGGCCCAGCCTGGCGGAGCCCGCCCAATACATTCTCTATGAAAATTTCAACTATCTAACTATCACGGTTCGTGAGATACAGCCTGATAACAGACAGACGGACAGACGAACAGCGGAGTCTTAGTAACAGGGTCCTGTTTTTACCCTTTGGGTACGGAACCCTAAAACCAAGCAGTAGTGTTCGCATTGTTGTGTTCCGGTTTGGGGATAAGACAGCCGGTGAAATAACTAGCATAGAGGCATTCCATCTTAGTCCTCAGGGTTGGCAGTGCATTTGCAGTCTTGTGAATGCGAATGTCTATGGGTCACAGTGTCCACTTACCATCGGGTGGCCTGTGTGCTTGATGCCTTCCTATGCCATAAAAAAAAGAGATCGAGTTTGGGGGAATACTTGACTAGCTACTAGACCTACAGCTTTCTAGAACTAAGTATCTCTGAGCTTAGCTGCTGACGGACCGACGGACGGACATGGCGAAACTGTAAGGGTTCCTAGTTTGACTACGGAACCCTAGTAATTGGGTCCGGGAACAGATATATAATTTTCGCCTGTGCACGTTTTAACATTATTATTTAGATAATTCATTTAATTTTCTATAAATAAGGTTTTTTACATATTCAAATATAAAGGTAAAATAACAATACCGATACAAAAAAATTAAACATAATCTACGGGTGCCGCCAGCAGCGGGGCAGGGCTCAAGCTACCGGTGGTTAGGGCTGCAGAGAGAGGAACCTCCTCACAATGCGTGCCGTGTCGAGGAATACTATACATTATTATTATTATTATTGGGGGGTTGAGATGGGCCTCGACCATTGCTGATCTTTTGTAGCAGCCCTTTGTTTTAGAGCTCACCGCAAAGGCCCGTTGCGTCCAGGAATTTCCAGATGCTTTGGGCAGTGACGAGTTGCATCTCTTGTGGGTCCATTAATGTCGCCCTAGGTAGATACTTCTATTGCGCATTAGTGGTCCGCAGGAACAGAGGATGTGCATTGCTGTCTCCTCTGTCTCCTGACAGAACGTTTTCACATAACGCTTTCGAAAACGTGACGTATGTTTGAAATATTCGTGCTATGGCTACAGCTCTGCTAATGAATGATAATAAAACGTTGTAACCCCGATGTTTATCGGGGCTATTTCGGAGCGGCACTATCGCGGTCCATTCAGAGCCATCTCATTCACCGTTTGACTAATTACAGGAGGTGCTGGAACGATGTAGATGTAGCTTAAAGCAGAGGGACCGGTATTATAATCATTATAATCATTAAAATTCACATTCTATTTTTTAAGGGTAAGGACAAAATAGTTGTCCATGCTCACTCACTCAACTAAATTTTCTATGAAACTGTTCCGTTGTGACACGAAAGTTAGCCATACAATTGTCAACAATTCATTATGTGCTAAGGTAGTAAAATAAAATACCGTTTCTAGATTTTACACTGCTGATAACAGTAAAAATGTCTTTTATGCAGTAGTTTTTTTATATTTAGGAAAAACAGTAAAAAAAGTTGGATTGTGAATGTTAGGAATACACTTAGTCCATTTATTACCAAAGGAATTGAAAAACATATACAACTGTCATGTTCATTTTTTATCTGTCTGACGGATTACTTGATTCTAACGACACGCTTTCGATTCTACGCAAAATAGTTTGTTTATTTTAATGGCGTCTACAAATTATGTAATTAATTAAATTACGCAAAATAACAAATTTGTGAACGAACGGCAGCAAATGATTGACAAGTGAGTGACATGATATGACAGTCAGTTCTGTTTCTGTTTAAAGTTACTCTTTTATTTTATATCATATGCTAAGAACACGACATCAGTATTCCTTACTTTGTATATACGGTCTTTTTAATGACTATTTATTTAATAAATTATTAACGACGAATTTAAGTTAAATTAAGAAAAACCTCTAATCTCTAATCAAATCAGCCTAATCAGTCTAATTTTTAACCAGCTATTATAAACGCGAAAAAACAATAATGCCTTTTTTTTTTAAATGTTGTCAATTGCGAGGAAAATTTTCGTCGCACAACGGAACTTTTGTCGCCTTCGTTGTTGTATGGTTAACTGCGCTTAACTGTGATCCAACTTTTTGATCCTTACCTTAATATGAGTGTGCTGAGCTGTGGTCATTTCACGACATCTGACATTGGGTTAGCCAAATATATTTTGTCTCTGGTTTAGTTAGTTGTTTTGTCATTTAACTCGGTCTCAATGTTTTTTTTTTTCAAAAACCTTCTGTAGGTCCCCTGTTTTTTGTTCGTTCTTACTTTAAATAGGAGCCAGTTTCTTTCGAATCATTAATTATTCATTGTACATAGATAGGCGGATGATTATGGTATATAATATGCTATGTATTAAAACAGCGAATTTCCTAACGAGTGATGAAACATATAAAAAGTAATAGTAAGAAGGAATATCCCTATACAAGAAACAGCCCTCTTATTGCAGAAACAGTATAAAATAGCTTCATGTCGACAATTGATCGAGCAAGCTAACTTATCTTATCTTATCTTACAGATGAGCCCTTTTGGATACACTTCAACCCTACCCTTTAGGATCTTTTGTGCAATTACCCTCTTACACAGTCAGCTGTTCGAATGTGCAAGTTTCCTCACGATGTCTTCCCTTCACCGTAACAGCATCGGGTAATGCACTTAAGTTAGAAAAACACATTGGTACATGGTGACCGCGTCGGTACCTTACGATCACGAGTCAACCCCGAAGCCACTACGTCTACGCGAACTTATAAAAGCAAGAGTAAACCCAACTAATTAAGAATGCACGCCCTAAAATAATTGTCTGTACGCTCTAATACAATTTAAACTTGCCGGTTAATGATAAGTCCGTCGAGTTGTTATGTAAGTTCCTTAAAATAATAACGTAGCAACAATGACCACCACGCTAGCTTGAGCTATCTGGGCTATGTTTGGTCACCTCTGTATTAATTTTAATTATGATTTTGTTACTAGGCAATGCTCGCTAATTTGTACGCGTAGAATGAGTCCCGCGTGTCCCTATTTCTTCCCGTAGGGGGTTAATTTTGGGGGATTGGTTAAGGATCCTTTCTTACATACATACATATATACATTAAATCACGCCTGTTTCCCAGAGGGGTAGACAGAGAACAATTCTTTCCACTTGCTGCGATCTTGACAAATTTATTTCGCTTCTTCCACATTCATACATCGAGTGATGCACGCACGTCGACTTGTCGTCGTCGGGTACTTAAGATTCGGCTCTTATCCAGTATTTCTCAGATTTCATTAAAAAAAGTACGCTTAGGGCGGATCTTCCGACCCTTCCACTCACTTTCGATCTGTATATCTCTTTCGTCAATCTTATTTCATCCATCCTTTCCAAATGACCGAACCATCGAAACATGCCCTTTTCAATCTTAGTCACTACATCTTCTTTTATTCCACATTTCTTAATCTACCATAGGGGAAATATTCCTACAAAATTTGAAATCTGTAGGTTTAGTCATTTAGGCTGTGTGCGTTGTATATCATTTCGTACATACATACATACATACCTTCACGCCTGTAATCCCAGAGTGGGCTAGGCAGAGCTACAGAATTACAACTTCAAAAAGTTGTTGACAATTCAGTAACCACAATTTGCACAATTATTATTTAGTCAGTCACTAAAATACAGAAAATTATTTTATTTATCTAAAAATTAAATAAAAGTTGTCTTAATTCTAGGAACAACATAGTAGAGTTAACCCACCATAGTTTTCCCAAGTATTTAGTTTCTCCGCTCACGCAATACTAACGCTACGCGCACGGTGTACAACCGCAAGGTTAGCCGAGTTATGAGTTAGTTAACTATGTAAGCTATCACTTTGAATGATGATGATGATGTCTAGATAAAAGGTAGATCTGGTAATTTGGGTTAATAAGCTATCTCTATTGCAAACAGCGCTGAGTCGGAACCATTTCGTGTCGACAGGCATTTTGTTGCGTGTGTGTTTGTCACGAATAAATGTTTTTTTCTTTCTTTCTTTCTTTCAAATTTCAATAGAATCTTAGTTTCAATCTCAGTCTTGTCAGCGTGTAGTATCAAACATACTAACTCACACACACAACGTGCACACACACTTTCACATTTATTTAACAAGGTAAGTGTGATGCAAGTGCATTTTTTTAAATTTGTTTTTTACTTGTGGGAGGACCTTGTGCACGGTCCGTCCGGGTTGGTACCAACATCTTATCCATTAACCTACCGCCAAGCAGCCGTGTTCGCATTGTTGTGTTCCAGTTTGGGGATAAGACAGCCGGGGAAATGACTAGCATAGAGGCATTCCATCTTGGATTGGCAACGCATTTGAAGTCTTGTGAATGCGAATGTCTATGGGTCACAGTTTCCACCTACCATCAGGTGGCCTGTGTGCTCGTTTGCCTTCCCATGCTATATAAAAAAAAACTTACTAATCCTACTTATATTTTAAATGCGAAAGATTGTGAGTTACTCCTTCATGCTGCAAGGGATGAATGGATTCGGATGGAGTTTGAAATGGAGATGGTGTATCCCCACATAAGCTACTTTACATCCAAAAAAAATAAAAGTTCTTGAAGAAATAACGTTAATCGAAATTTACGCGGATGAAGTTGCAAGCAGAAGCTCGTTATTATTATTTTTATAAACTTTAAAATAATATTAAATTTCGGAGATAATCTGCGGCAAAACCCGCTTTATTCTCTTTAGATAGCGTTTATAAAATTAATTACTGCCTCTGATTGCGGGCCGATGAAAGGAAGCGGGCCAAACGGAAATTAGTTTTTATCCGACTCAAAATAATATTTTTGATTAATTATATTCCCTAATGTCCTGGTTCATTAGAAGGTTGCCGTAAAATCGAATAGACAGGAGAGGGTCGCTGTTAATGAATTACAATAACACACACACACACACACACACACACACACACACACACACACACACACACACTCACACACACACACATAATTTCGAAGAGTCTTAATTCCGAAAAGTCCAAATGCTGAGTTGGGACTAGGGAACACAATTTAACGGGTTATTAATACATACCTTCACGCCTTCATTCCGTGTGCGGTAGGCAGAGCTACAGAATTACCAACAACTCTAAAAACTTGTTGATAACTCTGTAACCACAATTTGCACAATTAGGCCAAGATGTTTAACAGTGTATATTAGTGACAGGTAGCAAGCCCATTGCCTTACAGTACTACAAGCCTTTATTCCCTTAGTCGCCTCTTACGACTTCCACGGGAAGACATATAGTGGCACTATTCTAACCCGGCAACCACACGGCTGTATGAAAATGATCGGTTAAAACCGGTTAAAACCGGTTATAACCGGTTCTTTGCCTTCCCTAGTTGGGACCGTTTCGCAACAATATATCTGTGTCTTGTCCTTTTTGTATCTATTTAATGTAATTTTGTATTGTTGCGTATAAACGTGTCTTCATCTTTATCAAAATTCGGAATTTGCGTGCGGAGAAGACAAGTTGATACAAACCGTCTAATTAAAGTACCTATGTTTGAGTTAATTCAGTTTAGAGGCTCAAAAGTGCGAACATCGTAGTTGAACAGAAGTCAAACAGACAAGTCGGGAATTCTCCGAACAAAATCCTTTTAAGTTTTGTAAACAATCAAACTAGAGTAAAGTTCTAGCCAATTACACTTTTAGCCGATGAAGTTTGAAGTTTAATTTATTATTACAGAAGCTGAAGCATTCATTTATTTTTACCTATTTGGTTTTTAAGGTTTGGCCTAGGTACTGTAATACAATAAGGTTATAACATTTAAAATAAAACTTATTGCATTGTACTTTGTATACAATGTCTCATTTGCTTTTAATTATTTAATTTTAAAAGCAAATGATTTGATAGAACAGCGACTCATTGTTCGGTATAGTTTCGGGAGTCGCTCGGAAGCCAGCGCAGAGTGCGCACCATTTTGTATTCTCCTGAATAATAAATAAATAAATAAATAAATGAAGAAGTGAATAAAAAGTATATATTTAATCAAGACATCGGTTTTTATCTGCACCCCTCTCCACAGTACATACGTACCTTCACGCCTTCATTGCCAGAGTGGGATAGGCAAAGCTACAGAATTACCTACAACTCTAAAAACTTGTTGATAATGCTGTAACTTTGTAGTTAGTTGGATAAAACGTTCTGTCAATTTGCTAAAATAACCATTTACATAAGAGAAATCCAAAGAGCTAAAGCTTAGATCGTCAGCAGTAAATTGATATCCCTCTCTTATTGCATATCCAAATGTAAGGGTTATCCTTATAAATAGCGCTAAAAAAGCCAATCAAAGTGCTTATTGCAAGGATATTGGTATCCACTCAAAATATAGCGCTTCATAAAAGCAAAATCGAATAAGACTTATTTATTTATTTAAACTTCTTTGCACTAAATACAACAAAATACAAATGGCGGACTTAATGCCCAATGGCATTCTCTACCAGTCAACCAGTAGGCGAAACAGAAAAATAAGATCAGTGCGATTAAAAGCGTTGAAAAAAAAACTGTTTAAATAAAATATGTACAAGATACGGGTTTATAAAATATAAATATACGTAAATACGTAATATAAAATATATAAATAAACAGATATGGCGATATGACATGTGTTAAATCGATTTACGACTGCGCTTGTTCCAGTAGATGCTTATGAAGCATCTCCGCTTGAAAGCTAACTTGCTTGGGGCTTGTCTGATGCTCAGTGGGAGCTCATTCCAGAGACGGATCGCTTTAAGGGCAAACGAATAAGACATAAAACATTATACGAAACGGATTTGGACAGTTCCTTTCGAAATACCCATTCAAAACCCTTGGTAAGGGTAACCCTTATAAATAGCGCTTTAAAAAGCAAATCGAACGGCTTCCAAGCGATACGGTTTTTCTAAATAAATCCTTATAAAAACCCATTGGAAACCCCTTGAATGGGGTAGTGGGGCGGGCCCTGGTTTTCGCACACAGTAAAGCCCTGTTAAAATCAGTTTTAGCTAAGCTTTACCTTTACCAAGCGTAGTTACGACTTGATTGCGTGGTAAGAAAGATAAGGACGTAAACGTTTTATGAGAGAACGCATAAAAACAAACGAGGTCAATGCCCTCAATAACGGGCTTGTTCACTAAAATAACACAAAAATTCGAAAACCGCCTTCGAAAAGCAAAAAATTACTTCCTTTAATAAAATGGTAGGTAATAATTAGGTCAGTCCAAATGAAGTCTTAAATTAAAATAATAAATATTGATCATTTTAATCGGAATTTTTGTCGTTTTTCGTTGTGTCCGTTTTACAAAAAACACCTAAATGCAAATATTAATTTTAAAAAACAGTGTTTTCTTGCATGATTAGAATCACTATGAACTAAGGAAGTTTTTAAAGCTACATGACAAGTTTTTTTCATAATAACTTTCAAACTCACAGAACCATACTCAGAGAACCCCGCGTTTATTTTTCACCTAGTATGGAAAACGTAACACGGAAATAAGGAAAAATGTCAAAATAAATACCGTGTTATACAAGCCACAATAAAGGGCAGTTTACTTTTAAGTTCTCTTTTATAATTTAATTTGTTAGTGTTCTACTTTACCTCAGTAGGGTAGGAGGACTGTTTGTGGATGATCAAATTATGCTTGATACTAGTTTCTAAGAATTATATTTGTGACGGTTTGTGTTCCAAAAAAAAAAAAAAAAACTCGGCCTGAGACTCTGACAAGTCTTGAAAAGTTCAGAGTAAAACAAATTTGCGTAAAATATTCGAGGTAAAGCATACGATGCCTGAATATCAAATACAAATTCAGTTAGGCCTTTGCAGAACTTTTGACGTTTCGAGGTACAAAATAATCTAATAATAATCTTCAACGTTTCCTTCGAACCTCAAGTGAGTTCTTTAACGTAATTTGTTATTATATTTTGCAGCCATCCAGCCTTAGTCGTTCCCTACACGAGTAAATTATTTGTAGATATCTATAGATTTTGAACTCTTTAGCCATGTCTGTGGGATAACATCCGCCAAAGAACGGTTGCATATCTCGGCCATGTACTACAGCATGACAGATACAACCTCTAATAACCCGACTGACTATAAAGAGTGTAAGAAAATAGTGTTTAATTGGCTACAAAACTTAAGCTACAGTAATACTGAAAAGTTCCTAAAATAGTAATAATTGTATACGCACACAGACACGCACAAACACATACTCTGACACACACCAACACGCACACTCACGCATACAAACACACACATGCTCTCACACACACTCACACACACATACACTCACACATACACACACATATACACACACACACACACACACAATAATTTGTTAAGACTAACTGTCTTAGTACAACAATTTATAACAGGTCACCTTTTTCCTTTGTAACCTTATATATTTTTTATTTTTTTATTTCTTTAAACTCTTTCTCTACCTATTTGTAATTATTTTTTGTTTAATGAATTAAGTATGATAAATGTCAGTACATACACCTCTTCCCATTTCTAACTATTGTAAGATACAACTGGTGGAGGAGCGGTGTTCTCTTAACACAAGTATCTTGTATACTTAAAAAGAGGCACCAGCACAGATATTGTTACACAATTTAAGTTACTGAATAAATCATTTTTAATTTTAATTAAATTTTAATAACTGTTTTTTTTTATGGCATGGGAAGGCAAACGAGCACACAGGCCACCTGGTGACTGTGACCCATAGACATTTGCATTCACAAGACTGCAAATGCGTTGCCAACCCTGAGGACTAAGATGGAATGCCTCTATGCTAGTCATTTCACCGGCTGTCTTATCCCCAAACCGGAACACAACAATGCGAACACTGCTGCTTGGCGGTAGGTTAATGGATAAGATGGTGGTACCAACCCGGACGGACCCTGCACAAGGTCCTCCCAAAAGTGAATAATGATGGGAAAATTCGCTGGAAAAAGACATGTAGGACGCCGGAAGAAATCATGGCTGAGGAATCTCCGGGAGTGGACTGGTGTCGCGAGTGTGCCCATCTATTTCGCCTCGCGAGAGACGGAGAAAAGTTTTCGAAGCTGACTGCCAATCTTCGCTAGTCGGAGAGGCACATGAAGAAGAAGAAGAAGATCGATTTTGAAAAAACGAAAGCTATTGTAACAGAATAATAGATCCTAGTAGTGGGGGAATTATTTAGACGTGTTTTAAAGCGACTGGCGGGGTATGCAATCAGTAGGGAAGAATGGCAAATTAACCCCTCCTTCGGAAGTCGGGTAAAAAGAGGGAAGACCTGTGCCCTGTAGTGGGACACTACATACATACTTACATGCATAAACTCATGCATTCGATCCCAGAGAGGGGTAGACAGAGCTACAGAATTACCTATAACTCAAAAAACTGGTTGATAATACCTTAACCACATTTTGCACAAATAGGCTAAGATCACCAGCGTATTAGTGACAGGTTGCAAGCCCATCGCCTAACAGCACAAGCCTATATTCCTTTAGTCGCCTCTTACGACATCCACGGGAAGACTTGGAGTAGCCATTATAGCCATTTACCAGAAAGTATGAAGTCGCTTAAAGGAAGCCCTTTCAAGCGCATATTGACAAAATAGCTCGTAGATGTTTTTATAGTGTACAAGATTATTTAAAATTTAATGTCAATGTTTAATAACCCATATTATTATTTGAATAATGTATTATTATTATTTTTATTGTTTTTTTCTTATTTTTTTTTGACATGTGAATTAGATTTAAAATCAACAAAATATTGGCACGCTTGCATGCAGGTTGAATACACTGGAATATTATTTTGTAACACTTTCATTTATTACTGTATTCTAGCAAATAAACTTATTTGATTTGATTTGATTAGCGCTATTCTAACCTGGCAACCCCACGTGCGACACTAATACAGGCTAAATATAGCAAGAGTTTGCAGATTTTGTGAACAATCCCAAGATAAATGAAAGTGAGCTTTTGTCCCCGCGCTCCCCCGGAAGGACACGCCCCTCGGAAACAATTGTACATCCCAAACCTCCTCTAATCCTGAGTTTGTATTTTTAACTGGATTGCTGATATTTCTTTATTTTTAATATTTAAACATGACCTTGGGTTTTGATTGAAGATGCCTGGTATTGAGTCAGATATCTAGCAGACGCCGTACGATAACCGAAGAAAAACGTGAGGAAATCTGCACATTAAAGCAAAAAGGGCCCATTACATAAATACATACATTAAATCACGCCTGTTTCCCAGAGGGGAAGGCAGAGACCACTTCTTTCCACTTGCTACGATCTTGACAAATTTCTTTAGCTTCTTCAACATTCATACATTATCTTGTATAGGGGACACCGTTGATGTAGGAAAACATATCAATCTTATGTGGTCGTCTTGCACCGTCTTATACACACATAAGTAGGTGTTCTTTTTTCCTTTCTCTTTCTATTCTCTTTCTCTCTCTATCTCTCTCTTAAGATTTTGGTGTGTTTTCCTGCGAAAACTACGCAGGTTATTTGATATATTTTTTAATTTATTATTTATAGATTTATATAATGCCAAGTAAGTAAGTTGTTAAATAGTACAGTCAGCGTCAAAAGAAACTGATCACTTAAATACCTTGTCACTTTACTGTCACATAAGCAATGTCAAACAAGATTGTCTAATGTGTTAATGCCATAAAGTACAAAAGTAGCTTCAAGTGACCAGTTACTTTTGACGCTGACTGTACATACCATTGTAATATTAAATATTATATTTTAAAAAAAACCCCGTGTGGTTGCCGGGTTAGAATAGTGCCACTCCATGTCTTCCCGTGGATGTCGTAAGAGGCGACTAAGGGACTATAAGATTGTAGTACTGTTAGGCGATGGGCTTGCAACCTGTCACTAATACGCTGGTAAACATCTTAGCCTATTTGTGCAAATTGTGGTTACTGAATTGTCAACATCTTTTTGAAGTTGTAATTCCGTAGCTCTGCCTACCCCACTCTGGGATTACAGGCGTGAAGGTATGTATGTATATTTAAAAAATGACTGACTGCTGAGTTTTTGCGGCGTTTCTTCTCAGCAGTGGTCTCCTCTTGTGAAGCGCTGGTAGAGTATTAACGTGTAAAAGTGCCCGTGCGGCCTACTTACTGAATAAATGTATCTTTTATCTTTATCTTTATCATACAACCGCATTTCCAACAAAATGTTATGTACCTAAATCAATATTATAAATTACACTAGCGATCCAATAAAAAGTGATGCCACCAGAATAAACGCAAAGACGTCGCATCAATCCTCCCCGCCCCGCCCCGTGACGTCCCCGTCACGTCTTAATTACCGGCTAATTAAACATAGCTAATTTATATTTAATTACCGTGATCGGTTTCATTAGGACTAATACGAGATATATTTCATAAGGAATTAAGAAGTAATTTATATACTTATTTAAAAAATTATCCCTGTTTCTCTTGGTCAAGAAAATCTACCGTTTTTTTTTTGTTGTGTTTATAAATATCAAGATAAGGTTTGTATGAAAAAAAAATACATGAAGGGTGCCGCGCAAGGACAGCTGACTAGTTTTAAATAAATGTTTATTTGATAAGATGGCAATATTATGATTTTAACCAGTACCACCAAAGTAGCTATTAAAGATTAAAGTTTGTAGGTAATCGTTTTTACTTTATTTCATATACCAATAGAATTATGTATATGAATCTAAAAGTACATTACAATTTAATTGAATGAATGGGTACTATTTGTACGCAGGTACGAGTACCTATATGAATAACTTAATTTCATTATTATTTTCCATTCGTCCTGGTCCTGCGTGCAACGCAAAGAAAATCATTCAAATGTGAATACATTCGTAAAAAAACTTTTGTATCTTGTTTAAGTATTTTTCATGAGATAACATTTTCACTATGTTTGTGTACTCTTTAATTTAGTAACTGATGGATAACTATTATTGGCCTTCCTTTATGTAACTAACATTATGTAATAAATATATTTACGGCTGTTGTTGTCCTGAATACCAATAAATAAAAATAAAATAAAAAATAAAGTATATAATGTATGCGAAAAGAGATAATTATTTTAGCCTTTGTAGATTGTATTATCTTGGTTTGGTTACGTATGCTCTACGCCGTAGGCCCGTAGTGGCTCTACGAGCGTAGCATAATGTGGTGCTACTATAAATAGTCTGTGCTAATTAAAATTGGCAAACATGTAAACACAATCAAACGAATCAATTTACCAGTATTACCCGACAATCAGGGGCTTTTAAAGATCAATTGAGGGCTTAACTTTCACATTAAGTTTCACATTAAATAACTATAAATTCATATTTCACGTTATATTGTTCGTAATTTCAATTACTAGACTATTCACTCATTTTTACATGTCAATAAAATGGTGTACTGCTTTTTTGCCGAATTATTTTTCGTCAAATTTCATTTGGCAACCAACTTTTCGCCGAAGTTTTATTTGGCAAACCAATCCGTGGCATAATTTTACTTCGTATTTTTTTTATTTCGCAACATTTTTGAATTATTTTATTACGTAAAAATTTATGTGATAAATCATTGTGTAGCAAATGATTTGCTAAGGCAAATAACATATTATTAAGGTTAGTGTGGTAAATAATTGTGTTTTCTGAAACAAATATAAATTGGATTAAAAACGAAACTGCTCCCAGATAGGTAGGTTAGGGTAAAAAAATCATGACCCTATAGACGAAACTGCTCCCAGAGATAAGTAGGTTAGGGTTATTTTTTTTATGACCCCAAGAACAAAACTGCTCTCAGATATAGATAGGTTATGGTTTATTTTTATGCCAATCAATTCATTTGACAAAAACATAATTGACATCTTAAAAGAATCTCAGGTAATAATTTGTCTAACAATAATTTATCAAATCATTATTCGTTGGGAAATGATATCAGTGCGAAACGTTGAGTTGGGACATAAAAAATTGCCCAAATAAAAATATGGGATACGTAGTTTGGGGAGTTAAGAATTTGCTAAAAATAATTTTCGGCGAAACAAGAATGAAAAATGTAGTGTTCTGTCGACGTCAAAGGTATATTTACATTTTTGCACATTTAAATAGAATATTTGACGTCAAAAAGCATTGAATAAAATTGTGTTCCATTATTATGTCACAATTTCTTTGGAACATTACAAAACTCTTTTATTGCTGAAATTTACAAAAAAAAATATGGTATGTATGTATTAATGCTTGGAATGATGACTATTGCATCCCTTTATTTAAAAAATTGCACATTCTTCCGTTACCTTGCTTATATATACGCGAAATATGTCTATTTGTAAGTACCCATAGATATTTATTCAAAAAACGAGGTGAAGTAATACAAAGAGAAACCAGAGTTAAAATAATGAATTTACTTTATAAACCACGGGCTCATAAAATGATTTACAGGAAAAATGTTTGTAACATGTGCATAGACATATGACAATAACCTACCTGAGGACATAAAGTTACTCGAGGGAAATAGTTTTAAGAATAAATTGACTACCTGGCTCTTAGACCGTTGTTTTTATACCATTCAGAAATATTTAAATCGTGACTGACATTTTTAATTTAATTGTTATTCTATTCTTTATATTTTGTAATGATTGCCTTTTATCTTTAATTTAATTTAATTTTAATTGTATCGCTCCGACAAATGTTTTGCACGCCTGCATGCAGGCTGAATACACTGGACATAATTTAAAAAGTAATGTAACATCTACACAACTGTATTCTGAGCAAATAAATTCTTTGAATCTTTGAATCTATGTAAATTCGTACATAAACTTGAGATTAACATGTACAATGACGAACGTATCCCTTTGAGGAATCTCTTCTAATTACCCTGATCATGACTGAGGAAACTGTACGACAAATTTTGAATGGTTTAAATTTCAGTAAAATCACAAATAATACATTTACACTGTAGTGTGCTACGCCACACACACACTCTCACCAATATGTTAGCTTATATATTCCATGTATGTAACATTTGAGACACAATAAACCTGACATCCAACGACTAATGTAGTGTCATTGAATCCCAACATTACATGGCGATCCTGCCAGTGCTGCCTCCGCGCGGCGCTGGCGGCGCGCTGCGCCAGCCAGTACTCATGTGACGGATTTGGACGATTTTTTTTTAAAGAGGAATTCATAAAGACAGTTTTAATAATTTAAAATGTGGACCGTATTTACTCGTTTATTAAAAAGTGATAGTAAAAATTAACCGAAGGAGTAAGACATTTAAAAAATCCCGCTGGCTGATAAGTCGCGGAAAGTCGCTGCCGGGAAGCCGGAAGTGGATAAAGTGTTGTTTTTTGTTCGGAGCCGGGAGTTGTTGGAGTCGTGATGAAGGCGCAGGACTAGGGATTCTCAGCGACTCCCAAAACCTTCCGTGACAACTAGTGAAGTGAAGTGAAGTGGTTAGGTTAAAATGCATTACAAAAAAAATATTAATCATTAATACGTAGGTACGAGTACAAATATACATCTAAGATTTAAATAAACTTTTAACAAGTTCAGTTATGTTGCTGTCAAACTTATAATTGATCGGTTATTTATGCGAAATTATGGTAATTAAGGTTAAGTTGTGTTATTAAATCATAATTAAATGCCACTTATTGGCGAGTATAATTTTTAAAATATACAATTAGGTTACAGAAAATGTCAAGATCTGTGTTGAATTCAAATATACACGTGTTTAGTTATTTGGTCGCGTCTTTAATTAGATCGTCACCTCTTCTACATAAATGGAATGGAATCTCACGTCTGCGATTACAGCTCAAATTTCGCGCGCAGGCGGAGAGCCGTGTAACCACTTAGGTAATGCATGTTTATGTTTTGATTTAAATTTGATTATGATTATGATTATGAAATTCTTTTTTTTTAACAGTGATTAGCGAATATTTTTTTAAGGTTATTCATTCCATTTGCAAAATCTCATAAGTTATTGTTGTATTTTTATTTAAATTTAGTGTAAGTCTCTTATTTTAACAGAATGTAAAGATAGATATATCAACTTAGACAAAGACGTTTACACGTACATAACTGATAGCAGTAGCTTTGACGAGTTAAATAAAAATAATAAAGAACGGAGGAATAAAAGTATGTTAGGTATGTATTGCAGGACTATGAGTTAACGTTGGGATAAAGATTACCAGATATTTTATTGGATAAATTTAGGTTTTCTGGTTTAAAAAAATAAATAAAAAAAAGGGATTACCCAAAGTTTAAAAACGTAAAGGATGTTGATGAAAGTATTTGAGAAGGACAGTAAGCTAATGAAAAGGATTTTATATGTAGAGGTAGGTAATGGTAAAGTTAGTTGTGTACTTTATGCAGAGTTTGCGAAGCTACAGTGAATAAGTATTTCAACGAGCGATTAGATTGATCACCTAAGAGTTATTGGAATTCTTATGAACCTAAGTTTCAATTAGTATGAGAAATTTGATAGCGATTGTTTTTTTTTAAAGCAATGGCAAGAAATAATTATTTATTAATGATATTATCTATTTCTTATCAACAGTTGCCCGAGATGCGCTGTTGAGTGAATTGATATCAATATTAGCAAGGTGCCCCAGGATACAAGGCAGGCACGGAATCCTTGTCATCTGATTATGATTCGGTCGAGTTACCAGTTGTATAGATACTTGGACACATGGTATATGTAGTTGTTATGAAAGGATGTGTTAAAAGAACTGCCTGTATGTATATGAAATATAATAAATGGTTATAATGTTGTGTGCGCGCACTTAAAATGAATATCCTTGTATCCTGAAATATGAATAAAATACATAAAGTAAGGTCGGCCGACCAGTTAATAAAATGAGTGCACCTTGCCCTGAATTGTTAGTGTTGCCTTAGTAGCACACTATATAAAGAAGTTAAAAGTATCATAGAATACTGACGTCATTAAATAAAGTACGTAAATGAGTAAAATGAATAATTGAATAAGACTTGCGCAAGCCACGGATACGACAAAAGTATTGAGTACAGAAAACATAACTAGTTATATGTATAGGTACCTAGAAACGTAAAAACGGACAGTTCAACATCCATATACAATATACAATATTCAATATACAATTCCAATAATGTGGAATATAGCTAATTAAAAACAAGCTTGCTCATTATTTACACACTCAAAAGGCTAGTGAGTAGGTATTCTTGAAAAATACTTTTTCACTTCTCATGCTCGTAAAGTCCTTCTTTATGCTGGGTATAGGCTGCATAAAATCGCATTTTATGCTCTAGTGCATAAAATAATTTCTTCTTTTAAGACTAAGGCAATAAGGCCTTACAGCCACATACACAATACACCTTCATTTAATTGATATATTTTTATGAGATTTAGGTTATATCTTATTTTAATTACGACATATGTAATACTATCTAAATACTTTAAGATTAATATGGGCGTGCATTTACGTAAAAAAAATATAAGTAACGCAAATATTTATAATAACTTGGCATTAAGGCTCAAACCTAGTGTCCATAGTCTAACGTCACATAGTTGAAAATTAAAAAAAAAAATAAGAAAAATTGTGTAGCGGGAAGCTAATTATTCGTCAAACAAAATTAAAAACTAACTAAATTTGTTGTGTTGCGGTTGAAAATTCAATAAATTATTCGTAAGTAATTGAACAATGTCTTCAAGTAGTGATAGTGACGATCAAAAAATGATTTCGCCTGAGACTTTAATGTACAGAAGTGCGAAAAATGTAATTGAGCAGATATTGCCGCCTAAATCGAAGAAAATCTATCTCAGCACATACGAAAGTTTTATGATTTGGAGGAACCAAAAAAGCGTAAAAACGTTTGCCGAGTGATTTTTTAAGCTAATTTGACGAACTGTCGATGAAATTACATTTTATGCGTGATAGAACATATTAATTACATTATAAAAAATTATTAATTTTTCTTGTATATGCTTAATCGTTGTTTTATTTCCTTGCGATCGAAGTGAAAAGCAGAGTGTAAAACTCGAGCATAAAACCCATTTTACCCTCGACGTGACCATCCACCCTCGCCGTACCGGCTCAGGTGGCTATATGCACGTCTCGGGTAAAATGGTACGTTTTATGCACTTGTTGTACAATCTACTATTGTATTTTGGTTAAAAAGAAAAGAAAAACTCATAGTCACAATTCAAATAATGGAACATCTACGTTAGATTACAAAGTCGTGGAATGAGGGGCAATGTATCTTCGCCATAATTATTCATGAAATCTAGTAATTATTTTCAACAGGCAAAGCGGAAAATGTTGATAAGGGAGCATTTAGGGGGATGAAAGACGAGCGAAACAAGCGGTTTCAACTTTCAACTGTGCTTTACATAATGTGCTTAGATCTGAGTTTTTGTTTTTTTTATGGCTTAGGGAACACAAACGAGCACACAGGCCACCTGATGGTAAGTGGAAACTGTGACCTATAGACATTCGCATTCACAAGACTGCAATGCAATCCTAAGACTGCAAATGCGTTGCCAACCCTGAGGACTAAGATGGAATGCCTCTATGCTAGTCACCACAATGCGAACACTGCTGTTTGGCGGTAGGTTAATGGATAAGATGGTTAGTTTTTACGGGATTTAAAGATCGTTGATACGTTTTTTTACTTAAATGTAATAAAAAAGGGCTCTTCTTGCAACTATTAGGGTTATTATTAATAGTACAAAAGGAAACAATAGGCCTTATAAAAAAAAAAATCTTCTTTCTTCTTTATTCAAACTTGGCCGGACGCACTGCCGTGTCTTGATGCTTAAGAATACTGTGAAATTTTGAAGAGTGTTACTTCAACCGTTTGGCTGTAAACCAGACAGATGAGCACGGGAGTTAAAGCCATAGGGTTCCGTGTGGATACGGGACCCTAATAAGGAGTTCTTGCCGCGGTTGGAATTATTTGGCGAATCTCCGATATTTCGACGATGCTCGTCATGCAAGTCGTGGATTCGTTCATACGTCTCAAAAACAAAAAAAAAAAACGCAGCGTTTTCCCCGTGACGCGCGCCTTTAGTTAAGGGGGCAATTTCCTCGAGATGACGAGTTAAGGGCCCGCCGACCCGTTATGACGATTGCGTCCATGGCTCGTTTTTTTTATAGTTTCGCGTTTACGACTTTTTTATTGTGGCTTCGGAAATGTTGGGTTCTGTTTAGCGATTTGATGGGGCTGTTTGACAATTGTCGGGTGATTAAAAAGATTGCGCTTACAAATGCTTTGTTGCGTAAAAAGTATTAAAGATGATATTCACTTTTGCCCGTGACTTCATCCACGCGGTGGTTCTTCATCGCTATTTCAAAGGCTTGAATGATTTCGATGAAAATCGTTATATGGAAGTTTAAGGGGTGAAAAAAAAATCTGTCAAGTTATCATCTTCAATTCGAGCGATGCTATGTTTTTCACGTGAATAAAGTAATATATTAAATAATGACTATTGTTCTGCTGTTAGGAAGTTCTGGTAGATTATTGACGTGTAAAAGTACCCGTGCCAAGTCCCGTGTGGTTGCCGTGTTAGAATAGTGCTACTCCACGTCTTTCCATGGATGTCATAAGAGGCAACTAAGGGATTAAAGACTTGTAGTACTGATAGGCGATGGGCTTGCAACCTGCCACTCATAAACTGGTTAAGATTTAAACGACGACGATTAATTATTAAACAACGTGCTGGCCTAGTTGTCTAGTACCCATAGTATAAGCCTAGGGCTTAGTTTAGGACTAGATCAATTGGTGTGACTTTCTCCCATGAAAAAAAAAAGATCTCAGCCTAATTGTGCAAAATGTGGTTACTGAATTATCAATAATTTTTGTTAGTTGTTGGTAATTCTGTATTTCTGCCTGACCCACTTTGGGAATGAAGGCGTGACTTTATGTATTTATGTATATAAGAATCATATAATGTCCTCTATGCATTTATTTATTATAGGTACGCTTTTGTTATCTTTCTCGCTATTACCAGTAATGTTTTATAGCCATAATTTAAATCCATAAAATAAAATAATTATACCTCTCATCATTCAAATTACCGCAATACAAATTGAAAATTACGTTCGGAAACCTGAACGGTACAGCTCAAAAATTAACCATATTAATTCAGCAAATGAGTCTGATGATTAAATAGTTTAAGTGATGCCTACTTATTATTAAAAGCATATATTTAAAAAAAACTCAATTAATATAATAATGTGAGATTTGTGAATTATCTTACAGATAGGCCCTTTCGGATACACTTCGACCCCTTTAGGGTACATACATACATACCTTCACGCCATCATTCCCAGAGTGGGGTAGGCAGAGCTACAGAATTACCAACAACTCCAAATACTTGTTGATAACTCTGTAACCACAATTTGCACAAATAGGCCAAGATGTTTAACAGTGTATGTTAGTGACAGGTAGCAAGCCCATCGCCTAACAGTACTACAAGCCTGTATTCCCTTAGTCGCCTCTTACGACTTCAACGGGAAGACATGGAGTGGCACTATTCAAAGCCGGCAACCACACGGCACCCCTTTAGGGTCTTTTGTGCAATTACCCTGTTACACACTCAGCTTGTCTTGTGGCTGTGGGCGGGGCATTTGCTCGTAAAACCGATGGCCGTTGGAGCGGGAAGGTTCTAGAATAGCTACCGCGAACCCAGACACGATATGCAAATCCTCCATTCAAAAACACCGTGAAAAGAAACTTGAATCCCTAGAGATTAATACGGAGCTTTAGTCCCGATATGCAGAGGCTAAAGTAACATTTTAAGACCATGAGAAGTGAAAAATATTTTTTGACGCGTGTAGTTACGCTAGCGCCAATTGAACTTACGACTTTCACCGCAACAGGCGCCATTAGGCCACCCAGCCAGTAATGGCGTTCATATATTCCCCAAAAAACACCTCGTAAGTGTAAAGTCATTAATAATAAAGAACATAAATTACCTTGAAACGCCGTTATACACAAACTTTGGGAACTGAAGTGCTGAAATGGCTTAATTTAGAAATAAAAATCAGACCAAGAGCGAGACGGCCTCGTACTTTAAGGGTACTGTCTTATATGGGCCCCTATTTTTTTTATTATTATTAGGTATTTGTTATAGCAGCCTCGTCCCGTGTGGATGCCGGGTTAGAATAGTGCCACTCCATGTCTTCCCGTGGATGTCGTAAGAGGCGACTAAGGGAATAAAGGCTTGTAGTACTGTTAGGCGATGGGCTTGCAACCTGTCACTAATACACTGGTAATCATCTTAGCCCAATTGTGTAAAATGCGGTTATAGAATTATCAACAAATTTATAGAGTTGTTGGTAATTCTGTAGCTCTGCCTATCCCACTCTGGCAATAAATGTATGAGTTTATGTATGTATATTATAGTAGTAATACCACCGTATATACACATAAGTAGGTGTTCTTTTTTCCTTTTCTCTCTTTATCTCTCTCTAATGGATAATGTAAAATATTTTTTAATTTGCTATTTATAGATTTATATAATGCTAGACTAAGTAGTGAAATTGTAATATTAAATATATTTAAAAAAAATGACTGACTGCTGAGTTTCTTGCGGCGTTTCTTTTTAGCAGTGGTCTCCTCTTGTGAAGGTAGATTCTTGACGTGTAAAAGTGCCCGTGCGGCCTATTTACTGAATAAATGTCTTTATCTTTATCTTTATAACTTATTTTTTGATAATTTCATGTGTGTTACCCCTACATTTCACGAGATACAACAAAAATGACAGGTTTCTTATATTGATTTTTGACTCTTTGTTATTGATTTTATTATTTGTTGCTATAGCGCCAATATAAATATAAACTAAAAATTTCAACTGCCTATCTATGACGGTTCATGAAAATCAGCCCGCTGACAGACGGACAGACGGACATCAGTGGCTTTGTGATAGGGTTCCGGCACCCTTTGCGTACGGAACTCTAAAAACAAGTTAGCGGAGTGTATCAATTTGAGTGCTTTTACTCTTATAAATATTTAATGTTTACTCGGTCTTATTTGTTTTACTACCATGTTGATAATGTTTATGTACAGTCAACAACTTCAAATCTTGAGCCAGGATAGAACCCTGTCGCACAGCTTAGAATTTTTCATTTTTAGGAGGTTAATTACAACCGCTTTACATAATGCCTTTAATCTTTATTTGGACTTGATCTTTAATTGGCTTAAGGTCGCACTAAAGAGTCAGTTAACGACAATTAAGTTGTTCTTTTATGACGAATTTTCATACACACCAGTTTGAAAAAAAAAGTTTTTTTCTCTAAAAAAATCGGAGTACCGCGTTCAACACTTCAAACCACAGAGAAGCGGTTGCCTAACGCAATCATAATCGTTTTTATCTTGAAAATCGAAGGCTTGTCTGCATATAAAGTGAAAACAGTTGGGACTGTTCATATTTCTACAATTACTCTAATTCCAAAACCAGTTCGAGGAATAGGGTTTTAAAGGATTTCTGCATTATTAAGTTTTTAAAATATTTACGTATTTTGGATATTTTGACAAAGGTATATTTAACCTGTTTGACTTTCGTTTTCGGCTTGAAGCCCTCCTAGGTGGGTTAGGCAAAAACCGCTTGAAGTAATATGTTTTAATACACTATTACAATCACTTTTTGCCATTAGATATCATTAAATTGTCGTCATTTATTAGAAAATCCTCACCCGAATTTAAAATAATCATGTCATCTATAAAATGTTTGCTAAATAAATAAAGATATTAAAACTAAACTATTTGGTCATATAAAAAATTAATGAAATTGGTTTCTTAAAATTACGTATTGATTCGAATTAGAGTGTAAAAAAGGTGAGTTACTTTATAATTGTTCCACTTTGAAGCCAATTGCGATTGCGAGTGCTTTAGACAATAGCCATGCACGTCAAAGACGATATGGTTTTTACCATGTTGGATAGGCCTTGATCGTTTAATATCATTTGCAAGTTGACATCGTACTCAACATGTAATATATTCGTATTGCGTGTCCGTCCGTTCCTCGGCGTCCAATGGGCCAGTGTTGCATCTATTTCGTTACAAAGACTCGAGTAAGATGGAGTTCTATTACTGTAATGTCGTTAGACCGCGTATTCAATAGGAACAGGAAACGTTTTTCTTCTGAAAATATCACAATTGTTATACTGGGTGTCCTAAAAGTTGACGTCAGTATACAGGATGTAAGGGACGGCTCACCGAAAACTGAAACCAACGAGAAAATTTTCGTTTTCCCGGGAAAATTTCCACTGGATTTCAGTTCAGTAAAATGGTCTGAAGCTATGGTTTCAGTTTTCGTCCGCCGTTTCGTGAGCCGTCCCTTACACCCTGTATAGGTATACATATAGGATGTAAGGGACGGCTTACATATATACATTAAATCACGCCCGTTTCCCAGAGCGGTAGGCAGAGACCACTTCTCTCCACCTGCTACGATCCTGACAAAACCCTTTCGCTTCTTCAACATTCATACATCGAGTCATGCACGCACGTCGATTTCGGGTACTTAAGATTCGGCCCTTTTCCAGTATTTCTCCAATTTGAATCGAAAAAGTACGTCTAGGGCGGCCTTTTAGTATATATTAAGGGTCCAGAAAATCGTTTTTTCTTCCCCAATTTATGTGTATTAGTTGTTAATGTTTTAATAATAGTAGTAAGTTAAACACGCTGCCTTGCGGTTTGCGGTAAACCTTTACCTCCCTCGGTTAAAAATGGCTATAACTCGTGATTACTCAGTTTGAACCATATGTTTGTATATGCGATTATTTTGCGTTTGGCTGAACCAACTTTGATGCGGTTTTCACATATTTGATACATTCTGGAGAAGGTTCTGGTATGCAACTTGGTATACATGTGGTGAATTGGAACTGATGATGGAACCCACAGATAGACACTGGAACTCCTCAATGGTATCTATTTCAAGAATGGTGGTAAGATATTTGAGCTAATTGCGAAGAACATTTTAATTGTTTAAATATGAGTATGACTTTCCCCTTGTTTTTTTTATAAAACTTGCTATCTTATCATTAAGAAATATTTGTGATTTCGTTGTTGAGGCTGTCAATTTTTTCATAATAAGAAGCATCCTCAGTGAGAGCATTCGCGTGAATATTCGATTGGTGTGGAACACTCGATGTTCGCGCCGAATGATAATTACACGCGAATGCTCTCAGTGAGGACGCTCTTATAGAGTAAAAGTTGTATGACAACTTCAAACTAGGCGCAATTTTACTCAAACGGGTCGAATCCTCTTCCCTTACCGTGACTTTTCACAAATGAGCAAAATACCCTTATCTCAGCAATAAAAACCGAATAGCTAAGACGCAGAGCGAATGCAAATAGCTGCCAAGATTCCATACAAACTTAATGCATATTTTAACATAAAGTAAGTTTCAGCATTCAATCCCTTGCTAAGTATTCATAAATAGTCTGAGAGTTTAATGAACATTTTAATGGGTGGATAGTTTTTGGTGCGGTGTTTTCACTTGCTCTTTTTTTATGCTCTAAAGAAAAAAATATGTATTCATTGTAATTAATGAACTAGGTAATAAAAAATGCAAAAAAAACGGTTTCAGGCAATTAAAAGGCCTGAGTTGTCACCACGTTGTCGCAGACTTTTAACGATGTTACTGCCTGGAATTTGGCAGGATTTTACATTATAATTATAATTACAAACAAAAACAGTAAGTACCCAGACTAGGATTCCGTTCGTATTTTTGTCATTTTTAGGGTTCTACATATACCCAAGATATTTTTTTAAATTTTTAATTTCCTTGAATTACGGTACCATATTACTAAGCCTCCGCGTCCGTCTGTCCGTATGTCAACGGACTCTCATGAAATAGGTAGACAGTTGACGTTTACACAGAGTGTATATTATATTTTTATTGCCGCTGTAACAACAAATAATAAAACAATCTAAAAAACCGGCCAAGTGCTTGTCGCACTTCGCAAAAAATCTGATTAAGCAATATATGATTATTTGTTACTAAAATATGATGTAATAATAAACATTCAATCAAATTACCTCAAGTCAGATCATTGGGAAATTGGTTCTTCAGCAGAAAATTTAGGAAAAAAACAAAACTGACGTTTGTGACCTCCTGTGAATATTTTTAAAACAAGAAATACTCTATGAGACCAATTTGTATGGCTTTGAATCAACAAGATTATACTGTTTACATTTTAATTCTGTATCCCTGAACTGAACCCTAAAAATTAACGGGGCTCCCACACTATAATGGTAAGGATTCCTTCGTGTGGAAATCCGACTTGTTACTAGTTAAATGTATTGTATGGTTGTAAAGGTAATGCCAACGTACAAATGTACAATCGTAAAGCGATATAATAACCATACACCGGATTGATGGTGGGAAAAAATGTACCAGTGCCAGTGATTCATTAAATATCGACCAAGTTTATCGACAACTTTTTCGTGACATATGGTTATTACATTTCTTGCAAAAGTAAGTCGTACCTTTATCTTCTTAAACTGAATGATCAGCTTTCCATGAAGATAAACGTTCTTTTTCTTTCGATTCACAATTAGCCGACTTAAAAAACAAAAAGGTTCTCAATCGTTGGAATGCTAAAGAATATTGTAGTACTAAATTAATTTCAATGGTTGTCAAAACTGACTCGAGTCCAAAGTCAATGTCAGGTACCGGTTGTTTATATGTAGTTGCGATAAGTAAAAATAAAAAAGGTTTACAAATAATTATAAGTTATTCAAACTTGGCCATTACTTATGATAATGATGATTAAAACTTGCTTTTTATCGATGTCGATAAACTTAGTCGACATTTAATGAATCACTAGCACTGGTACATTTTTGCCCCCATCAATCCGGTGTTTGATAATAACACTAAGTGGTATTACATTGCGTTAACAAACAAAGAAAACGTTGGCGATAAATTTCCCGGAAATATTCTGTAACTTCCCGCAAAGGTCCGGAAAAGAGAATCATTTTAAAGTGATTAAGGACCTTTTCGATCGGAGGCTTTTATCCAGAAAGGTTGGGGTACACTGCGTCTGTTAAAAAATCCTTTTTTTCTTAACTTATTTAAATTAAAATAAATCTAGGCACATCATCATCATCATGTCAGCCGAAAGACGTCCACTGCTGGACATAGGCCTCCCCCAAGGCTCTCCACTCAGACCGGTCTTGTGCTTTTCGCATCCACCGTTTTCCCGCGATCCTTACAAGGTCGTCACTCCATCTTGTTGGAGGCCTACCCACAGCTCGTGTCCCGGTCCGCGGACGCCACTCAAGAACCTTCTGACCCCATCGGCCATCAGTCCTGCTTGCGATGTACCCCGCCCACTGCCACTTCAGATTAGCTATTCTTCGGGCTATGTCGGTAACCTTAGTTCTCCTGCGGATATCATCATTTCTGATTCTATCACGCAGAGAAACCCCGAGCGTAGCCCTCTCCATAGCCCTCTGAGTGACCTTGAGCTTTCTTATGAGGCCCATCGTTAGCGCCCACGTCTCGGATCCGTAAGTCATCACTGGCAACACACACAATCTAGGCTACTCAAATATTAAAGATGTGAATAATAATCACTACTATAAAAAGAACACCTTCTCTAGTAGGTCCGCTCGTGGCATGGTCAATATGACACTGGCTGCATTGATTCTCTGGATAGCTAGCCCAATCCTTTGGGAGAGGTAAGCACCAGCTCCAGGATCTCCGGAGGTGTCTATGAGCCGGGATGACAGGGCCTTAATAAAGCTAAATTATTTATTAAAAAATTAACTTAATTTAAATATATAACGTTAGACCTAGTAACAAATTTAAATTATACATGGAAAAAACATGTTTAGATTTTTTTTATGAGATTTTAATTTTGAAATGTTGATTTCGCAACGAACTATTTCTAACCGCGCAGTTACAAACATATATCTTAATATTATTTTAGCATTAAGTAAGTCCTGTAATCTGTAAGCTGGTCAAGATTTCTTTTATAAATAAGTCGTTAGAAACGTTTTATTAGTGAAAAACTTTGGATGTACCTATGTGTATTTGAACGGCTCCAGAACGGCTAAACAGACAGATAGTTCTACTTTTAATAATGCATAAGAAAAACCATTTTACCTTGTACAAAAACTATTAAAAAATAATTACAGTATTAGGTATTTCTTTTTGTAAATTTTTGAAGATGCGTTCCTGACTTAAACTTTAATTTAAATTATCTCAGAAATCGTTCACTTTTGCATAGGGTATTATGGAACCAAAATGATTGCAAATGACCTCACCCATAACCCCTAAAGGGGAATAGGTCAACTTACCAATAACCCTGTATAGTGATACGAATTATTTGGGCACTTTAGTTACAATATATACCTATACTTACACAAACTTTGGGAACTGAAGTGCTGAAATGGCTTAATTTAGAAATAAAAATCAGACCAAGTGCGAGACGGCCTCGTACTGTAAGAGTTCTGTACCATTATTGTATGGGCCCCTACTTTTATTATTTTTAGGTATTTGTTATAGCAGCCCGTCCCGTGTGGTTGCCGGGTTAGAATAGTGCCACTCCATGTCTTCCCGTGGATGTCGTAAGAGGCGATTAAGGGAATAAAGGCTTGTAGTACTATTAGGCGATGGGCTTGCAACCTGTCACCAATACGCTGGTAAACATCTGAGCCTAATTGTGCAGAATGCGGTTACAGAATTATCAACAAGTTTTTAGAGTTGTAAGTAATTCTGTAGCTCTGCCTACCCCACTCTGGGAACGAAGGCGTGAGTTCATGTATGTATGTATGAAATTTATGCTGCTAATATATTTCTCTATATCTCCCGGATATACGTACGCAGTGTGCCCCAATCAAACCCGGTGATGCTACCGGCCCGAATGGCCGGGGAAATTTGCCCGATTAATAGAAATTCAATTTGCTTGGACGCGTCGATTAATGAGATGGTGAGATAACCTCCTATAGATGTACCACGGAAGCTTTGAAAGCGCTAGCGGCCCAACGAGCTTTTATTTCAAACTTAAGATACTTATACTTTATTCTCATAAGATTAACAATCACTTACAAAGAGACCGAGACCAAGATGGCCGTGTGGTTGCCGGGTTAGAATAGTGCCACTCCATGTCTTCCCGTGGATGTCGTAAGAGGCGACTAAGGGAATAAAAGCTTGTAGTACTATTAGGCGATGGGCTTGCAACCTGTTACTAATACACTGGGAAACATCTTGGCCTACTTGTGCAAAAAGTGGTTACAGAATTATCAAGAAGTTTTAAGACTTGTTGGTAATTATTTAGCTCTGCCTACCCCACTCTGGGAATGAAGGCGTGAGTTTATGTATGTATGTACAAAGAGACATGACAAAAAAGATAAAAGACTCTATTCAGTCAGGTACTTTTACACGTCAACTCTGCCAGCGCGCAGAGGAGAAACGCTGAGAAGAAACTCAGCAGTCACGCACGTCGGTTTCGGGTACTTAAGTTTCGGCCCTTGTCCAGTATTCCTCCGATTTTATTCGAAAAAGTACGCCTAGGGCCTTCCGACCCTTCCACTCATTTTCGAACTGTATATCTCTTTCGTCAATCTTCTTTCATCCATCCTTTCCAAATGACCGAACCATTGAAGCATGCCCTTTTCAATCTTAGTCACTACATTTTCTTTTATTCCACGCTCTACTTTTTCATTTCTTACTTTATCAATTAGTTTCACACCACACATACTACGCAAAGAGCGCATTTCAACTGCATTTACACGACTTTCATGCTTGTCCTGCCACACCCAACATTCACTACCATACATCAGGGTTGGGGCCAGCACTCCATTGTGAACAGTCAGTCGGGCTTTTTTTGAAACACCCTGTCTGCTCACAAAGGAGGACAGGGCCCCATTTATTTCATATGAAATTGTTTTTTTTTTTTTTGCAAGTTTTGTTTTCTGAAAGTGTCTCGTGTTGTTTTTTGCTTATGAGGATTTGAGGTCTATTTTTGTTATGCTTTGTAAAGACAATTTATCGATAGTCGCCGTTCCAACGATTCAACATTCCAACTCTATCGACGTTTGATTTTTGCTATGAAAATTACGCCCTCTGTAATCTATTATAAATATTTCTAGCTTTTTCCCGCGACTTAGTCCAGACCAGAAATCGTCCAATTTTCCGGGATAAAAACTACCCTTTGTCATACTCCAGGACCTATCCTATATATGTGCCAAGTTTCATCCCGATCTGTTCAGTGATTACAGCGTGATTGAGTTACAAACATCCATCTTTTTTTCATTTATATTAGTAAGATATGTATATTGTAGGTACAAGCCTCTTAGTTAGACTCTTAGAAATTTCCCATCTCAAGAAAACATAACCTAAAACACCAATTTTATGACTGCAAATGTGTCGGTATATTTATTCTAAAGTTTAAAACAGTTAACCATAATGATATCACTGAAGCACCTCTATTCCCAGACTAAGTTACCAGAGGTCATTAATAGGTCGCCTTAGAGTACTGAACCGAACCGAACCGAACCGAATTCACCGATACCGTCCGATATCTACCCGCCTGCGGAGGCGAGTTTGCAGAACCTTCGACTATCAAGCAAATAAACGGACCGCCCTAGATCAAGAATACTAGATGTACCAATAATATTATTAATCATTTCTAACCGCACTTATAATTTTAGACCGCGCTAATAATTTTAATCCAACTAATAATTTCAAAACGCGCTTATAATTTCAAACCGCGCTTATAATTTCAAACCGCGCTAATAATTTTAATCCAACTAATAATTTCAAAACGTGCAATAATTTCTAACCGCCGCGCGCTAATAATTTCAAACAGCACTAATAATTTCAAACAGCACTAATAATTTCAAACCGCGCTAATAATTTCAAACAGCACTAATAATTTCAAACAGCACTAATAATTTCAAACAGCACTAATAATTTCAAACCGCGCTAATAATTTCAAACAGCACTAATAATTTCAAACAGCACTAATAATTTCAAACAGCACTAATAATTTCAAACCGCGCTAATAATTTCAAACGGCACTAATAATTTCAAACCGCGCTTATTTTAATTTCAAACAGCACTAATAATTTCAAACCACGCTAATAATTTCAAACCTCACTTATTTTAATTTCAAACCGTACTAATAATTTTAATCCAGGTAATAATTTCAAACCGTGCTAATAATTACTAACCACTGCGCGCTAATAATTTCAAACAGCACTAATAATTTCAAACCGCGCTAATAATTTCAAACAGCACTAATAATTTCAAACCGCGCTAATAATTTCAAACGGCACTAATAATTTCAAACCGCGCTTATTTTAATTTCAAACAGCACTAATAATTTCAAACCACGCTAATAATTTCAAACCTCACTTATTTTAATTTCAAACCGTACTAATAATTTTAATCCAGGTAATAATTTCAAACCGTGCTAATAATTACTAACCACTGCGCGCTAATAATTTCAAACAGCACTAATAATTTCAAACCGCGCTAATAATTTCAAACCGCGCTAATAATTTCAAACAGCACTAATAATTTCAAACCGCGCTAATAATTTCAAACGGCACTAATAATTTCAAACCGCGCTTATTTTAATTTCAAACCGCACTAATAATTTCAAACCACGCTAATAATTTCAAACCTCACTTATTTTAATTTCAAACCGTACTAATAATTTTAATCCAGGTAATAATTTCAAACCGTGCTAATAATTACTAACCACTGCGCGCTAATAATTTCAAACAGCACTAATAATTTCAAACCGCGCTAATAATTTCAAACAGCACTAATAATTTCAAACCGCGCTAATAATTTCAAACGGCACTAATAATTTCAAACCGCGCTTATTTTAATTTCAAACAGCACTAATAATTTCAAACCACGCTAATAATTTCAAACCTCACTTATTTTAATTTCAAACCGTACTAATAATTTTAATCCAGGTAATAATTTCAAACCGTGCTAATAATTACTAACCACTGCGCGCTAATAATTTCAAACAGCACTAATAATTTCAAACCGCGCTAATAATTTCAAACAGCACTAATAATTTCAAACCGCGCTAATAATTTCAAACCGCGCTAATAATTTCAAACCGCGCTAATAATTTCAAACCGCGCTTATAATTTCAAACCGCGCTTATAATTTCAAACCGCGCTAATAATTTTAATCCAACTAATAATTTCAAAACGTGCAATAATTTCTAACCGCCGCGCGCTAATAATTTCAAACAGCACTAATAATTTCAAACCGCGCTAATAATTTCAAACCGCGCTAATAATTTCAAACCGCGCTAATAATTTCAAACCGCGCTTATAATTTCAAACCGCGCTTATAATTTCAAACCGCGCTAATAATTTTAATCCAACTAATAATTTCAAAACGTGCAATAATTTCTAACCGCCGCGCGCTAATAATTTCAAACAGCACTAATAATTTCAAACCGCGCTAATAATTTCAAACAGCACTAATAATTTCAAACAGCACTAATAATTTCAAACAGCACTAATAATTTCAAACCGCGCTAATAATTTCAAACAGCACTAATAATTTCAAACCGCGCTAATAATTTCAAACCGCGCTAATAATTTCAAACCGCGCTAATAATTTCAAACCGCGCTTATAATTTCAAACCGCGCTTATAATTTCAAACCGCGCTAATAATTTTAATCCAACTAATAATTTCAAAACGTGCAATAATTTCTAACCGCCGCGCGCTAATAATTTCAAACAGCACTAATAATTTCAAACAGCACTAATAATTTCAAACCGCGCTAATAATTTCAAACAGCACTAATAATTTCAAACAGCACTAATAATTTCAAACAGCACTAATAATTTCAAACCGCGCTAATAATTTCAAACAGCACTAATAATTTCAAACAGCACTAATAATTTCAAACAGCACTAATAATTTCAAACCGCGCTAATAATTTCAAACGGCACTAATAATTTCAAACCGCGCTTATTTTAATTTCAAACAGCACTAATAATTTCAAACCACGCTAATAATTTCAAACCTCACTTATTTTAATTTCAAACCGTACTAATAATTTTAATCCAGGTAATAATTTCAAACCGTGCTAATAATTACTAACCACTGCGCGCTAATAATTTCAAACAGCACTAATAATTTCAAACCGCGGTAATAATTTCAAACAGCACTAATAATTTCAAACCGCGCTAATAATTTCAAACCGCGCTAATAATTTCAAACAGCACTAATAATTTCAAACCGCGCTAATAATTTCAAACAGCACTAATAATTTCAAACAGCACTAATAATTTCAAACCGCGCTAATAATTTCAAACCGCGCTAATAATTTCAAACCGCGCTTATAATTTCAAACCGCGCTAATAATTTCAAACAGCACTAATAATTTCAAACAGCACTAATAATTTCAAACCGCGCTAATAATTTCAAACAGCACTAATAATTTCAAACCGCGCTAATTATTTCAAACAGCACTAATAATTTCAAACCGCGCTAATAATTTCAAACAGCACTAATAATTTCAAACAGCACTAATAATTTCAAACCGCGCTAATAATTTCAAACAGCACTAATAATTTCAAACCGCGCTTATTTTAATTTCAAACAGCACTAATAATTTCAAACCACGCTAATAATTTTAAAACCTCACTTATTTTAATTTCAAACCGTACTAATAATTTTAATCCAGGTAATAATTTCAAACCGTGCTAATAATTACTAACCACTGCGCGCTAATAATTTCAAACAGCACTAATAATTTCAAACCGCGGTAATAATTTCAAACAGCACTAATTATTAGGTTTTAATGTGCATATAATAATTATAACTGGCTGTATTAATATACTTGTAGCTGTCTAGTTATTTTTGAATATGTGCTATAGTCTTCTTTTTGTAGTGTCTGTTTGACATGTTAGTAATAAAGTATGATAGCGTGATGTACTCATTATAGTTTGTTATTTTTACTCTACTTTCCTGTGCTTCCACTATCCGCCATACTCCTGCTGGATCAATCAACCAGATTATCCGCCACAGTGGTTATGGGCCCAGTGCTCAGTAAGTAAGAAATAGCAATTTTATTTCAAGGTCAGCTTACACAAGGTACGTCAAAAAGTACGATCAGCTGACGAAATTGACGTAAAAGAGTCAACAATATGAGTACTGTTAAAATAGAATCGCTCACTCATGAAAATTACGAGACCTGGAGGATTCAGGCTGAGGCGATCCTTATAAAAAACGACGCATGGGGCTACGTGAATGGTAAAAGGGGCAAACCAGCAGAGCCGACAGAATCCGAAAAATGGGACACGGAAGACGCAAAAGCTAAGTCTGACATAATTTTAGCTATTAGCCCAAGCGAATTACGACATATTCGCGGATGTAAGACATCGCGGGACGTATGGCTAAAACTTGAAAGTGTTCATGCTTCTAAGGGACCTGCCAAAAAGGCGACGTTGTTGAAGGAAATGTTGCTTCATAAAATGGATGAAGGTGGTGACATTAGAGAACATGTCATGCATTTCTTCGATATCAAATGTAAGTTAGCTAACATGGAGATCGAAATGCACGATGATTTAGTTTCTATTATGCTTCTCTACAGTTTACCATTGAGCTTCGAGAATTTTCGATGTGCAATAGAATCCAGAGATAATTTGCCAGATCCTGAAACCTTAAAAGTTAAGATCATTGAAGAAGTGAATGCAAGACGACAAAAAGGAAACGACGAAAAAGCCTTCCTTGTAAAGTCTAGAAAACCTTTCAAACCGAAGACTGGTGCGGACAAGCCAAGCTTCAAATATAAATGTTTTAAGTGTCACCAACATGGTCATAAATCTTCTGAATGTAAAATGAAGAAAGACAAGGATCAATGCTCAAATGATGCGAAGTATGTTTCGGGATGTGATTTACATGATGATGATTCCAACTTTGTAACCTTTAATTGTATTTCAGATGATAGAGCTGTTTGCAAAGGGAATGGGAGCTGGATCATCGATAGCGGATGTACGTCACATCTGTGCAACGATTCTAGTAAATTTGACAATTCATTGATATCGATGTCCGGTAAGCTAAACTTAGCGACAAATACAAGCACACACGTACAAGGTAAAGGTACCGTAAAATTGTATTCATGTAAAGACGAAGTTAAAACTTTCGTGGAGTTGCCTGATACCTTATTTGTTCCGGATTTACGATCTAATCTAATTTCAGTTGCAAGAATAACAAATAAAGGGTATAGTGTTATGTTTGAAAAAGATGTAGCTTATATTAGGGATAGTTACGGTAAAACTATTCTTGTGGCGAATCGTGTAGGTAATTTATATTATGTCGAGGAACGAATGGGGTTAGTTTCAGTAATGTCGGAAACATTAGATGACGTAAGGTTGTGGCATGAACGATTAGGTCATTTGAATGGAAAGGACCTTGTGAAACTCTTAAAAAAATCTGGTATGAAACTTAAAATGTCAGATGTAAGTCATTTATACGACTGTAGTATTTGTGCGAGTGGAAAAATGAGTGCGTCATCTTTTTCGAGATCGGATGGGCCGTGTGAAGAAAAACTAAAAATTGTTTATTCGGACATTGTAGGTCCTATGCGACACGAAGCCATAGGTGGAGCAAAGTATTTTATTACTTTCATCGACGATTCATCAAGATGGTGTGAAGTACACTTGCTCAACAAAAAGAGTGAAGCTCTGAAATTCTTTAAGATATATAAAAGTCATGTTGAAAATATAACTGACAAGAAAATTAAATATCTGCATACCGACAACGGTGGCGAATATTGTAATAGAGAATTTGATGAATATTTACAAAATGAAGGTATAGGAAGAAGATTAACGATTCCTCATACTCCTCAACAGAACGCGGTCGCAGAAAGAATGAATAGAACATTGGTGGAGATGGCGAGATGTATGTTGATTTCATCAAACCTTTCTTCGGGTTTCTGGGGTGATGCTGTCATTACTGCATGTCACGTACGAAACCGATGTCCAACAAGTAGTCTTGGTGGTGAGACGCCGTACGAAAAATGGTATGGGCGGCCTGCACAAATCCATTATTTACAAAGATTTGGATCCAAGGTACACCTGTTGAACAAGGATGAAGGAAAGGATAAATTCGCTTCACGCAGTTTGCAAGGCATATTCGTAGGTTATCCAAGAGATAGAAAAGGCTACAAAATTTGGTTGCCTCAAGAACGAAAATATATCGTATCGAGAGATGTAAGATTTCACAGAGGCAAGAGTGACGTAGATGAAAAGGAGGTTTCTAAAATTGATCCGCTTGAAATTGAAAATAAAGAGTTAGAGACTGATGTCAATCGAAAGAACGAACCAAGATTAGTCGAACTAGATTTTTCCTCGGAAAAGATTGTCGAAAATCCAATCAGGATTATTTCTGAAACTGAAAGACAACAAGAAGGACCGTATGTCGAAAATGCTGAGGAAAACACTGATATTTTGGAGCCAATTGAAGTACCATTTCATCATCCAGAATCGAGTTTTGAGATGCTCAATAATGAAAACAGGATAATGAAAAGGGCCCCAGGAAGGCCAAGACTCGAGAGAGGACATGTTGGACGACCAAAGAAAATATTTCGCATGGTCGAGGTAGAATCTTCTCAAGTTCCAATTGAAGAAAGTTGTACGGAAGAATTCTCCGACTGTCAAGACTTTGCAGGTGTGATAGAAGTGACGTTGAAGCAAGCTTTGTCTGGTTCCGAAAAAGATAAATGGGAGGAAGCTATTCTTTCAGAAATTCGGAGTATGATAAAGAATGACACTTGGGATATCACAAAAAGGCCTGAGAGTCGCGAAATTGTTGGTTGTCGTTATGTTTTGTCGACTAAATTGAACGTCGATAAAACAGAAAAGAAAAAGGCCAGACTCGTTGCAAAGGGTTATAGTCAACGATATGGTATCGATTACCATGACACTTTTGCACCTGTCGTCAGATTGGAAACTATAAGATTATTGGCTGCACTTGCTGTCGAACTTGATATGGAAATCCATCAATTGGATATCAATACAGCTTATTTGAATGGTTCACTCGAAGAGGATATTTATATGGAAGTGCCTGAAGTATTAAAGGAATGTTTACAAAAGCTTATACAAGCAGATGAAAAAGATACTATTATCTGTGAACGAGCTAAGAAAATGTTAGTGGATTTGGAAGCTGGTGGTGATGCATGTAAACTAAAAAGGTCACTTTATGGACTGAAACAAGCTGGTCGCCAGTGGAATGCACGACTCGATAGTCAACTCCGACGAATGGGGTTGCAACCTTCGTTGAATGAACCTTGTCTATATTTTCAAGACATAGACAATAATACCAACCTCTTTGTCACCGTGTACGTGGATGACATTTTGGTTGCGTCTCAGAAAAGCGTTTGCATAGAGAATTTCAAAAGAAAACTGGCCAGTGAGTTTGACTTGAAAGATTATGGCATTGCGAAATATATTTTAGGAATTGACATTGAGCGACCTGTCAAAGGAAAAATTAAGTTGTCACAACAAAAATATATTGGAGATTTGTTACATAAATTTGGCTACAAAAATTGTAGAGATTCGGTATGTACGCCAATGGAAACGAATTTGAAATTAAAACCATCAAAGGATACGGATAAGGTAATTCCATACCGCGAATTGATCGGTAGTTTAATGTATTTATCGGTCGGAACTAGATTAGATATTTCTAACAGTGTTTCGAAATTAGCACAGTTTGTAAACTGTCCTACCAAGGAAACCTGGAGTGCCGCAAAACGCATATTGCGTTATTTAAAGAAAACAAAGGATCACGGAATAATTTTCAACAAAACAGGCGAATCGTTGAAAGGTTATTCAGATTCGGATTGGGGTGGTTGCTTGTTAGATAGACGTTCTTACTCTGGATATGTTTTTGTACTAGGAGGAGCATGTGTGTCATGGAAGTCCCAAAAACAAAAATGTGTCGCAACATCCACGTGCGAGGCCGAATATGTTAGCTTAACTTCGGCTATGAAGGAAGCTATGTATCTGAATAGCTTGTTAACTGAAATTGGATTACGTAAGTTTGCACAAATAACTTTACACGTAGACAATCAAGGAGCTATTTGTTTAGCCAGTGATCCAGTTTTTCATTCCCGGAGTAAACACATCAGCATTAGGTATCATTTTATACGAGATGTGTTAAGAAACAATAATGATATTAAATTGGTATACTTATCGACTGATTTAATGTTAGCAGACATATTAACCAAGGCGTTGCCTAAAATGAAACATAATTTTTGTATGGCTGGTCTAGGTATTGCCTGTTAGTTAGATTAGTTAATATTGTTTTGAGTTATCCTTAACATACACATTAAGGGGGCGTATTAGGTTTTAATGTGCATATAATAATTATAACTGGCTGTATTAATATACTTGTAGCTGTCTAGTTATTTTTGAATATGTGCTATAGTCTTCTTTTTGTAGTGTCTGTTTGACATGTTAGTAATAAAGTATGATAGCGTGATGTACTCATTATAGTTTGTTATTTTTACTCTACTTTCCTGTGCTTCCACTATCCGCCATACTCCTGCTGGATCAATCAACCAGATTATCCGCCACACTAATAATTTCAAACCGCGCTAATAATTTCAAACCGCGCTAATAATTTCAAACAGCACTAATAATTTCAAACCGCGCTAATAATTTCAAACAGCACTAATAATTTCAAACAGCACTAATAATTTCAAACCGCGCTAATAATTTCAAACCGCGCTAATAATTTCAAACAGCACTAATAATTTCAAACCGCGCTAATAATTTCAAACAGCACTAATAATTTCAAACAGCACTAATAATTTCAAACAGCACTAATAATTTCAAACCGCGCTAATAATTTCAAACAGCACTAATAATTTCAAACCGCGCTAATAATTTCAAACAGCACTAATAATTTCAAACCGCGCTAATAATTTCAAACAGCACTAATAATTTCAAACAGCACAAATAATTTCAAACCGCGCTAATAATTTCAAACAGCACTAATAATTTCAAACCGCGCTAATAATTTCAAACAGCACTAATAATTTCAAACAGCACTAATAATTTCAAACAGCACTAATAATTTCAAACCGCGCTAATAATTTCAAACAGCACTAATAATTTCAAACCGCGCTAATAATTTCAAACAGCACTAATAATTTCAAACCGCGCTAATAATTTCAAACAGCACTAATAATTTCAAACCGCGCTAATAATTTCAAACAGCACTAATAATTTCAAACCGCGCTAATAATTTCAAACCGCGCTAATAATTTCGAACAGCACTAATAATTTCAAACCGCGCTAATAATTTCAAACCGCGCTAATAATTTCAAACCGCGCTAATAATTTCAAACCGCGCTTATAATTTCAAACCGCGCTTATAATTTCAAACCGCGCTAATAATTTTAATCCAACTAATAATTTCAAAACGTGCAATAATTTCTAACCGCCGCGCGCTAATAATTTCAAACAGCACTAATAATTTCAAACCGCGCTAATAATTTCAAACAGCACTAATAATTTCAAACCGCGCTAATAATTTCAAACAGCACTAATAATTTCAAACCTCGCTTATAATTTCAAACAGCACTTATAATTTCAAACAGCACTAATAATTTCAAACCGCGCTAATAATTTCAAACAGCACTAATAATTTCAAACAGCACTAATAATTTCAAACCGCGCTAATAATTTCAAACAGCACTAATAATTTCAAACCGCGCTAATAATTTCAAACAGCACTAATAATTTCAAACCGCGCTAATAATTTCAAACAGCACTAATAATTTCAAACAGCACTAATAATTTCAAACCGCGCTAATAATTTCAAACAGCACTAATAATTTCAAACCGCGCTAATAATTTCAAACAGCACTAATAATTTCAAACAGCACTTATAATTTCAAACAGCACTAATAATTTCAAACCGCGCTAATAATTTCAAACAGCACTAATAATTTCAAACCGCGCTAATAATTTCAAACAGCACTAATAATTTCAAACCGCGCTAATAATTTCAAACAGCACTAATAATTTCAAACCGCGCTAATAATTTCAAACCGCGCTAATAATTTCGAACAGCACTAATAATTTCAAACCGCGCTAATAATTTCAAACCGCGCTAATAATTTCAAACCGCGCTAATAATTTCAAACCGCGCTTATAATTTCAAACCGCGCTTATAATTTCAAACCGCGCTAATAATTTTAATCCAACTAATAATTTCAAAACGTGCAATAATTTCTAACCGCCGCGCGCTAATAATTTCAAACAGCACTAATAATTTCAAACCGCGCTAATAATTTCAAACAGCACTAATAATTTCAAACCGCGCTAATAATTTCAAACAGCACTAATAATTTCAAACCGCGCTAATAATTTCAAACAGCACTAATAATTTCAAACAGCACTAATAATTTCAAACCGCGCTAATAATTTCAAACAGCACTAATAATTTCAAACCGTGCTAATAATTTCAAACAGCACTAATAATTTCAAACAGCACTTATAATTTCAAACAGCACTAATAATTTCAAACCGCGCTAATAATTTCAAACAGCACTAATAATTTCAAACCGCGCTAATAATTTCAAACAGCACTAATAATTTCAAACAGCACTAATAATTTCAAACCGCGCTAATAATTTCAAACAGCACTAATAATTTCAAACCGCGCTAATAATTTCAAACAGCACTAATAATTTCAAACCGCGCTAATAATTTCAAACAGCACTAATAATTTCAAACCGCGCTAATAATTTCAAACAGCACTAATAATTTCAAACCGCGCTAATAATTTCAAACAGCACTAATAATTTCAAACAGCACTAATAATTTCAAACCGCGGTAATAATTTCAAACAGCACTAATAATTTCAAACAGCACTAATAATTTCAAACCGCGGTAATAGTTTCTAATCTCGGTAAACGAGGTTTAGTATCAGTACCTTTACCATGCCATGAGTTATGATTTCCGTACACGCTAGCGAGTCGAATGCTCTGTCCCTCACACTATGAAAAAACTGCGAGGTCTGCGAAGGGTAGGGCATTGGCCTGCTAGCGAGTACGTTAATTGTAACTCATGGTAAGGGTAAAGAACCAGGTGAGAATAAATCTGATAATAATTAACCATCCAGTAACCGTAAGTCTCTGCAGGGTATAAATTTCAACCTGTGACCACAGGCCGGCTGGAACGTCACTGCCTAGCTCCCTATAGAGCAGGATTACAAGAACGATAAATTTGCCGAAGTAATAATGTTCACGGTTGAGATAGCTCGGCCGTCCGATCCTGGCTAATGGATTCCTATAGTGATAGAAAGCTGATCATATGGATAGGCTGATCTGCAGGCACTTAGACTGTTTCCCGTTTATTCACAAAGAGTGTAGAAATTAAATGAGGGCACCACTTTCTACGTAATTAACACATTTTGTAGTATGGAAATTTAGTACAGACTTTTTTAGTTCATATAATAATTGTTATTGTTAGTAGTTTAGATAATAATTGAAGTATGCATTTGACGATAACTACTGATTTCTGAGGAGTTCGTACCATACAAACGACGTTCATAAAACGTGTACTTCTTAGTGTTAATTAGTACTTAATTAATTTAAATACCAATTTTTGTTAAGTATTGTATCTCATTAGATAGCTAGTAATTTGTACGCTGCGTGGCATACAGTGATTAAAAAAAAACACTCTTTCATAATAAGGTACTTAATTACTTTTTTGTTTATTTTTATTGGAGTTTTATTAAATAACTTGAAATGTAGTATGATGTGTTTATTTTTTGTCATTACATAAATTTGCTGACATTTAAGCTTTCAGAAAATACATTAAAGAGCATTAAAAACCGACATTTTTTTTTTTTTTTAGCTTCGTTCCGTAATGTCTAAAACTAAACTTAAATCTCAAATATCTCAGGAACGAATAATTTTCAAGGGTACTACATGACCTTATTGGCTCCAAATGAGCTCTACTATGCCTCCTTAAAAGATTTGTATCGAATATCCAGTCACCCTGTATAACTAAGTGTATACATGACACCAAAGATCAATATTCCGTTTTCCCTTTCATCTCCATCAAATTTGGTCTTTAATCAATTAAAGTTAAAACACGATGCAATTGACACAAGGGTAATTTTATGGTTTAAATATTGTCTGAGGAGGATAGACAAGTCGTTAATTAACTCATTTTGGTGGATTAACTTCACTTACAAATTAATGTGATGGATCGAAATTGATTTTGCTTTGGTATATTTTGCACCAAAAGCTTTAAGATGCTTGTGTCAATTTAATTAAATAATTAAAACGTCAAGAATGAAAATGTAAAGAAAGTAAAAGGGATATGTTTAGACCGGTCCACCTGAGGTTATGTCTGGCCTCCTAGGTGAAAAAGGGAACAAGTCGACTTAATTCGTATTTAAAAAACAGTATTCATGCACGTAGTATACTAGACTTAAACCCTTTTTTACTTGATCTTCAGAAGAACCCCAGATAAACTAATCTCCTCCATTGGTAGACAGGAGTAAAGGTATTTTACATATCGCTACTACTTAGGAAATCGTATGTCACAAAATATGAGATACGAGGTTTTTCCAAAGCAATGGCGATATGTTGGTAGTAAAACCGATTTGGTTAAAAATCGAACATTACTTTTTATTAAATGGAGTCAGACTAGTGTTGGGCAACACGTAGAAAAATCGGTCAAGTGCGAGTCGACTCGTTCATCGAGGATTCCGTAACGCCAGGAACTTGGCTAGTTTTGTTTATTAGTTGTTTTAGTTGCTTAGCACTATAATCACACTCAATTTGTCACCTGTATTTATAACCTTTTTACGATAGAACGAAAACAAAAAACGTTGAAAGTTAACATTAATTCAACATTCAAGTGTATTACAAAAGCTTTGCCACAGTAAAAACAGTAGTTCATCTTCAAACAAATGTATATAGCGCGGCTTGAATGTGTGCGTGCCTCGACTGTACACAGCTCGAGACACCACAAGCAAACTCAACCAGACCCACCAAGCCGGTTTAATCGGGGCCACGCCATTGCTACGTTTGGTTTCGTGCTTATTAAGTATTAAACGTTGCGCATCGAGGCAACCCTAGTGGTACCCAAGCGGCAATAGGTAATAGGAACTGTAAATGGGGTGAAAGCGAACAAAGTTTTCCTTATACTATGGCTTTAAAGAAAGAAAGAGATTAAGCTTAATCTTAATCTTAAGATCTTAATCTTTCTTTCTTTTATATCTCTTTTTACACAATGGCTTACCAAAGTGTTCATATTTTCCACAGAACAAAAGAAATAAGCAAATTTGCACTCAGCACAGTCGAAAACAAAAAAGACGCAAAATGCTTCCTCACCTTTACCGGTTATTAGAACCCAAGATTTTTAAAGGTGTTTCCAGACTACTAACAGTTTGCATAAAGGCCGCAATCGCCACGGTCATTGCCTGGAATTGCACTTTTTAATAGCATTGCTGCACAGTTTTCTTTTAATGTCTAGCTTTTGCTTACGTTTCATTAGGTCGACGATGTTATTCCGAAATAGCATTTTCATTGGTTTATTCTGTAGATATGATAGTAAAGTTTTACATTTAAAATATGATCTAGTCCCAAAATGAGCTTAGATTAGAAAGGGATTAGAGGTGACCGTTTTACCATATACAAACTTACGTCAAACAAAGTGCATATGAATTGACAGCTATTCCAATCCCAAAGTAATCGCGGTTTCATAATACATAATTGTGGTGTTTTCACCAATGTCAGATGAGTTTGAGTAAAGAAGTAAACAGAATAAATGAAAACTAAAAAACCGGACATTTCAATCGGCTATCTTCCGTCCCTGAAAGTTACCGGGAGAAACCATGTAATAACGTCAAAAATATGATAACGATATCGAAGCAATACTCTGACTAGAGGAAGCCTGTCTTTGTATTCGTACAATTCCCCCTTTCGGGGATGAATTTTCGAAAATCCTTCCTTAGTGTATACATACATTGTGGTATCTAGTCGTTTCTACTTGTTTCTAAATTTTCAAGTCTCTAGGCCCAGCGGTGTGGGCAATGTGTTTATATTATCAACAAACAGTTTATTATTTTAAATACACACACAAACCCACCTTTCCCGGACACATGGTTGAGAGAGGCGATGGCTGGATACTCACGTCATACTCGTGAACGGGTGCTATTTGTGGGTCCGGTCTGTTCACGTTTACAAGGACGTTGTTCAATATTTTTTTCTAGATATCGCACTGCTAGATCAAAACTGTAGTAACTCAAAATACAATTGTATTTTAAAATCAACCTTAATACAACTTCAATGAACTTGAAATAAAACAACCAAGAATTTTGAGTTGATACTGTTTTGATCTAGTAGTGCGATATGTCTTTTGACGTAGATACCTCGACCTTACATTTGTAATAATTATATTTTTGCTTGTTTTAAGAATTTATGATTTATTTATTTATTACTTTATTATGTAATTTACTTTAAAGCATTTGCATTATTATGATTTTATGATTGAAAAATGACCTTCTGCTGGAGTTTCTTGCGGCTCTTCTTCTCCGCAATGATGGTCTTATCCGAAACGCTGGTAGATTCACTCTATATTACCGACGCGACGTGTAAAAGAACCCTCATGTGGCCAATTGACTGAATAAATATTTTGAATTTCATTTTATTTGTTTGTGAAAAATCATAGGTTATTTCATGGCGTTGTTTTGGACATCACATGACCACAATGGTCGGTGTAAAAAACGTGTAGGGGACAGGGTGAAATTATAAGCAAATTTCCGAAAACAAAGGGATGTTTGTAAGAGAGCGGCGTGCGTCTTAGCGCGTATGAATTGTTTTAGCGACTGATGGCCCGGCGGCCAATAGAAATCGTGTATAACCAACGGTCACCCCGCGGGCCTCTCCCCCTCGGCGCTCCTACAGAGACACGTACCGCTCTGTTTTTACAAACACCCTCATTTTTAATAAAATCTAACAAAAATGTAACAACTTAAAACTAAGGTAATACAAGAGAGTTATACGCGTCGCCTACAAAACGCATTAATAACGTTACCTAGTAGAAGACTCACTGCTTTAACATTGCGAAAGCGTATTTTAAACTTCCGTGTGTTTGATCCTTTATTTTATTGTATTTGTGTGTATTATTTTTATTTCTTTTCATTATTCTAATTTCTCTAGTATGTTGAAGCAAGGCTACAGAGAGTTATAGCTAAAACATTTGGCAAACCTTTTTTAAGCCAAGGGTTTAATTTGTACATTTTGTTTTATGCAAATTTCGAATCCAATCGATCATCCCCAATTTTCCGACTGACGAAACTGGCATTGACGATTCTCTTTTGTCCCCCATAATCAAATGACGGCCAACGTTTGAAGGTTCCATTGTAATATTAAATTTTACTTCACTGGCCTGTAGTCGAGGTATTACAATACGAAATGAACATTTAGATTATTATAAAGATTAGGAATAAGTGAAAAAAGAATAAAATGATATATTACACATATTGTTAATGGTTATCCAGTATCATTGTTATTGTATGAGGTTACTCCTTTTTGAGCATCAAATGTAATTTAAACCAGTGGTGGAAACTTCTTTGGCCTATGTATGTTCTATAATGTATTATCTATTCATGTATTATTTTGTGCTGTTTCTTTTCCTTTAATAAATAAATAAATTTAGGACGGCTATTATATTAGAGAATAACGTAAAATTAAACACTGAACATAAACAATAAAATATATAGATCAGGGGACTATGTCACACAAATTGACCTAGTTTCAAACTAAGCTCTAGGATTGTACAGTCAACTGCAAAAATATGTATGCATTCACCTTATTGCATTGTAATAAGGTCCAAAAGTGGATAAATCTGTTTATAGTCGACTGTACTATACTAGACAACAGTAAACATACTTTATAAAGGAATGCATACTTAAATGCATAGAAAACATTCAAGACACAGATATTCACACTCTTCATACAAAGCCTTGTCCATACCGGTAAAAAATAAATGCAAAAGATTGTCAAACGGAATAAAAGATTACGAAAATGTAAGAAAACACCGTTTTTGCACATATCTTGCGCTTTGCGCAGCAAACAGAAGCTATTGACGTATACCCAAGAAGCACGAGAAATCCGAACAGACTTGTACTAGATATTGTTCCTAAAAGTGCTCTCTTCACGAATAACAGTTATTGCATGTGCATAAGAATTTTTAACGCAATTCCGGACGACTTTAAGCCTCTGCCGTTGAACTTGTATAAAAGTAAGCTTTATCGATGGCTCAAAGAACAGATGTTTTATTCGACAAATGCCCTCTTCAACATGATCTCAACATAATGTATTTTTTATAATAAAAACTACATAGTTTAAGATTAAGTATTTTTGCATGCTAGTTTGTGGCAAAATATGTCTTTGTACTGGAATTGTTTCTTATTTTACCAGCTATTGTACCATATTTTATGCAAATAAAGAAATTTTGATTTTTGATTTGATTTATATTTTAATATTCATGCACAGTTGAAAGGGGGCATTGCATCTTAGTTCTCAGGGTTGGCAGCTCATTTGCAGTCTACAACTTTTATGAATGAATGAATGAAGGGAGGATAAGTTTATTTGTCAAACGTCGGTGTACAACATCGTCTTAAATTGTAACTAATGGGCGGATGACGGATGTTTATTACGTCAAAATAATATCGAACGATATCCATAATAAAGATATGACTATAATATTTTAATAAAAGTCTTATCCATCTTATGCGCGTCAGCACATTGCATCCATCAGCCGCCCTTTAGTTATAACATAGGCTCTCCACGATCTGCCAATAGACTGACGTACAAATGTTTAACATATTACATTATCTAGAATAACTTAGAATAAACTTCACAAGTGACACGGTAAAATTTACTCATTTACGAACTCATTGTCTTATTGTAGTCTTGTGAATGCAAAAGGAAATATGCATGGATTTTTAACTGCTCATTAGACAGAGAAATCCGAAGTGCACTGTGACGTCAGTGTATTAGGTCAGTCATATAAACTCCTCGTAAAATTCTGTATTGCTTAAGAGAAATAGGAACCATTTTTTGTTAGCATATGTCGGGTTATCTTTATAGCTATTCAAAAAATGAGTTTTTATCACCTGTGTGTTACATGAATCTTATATTGAACCTGTGAAAATTATTCCTTATTGCCTATAGGACACAGATCCCACTTACCATCAGGTGGCCTGTGTGTTCGTTTGCCTCTATACCATAACAAAGAGGCGATAACTAATTACTCTCTGAAATAACTCAATTTTAAACTTGATGGACGAATTATTAACCGGCGAGTTAAAATTTTCCCGTTAAAGCCCACAAACAACAATTTAGGGCGTGCATTTTCAATTAAGTAGCTTAACCGTCGCTCGCATAAGCTCGCTCACTCGATCGATCAAAATGAAGCCATTTTTAAGAAAATACCACAGGTATTCCTGTTTGTTGATCTTTCGTAATAAAAATACCGCAACATAAATAAAATATTTTTATCCTTGTTTACTTATCCATACCATAATACTGTGTTTACATTTAAAAACGCGTCTTCACCATTTTGTTCCAAACTTTGTTATCGAATTTAAATTAACTTCTTTGATCCGAGAAGCGCTTCGGGCCGATATACCTTGTGGCGTCAGACACAACTTTGATCAGCAAGATTAGCGTAAGCCTTACAACTTTTACTCAAATACTCAAAAGTTTATTGCATTCCACATTGTGTTGGCAGTTGACAGGCTAACTTAAGCTATTACAGTAAGTAATATTTAACTTAATTATGGACCTTGTTGGGCATAGCAACATTAAAAAAACATCTTTCAGTTGTTTTTTAGGGTTCCGTACCCAATGGGTAAAAATGGGACCCTATTACTAAGACTCCGCTGTCCGTATGTCCGTCTGTCCGCCTGTCTGTTACCAGGCTGTATCTCACGAACCGTGATAGCTGGACAGTTGAAATGTGATTTTTTGCCTTTTTTGCTATTGTTGTATAGATAATGGTACGGAACCCTTCGTGCGCGAGTCCTACTCGCACTTAGCCGGTTTTTTTATATTGTTAGTTTGAAAAACGTCATCTAAAAATAATTATTGTTAATATACTTAATAGTGATTGTTTAAAAAAACCAGTGGCAAAATTTAAAAAACATTGAAAAATCCATAAAACGCCATTGTGAAAGGTGAGACGAAAAAATATCAAAGTCAGGATTTCAAAGCTAGCCTGTCCTAAAATTGTATCGTCGTTTTCGCTTTATTTATTCGCAATAAATGTGATTTATTAATAAGTTGTTAATAATATTAAGTCCATCACATTAAGCCATTTCTGACGCACAAATTTGATGCCAATTGGATAATGGCTTAATATAGTAGTTTATGCAACTGATGCATAATGAAAGGTCTTAAAATACGAGTGTGGTTTTATGAAACGAGTGTCAGCGAGTTTCATAATAGGATAGTCGCATACACTACTTTATCTACACATATCATAAGTTTAGAATTATCCAACTTTCGTAAAGGCAAATAACCAACAAATAAATGACAACAATAATGGCGGTTATTGGAACCTCCGTCAAGATGTTTTTTTTTTTAATCATAGACCAACTAATGAAGTCCCTATTCTCAAGTCACTCGAGATCAAACGTAGTGAGGTTTATAGTACAAAAACATACTGAATGGACGTTTCGTGACGATTACTGTTTTAATATCTTTGAATACTAGAATAGAGGCCCTCTTGAGTTTTGACAGCTGTTCCAAATTTAAACCATACCAAAATCTATACTGTAATAACATTACAGTACAGATTTTACCTACTACCACAGACAAGAAAGTTCAAATAGTAAAACTGGTTGTAATAATGCTGTTCATTTCCTACGGGTTTTGAATGCATAATAGAGGACTGATGATATGCGTGTAGATAAAATATTTTAAGGTCATGCAGTCAAGTTTTATTTATTTTTATTTATTTATTTTATGGCATAGGAAGGCACTCGAGCACACAGGCCACCTGATAGTCAAGTGGAAACTGTGACCCATAGACATTCACAAGACTGCAAATGCAAATGCACTGCCGACCCTGAGGACCAAGATGGAATGCCTCTATGCTAGCCATTTCACCGGCTGTCTTATCCCCAAACCGGGACACAACAATGCGAACACTGCTGTTTGGCGGTAGGTTAATGGATAAGATGGTGGTACCAACCCGGACGGACCCTGCACAAGGTCCTCCCACAAGTAAAAGGTTCATTAATAGAGTACAGTACAGTTCAAAATCACATGATTCGCTACCATAATTATCAAACATTACATTTTAGACGTACCTACAATTTTGCATCTGAATTAATAATAATAAGAAATCCGAGTCATGGCCATGTGTTATCCCAATCTCAGTTCCAGTATTCGTGACCCTCAAGCACGAGAAAGCGTTAATTCTGAACTAATTCCATTTGAAACCGAACCCTTTGATTTGCGTAGTCTCCGTAATTTAATTTCAGGATTCTACTCGAGATAGTTGGCTGGTAATTAATAGTTAGGGTCACACTGTCTTTGGCAGTTAGGGTGCGAAAGTCGGTATAGAAGTTTTGGCAAGCAAAAGAAAATGTCACCGCCCCCGCGAACCGTGGGACTCACTTACGTCCGGTTCCTATATTAAATCCGCGGACAGATAGGCTTACTTCGGATTAAAATTTGACACATTTTGTATGGGCAAATGTCAAATTTTAACCCGAGGTAAGCCTTATCTATCCTCGGTTTGGATATAGGAACCCGACATTAGTCGGTTTATATTTAAAATAATCAAAGGCCTTATTAACTAAACTGTGAAACTATTTTAGTATTTCTGGAAGTGGCAGTGGGCGGGGCACATCGCACGCAGGACTGATGGCCGATAGGGTCAGAAGGTTCCTGAGTGGCGTCCGCGGACCGGGAAACGAGCTGTAGGTAGGCCTCCAACAAGATGGAGTGACGAGACGACCTTGTAAGGATCGCGGGAACGCGGTGGATGCGAAAAGCACAGGATCGGTCTGAGTGGAGAGCCTTGGAGGAGGCCTATGTCCAGCAGTGGACGTCTTTCGGCTGACATGATGATTTCTGGAATAGTACCAAGGCATCATAAACCAAAACCGTTATATCGTTCAGAGCAGTTATTCCGATTTCTCTGTATTGACGAGGACGTCGCTCGCACCATCTCCGTTTTATGCGCGCCTAGTACATCTCGACCGGTTTGACTAATTGTGAATCGTTTAAATTAATTAAAAAACCGACTAAAGCACCAGTCGGACTAGCGCCCTGAGGGTTGAGCACATGTGGTCATCAGTATTTTACTACTTTTTTATTTAATAATTCTACTTGTTCTTTTTTTAGAAAAGCACTAGGTATACATGCTTCGACCATTAAGAGCCACAATATACGAGTATATAGCCTAAATATAGGCATACATTTGGTTTCTTATTACATCGCGGTTTTTTTTTTAATTGTGACTTCTTTTCTTTTTTTTCGACTTGCTAGCTGCCACTATCTGCTTTAACAAATTTAAACTTGTAATTACTCGTTAGTTGCCGCTAGATGGCTCTGTTATCAAGAACACGCCGATAATAGGTGGTCATCACGGGTGACCACTATGGTGAAAAGAGTTAGATACTTTCATCTGAATGTAACAGCCCTTTCTCCCTTAAAAGTCTAGTTCGTTTGTAACTAGATCACCTTGTATAACATTATCCCTCTGACATTTATTTATTTAAATACAGCTTTATTTTGTATCATTTGCCCATCCTAGGTAGTAATAGTTACGCCGCACAACGTAGACACGGTGCATTGTGCCTGGCAGGTGCATCGTGTGTGACTGCACTGTTATTGCAGCGGAGTGCACTGCCATGTCGCTGTCTTGCTATTATGATTTAATGCAGGTATGAGCGATTTTATGATTTGAAAATTTATTTTAGATGCGGTACTTATTTTTTTAGGTTACATAAATATTAATAATCAACCCAATGATTTACATATTTAGATGCATTATACTAAATGCATTTGAAAAAACTGCGCAACAGTAGCCACATTTCAATGATGTCACGTTTTTGAATCTTTACTTTAAGAAAATGTGCACTATACTTTTACGGACTCTATCCCCTAAACGTGGAATAAAAGAAGATGTAGTGACTAAGATTGAAAAGGGCATGATTCGATGGTTCGGTCATTTGGAAAAGATGGATGAAAGTAGATTGACAAAAGAGATATACAGATCGAAAGTAAGTGGAAGGGTCGGAAGGGGCCGCCGTAGGCGTACTTTTTCGAATCGGAGAAATACTGGAAAAGGGCCGAAAAGAAAAATTCTTAAGTACCCAAAAGTGACGTGCGTGCATGACTCGATGTCGAATGTTGAAGAAGCAAAAGAAATTTGCCAAGATCGTAGCAAGTGGAAAAAAGTTGTCTCTGCCTACCCCTCTGGGAAACAGGCGTGATTTAATGTATGTATGTATGTATCCCCTAAACCTTACGAACGTTTCCATACATAATTTTACGTATGCTATAGTTCCGCATATTTACCTACATTCATCAATGTAGTCAGATACACAAATTGAACTAGTCCCAAACTAAGCGAGCTTAGTCGGCAAACTCACGGATTAGTTGTGTATGAATCAACGCCTACTAATACAACTAGTTCGCCCCGACCAGGGCCCTCAATCCCTCGCCTTTCCCCTTAACTCTGTTACCCCTTAAGGATCAATCATGCACATATCCAAATTAAAGTAAATCGAATGCTCTATCCCTCGCGCTCTAATATTAAGAATACTTTGAGGGACAGAGCATTCGACTCGCTATCGAGTACGGTAATTGTAACTCTTGGTAAAGCTTGGCATTCACGGGCGCGCCGTTTGTCTCGGCGATGGATGGATTTTATATACAACTAGATGGTTGCAGAACGGATAACCGCTGGAGTAAGCATGTTCTTGAGTGGAGACCGCATCTTGGCAAACGTAGCGTGAAACGCTCTCTGGCCAGATGGCGGGATGACTTGCATGAGAGGGCCGGCAGCAACTGGAAGCATAAAGCATTCAACCGGGCTCTGTGGCGTTCTTTGGGAGAGGCGTATGTCCAGCAGCGGACTGCAACGGGCTGATGATGAGATGGTCGTAATATTTTGACCACATTCACGGGCGCACCACGCCACGCCTCAACGGTGCAGACTGATTAGAAAATGGTAGCCAGAGAACGCATTCACGACGACGCTATTTGGCTTGGCGCGGAAGCGTGGCGTGTTCGATCGTATGTTGAGATTCATCGACATTCACGATAGTTCCATTCGGGTTGCGCGTCGCCTTGGCTTTCCGTCCATCATGTTCATGTACATATCCAAATAAAAGTGAGCGAGTCGAATGCTCTGTCCCTCCCTCACAGTATTCTTAATATTAGAATACTGTGAGGGACAGAGCATTCGACTCGCTATCGAGTACGGTAATTGTAACTCTTGGTAAAGCTTGGCATTCACGGGCGCGCCGTTTGTCTCGGCGACGGATGGATTGTATACAACTAGATGGTCGCAGAACGGATAACTGCTGGAGTAAGCGTGTTCTGGAGTGGAGACCACGTCTTGGCAAACGTAGCGTGGGACGCCCTCTCTGGCCAGATGGCGGGATGACTTGCATAAGAGGGCTGGCAGCAACTGGATGCATAAAGCATTCAAACGGGCTCTGTGGCGTTCTTTGGGAGAGGCGTATGTCCAGCAGAGGACTGCAACGGGCTGATGATGAGATGGTGCGGAAGCGTGGCGTGTTTGAACGTTGAACTTCAACATTCACGATAGTTCCATTCGGATTGCGCGTTGGCGCGTCGCGCTGGCTTTCCATTCATTTGGAAATCAAACGGACCGCGCCAAGTACTTTTAAACGCTACAGTTTTGACATTCACGGATCTATTTTGGCGCGGTGCTGCTCTATTCGGCTTGTTGGAGCAGTCGTGAATGCTCAGCTTAAGGGTACTGAGTCCTCCCGATGCCCACGAAAAGGTGTCGTGCGAAATTATTTTGTTTTTGCCATGCTGTAAATAATTATAAACATACCTTCACGCCTTAATTCTCAGAGTGGGGTAGGCAGAGCTACTGAATTACCAAAACTTGTTGATAACTCTGTAACCACAATTTGCACAATTAGGCTAAGATGTTTAACAGTGTATATTAGTGACAGTGACAGGTAGCAAGCCCATCGCCTATCAGTACTACAAGCCTTAATTCCCTTAGTCGCCTCTTACGACTTACACGGGAAGACATGGAGTGGCACTATTCTAAGATGGCAACCACACGGCATAAATAATTATATTATATAATATAATAAAAATAATATCGTTTATTTTCAGGCAATTACGTAACCCCTTTATACAAGAGACAGCGCGTGAAGGATGACTAAAACTAGCTAAAATACTCGTAAAATAAGATAAGAATATAAATTTAAAAATAATGTTGTAAAAATAAAATTGTAAAGTAATACAGGACATAAACAATAAACTTAAAACTTTAGGTATAGTTATATACTGCCCGTTGGCTGACGGGTGCAAGTAGACCCAATGTTTTTTGTTTCACCGTGATGGTTTCAACGCAAGACCAGCACTAACTTAAATGCCAGCATACATTCTTTTTGTGCATATTTCTGTGTCTTCTTTTGTTGTTTCTCACGAATCATTGTTTCTCTTTCTTTCATTGAATTGACTCTAACTTCACTTCCTACGGTCGATTAAAAGAAACGCTCAATCAAGTGGATAAGGCGCAGCTACACGACGCGATTAGACGCTATCGTACGTGTGGTGTTCCTTTATTGCGCTCTACAGTGCATTGCTTGTGTGGCCATGCCTTTAGTAGGACAAATAGCTTTTATAAATTATTTACTTGTGGGAAGACCTTGTGCAGGGTCCGTCCGGGTTGGTACCACCATCATATCTATTAACCTACCGCCAAGCAGCAGTGTTTGCATTGTTGTGTTCCGGTTTGGGGATAAGACAACCGGTGAAATGACTAGCATAGAGGCATTCCATCTTAGTCCTCAGGGTTGGCAACGCATTTGCAGTCTTAGGATTGCGGTCTTGTGAATGCGAATGTGTATGGGTCACAGTTTCCACTTACCATCAGGTGGCCTGTGTGCTAGTTTGCCTTCATAGGCTATTAAAAAAAAAAGATATTTACAAAATCACTTACTGAGAATACATTTTTGTTTTAATGTAGGTAAGAGAGGGTAGCTTGCATTTTCAAGTAGATATATGCACAAAAATAAATGCGGGTGGAATAAATTGAATATAAATATGAATACATAGGGTACAATGTAGCGGTGAATTTTTTTTCATTTACTAAGTCGCATTTATATGCCAAATATATGAGGCGTCCTTAAGAAAAACTCATAAGGTAATAATGGAACTAATATTGGCTACATAGCTGCTTTAATATCAATAAAATTGACTGCATCAAAATCAATAAATAAAATAATTAGGAACATATTGAACATAACTATTTAACAGATAAAACATTTTGCCACGCGATAAACGCAACTATACTAGGCCCGCTGATATTATGGCAATCTTTACTTTCAAAGCTTATACAGGGTTATTGGTAAGTCGACCTATTCCCGTTAGGAGGTGATAGGGGTGACTATTTGCGATAATTTTGATCCTCATATGCATAATGCAAAAGTGAACCATTTTAGAGTTATCGCGTTTTTTAGTTAATTTTTAAATTAGTCAGAAATTCAACTTGAAAAATTTATTACAAAAAAAGTATCAATTTAAATCTTTTTTTTTTCTGATTTATAAATACTATTAAACACAGGTTATTTCTCAATATTAAAACAATAATTATAGGTCCAAATTTAAAAAAGCGAGACGGAAAACGAAAAAATTTCAATATTTTTTTACGATCGCTTTCCACTAAAATGCCTTAAAAACAAAAAAAACGTTATGAAACTTGGCTTGCAGATTATTTTAAAAACTTAACTGTTTTCTTAGCTCTCCAAAAATGCATAACAACTAGGAACTTATTTAAAAAAAAACTGAAAAAAAATGATCACAAAGGAAGCGGGCGGAAATTCGTCTTCGAACTAAACAAAAGTCAGAAATGAAACTTCAAAAATTAAAATAAAAAAAATACCGAATTTAAATCAACTTTTTTTATTTGCTCTTGTACAAGAGGAAATTGCTGTTCTTATGCAATATTAAAAAAAATATTATCTGTACACGTTTGAGAATGCGAGGCCGAAAACTAAAAAATACATGTTTTTTTATCAACGTGTAATCTGCACGCCAAATGTATTGGTAAATTTTTCTGTTTTCGTATAATTTATGTTGGAGTTTGATAAAAAAACATGTATTTTTTAGTTTTCGGCCTCGCATTCTCAAACGTGTACAGATAATATTTTTTTTAATATTGCATAAGATCAACAATTTCATCTTGTATAAAATCAAATAAAAAAAATTGATTTAAATTTGGTATTTTTTTTATTTTAATTTTTGAAGTTTCATTTCTGGCTTTAGTTTAGTTCGAAGACGAATTTCCGCCCGCTTCCTTTGTGATCATTTTTTTTCAGTTTTTTTTTAAATAAGTTCCTTGTTGTTATGCATTTTTGGAGAGCTAAGAAAACAGTTAAGTTTTTAAAACAATCTGCAAGCCAAGTTTCATAACGTTTTTTTTGTTTTTAAGGCATTTTAGTGGAAAGCGATCGCAAAAAAATATTGAAAAATTTTCGATTTCCGTCTCGCTTTTTTAAATTTGGACCGATAATTATTGTTTTAATATTGAGAAATAACCAATGTTTAATAGTATTTATAAATCAGAAAAAAAAATAAGATTTAAATTGATACTTTTTTTGTAATAAATTTTTCAAGTTGAATTTCTGACTAATTTAAAAAAAAACTAAAAAACGCGATAACTCCAAAATGGTTCACTTTTGCATAATGCATATGATGGTCAAAATTATCGCAAATAGTCACCCCTATCACCTCTTAACGGGAATAGGTCGACTTACCAATAACCCTGTATATCTCAACGGTCCTACCAATTTTCATGAGAAATAGCTAAAAACCTTCCCAATTTAGTAACGTTTCAAAAAAAAAATCGTCTGACTCATTCCATCCGTTTGGGCACAACAATGCCACAGACACACAGATATACAGACAGACACACAAACTCAACTTATAACACTCTACTTTTGTCGTGATCAATAATCCTTATCTTCTTGCCCAAAATTCGTCATTGTCCTTTACTTTCCTAACCGTCTTGGTCACCCTGACGCAGTGTCGTGAGTGAAACCTATTTGTCCGACAGCGCGTGCGCGTCATGATACGAGCACTTGCTCGAGGCCAGACAAGTGCTGAAATACTAGGTGCTTAGGTTGGCCAGTTACACTGCTTGACCGCAAACACAGATGTCATGGGATATCTCCCCGTCGTCAGTGAAATAAATTAGTGATGCAACGAATACTACTTTTACGAATACGAATACGAATATCAAACCTACTATTCGGCGAATACGAATACGAATACGAATATCTCGCCATGGTAATCAAAGACTTATTTATTTGAATAATGTTTATTTACTCTTCTAATAATTAAAATTTACAACAGGCAAATTTTTATTTAAAAAACATAAAATTTGTAGATTTTCTGGTTTTAGGCGATTTCTTTTTTCAGTCTGGATGTTCCCAGCCGTTGAAAAAAGTCTTTCCGAGGCGACTGTACATGGCTTTAGTGAAAAATATTTTTGGGCGAGCTTTTTCAGACTTGGAAAATGGACATCTTCTCGCCAAAAGGCCAAAAATATTAGTTTTTAAATATTCGTATTAGTATTCGCCGAATACGAATATTCGGTAAATGTCTTCTATTCGGCGAATACGAATATTCGTATTCGTATTCGTTGCATCACTAAAATAAATAAATAAATAAATATCAGAGGACAATGTCACACCTATTGACCTAGTCCCAAACTAAGCTCTGGGCTTGTACTAAGGGTACTAGACAACGATATAAATACTTATATAGAGAAATATATACTTAAATACATAGAAAACATCCATGACTCAGAAACAAATATTCGCGCTCATCACACAATTATCTGCCCGCTGCAGGACCGCTAGCTTCGTAGGCAGGCTCACTACCCTCGCTCACTAGGCGTCTAGATCTTAATTGCAAAGAACATTATACTTAATTCTGATTGTAATTAATGGCTATCACTTCTGTCATGGTGTATTACGCCAATGTCGAGTTATTTATAGATACTCCAGTGGACTTATTACAGGAATAATTCTAGTAATATCCATGGACTTATGCCTCTAGTTAGCTATGGAGTGTTTATAAATAACTCTAAATTGTCAAAATACACTTTGACAGAAGTGATAAGTGGAGGGAAAGCCATTAATTAAAATTAGAATTTGAATTTAGTGTGAATTCTCAGAATGCCTCAAAATCCAAAATACCCTAAAAATTAGGTAATCTTTCCTCCTTGATCAGTCTTCCAATTCCCAAGTTTAAATAAACGAAATATCTTTGAAAAAATTACAGATTGCCCAAAAGATATAAAATATTCGCCGGCCGAATTTTATTTATCCACAATGGAATAATAAATCATTTGATTCATTTCCAATTACGGCCGTCCCTTTCGTTGATTTCACACGAAAACATCGGCTTTATTAAACGGTGCGAGTCGGAAGTCGCAAGCGGAATAAACAATTTGGCTTCTGAAGGGCCAGTGTGGAACAAAGCGAGTTGCTGGACTCAAGTAGAGGGTTCTTGTTTATGAAATAATTATTAAAGGGTGATTTAAATTGTATGAATAATTATTTATTATATTTCTAGATATAGATTTAGATTAGATTAGATCAGTGTGGTTGCCGGCTTAGAATTGTGCCACTCAAGAGGCGACTAAGGGAATAAAGGCTGTTAGGCGATGGGCTTGCTATCTGTCACTAATATACACTGTTAAACAGCTTAGCCTAATTGTGCAAATTGTGGTTACAGAGTTATCAACAAGTTTTTACAGTTGTTGGAAATTCTGTAGCTCTGCCTACCCCACTCTGGGAATGAAGGCGTGAAGGTATGTATGTATTACAAGTAACAGTGAGATAAAAAGACACCGGAGATCCTAGAGCTGGTGCTTACCTCTCCCAAAAGATTGGGCTAGCTATCCAGAGAGGTAATGCAGTCAGTGTCATAGAGTCTTGAATAACATTTAGATGTTGACAGTAACATCGATAATTTTTTTTGTCGATTAAATATTTTGCTACATCACTTTAGTTAGCACAGTTATCGTCAATTCATCGTCAAGAGTGAAATTCATTATTCAACAAAAGGTTTTATATTCGACGCTTGTACGCTTGAATGTTCCGTCATTAGATTTACTGGTAAAAGTAACTTATTTTTTGCCTGTAAACCTAACCTTGCCACGGACGTTCAGAGGGGTAGCATAGGGATAGCAATCTGGGGGGTGGTGGGGGGTGGTAGCATCTTAATGCAAGCGCTGTTATCGTTTCTATTTTCTATCGACTCGAAATGTTTGGAATTGACATTAGCGGTCAAGCAATCTGTCTTAAGCTTACTATAATCCTATACATTTTGTCAACTTTCTAAATTCGCTTATTTTAGCGTTATCTTGAATACGCCTGACACATTCATTTATTTTGTCTACACGCATATCATAAGTATCTTTAATATTTATACTGTAATATTTATATTTTTGTGCAATAAAGAGTTTACATACATACATAGGTACATTACATACATACATAAGTCCTCTATTATGCGTTTAAAACCCGTAGGAAATGACCAGCATTATTACAACCAATTTTCGTGTGATCCTATTATTAAACTCGGTTTGACGACGCGCTGGCCTAGTCGGTAGTGACCCTGCCTACGAAGCTAGCGGTCCTGGGTTCGAATCCCGGTAAGGGCAAATATTTGTGTGATGAGCGCGAATATTTGTTCCTGAGTCATGGATGTTTACTATGTATTTAAGTATATATTTCTCTATATAAGTATAAGTATTTATATCGTTGTTTAGTACCCATAATAGAAGCCTAGAGCTTAAATTGGGACTAGGTCAATTGGTGTGACATTGTCCCCTGATATTTGATATTTGGTTACCACACTCGTACTTTAAAGCCTGACATTATGCAACAGTTGCATAAACTACTATTTTTAATGGCTCTCTTTCAAGCACTGTCAAGGGTAAAAATAAATATTCGCACAAAGTTGCATAAATATGTACTATCGGCACAATGGAACCTGACCCACCATAGATCTTTGTCACTATGACTTTATGATTCAAGTCGTAAGAAGTGTCAAACAAATTGTTATAGACTTTCAATGGCCACGTTCCATGGTGGATCAGGGAACCATATGGCTAATAGTACACCTAGATCTTTTGGCCACAGTAATAAGGGTTGTGTACATATTTTCGACACTTTGTTGTGTATACATATTGGTGCCCTTGACTGTACATTAAATGTTTGAATTTACAAAATTCGTCTGTCACAGACGCTATACTACATAGACCGAATTATAGTTTTATCCGACCGACTTTGACATTTGAACATAAAAGCCAGAAAACAATGCAACATGAAAAGTTCTTCCCGCCTGCGGAACCCAAATACTGGAGTTATCAGCTGCTTGTCCGAAGGCCTAATTGATGGCGCGACGTTTAATTCTGGCCGACAGGGGGCGCAGCGATCGCCGGTCTGACTCGCAATCTACGGGTAGCGATTATAAGGACAGAAATAAAGAAAGTTCAATTCGATTATAGACGCTTGCACAGAGACATGTAAATAACTAAATTAACTCAAATTTCAGTGTAAAATAATGAATCGCTATTAATATTATATCACTATCAGTAATAATGACATTACCATCAAGTAATGACATTACTATTGACAGTGTAGTGATGGGAATGAAGGAATGACCTTAAGTAATGAAGTCATTTTAATATTTTGACATTTATTGTAATTATTATAATATAATGTTTGTAGACCGCATCATTCTATTCGTCAGTATGAGGAAAGACGATTTCCGATAAACACAATATTTGAGATCAATATTCATTAAGAGAGAGAGGAGGTATACTAATGTCATTAGTTACCGAATGATCGAATGACAGAAGTGTTATTGATGGCATTATTACTGATAGTAGATATCTGGTCCGCAAAAAGAACGTTTGACTCCAGTGCCAAGTTGCCGGGAATAAATCTGGAGAGCGGGTAGGTCCGGTGCGGGGATGAAAATCACAACCCAATGTCAATTTAATGTCTATGGGACTTAGATTAGATTTAAGATTAGAGGTTAGCTTGCTTTTGACGACGGAATTAGACTAGTTGGTAGTTACCCTGCCTATAAAGCTAGCGATCCCGGGTTCAATTCCCGGACAGGGCAAATAATTGTGTGATGAGCCCGAGTAATTTGTTTCTGAGTCTGAACAGTTTATTTATATAAATATTTATTTATCTATGTAAGTATGTTTATCGTAGGCTATGACCCTATCCTAGTATAAGCCTAGTGATGTCAGGGACTAGGTAAGTCAATTGGTGTGAGGCTAATTTATTTTTTATTTACATTAAAAAACCCAAGTGTGTAAACAAATTTATATAATCGCTTATAATCTACTTCTATAATAAAAAATGGAAAGTTACTTCAGCTGAATTCCTTAACGGCTTAAATTCATGAAACGTATAAAGGGTGGGTTTTTTTTTTTTGGCAAATTGTTATAGTTAAAACTAGTTACGGTGCAAAAACTGACCACCTTTTATAAGGTCTCACTAGTTTGTACTTGTTTTTTTTAATGTAATCAGTTAGTAGGTTTTTATCAATGACAGAAGTATACCAAAAAACTCTTCTTTAAATAAAAACCAAACCAAGAACGTCCAATAAATACTCACTTAAGGGACCCTCTAAAGGAGATAAGCACATCGAATTTTAACCTTCTTATATTCTATGGAGTAAGGAACGTGTGACTCCAGAGCCAAGTCGCCGGGCATAAATCTGGGGCAAGAGGGGCGCGGGGACGAAATTCACGGCTAATGAGATTGTTCCTGCGACGACTGTATCCGATTTTTACTGTGGCCATGAATTTAGGTGGCTAACGGGACTATTCCTTTTTCCTAAGTCTTATAGGTTACTCGAATTTGACTGCGACTTACAATTTCTTCTGGGTAGAAGTCGTTTACTGTGTTTTTTTTTAAATATAAAGTGGTACTTTTTCTTTTTGACGTGTAAAAGTGCCCGTGCGGCCTACTTACTGAATAAACATCTTTTATCTTTTTATCTTTTATACATGACATGAACTATCAGAGTTTCATCTTAATAGCTGACGTGCTATAATGTGTAAAAAAAAGGTCGCAGCGGTACGGAGAACAGGGGAGTGCCAACAGCATACTCAAGATGCTGGCGGAATTGCGTAGTTTACATTGTAAAGAACTTCGATTTTAAGCGTTAATTAACGTTGTTATCTTAAAAATAAAATAATAAATATGAATCTTTCCATGCGCGTGCTTGATTGAAAGTTTAACATCTAAACAGCCTCACAATTTTTCAATTGATAATAATTATCGATGATTATTATCAATTAACTCATTAATATTAAAATATTTCAAATAAATGATCCATACTTAAAGTCATTCAAGTGTTAATTTTTCCAAAAAAAAGCTCCTTTGGGAAATAATCACTATCGTAATAAAATGTAATAATCAAGACAGGGCCTCTTTTGTAATGCAACTTAACCGTGCAAAAACCACGCAAGGAATTTATAGAATACACAATCACTTTGTATTTGACATTAGTGTTTCCATGCAAAGCTAAAAGCTATTAATATATTAAACGTAACCTGTAGGGTAGAAGAAGTTTTAGCCATTTTTACACCGTTTTTTGCCACTCTAAATTTTAACGAATATCTTAAGAAATATAAAATCACGTTTTTTTTATAATTTACCTTTATTTTAATCTTCAGTCTTAACTATTTAAAACTATTTTTTAAATTTTACAGTATTTTTGATAATCATTTCGACCAACAGTGGCCAAAAAGGGTACAGTGCAGTGCAAAAGGTACTTTTGCCCTGCTATATTCCTCATCACGTTATAAATTATCCTTAATCAATCATTTAACATGGTCACCAGACGTAAGGCCCCTCCTCCACTAACCAATTGGAAATACATTCTCGTAACGTCGCGTGAGATCTGAGGAGCGATAGCTTTAATGGACGACCGGGGATTGTCTTACCCCAACTTACCCGGAGCTACCCTCATAGACCAGGAGTAGCTGAAAAAACTGTTACAAATAAATCTACATATTTCTTAATTTAAAATTGTATTACTGAAATATCTTTTGCTGTAATTTTTCTTAGTTTGATAGTATCCATAGGCATTAGCCTAGAGCGTAGTTTGGGACTAGGTAAATTGATGTGAGATTGTCCCCTGATATTTATTTATTTATTACAGTCAAAAGATAAAAAGTATTATATAATGTATAACAACCTAAATTAATAGAAGGAATAATGCCAACTTCTTAAGGCAAAAACCGCTGAAGTGTACGTTGACGACGTCGCTACACCAATGTAATAATCTTAAGGTAACACAAACAAAAATGTATGGAAAAAGACTACAGTACCATTTTTAATGTGATTGTGAATCATTATAAAATAATTACGTACAAGTTTTTACACCGAGCCGCTACGTATACTAAAACCGGTGCAAATTGTTTTTAATAGGCAATTATTGATTGATTCAAGCACCAACTCCCAGCCAACTCTGAATAACGTCGTAAGAAACTGCGTAAGATTTAATTTCTTTGCCGAAGATTTAGTTGGTTCTGGGCGAATGTAAATTCGACCGGATTTATAGAGATTGGGATTAATCGGGTTACGATAGAACTGTTCTGATAGCCTTCGTAATACTTATTAGGGAGGTGATTTATTCCAGTTTTAGAACATTAACTTTGGGGCTTATGACTATAGTAGTTAAGGCGCAATCAACACAAACACACACACAGGGTTGGCAGTTGTTCTAAAATCTTTACCTAATAATTAAGAGTAGATGCTTAGCAAACCAAAAAAGTCTTGCTTGAAATAAACAGCAATTTTTTTTTTAAGACAACCCTTTGCTACCTTAGGATTTAAGTCTTAAGATTTAAGTCTTAAGAATGCAAATTTAAATGTCACAGATCCCGCTTACTATCCTGTCGCTGGCCCATGTCGTTGTTCGCGCCTTCCACATTACATAAAAAATACTGCTTTAAAATGACATACAAGCAAAAGTTTTTTGAGAACTGGTTTGTATTTTTATTTTTAATAATATTCTGACATTGGATTTATCATTTCAACTAAGTTAAATTAAATGGGTTAACAACTAGTGGACTACCAAAGTTAAGAGAGTATAAAAAAAATCACAATATTCATTTAGTTATTTTTGTAACTTGTACAGTTCTATAAGAGATTATTATGCACTGTTTATATTATGAAACTGCGCACCAGTGGGACATAGAAAATATGAAACTCATTTATATGCAAACATGGGACTTTAAAAGGCAAACAGCACGTTGCGAAATAAACTGACTTTGCAAGAAAATATAATAACTTTTGTATGTAGATGAGACACTGTCCAGCGAGCGATCATTTCCATTTCTTCAGTTTTAGGTAGATTTAGAAAAACAAGATTCTTACACTGAAAAAATATTATTTTAAATATATCATTTAGGGGGTTTAGACTACTAAACACAAAAAAAGTATAAACAAAAAATGTTTTTTTTTTTAAATACCACACTACATACTTTTACGACTAAATAAACCAAATCTGGTTATTTATAAGTCTTTTTTTACTGAATCAATAATATTTAAACAAATCAATGCCTCAGAATCTGCCGTTTTAAGACCTAGTTTCTGTAAATTTACACTTCCTTTACTATTTATTATTATTTAAGTATGTAGATATTCCTAAATTATTATGTTGTCCTTCTTTTGCTTTAATAAAACTGGGAAATAAACCACATAAAGTACACAGACAGCAGCAGAAAACAATTATGTGCTAAGACAGTGCAATAGAGACCTTGTGCAAAATGAAATGTCAAGTGCATTGTTATCTATGCGAATAGACACGAATGAAGTTGCTTCTCCGAACTAGTGCCGTAAATTGTAACCCCAGGCAGAGTGCGGGATAGAACTATTTGACTGCTATAACTCTGTCTCTTTCACTGCCTGCTCTTGACAGTTAATATGGCCTTTGAAGCTACATGCTGGCAATAAACAAAACGTTCTCGGTTTGAATGCTGTTTGTGAATCGGTTGTTGCCTAGCAACCGTTACCGAGTTCTAGCTTTCAGAATTGTTAGTCAAATACACTATTCCTTTAATGTAAATGATTTGAGGATTGTTTTAAATAATAACAGTGTTTACTTCTTCAGATCTATAGTAGATTGTTTATCAAAGGACTAAAATACTTAAACAAAAGTCTTAGATATCCAGCCACCCGAGCGAAGCTCAATAGTGGCTATGGTTTGACTACCTTTAGGAGTTTTTTATTCTGGCATCGTCAGGCCTTTTTTTTGAAGGTGATATTTTGTTATTTAAACATTTAATTTTTGTCAAATAACTATACAAAATATGCAACCTATACATTTTCATATCAAAATGTGTCTTCACAAAATGACTGCTATAATTCCTAGTTCAAAGTAATAGTGATAATATGTATAATAAATAATTTGTTGCAAAACCCTTTCAGCTCGTAACTCTCTCAAAGTCTAACTGGAAAAACTGCCTTATAAAATAATAAGTTCGCCTTTGTACATCCCTTGCAAATGTTGCTAGGTATTTATTTGTTTTAGAATCATAAAGTATTTACATTCATACATAACCCATAGATCCATAGATGTGAACCTGGTGAATAGTTTACGACTTTATTGGAATCACTAATCGTCATTTGTCCTGATGCGTCATTTGTCCGAATTTTCGTTTATCCTAAAGTTTTGTTGTACAACCCTATCCTAATCTAACCGCAGTTATTTTTGGAAAACTTGAAAAGTGGTCTGAATAGTTTAGGACAATCAATAATTCGGACAAACGAAGTGTTAGGAAAGAAAGAAAGATATAAAGAAAATCATTTATTCGTGACCTTAATAACAAAGAACAGATTAACAAATACAAGAAGAAAGTAGCCACGAAATGGTCCCAAACAACGGCTAAACGCTTTTAGGGGTTCCGAGAGATATATGAATATTTTTGCCGTCTAAAAGTTTATCAGACGATGCAGTTGAAAGGTGACAGCAGTATCTCCGCTATACTTAACTTAGTCTCACATGCTTGGAGCTTGGACTCGTTAGTTTCGTCTCAATAAGCGAATTGTGACTATACAAACAAAGTACAGTCAGCAGTTATGTAAAAATAAATTATCTATATTTATAATTAGGTGTATGACTTATTTACATATAAAAAATACTGGATTAGGCTTCAATATTGCATTTCAATGCTGCCCTCTTAAGCTAATACGTAGTAAGTCAGATAAAACTCCTGTAGCAATATCAACCTTATTACTAAGAGAAGAGAACTAAAACTGCTTTGGTTTGGATTTTGGGATACTGGTTATTTGCTCAGGAGGTCAGAATTACTGTCAATACTTTGATATATCCATAGTTAGTGGCAAGATACGTAAAGGTTAAATGTAAATGATCAAAAAAAATGTATGAATTACCATAAACTAGTTGTGTACTTTAAAATTACGTGTATACAACGTGTTACAAAATACCCCGTAAAAAATATAATAAATTATCAAAGCCAAAAATATTGTCAACCCTAGTAAGCTGTCAGTGAACTGGAGTCAGCATAGATTATTTAACAGAGAGGCCTACCTACCAATTTTAATAATTGTCATAAAGTTCGTTGTAAAGGTTCAATACTATGATATAATTATGCTTAAAGTGCTGGCTTCAAAAAACGTCAAGACGGAATAAAAAATATGTTGTCAATTTCAAATCTTCTTATCGATATTGTTCCGTGTTTTTCCATATTTTTTTCCAAAATGACGATGTTTTCTAACTCAGAATATTACGATTTATGATGTTATGCGTAGGCCATGAAGATAGCAATTTAAATAGTGCTCGCGAACTGTATCGGAGGTTGTGCATTGAGCAAGGCGGAGCTCACTTTGAGCCGTTCCTATAAATTTGACGTTCATTACGAAAAAGTAAGTGTTAGTTTAGGTTTCTTCGTTTAAAGTCTTCCAAAACTCGACTTGTAATATGTTTCGCGAATTAGGTAAAAATGTACATAAACATTCTGTGTAATTTACTCTTTAATTTTACTGAAATAGGGTTTGCACATCAATGAAAAAAATAATGGTTTCATTTTTTTTGGCGGTAAGTCATACAGTGATAGTACGGTTCTCAAATATTGTAAATCGACTAGTTATAAGGCATCATTTAACCCCCTTTCGGCTTTACGGGTATTTTTGTAACACCCTGTATATTGATTAGGTAATAAAGAAACAATAAATCAATCAAAAATCAGTATATTTATTTCTCGAACATATTTTCATATACATACATACCTTCACGCCTTCATTCCCAGAGTGGGGTAGGCAGAGCTACAGAATAACCAACAACTCTAAAAACTTGGTGATAACTCTGTAACCACAATTTGTGCCGTGTGGTTGCCGGGTTAGAATAGTGCCACTCCATGTCTTCCCGTGGAAGTCGTAAGAGGCGACTAAGGGAATACAGGCTTGTAGTACTGTTAGGCGATGGGCTTGCTACCTGTCACTAATAAGTATACAACGTTAAACATCTTACCCTAATTGTGAAAATATTTTTATTACGATAAAATATCAAATCTACCTATCAAACTGACATTCACCAAATAAAGAACAATGTGCGTGTCTTTCATTTGGACAACGATAGCCTCTTTTGTGTTGAAATTCAATTTGTTTTCATCGTGGCCCCAATTGCTGGAAACAAACGCCGAGGTTACGGAATTCTCATTGTTAGTGCGTTCACGGCCAACAACTCGATATGGAGTCCATATTAAATAGGAGCCAAAGAGAACGGTACTTGATAGAAGTCAACGTTTTCAAATGTTTACAGGAAGACGACAAAAGGAGTGTTGGCTTTAGAGCGCGCTAGCGTGAAATGTCTATGCATGAAATATTTGCCATTTTATCTAAAATGAGGAGATATAGTTCTGACACGGAAGTCATGAAATGAAAATGATTTTAAAATTGATCTAAAAAAATGAAGTGAGTGAAACAATGAGAAGTATGAAACATTGAAGGTGTTTTTTTTGTAAAATATAAGTTTAAGCCGAAATAACAAAACACGGGTTCATTATTTTTTCAAGTTCTCGAACATATAATCAAGTCAGTAATTAAGTAGCAATTTGCTTTAACAAAACTCTCTACATGAGGTAGGTATGAAGGTTTGGTTCACTTTTTAGTACTTTGGAAGACAATTTCTCCGAAAAGGTTGAGTTTGGGCAGCTAAAAAAAAATTCGTGTCTATTATTTTAGACTACTCTCTAACATATATCAAAATGAATCGAATCGGAGCCGGACAGTTGGGTACCTTTCCTTGTTAGTGAGTAATAATAATAAACCTGAGCTCCTTTGCCTACAGATTGATTACTTACATAGGAGCCATGTTCTTTGTACTACGACTAAATCCCGTGAAATTAATATTGACTTAGGATTGTCTTTGACGTGGTCGGGACGCTTCCATTGAATACTAACACTAAGTTGTAGAACTATATAGTAGTTCCAGGGATTCCGGGCGACACTTGAGTTGAAAACTAGTTTTCCCGGAGACAACTTAGGATATCAATTTCTGCACCCGAAAACTAGGCTCTAGAATTATTTTTTTATGACATAGAGTAGGCAAACGGGCCGGAGTCTGTTTGGGAGAAATATTTTTAGTCAAATATCACTTCCCAAACAAATTTTAGCAACTGTATTTTTGCTAACCCAACCTTTGGCATATATTTACTTAGCATACTATAATTTGGTCAAATTATCATTAGGTACAATATTACTATATCAAATCAAATCAAATCAAATCAAATCATATTTATTTGCCAGAACACAGTATTACATAAAGCAGATGTTCATGAATAAAAAATCCATTGCGTTCAGCCTGCATGCAAGCGTGCAAATATTGATAGTTAGTCTTTTTAGTCTAAAATACAATTATTAATTACAAATAAAAACATACAAATTATAATTCAATCAATAATAAAATGTATAAATAACATTCCGTAAAAACACAATTATTAATCATTAGAAGTAAGTACAATAGTCATATTTCCTTAGTATCTATTTAGCTCACTATAATTTATAAATTCATTTATATTATAAAAACATTTGTGCAAAAGCCATTTTGTCAATTTGGATTTAAACATATTTCCCGATAATAACTTAAGGTCATGAGGTAAGCTGTTGTATAGCGTTATACACATATTAAAAACATTTTTTTTTATATATATGTATTTACGGGCTCTTAGCTGCCGTTGCGTGACCTCACCACGTGTTTTAAACAACTGAGGACGGGAGTTAACAAATATACAAATTTCTTTTATATACATACATGGTAATGGAAGAATTCTTAGTTTTTTAAATAACGGCGAGCAACTGTCATCAAACCATGCATTGCATATAACTCGAACACACTTTTTCTGTACCTTGAAAATTCTATCCAGCTCGGTAGAGTTTCCCCACAGTATTAGGCCGTAACTAAGCACGGACGACACGTACCCATGGTATGCCGTTAAGGCTGCATCCATCGAAACAGTCTGTCTTAATCTGCTTAGGGCAAACACAAAACGATTTAGCTTATTGCAGACCTGATCTACGTGGGCTTTCCAGTTCAGGTGCTTGTCTATAGTTATGCCGAGGAACTTGTAAGTTTCAACTTCATCTACGTTCTCACTATTATAAACTACATTAATCGGGATGCGGTTAGAATTATAAGATAAGAATTGCATTAACTTAGTTTTGCTAACATTTAATTGTAAATCGTTGTTATTCATCCAAATTATGGTGTCTTCTAAGGCCTTATTAACTGAACGTTAAAATGAGTTTTTTTTCAGTACACTTTATAACAAGCGAAGTGTCATTGGCAAACATTATACACTTGTGGGGGGAACAATTAGGTAAATCGTTGATAAACAACAGAAATAGCAATGGACCCAGGACGCTTCCTTGAGGGACACCGGTGTTATTAACTGTATATTGTGACCTGAACGTTCGTTTCAGTATAATATTATTTTTCATAGTATTTTTTGTAATTTCCGTATTCTGTCGCTCAAATAACTTTTCAACCAGTCCAGTGCTCTTCCCCTTATGCCACTGATTTCAAGTTTATGGAATAGCTTTGAATGATTGACGAAATCGAAAGCTTTTGTCATATCTAATAAGATAGAAGCATATATAGCAACTTTCATAAAGACAACTTATAGCTTGCCAAATGTTTTACTTAACCAAATTCAAAAGTTAGTCACAGAACCGAATCTGCCAACCCCGATTTCACGTGGTCTTGTCTGTCCTACCCCTAGAGTGTATAAATAAAAAAATAAAAAAGCCGGAGGCGCGGAGGGAGCTCTTTTTTGCACTTTTAACTGCATTCGACTAAATAAACATTGGTAAATAAATAAATGACAAAAAATTTCAATGACCAAACATACATTTGCAATACGAAGGGTTGGGGAAAATATATATGGAAAGTGTCCGGTTGCCAAATTTATATTTGGGAAATGAAAATTTGTGATTCATTGTTTCGGAAGTGATAATCGGTGAAAAAAAAATCACCAATACATCAGTAACCCCAAACGGGCACACAAGCCAACTGATGTTAAATGGAAACTGTAACCCATAGAAATTCACATGTTGTATATTAACGACTTGCCAAAAGTTATCAATAACCATAGTATTCTATACGCAGATGATATAACAGTAATTTTCGAATGTCACGTTAGTGATCATTTTAAACAACAACTACAGGACAAAACTAAAATAATACAAATGAATCCACGACAAAAAACATCGATCGAAACTAACATCGTATATTTAATACCAATAGGATAGAATCAGTCGAATCATGTAATTTGTTAGGGGTAGAATTTGATTCGTGTGTAACTTGGAAAGCCCATGTGGATACTATTTCAAGAAAAATAGCCACATTTACTTATGCTCATAATTCATAATGTAAACCACATTTTAATAATTTAAGTATTCTGACCCTGACATCGATATATCTTTATGAAATTTGTAAATTTGTAAGACGACATAAGGACAAATATGGAAAAGACAGAGACGACAGCATAAAATTCAACTTGCGAAAAAGAAATAAATTAGTTAGACCCTTCACTACATTGAAAATTGTGAGCTCGGGTAGCCATCACATGGCGATAAAAATATATAACAAGATACCACTTTCCATTAAAAATATTGTAAAAGAGGCCACATTTTGTAATGAGTTAAAAAAAAATTGATGTTAAAATGTTATTATGACTTAAATGATTTTTTTGATAACTAGTCAGTAGCATTTAGTTTATAGTAGTGACATGTAATATTCATAATAATAATTCTTGACATTTAAATTAAATACATACCTACTCGTATGTAAGAAATTGTAATGATATTGCAGTGCCCTCCCAGGGTTTATGTTAGAGCATTTAATATATTATAACATCTTTGTGAATACAACATAAGGCAATAAAGTATATGAATATGAATATGAATATTCATGCGCTATCGGTAACGATTTCTGAAAACTGGCAAAGTTTCTGGAAGTGACATAAACGCTTCAATCTTAGTACATTGGTGGGCCCGATTCTACGTGCACATCGCTTAAATAGCCTAAAACGAAATTGTCTAATTTTAAGACATAGTTTAGACGGCAGATTCAACTAGTGCTATTCCAGAATGTCAAGCTGACAAAAATAAGAAGCTTCAGATTCAAATTAGCGCTTTCATGGCGCTGTCATTTGATTATGACAGCTGCTCATGGAATAGCAAAGTGTTTAAGCGATACCTAAATAAAATTAGGAAGTTTAGAGGCCACTGTAGAGTCGGGTCCATTGCCGTATTTGTTTATTTATTAATTCATATATCAATAGCGAAACATTGAATCAGATACTTAAAATATGGATACATTTGAGACTTGCAAAGGGCGGGAGATCGTGCGTTGTGGGCCGCTCCTTGGGGGAGGCCTATGTCCAGCAGTGGACTGCAACAGGCTGATATGATGATAATGACGGTGATATCCATGGACTTATTTCTCTAATAACTTAACATTGGCGAAATACACCTAAACAAGGAGTGAAAGCTTAAAATTAGAATAGAACAGGTTCATCGTGAGTTTATATTATGGACCCAGTATTTAAACAGCAGTTTAAGATTCTAGTAAATGTTAACCAAAACAAATGAACATAATTTGTTAAAGCCAACTTAAGCTAGCGTCTAACTTTACCCCTAAGCACCATTGTAACTGTGTTTACAACTTGAGCACGTAACTTGAGAGTGCGGTCTCCGATGCTCCTTGGATGCAGTGTCGGTCGTGTCGGTCGCTAAATGTAGCGGACAGTAAACACGACTGCCGCCGCATGGTAATGGGAGGTAGACTAGCTAGAGACAGCAGTACAGAGTAAGTATAAGACATGGATAAACTTTTTTTTTATGCCATAGGAAGGCAAACGAGCACGCAGGCCACCTGATGGTAAATGGAAACTGTGACCCATAGACATTCGCATTCACAAGACTGTAAATGCACTGGCAACCCTGAGGACTAAGATGGAATGCCTCTATGATAGTCATTTCACCGGCTGTCTTATCCCCTAACCGGAACGCAACAATGCGAACACTGCTGCTTGGTGGTAGGTTAATGGGTAAGATGGTACCAACCCGGACGGACCCTACACAAGCTCCTCCCACAAGTAAACTTGTATAGAGAAATACTTACATAGAAAACATTCAAGTCACAACAAATATTCGCCCTCATCACACAAATATGTACCCGTTCTGGGATTTGAACCCAGGATCACTTGCTTCGTAATTATTTAATACCGACTAAGCTAAATTGTCGTCAAAAAATTTATAAATATTAGTATAAATCCACTCTGAAAAATCTTGACAAAAACAAATGAACATTATTGCTCAAAGGCAACTCAGTCTAATTTTAAATCTACTGTAACTTAAGTTTGCGGTCTCCAATCCTCCTTGGATGCAATGTCGGTCGTGTACAATACACAGTGTGGTAATGGTTGCAAGATCTTTGTACTAGGGCTAGTCAGATACTCACATGCACGCACGATATCTTACAATATTAGATAAAAAAACCCCCGACTCAAAACAGCCAGTAAAAAAAAATTAAAAAAATATAAGTTTTGGCCGTATAAGTTTAATTATAGGTAGGTAATAATTTTACGAGCTTTTAACCCTCTAAAAGCTCAATATCTCAAAAACGGCTAAACCGATTTTAATAAAACATGTCTAAGAACCACCGCTAGAAACCCTGCTTTCAAATTAAAAAAACCGCATCCAAATCGCTTCCTCTTTTTAAGAGCTACGGTGCCACACAAACAGACACACTTACACGTCAAACTTATAACACCCCTCTTTTCGCGTCGCGGGTTAAAAACAGAAAAAGTTAGCAGAGCACTAGACGGTCGACGTGGTCAAGGAAAAACCTTAGCTAAGTTTTACCTTTAAGTTGCCACACTGGAAGCTGTTACACTGTGTGTAAACGTAGCTAATAAAGGGGATAGTACAGAGACAATCGATGTCCTCTCTGTGTTTCTTGTCTTGCAATTGCTTTGGAATCAAATAACAACTGTCCCAGTGAACCTCACAGCAACTTCGTTGGTTCTACTCGCATCATGGTTGTTTTTACCTGCATTATTAGTGTGTTTGAAATCTTATCTTGTCTTAAAGATGGGCTGTTTTACTTGTGGGAGGACCTTGTGCAGGGTCCGTCCGGGTTGGTACCACTATCTTATCCATTAACCTACCGCCAAGCAGCAGTGTTCGCATTGTTGTGTTCCGGTTTGGGGATAAGACAGCCGGTGAAATGACTAGCATAGAGGCATTCCATCTTAGTCCTCAGGGTTTGCAACGCATTCGCAGTCTTGTGAATGCGAATGTCTATGGGTCACAGTTTCCACTTACCATCAGGTGGCCTGTGTGCTCGTTTGCCTTACCATGCCATAAAAAAAAAAAAAAAAATACAGTTCGGCCCTTTAGGATCTTTTGTAAATGTACAATGGCGTACACACTCAGCTGTTCGAATTTGTGCAGGTTTCCTCACGATGTTTTTCCTTCGCTGTAAGAGCATATGGTCACGAGTCGACTCACTAAATAGGTAGGCCACCGAGACGCTCTTAAACAATGAGGTTGAGAAAATTAAACATATAACCTGTTTTTATGACCACTTGCTTTGACCATTTTCAATTCCAAGATACCAATCTTACGATGACAATCTCCAGACTACGATTACGTAGCCAATCATGAAGACTTGAGAAGTCAAATTGGAGGCTTTTTGCTTTTGACGAATGAAAAGGCGAATTGTGTAAAAGAACTACAACGCCACCGTTATAACATAGTTGCCTAGGGTACATTTAATAACCATTATTAATAGATTTAGTATCAGATTGGTGATTTCAGAGCTGATAATTTTTTAAACGTCCGCTTTTTAATAAGTCCGCTAATCTTTTTGGGACATGCAGATATAAACAGTGCCGGATCAGCCACGTACCAAGAGCAGCAAAATCTTCGAGCCCCGCGCATTGGGAAGCCCCGCACACCCACGTCTTCCTGACATGTATTGTTACCAGTTCTGTTTTATTAAGCACCCTAAACTTAAGAAATGTATAACCGAAAACAAACGAAGGCAAGGGTTCCTTGGTAGAATTTGCTATTTGCCCTGCGCTGGTTTAATCTGGCACTGGATACTAACTGTCTGTTTAGTATCCAGTGCCAGATTAAGCCAGTACATACATACACAGATTCAAACACTTAACACGTTCGGCGGCGGTACCGGCTACATATGACCGTAAAACGTGTAGCACGTTATATGACAGTACGGCCAACGCAGTATTTATTTACGACTTCCTAAAAGTCACTACGGTTCTTCCCGACGAAAATCCATACCATTGCTATGTATTTTTTTTTACGGTCATGTGGGGTACAACAACCATGTGGCTACCGCCAAAACCAATTATAATTCTCGAAAGTTGGTTGTTCCATACTTGGTGAAAAACAGACGCGGGGTTCTCTTAGTATGGAGAAAGTAACTCTGTGCATTTTCTCAAAAAGTTGTAATGAATTGAAAATTGGCATGTAGCTTTAAAAACTTCCTTGTTTTACAGTGATTCTAATCATGCAAGAAAACACTGAAAAAAATGTGAATTAATACATGAATTTAGGGTTTTTTCGTACCACGGACATAAGGAAAAATGGCAAAAACTCTGATTTAAATGATCAATATCTCGGAAACTAATAACAATTGCTGAACATACATGGGGGTTAAATCGATAGCTTATGAGCTGCTCTATCAGCCCTAGGCGGGTTGACGTTGGTTTCTGGGACACCCTGTATAATCAGAACTGCTTAAGCCGTAGTTTCATTTAGTATGAAGAAATTTACTGTCATTCTAGTACATTCCATAATTTGGGTACCGCCGCCGAACGTGTTAACTTAATACACCTCACTTTTTGCGTTCAGCCGTTAAAAAGTGAGTACTTTCATACAACGACAGATAAGGTTGAATTTTGGATAGCTTTTGAAACCTGTTCGAAGTTTTGGTGAACCATCACACAATTTACGTGTGGGAGGACCTTGTGCAGGGTCCGTCCGGGTTGGTACCACTATCTTATCCATTAACCTACCGCCAAGCAGCAGTGTTCGCATTGTTGTGTTCCGGTTTGGGGATAAGACAGCCGGTGAAATTACTAGCATAGAGGCATTCCATCTTCGTCCTCAGGGTTGGCAACGCATTTGCAGTCTTAGGATTGCGGTGTTGTGAATGCGAATGTCTATGGGTCTCAGTTTCCACTTACCATCAGGTGGCCTGTGTGCCCGTTTGCCTTCCTATGATATAAAAAAAAAAAAAAAAAACATTTCGCACCTTAAGAACAATAGTGACCTAATTCAAAATTTCAGCTTTCAAACTTCAAGTCTTAAACTTATTATTATAGAGACCTAACTCGAATTTACAATTTCTAAATTAGGTCACTATTTTTCTGAAGGTGCGATTTGTTTTTGATTAAGGGCGTTGAAAATGTTAAAAACTATACATATAAGTAGAAATAGTAAAACACCTCCTTAAAGGTCGCCGTACAGTAGACTGAACTAGAAGTATAAATTATGCAGGCGAAGTCGCGACAAGCACTTGTTAATTCTCTGAGCCTAGAAACTGTTTGCAGACTTAAAGTTTTCAATTTGCACTCCGCCTGTCGAGCAATAGGGAATATGCATGTTTTTTTTTTACAGCTTCAATTGAAGCTGATTCATGTAACAAACAGATCACAAAAATCATTTTTTGAATAACTATAAAAATAACCAAGATATAAGCCAACAAAGATTTGTTCCTATCTCTTTCTAGAAAAACGGAATTTTACATGGAGTTTATATGGCCGCAGTGCACAATGACGTCACGGTGCACATCGGATCTCTCTGTCTAATTAGAAGTTTGAAATGCTTATAACTTCCGTATTTCTTGACCGATTTTAATTTTAATTTCCGTTTTGGTGATCTCTTTTACGGTATTTTCATATTTTGATGAGAAATGCGATTTTTAAAATCCATGCATATTCCCTATTCTCGGCAAGAACTTGGTGGAAAATTCTGGTTAAATTCGACTAGGAGGATATTCCTGAAAGTGTTTTTTTTTTCGTACGCCAGTTTAGTTACATACATACATACATACATAGCTTCACGCCTGTAATCCCAGAGTGGGGTAGGCAGAGCTACAGAATTACCTACAACTTTAAAAACTTGTTGATAATTCAGTTACCACATTTTGTAAAAATAGGCTAAGATATTTTAACAGCGTATTTAGTGACAGGTTGCAAGCCCATTGCCTAACAGTACTACAAGCCTATATTCCCTTAGTCGCCTCTTACATCCACGGAAAGACATGTAGTGGCACTATTCTAACCCGGCAACCACACGGAGGACACTAAATATTAAGTTTTTGTAAGTCATTGTATTGCGCACGTAGTAGTTGTTAAATTCGTCTTAGTAGTAGTGTATTTTAATGATGATGATGATTACGATGATAAGACTGATGATGATGATGATGATGACGGTGATGATAATGATGATGTTGATTACTATGATGATGATGATGATGATAATGACGATGGTGATTATGATGATGATGACGGTGATGATGATGATTACGATGATGATAATGATAGATATAAACCCCCGATCTAATGGTGATCGCTTCTTTCAGAGCTGATATCTCTTAAACCGCTCAACCGATAGTAATGAAACCTAGCTAAGTACCACCGCTAAAAAACTCGCTATCAAATCAAAGAAACCGCATTGAAACCAGTTCATCGGTTTAAGAACTATGGTGCCATACAGCCATACACACATAGTAGTCAAACTTACACCAGCCCTCTTATTACGTTGGGGGTTAAAACATACTAGTCAGTAGTTGTCTATCGCTGTCACAGTTCTAACATTATGCCAAATAAAGTGTGACAGCGATAGACATAGTATAAAGTATTTTTATGGATTATAAAATTTGGATGTTTGTTGTTACTCATTCACGCTTCAACCAATGAACGGATCGGGATGAAAATTGGAACAGATATAGGTCTCGAATAGGACAAAGCTTACTTTTTATCTCGAAAAATTGGACAGTTCCTGAAGTAGCAGCGATAAACACTACCCGGAATAAGTCGCGGGCAAATGCTAATGACAGATAAGGATAAACATATTTGGAGCACAAAAGGGATAGACCCAAAAAAAACCCACGGTTTTTACATACCAATTAAAAAGAATAGGTTATGTTAATTTTATATTTGACCCAATAATTTTGTTTTAATATCTTTGTTTATTTAGAGGATATTTTATGGATGACGTGATAATTTTAAATTTGGGTTGGCATTTTCTAATCAATTACAACAATTAAATGATATCTAATGAATGATACAAATTGATTGTAGTACTGTATTAAAACATACTATTTCAAGCGGTTTTCACATAAGCAGTAAGATACACCTAGGAGAGCTTCAAGCTGAAAACGAAAGTCAAATATAGGTTAAATATACTTTTGTCGAAATATCCGAAATAGATAAATAGGTATTTCAAAAACTGAATAATGCAGAACGGCTTTAAAACCTTATTCCTCGAAATGGTTCTCGAATTAGTGTAATCGTAAAAATATGAACAATACCAATTCAGCTATCGCACGTTTATGAATAAGAGGAACTTTAAAAGAAAGGAAAGTGGAGAATAACACCGCGAGAACTGTATTTGTACCGCTAATGTACAGTTTAGGACGTGAAGTCGGCTTCCATGCTGTTTGTGGTGTTTTAGCTGAATAGGTAATTGAATATAGCACTCGTATACAGCGGAAATAAAGCTTGTTTAAAATCCACACGAGAACTCGTTTGTGTTTAAATAAGAATGATTAAAACTGTTTGTATAAACAGGAACTTAGTAGTATCACTGTATGTGCTGAATAAATGTTTTTTTTTAGGTTTTCCTACCAAAATGGTGCCTACGGAACTCTATTACTAAGGTTTTGATGTATGTCCGTCTGTCCCATTGTAGTATATTTAAACCGTAGTTAATTCGACCAGGAGTTCCCTAACTATGCGTCGCGACGCCCCGGGGCGTCACGGTGCTGTCCATGCGCGTCGCAAACCGGCATACTCACGTCACACGTCGTCACCGGCTTGCGACGTAATGTGCTCATTACCGCAGGTATCTTCTTTTACAAAGGAGCCGCGAAAATATAACAACATGTATGCAGTTAAAAACATTAAGAACTCTGAGCTAGAGACAAATTTTAACAGAGAGTGTTAATTACTATGGCAGCCAAAATTTTAAATTTAAAAAACGAACGTCTCCAAAAAGGAAAAAACAAATTCTGGTAATGGTGTTGGTTAGTGGTAGATAATATTACCTACCATTTTATTAATAGAAGTTATTTTTGAAGGCGGTTTTTTGATCATAATTATGCTGTTATGCAGTCCAACTTCTCAATTAACAAGAAACTATAGAACATTTCAATCTCGCCGCAAGCAACGCTGTGGGAAACTCATATGCTTCGTCATAGTCGCTCGACTATCTTAATCGAAATGTCTTGTCGCCACCTTGTCGCGCTTTACTTGTGGGAGGACCTTGTGCAGGGTCCGTCCGGGTTGGTACCACCATCTTATCCATTAACCTACCGCCAAGCAGCACTGTTTCCATTGTTGTGTTCCGGTTTGGGGATAAGACAGCCGGTGAAATGACTAGCATAGAGGCATTCCATCTTAGTCCTCAGGGTTGGCAGTGCATTTGCAGTCTTAGGAGGTGAATGCGAATGTCTATGGGTCACAGATTCACTTACCATCAGGTGGTCTATATGCTCGTTTGCCTTCTCTATGACAAAAAAAAACCCTTGAAATATATACCGATTAGGAGTTCCGGTGGCCATCTGTGGTCTTCATCATCAGTTCCACTTCACCAAATAGTGCTTTCCAAGAGCAAATGCGTGAGTTACAGTCAAAAATATCAAAATCGCGATAGGTGTGCCTATAAATTTTGAAGAGTTCCGTCGATTCCACATAATTTGATAAAAATGAGACCAAACGTGAAATCATCTAAATGGGTTCACCCAGTCGAAAGAACTGGAGTAACAAACATTTAAAAAAAACAGACGAATTGAGAACCTCCTCCTTTTTGAATTCATTTAATAAAAATTGTGATAAGGCAGCTGGTGAAACTACTAGCATAGAGGCCTTCCATCTTAGGGCGGTATTAATAATACTGATCTCGGCTCTAATGCTCGTCTCGAGATGCGTCAAAAATACATTTTCCCATGGCCTGACGTATCTTGTGACGGGCCGCTCGGTCCTCTTTACTATATAATCTTGTTAATAAATAAATGAGAATCTATCACCTAACTTATAATGAAAGCAAAAATAAAATTTGTGATTGGTTAAATGCAAAAATGATAGTGAAGTCGAGAACCTATTCAAAAACCTTATCTAAAGTATAAATAACGTCCAATTTAAATAGTAATAACAGCAAAACATAAAACCCGGTAAAATACAATAAATCAGCGAAAGCAGAGATAAACGTACGCACACATACATATGCACACATGCATGCACCCGCAAACACAAGCACACACACACACACAAGCACACTCGCACGCACGCACACGCACACACACACGCCCCGCACTCGCACGCACACACACGCACACACACACGGCCCTTAGTCGTCTAGATCGTACGTGCTCGTACGGTCTAATCTTAGGAATGCAAATGTCATTACTTCATTAGGTCACGCTCGTTCACTTTCTCCATGTCATAAAAAAAGAGGTTCATTCCAGTCAGTATTATGTTGTGAACTAAATTGCCTGAAACTTGAAAGGATTCTAAAAGTTCATAACAAGGCCGCAGTACGTAACTCGATTTACGAGCTTGAGAATTCTCTGTAAAGAATTTGGCTAGCGTAGACGCATTCCATCTTAGTCTTCATGGACCCTGCATTTGCAATCATTATTGGTTGGCACGTGAGCTTGTTTATCTTTCTCGTTTTATAAATTACTTGTTTTTTATCTTTATATATAACTAGCTTCTGCCCGCGACTTCGTCCGCGCAGCTCCCTATTAACGTTTTTCCGTCAGATATTTTTTAAACATGGCTAAGCTTATGTGTTAATCAAGGGTATAAGCTATCTCCATTCCAAATTTCATCCGAATCTGACCAGCCGTTGCAGAGTAAGGGCATTACAAACAAAACAAATAGCAACATTCCGCAATGAGATCCGCGAAAAACGGCGAGGTAAACTCTCGAAAGTTGTGCTGTTCCACCAGGACAACGCCCCGGCACACAAGTCCGCCGTTGCAATGGCTGCAATTCGTGATGCTGGGTTCGATATCCTTAAGCATCCAACGTATTCACCAGACCTCGCCTCCAGTGATTTCTACCTATTTCCGAAATTGAAAGAATACCTGAGAGGCCAGAAATTTGAAGACGACGACGCGGAAGTAGATCTTTAAAAAAAATGGAATTAATTGGAATGGAATGGAATTTATTATGCTAGAAGGTGACTGTGTCGAAAAATAAAATGACATTTAACAAAAGTGGTTTATAATATAACATACTCATTCTCACTTTTTATTGAACGCCCCTCGTAATGTTTGCATTATTGCAATATGAGATGATAGTCTAACCTTGTACTGAGTCTTATCTTAATCTTTAAGTCCTTTAATCTATCGCCAAGTAGCAGTAATCGCCTTGTTGTGTTCCTGTGAAGGGATAAGACGATAAGACAATATTATATTTGTTTTGAGAATTGAAATGTCTATGGGTCTCAGCTCCCACTGACCTTGGCCGTGGCTTTTATGTTCTTTTGCCTTATGTCTATCATGAAAATTATCCTTATCCATACACTTTCTAATATAATGAATGCGAGTGTGTTTTTAGGGTTCCGTACACAAATGGCAAAAAGCGGAACCCTTATGGATTCGTCATGTCTGTCTGTCCGTCCGTATGACACAGCCACTTTTTTCCGAAACTATAAGAACTATACTGTTGAAACTTGGTAATTAGATGGATTCTGAATACCGCATTAAGATTTTCACACAAAAATAGAAAAAATACTTAGAACTAAAACTCTAATATTTTTTTCGTCAAACCCGTGTGGGGTATTTATGGATAGGTCTTCAAAAATGATATTGAGGTTTTTAATATCTGTTTTTTGCTAAACTGAACAGTTTGCGCGAGAGACACTTCTAAAGTGGTAAAAGGTGTGTCCCTCCCCTGTAACTTCTTAAATAAGAGAATGATAAAACTAAAAAAAAAATATGATGTACATTACCATGCAAACTTCCACCGAAAATTGGTTTGAACGAGATCTAGTAAGTAGTTTTTTCGTGGGCGTGTCCGAGTCGCACTTGGCCGCTTTTTTGTTTTTTTTGTTCCCTTTTCTTGGTCTAACCGATCGACCAGGGCCGGAGCCATGATGCAAATGCTACTAACGTAACGTAACGTTTTTCCGTTTCGTTTTTGGTTTATCGGTACGCACGGGGATTAGATTCGGTAAAGTACATGTTTTCGAATAAGTAGTAGAGGCGATTCCAAAACTCTAAGTATTACTCGTATTGCACTGCTAGAGATAGATTATAGTCTCTGGAAATTGGTTCGTTTCTGTGGGAATACTGACTAATATTTTTTTGTAGATGGAGTCGCAGACAAAAGTTAGGTTATAACAAATAAGTACTTAATAAAGTTGGGCTTTATAGTTTTTTAAATATAAATATTATAAACATAATTTAACTGTGATATGGGGCCATTAAATCTCATTATTTTCCTCGCTTGAAATACAAAATAACACTAACCTACGTTTAAAGCAGCTTTCCCTCTTTAAAGCATACGTTTCAAGAATTAATTTACTTTATAATAAATCTGCAGATAATTTTCATTTAAGTCTTAATTAAATACGGTTAACCTTTTTAGGATTCCGAAGTCAAACTAGGCACCCTCCGTCCGTTTGTCCGTCTGTCCGCGGTCTAGCTCAGAGATTACAAAGCTGTAATTTGGCAAAGTTGTCCATTTACACACCGACAAAGTTATAAAAATAAATTTTGAACAAAAATTTATTTCGGCTACTCCCTTACATGTAAAAGAAACGTTTTTTACATTATAACATCGAGTGAGGTATACATTCTTTGATGATTCTTTATGTAGGGTAAAGTCACCAGTAGTCAGCCAGAGACTAGTAATCGACCTTATATGAGTTCGAAGTGTGGGAAATATATCTTTCGTACTCTTCCCACTCATTCAAAGTATAGGCAGAGGCCAACTTCAGGTATCTGGCTGACCACTGGTGACTTTACCCTATATGTTATTTTACATTTCTAGGGTAGTGTCGCCCCCCCCCCTTTCGCCCCTACAGCCATAACTACAAGTAATAAAAATCTGTAAAGCACCCCCACCAACCAAACTTAAAAGAAAAATCTATCCAAACTAAGTAGACATGATTGGTTCCCGAGACACAGACGGCCAAAGTGTTAATAAACACCTACCTACTAAAAATCATCTAACACAGTCCCAAAAGACTTTAAATAGATTTGTTCACGACGCGCTGGCCTAGTCGGTAGTGACCCTGCCTACGAAGCTAGCGGCCCTGGGCCCAAATCCCGGTAAGGGCAGATATTTGTGTGATGACCGCGAATATTTGTTCCTGAGTTATGGATGTTTACTATGTATTTAAGTGTATATTTCTCTATTTAAGTATTTACATCGTTGTCTAGTACCCATAATACAAGCCTAGAGCTTAAATTGGGACTAGGTCAATTGGTGTGACATTATCCCCTGATATTTATTTATTTTTATTTAATAACGGCTTCGGAACCCTACTCTGAGCATGATCCGACATACTCTTGCCTGTTTTTTATACTTGATACGATTTCTATACCCGTTTAAAATTTAAATTGAGCCGTAATATCTTTCTACAATGTTTAACGAACCAAAACACTATCATCACTAAATCTTCCAAAAGGACTATGAAACGAATCCAATTTTAAAATGGCGTCGGAACGAGCTCCGTTCTACTTGGGACTGAAATAACACCCTGCATTTAAACTCAAAGGAATTTTATAAAATAAGAAAGGAATTTTTCTGCATTTCCTATTGGTATAAATTGAATTTGGTTGGGAAAATATAAAACGCTGAATTGGATGACGTACCTACAACACTACGTCGTAAAATCTGACTTTGGTCACTTGATATAAAGGTGCAATTACAGTGGCAATTTTGTTTAGCAATCATGTCACCCCATTATACATTAACGTAAAATAAACCTGTTTTAGCTAAATGTACCTTTGTCACTTTATATCAAATTCAATTGTCACTTTGAGAATAATCGTCATCATGCAAAAAAAGATTTTATATGTAATTCGTTCGTTCCTTTATAACCTGGGAAGTTATTATGACATAGCTATGCAGTTGATATTACGTTCCGAGGAATACAATTAGTGGCAATAGGCTGGTCTGACTGTTAAAAAGGTAGTACCAACATTAGCAATCATTAGCGGCAACCCGCCGTCTGTTTGCCACACTCGGAACTAGCCGAAAATCACACACACTAACTACAACTAACTAAATAACTTTAACTCACTCACATTACGCGTCATACTCGTGAACGGGTGCTGTTTGTGGGGTCCGGTCTGTTCACGCCTGCAAGGACTTGTTGTTCAGTTAATTATTCTAGTTATGGCTTTGACGTAGAGACCTTGTCGTCTTGTTCACCTAGTTATTATTACAAATTTAATGTTTTGACCTTACAATTGTAATGTTTTTATTCGTGCTAGTTCTAATTCCGCACCTTGTTCTAAAGCCTAGCTAGATGCTCTTGCCATAAGTACTAATAGATTCACTTTATATTACCGACGTGCAAAAGAGCCCGTAAGTGGCCAATTTACTGAATAAATATTTTGATTTTGAGTAGGGTTTTGTTTGTGAAAAAACATTGCAACGGGTTTGTAATGGCTTAATAGCTAATAATACTCTAAAAACATAACACAACTATCATACATATAACACATACTTAAGCGCAATATCGAAGAAGGCGACTAACTGCAGTTTTATAGTCGAAATATAACTGACGCGACGACGCGCTGGCGTAGTTGGTAGTGACCCTGCCTACGAAGCTAGCGGTCCTGGGTTCAAATCCCGGTAAGGGCAGATATTTGTGTGATGAACGCGATTATTTTTTCCTGAGTCATGGATGTTTACTATATATTATATTAGTATATTTCTCTATATAAGTATTTATATCGTTGTCTAGTAACCATAGTATAAGCCTAGAGCTTAATTTGAGACTAGGTCAATTGGTGTGACATTGTCCCCTGATATTTATTTATTTGATATTTATATTTTTATTTGTGCAAAATGTCGTTACAGAATTATCAACAAGTTTTTAAATTTGTAGGTAATTATGTAGCTCTGCCTACCCCACTCTGGGATTACAGGCGTGAAGGTATGTATGTATGATATTTATATAACCACACTGCAGTTTAATATTTCGGATACATTTGTTACTACGGCAACCGATTTAATCCGTGTAAGACCCAAGCAGAAAAACCTAAGTCAGTTCGCAAATAATTGTGATAATCATAAATTAAATAAAGGCCATCAGTGTCGCGAATTGAAAGCCTGCGCTAATGCGCCATGCGTCTCCGCCATTTTGACAACGCGGCCATTGTGATAAGGCAGCCATTTTGTAACGCTTCAATGGCGTAAATTATTTCTAGATTGCTTTAACAGTTTTTGGATTAACTAGGAGGAGTTTAATGTTCATATATGTTTTTTTAAATGAATTATGAAAAGCTTTATTAAGGCCCTGTCATCCTGGCTCATAGACACCTCTGGAGATCCTACAGCTGGTGCTTACCTCTCCCAAAGGATTGGGCTAGCTATCCAGAGAGGTAATGCAGCCAGTGTCATAGGGACCATGCCGCGAACGGAGCTGCTAGAGGGGGTGTTCTTTTTATAGTGTTAATTATTTTGTACATATTTAATATTTGAGTAGCTTAGTTTTATTTTTATTTAAATAAGTTTAGTTTTAACTTTTAAGTGTAGAAACTATATTGTATCATATAAATATTATAATGGTAGGTAATATACATTTTTAATGGCTGTGAGTCATGTTTCATACATATAAGTATTCTTAGTGTGTAATATTGGTCTAGATCGCTACCACCATTTTATTCTTTAACCTACTACTAAGCAGCAGTGTTTGGCATTGTTGTGTTCTTTTGTAGGGATAACATAACCTGTTACAAAATACAAAATACTAGCGTAGAGGCATTACATATTAATCCTCAGAATTGACAACAATTCATTTTGTGCTAAGGTAGTAAAATAAAATACCGTTTCTAGATTTTACACTGCTGATTACAGTAAAAATATCTTTGGATTTTTTTATGCAGTAGTTTTTTTTATATTTAGGAAAAACAGTAAAAAAAAGTTGGATTGTGAATGTTAGGAATACACTTATAGTGCCCTTAGTCCATTTATTACCAAAGGAAGTCAAAAAAATATACAACTGTCATCATCATTGTTTATCTGTGTGACATCCGTCCTTGTACTTGATTCTGACGACACGCTTTCAATTCTACGCAAAATAGTTTATTTATTTTAATGGCGTATACAAATTACGTAATTAATTAAATTACGCAAAATAGCAAATTTGTGAACGAACGGCAGCGAATGATTGACATGACATGACAGTAAGTTTTGTTTACTGTTTAAAGTTACTTTTTTAAATTTTATATCAGTTTAATCAGTATTCCTAACTTTGTATATACGGTCTTTTTAATGACTATTTCTTTAATAAATTTTTAACGACGAATTTAAGTTAAATAAAGAAAAACCAAGAAATACGGGTAGTCTAATTTTTAACCAGCTATTCTATTATAAACGCGAAAAAACAATAATGCTTTTTTTTTTGAAATGTTGTCAATTGACAACGCATTTGCAGTCGAAGGACTTCAGTCTCGAGATTGTAGTCTTGAGAAAGGAAATTTTCATAAGGCTCAGATCCAACTTATCACCAGGTGGCGTGTGTACTGGTTGGCCAACACATCACCATATTATATCGTCGGTGATTCTGCAAAACCGCGTAAGTAACAAATTTATGATAGAGCAAAATAAACCTTACTGTCTTATTAAAAAGGTGCATTTTGCTTCTAATTTAAAATGTTACTTACGCGGTTTTGCAGTTTCATCGACGATATATTTTTGTCCGTTTTAGGTAAATATCTCATATCTTGAACTCACAGTAAAGTATTGCTTTTAAAATAGGAATCAACGGATTTCCCATATCTAAGAACTAACAAGGGTTCATGAGGTCCATTTGCAACGTTAAAAGATGGCGGACGTGTAATTTGATTTAGACTTGAATTTTAGGGATATTAGGTGTTCAAAGTTCTTTTCTGATAGTGATTTGTACTTTTTATGCCTTTGTGTCGCAAAAGAAGTTGAAGACTTTGACTTATTTCGTGTATCTGGCATCTTTCTTCTCGTTTCAAGTGGTCTCGCAGTGGTGCAGAGGTTAAAACTATCTTGACCTCTGACCTACAAATCACCGTACAACGTTGCCCCCAATCTTCCTAGAGAAGATTGGATTGTGTTTTATTGCTATATTGATTTATACTTATATATACTTGACACTGGCGAAATCACTTCACGTGGAAACGCCATATCCCCGCGGTAGTAGCTGTTCAAGTCGCCGCGGGGGCAAAGGAAGAAGAACAAGGGTTCATATAAAACTTGAAATGTCGGTTTATTTGTTTTCGTTCTATTTTCTTGGCGTTGTTTTTACCGATGACGTTGCGTTTTGGAATCCGAGGAAAAAGATTCAGATCAGAAAGGAAATGAACTAACTTTTATACATAGAGCGCTAAATTACTTGTCTTTTGTTGGATACTGCATAACTTTACAAAATATCAAAGATTTCGACGAATTGAAAACCTCATTTTTTGAAGTCGGTTAAAAATTACAATCGCTAATCACATTTTGTAAAAACGGTGGTATTCATTGGTAGTACCGTCGCGAACCCGGATTGTTGAGCCACTCACCCATGTTTCTAATTTGGCTATGTAATGCAAATCGAATAGCTGTCAGCCAGTCGTTGACATCGGTTTTTGAATACACGGCTAAATTACGAACAATGACAAGTGGCTCAATAATCCCGATCCGTGACTGTACAAGCCTAGAGACATTAACCCTTGTTTATTATTTTTAGGGTCCCTTACCTCAAAAGAACAAAACGGAACCCTTTGTTGTCCGTCTGTCTGTCTATCTAGCAAGACCTTTTATCTCCGGAATGCGTAGAGGTATCGAGTTGAAATTAAAACCAAATACTCAAATCTGCAGTCCTTAAAGCTGTGAAAAAAAACAAAGTTCTAAGTTAATGTAAAAAAAAAACGACCGTTTATGCCACAAAAAACGTATATTTCGACATTCTCGGTGTCACCTTCCGTTGATCTAGAACTATGAAATTTGATAAGTAATACCATATTATCCTACCAGTTTAAGGAAAAGTCAGATACTTACTATATTTTATCTTAATCATTTTAACTAATTATATCCCAAAAAAAAACAGGGTCTTTATGCAAGGAACGGCGGCCCAAATTATGACTCGCACTTGTCGGGTTTTTTTTAATTTTAAACTGCACGAAAATTTAGAAATTTAGTGCTTTTGTATATTTAAATAGGTAATTTCTTTATAAACACTAGCGGAAAATACTTTATAAACCAGCTGAGCCAACCGAATGTTATTTGAAGCAGACCGTATAAATACTGAATTAAACCAAACGAGCATCTTGTAACTCCGAACCAACTGCATTCGACGAAAACTAGACGCGGTTTTACATGTAAAATATTGTGCAGACGTGGCTCAAGAATGGGGTTTTGTATTAATATACTAGTGATGGGCAAAATACGCCATCACTACATAGTATAAAACAAAGTCGCTTGCGCTGTCTGTCCCTATGTATGCTTAAATCTTTAAAACTACGCAACGGATTTTGATGCGGTTTTTTTTAATAGATAGAGTGACTCTTAAGGAAGGTTTATATGTATAATACATTCCACGCGGGCGAAGCAGCGGGCGGGTCGCTAGTAATCTAATAAGATTACCCTACTTAATCGCGATTAACGATTAAAAATGACGATTGATCTTAGTCGTAAGAGTTTCAATTACTTTAGTCACGATTAAATTAATCGTGGATTAATTAACAGCAATTTTTTTTATATTGATTAATAAATTGGATTAATTTTCTCTCGATTAATATTAAGAATAAATAAGTTTATTTTCTAAATAAATATGCGGATTGATTGAATTTAATTTACCTGCGATTCATTTAATTAAAGAAGTAGCAGCAGCAAAGTAAAGTTTTATCCTAAATATAAAATATCTATTAGAATGATTTTTCAACCTACACATGACAAGACTTCACAAGACCGATTAATTTTTAGTGAGATTTGATCGTGAAATTTAGTCGATTAAAATGACCATTGATTAATCGTTATTCGAATAAATTTGTCGTGATTATGTGACGATTGGTTGTATAGTCGATTAATTAGTTGATTAAAAAAGTAATCAATTAGTGCACGGAGTCTCAGGCAACAGCAAGTGTAACACTAGCTATGTCTTTCGCTGGATGACCAATTACAAATTCTAGGCGGACGAACTCGCTGGCAGAAGCTAGTGTAATATAATATCTCTGTCCCTTTACAGCCTGGAACATGGCAGGTCCCAGTTAATTAATGAAATTGTATTAAGCTTCCACAAACTGCGACCGAGGAGCACCCGTCCGCTGATCGTATTACGAGGCTCACATAGAGGAACTGCTCCGTCAGGGATCGAACCCGGTCACCTATTTATATACACAGCTTCTAGAAATATGCAATTGGGGTCGGGTATGTCGTCTAAAACGCCACTGGTCTACAGCAGTAAGCAAATACTATGAAGTCGACCCAATTGCAAATGGTCTAAAACAGAGCAAGTGCCTTAAAAACTAAGCTGGTCTACGTAGGATGAGTTTCAGATGCCCGAAGGGCACACCTCTCAGAAATAGGAGCCCCGCAGCGGGGCTCCGTCAACTTGTTGTAAAAGAGAGGAATTTTGAAAATACTTTGATCAGGGGTAGTTGCGAACTTAGACCACTTGCTACATAAGACCAGCTGCTTTGTAGACAACTTGCTACTTATACCAGCTACTTTTTAGACCGCTTGCTGCATAAGGCCAGCTGCGATTTAGACGAGGTGATACTAACCCTGCAATTTTCCTTAACAATTTGCATTTCATTGTCTCGTATTAAAGGCCATAAGGAAGACGTAGGTATCTGCAGTAAAATAAATGGATTTCTGGGCCAATAAAGAACTATATTTCAGTGACGTCAAACAAATTTCTAAGAAACTGCTGTCACTTTTACGTAATTTTATAGTGAAATGGACATCCGATAGTTTATCAATACTTGAATTAAAGCTGTTTTCACGACGAAACCTAGCACGACAGCCGGCGAAATGGATTCAGACACTCAAAGGGCCTAAAGCCAGACGCCAAAGCCTGCATAGTGTCGTGTTCCATAATTGAAATTGACAGAAGGAACTTTTTTTAAAGTAGTTCCAAAAAAAAACATGCTTAGAGAGGGAGAGAAAATAAATAAACACATTTCTGCTAATTGCTAAACAGCTTATGGTCTCTTCTATGACAGCTAATGCTAAACAAAACAAAACACGGTCACAAACAAAAAGACGTCGTTCCTATACTCTGATTATTCTAAGACTAGCTTCTTCCAGCGACTTTACCCGCGTAGAATTCGTATTTTGATCATCCTACGGAAACCGTTAATTTTCCGCTATAAAACAAGCCTATGTTACTAGAGGATTTCAAACTGTGAAAAAGGTTTTTTTAAAATCAGTCCAGTAGTTTTTGCTTTTAAACATTACAAACAAACAAAAATACAAAAATATAAATATCTCCCCTTTATAATATTATAGTGTAGATGAGGCCTGTGACAGCCGTATTTCGTAATTTCAATCACTTACCTATACTCACAAGCGATGTGTTTAAAAATAGGCGATTCATTTTTTAAATTCCTGAACGGTGGCGCTAGGTTTGTACGGATATAGTATTTATGTAAAGTGAAAGAGATAAGTGTAGTTAGTGTTTATGTGAGCTGTCACAGGCATCATCTAGAAATTATCAGAGTAAAGTGGTCGGTCCAAAGCAGGCCTAACGAACACTGATACATAATATTCAATTTCGTTTTTTCAGTAGGTAGTAATCAAAAAAAAAGAGTAGTATACGTTTGAGACAAACCCCTGTAAGCATCGTTTTTAACAGAACACCAACAATAATGTTTATCTACACACATTTTAACTGTAAATGTTGTTTTTTGAAATGTTTTGTGGTTTTTAATTGTGTTTTGGAACCCTACGCAGAGCATGGGTTGACATGCTCTTGCCCGGTTTTGATAAAAGGTTATACATATAGGTTAAGGTGTTTGATTAACAATTCGCCGATATCTAAGCAATACATACATACATACACATAAAATCACGCCTTTATTCCCAGAGTGGGGTAGGCAAAGCTTTTTTATCTACACACGTATCATAAGTCCTCTATAATGCGTTTAAAACCCCCGTAGGAAATGGCCAGCATTTTTACAACCAAGGTTACTATGAGAACTTTCTTGTCTGTGGTAGTAGGTAAAATAATATGTACTGTAATGATTAGACCTAGAGATTTTCCTAGCACGAACGACGTGTTGTTAGTGCTTGACACAATAAAAACATCGACCATCTTGTTATCGATAAGTCCACTTCAATGTCATCGAGCTATTTTCATTGAAGTACCTATGTGCCTAAAATATTAATAAATTGAAAGTTTTGTTATTAACTTACGAGTATTATTCTTATCTTACTTTTTAAAACACACCACATTGTTATATATAATATGACATACCTAATGATCGTATTTTTTTCCTTATTGAAATGATTTTGCTATTTTCTTATTAGGCACTTCGATGAGCTTTAATTTTGATTATTTTCTTAATAACTATATTATAATGATGTACAATTATTTCCTCTATGACGTTGAAGTAGTGGTTATCGATAGCAGGATTGTCGATGTTTTTACTGTGTCAAGCACTAACAACACGTCGTTCGTGCTAGGAAAATCTCTAGGTCTAGTAATGATATTACAGTATAGATTTTTGTCACAATATGAGTTTAAATTTGGAACAGCTATCAAAACTCAAGAGGGTCTCTATTTTAGTATTCATAGATATTAAACGCTGACGCTCATTGCATAAACTGCTTTTTATATTTCAATTAATTCGTTAAGAACGACCGTTACACTAGTTCATCAAAACGAACTCCATCGACTACTGACGTATTCCAAAGTTCCAGTAACTAGAAGTCAATAAAAAACATTTTCCTCAAAACACTATCGGTACCAGGCAAACAGAGTTCCGGTGGAGGTCCAATTGTCGAAACCGGGTGACCGCACGCAGCCGGGCACTGATTAACGGGTGAACCGGGTAAAGGTAGCGGCCGATACGTTTGAAGGTTGGTGGCTGGGAATGTTGATACAGTCTACTGAACAATACGTGCGTTTGATTACCTATTTCACATTAGTTTGGTCAATAAATGGTTTATCATTTCAGTCAACCGCTGCAAGGTAAAGGAAAGTATACACTAGTAGTTCAATTTCGATTAAGTCAGTTCCAAAGAACCAAATATGTTATGGCGGTTAATTATTCCCCATACCACAAGAGGTAGTTTAGACATAACTCCTAAGAGTCATTATTCTGACTTTTCATAATTACTTATGCATTGTTTTAAAAATACTTTTATTTTTTGATATCGCTTATAAATTAAAATAGCTAAGTAGCTCCATCATGGCATACCAATCGAAAAATATCCAACAAATGAATATTCGGAATAAAATATTCGAAATTTAATGTCGTTCTATTTTTAATTTATCATAAAAAGGCCCTATTTTAACGTATTCAATCATAGTAACAGAGAAATAGACTTAATAAGTCTGAAAAAACATCAGTACAATATGTATGTTCATACTTGTTTGAGTTTTGTGATAATAAAAAGAAGAATAGATTCAGTTTAGAAGTTAACTAACATACCACACTATAATCATGTTTTTGATTGCCGTCAACTATCTATCTCTGTCACACTGACAGCATATGAAAAAATGAAAATGAAAAGTATTTAATCAATCTCACACGCAGCACCATCACCAACTTAAACTTAAACTAAACTTATAATTTATATCTGTTTTAACCGAAACAAAATCCACTGAAATTACAGCTCAGAAGGTATGTTGCTAAAATCATTACCCTATTTTGGTTCAGCCGTAATTGGGTGCCTATTAATTCATAACGAAACTCTGCCTTTAACTCCCTACGCCACAAGTTAATCATAAATTAACAAATTAATATCTGCACCCCATATATTTGACCCGGCCATCGATCCCACGTCATCAGATTACACGGACTTAACCCTTATATCTCCCGTATATAATCCACCTGGAGGTAGATTAATAAATTGGTGTTATCGCCAGAATTAATGGATGAGGGTGACCGCTACTTATTACAAAGACAACCTTTCTTTACCATTTAGGTAAAGTCAGCTTTTGCGCCAAGGCATTTTCACCTGGGAGCACTTTATTTTGTTTCTCCTAAGGTAATCTCAAGATAGAAATCAACATCAATGACTTGCTAAAAAACCGCTCCCACTCCAACAGCAGACGCGTCTGTTACTAAAATAACCTCAATCAAACACTGCAAGAAAATAAATCAGTTTTCTAAAACATATATTTGCTGTATTTTAATTAAAATTTGCGTAGCGTACCTTTGTAAAACAACAAATAAGAAGCCCAAAATGAATTTTTAATACCCGGGATCGCCAGAAATCTTCAATATAAAATAGAATGATTTAATTTCCTGGAAATGAAGCTCGTTTCGTTGTTTACTCGTAACTTAATACTTTAATCAACTTTGTGGGGTTCAAACAAAAACCGCGGTTAATGTTACCAATATTAATGCAACAACCTTAAAATAAAGAGCACGCAAACTTTTTGTAACATGTCAATATGTTCAGTATGGTGAAGGTTTTTTTTTGTTAATAAATCATTTAAGTTCATTTAATATGTGTGCTTTAAGGTTCTATATTCCAAAGATTGAGTCGCTAATATGTATATTGAGGGATTTCATGTACCTATTTAATAGTTATTGTAATTAATGTTTTTAGAGTTGTTGGTAATTCTGTAGCTCTGCCTACCCCACTCTGGGAATAAAAGCGTGAGTTTACGTATGTATGTATGTAGTCAATGACGGTAAGCATGCCACCTGTCTGAACAGAGGTGACGTTCAGGGTTAGCTGGAAGAGATCCCATTTAGGGATAAGTTCGCCTTTGTACATTAGTTTAATATTTATATTGTAATATTTATATATTTGTGCAATAAAGAGTTTACATACATACATACGCAAGCCTAGATCCAGCAGGTGTAGCTAAGCTCATTTTGAAAGTTCTGTTAGGTATCGTAGGAACGTTAAGAGGAGTTCAATAAATAAATAAATATCAGGGGACAATGTCACACCAATTGACCTAGTCCCAAAATAAGCTGTAGCCGTGTACTATGGGTGCTAGACAACAAAACGGGGTAAAAACATAGAAAACTTCCAAGACTCACGAACAAATATTCGCGGTCATCACACAAATATCTGCCCTTACCAGGATTTGAACCCGGGACCGCTAGCTTCATAGGCAGGGTACCAACTAGGCCAGCGCGTCGTCAAAAATGTATGCGGTATGAAAAGGTTCGTCAAATCGTTACATTTGGACCTTAACAGCATTGAAATACAACGAAAAGTGTTCTTTTTTTTTTTTTAGCATGGGTAGGCAAACGAGCACACAGGCCACTTGATGGTAAGTGGAAACTGTGACCCATAGACATTCGCATTCACAAGACTGCAAATGCGTTGCCAACCCGTAGGACTAAGATGGAATGCCTCTATGCTAGTCATAAGTTCATAGCACGACTAGACTATACCTACCTCTTTGGCCGAGTTGCTTTGTCGACTAAATCTGGAAACTTGAAAGTAAACGCTCTTAAGAGGCGGTATATGCTGCGACGCCTACCTCAAAAGGGATGCTTTTATGTGCTGCGCGAAGATAATGCAATTAAATGGAGATAGCATGCGCTTGCTTTGATTGCAGCGTTAAATTTTAATATTATATTACTTTATTAATGTTAACAATTAAACGTTAAAATTAAACTTATCTAAATTAAAGTTAAACTAAGCTACTCAAATATAAAAGATGTAAATAATAATCACCACTATAAAAATCACACCCCCTCTAGCAGGTAGCTAGCCCAATCCTTTGGGAGAGGTTAGCACCAGCTCTAGGATCTACATTATAAATCAGTGTTTTGCTTTAAATCAAAATTAAAAAAAAAACTTTATTGCACAATACATAAAGTAGGTACAAATGGCGGACATAATGAGTTAAGGCATTCTCTTCCAGTCAACTAATGGCCGAAACAGAAACAATTTAAAGTTGGTGCGGAAACGATATAATAAAAATAAAATTTTAGTCACAATGAAACTAATAATAAAAACAAAAGAAGAACTTTCAATGATACAAGGTCATTTTACACCATGACTGTAAAATTACCTCGTAGCATTGATTTTCATTTTTTGCCGCCCCGAATCTCGGCCCTCGTAAAGCGACATATCTCAGAAACAACAAACTTATTCAATGCAGGTGCACTCTTAAAGCGAGATTTCTCAGAAATAGCGAACTTATTCAATGCAGGTGAAGTCTTAGAACTAATTCTGAGTAATCTGACTGCCTAGATGACCTAGATAGCTCGAGACCTGTTGGAAATAAACTTATGTGATCAGTATGCGCCGGACTTGTTGGATGCTTAACATTGGCGAAGTTTGCATAGCTTACGGCGTTGGTGGTAAAGTACGAATATTTTGAAGTAAATATGGCGATTTAGATGTAGAGAAACTAAAGACATTGTATCGATTATCTCATCTTTCACAAAATCCCCACTGCTGGGCAAAGGCCTCCTCCCTTTTTCGCAAAGACTGCCCAGCTAAAGTGGGCCTGGGCCGGGCATGTGTGCCGCATGCACCCACAGAGTTGGGCCAATGCAGCAACTTGGTGGGTCCACCAGGACGGCTACAGACGGCACGGCAGACCCAAACGGAGATGGCGGGATTTGGACGCTTTTCTGAAGGATTGGTCAAAGTTCGCCATGGAGAAGTTAAGGAAATAAAAGTGTATATAAATAAAATAAAAATAAATATCAGGGGACTATGTCACACTAATTGACCTAGTCCCAAACTAAGCTCGAGGCTTGTACTATGGTCACTTAGACAACGAAATAAACCCTTATTCATAGAAATATATACTTAAATACATAGAAAACCTTCATGTCTAAGAAACAAACATTCGCGCTCATCACACCAATGCTTTTACCGGAATTTGAACCCAGGGCCGCTAGCTTCGTAGGCAGGGGCAGGGTTACACAAACCCTATTGTAAGTGGCATAGAGGTTAGAAATATGTGTCGCCTTCGGAACGTATTATATATTTATGATATAAACTGTACAGGTTAGGTACTTCGACGCAGCTCCAATCTCATTTTTATTCGGTTTTGCTCACTGCGGGATTAGAAGTACGGGATCCCGAGGAATCCTGGGATTGAAAATTATTAAGATACGATGTAGTTTAACTGACGCGTTGGGAATCCGCAAAACGATTTTCTTGTATGTACTTGTTTGCGTCGCTTCTCAGAAGTGGTCTCCTCAGCGTTGGTAGAAGTGTAAAAGTTCTTGCGTATTTTCTGAGTACCTAAACATATTTTATCCTATCCTTTAATCTAACGCCAAGCAGCAGTGTTTGAATTGTGTTCCGTTGTGGGGATAAGACAATCGGGGAAATAACTTCGTGGGAGGACCTTGTGCAGGGTCCGTCCGGGTTGGTACCACCATCTTATCCATTAACCTACCGCCAAACAGCAGTGTTCGCATTGTTGTGTTCCGGTTTAGGGATAAGACAGCCGGTGAAATGACTAGCATAGAGGCATTCCATCTTAGTCCTCAGGGTTGGCAGTGCATTTGCAGTCTTGTGAATGCGAATGTCTATGGGTCACAGTTTCCACTTACCATCAGGGTGGCCTAGCTGTGTGCTCGATTGCCTTCCCATGCCATAAAATAAATAAATAAATCCACCATCTTATCCTTTAATCTACCGCCTAGCAGCAGTGTTCGCATTGTGTTCCGGTGTGGGGATAAGACAGCCGGGGAAATAACTAGCATTGGAGGCTTTCCGTCAAACCAGTTTGACAGTTATTAAATGTAGGGCCAAATAACCATAATTAAAGAAGGCTAATTTAATCAACTGAGTTAATGCAATACGCGTACACTATTCGTTATTTATTACCTGAGCGATAATCAAGTGTTTTGTTTTACCAATTTAAAGTCACCCTGTATAGATAAAAACTTCAACTTAAAAGATTTTTCAACAAACCACATACAAAATTACAACCAATTCCAGCTGGTTTCGACCGGTTTATTAGCAGGTGTTAACGATTTCAACCGTTCCACAGAAATACGAGTGTAACATTAAAACCTGTAACCACACGTTCCTTATCCGGTCCAGATCGCCGGTTCAGCACGTTGAACCGGGTAATTATTGGTCCATTCCACCCGGCCCGGTCGTACTTTTATATTTCACGATGTGGGCAACCATTTATATTTATTAGCTATTCGGAAATCGAAAAGGAAAATGCGGTGGGATATTCTTTTTATTGGAAACGTTGAAATATTTGTATTTGTGTGGTAAAACAATATATTCAATAGTTGTTTTTTCGTTTGTTTATATTGTTTTGTTAGTTTGAAACTAGTTCCTGCTATTAGATTAGGTTGAAATTGGAATACGTAACGTAAATTCGATGACGGTGTGATATTGTGGTGTACAGTTGACTACAAAGAGATGTATACACTTTTTCACCTTCCTGCATTGTAATAAGGGTCAAAAGTAGATCACCAGTTATGGTCTTGCTTGGCTTGTGCTATGGGCACTAGGCAACGATTAACATACTTACTTATAAAATGGCAGGTAAGACGTTCGAGACGTCGAAAGCTTGGATTTTTACTAGGACATGCCTTGACTTTTTTTTTTTATAATACTTACATATAAAGCATCCAATACTCAGAAACAAAAATACTAGGTTCGTTACATTCAAATTACTTTCAAGTAAATAAGAGCTATCAAAACTTTTATACACGTCAAAAGCTATTCTGTAGGTTTCATTCGGAAGAAACTTTAGAATGCCTTAATCATTAAATGGAATAAATTTTAAATTATCTTGTAATGAAAATGGTTCACTAATGTTTGGTAAAAATCTTTTCCCAAAGTTACACTTCCCAAATTATTTTACTTAAATTTTCATTTCCCAAAAAATGATAAGGCAAAATAACTTATAGCAAAGTATCAGTTAGCGAATTTTAGTTTGGCAAATTATTGTTTAATATATAATTACTTGGTCATGTTTCATTTTAACAAATTTCATGTAGTCAAATGTATTGTTTCGCATAACATACTTTTTCCGAAATATTGTTGGCATACGATTTATTAAGTATATCTTGTTGTTCATTGAATAAAATGTAGGGTATTATTATTTTTCCTTGATGATGATAAGTGGGGACGCCCAGCCGAAGCAGGCGGGCAGTCGATTCGGTCAGCCGTTCATTCTGTGGGTAGTCAAATGTTTTAGTTGGCATAACATATTTTACGCAAAACAAAATAAGGCAAATGATTTGTATGGAATAAAAATGGTGATTTTATTTTAGGGGCCGTTCTAACCTAACTTAACCTAGTTTACTGGTAGAATTTGTAACCTACTTACCTGGCAGCAGTTGCGTTCTGGCGCTTCGCCGGCCGCTGCCGCGGCACGCTCGCTATGCTCGCTCGGCTCGCGCGCTATTATGGTCGCAGTTCTAACCTAACCTAACCTACTTTTCTGGTAGCAGTTCGTTTCTGTGGAGGTCATAGTTCTAACCTAACCTACTTTAATTTTTTTAACTTGTCAATGATTAATGAGGTACACTTTTGTGCGAAGTAATAATTTGAACAAACAATTTTTTGGATTATAATATTTTCCAAAGGAAATCATTTGCTTAATAAAAGTTTGTCTTAATAGTAAAGAGTAAAATGATGCCAAATGATAATTTTACTAAATAAAAAAAATGCGAAATGTAAATGTGCTAAAGATTCGTTTGGGAAATGAAACTACTGCGAAAAGTTTTTTGGGAAGTGAAATTTGGCGAAAAATATTTTTCCCAAACGGCAGTATACCAATGAAAATAAGACCTGATTTTTTTTATGACTATATTCTAAAACGTCTGATTGCCAAAATGTCTAAAAAAACGACTGAATCTTAGAATGACTTAGACCCAAAACATCTAAAAAGCAATGTCAGTCTTAAAGTGTGAAATTAATAAACAATGACAACATTCCAATTTAAGAAATTTTAGTCACATTAGAAAACCGTTTACGTTGATGATAATTCTGTTTTTTTTAATTGCCATCGAGGGACGAACGGGCCCACGGCCGACCTGATGGGAAGTGATCACCGCCGCCTATGGACATTTGGAACACTGGAGGCGTCACCAACGCGTTACCGGTCTCGAAGCAATTTAATCATAGCCTTTGTAAAAAGCCCCATATTGTAGCGCGTTGGGGAAGTTCATTCCAAATTCTTCTGAGATTGATAAAATATTTTTATAATGAAACCTACGCATTAGGTCTAGCCCGGGTATAATATAGCCCCAGCAATATCGTATCGTACCCGGCCCGTGACCTCTGAACCGGTTCGACCGGGTCGCCCGGGTTCGCCCTCGACGCACGTACAGGGTTAAATTTTAACACTGCTAATGAATGTGTCTTTGAACGTTGGCTAGGTTTTTAAGAAATTTTCAACACTTGCTCGTGAGCTCGAACTGAATCATTCCTTTTACTAAGTATAAATAAATTATTCATATTTGGATACTTTTCTATGAAACACGAATGGAGTGTTGTTTTAGATGCTAGTCTAGAATGTGAAAGCGATTTATGTGTATAGCCGATGGCTTTAATCATACAATACAATCAACCTTATTGTAATAATTAATTTACAATTTTTTGCTTTTGCCCGTGAAGCTGTCCGCGTAGATATCGTTTGTCGCTATTCCCTCTGGAGCTTTCCAGTTTGTCGCAATAAAAAGTAGCTTATGTGTTTGTTCCAGACTACATTCTATATCTATGCCAAATTGCATCCAGATCCGTACAGTCGCCGTAGCGTGGTTGAGTAATAAACATCCATCTATATAGTAGTATATTTGGAAGGATTAAAGTGTTTGCCCGTGACTTCGTCCGCTTGGAATTTGTAGTTCGCTTCACTACGCGTTTCATTTTTCATTTTTTTGGGGATCTAGTTACGTGTTAATTCAGAGAATAAACGAAATGAAAGATAGAAACAAAATCATTTATAAGTGACACTCATAACAAAGAACAGCTATAGTTATTATGTTATAACTCCCAACCAAAAAAGAGGGGTAAGTTGAATAAGTTTAAGACGTGTTTCTGTCTATCTGTATTTGTGTTTTTCTGTGCTGTTTATGTTTGTCTGTCTGTGGCCTCGTAACTAACAAACGTAAGGACCAATTTGAGTACGATATTTTTAAAAAGAAAGCTAATTCATTTGTAATGATATTTAGCTTGGTGTAATGACGATCGGTTTGGCCGTGTAAGAGATACTAGTATCAGCTCTGAAAGATCAGGCAGCCATCATATTGAGGGGTTTTATCTATTTTAGTTACATCAAAATCTGTCTAGCCATTTCAGCGTGAAAGATTAACAAACATACACAAACTTTCGCACTCATAATAATAGTGTGATAAAGATGCATAGAAATAATTCTGAAAGATGATTCAGATACGATTCTACATGAAAATAGAGACCAAGTTAATCCTAGCGAAGGATGCATCTATGTCAAATGCATGTCGCCTCAAGTCGCATTTGCATACAAATATTTGGATGCATCGGCCTTGGGCATGTCGGGATTGAGATTGAGCTTCCGCACATCAAACAGGTTTATAATACAAGATCAATATCAAAGCTGGATCTAAATTCTTGGCTTCAGTATCGCTTTATTCATACAATTGGTAACTACACTCTCGGTCAAATAGTTAATACGGGTCATAGTGCGTTTTTCATACAAACGAGGCTATTTTGAAGCCTTGGTTCTAGGGCATTGGTTGTTTTGAGTGAGGTTTAATAGTGGATACTCTGAGGTTCAATAGAGGAGGTCAAAAGTGCTTAAGATACCTAACTGATCGCACAATCAGGTAACACCACAGCGAGAGAGTTTGGCTCAGCATTCGGATTTCTTTACATTATATTGCCATTTTAGATATTTTTCTGAACATACACAATTCCGGCGTTAACCGCAGATTCAATCAGTTGGGTATCCTAGCTACTCTGAAAGTCTTGTATCGATGCTCGGGGTGTCCATCATCAGATTTCATTGAAAGCATCCCCTGGCGAGGAACCAAGGCTTCGAAATAGCCTCTTTAGTATGAAAACCGCACTCTGACCCGTATTATTTGACCGCGAGTGTATATTGCTAATACACCGGTAAACATCTTGGCCTAATTGTGCAATAATAGTTTATGCAACTGATGCATAATGAGAGGCCTTAAAATAAGAGTTTAGTTTCATAATAGGATCATTCGAGTGTTTTAAAGCCAAATTATTTACAGTGGCATACACTACTAGTAAGTTTAGAATTATCCTACTTTCGTAACAGCAAAAAAAAAAAGAGTACTTATGATATTAATTACACATTTATCATATTATGCGTGTAGATAAAATGTGGTTATATCTTTTTAGAGTTGTTGCTAATTCTGTAGCTCTGCCTACCCCACTCTGGGAATAAAGGCGTGTTTATGTATGTGTATGTATGTATTGCTTAGATGTAGGCGAATTGTTAGTTAAACACCTTAACCTATATAACCTTTTATCAAAACCAGGCAAGAGCATGTCAAACCATGCTCCGTGTAGGGTACCGAAACACAAAAAACTATCTCAAAAATCAACATGGGTAGACATTTTTTTTTATTTACAGTTATTTGGTGCTTATTGCCGTGTGGTTGCCGGCTTAGAATAGTGCCACTCCATGTCTTCCCGTGGAAGTCGTAAGAGGCGACTAAGGGAATATAGGCTTGTAGTACTGTTAGGCGATGGGCTTGCAACCTGTCACTAATATACACTGTTAAAAATCTTTGCCTAATTACTGTGCAAATTGTGGTTACAGAGTTATCAACAAGTTTTTAGAGTTGTTGGTAATTCTGTAGCTCTGTCTACCCCACTCTGGGAATGAAGGCGTGAAGGTGTGTATGTATGTATGGTGCTTTGAGTGACGCACACGCTAGAGATGACGGCTAATAGGTGTGGAAGGAAAAACCGGCCAAGTGCGAGTTAAACTCGCGTGGAGAGGGCTCTGTACCTACTTTTTTTTTAATGATTTTTTATATGTAAATTATTTTTTTATTAAATTACACCACATCTATCATTGAAGGACAAGGTATGTCCATGTTATGCAAACTCTGAAAACAGCTCACCCCAGCAAAGCTCTGCTGATAATGTGTGGTGAGCAATAGTTTTTAAGTTGGGCTGGCGAATATTGCCGGCCAGCATCACTTAATATGCACACATTGATTGATTGGACTGTGAGATTTTTATTTATTTTATTTATTTATTTATAAGGACCTTCAACAATAAGCACACTGTTTCATAAATATTGTACATGCACATTTACAAGCTAAGCGCCTTTTTTATTACACAAGATCACAGCATGCACAGAAATAAAAGTAAAATGCACTTATTTAATAATCTTAGTGTCTTATGGCGTAGAACTACTTAATATTAAGAAGTTATTTTTTTTATTGTTGGAAAAAAAGTTGCACTGAGATCAACCTCGTTTTGGTGCTGCTTTTAAATATATACGTACGTGGCCCGTAGATGGCCTGCCAGTCTGGAGACTGCAGTTAATTTGTTATATAGTCTGTGGTGCCCTGTAGTGACGTCATTAACGCTTAAAATGCGCGTGACCGCTGCTGCGCTGACTATCGAAACCGCACACGGTCAGGACCAATAATATCGATTACGTGTCCACTTTGTATGCAAATTAGGAGGCCTGGTACCGAATATATGAAGTAGTTTCAATATTCCTCAGTTTCAGTCAATTGGGAATGGAATTCATATAGGTAACAGGGGAGAGATATGTTGGAAACTAACAGGACTAAAACACATTGACCACCGTAAGGATCGCGGGAACGCGGTGAATGCGAAAAGCATAAGACCGGTCTGAGTGGAGAGCCTTGGGGGAGGCCTATGTCCAGCAGTGGACGTCTTTCGGCTGACATGATGATGATGATGATGATGACATTGACTAGCGACCAGCCACGGCCTCACACGGGTGTAATTTACAATAATACATAAATAGCGGTCAAACTTATAACACCCCTCTTTTTACGAAAGGGGGTTAACAATTAATAAAATAAAAGAGGGGTAGGTAATATAAGTTTATAACGTGTCTCTTTGTTTACTTATTTGTCTGAGTGTCTGTTTGTGGCATAGAAGCTCCGAAACGGATAGACGGATATAGACGCAAGTTATTTTCTAATAAAGTTACAGTAATTGGAATGGTTCTTGGCAAGATTTCATGAAAATTGGTTGCGCTGTTTAAGAAATATCAGCTTTGAAAGTTAGGTGTCACCGTTTTATCGGGGGCTTTAACCCTCTAAAAGCTCAATATCTCAAAAACGGCTAAACTGATTTTGATAAGTCATGTCTAAAAAGCACCGCTAGAAAGCCTGCTTTAAATCAAAAGAAACTGTATCCAAATCGCTTCATCTTTTTGAGAGCTACGGCGCCACAGACAGACACACACACACACACTTACACATCAAAATTATAACTCCCCTCTTTTTGCGTCAGGGGTTATAAAATAGAGGTGAAAATGTGTAATTACTACATTAGATTATAAGCACGTATGGCAATTGGCACATAAATGTAGAATACAATGTAGATACAATTATAAGTTAATAAATAAATAAATATCAGGGGACAATGTCACACCAATTGACCTAGTCCCAATTTAAGCTCTAGGCTTGTATTATGGGTACTAGACAACGATATAAATACTTATATAGAGAAATATATACTTAAATACATAGTAAACATCCATGACTCAGGAACAAATATTCGCGCTCATCACAAAAATATCTGCCCTTACCGGGACTTGAACCCAGGACCGCTAGCTTCGTAGGCAGGGTCACTACCAAAGTACCAACTAGGTCAGCGCGTCGTCAAAGTTAGTTCCCCTTTTTGCCACCTGAGCGCTGCCTGTTCTAAGCGAGCCAGCTTCGGTCACTACCAACTAGGACATGTAGGTAGTCGTCAACACAAATGGTCGTATGTTGGACAAATAAATATTGGAATATGAATTTAAATTATTGTTTTTATTTACTTGTGGGAGGACCTTGTGCAGGGTCCGTCCGGGTTGGTACCACCATCTTATCCATTAACCTACCGCCAAACAGCAGTGTTCGCACTGTTGTGTTCCGGTTTGGGGATAAGACAGCCGGTGAAATGACTAGCATAGAGGCATTCCATCTTAGTCCTCAGGGTTGGCAGTGCATTTGCAGTCTTGTGAATGCGAATGTCCATGGGTCACAGTTTCCACTTACTATCAGGTGGCCTGTGTGCTCGATTGCCTTTCTATGCCATAAAATAAATAAATAAATAAATCTATTAAATAGTTTTTTCCGTGTGGTTGCCGGGTTAGAATAGTGCCACTCCATGTCTTCCCGTGGATGTCGTAAGAGGCGACTAAGGGAATATAGGCATGTAGTACTGTTAGGCGATGGGCTTGCAACCTGTCACTAATATGCTGGTAAATATCTTAGCCTATTTGTGCAAATTGTGGTTACTGAATTATCAACTACCTACTCTTATAGTTGTAATTTTGTAGCTCTGCCTAGCCCACTCTAGGATTACAGGCGTGAAGGTATGTATGTATGTAGTTTTAGTTGGATTTATTTTAAACGGTACGTTTACATGTTAATAGTAAATATTCCGATGACGGCCGGAGCGCTAATCCTGTGGCGGAGCCCCGGATCCGCCGGAGTGCATATCCCTGTCAGATCGAACAAAAAAAGGTAAAGCTACAGCGCCATTTTTAGGAATATTCCTCTTTTCGGCGGGGAGGTTTAATTTTTAAATAAGTTTATAGTTTTTAGGGCATGGTTATTGTCAAAAATAGACATACATCCTATACTATAAAAAAAGCAATATTTGTATGTATATTTGGAATAACGTCGTCGATAACGGCTCGAACGATTTTGATGAAATTTGTAATATAGGTCCCGTGTGGTTGCCGGGTTAGAATAGTGCCACTCCATGTCTTCCCGTGGATGTCGTAAGAGGCGACTAAGGGAATATAGGCTTGTAGTACTGTTAGGCGATGGGCTTGCAACCTGTCACTAATACGCTGGTAAACATGTTAGCCTATTTTTGCAAAATGTGGTTACTGAATTATCAACAAGTTTTTTAAAGTTGTAGGTAATTTTGTAGCTCTGCCTACCCCACTCTGGGATTACAGGCGTGAAGGTATGTATGTGTATGTGTAATATAGGGGCCGAAAAATCGGTATGTCAAGTTGCCATCTTTGGAAAAAATTATTTTCAACGCTCGGTCTTCCAGATAGGTACGTTTATTTCAACACAACAATGGCCCTTAGACGCAAAACGCTAACAACGAAACGGTGTTGAAACGTAATTAAAAAAAATAAAAAAATCCTTGGTATTTTTTATCCTCCAAATTTAGTTTAGGCGAGTGAAAGAGAAAGTTAAGTTAGTGTCGTACTAAGATGTAAAGTACCTAGGACCAAATAGAGGGTAATATCGGGCATTCACCCGATTCGAGCGATTAATAAAGACGACAATATTAAAACATTATATCGGGTTTCTAATTTCGCTTGATATTTGTTAGGCTTAGAATATTTGCATATAGAATAATAGTAGGTATCATACAGCTAACGCGTTAAACTTAAAGCCCAAAATAACATGCAGGGGTAATCTTCTAGTACGTCACGCACACAAGTGCACAAATGCGATGATCAAATCTAGTCTGTGGCCGTAGACAAGGGGCTTTGCGTGAACGTTATCGATATCGAAAATAGTATATAAGAAGCAGTTTACGTTGGCATTATGCACACGCTTAAAAAAAATACATAGGTACGACGTAATCATTTGTTGAAAAAAATATACTTTGCCGAGTTTTTTACGCCGCTTCGCGGGGCAAAGGTTTTATTTTTCGAACCGGTGGTAATGCTTTTTGACATTCATTAGTGCATTATACTATGCCTAAATTGAAGAATACCTTTTCTTTTGACTTTGAATAAATCGCAACACAAAAGCACTACATTATGTAGTATGTTTTTCTTTGTTGTTTTTTTTTGGTGCCTATGTGTTCTTACTGTGAATAAATGTTTTATTTAATAATCAGATCTAGTATGTGGCCATAGACAAGGTGCCTTGCGAGATCGTTATAGACGTAAGCTGCTAAATCGACACGTAAAGTGCTTATCGTCGGTGATACTGCAAAACCGCGTAAGTAACAAATTTATGATACAGCAAAATAAACCTTACGGTCTTATTAAAAAGGTGCATTTTGCTCCTTATTTAAAATGTCACTTACACGGTTTTGCAGTTTCACCGACGTTATATCGATTCCACAATATTTGTAAGTTTACGAAAACAGTATAGTCAGGGGACTATGTCACACCAAATGACTTAGGGTCACGTCAGACAGAAAGCGGTCACGCGGTCAAGCGTTCAAGCGGTCAGTTTTGCGTTCTTTGTGTTATATTACGTTACATAGATCAACTCACACGCGGTCAGAATGCCTCCTGTATGTAACGTAATATAACACAAAGAACGCAAAATTGACCGCTTGAAAGCTTTCTGTCTGACGTGACCCTAAGTCCCAAACTAAGCTCTAGGCTCGTACTATGGGTTCATCTTGTTTAGCCTCTCTGATTTGAGTGGCATCCTATTGGTTCGTTGACTAGGTTTCTATATGTTATTATTCTATGTAGGTACAGTAGAGTAGAGAACAATCACAACTGACCATTTATCTTCAGGTGCGCACGGGCAACGATCAACGGCAATTTATAGCTGGCAACAATAGCTGTCTTAAAGTGTATAGTCTTTATTATTTCTAGCGAGCCGATCTTCTACACAAAGGCCATTGTTTGTAAACAATACCATTGTCTTTCTTTGTGTCCGTAACACCAAGCCGATTACATACAAAAAAGTTAGAACTACATTGAATGTACATTGAATTATCAACCCTACCCTCTTAGTCAGTAGGTTTAAAATGTAGTGTCAGGATACAGATATAAGTTTTGTGTAGATGATAGTATTGTGTAAAGAATAAGCACAGTTCAAATAATAAAGACTTATATCTGTATCCTGACACTTTACATTTTAAACCTACTGACTAAGAGAGTAGGGTTGATAATTCAATGTACATTCAATGTAGTTCTAACTTTTTTTTATGTAATCGGCTTGGTGTTACGGACACAAAGAAAGACAATGGTATTGTTTACAAACAATGGCCTTTGTGTAGAAGATCGGCTCTCTAGAAATAATAAAGACTATAATAACACATAATAATAATGACACGTCTGTAATGTGGACGCCATGATTGCTTAAAACATTGCCGGTGTAAGTTTACCTTCACTGTAATTTTGCGTCAACAACAATAATCATGTAGCAACGCAGTAATCTACGCTTAATAAAGGTGCACTGTGCAAAAATATGACAATATCTGTTATAGAGCTTGTGCTTACCTCTCCCAAAGGATTGGGCTAGCTATCCAGAGAGGTAATGCAGACAGTGTCATAGGGACCATGCCGCGGGCGGACCTGCTAGAGGGGGTGTTCTTTTTATAGTAGTGATTATTATTTACGTCATTACTATTTGAGTAGCTTAGTTGTATTTTATTTTAAATAAGTTTAGTTTTAACTTTTAATTGTTAATGTAATGTAATTATACTAGTAACTAAACAAAAATATTGCGAAATTGTAAACGTATGTAAGATGGTAACTATTTTTTGAAAAAATCATTCTTTGTTTTATTATATTATGTTTTATTTTTCGAACGGGTGGTAATGCTTTTTGACATTCATAGGTGCATTATATCGTCGGTGAAACTGCAGAACCGCGTAAGTAACATTTTAAATAAGGAGCAAAATGCACCTTTTAATAACTCGGTAAGGTTTATTTTGCTCTATCATAAATTTGTTACTTACGCGGTTTTTTTTATGGGATGGGGAGGCAAACGAGCACACAGGCCACCTGATGGTAAGTGGAAACTGTGACCCATAGACATTCGCATTCACAAGACTGCAAATGCGTTGCCAACCCTGAGGACTAAGATGGAATGCCTCTATGCTAGTCATTTCACCGGCTGTCTTATCCCCAAACCGGAACACAACAATGCTAACACAGCTGCTTGGCGGTAGGTTAATGGATAAGATGGTGGTACCAACCCGGACGGACCCTGCACAAGGTCCTCCCACAAGTAAAATAGATTGCCAGCCTATAAATTGCTCAAAAAATATACTGTTTGAGTGCACCTTAAGGGTCTCCGCAGACCTACCGACGCCGAATCGGCTTGAGCCGGTAAGTAAAAGTTGTACGTCCATGCAATAAGAGCGAAAACGTCGTCGTTCCGTTCGCAACGCCGAATCGAGCCAAGCCGAGCCGAGCCGAGCGACGTCGTTTTCGCTCTTATTGCATGGACATAACACTTTTTGTTACCGGCTCAAGCCGATTCGGAGTCGATAGGTCTGGGGAGACCCTTACACAAACACCGTAAAGTGAGAGCGTCAGTTTTGATCCTAATATCCAATGTGTTTGATCCACTGTGTGTAAATAGCCTAGAACTGACCCAAATAAAGGTCAGTACACAAAGCGTATTCAATAAGCTTATTCACGCCTCATCAGACCACATCTATATCGGAAATTAACCAGAGCATACCAGTTGAATAGGTAACCCTATTAACTGTAAGAATACCTTCGTAGGGTAACCCTTCACCTTGGAATCCCTTTGAGGGATTAACTTTGAACTGTTTACTTAGTTATGTCAAACGCAAGGTCATGTTGGCAGCGTTAGTTTGTTATCGCTTGGTCACCCAAGGTACAGGATGTATTGCGTTTTCGATTGAGTTTAAAGCATTACTTTGCAAACATGTTTAGCACAAAATAGTACGTTTCGTGTTAGTTAGTAAATAAATAAAAAAAAATACATTTAAGTAATTCATTTAGGTGCTCAATCGCCATGGTATAAAATCTAACAAGTAAACAAAAATTTGAAAGCGTTAATATACATTATAGTCTAATAATATGGGTTAGGTAAATTTGTTTCGCCGTTATTTTTTGTTGTTTGAAGTTATAGTCTTTATTATTTCTAGCGAGCCGATCTTCTACACAAAGGCCATTGTTTGTAAACAATACCATTGTCTTTCTTTGTGTCCGTAACACCAAGCCGATTACATAAAAAAAAGTTAGAACTACATTGAATGTACATTGAATTATCAACCCTACTCTCTTAGTCAGTAGGTTTAAAATGTAAAGTGTTAGGATACAGATATAAGTCTTTATTATTTGAACTGTGCTTATTCTTTACACAATACTATCATCTACACAAAACTTATATCTGTATCCTGACACTACATTTTAAACCTACTGACTAAGAGGGTAGGGTTGATAATTCAATGTACATTCAATGTAGTTCTAACTTTTTTGTATGTAATCGGCTTGGTGTTACGGACACAAAGAAAGACAATGGTATTGTTTACAAACAATGGCCTTTGTGTAGAAGATCGGCTCGCTAGAAATAATAAAAACTATACAGATGATTTATTTTTATGTAGTCACAAGTGTAACCTAACCTAGTTAATAGATGTAGCAAGCGGTTTCGATATCCCGGATATAAAACAAACATTATGCAAAATACTTTTTGGGAAATGATACATTTGTCAAAAAAACAATTAAAGAAGTTCTGGCTTGACTCTATCTCCTAAATATTAACTATCCTCTAGGTACATAAAATGTAGTTTATGTATGTATATTTAAGTATTAATAATATCTGTTTTTTTTATTTAGGCTTTATTGGTAAGTTAATGTGTTATGTTCTTCTAAATAAAATTGTACACTTGCTTACTCGATGCACAACCTTTCACTTTTCTCAATCTCTCAAGGGTTAGCTGGAAGAGATCTCTTAAAGGGACAAGTTCGCCTTTGTACATATTTTTATAATCATTGTATTGTAAATTGATTTTTCTTTTGTACAATCAAGTGTTTACATACGTACATACACTTTTGGCCAAACGGCGGGATCCCTCATAATATCCAATAAATTTTGACCAAATTAGTAACGTCACTAATTTAGTCGCATTAAAATCCATTCATTTGTTTCGGCGTCGCCATGCCACTAACAAGCAGAGGTTTTCGATGAGGTTTCTAAAGTAGCTGCGTTATAACTTATAAATTACCTACCTACTTAAATTATAACATGTTCTTTTTCCAAGTAGTTAAAAGAGGTCTACTAGAGGTACCTAGATATAATAAGAATGAAAAAACTCCTGATATATTCTGATATTTATTCATTCAATAAATGACGACGAGCTGGCCTAGTTGGTAGTGACCCTGCCTACGAAGCTAGCGGTCCTGGGTTCAAATCCCGGTAAGGGCAGATATTTGTGTGATGAGCGCGAATATTTGTTCCTGAGTCATGGATGTTTACTATGTATTTAAGTATATATTTCTCATTTATATCGTTGTCTAGTACCCATAATACAAGCCTAGAGCTTAGTTTGGGACTAGGTCAATTGGTGTGACATTGTCCCCTGATATTTATTTATTATTTATTAATAAATAAGCCACAGTTCCAGGTAAACTCCGGTATCACTTTAGAATAACTTGACGCACTTGGCGACCGTACTCCCGTAGAGTGCGCTCTCGACCGACTTGCAGCGAGTGCCTGCAATTTCACGAGAAATATAATATCTCGCTAGAATTCATGGCGACATGACATTTATGAATAGGGAATCTTATTGTGAGATAAATATTGTACAACGTAACGTGACGGAAACGATGAACGCTTTAGTGCCCTTATTCAAACTAAATTTCATATGAAAAGCATGTCAACTACAATGTTACTCATAATGTCATGATTGACAACGTTCTAAACGGCATTCTATCATTTTATCTATGGCATATCAACTTTATGCATCTAGGTTTAACAAATTATTCATAATTTAAATTATTTATTTGTTTTTTTTTCACAACGTTTCAATTCTCATAATGTATTATTAATTAAAGATATCAATTAACAATTTTTCATTTCATATCGCATCATTTGTTAAAATTAGGTACATACATTTTCCCAAATTGAGCACACAAAAATCAATATTGAATGGGATACTCAAATAGGTTAGGTTAGTTCTTGTCTACGCCCGAAGGGCAAACCGCCCAGATATAGGAGCCCCGCGTAGCGAGGACCCGTCGATTCAAATGCAAAAGTAGGTATAGTCTTTACTATTTGAACTGAGCTGATCTTCTACACAAAGGCCATTGTTTGTAAACAATACCATTGTCTTTCTTTGTGTCCGTAACCGCAAGCCGATTACATACAAAAAAGTTAGAACTACATTGAATGTACATTGAATTATCAACCCTACCTTCTTAGTCAGTAGGTTTAAAATGTAAAGTGACAGGATACAGATATAAGAAAAGTAAGTCAGAAATGCAACTTCAAAAATTAAAATAAAAAAAAAACCAAATTTAAATCAACTTTTTTTATTTGCTTTTGTACAAGATGAAATTGTTGTTCTGATGCAATATTTAAAAAAAATATTATCTGTACACGTTTGAGAATGCGAGGCCAAAAACTAAAAAATGCATGTTTTTTATCAAACTGCAACATAAATTATACGAAAACAGAAAAAAATACTAATACATTTGGCGTGCAGATAAACATAAAACACTGACGTTTTTCCAGCTTTCTAAAGAGCTATTAAAACTAATATGATTTTCTTTAAAGATTGCTTGAAAAAATTGATCACAAAGGAAGCAACAAGGAAGTCACGTTTGAACATAACTTAAAATTAACTTAATAAATTAATCAAAAATAACTGTTATACTCGTAAACACAAATAACAACAATAACTTATGTAAAAAGTAACTTTTGGAGTTTGATAAAAAAACATGTATTTTTTAGTTTTCGGCCTCTCATTCTCAAACGTGTACAGATATATTTTTTTTTAATATTGCATAAGAATAACAATTTCATCTTGTACAAAAACAAATAAAAAAAGTTGATTTAAATTTGGTATTTTTTTTAATTTTAATTTTTTAAGTTGCATTTCTGACTTTAGTTCGAATACGAATTTCCGCCCGCTTCCTTTGTGATGTTTTTTTTTCAGTTTTTTTTTATAAGTTCCTAGTTGTTATGCATTTTTGGAGAGCTAAGAAAACAGTTAAGTTTTTAAAATAATCTGCAAGCCAAGTTTCATAACGTTTTTTTTGTTTTTAAGGCATTTTAGTGGAAAGCGATTGAAATTTTTTTTTTTTAAATTTCGGTTTCCGTCTCGCTTTTTTAAATTTGGACCGATTATTACTGTTTTAATATTGAGAAATAACCAATGTTCAATCATTTTTGTAAATCAGGGAAAAAAAATAGATTTAAATTCGATACTTTTTTTGTAATAAAATTTTCAAGTTGAATTTCTGACTAATTTAAAAAGAAACTAAAAAACGCGATAACTCAAAAATGGTTCACTTTTGCATAATGCATAATAATATGAGGGTCAAAATTATCGCAAATAGTCACCCCTATCACCTCCTAAGGGGAATAGGTCGACTTACCAATAACCCTGTAGATGTAATGTATGTTACTTTGTGTAATAAATAACAGTATGTGAAGTAAAACGTTTGCTTAACGATGATTTTTTAAACGCCAAGTTTTTAACCATAAAGTTTTTAAAGTGTACTATTTGCTATATGATTACTTGTTAAACGGCGTTTTTTAATCTGCTACATTTGTAAAACAATATATTAGTGATAATTAATATTAATATGTATATGAATCGTTATTGTCTGGCAAACGAAAGCGTGGCCTGAAAAAATGGCAACACTGTAGTGTCGTCCCTTTTTTCTTAGATTGATTTGAAAGGGATAACACTACAGTGTTGCCATTTTTTCAGGTCACGCTTTCGTTTGCCAGACTATAGTTGTGAAATGAACCGTTCTAAACACGCGAAACGTTTTCAACGCGTCCAACTGTCGATCTAAAATTAAATCAAACCGGCCTTTGACATAAAAAAAAATTATACAAAAAATCTTGTAGGTACAGAGTTTTATACAGCGAAATAACATTTAAAATAGAGGTAGGTTTTTTAAATTGAATTAGCGCTGTGATTGATATTCTGCTTTTTTATAAATGGTATTAACAAATCGAGGCTGAATGGCATTTATTCTATGATGATTTATTTTTACCTTTTAACTGGTACAGTCAACAGCATAAATAAGTGATCATTTATGTACCTGGTCACTTTAACGTTATGTTTGAAATGCTATACAAAATAGTGAAACGATTGAAAGCGACAAGGTACATAAATGATCACTTATTTATGCTGTAGACTGTACTTACCGGTCTTACCGTTGTAATCCGAGACATTTTAGACAATTAACACGTTTTAGGGTTCCGTAGTCAACAAGGTGTATGCCACGTCTGTCCGTCTGTCTGTGCGTGTTTTAACTCAGATACCCTTTGTAGTACCACAAAGCTGTTATTTGGCGTAGTACATCTAAATTACGTCGACAAAGTTGTAATATAGTTTATTCTAGCTTAGTTTTTTTATTCATCAATGCAATATTATTAATGATATTTTATATTAAGATACGTCCTCTGCGCGCACAAGCGTTTCTCAAAAAGGAAGGTAAATTGCCTGACATTTTTCAGTTGCGCCGCAAAATAGCCCAAGAACCAGCGAAGGCCAGACCTTCGTTACTTCATAAACGCTGAAAATTTCACTGCATGTCCCCAATACAGTAGGAACGATCAGCGAGTATACCTACGATAAAGCGATTTAAACAACATGTTTTTTCAGTATGTAGGCCGCACGGTCCCTTTTACACATCAAAAATCTACCAGCGTTTTCCCAAGAGGCAACCACTGCTAAAAAGAAATGCCGCGAGAAACTCAACAGTCAGTCGTTTTTCGCACGAAGTTTGAAAAACATCGTGGCTTTGGCAGAAAACGAGTAACAATTTTGTAGTATATAACAGGAATTTGGTAGCGCTTACAGCTTTTGGTACCTACCGACATATTTGGAAATAAAGTCAGTCTTCATCGTACGGAGATGTTTTTATTAAAAAAAATATATACAAAATTGCTTTCCTAATAATATGGATATATAAAGGGCATTTTTTTTCGGGATTCTATTAGCAATCACATCATCCATTGCCAGACACTTAATAATGTGTAAACCCCTTAAATTTGCTACAATAAATTAAATTTATTCTTAAGTTTATTTTATAAAAGGTGAATTCAGGGGGGGCGGATAGTCAATTTTCGTCTACTAAGCCCTTTCATTTGATATAATAACACAGTAAGGTTAGCGAAACTTTTATTTTAATTCCCATATTGGTCCCCAGAAAATTACCCATATTAGAAAAAAAAAATATTTTACCTTGCACGTCTGAGTTTGGGTCATTAATTAACATTATGTGTACCAAATTTAAACTCAATCGATCCAGTAGTTTCGGAGCAAATTGGCTGTGACATACGGACAGACAGACAGACGCACGAGTGATCCTATAATCCGAGTGATCCATTTTATGTACGGAACCCTAAAAATCCTAAAAATCAGATTAGGTTTAAGAGGAGAGAAACGTTATAGAATTTTGTATCGAAAATTTTAGCATCACGATACTCTTAAATATATTTATCAGCATAACTATGCCAAATTACAGCTTTGTAAGTACCAAGTGTCTCTTATTTAAACTCACACAGACGGACAAATGGACACAGCAAAACTATGAGGGTTCATAGTTTGACTTCGGAACCCCAAAAAGACAGTCTGCACGTTGCAACCTTTCAGCTGTAAATAAAACCTCAATATTTTCTCGACTGAAATGGAGCGCCTGCGACGCTTACGTGACTGATAGCTGCGCGGATTGGAAAACTTCCACCCTTAAGGAGCCTTTAAACCACCTGAGGCCTTATTCTGAGTCAATTCTGAAATTTAAATAATTTATTTCGAAGCAAATTAAAAAATACCGATTGCTCTCTAATAACAATAGGGTAAAGTCACCAGTGGTCAGCCAGAGACGTGAAGTTGGCCTTTGCCTACACTTTGTATGAGTGGGAAGAGTACGAAAGATATATTTCCCACTCTTCACACTCATATAAGGTCGACTACTGGTCTCTGGCAGACCACTAGTGACTTTACCCTATTCGATGCGGCTAACCTAGCGACGAAACTAGCGGTTGGAAGTTCGATCGCCGGAAAGGGCAAATAATTATACTTTCTCAATCCTGAGTATAAATCGCTAATAATGATTTAATTAGCGTTGCCATGGTAATAACAGTTCTTTTATAATTATTATAGCATCGTTATCACTACGACGTGTATGAAGAGACATGAGTGTGGAAGAAGCGAGGGATGTTTGTCTAGATCGTAACAAGTGCAAGGATAGCCTCTGTTTACCGCTACGGGAAAGAAGCGTTTGTATGTATGTTGTCACCATGGTTACACGCATGAATAATGTCAGTGATGGTGTTCCCTGATCAACTGACATCTCAATTTCTTTGTTATATTCTGACGGTACAGGGTAAGTATCGCTGAGACGTTTTGTGTCGAAGATAAAAGAAACACTTCTTGAATATATTTTATAATTTATAATAACTGAATACCAAATAATATCTCCGAAGGTCTGGCCTTCGCTGGTTCTTGGGCTATTCCGCGGCGCAACTGAAGTGTCAGGCAATTTACCTTCCTTTTTGAGGAACGCTTGTGCGCGCAGAGGAGCAGGAAAATTTAATTTTCACAACACTGCTCGGAAATATGGCCATAGATGCTCTTGTTTGGGATCACAAAACGTCACTTATAAGGACAGTCCAAGAATGTTTTTGTCGGCATTTGCTGATTGGTCGAGAACATTGTTGTCCAACTTTAATAACCAATGAAAATCAATCAATCAATTTTTGTGTCATAGCTCCTTAAAATGAAAAATTGGAATCGACCAATCATAACACACCATTTTGTTTCGTAAAATATTAGGTGTATTTTTGCTAAAAGATACACAGACTAAAAACTATGTCACTGCTTTTTTTTATGTAATTCAAACTTGGCCCCTAATCTCGAACCACTAGAGATAAAATTACATGGGAGATAAGGCGAAACAAATACAATTTTATATGGAGTTGACATATTCATCTCGAATGTTAGTTTATTAATCTCGAAAGCCACGAGAATAGGGGTCCAGATTTAAAAAAGTTATATGTGGTAAAATTGGCGATAATACATACAGCTTCTATTCTACTTTTGAAAAACCGACGCCATTTGACTAACACTATTCACATTAACATGAATTAAAATTTGAGTTTTGAATATGAATTTTTATTTTATTTCCTCTCAGTAGTTGTGAAAAGCACTATGTCTGCCTCGGTAGAAAGTGCAATTTATGGACTCGTACACTAGAGGGCCTCAACTACGTTTCGGCCCTCTATATGACTCGTCCAAAAATCTCGTACTTTCTATCCTCTGCAACAATGTACTATTTATGTATTTTTATGTACCTACCTACTTTGTTTAACATCCGTAGTACAAGCTCTAGCTAAGTTTAAAACCAGTTTCATTTCTGCCATTGTCTGGTGTCCCCTGACTATAGCATTAGGTCAGCCACGTGTTTTATGTTGATTTTGTTAATTTAGTTTTTAATACTATTTTTTTTTAATTCTGCTCTAAATACCAGACAATTTCCTCTTGCCTTTTGTATTGAACTCAAGCATTTTTTATAAGCGGTTTACAAGTAGGTATACTTAAGCTAGTTTCACACGAGCTTGAATGAGAGTAATGTCACCTCAGAGGATCTATTTTACTCAGTAAAATCATATTCGTATCTCTTATCGTATTGTTTTTAACTATGTTATAGTCAGGTAACTAAGAGGTATCACAACGCTGACAATACGATATACGTCGGCAATATTATTTTATCGAGCAGAATGCAGCGCCTGATTGTGTAAGTGCCGTTCGTTTGAACGTAGTTCGAATTTCAAACTAAAAGCCTGTATTTATGGTACCGAGATGTAAGCTTGAATTCACCCGTTCGATCTATTCGTGGCAGCTCTTGTAAATTTACCTATATGCAACCTCTTCAAATTACTTAAAATTGATTGTTTTGATTTGGACAAATATTCTTGTATAAAATAAAAAACTTGACAACCAATGTTGGAGGAAGACATAGTCAAGCTTGAGAGTCACATCTCAAATATTTATTTCTTACTTAAAACCTTAAATTAGGGCTGCAATTGTCCTTATTACACTGAGTCTTAGATCCAATTTATTAGATTCTTATGAGTACCATGTTGCTAGGTGATTCTCTTAAACCACTCAATTTTCAATTTGTTTTCGAATTACTAACTGGGTTTAGGTATACTAAGTTTCGTGTCCCGTCACGTATTAATCAAATTTAAGACCGTGTATTTGTAATTAGGTCATATGTTTCGTTAACAAAGTAAAAGGCAACTATAATTTTCCGGTTTTAAGAGATTAATACTTCTGCTGGGGCTTTATTAAAAACGATAAAATGATATTGCTTTTGACGCCATATTGCTGTCAAGTAAATAAGAGCTATTGTAACTTTGACTATACGATATTGTCTCAAAAGCAGTATTATTTAAGTTGTATCGCACTGATTTTTGAGTCACAACAATAATTCATTCAATTAGGTACATGTTTGAAACTCTTCATCATCATCATCATCATGTCAGCCGAAAGACGTCCACTGCTGGACATAGGCCTCCCCCAAGGCTCTCCACTCAGACCGGTCTTGTGCTTTTCGCATCCACCGCTTTCCCGCGAGATCCTTACAAGGTCGTCACTCCATCTTGATGGAAGCCTACCCACAACTCGTGTCCTGGTCTGCGGACGCCACTCAAGAACCTTCTGACCCCATCGGCCATCAGTCCTGCGTGCGATGTGCCCCGCCCACTGCCACTTCAGTTTAGCTATTCTTCGGGCTATGTCGGTAACCTTAGTTCTCCTGCGGATATCATCATTTCTGATTCTATCACGCAGAGAAACCCCGAGCATAGCCCTCTCCATAGCCCTCTGAGTGACTTTGAGCTTTCTTATGAGGCACATCGTTAGCGCCCACGTCTCGTATCCGTAAGTCATCACTGGCAACACACACTGGTCAAAGACTTTTGACTTCAAACACTGCGGTAATTTGGACCAAAAGGTGCTGCGAAGCTTCCCGAACGCTGCCCAGCCGAGTCGGATTCGACGAGTGACCTCTCTCTCAAAGTTGGACCTACCTAACTGGACCGTTTGTCCCAGGTAAATATAGTCGTCAACAACTTCGAGCGCAGAGCCTCCGACTATCACGGGAGTTGGCGCGACATGGACGTTGGACATGACTTTCGTCTTGTCCATGTTCATTCTCAAGCCAACTCGGTCGGAAACTCTACTGAGGTCAGCGAGCATTGCACTGAGGTCCTCCATGGTCTCAGCCATGACTACGATATCGTCAGCGAATCGAAGGTGAGTGATGTACTCACCATTTATGTTGATGCCTCGTCCTTTCCAGTCCAGAACCTTAAAAGCATCCTCCAATCTCTTCACCGCAATTTATTTAAAATTTGCACGCAAAAGCGTTACTCAAAAAGGAAGGTAATTTACCTTACTATTGTTTAGTTGCGCCGCGGCCGCTGACACGCACGCATCAAAGACAATAAAAAAAAAATTACTACCGAAAATTAACAAATATATTTCATAAAAATGCCGTCTTTGTGTTCGAGGCTGCCGATATTATACTGTAACTGTAAAAAGATAAAAGACATTTATTCAGTAAGTGGGCCACACGGGCACTTTTACACGTCAAGAATCTACCAGCGCTTCACAAGAGGAGACTCTGCTGAGACGAAACGCCGCAAGAAACTCGGCAGTCAGTCATTTTTTAAATATATTGTTGTTACAATGGTATACTTAGTCTAGCATTATATAAATCTATAAATATTAAATTAAAAAATATATTAAATAAGCTGCGTAGTGTAAAAGGAAGAAAGGATGTCTGATTTCATTAGTAAGTTTTTTTTTGTATTTTATTGTTTAATTTGCGCCGGCGTCACTATAACCTGTGAAACATGAGATACACATTACAGGGGCGAGCAATTTGAAACCACTATTTATCTCGTTCTAATAATAGCGTTCGCTACGGATTTCCGTCTTCGTCTGTAGAAATATGGTAACTTAGCAACTGTCAGTAATAGGCGACCGTTTTAAATGCGTTTAGTATGAGCATAGCGTATCTAAATATAAAATATCATTGTTTAAAAGTGACGTAATCACACTTCACTTCTAAAATACCCTTGCGACTGTTCTGACTACAAAGCACTAAAGCGAGCGTCAGAATACAGCCATTGGCGTAAATATGCTCTGAACTTAAATTATGCCCGGCACCTATGTTGCGGGGATGCCGACAAATATGGCCAGGGTAGGGTTACCGTATAAATTGATAGGGAAACCCTTTTGAAAGGAATTATTAGTTTCAAATTGAAGTGTTTATTGCATATCACTTTGCAAATGACAACCGCAAAATTATCAGGGTTGGCAACGCATTTGCTGTCCTAGGATTGCAGTCTGGAGATTGTTAGGTCGACGTAATTATTTTATTATCCAACCGGACTCATTATAGGAATCCTTTCTTCATTTAGTTCTCTACAGCACACATGTATTCGTATTGACATTTAACTTAGCTGTCATTACTGTCAAGTAAATCAGAGCTATTGTAACGTTGACGATACGATAACAGGTCGGAAGGAGGCCATTTGCAACGTTAAAAGATGGCGGACGTGTAATTTGTTTTAGACTTAAATTTTTGGGTAATTAGGTGATCAAAGTTCTTTTCTGATAGTGATTTGTACTTTTTATGCCTTTGTGTCGCACAGTGATTGAAGACTTGGACTTATTTCGTGTATCTGGCATCTTTCTTCTCGTTTCAAGTGGACTCGCAGTGGTGCAGAGGTTAAAACTATCTTGACCTCTGACCTACAAATCACCGTACAACGTTGCCCCCAATCTTCCTAGAGAAGATTGGATTGTGTTTTATTGCTATATTGATGTATACTTATATATACTTGACACTGGCGAAATCACTTCACGTGGAAACGCCATATCCCCGCGGTAGTAGCTGTTCAAGTCGCCGCGGGGGCAAAGAAAGAAGAAGAAGATAATAGGTCAAAGGAAATATGGTTTTACCCAGTGGAATGCTGTCAAGGTTTTTTGAAAACCTGAGGGCGTATTTCGAACTGTCAAAACCTGACGCCATTCAGTGAGAGCAAAATAAATATGTGACTTCTGAAAGACTTTCCTGGTCACTGACTTGAACTTGGTAGAATTAACAAGCTCAAAAGCCCCCAAAGAGCAAAAAAAAATCTTTCAAAATGGTAGTCTGCTTTTTGTTACAATATGGATGCCGACTTCAGTTGGACTAACCTACCATTTTATTAGTCGTATTTTAAAAGAAGTTATTTTCTGCTTTATGAAGGAAGGTTTTTGTGTTTTAAAATTTATTTTATCTACTCTCATATCGTAAAGTTCGAATTATAAAATTCAAAACGAATTTATATTGGCATACTTTATAAACACAATACCGAAAAAAAATTAAAAAATCACTTTATAACATTATTTCTCTAACAAAATAATGTTATAAAGTAATTTTTTTAACATTACGATACAAGTTAATCCAAAAAGTTAATGTCACCAACGAGGTTCAATATTTTTTATTTTTTTATAATGGAACGCACATGCGGTTCGCGTCATTTTTACAGAATTACAAAAAGTTTTCATACCAATTTTTACTTGTCTGTGACAGCGCCCGCTTTAACGCATGCGCGGTGATGTGCTAGGTTTTGGCGCCATTCATTGAATACGTTTTGCTGTAGTTACTTTATTAACTTTGATCTTTTATTTAGTAGGTTGAATCGCAATGTATGAGAGTAGATAAAGTAGTGTATGAAACTGCACATAACCAGGTATTAAAACACTCGTGTGAAACTATTAAAAACCTCGCCTAGCGGCTCGGTTCTTAAACACACACTCGTGTTTTAATACCCCTCTTTATGCAACAATTTCATAAACTACTATTATAATATACATTTTGTGATCATAATTACGCTGCTATGTAGTCCCACTTTCCAATTAATAAGGAACTATAGAACATTTCAATATCACCGCAAGCAACGCCGTGGGAAAGTCATAGGCATATATTTAAACCTAAATATGCTTCGTCATAGTCTAGTAACTATCTTAATCGAAATAACTTGTCGCCACCCTTGAAATATATACCGTTTAGGAAATCCGGTGGCCATCTGTGGTCCTCATCATCAGTTCCAGTTCATTAAACATTACTCTTCCAAAGCAAATACACGAGTAACAATGAAAACGACCAAAATCGCTATAAGTGTGCCTATAAATTTTGAAGAGTTCCTTCGACGCTGGTAAACATCTTAGCCTATTTGTGCAAATTGTGGTTACTGAATTGTCAACAACTTTTTGAAGTTGTAATTCTGTAGCTCTGCCTACCCCACTCTCTGGGATTACAGGAGTGAAGGTATGTATGTATGTATGTAGTTCCGTCGATTCATCATAGTCTCCATCATCAGATCTTCATTTTAATAAAAATGGAACCAAACGGAATGACCTAGCTTTCAAATAAAAAAGATTCGTCAAATATTCTGAAAAAACAAACAATAAAGAGAAGAGTCGAATTGAGAACCTCCTCCTTTTTTGAAGTCGTTTAAGGTTGTTACATTTTTTTTTTATGGCATAGGAAGGCAATCGAGCACACAGGCTACCTGATGGTAAGTGGAAACTGTGACCCATAGACATTCGCATTCACAAGACTGCAAATGCACTGCCAACCCTGAGGACTAAGATGGAATGCCTCTATGCTAGTCATTTCACCGGCTGTCTTATCCCCAAACCGGAACACAACAATGCGAACACTGCTGTTTGGCGGTAGGTTAATGGATAAGATGGTGGTACCAACCCGGACGGACCCTGCACAAGCTCTTCCCACAAGTAAAATTACATGTTACATGAACAAAATTGACACATACACGTTTTTGTGGTGGTAGGATCTTGAGCAGGGTCCGTCTGGATCAGTATTACAATTTTATCCTTTAATCTACTGCCAAATAGCAATGGTCGCTTTTTGTGCTCCGGTGTGGGAAGACATCAAGTGAAATTACTAGTAGTATAGAGGCATTCCATCTTGTTTTGGTAGAATTTTGACTACTTTTTTACATACTAGAAAACAAAATCTCTTCCCGCCGTCTGTCCATAATCGTCTATGTCCGTCTGCCCTGTATAACTACACTTAGATCTCTCAAACTACGCAATGGATTGTGTGTGTGTGTGTGTGATCATGATAGCACTGTGACGTTTTTTTTAATGGAACGTGGAAGGCAAACTAGCACACAGACTTCCACATTATTTATTTGAAATTATTAAACACCAACAACACCTTCCCTTGAATCACCACTATCTATTGATGTTAGATTGAATTGTAAAAGGGATAGCAACAAGCCCTGTCTCCCTCATTACAGTGCCCGGTGTCAACCCTGACGTATCGCACGACTGCAGGTGTTGCGTTGCTCGCTCGCGTGGAAAATACCGGTAATACGCCGCTTGAATAGCGAGCAATGGACGCGGCATTTTGGGCCTATAATTTGACGAAAAGTGTAATGGTATTTTACCTATATATGCTTTGATAGAACGTTATTGTTATCGAAAATGTATAGGAATGACGTAAGCTACTGGACGGTCGCGTCGAGCGCTTATGGTAATTCCATATATGTTGACAGTTGTAGAAAAGAATCATGTCTCTGATATTTCAATATCAGATAGTTGGGAAAATTTGATAATTTTATTAATTGTTACCGTATCCTATCGGTCGCCATTACTGTTAGGTAAATAAGAGCTACCGTCACATAAATAATACGATAGCATTTCGAAGTCATTATGATATACATATGTTATCCAGTAGAGTAGAGGCTCGGTAATGGTGTTCTTTTTCTATAGTGCCCGGCCGATAAGAAGTTAATCCTGACACATTGCTCAACCATGAAGTTTCTGAATAAGGATAATGTTGACAGACGTCAAACAAGGCTGTTATTACTATTTTCTCAAAAATGCTATAAAATTTTGCTATAACACCAGTAAATAGGAGACAGTAGGTTTAAGATCCTGGACGACCTATCCAAAGTGTCCAGTAAAGTTGAGGAATTTCGAATTTAGAATCAGTAATTGTCCAGTAAGTGAGTATGGATATTCCATACCATATCATATTATTTGAATTTGGAACTATCTATACAGACCTGTCACAGCCTTCAAAAATGCTACAGAGGTAAGCAAGAAAAGGTCACATGATAAAAAAAAACAAAGCGAAATCTATTTTAACTTCATTAAGATTTTTGCAAAAGTACCAAGGCATCATAAACCAAAAGCGTTGTCTCGTTCAGAGGAGACATCGCGCGATTTCTCTTCATTGACGAGAGTGATTGATTGGAGGTGGGAGGACCTTGTGCAGGGTCCGTCCGGGTTGGTACCACCATCTTATCCATTAACCTACCGCCAAGCAGCAGTGTTCGCATTGTTGTGTTCCGGTTTGGGGATAAGACAGCCGGTGAAATGACTAGCATAGAGGCATTCCATCTTCGGCCTCAGGTTGGCAACGCATTTGCAGTCTTAGGATTGCGGTCTTGTGAATGCGAATGTCTATGGGTCACAGTTTCCACTTACCATCAGGTGGCCTGTGTGCTCGTTTGCCTTCCTATATATAAAAAAAAAAAAAAACGTCGCTCGCACTATCTCCGCTGTATGCGCGCCTAGTACCTACACCTCGACCGGTCTGAGGAGATTCACATCGTGAATCGTTTAAATAATTTGAAAATCCGGCTTCATGGTCTTGCAATGTGTCGTGTGTGAGGATTGACTTCTTATCTGCTTAGTACTGTAGTTACTCTAACTTCCCTAGTTCTATTCTACTCGTCAAAACCGTATTGATTTTGACATGTTATTTTATCGTTTTTAACTGTCAAGTACCTCATCATCATCATAATGTCAGCCGAAAGACGTCCACTGCTGGACATAGGCCTCCCCCAAGGCTCTCCACTCAGTCCGGTCTTGTGCTTTTTGCATCCGCCGCGTTCCCGCGATCCTTACAAGTACCTAAATAACAGCTATTATAACGTTGTCAATACGATAACATGTAAACAGCAACATTGTTTTACCGGGCGGAATAGACTGTCAACATTATGGAACGCGATAATAATGTTAATACTTATTCGAGCCTTAACACTGCATTTGCATAATATTTTGCCGTTTCCTGATTTTCGTAGCTCCGTCGCGGCACATGTGCCGCAAATCTGATGGCGCGTCTCTCTGCGTTTTATTCCGCTCGGTTCCTACTTAACAAACACTTTGAGGTCGTATCCATTCATTTTCTGTGCATTCCTGAATAAGGGTACGGTCACGGACTTTTGATGAACTACTATAGAACCTTGTCGCATAAAACCAAGGATTCATTTCTATGTAATTTATATCTCGTCATCGGACGCTCTCGTTATGACGAGGTTCTATGGTGGATCAACAGTAACTAAAGATCAAAGCGAATTAACGTTTGCTTGAGATTAGCCAAGCCGTTTCATTCTCTTTGAGAAGGCTTTTAGGATTAATGAGGTTCTTTTAGAGTTATTACGTAAATAATCAAGGTAATTGGGTTTTGTTTGGAACTGTATCAGTAGCCTTATATAAATAAGTTTCTGCGCCGTAACGATTGAACGTAATGGAGTTGACTTAAGAAAATTCGTAGTGTACCGGCTAGATGATTATTTTAATACAATTACTAGTTACCCGACTTCCTAAAAAACGTCATAGTCCCCAGACCTAGTAGCCTTATTGTACGTACTTACTTTTAATTGGTTTTATTGCAATAAAGATAATACTTTTTTTATAAAACTTTAAATGCATATTCCAATACTATATAAAATTAAGTTATATTTTACAGGTACAAATTTTTGACCAATCAATTTATTATTACTATTTTCTAGCGCGGAATGTCCCTCGTATGTCGGTTATGGGCATCTCCCACGAATCTTGTTGAAAGGCGTCAGGCTTTTTATTTCAAAGTTTGCTGCGAAACTATCGGTCCAGTAGTTTCGCAGCAAATCGGCTGTGACAGACGGACAGACAGACAGACGCACGAGTGATGCTATAAGGGTTCCGTTTTTTATTTTGTGTACGGAACAAAACGTTGTAACGTGTGTAAAAACGTTGGCTTTTAGCGTCAGTAAAGTATTTCACTTGTAAATTATTATAATTAGAAAGTGTTTAAGAACAAAACCTCTAGCATGATATTATCCCGCAATAATACTTCGTCTACCGTTATTCAAATGAACTAAAGTTCAATTTGCGAGAACTAAGCTAAGTTGCGGATCAGTGCACCGCAGACTGCAGTCTGGCAGACACCGCGAGTTATTCGTCTGAGCTTCCTTAAGCCCTCGTCTAAACCGTCATTGTTTAACCGTTCATGCGACAGACAAAGAAGTGTGATGAGATTTCTTTGATGGTAATCAAAATTGTAAAAAAATACCTTTAACGTTCAGTAACTCATAAACTCGGTTTTTTAAATATCTTAATATTTGAGATTCGAAAACGGGAATGTTACCTTTTTTATGGCTTAGGAAAGCAAACGAGCACACAGGCCACCTGATGGTAAGTGGAAACTGTGACCCATAGATATTCGCTTTCACAAGACTGCAAATGCACTGCCAACCCTGAGGACTAAGATGGAATGCCTCTATGCTAGTCATTTCGCCGGCTGTCTTATCCCCAAACCAGAAAACAACAATGCAAACACTGCAGCTTTGCGGTAGGTTAATGGATAAGATGGTGGTACCAACCAGGACGGACCCTGCAAGTAACCTTAAGGCAACACTGAGTTATGAGGTCAAAAAGCATAATAATGATACAGATTCAGGGTATACAGTCTGTCGTCGGTCGTCATCGTAATCTAGGCCATCTTCACTTTCTGTACCATGATGCAGTGTACATACAATTATCATATTCACTAAGACGATATGTTGCTTAGTCTACACCGGAGCCTGCCTTTGTAGTGAGCTCTAAACAAAGGACTGCCACAAAAGATCAGCAATGGTCGAAGTAGCTCACAAGGCCCATCTTAACCCCCCCAATAATAATGGTACAGATTCTCAAGATCATCATCATCATCATCATGTCAGCCGAAAGACGTCCACTGCTGAACATAGGCCTCCCCCAAGGCTCTCCACTCAGACCGGTCTTGTGCTTTTCGCGTCCACCGCGTTCCCGCGATCAACAATGTCGTCACTCCATCTTGTTGGAGGCCTACCTACAGCTCGTCTCCCGGTCCGCGGACGCCACTCAAGAACCTTCTGACCCCATCGGCCATCAGTCCTGCGTGCGATGTGCCCCACCCACTGCCACTTCAGCTTAGCTATTCTTCGGGCTATGTCGGCAACCTTAGTTCTCCTGCGGACTCTCAAGATGCTATAGTTAATTATCAATCAGAGGACATTGAAATCTCACACAAACTAACCCAGTCCTAAACTAAGCTCTAGGCTTGTACTGTGGGTACGACGATAAGCATATTTATACAGGATGTCACATTTTGGCAAAAATATGTTTGCCAAATTTATCGTTTCCCAACTTTTTCGTCTGCCACCCCAATTTTATATAAATATACATACATACATACATACATACTCTTTGAGAAGGCTTTTAGGATTAATGAGGTTCTTTTAGAGTTATTACGTAAATAATCAAGGTAATTGGGTTTTGTTTGGAACTGTATCAGTAGCCTTATATAAATAAGTTTCTGCGCCGTAACGATTGAACGTAATGGAGTTGACTTAAGAAATTACTAGTTACCCGACTTCCTAAAAAACGTCATAGTCCCCAGACCTAGTAGCCTTATTGTACGTACTTACTTTTAATTGGTTTTATTGCAATAAAGATAATACTCTTTTTATAAAACTTTAAATGTATATTCCAATACAATATAACATTCAGTTATATTTTACAAGCACAATTTTTTGACAAATCAATTTTTTATTACTATTTTCTAGCGCGGAATGTCCCTCGTATGTCGGTTATGGGCATCTCCCACGAATCTTGTAGAAAGGCGTCAGGCTTTTTTATTTTATTTCCTAATTTGTCCCCCAAAAATGACACTTGATAAAAAAAAAAGCTTTGCGCATCTGTGTTTGGGTCATCAATTTACATAATGTGTGTACCAAATTTCAACTCGCTCCAGTAGTTACGCAGCAAATTGGCTGTGACAGACGGACACACAGACAGACGCACGAGTGATCCTTTAAGGGTTCAATTTTTTTTTTTATACGGAACCCTAAAAACGTTGGCTTTTAGCGTCAGTAAAGTATTTCACTTGTAAATTATTATAATTAGAAAGTGTTTAAGAACAAAACCTCTAGCATTATATTATCCCACAATAATACTTCGTCTACCGTTATTCAAATGAACTAAAGTTCAATTTGCGAGAACTAAGCTAAGTTGCGGATCAGTGCACCGCAGACTGCAGTCTGGCAGACACCGCGAGTTATTCGTCTGAGCTTCCTTAAGCCCTCGTCTAAACCGTCATTGTTTAACCGACATGCGACAGACAAAGAAGTGTGATGAGATGTCTTTGATGGTAATCAAAATTGTAAAAAAATACCTTTAACGTTCAGTAACTCATAAACTCGATTTTTTAAATATCTTAATATTTGAGATTCGAAAACGGGAATGTTACCTTTTTTATGGCTTAGGAAAGCAAACGAGCACACAGGCCACCTGATGGTAAGTGGAAACTGTGACCCATAGATATTCGCTTTCACAAGACTGCAAATGCACTGCCAACCCTGAGGACTAAGATGGAATGCCTCTATGCTAGTCATTTCGCCGGCTGTCTTATCCCCAAACCAGAAAACAACAATGCAAACACTGCAGCTTTGCGGTAGGTTAATGGATAAGATGGTGGTACCAACCAGGACGGACCCTGCAAGTAACCTTAAGGCAACACTGAGTTATGAGGTCAAAAAGCATAATAATGATACAGATTCAGGGTATACAGTCTGTCGTCGGTCGTCATCGTAATCTAGGCCATCTTCACTTTCTGTACCATGATGCAGTGTACATACAATTATCATATTCACTAAGACGATATGTTGCTTAGTCTACACCGGAGCCTGCCTTTGTAGTGAGCTCTAAACAAAGGACTGCCACAAAAGATCAGCAATGGTCGAAGTAGCTCACAAGGCCCATCTTAACCCCCCCAATAATAATGGTACAGATTCTCAAGATCATCATCATCATCATCATGTCAGCCGAAAGACGTCCACTGCTGAACATAGGCCTCCCCCAAGGCTCTCCACTCAGACCGGTCTTGTGCTTTTCGCGTCCACCGCGTTCCCGCGATCAACAATGTCGTCACTCCATCTTGTTGGAGGCCTACCTACAGCTCGTCTCCCGGTCCGCGGACGCCACTCAAGAACCTTCTGACCCCATCGGCCATCAGTCCTGCGTGCGATGTGCCCCACCCACTGCCACTTCAGCTTAGCTATTCTTCGGGCTATGTCGGCAACCTTAGTTCTCCTGCGGACTCTCAAGATGCTATAGTTAATTATCAATCAGAGGACATTGAAATCTCACACAAACTAACCCAGTCCTAAACTAAGCTCTAGGCTTGTACTGTGGGTACGACGATAAGCATATTTATACAGGATGTCACATTTTGGCAAAAATATGTTTGCCAAATTTATCGTTTCCCAACTTTTTCGTTTGCCACCCCAATTTTATATAAATATACATACATACATACATACCTTCACGCCTGTAATCCCAGAGAGTGGGGTAGGCAGAGCTACAGAATAACAACTTCAAAAAGTTGTTGACTATTCAGTAACCACAATTTGCACAAATAGGCTAAGATGTTTACCAGCGTATTAGTGACAGGTTGCAAGCCCATCGCCTAACAGTACTACAAGCCTATATTCCCTTAGTCGCCTCTTACGACATCCACGGGAAGACATGGAGTGGCACTATTCTAACCCGGCCACCACACGGATAAATATTTCAGGTTTTATTTCAGTACCATCGTGTAGAACCCTTAATGTTAGGTTAGTTTAGTTTTTATAAAAACTTAAAATATTTACGGTTACAGAAAACAAAGGGTTGGCAAACGATACATTTGGCAAACATATTTCGCCGAAACAAAGGTAACCCGAAAGTTCTGTGGAATACGTTCGTTGAAAGGTGTTTTCATATAATAATAGGTAGGTATTTATGTATATACAGATCTTTGTTCCTTCGTAGAGCTGGATCGGGAGACAAACGATGTCGTTAGATTCGTCTTAGCGTTGCAAGTGGCTCAGATTCTACAACTAAAAAGAGAAAACCCTTGCGCAGTGACTAGAATCCTAACTGGCCACTGCAAACTGAACAGACATCTGTTTGTAATGGGTATGAAACAAGACGCGACATGCAGGTTCTGTCAGGAGACAGAGGAAACAGCAATGCTTCAATGTTCTTGTGGACCACTAATGCGTAACAGAAGTATCCACCTAGGGCGACATATCATTGACCCACTGCCCAAAGCTTCTGGACATTCCTGGACGCAAAGGGCCTTTATAGGGAGCTCTAAACAAAGGGCTGCCACAAAAGATCCCATGCCCCAACTCAACCCCCCCCCCCCTTATAATAATGGTACAGATTCGCAAGATGTTTAGTAAATTATCAATGTGATAGAGTAAAATAAACCTTAATTTCTTATTAAAAGGTGCATTTTGCTCCTTATCAAAAGTGTTACTTATGCGGATTTGCTGTTTCACCGACGATATCACACAAACTAACGCAGTCCTAAACTAAGCTCTAGGCTTGTACTGTGGGTACAACGATAGACATATTTATATGTATAGTCACCTATGGTGTAGTTCAGCTTAATACCAACTAGCCACTCTAGACTCGGTGCAACGCAGAGCTTAGAGGCTCATCGACCACGATTACCTCCAAAACGCTTTAAGCTTCAAAGCCTAGCTCACCGCTGGAAAGTTGGAAAGAAAGCTGCTTATCGGTATTCTACAAACTCTACTGCCACCACTTAAAAGTATTTTATGTAACTATTGCATAATGAGAGGCATTAATACACGGTGAGTTTCATAATAAGGTCACACGAATGTTTTAATTCCTAATTATGTGTTCAGTTGCTTAACTATATCAGCTCTCTACAATACGTGAGAAACCGTTTCTGTGAGTAACTGTATCTTAATGTTTACAATAAAGTATCGGTGATAGATAAACATTAAGATGCAACCACATCGATAACCGATACTTTAATGACTTGCAATACTTTAATGATTAAAATACAACCACAGGTACAGGTTTCTTAATATAGGCCATTTGCTTTTCGTTTCTTAACACATTGTTGGGAAGTTATGATATGGATGTAGATATTAGAAGTTTATGCAATTGGGATAGACCGACAAAAATAGCTCACGGTTTACACATTCTAATTCGGAAGAATAGGTAATTTAAGAGACCAATTTCATTAATTTTGTATTTGACCCAATAGTTTTGTTTTAATATCTTTATTTATTTAGCAGATATTTTATGGATGACATGATTATTTTAAAATTGGGTTGTCATTTTCTAATAAGTTACAACAATTAAATGATATCCAATGATAAAAAGTGATTGTAATAGTGTAATTAAGCATACTATTTCCAGCGGTTTTTGCCTAATCCGTAAGATACACCAAGGAGGGCTTCAAGCGAAAAACGCGACTCAAACAAAGGTCAAACATACTTTTGTCGAAATGTCCGAAATAGATAAATATTTCAAAAACTTAATAATGCAGAACGGCTTTGAAACCCTACTCCTCGAAATGGTTTTCAAAATAGAGTAATTAAAAAAATATGAACAATCCCAATTGATGCATAATGACAGGCCTCAAAGTATAAGTTTGGTTTTATGAAACGAGCGTGAGCGAGTTTCATAATATTAGGATCACACGAGTGTTTTAAGGCCCAATTACGTACAGTTGCATACACTACTTTATTTACTACACACGTATCATAAGCTTAGAATTATCCTACTTTCATAACAGCCAAAAACCAACAAACAAAATACATCAATAATGGCAGCACTCGATCCTCCGTCAAGACGAATGTTTTTTTTTAATCATAGACAAACAAATGAAGTCCATATTCTCAAGTCACTCGTGATAAAATTTCGTGCGTTTTATATTTGACGTTTCGAGTACGGTACTAGAATATTGAGTTTTGTAAGCTGTTCCAAATTTAAACTCATAACGTTACAAAAATCTATACTGTAATAACATCAAAGTACAGATTTTACCTACTGCCACAGACAAGAAAGTTGTCATAGTAAAATTGGTTGTAATAATGCTGGTTATTTCCTACGGGTTTTGAATGTATAATAGAGGACAATATGATATGTGTGTAGTTAATAGTAGTTTATGCAACAGTTGTATAAGAGAGGTCAAAAAAGACGAGTGGTGTGGTTACGATGTGAGCCGCAGGCGAACATCGTAAAGCAAGACGCCACGAGTATTTTTTGACTTAGTTATACACCGTTGCATACAATACTTTTTCTACGACTAGGTTTCAAATAAATTGCAAAATTAAATTAACAAAATTTTATTTATAGATTTTTACTCTTTAATATATTAGAATAATAGGTTAGAATACGAACGAACGAAGCACAGAACAACAAACGAACGGGAAACATTCGAAAACAACGAAATATGTGTGTATGGTTAACTTTGTTTGTAAATTGATGTGCACTTGCCAGGTTTCATATTTTTAAAAAAAGTTGCACAATCGATTTAACTTTTGAAATAGGGACTAAAAAACACCTAATGATTTGAGAAATGAATTCTTTTACCTGATTGGTCGATTTTAATATAGCTGCGTTCTGGTTGGTTGATACCAAATAAAATGTTTTTTTTAAAGAGTTAAATTAGTAAAAGAGTTTACATACCAAAAAGAACCTAACGTTGCGATTGACAGTCAATGTGTATTGTGATTGGTGGTTTAATTTGGTGAAGTATTTTGATTGGTCAAATTAACCTAGGTGTAAGCTTTGGCAGCTAGGCATATCGTTTTGGCTCAAAAAAGCACAAGTGCTGTTAAGGGGAATAGACTAGATAGACTTGTCTACGGAATGTTCTGCGGACATATTATCTATATTCTTATATTAGTGTTCGTGACTATATAAATGACAGATAAAAGTACAGGAGTAGGAAAACAAAATAATGCGTGTGGGAACAATTGGATAAAAATAAATAATAATTTAAATAACCTATCATTTTTGTCGTACAATTGAGACCCGTCCGCCCGCTAAGCGAGCGCGCAGATGGCCGGGTATTTTCCACAATGCACCCAATTGGCTTGCAGTGAGATGCATATTGCACATGCACACGGGCCGGCTCATCCACGCTTAGAAGGGAATGGAGTGTAAAACTCTGGAAGGGTTCTGTAGGTAAAAATGGAAAAAGTTTTTAACAAGTTAAAAATGTAATATCTATACTCACTTCACTTGTGGGAGGACCTTGTGCAGGGTCCTTCGGGGTTGGTACCACCGTCTTATCCATTAACCCACCGCCAAGCAGCAGTGTTCGCATTGTTGTGTTCCGGTTTGGGGATAAGACAGCCGGTGAAATGACTAGCATAGAGGCATTCCATCTTAGTCCTCAGGGTTGGCAGTGCATTTGCAGTCTTTTTAATGCGAAAATAAAAAAAAAACTCATTCTTGTTTCGTAGATTGCATTTTATTCTTGCCTAGTTATTAAATTGTTATAGAAGCGAAAGGAACTTGACAAGATCGTAGCAAGTGGAAAGAAGTAATCTCTGCCTAACTCTCTGGGAAACAGGCGTAATTTAATGTATGTATGTATGTATTTATTATATAGACAGACATAGTATGCAAGTATCTGAGTAAATGCTTATCTCCTTATTCATATACTATAAACCTATTTCAGTTAAAGTATTCTTTGTCCCTTTCTGTCAAACTTAAATGTCATAATGACAGATAAGAACAGAACATATTTAACACTTTAGTTATTGTGCGTTTATGAATAAGAGCATAATAAACCTCCTGGGGGGTTATTATGACGTACCTATGCAATTCATTTTACGGTGAGCGCAAAGGACAGAGCTATAGCAGTTATATAGCTCTGTCCTTTTCTCTCAGCGTAAACTGAACTGCATGGCTATGTGATATCATAATAACCCCTCTGACCTTCTTCAGTTCGGAGATGGCACTCCATGATGATGATGGTAGAACCCTGTTTTATCAGTGTTTCGCGAGTTCTTGACTGTTTTTGGCTTTAGTTTTGCGTTCAGTGTGAAGTTGCAACACCTTACCAGAATACAAATGGTTAAATTCTTCTTAACGTGGTACAGTCAGCAGCAGAAATAGGTGGACAGTTGAAGAACTTAAAATTATCTACACATGCTGTCATTCTCTAGACACCGCTGGTGACACAGAATATTTTTTCATAATTAAGAGTATAAATGTGTAAGTTTTTGTCATGATTTAAGATAGAAAACTGTGATGTTATATTATTTCAATATCAAATTTAAGGAATTTACTCTAAAATAATAAGAAATGTAGCAATGTGACTTAGTTTGGTATTGCAGGTACATTCGAGGAAATTTATTCGTAAACCACTTGGACCATGTCAAACTATGACACTGTAAATAAAATCACAAGAAGTCTCTTACGTTTTGATTGATTACGTTACGTCACTTTGGTATAGTCCAAAGTGATCTAGAAATCAATTTCCTTTACTGTACTTTTTATAAATATTTTTTTAATATCATCACGTTTGTTGTACGGGAGCCCCCCTTAATTATTTTTTCTGTTTTTAGTATTTGTTGTTATAGCGTCAACAGAAATATATCATCTGTGAAAATTTCATCTATAGGAACACCCTATATAGCAATTATGGTTTAAAATTATAGTACCATTCAAATTTCAACATTACTTTTACAAAAAAGCAACAAAATATGGCACGGATATTTTGCATGAAGCACTCACAACCGAATAGCATTGACAGCGCCAAATAAACTCGATTAAAAAGCTCAAAACAACTTTATACGCTACCATAAACAATAAATTAGCCTTACTCATTCATTTCCAACAAAAAGGCATGCATAAAGATTAAACAGCCCGCGTGGTATTAACTCGGCGTGCGGCCATATTTTATTTCGCGAGCGTTCTATAAAAGAGAAGTGAGAAGTGGCAATAATAATTAATTTTTATTTGGCCCCCACGGTGTGGCCGGCGTTGACGCTTGGAGTGTTGCCAGATGAGGGATGCCGACGGAATTTTTAAGTGCTGGCAACATTAAACAATTGAGCCATGATATTATTTACTCGTCTGTTATTAAATGTACCTAAGACACACAACAAATCTTTTTGATACAAGTTTTTGATGCTGACTATACTTTTTAAGGTTTCGTACCCAAAGGGTGCCAACGGGACCCTATTACTAAGCATCCGCTTTACATCTGTCTGTCTTTTTATCTTTATCTAAGTCCGGGGTCTGAACAGTCACCAGCAAAATAAAATATGATCCAACATTGGACTTAAAAATATCTGACACGTCCTTATTACTGGAGGCATATCAAATCAAATCAAAATCATGTATTATCATTAGGCATCGGAGTTTTTGTCGCACGGTAAGACTAATAGCAAGGTATGGAGTCGTCATTTGTCATAAATCTAAACTCTTATTCATATTCATACTCATTTAATTATTAAATTATTCAGGTTTTTTTATAATCAAGGATAACAACGTTGACGAGTTTAGAAACGATTATTTAATGTTATATTTGGAAAATAAATATTACAATAAAAAATAATTACCGTTTTAATACTGATTTAATTACGAAGATTTATAAACAAACAAAAGATACATTAAAACACGGCAGAAGGGAATGTTTTAGTCCACACTATTGGCGAATTGTATGTTAAATTAGTTCAAGTTATGAATTTATTATCTAATAGTTTTTTTTTTATATAGTTGACTAAGATACACGACCGACCGCTATAGAGGCATTTTAAGATAAATTAAATAAATGAGTATGAATATGAATAAGAGTTTATATTTATGGCAAATGACGACTTCATAGCTTGCTATTAGTCTTACCGTGCGATAAAAACTCCGATGCCTAATTATCATAATATCATAGTTGTTTTATCTCACGAAGACGGTTTTACCATACTTGTGTGTTTAGATGCACGTGCACTTTGCCTCTGAGTGCGTAGCTGCCGTTGCTAAGCGACGCCGTAGTGTGGGTAAGATGTTAGCGAGCTATAGAGTCGACATTAACAATAAAATTCAACTCGTAGTACTAGGTACTCATACTCTTTTTAATTCACTGCAGTAGGATGACAGCTTCAGTGTTGTCAGTTTTTGGTGTACAAAAAATAGCGATGTCCCTTACTGAATGAATGAAAAAAATAACAATGTAATTAGTTCATTTCAGTGATTCACTACTTTTATCATATTAATATTTAGGAGTCTGTTGGCTTACTCGTGTCTCATATTAATATTTTTAACATTCTGTTGCAAGCAAAATGATCTGCTAAATATAATAAAATAATATACATAGCTAAGTACATAATATTCATACAATATTTAGTTCGATCATTGATCAAATCATTCATTAGCTGAACGTATGCACGTATGAACGTATGAAGCACTATTAAAATAAATGTGGCATCATTATTTCACAGAATGACATTTTGATCCGTCATTTTACTGCAGTAAATTAAGTCAGACCTTAGTTGAATCACTAAAGAACTTGCATTTGTTGATTTCTGCTTTGGTAAGTATAGCTAATATCTTATTATATCTCTCTTGGTTGGCTCACATTTTTTTGACTGCACGATTACATGTCAATCCATACCTTTAAATTATATTGGCCGTCACTTGCAACGATCCAACAGGAAACAGTTGTGTTGTTCTGGTGTTGCCACACAAATAGCATTAGTCTTTGTTAAGTTTTTTCTTATATTTATTATCACTTTACAAAACAAATTATCGCTAGGTATTTGTCATGTTACCTGTTACCTGTTTACTGTTACCCGTCTTTTTGTTTAACGTAGATTAGTTTTAAAGTCATGGTCCCTCTGAAAATCAGCGCCGCAGTTTTCCTGCGGCACAATGCTGAGAGAGATCCTCTTCAACGTACCTAATTAATGTCTTCTTTTTACGTCATATTTTTTCTACTGTATTTTTGTGTGCGTTGAATAAATATTTTCTATTCTATTCTATTCTAAATGTAGTATGTATTTATCTAATAGAATAGAGACCCAGTGTGTACTCTTTCAGGTGGACACAAAGCTCGCTGTGTACGCAGCATGATAACGTGTCGTTTCAAAACTGGCACGCTGGAAACTCAGCGGAAAAAATAGCGTTCACGTTAAAATGTTTAATTCGCAACATGAAATTAAAAAAACCGGCCATGTGCGGGTCGGACACGCGTACCGAGAGTTCCAAACCTCCTCACAGTAGGTATACTGTGTGTAAATGGAATACTAGTAAGAGCATACATTTAAACAACGGTTAATATGCATCCTAATTAACATAATTATGTGTATCGTTAACATAGGTTGTATTTGTTTTTTTCATAAAAATTCGCCACGTAATCTACCAGAACAGGCCCAATTAATCAATTAACTGCGACTTGAATTTTCGGTAATATTGTACATTGCTGCTCGATGGGACTTTTAAAAAAATAATTGCGCTCTATGTATTACAGTTATTATCGAAATTCCACATTAACATGACTTTTACAGCCATAACCTACGTCTAATATGTTTGCTCGTATTCCATTTACACACTGTAGGTATTATTCCAATTTGAATTCATTTTCCAATCAAATCAGCGCCAGCTCACACTTGACCATTATTTATTTTTAGTATTTCTTCGTTGAAACTGCATAACCGCGTAAGTAAATTTTTAATAAAGAGCAAAATGAACCTTTATAATAAGACAGTAAGGTTTATTTTGCTCTATCATAAATTGGTTATTTACACGGTTTTGCAGTGTCACCGACGATTTGTTGTTTTTCTTCAAGGTTTGTAATATTATCATACCAAATTTGACGCTTGTTTTAGCGTTTTTACGATACAACAAAAATAAAAAAGGTGAAAAACACGATGTATTCCTCTTTCTTCTTTCATTATGTATGTATGTATGTAAAACTCTTTATTGCACATAAACAATTACAAGACATGTTTGCATCAATGTACATAGGCGAACTTATCCCATATGCGATCTCTTCCAGTTAACCTTGGAGTAGAATGCGCAAGGACAATGCCGAAGGATAGACAAAGTAACAAAATTTCAGGAAATAACAGAGAAATAGGAAGAAAATAAAATATCTTCCTTAATAAGATACATACCTAAACATAGAAATAATATAATATACAATATAATACTACCACACATACGTAAACAGCAGTTAAAACCTACAACAGAAGGATCAACACTCAGGCTCATCCTGTTTATTTAGCCACAACTTCTTCAATCTTTCCTTCAATGAACCGACAGATTTAGATTGCCTCAAGCACGATGGAAGCTCATTCCACAATTGGACAGAGTGTACCTACCGTGAAAGATTTAGCATAGGTACGAGTCTTGTTGGATGGAACGGCAAGGGAAAGGTTAGCACTAGACCGAAGGCGGTGTCCACTACCATCGGCCAAAAAACTAAACCTTTCGGAAAGGTACAAAGGAGAAGAAGGAGTGTTATTTGTTAGTGAATCCGCCGTTATGATTCATTTTCAAAAAAAAACAACCAGCTATCAATTACGATTCAAAAGATAGCTCTATAAAGTTAGGATGGACGGACGGTCGGACCGACAGCCGTACCTAGGCATAAATAGCGTCCTAGGCTACGGAACCCTAACAAAAAAGGAGAATAGTCTATGTTACACTGGATTTGTTTCTGCTTCATCATACGTTTAAACAAAATTACCATTTATTTACAATAAGCATTATTTTAAATACTTTAGTAACGGTGTTTTAAGTTTTACTCACTCATGCATGAGAGAGGAAAAAAGTATGGCGACTATTATAATAAAATGACGAAGGTTTTTACCTATTTAATATTTGTTTAATGTGGCACTATCTCACACAGGTTGCCGGGTTAGATAGTGCCACTCCATGTCTTCCCGTGGATGTCGTAAGAGGCGACTTACGGCCGAACCCTATATTCAAACCAAGGATAGATAAGGCTTACCTCTGGTTAAAATTTGACACAAACCATACAAAATGTGTCAAATTTTAATCCGAAGTAAGCCTATCTGTCCGCGGATTGAATATAGGGTTTGGCCGTTAGAGAATATAGGTTTGTAGTACTGTTCGGCGATGGAATTGCAACCTGTCACTAATATGCTGGTAAACATCTTAGCCTATTTGTGCACAAATTGTGGTTATTGCATTATCAACAACTTTTTAAGTTGTAATTCTATAGCTCTGCCTAGCCCACTCTGGGATTACAGGCGTGAAGGTAGATATGTAATAATGTGTTTAATGTTCAATTTCAATCCAATAAACGTGTAAAATCACTGAAATGTTTCTTTGAAACACATGTCATCAACACATTTATTAACCGATCAAAACTCTATTTTCGAAATGCAACTCCATTAAGCCGGAAAGGCAAATTAACCGTGTAACGAATTCTATGGGGATTTGTTCCTCGCAATATGACGGCATGCAAACATGAAGCATATAGATGAGGGATTATTGCTTTTGATTAAGGATGGCCTAGCGTATTATATTGAAACCGGTAGGACCATGTTCGCTTGGCATGTTTTACGAGTATTTTATCGTATTGTGAACCTTACGATAGCTTTCATTTACTTGACCGTAATGATGGCCGAGATCAAAACTAATACAGTTACACAAATAAATAGATTAGATCAAGGAAGACGGGATACGTTTTTCCCGGTTTTTTTTTAGGGAAATGAGATATAAGATAAAAGATAAAAGATGTTTATTCAGTAAGTAGCCGCACGGTCACTTTTACACGTCAAAAATCTACCAGCGCTTCGCAAGAGACCACTGCTGGGAAGAAACGACGCAAGAAACTCAACAGTCAGTCGTTTTTTAACGTTATTTTACTTATATAAAGTATAAAGGCGAATAAAGACCTTACTTAGCCCTTTTAGATTCGTTATTTTTTAAAGATATTTATTATTTGTAGTGTTGGCTGGGACATGCAATTCTAGCGAAAATTACACTTATTAATCATTTAATTTTCCTAAACAGTCCCTCAAAACTTCCAAAAAAACTCATAGTTAGGTTAGCTTTGAGTTAAAGGCAATATCAATAAACAACTATCAAAACATTACATTCGGAACTACGAAAATTCGGAATTTTGATCAATTTGGAATTATGCAAACGCTACTATACGTTTTTCTTTTCTATCACTCAAAATGTATTGGAGGCCATTCTCGTGCATTACGATAAACATGGTCAACTGTCACCCTGTATATTTTGAGCGATTGGTTCCTGATTCGTCATATTCCAAATTGGTCATCTTCCAAACTCGTCATACCATGTACATTTGCCTGCACAAAGGGCCTGGCCGGAATGTCATAGTAAAGTCGCCCCTGGCTAAATATGAAATATTCTTATGCACGTTTATTTGTGTTATTATAAGATTTAATATTACTGAATATTATCCCTTAATTGCTTATGGTTTGCGAAAAAAATAAAAAAGTTTAAATTATTTTACACTTTTTTTAAGCTAAGCTACTAACCGATTTGTTATTTGGATATTTCATAAATATATCTACTAAGTCTATTTAATAAAAAAAACAAGATTCCTAACTTTTTTTGTAAGTAGTTAATTTTGGCTATTTAAGGTTTTTTTTTTACTACTTTTTCGCGATTTAATTTGACTGTATAATGACGAGTTTGGAAGATGACGAATCTAAAATATGACGAGTTAGGAATATGACCAGACGAAAAAATTGTCGAGTTTGGATGATGACCACTTTGGAATATGACTTTTGAGCGATAGAAAAGGAAAACTTTAGTAGCATTTAAATCTTGGCTGCGGCCCCTGTTCATAGTATTACACACACTATCGTTACTCTTAAAGTTTCAACAATTTCCTCACAGATTTAGCCCTGTCATGGACTTGGGTATGTGTTAATCTATCAGTCTGTGGCTATTATGCCTCAACAGTCCCCAACAGGCAAGTAACGTCAACATCTCTAGTGGACGTATCAAAAGAGAATTTTAATTGCTTTGGGACTGAACGCTCTCGTGCTCTCCCTAAACTGTTACTGTTGAATGACTCGTCGGCAAGCTCGTCAACAAAGACACCGGCGGGATTCACTTCACCGGTCAGCGAGTATAATAGTACATTATTGCCTAGGCAGTGAAGCAGGCAATTGCGGGCCGAGGATTGGTTTAAACGGACTCGCAAGCTCGTCCGTTTAAAAATACGACGCCCGCAATTTTTCAGCGCTTTTCTCAAAAATGGCAAGATACAAAGCGCATATAAACAGAAACTTCACGTGAAATAACATCAACCTTTATGTTTATGACAAGGCGAAACGCGAGCTTTTCTAGAAAAAAAAAACTCAAGCTATTCCAGACACGGATAAAAAAGTTACGTTTTGAATAAAATATGGATGTATAAGACTTGTGCCCTCATTTTAGTATGGTCGTTTTCACTTTTTCAAAAGTTACAAACTAGATAACAATGAAATTTGTATGCTCGCTACACAAGCCCGCAACGTAATTTTTTTTTAATTTGGGAACTGTCTGTAAACTATGTACTTCGCGTCTCAGTATGGAGTTAGTAATGTCAACTTTTCCGGTCATTTTTGAGAAAAGATAATTGTGCATGTCTCGGTCTTGGTAAACCATCATTTTGTCGTTATCATTAATTGATTGTATCATTTCATTGAACGCTGTGTTCTGCTGAAACTAAGATGTGCTCAAGGATAACTTCATACGTAGGTTAGGAACCTATCCCTAACAAAGACACTAAAGTTGTGACTTCTTAAAAAAAATTGGCTCATTGCTCACGCGGCAAGAAATACCTTTCGATGAAATGACAATTCCACGTAATAATAGGTGTGTTGGTTGAAATGATGCATCAAGATAAACCACACATTGGTATTAACGGTGAAGTTTTAATGATTGTTAATGTTTTTAAAAAAAATATTGCTCAGGTAAAATCTAGCATTACTTAGTAGCAAGTGAAGGGCACAATTAGAAACAAAAGTCCTGCTAGTAATTAAAAAATATTAAAAAATTAAGTTTTCAATCTAAAAGTTACATTCGGATTTACGGAAATTGGAAAAAGAATGCATTTTGGCTCTTATGAATTTTATAAACAGACACAAATATGTGAATGCCCGCTGGAAAATTTTGGACGGATACAGTTATTTCAGTATTAATATAATAAAGCATCCCAAAATGGATGATCAAGTAAATGGAGACAAGACAACATCTCGCCCGAGGCCCTACAAATAGGTAATGTATCACAAAAGCGTTTGCATGTTGTTGTGAATAGATATTCAATTATTACTAAGAAATTATGTCATTTAATTGCTATACGAGAGAAACTACTTACTCATAGAATTATAATTTATGATTCGATGGATGGTATGCTCATGCTGCATGTCGACATAATGCGAAGTAATCGTAATATCAAAGTTTATGGACTTCTTTGGTAAAATATGGATGTCAACTTTAACAGCATCACGGCTGTAGAGTTGGAACTTTTTTTCGGTCTATGCCATACAAAAAAAAACATATCTCTTCTTCTCGGGAAGCCGGGTAAAAACAAAGACAGTTATTGGAATGCAATGTAGTTTACAGGTGGCATGGCAATATAATCGTTGCTGTACTGCCCTCCTACGCAAAAATGGCACATCTACTATTTCAATAATATTCCACTTTCAACCTTATTATAAAGCTATGAGAGTTTAATACGTTTCTATGAATTAATTGCACTTGTACCTTTTCTCCATCAAAGAGCATTGTAAGAGTAGATTAACGTAGACCCTCCCAGTTAAGATTTGTTAATTATTAAAGGTTAATTTTAAAAATGACAACCATTCGAAGTTGACAAAAGTTATATTATATCCATTCAGTATAATTTAATTTTAGCGATCATGCTTTCTTCGAGAAGTTAGTTATGTTAACAGCGCCATCTCTGAGGCTTTGCTTGAAACTGATCGGCCTAGACCTAAACTGTTCAAGACGGGACTAAGTAGTTTACCACCACACAACATAGATGGCGTTGTGAGCAAATTAACTTTTATGTTTGTCCTATTTTTATTTTTTGCACACCAACGTTTCGTCGAATCATTTATAACTTATAACATTTATATAGAATAACGTTAATTTGTCGAATGGTAATTTGGTATAACGTTGTTATTCCGAATATTTTTACAAATAGTTTTATTTTTTTATTTTCCATTATCAGTCAGGTTAATTACCTACATTTTATAGATGTTTGTTTGGAAATCAAATATTCATTATGTAATTAACCCTGACCCTGGAAGTCGACGGAGCTCCGCTTCGCGGCACAATTCTAACCTAACATAACCTATAGATTAGTTGGGTAATGATGTGACTTGGGTGTTGTATATTAGCCGTCAGCCGAGCCGCAATTACTGTTCCGCCTACCCATGTATCAGACATTATTTCATCTATCTTCACAAACTTTATAGGACTAAAAATGTTTCCTATTTGACGCTGATAAATTTAACGCCTAGTATAAAAGTCGGAGCAAAGACATTGACCGTTAGGTTAAATAACAAATCGACCAAATAAAATTTAGATTGTTAAATTAGACAAAACAATTTTAGAACAAAAAATATATATGCAATAAAAACCATTCAATTATTGACCTAAATTATAAGTAAAAAATTGCAATATGGAGAAATTCGAGTAGGATAATATGCGATTGGGAAAAAATGGGAATGGATATTCCGCAACCAATAAAATTAGATTTTCGGGAATTATGGGCAACCCTCTGCCTGAGAACGTAATTTATTCTCAGGTACAGATTAATTCACGTCAACTGTACCGTCAACACCATAGTTTATTCACATGTATGTACAGTAAACCGATATATATTTACATACGCGGCGAGAATCGGTAATAACTACACGGCAACGTAATGGAATTTGATAGTAGCACACACACGTAGAGTTCGGAAGTAGATTCATACATACATACATACATACCTTCACGCCTTCATTCCCAGAGTGGGGTAGGCAGAGCTACAGAATTACCAATAATTCTAAAAACTTAGTAGAAGTAGATTCTATTTTATAAATTCAATAAGTATAACACTGAATATGGCAGAAAAAGAACGCAAGCAGGATTAATGCAGTAGAAATGAGAGCTCTAAGAAGAATGTGTTTTTTTATGGCATAGAAAGGCAAACGAGCACATAGGCCACCTGATGGCAAGTGGAAACTGTGACCCATAGACATTCGCATTCACAAGACTGCAAATGCACTGCTAACCCAGAGGACTAAGATGGAATGCCTCTATGCCACAGATCACAAAAACAAGGGAGATATGTCATGAACGCCAATTCGTACAAGACCCGGTGTCGCCACTTTTAAACATGTGTGCGTCTTACGCTTACGCTCTATTAACTACTACAAAAACAACCTCCTCATAATTGGTTACAGCTTACGAACTAAAAACGCCGTAACATAGTTTTGATAGTAGCAGAAAATTAAGCTTTATACTAAGTTCTCAAGGTTGAAAAATGCTGAAAGATCGTTTTTTTTCCATCGTAGTTCAGTCACTGAACGTAAGGTAGCGCTTACTCGTCACTTAGCTGCCATCTATGCGACGAGTAATTAATTAGTTCCTCAGAGCTAGATGGCGCCAAGATAGTAGTCCCTATGTTCAGCAGGTTAAGGACTACCCACACACAGCGACATCTAGTTATACTTTTTTCAAGAGGTGTGCGTTTCTCTCCTGTCGTCCACTTAGGGATGCCACAAGGAATGTTTCAAAATATATCGATAAACAATTCAAACTTGTTTGCAACGTTAATATAGGTACCTACTATTCAATTTACAGGCAATAAGTACTATTTTTATTATTTTACTACTAGGTTAATACAATTACATCATTTAAACTTAATATATTATTGTTAGAATAGAATAATATTTTATTAGCAAGAATACGGTTTGCGTAAAATTGATACTTACATTAGATTTTAAATTTGGAACGATACCTATATTAGAACGTAACAAAAAAATGGCCGAATTTGTTTGGTTAAATTTTCTGGAGCTGTTAAAGATTTTCGTTTTGATTAGTACATAAAAGTCTAAATTGTAAACTTGGACTTTATGATGTTAATACAAATATACTAATAAAATGGGTTCGGTTGAGTGTCACGTCACAAGATCTCAGTTTGGGACAAACCAGTTAGTTTACCGACTTGATTATGTAAACTTTATTTCATAAATGGTACAAATTACTTAAAACAGAAAGATAGACTTAATACTTGGGGCAATCTCTACCATCCAACCTTTAGGCTTGAATCCTTTTAAGAGTGAGTCGGCGCGAGCTGTCAATCAGCGCTGTGTGCAAGCACAGCTCAATACTGAGCCAGAGCCCTTTGCCTTTGTGGTTGGTTAATTTATTTTTATCTTAATTGTATGATTCGCCTACTTATATTTAAATTGCTAGAGTCCTTCGTCGTTCGTTAATATTGTAAAGTAAATTAAATTTTGTATAACGTGAAAATTTGTTAAAATTATTTTTCTTCTGTTTTAAGCGTGTCGTGGTAGTGATAAATAACTAGAACTATTAACACATTGAATTCTATTGATAGCTGTAGAATAAGCCATTTATCGATAGTCGATAGAAATCACGTCAACACAACTTTCACAACCTTACGCTCTGAAATCCATTCAAATATAAAATATTCATTTAAAAATATAAATAATGCTTAAAAACAAAATTTACCGGTGGTAAGTTATGCCCTTTGATTTTATATTAACGTTTGTATTTCGATTGTTGCACACTTTCACGCTACATACAGTCATTTTATCATTTAAACGGAGCTTCTATACTGACAGCGTTCAGTGAGTGACTGTGTCAACGCTTGACACGCCTCGTGCCGATATGGTCAATTTGACCATATCGAGGCGACACGAACCACGCCCCCATAACATATCTCCCTTGTTTCTGTGATCTGTGCTCTATGCTAGTCATTTCACCGGCTGTCTTATCCCCAAACCGGAACACAACAATGCGAACACTGCTGCTTGGCGTAAGTTAATGGATAGGATGGTGGTACCAACCCGGACGGACCCTGCACAAGGTCCTACCACAATTAAGTAACCGAGAACGATGTGGATGGATGAAAGAAGGGTTACGAAAGGTATTATGTTGGTAGGGGACTTTCTTTCACAACAAACGAAACTGAAAAATTCTAATAACTGTGGTCATCGCATCGCAAATGGTGAACCAAGAAACCGCATTTCCAAAATTTTGAAAAGTTGAAATATCCTTTTTGCGCGTGCGACTTTTACTAAACATGATTTATCATATCTTCAACCCTCCTCAGCTGAGCTATCCAGCCCTGTAAAGTAGTCCTAAACTAAACGCAAAGACCTATTTTGATGATTCTTATGGCAATCACTAAAGATAAGACAGTAATTAAGAATCAATATGGCGGCAACTAGACGCCATATTGTAAAAATAAAACAAAAAGTCGACGACGGGGTATCACCGAATGGGAATTTATTTTGAACTATCATTTAGGAATTGACAACATTTCATTTTGGTGACACCTGCAAATTACTATACGAATCGAAAGGGTTTTGCCTCCTGAACACGGCAAAATATTTATTTAGATTTATTTTTCTTTATTGACAAAATTACAAGTAAGTTAAAAAAAAAACGAGTTTTACCAATACTATGCCTGAATAGATATAATACCATTGCCTTTTTCACGAGAAAAAAAGCTGTCATACTTCAAGTTTGACATTGATACTATTGACAGATGGATAGATAGATACCTTAGATTGGTTGACCGCCATTATTAAAAAGAAAAACTTTTTTTTTTACACAGATTGGACTAACGTAATAATTATGTCCATTGTGTCGTAGAAATGAAGTTACGCCCTTTTAGAATAAGAACATCTTAATAAATTAATAATAAAATAATTATACATCCTAGGGAAAAATTAAATTATTAGTGTCTTCCTCCTTCCAAACAGTATCTATAAAACGAATAAAATTAAAGTCTTGAAAATATGAAATCTTATCAATTATAAAGATTTAAAGTTGGTTAGCAACAACAGTCGTGTTTTTAAAGCTTGATTTTTGTTGTAATTTCTCTAAATATACTTTAAAAACAAAACCATTGGAAATACGAAAAGTACAGTCAGCAATAAATTTTAATTTACTGCCAACGTTAAAATATTGATGCGCAGAATTTCCATTCTTCTCTGATTGTGAAATATTATTTATAACATTGTCACATCGGCGAATAAAATTACATATTTGATTTATGGTTTAACGACCTGTATTTTGATGAATTAATACTTGATTACATTTGATCCTGTAAAACAAATCATGTATCATCGGTAACCCATCATTTTATAGAAATTTATTCTTCAATTAATAAAGAAGGATGGAAAGGATGGATGAAAGAAGATTGACAAAAGAGATATGCAGATCGAAAATGAGTGGAAGGGTCGGAAGGGGCCGCCCTAGGCGTACTTTTTCGAATCAAAATGGAGAAATACTGGAAATACTGCAATCGACGTGCGTGAATGACTCGATGTATGAATGTGGAGGAAGCGAAAGAAATTTGTCAAGATCTTAGCAAGTGGAAAGAAGTGGTTTCTGTCTACAACTCTGGGAAACAGGCATGATTTAATGTATGTATGTATGTAATAAATAAAGATATATATAAAATATATTTAATAATAAATATCAGGGGACTATGTCACACCAATTGACCTAGTGCCAAACTAAGCTCTAGGCTTGTACGAAATACATACAAAATACGCATGTTTTTAAAGTAATTTGCTCATTTTGTTTATAGTAAAAAAAAGTTACGGCAGGTGCTCAAAGTTTAAAACTATGTTGATGATAATTTAAGTCAAGTTCATTACAGTATTTTTCCAACTTTTACATTAGTTATTGACATAATAATGCTTCTATCATCTTAATAAACTATTCATAAACGCGCACAAATAAAAAAAACTAAATTTTAAAGCTATCCCAGTAAATGCGAGCACTTACAATGTCAAAAGAGGTGAAAAATTGGAAAAATCTTTAAATTGGTATAACTCGAAAACGGTGCAACTTTTACTGAGGTCATGTTAGGCTGGTTAGGTTCCTCTTGAGCTGACCTACCTCCGGTGTCACTGTGGCGTGGTACTTTTGGGACACCCTGTATATAGAAACAAATATTTCGCGCTCATCACACAAATATCTGCCCTTACCCGGATTTGAATCTGGCAGGGTCACCACCAACTAGGCCAGCGCCAAATAAGCTACTTGATCATAATAACCAGACAAAAACAGTGGTAAATAGTTATAAAGGCTTTATTTAATAATATAATGGGTACGATTAGTGTCAAGATGCGTCGGAGATGACACTCGGAGTGGACCAAGGCGACCCACTCACATGGAGCGTTATTATATTACTAGCTTGAATAACCTAGGGCTTCTCTTGGGGTTTTTGACAAGATGGTGTCGCTCTCTCAATTGTTTTGTTTTTTTTGCATATTTTGTTGTTAAACTGTAATTATGTATTAATATGCAGTAAATCAACATTCAAATCTGCAGTATAATGAAGAATTTAAGTTTGAACACGTATCGCCTATGGAAGGATTGCTCCAAGAAAATCCCATCTGGTCTTCGTAATGTTCTACCTACATCGCTTCACGGAGGCTAGAGGATCACCGTACAACGTTGCCTTATGATTTTTTTGATATGTATATGTAAAATATAAACTTGACATTGGCATTGGTGACCTGTGTGGTCACCGGGTTAGAATAGTGCCACTCCATGTCTTCTCGTGGATGTCGTAAGAGGCGACTAAGGGAATAATAAAGGCTTCTAGTACTCTTAGGCGATGGGCTTGCAACCTGTCACTAATACACTGGTAAACATCTTAGCCTGATTGTGCAAAACGTGGTTACAGAATTATCAACAACTTATTTAAGAGTGCTTGGTAATTCTGTAGCTCTGCCTACCCCACTCTGGGAATGAGGGCGTGTGTGTGTGTGTGTGTGTGTGACATTGGCAGTAATGGTTGCTCGATGTTGCGACCGGTTGCCATTAAATAAATAAATAATAATAATATTACTAGCTGTTGCCCGCGACTTCGTCTGGTAGATTTCGATTACCGTTATTCCCCCGGGAACTTTTATATTTAACTATATCCTTTATCCTATAACCAGTCAAGATCGTATCAGGTGGAAAGAAGGGGTCTCTGCCTACCCCTCTGGGAAACAGGCGTGATTTAATGTATGTACATAAACTCACGCTTTCATTCCCAGAGTGGGGTAGGCACAGCTAAAGAATTACCAACAAGTCTTAAAACTTCTTGTTAATTCTGTAACCACATTTTGCACAAGTAGGCTAAGATGTTTCCCAGTGTATTAGTGACAGGTGGCAAGCTCATCGCCTAACAGTACCACAAGCCTTTATTCCCTTAGTCGCCTCTTACGACATCCACGGGAAGACATGGAGTGGCACTATTTTAACCCGGCAACCACACGGAAAATATTTATTTATGTATGTATGTATGTATAACCAGTACCTAACCTATATGTGTGCCAAGTTTCATCCCGATCTGTTCAGTGGTTGAAGCGTGATTGAGTAACAAACATCCAAACTTTCTCATTTACAATATTAGTAAGATTAATAGTTTATCGCTATTCCCTTGGAACTGTCTAATTTTCGAGATAAACATAAGATAAAGACATTTATTCAGTAAGTAGGCCGCACGGGCACTTTTACACGTCAAAAATCTTCCAGCAGCGCTTCACAAGAGGAGACCACTGCTGAGAAGAAACGCCGCAAGAAACTCAGCAGTCAGTATTTTTTTTAAATATATTTAATATTCAAATGATACTACTTAGTCTAGCATTATATAAATGTACAAATAGTAAATAAAAAAATATATCAAATAACCTGCGTAGTTTCTGCAGGAAAACACACCAAAATCTTAAGAGAGTGATAGAGAGAGAAAAGAAAAAAGGAACACCTATTTATGTGTATATAAGACGGTGCAAGACTACTACATAAGATTGATATGTTTTCCTACATCAACGGTGTCCCCTAGACAAGATAAAGCTTTTGAATTTGAAAAAAATAGTTTCGGGTTTAGGCCAGGCATTTTAGTCTATTAGATAGTCCTCGATCCTATAATACGCTTTAGACATTAACGACTTTTCCAAGTAATTTGTAATGGGTCGAACGATTGGATACAAAAACCGGCGGGGTTTTTTTAGTACCTATATTGGTCAAAGTGCCGAAGCCAAGCCAAGTCTACTTTCAACCTTTCCATCCACAATCATTCGTTGCCCGGATTGTAGGACTAGAATCGATTTTAACTCCAGTAATGTTCTTAAAATTTGGTATCCGAATTTAAACCTTACATGGTTCAAATTAAGTTTTAAATTCGTAAACCAAATTTCAAGTACATATTGGAGTTTGATATTTATCAACTCAATTACAGGCTTAGTAACATGTTTGCGTCTATATCGCTTTTCAATGTGGATATTGCATCCGTCACTCTCATACTTATATACGGAGCGCGGAATTTTCATGGCAAAAGTCTAACGTTAATAGAGTCGGAACGTTAAATTTTATCGACTATCGATGACATATTTACAATGCGTATCTTTATTTATTTATTAGCAAAAATAGACCCCAAATGATGATGAATAGGAACAACAAAATTTAAAAAAAAATACAGAATAGTGGATTGTTCAGTTTTTACCGCTTTAAACTCACGTGAATGTGTTTTACTCGTTGTGTGAGTTTACTTTAAATGAACCTTACATGTAGAGCAGTATTTTGTTGAATTATTTTAATTGTAAGTATGAAAATATTACAAATTCTTTATCCATTTATCACACACGTGAATTAGTTGCAGAAAGACTATTGGCAGAAATGCTAGTTACCTGCCATGCGATTTACTTTTAGGTAATAGCGATGCAACTCGTTAAACAAAGAGGTCAATGTTAAAGTCAGGTACATAGGAGGAGATTAAACTTATCGATAGCTGAAAAAGTCGATAAAATTTAACATTCCAACACTATTGACGTTTGATTTTTGCCATGAAAATTCCGCCCTCTGCTTATATACGTGTCAGAAGGCGACGGATCCCTTATCCAAACTTTGTCACGCGATAAACTCAGCCATGTAGGGCTCCAGAGGGGTTATTATGACATAGCTTTGCAGTTCATATTACGGCGAGCGTAAAGGACAGAGCTATTATAGCAGTTATATAGCTCTGTCCTTTTCTCTCAGCGTAAACAGAACTGCATGGCTATGTTATAATAACCGCCCAGATAATAAACAAGATGGATAAAATAACCCCCTTATAATGATGACTCCGTCTTAATTGATATTTTCATGAATCCTATCTAAAATGATTCCGCTAAAATTAGTTTTCTTGAAAAAAACCGGTCAAGTGCGAGTTGAACTCGCACACTGAGGATTCCGTATTTAAGATAATATGCTTTGTAACTGCAAAAGAAAATACTAATTTTGTTATGAACTATGATTTTGACTAGCCTTAATTTTAATACAGATTTTCAAAGTTGTCATTTCTCTACAACTGTAAAAAATTATCACTTCATTTTATTTGGCTATTAATCAAAAAGATCATCACAAAAGTTATAAAATAATGTTTTGAAATGTGCAAGTTAAAAGCACTTTCATATCACCCCATTTGCTATAGTCCTACCTTTTTTCATTTTGTTACCCTCCAATGTCAATCCTCCAATGTCATTGTCCTCTTGTCAATTATTTATACAATATATATTTTTTTAATAAAATCAGATCCGTGAAATCGAGTTATACAACTATGCCAAATTTCAAGTTGATAGCATTTATTACATACATACATACATACATAAACTCACGCCTTCATTCCCAGAGCGGGGTAGGCAGAGTTAAAAAACCAACAAGTCTCAAAGCTTCTTGATAATTCCGTAACCACATTTTGCACAAGTAGGCTAAGATGTTTCCCAGTGTATTAGTGACAGGTGGCAAGCCCATCGCCTAACAGTACTACAAGCCTTATAACATTAGCATTACAGCCTTAGCATTTATTGTTGCTGAGAAAACCTGCTGTGTAATACAGAGAGACGGAAAGACAGACAGACAACGAAGTCTCACTATACGGGTTCCTTTCTTACCATTTTGGTACAGATCATGCCGAAATCGCTCCATTAGTTTACGAGCTACGAGTACGAAGCCAAAGTCACACGGACACACAGACAATAATATACACAGATACACAGTTGCACAAGCTTAACCTATAACCTCCCTCTTTTTATATCGGGGGTTATAAATTTGAGTACTGATCCGATTTCGCCCCAGTATCTCTTTTTTTGATGTTTTTTTTTATGGCATAGGAAGGCAAACGAGCACACAGGCCACCTGCTGGTAAGTGGAAACTGTGACCCATAGACATTCGCATTCACAAGACTGCAAATGCACTGCCAACCCTGAGGACTAAGATGGAATGCCTCTATGCTAGTCATTTCACCGGCTGTCTTATCCCCAAACCGGAACACAACAATGCAAACACTGCTGCTTGTCGGTAGGTTAATGGATAAGATGATGGTGCCAACCCGGACGGACCCTGCACAAGGTCCTCCCACAAGTCAATGGTCAGTTGTATTTTCGGATATAGCAACCGTTATGTTTGTTTGGTAAACAGTGACATATATAAAGCGGTGATTTGCTGCCGCGGTCGATGCTCGACCTATTAACCTAGCCAGGGGCGCGCAACCGTACACATTCTTTATAAAATATTTTAATTCATTAATATGTTGAGGATATTGTGACAGGATATTTACTGTGACCAGAAAAATATTATTTATGTTCAAAATATTTCATGCAGATAAATAAGAATGCCCTTGGAATGAAATTTAGGCTACAAGCGATATGGTAATTTTTGACCTAGTCATTCTACAACAAATCCGGAGTGACGTACACGCCGTCAGTCGCGTTGGTAAATCAAGAACATTTAAGTTTTCTAAAGTTGTGAGCTTAAATTTATAAAATGCAAGTAATCTAAGCCTAAAGATTTGTTTGACGGTAATGCATTTATGACAAGTCGATGACGCACCACGCTGTGGTGCAAAGACAACGAACAAAATTACTTAGATTAGAACATAAACGGTTACTATTTCAATCTTAAATTAACTGTATAAAGTTCAAAACGGAAGATGAGCGTATGGAGTTTGGTCGTTTTGATTGAATCAGTGCCATGATTGGCCTAATTGCATTATTGATGCAGTTTGAATTGGAGTACTTTGTGATAAATTGAATACTTGAATCTGATTCGTTTGATTAGGAGTTTCAATACAATGTTCAGCTTTGAAATTACATTCCAGTTTTGCTTTATTTGGCCTTTCAATTAAGTATTTAAATAATTTAAGACCAGATAATTAATGATTGATTCGTTCCTTAATGTCAACTTTCTCATACACATATTTGAAAAAGGAATGAGTTAACTGTCTCTAAATATTTCTTTGCGTATGGCAGTTAGACGATTAAAAATTTTCAATGTTTTTTTACCAAGATATGATAACTTTAAGACACATGTCATGTTTTATTTATATTTTTTCAATCATGACGAATTGTTTTAATTCGAATAACTTAAACGCAATTGAACGATGCTAAAACTGTAATCATTTTTTTTTTATTTTTTTTCAGGTGACAATATCACACCAATTGCCCTAGTCCCAATTTAAGCTCTAGGCTTGTATTATCATACACATCAGACATACAATTACAACTAAAACATTACACCACCTTCCCATCCGCGGACTGTTAATATTGTCAGAGTAAAAAGAGAAATTAGTTTAATGAATAAATAAACAATGAAGTAGAATATAAAGAAAGGAGATTGCCCTCCTTCATAAAGTTTAAAGAGTCCGTCATCGAAATGTAATTACAAGTTTTAAGAAGCCATCGTAACTTTTCGCAAGTAAATAACGTTAATGAGATGCAAACGGCTAAATACCGCTAGCCTTTAACGACGATGCGCTGAACTTGATTGGATAACTGTAAGACAAACTAGACCAGTTCGGATGATCTACATAACTAGCTCTGATGGACAGCTGCTCCAATTAAAATAAGTAATAAAAGCGTATATGCAAGAGGTGAGTTCTGTTACTTACCTTAATAGCTCCAAGCAGAATTTCACATTATTTTGACAGCTTAAAACATATCGATGCATACACATATCTATGTGATATAAATGATTGACGTCCATAAGTGCCACATCAAATTCGCACAACGTTTAAGTCCATTTATTTCCTCGTTAGTTATGAAAACCTTTTGTAAATCTTATAAGGCTACCAGACCACCCCATAGAAAACTAGTAACGCAGTGGCCTACCGAACTGCTCCTGACTGTATTGAAATAGTAATCTCCAACCCTACCATTTTAACTTTGACTTTATTACCTTTTAATATATTACCACTGTCACCCATGTTAGATATTATTATATATGTATGTATGTTAACTCTTTATTGCACAAAAATATAAATATTACAATATAAATATTAAAGTAATGTACAAAGGCGAACTTATCCCTAAATGGGATCTCTTCCAGCTAACCCTGAAGTTAATGAGTAAGGACAATGCATAGGGTCATTACCTTAACACACACACACACACATACACACCCACACGAACACACACACACACACACACACACACACACACACACACACACACACACACACACACACACACACACACACACACACACACACACACACACACACACACACACACAGAGAGAGAGAGAGAGAGAGACACACACACACACAAAGACACACACATAATTTTGCATAGGTAGATTTTTACTCTATACGAAGGCATTGTATCAATGTCATGTTGTTGCCTCACTGGATCCTGTAACACAGGGAATAGGATTCAAAGGCATGATTAAACCCCATAACCAAATTCCTCCTGAGATTTTATGATTAATGGGATAAGATAAGTAGTCTACCACGACTTTAATAGACTTTAATAGACTTATTAAATTATAAATAGGTACATAATATGAAATGTTAATGTTACAATCTTAGTCATCACTACATAGTATAAAACAAAGTCGCTTGCGCTGTCTGTCCCTATGTATGCTTAAATCTTTAAAACTACGCAACGGATTTTGATGTGGTTTTTTTTAATAGATAGAGTGATTCTTAAGGAAGGTTTATATGTATAATACATTCCACGCGGGCGAAGCCGCGGGCGGGTCGCTAGTTTTATTATAAAGTACATATTTGTGCGGTGTCATATACTCGTAATAACTCAATGTACTAAAACTAAATCATCCGAGCGTGACAAATTTTGAGCACGTTTCATTAATTTGTAGTGTGATGCAAAATATAAAGTATGTTCAAATAAAAGTGTTTGATTATTTTAGCCGCGACGCTAGGCAAATAACACACCATGTGCAACACAGCAGTTATCTTGGGGCCTGATTTGCAGCTCTAACACCTAATTGCTATTGGCTTTTCTTTTTTCGTGTTTCTAATACAAACGAGTGACAAACGTACAGTCAGATGCGAGCGCGAATGTATTAACCATCGACAGTCAAGTGGCTATAAGGAAAAATAGTAGTAGTGAAGTTACCTAAATATTTGTACCTAATTATTTCTGCAAATTATTTGCCCTAGGCTGTTTTGCCTACTTAAACATTATTACCGACACAGCATGTCTCTTCAATTGACCTTTTTACGATAGCACATACAAAAACACAGACATCTTTTTTACCCAACCGTCAGCAAAAAATGTTAACGACATCTGACCACCTCGCGACCTTTGCGCGTACGGTCAGCAAGCTAGTCGGCGGCGCGCGCGCATCTCGACAACAGCGCCAGTTCCGCTTCCGTTCCAAATTTAAATGACAACGCTCGAAATGTGGAACGGTTGATGTTCGAATTATGAATTAATTTTCGCGTTCTTTTGTTAAAAGTTCCTTGTTTTTTTAAATGAAATGTGAAGTTTTTATGCGTTTAAAGTAATCTGTTTTTAATTAGTATTTTAAGTGACGTGATCAAATTTATTTAATTACAAATGGGTGCAATTTATGTTACTGTGAAAATGTGGTGTATTTTAATTTTGTTAGTTTTTGTATCGGTGGACTCAAGTGTGCTTAATGTTAGTGAGATAGCTCAGAATTATTCAAGGTAATTAATTTATAATAATTATAAATAGTTTAAGTTGAGCTTGGAAGTTATCATATTCCAAAACTAATAAACTAATAGAAGTTGAAAGAGAAAAAAAAATTAAAGTGATGAAATGCAGTCAAATCAGTTCGGTAATAAACCGAAACCGCTATTTAACCATGACCATAAAAAGCGGCTATAAGTTTGACGCTTACATTTGTCTGTGTGTTTATAGATTCAAAGCTGGCGAATAAATCGATTTAAATGTGTTTTTATGAAAAAAACGCAATAAAGTTGCAATAGCAAGATGGGTTAAATCAAAGTGAAAGCGAAGTTCAGGGCCGGTACTCTTGGCGGTAAAAACCACATCGTCTTTGACCTGTTATCGTATTGTCAACGTTTTGATAGCTCTTATTTACTTGACAGTAGGGCGGCTGACTTAAATACAATACCATAACAGATCAAATACGATATCGTTTTTACAGATAGAATAGTGGCCCAGGCTAGTTGACTACATACATACATACATAAACTCACGCCTTCATTCCCAGATTGGGGTAGGCAGAGCTAAAGAATTACCAAAAAGTCTTAAAACTTGTTGATAATTCTGTAACCACATTTTGCACAAGTAGGTATTAGTGACAGGTGGCAAGCCCATCGCCTAACAGTACTACAAGCCTTTATTCCTTTAGTCGCCTCTTACGACATCCACGGGAAGACATGGAGTGGCACTATTCTAACCCGGCAACCACACGGCACGGCTAGTTGACTAACAAATAATAATTATAATTAATAACAGATTCAAAGGTGCTATTTTATACGGCATTCCTAAACTCTGCGAGACGCAGCTGCCAAGATAGTCATATATGGGACAAACATCATAGTTTACCATTTAATCACGTATAGAACAAACATAGCTCATTGATAGATTGACATCCTAACACTTAATCTACTTAATATCTTAACGATGAAAATGTGTGTTTGTTTATTTGCCTAAGACTGTTTAATTCACTAACAAGTCTAACGGAAAGCAACCTTTAAAAAACCCAATGGCTGTTTGTATAATGTCGTCAAAGTATTGATACTTATCATGTATATTTTTTTTTTCGTATTTTCTGTAACCGTAAATATTTCAGGATTTTATAAAAATAAACCTAACCTACCGTATAGGCTATACACGATGGTGCTGAAATAAATCGTGCAAAAGAAAAAAAACACTGCTTTTGGTTAAAATATGGTATATTGTTTTTTTTTTTATTGATTATAGTTTTGGTTTATTGGTATGGCAGTTTTTGTTTTTTAAAACTTTTATTTTATTCTATACTTTTTAGTGATCATAATTATGCTTTTATGTAGTCCCACTTTTCAATTAATAAGGAACTATAGAACATTTCAATCTCGCCGAAAGCAACGCCGTGGGAAACTCATAGTCATATAATTAAACCTAAATATGCTTCGTCATAGTCGCTTAACTATCTTAATTTTAATATCTTGTCGCCACCCATGAAATATATACCTTTTAGTTCCGGTGGCCATCTGTGGTCTTCATCATCAGTTCTACATCACCAAATAGTGCTTTCCAAGAGCAAATAAGCGAGTTACAATGAAAAATACCAAAATCGCTATAGGTATGCCTATATATTTTGAAGAGTTCTGTCGATTCCTCATGAATTCCACCATCAGATATTCATTTTGATGAAAATTAGACCAAAAAGGAAGCACCAGCTAACAAATAAAACAATTATCATCAAAATCGATACACCCAGTCGAAAGTACTGAGGTAACAAAAATTTTTAAAATACAGTCAAATTAAGACCCTCCTCCATTTTTGAAGCCGTTTAAAAAGTTGGGAATCGATACATTAGGCAAACATATTTTTGCTAAAAGGCAGGTTCCGCAAAGGGACACTGTAAATAAAATCAAAAGACTTCTCTTACGTTTTGATTGATAACGTTTCAGAAGCAATATGCTTTAACCGCGCAGAATGGAGCCCGTGTTTATCCTTTTCGTTTATTGACCTTAACGGCTGAGCGATTTCCGAGAAAGGGGCGCTTCATCTTCGCTATATCTACCGGATATTTAAATCACATGTCAGGAATCAGTATGCATGCGATTAATTTAAATTGGTAGCATTACATTGACGAGTTTACATTCATGATATAAATTCAGAAGCTATGCAGCAATGCGTGGAATGTAAACGCGTATAACTGGTCACTTTAGAAGATGTTATTTGGTTATTGGCCATCAATGTTTGATTTGTTCCTTGTTTACAACTGAAAGTTATGAATATTATATCAGGTATTTAGATTGAGCATGAGGAAAATAAAATATTAGGTGAACCGGATTGGCTATAAATAAATATTTCTCCTTTATAGAAGACCAAATACTATACTTATCCCGGTTAACAATGAGGAAAATAAAATCTCATGAGACAACCCAGTAAGTAGTCGAAATGTACGTGGACGAAGTCGCGGGCAGAAGCTAGTTTGTTATAAATATTCAAATTCAAATCATTTATTTCATGTAACATGACATGACACATAAATAAATATAATATTATGTAGATTATTTTACTATTCAGGCACAGCATTAGATAGGTAAGCATTTTACTACCATTTAATATTGACCCCAACATTAATGTATGGTAGTGAATCGTGGGTATGGCAGAAGAAGAACGCAAGCCGGATTAATACAGTTGAAATGAGAGCTCTAAGACGTATTTATGGAGTTAGGATGATAGATAGAGTAAGAAATAAAGAGATCCGAGAAAGATGTGGATTTAAATATGTAGTGACTAAAATCGAAAAGGGTATGCTAAGATGGTTTGGTCATTTAGAAAGGATGGATGAAAGAAGGGTTACGAAAGATATATGGCGAGCGAGAGTGAGCGGAGACGTTGGTAGGGGGCGTCCTAGACGGACGTACGGTGATCAGATTCGCGATGTACTGCATAAGGGCCGAATTAAAAATTAACGTACGTGTATGAAGAGATTGATGAATGTAGAGGAAGCGAAATTTGTATGTTTAGATCGGTGCACCTGGCGTTCTATAGTCTCTGCCTACCCCATTGGGAGACAGGTGTGAAGTTATGTATGTATAAATAACTAAATAAAATAAAATATTTATTTATTTTTCTTTCTTACCTAGCTACAGACAAGGTTGAGATCTCCTTTTAAGTATAAGAATACCTGTGTCAGGAGACCCCGCTCTCCCATGATTAGCATAAGTACATTTAGAAGTAAAACAGAAAATTTATAAGAATTTAACTCTTATGAAACCAAGTAACAAATTTCTTAATAAGTAAAAACAAAACAAAAATTAAAATGTGTGTGTGTGTGTGTGTGTGTGTGTGTGTGTTTACACCGGTACAATTATGAAATAAATGTAAGTAGCTCTTCTGTGTCCTCATAATCTAGGCTCTTTATCCATTTAGTTATTTTTATCTTGCATTCATGGTAAGTTAAGTAATGTATGTTAAGAATTTTGTTTATTTTATTATACAAGTACGAGGATTGTTTGTTGTATTGCTGTCTAGCAAAGCAGGTATTAATTGTGTTTAGAGGAGCAACAGAATAATTCCTTCCGTTATGTATGTTGGAAGGGTTTATTGGTAGCCTTTTGTGCGTTCTCAATATGCCGCGGATGACATACAGCTTGCTTACCGTGGTCATCTCGCTCGACGAGTAAAGCTGATCGGTGGGGAATCTGTGCGGTTTCCCACCGATCAGCTATGTATGTATGTCAATGATGCTGGAGGGACCATGCAATCCCGCACAGTGTGTCATAATAGGTACTCATAATAGCACCATCAGGCTTATCACTTATCATTCTTAGGATGATATTGGGACTGCCCCGCACCCGGCGCTCCAAGGATGCAGCGTCCCACGCATGGTTACATAAAAACATTCAACGCGAGCCTTCGCAAACATCCCGGAAGCACTACAGAAACGAGGCAGTCCCACTATCACCCGGAACGCGTTATTATATTGGACTCGAAGGGCCCTATAGGCCCGTTGCGAATAATGCACCCAGCATATGGGCCCGACTTAAAGATATTCAATATTGTTTTTTTTTTTTAAGTCCCATACTAAGCTCTAGGCTTGTATTATGGGTACTAGACAACGATATTAATACTTCATCATGTCAGCCGAAAGACGTCCACTGTTGGACATACGTCTCCCCCAAGGCTCTCCACTCAAACCGGTCTTGTGCTTTTCGCATCCACCGCTTTCCCGCGATCCTTACAAGGTCGTCACTCCATCTTATTGGAGGCCTACGCAGAGAAACCCCGAGCATAGCCCTCTCCATAGCCCTCTGAGTGACATTGAGCTTTCTTATGAGGCCCATTGTTAGCGCACACACTGGTCAAAGACTTTTGACTTCAAACACTCCGGTAATTTAGACGAAAAGGTGCTGCGAAGTTTCCCGAACGCTGCCCAGCTGAGTTGGATTCGACGAGTGACCTCTTTCTCAAAGTTGGACCTTACTTAAATATATTCTATTCTATTCTACTATATTCTATCCCCTGCGTTTCTTTTCGTTTTTAAACCAATCGCGTCACTGGTAGATCACGTGCCTCTTCGTTTTAAGTCATCTCTCAGTTAGCGTTATGCATCTTGGCTAGGGCCCCTTATATCGACTTCCGCGACTATATCGTGACTTCCGGGTGACATTTGATTGAAATAACCATATAATTTTATAGGGCAATTTGTTCGAGGTCTCATCAATGTTATATTTTTATCAAGGGGCTCTTCTGTACTCTAATATTATTACTAGTTATTGGCGCCATTTCTATTAAAATTTTAGCATTATTTCGTTTTACTTTGTTCGGAGTTTCGGACATTTCTGCCCCAGAATGATGGTTGGATAAAGCATCGGTCCCTCTCACACTCGCCTACTGGTCAGAAAGTGACAGCACACTCCGTCTGTTTCTCCATCTGTCCTAACTTTAAATAGCTGTATATTAAGAAAATGAAGATGGAGATCCTGATACAGCAAATACAAAAAATTGGTCAAGTGTGATTTGGGCTCGCTGATTCGATTTGAAATCGACTTACTTTACTTTATTACTTGTGCACCTGACCTTGTGCAGGGTCCGTCCGGGTTGGTACCACCATCTTATCCATTAACCTACCGCCAAGCAGCAGTGTTCGCATTGTTGTGTCCCGGTTTGGGGATAAGACAGCCGGTGAAATGACTAGCATAGAGGCATTCCATCTTAGTCCTCAGGGTTGGCAACGCATTCGCAGTCTTGTGAATGCGAATGTCTATGGGTCACAGTTTCCACTTACCATCAGGTGGCCTGTGTGCTCGTTCGCCTTCCCATGCCATAAAAATATATATATATAATATACATCGATCCCGACCGATTCGACTGGGGTATATTGAGAGCATCGCTTGTGAGCTCTACAATGACTGACATAGCCAATTTTCAGGGTTCCGTAGTCAAACCCTTATAGTTTCACCATGTCCGTCCGTCCGTGTCCGTCCGTCCGTCCGCAGCCTAGCTCAAATACTCATAGTACTAGAAAGCTGAAATTTTGCAAGAATATACCCCCTGTTCCACATATCCCTACTGGTCTATCCCTCCTGGTAGGGAAGAAAGGATTTTTTTTCCACATTTAGCTACTACGGGGGATACAATGATGTTTTATTTCCACACATTTCTACTAAGATAAAGTCGACGGAGCTCTGCTACTACAGAGCTCCTATTTCTGGATAGTTTGGCCCTCCGGGCCTGCTGCAAAACTAACATTATCTAAACCTTCCTCATATTTTTCAATGCGATGATATCAATTTCCTGAATTATTTTATCAGTAGAGATAAGTGGAAAAGTATTCCCCCCTAGTAGCTAAATGTGGAAAAAAAATCCTTTCTTCCCTACCAGGAGGGATAGACCAGTAGGGATATGTGGAACTGCCTGAATATACATACATATTAGTCACGCCAACAAAGTGGTAAAATAAAACATGGAAAAAAAAAGGTTTTTTAGTGTACCTAACCGCTACCTATGTCGATGTATAGGGATAACAGTTTTCCAACGGCAAAGTTACGTTTGTCGTGAGGTCAAATTTGTTTGTATTAACGGCTTCGGAACCCTAAACTGAGCATGTTCCGACATGCTCTTGCCCAGTTTTGTATTAAAGTTCGACTACATTCAACGCAAGCACAGATAACAGAATACAAGTACAGATACCCAATCTCATACAGCAAAAGCGTGCCGTCCTAATGTAGGCAATTCGGTAGGCAATTTTAGTCCCGTAGTTACACCAGTAGATGCCGTATCTGAGCCACCACTGGATGCTGGGAGCCTACCTAATAGTTTTAGTAACGTATCACCAGATGGCATTGACTTCAAGAATGAGACGTCAAGAAAATTGTTGACTTAAAATTAATATGTAATGGGTATAATCCTACCGGTGACATTGTGTTAGCGTTTTATTAATTCATAGGAACATCTGCCCTGATTAATGATGTCCAGGACAAATAGGAATGTTTTAATGACATGTTTGGGAAGTTTTTTGCTGACAATAAATAAAAGCAATAGGTAAAAATAACTGGTTTATTAGGTTTAAAGAATTTATTTTCTCATAAGAATTTTACAATTCACTTACAATGAGAATTAAGAATAAGTTAAAAATAGTTTGGTGAGCGTATTTAAGCGTGCGTATTTACATAAAAAGGAAATATCGCCTTCAACTTCAACTTTATCCGAATCCAACGAAACAAAGTTATACACTCGGCCTCAAAAAAATCGCACCTTTTGGTATGTTGACTTCAAGCAGCTATAAACCCTATTTAATCTAAGATAAGGTATGAGTGTGGGGCCTCATTTTTTCCTTTAATTAATAAAAATGTGATAATGATTACTAAGCTTAAAAAAAACGTTTTTCATGAAAAGAGGAAAAACATTTATTCACGCCAAAATTACACAATCTAAAAAAATAACAAAATTAAAAAATACAGTAAAACAAATTCTTAAAACGAAACTTAAAACCTAGGCTTACCTCCCCTAGCCCTAATTACAGCCTCCATGCGATCCTTCATTGACCTCACCAAAGTCACGATGCGTTCTTGAGGAATGTCACTCCACTCCTTGACGACGGCGTCCCGAAGCTGTTCAAGGGTGGCAGGGGCAGTATCACGAGACCGCACCCGGCGTTTCAGATCATCCCAAATGTGCTCTATGGGGTTCAGGTCAGGACTTCTCGCTGGCCACTGCATCACGGGGATCCCAACCTGATCCCGATTGTCCCGAACAATCAACGCCGTATGAGAGCGGTCGTTGTCGTGCATGAATGTGAATTCAGGTCCGACAAAACCAGCATACGGGACCACGTGGTCCTCCAGGATCTCTGTGATGTACCGATGAGCAGTCAGGGAGCCCTGGCCACGTCCACCTCCAGTGCGGGAGACGCACACAAGGTCGGTTTTGCCCGATTTTAAAGTTTATTAACTGTGCTTTCATATGATACTAATATTTGGTAGGGTACAATAAATAAGTTAAGAGCTTTATTCGCTTGAAGTCAAAATTTCAAAAGGTGCGATTTTTTTGACGCCGAGTGTAGTTTAAATGTTTGTACACAAACTGTCAGCGCGTTTTGATACTTCAATGGTTAAAGATAGCACGTTGTTCGTTCCGTGTTTGTACTAACCTTTTAATACACCGAAACCGCCAAAACAGTATTTTGTAATATTCATTTATATTCGTCAAGACATTATTTTCTCTATTGTTTTTTTGTTTTGAATATAAAAGAAGTATTTTGAGTATTGATTTTACGCATCAAACAAGAATTTGTACAAACGAAACGCTTGGGGTCTGTGAGTGCATAGTAGCACAGTATAATAAATAAACCAGTAAAGAAGCTACGAACAAATGCTCGAAACGACGCACTCACACAGACGCACGCCTCTACGAGACCGCTAAGAGGATTTGGCGGTGATGTCAGCCGCGTGTGTCGCGTCTAGACGAATGGGCTCCTTCGCATTTTACGTTCGTTCTTGAGAAAGATGCCACAAAAGTATTGCGTGGTATATACCCTCCTAAGACCCACCATACAATGAAATTGGTCAATGGAATATGAATCTATTATGGATGATCGTAAAGTAAATTTTCTGAATTGATCATTAATCATTGAAACAAAAGAAATACCACCTTACTTCCTTTGCACTAGATCTTTATTTCAATGGTCGTATTAGGTACTAATATTAGTACAAGGAACCTCAGGAGGATAAGGTTGTTTGAATTCGGCTTCTTCAAACCCGGAACTTTCATTTTTAAACTCTCTGCTGGTGTTGAAAGGTAAGAATAAATAAAATATTTAAAAAAAAAATGCTTTTTATAATACGATGACGTGTTGCAAAAGTAAAATTATAAAAATCGTTTAATTTCCCAGCGAAAATTCAAGAGAACTCGGGAGATTTTAGTCGGTTGTCAGTTGTCTGTATTTTACACTAATTACTTTAATTTACAAACTATTAAATTATTAAACGATATAAAATAATAAACATCTCTGCAATATTTGAACATTGAGTGTTTTTTTTTAAATATTTTTCTCGACCGTGGATAGGTCCTTCTTTGAGTGTCTACCATTGGTGTTGTCGTCTTAAAAATACTGTTTGAATTTGTTACTTTGGTTCGAAATGTAGAAATTCGGGAAACGGGGTCGCTAAATCGTGATATCGGGAGGGAAGAGCCGAAATCGGGAACTTTTGCAACACGTCTGACATTTTGTTTATTAGGTTATGAAATATGTCAAATAAGCATACTTCCTCTCGAATTTAGAAAAAAAAGAAACCGCCGCCTTGTTACACTTTGTGTTGTTCTACCTATTCCTTCCAAAATCGAAATCTGGGGATCTGTGTGGTCTCTGACAATGATTTTGTTGGCAGCATGAGAAAAAGTAGCCGCCATCTTGAACTCTTTAGTTATTCAACCGATTGCTTCCAAAATCGATATCTGGGGATGTGTATGGTCTCCGACAACTAATCTGTTGGCGGAATGAGAAAAAGTAGCCGCCATCTTGTTTTTTTTTATTATTCGACAGGCTGCTTTCAAAATCGATATCTGGAGATCTGTGTGGTCCTAACTCTCGAAATTGACACTTGAATTAGCCTGTCGAATAATAAAAAAGTTCAAGATGGCGGCTACTTTTTCTCATTCTGCCAACAAATTCTTTGTCGGAGACCACGCACATCCCCAGATATCGATTTTGGAAGCAATCGGTTGAATAAATAAATAAATAAATATGGCCTCTACTTTTTCTCAATCTGTCAACAGATTAGTTGTCGGAGACCATACACATCCCCATATATCGATTTTGGAAGCAATAGGTTGAATAACTAAAAAGTTCAAGATGGCGGCTACTTTTTTTCATTCTGCCAACAAATTCTTTGTCGGAGACCACGCACATCCCCAGATATCGATTTTGGAAGCAATCGGTTGAATAAATAAATAAATAAATATGTCCTCTACTTTTTCTCAATCTGTCAACAGATTAGTTGTCGGAGACCATACACATCCCCATATCGATTTTGGAAGCAATCGGTTGAATAACTAAAAAGTTCAAGATGGCGGCTACTTTTTCTCAATCTGCAACGGATTTGTTGTCGCAGATCACACGTATCGATTTTGCACTAACTAGCTGAGATACAATAAACAAGATTTTTTTTCAATTTTACAAAATGTTAATGGACAACCCTTAAACGCTCAATTGGAGCGTAGGTATTTATCTTGAAAAGTAGGCCTAGTTTCTTTACTGGTTTATTTATATACTGTGATAGTAGTTTCGCGATCCGTGATGGCACCATCTAGTGACAGTACCTAATAAGGCGTAGCAAGCTTGAAAGCTTATAAGTTTTTTATGAGTTAGATGGAGTTAATATAAAATTTATTGCTTATGCTTATTGTTAGGTCACTTTAATAGAAATAAACTACTTAGCAATAAACAATTCGGCTTTACCAGAGGTCGATCAACTATTGATGCGGCTTCTGTACTCATTAAATATATATATAACAGTTGGGAGAAATCTTGCGATGCAGTAGGAATATTTTGTGTTCACACAACCCTTATTTTAAAATTAGAACATTATGGATTGTCCAATAAAGCTATAAGTCTTATGTCTTCTTATCTGAGTGATAGAACTCAAACAGTTGTTGTAAACAAAACGCAATCTGATGGAGCTACAGTAAAAATAGGTGTGCCTCAAGGCTCTATTTTAGGTCCTTTTCTATTTTTAGTTTACATAAATGACTTACCACCAACAGTAGATAAACTTTGTGATATTGTACTTTTTGCTGATGATACTTCATTAATTTTCAAGGTAGACAGAAAATCCATAGACTACAGTAGGATAAACACCACTTTAATTAAAGTACTTAATTGGTTTACTAGCAACAATTTGCTACTAAATGCTAAGAAGACTAAATGTGTTAGGTTCGCTTTGCCTAATGTTAAACCGTTAGATTCTAGTATTTTTATAAATGACGAGTGTTTGCAAATCGTAGAAAAGGCAGTTTTCCTAGGCATAACTATAGATAAAAATTTGCAATGGAGTCCCCATATAGCTGTACTGGCAGGTAAACTAAGTTCGGCAGCTTACGCCGTTAGGAAAATTAGACATCTAACCAATATTGAGACAGCTCGCCTAGTTTATTATAGTTATTTCCATAGTGTCATGTCGTACGGTATTCTGGTTTGGGGTAAGGCAGCTGACATACAAACTATATTTGTGTTACAAAAAAGGGCCATTCGTTCTATTTACAACTTAAATTCCCGTGACTCGCTGAGAGAACTTTTTAAGGAAATTAATATCTTAACTGTAGCGTCTCAATTTATTTATGAGAATATTATTTATGTTATTAATAATTTAGATTCTTTCACAAAAAATTCTGATGTACATAATTTCAATACTAGAAATAAAAATAAAATCGCTATTCGCAAATTCCGCGTTCGTAAAGTATATAAATCATTTGTTGGTCAATGCATTCATTTCTATAATAAATTACCTGACATAGCTTTAAAGCTACCCTTTACAGCACTTAAAAATTACTTGAAAAAGTCGTTAATGTCTAAAGCGTATTATAGGATCGAGGACTATCTAATAGACAAAAATGCTTGGCCTAAACCCGAAACTTAATATTTTTTATTTTTTTCAAATTCAGTAACTTTGTCTTGTCTAGGGGACACCGTTGATGTAGGAAAACATATCAATCTTATGTGGTCGTCTTGCAACGTCTTATATACTTACACCTAGGTAGGTGTTCTCTTTTTTTTCTTCTCCCTCTATCTCTCGCAAGATTTTGGTGTGTTTTCCTGCTGAAACTACGCAGCTTATTTAATATATATTTTTAATTTAATATTTATAGATTTATATAATGCTAGACTAAGTATACCATTGTAACATTAAATATATTTAAAAAATGACTGACTGCCGAGTTTCTTGCGGCGTTTCTTCTCAGCAGTGGTCTCCTCTTGTGAAGCGCTGGTAGATTCTTGACGTGTAAAAGTGCCCGTGTGGCCTACTTACTGAATAAATGTCTTTTATCTTTTATCTTTATTGCATTTATTAAACTTGTAAAATATACCCTACTTTATGTAGAGAAGGATGTTTTTGATGTAATTAAGGTACGTTGAATTTATTAAGGTGCAAAAATCATAAAATCTTCACGATTACTGATTCAAATGTTTCGCTCGATACCTGTGACGCCATCTATGAGTTTATTAAAGTAATAATTATACGTTGTTCGAGTTGGGAGGCCATGACGCAAGTCAGCACCCCTCCGATATAATTGTATTGAATGGCCGCAGGGGTACGGGGCTTGAGCTCGTCTCGCTTTACATCGAGCTCCTCACGTCTCTTCCTTTCGAACTCGGACGCCTTAGTGCTTACTGTATGCCTCCAAGAAGGCCGGTCTGCTGCCAATGCCTCCCATTGTGACGGGTCAGAATCAGAATCAGAATTTCTTTATTTGTACAACAAGAGTAACAGGATGTTACGATGTTAAATTAGGTACATATCTTGCCCTACCATAAAATGGTGTGCATTTTTTTTTTATAAATAGCATTTCATAAAATAAAAATCAAAAACGATTCAGAATTCAAAATATCCTCATATTAATCAATAAATAGTGTTATTGCATATTGTTCTTATTTGTTACAGTTATGTTCTTCTTATGTACTTTCATCATTTATAAACTCACTAATGGTATAATAACATTTGTTGACTTGTAATAGGAAAAAAATATCTTAAATAAATTCATACAACTATCTCTTATGTGTTTAGGAATTTAATTTAAAATGTTAGAAGCCATGCCGAAGAAACTCTTTTCAAACATTCCTGTGTGGGCTCGTTGTGTACGTAGTACGTTAGTCTAGTCGTCGTAAGTTATGGCACATTGGATTTTCTTCGCATTGGAATAGATCTGGATAACAGGGCTATTTCAAAGATATAAATTGAGGGAAAAGTCAACAGTTTATATTTCAAGAAATAAAAATTACAGCTATCAATTGGACGAAGTCCGAACGTTGCCCGAAGATGTATATCTTCTGTGTATGTATGTGTATATAATAATACCTACTGTACGGTGTACGGAACCGGTGCGCGAGTCCAACTAGTACTACCTACACCGATTTATTTTTTCATACATTATAAAAAACCTTGATATCAAAAATACGTTCAGGAGGCTCGTCCATTTCAACCTTGAGTTACTCCATACAAGGAAACAATTATGCGCAGACGCATCTTTTTGCCGCACGCCGCAGCGCGCAGTACACATATTTGGTGCAGTAGGACTATATCCATGTCCTTAAACTCCATGTCTTCCCATGGAAGTGTTTAGAGGCGACTAAGGGAATAAAGCCTTGCAGTACTGTTAGGCGATGGGCTTGCAACCTGTCACTAAGCTACACGTGGTAAACTTCTAAAGTGGCCACCTCTTCCCGTTAAGCTGACTTCTCAAAGTGTAACTGTTATTAAAGTTGGTTACGTTTTCCATAACCTTACTTTTACTTGTGGGAGGACCTTGTGCAGGCTCCGTCCGGGTTGGTACCACCATCTTATCCATTAACCAACCGCCAAGCATCAGTGTTTGCATTGTTGGGTTCCGTTTTGGGGATAAGACAGCCGGTGAAATGACTAGCATAGAGGCATTCCATCTTAGTCCTCAGGGTTGGCTGTGCTTTTGCAGTCTTGTCATTCGTTTGCGGATGTCTATGGGTCACAGTTTCCATTTACCATCAGGTGGTCTGTGTGCTCGTCTGACTTCCTATGCCGTAAAAAAAAAATGTCTACAAAAATGCATCGTCCGATTCCAAGGAAATTGTTTAGTTAATTAGAAAGCATAATAATAGTAATGTAATGAGGGCGCCACTGGACGCTTGGCGTTTTATCGGTGCAGTCTCGGGTTATGGTATTGTTTATAAATTGGCCGCCATCAAGTTTATAAGAGCTATCATAACGTTGAGAATACGATAACAAGTCAAAAGCAATATTTTTTGTCGTTGTAGAATAGAGGCCATGTATTATGGCTATCTTGGCGTTTCTCTTTTATTTTTTCTATGGCATAGGAAGGCAAACAGGCACACAGGCTGGGTGGCGGTCTGGTCGCATAACAACTATTGTCATAATATCGATTGTCATAACACTTTACGCATAAAGTTGATGCTCATAATTTTTTTTTGGCATAAATTATACTAGGCATAATTGTTCCTTGTCATAATTGTACGGAGTCATAATTGGTTTAATCATAATGTAGAAAGGCATACATTTATTAAGTCAAAATATTAATATAATATAAAGTTAGTGCCAAAACCGACTCGGATCGCAGATAGGTTAGGGTTATTTTTTTATAAAAGAGCGGAAAAAGTTTATTTATAAAGCCATACCATTATAAAGTATGGTTAAATAATTTTATGCGCATCAAATTTATGCGCGTTACACAATATGTTCTTAAACATTATGATTAAAAACTTTATGCGCATAAATGTATGACAATTTACAGTTATGCGCAAAGATGAGTATGACGAATCCTTGTATGCCCATCAAAAATATGACTTTAAACTTTATGAAACCCGACCCCTACCCACACAGGCCACCTGATGGTAAGAGGAAACCGTGACCCATAGACATTCGCATTCACAAGACTGCAAATGCACTGCCAACCCTGAGGACTAAGATGGAATGCCTCCATGCTAGTCATTTCACCGGCTGTCTTATCCCCTAACCGGAACACAACAAAGCGAACACTGCTGCTTGGAGGTAGGTTAATGGATAAGATGGTGGTACCAACCCGGACGGACCCTGCACAAGGTCCTCCCACAAGAATCATGGAGGTGACAGTGGCTTCACTAAAAGGCAAGCTTATCCAAGTATTCCTCAAGAGCTAACTTAGGTACCTGTGTTCAGTTAAACATCGAATCGAATTCTCAACACAATAGCAAAAACAATGGCGTGGGAATTTTCATTGTAAACATCCTCCATTACGTGGCGTCATCTACTTTATAAAATATTTGCATTTGAATCTCTTGTTGGGTCGATTTTGTATATCATTCAGCAAAATCTTTCAATTTCTTATTATGGACCCGGATTTCAAGTGCTGTAATATTTTCGTCATTAGATGGGTTTAAAAATATATTTTCGAGTAAAATTTGGTACAGAGTAAGCGAGACAAAATATTAAAAAAACGGAACGGATCCCTTCTAGTTTATTTGTCGCGAATCACATAGAATTTGCGCGGTGGACGCGAAAAGCACAAGAACGGTCTTATTAGTGGAGAGCCTTGGGGGAGGCCTATGTCCAGCAGTGGACGTCTTTCGGCTGACATGATGATGATGATGATGATAGAATTGTGGCAACAAGGAACGATTTTTTGCTGACGTAAATATGTTTATGTGTTTTTTCAATCCTAATGTAGCTTCGTAGGCTGGGTCTGGGCACTACCAATTTGATAGTCTAAACGCGTCGTGCGTAAGCCATTATTTTTATCTTCCAGTAAAATTTGTAAAATTTTACTTGTTGCAGTACAAACCCCTGCACCGACCAGAACCACCTGTTCCTCGTACCTGGGGCGGTCACCGCTGGCAGCAACTCCCGAGCCTGCCTGTCGCGATTCCACCCCGAAGGTCCTGCTCTTGTGACCCTCACGCTCAGAGCTGAGGGGCAGGAGACCACGGCTACAAGGGAACTGCAACCTGGTGAGATATGAGCTCGGCTATTGGGTGAGAGTGAAGCCAATTTTTTTTTGTGAATTATGCAATTTTAGCTAAATGCAAATCTCCTTGATTTACACGACGAGACGCATGAGTTGACAAATGAGTTGTTTTTTTTTTTTTTTTTATATGGCGTCTAGTTGCCGTCATATTGATTTTTTATTACTGCCATATCTTTAGTGACACTAAAAAGATTAAGACAAATCGATTGATATAATAATCATCAAAATCTGTCCACGTCACGCGACAAAGGATTAAACATACATTTTTTTTTATGTCTTAGGAAGGCAAACGAGCACACAGGCCACCTGATGGTATGTGGACACTGTGACCCATAGACATTCGCATTCACAAGACTGCCAATGCACTGCCAACCCTGAGGACTAAGATCATGCTAGTCATTTCACCGGCTGTCTTATCCCCAAACCGGAACACAACAATGCAAACACTGCTGCTTGGCGGTAGGTTAATGGATAATATGGTGGTACCAACCCGGACGGACCCTGCACAAGGTCTTCCCACAGCTAATTTAAAGGCAGAAAAACACATTAACCTCCTCCTTCGGCAGTTGGGTAAAAATTACCCTCATTTGGCTATACTGAACACAACAGAAGCCATTAATATAATATAATGCATTGTTGTGTTTCGGTGTCGGGTGAAGAGAACCGGTGATATTACTAGTCTAAAGGCATTCTATCTTAGTTAGTCCTCTGCAGGGCATTTGCAGTCTAAGGCCCGTATTAATAAACTGATCTCGACTTTCATGCCAGTCTCAAGATACGTCAAAAATGACAGTTTTCTATGGATTGACGTATCTTGTGACGGGCATCTCAGCCAAGATGAGTTATTAATACGGCCCTTAGGGTTGCGGTTTTAAGATAGTTTTCAGAATACTAATGTGTATGGGTCTCAGATTCCACTTATTATCAGGTGGCCTGTGTGCTCATTTGCTTTATCTTTGTAATATCGTTGGTGAAACTGCAATACCGCGTAACTAACGACTTCAATGAGTTGCAAAATGTACCTTACCGATTACGTGCTAAGGTGTATTTTGCACCTTATTTCATTTGCTAGTTACGCGGAATTGTTGTATCACCAACGATAAAAAAGTTCGATTTTGGGTGTTAAGAGCCTCAGACGCGTACCTAGATGATGATGATGATGATGATGACAACGACGATGACGACGATGACGATGATGATGATGATGATGAATAATTATATAGTATAATTACGACTCGGTTAGCCTAGATGCCTGGTCACTAGACCCTGGCTTAGAAGCCAGCGTCAGGTTTGATTATCAAATAGGTATGAATCGTGTGTTATTGCACAAGCATTTGTTCCTAAATCTTGCATGATCGTGCTCTATCGCCCATAGAACAAGCAAGAGCTTAGTACGGGGCTAGGTGAATTGATAAGAGATTGTTCCCGATTGTTTTTTTTCTGGTCGCAGGCGATGGTGGCTGCGTGGACCTGCCTGTCCCGATGTTGCCTAATACCAAAGCTGATCTGCTCGTCAGTGTAAGGTGAGGGTACTCTACAATAATTCCGAAGAGTCATAAATCATAAATCACTCATTTGTTTGTCCAGCATAGGTTTATATATACCTATAGATCATTAATACAGTAATGGTTATGTCCCTTTATGTGGTACCGTGGGGTTGAATTAAAATAAGTACAGCATTCAGCTTACGGAAAAATAAAAATCGGACGAATGAACATTCGTAAAAAAAAAGGCTCCAAACTGACCCATCCCAACCCATCAAATTAAACGTCTAGTCATAGACAACTGTCTATGAGTTCTATGACGCATCTTAACATGAACATGTCCCCCGGGCTTCTCTACACGGTAAAACTATATCGCCTTTGGCATGTTATCGTATTGTTATCAACTCAGCCAATACTGTCAAGTAAATAAGAGCTGCGAAAAGCACAAGACCGGTCTGAGTGGAGAGCCTTGGGGGAGGCCTATGTCCAGCAGTGGACGTCTTTTGGCTGACATGATGATGATGATGATCAGACCTAGGAATATACGGGGCAAAATTAAATGACAGCTAGGGATTGCCGGCATCGATAAACTCAATTATCGATGCTTTTTACCATATACTAGTGATCGCCCCCAGCATTGTTTGTAAGTGTGTATTTTTTAATTTTTTACTTCCCCCCCTACCACTTCCACAGAAAATTAAGTCTTTTAGCCACCTGAAATGGATTCATCATACGAGACGGAGAAAATGAACACCCGAAAATTTGGAACAAATTCTGATCGTTTACTTTAACAGTAGTAAATAGGACAGTAATTCTGAAATACACAATGAGGAAAAAAAATTAGATGGTTATGAGTGAAGGTTCAAAAATCCTTTTAAAATATAGAATAACCATAATTATGTTGCTATTTTGTTTTATTTTCACACTTACAATAAATATTTTTACAAACAAAACTTGGAGTGATCACTAGTAATATGGGAATAGCATCGATAGTTGAGTTTATCGATATAGGCAATCCCTAGCTGTCATTTAATTTTGCCCCGCATATTCCTAGGTCTGATGATGATGCGTCCTTGTCTAGCCAGGCTGAAAAGAATAGAAGAGAAATAATAGCTATCGGACCGTGACAATACGATACCAATAGGTGTAACGATCACTTATACACTTCCGTCGGTTTATTGACTTCTCGAAATAACTTGCATACATGCAACAATAGATACTTTATCGCTTTAGTTTGGGTCTCCCCTTACGCGTTAAAAAGCCATTATAATTTAGTGAAGCGTCTATCGAAAATTGTTATGATAAATTGATATTTGATAGAATTTTCAAAGTAGATTAATTAATGTGATGACTCTTAATAAAACCAAGATCGATGCTGTGTAACTTAAGATGGCTTTAACTTATAGCGTCCCTTTCTTTAGTCGAAGGTTATAAACAAGAACAATAAATCAATAGATCGTAGCAAGTGGAAAGAAGTGGTCTCTGAATACCCCTCTGGGAAACAGGTGTGATTTAATGTACACTCTCGGTCAAATAATACGGGTCAGAGTGCGTTTTTCATACAAACGAGGCTATTTCGAAGCCTTGGTTCCTGGACACAGGCATGTTTTGAGTGAGGTTTAATGGTGGATACTCCGAGGTTAAACAGTGGAGGTCAAAAGTGCTTAAGATACCTAACAGATCGCACAATCAGTTAACACCACAGCGAGAGAGCATGGGTCAGCATTTGGATTTCCTTACATTTTATTGCCATTTTATATGTTTTTCTGAACATGCACAATTCCGGCGTTAACCGCAGATTCAATCCGTTGGGTATCTTAGGCAATCTGGAAGTCCTGTATCGATGCTCGGGGTGCCCATCATCAGATTTCACTAAAAGCATCTCCTGGCGAGGAACCAAGGCTTCCAAATAGCCTCTTTAGTATGAAAAACGCATTCTGACCCGTATTATTTGACCGCGAGTGTATGTATACATATATGTAATAAATCAATACAATATTGCGTACTCTAAACAAATAATAGTAGATTATACACCGAGGGTATAAAGTACTGTTTAATGTCTCGGGCGCGATATTGAATCCTGAGCAAATTGGGCACTCCAGATGTAACTCCCGAGCGTAGCGAGGGTGATACGAGTTAATTCCTGAACGAAGCGAGGGAATTAAAACGGAGTGCAGAGTGCAGCGAGAGATTCAAGCTCACCCAAGATGAAGACAGCTTTATCGCAAAGGAGAATACTCTACTTTTCTCACTATAAAAAGCAAGGCTACTTACTAGAAACAACGTTTTATTAAAACTTAAATTGAGTACCTTATTTAAAAAATAAACGTACAAATTGTAATTTCTCATAGTAATTCAAATATCATAATTAACCATACTACTGTACTGAAACTCATTAGTTAGCCGATGGCTATAATAACTTACTTTAGGTGAGGTTTCGAGTATGTTGTGTGAAAAATATTTTATCAATCTAAACAGATACATTTAACGAGTTCTTCCTTATGTTTAAAGTCCGTCATTATAGCTCACTATGCAACTTAAACCCCTAACCTTGAGCTTTTTGCTCGCGCGAATTCTTCATAAGCTTGTATGGAAACTTGTATTGAGGAATCTGCTCAGACGTCCTTCGACAGGACTTTTTAGTGAGTGCTATACTTAGCAGAGATACCTATACGAGACGGTTGACAATTAAACCACGATGATTAAAAACAATATGGTCTATTATTTTGATATTTATTGTTGAAATGCAATACACATTAAACCTCTAAGTATATGTTTTATCAGTTCTGACCCACCATGGAACGATGTCACAGTGACATTATAAAACAATTTGTGTCACACTTATTACGACTTGAATCGTAACGCTACTGTGACACAGTTCTATAGCGGGTCAGTGTTTCATTAAACTGATGGTACGTTACAAAAACCTTATAATCAATCAATCAGTACAAGAACAAAGACTGACAGAATTTAGGTAGCAAATATTTAGTTAAATGACGTAAAATGCACCAAACTACGACATAATACAAGAACGACGGTACAAGCGACTGAGGGTCCTGCCAAGCTACGTTGCATTGCACCTCAGAAATCACTAGTTAGATTAGACATGCCTATTTCCGTATTTTTGCGCATTTACACGGGTCTTTTTTAATTTCCCAAAAAGTGGTTTCCCATCGCAGTTGATTTACTTTTATGTAGCCACATGTTTGTGAAAAATAACCTAACCTAACCTTATAGACGTCGATACCCCAGACATAAAATAAAAATAATGTAAAATGCTTATTGGGATTAGGGCTTATTTCCAAGTTTCCAACGGAAGAACAGCGCTGCCGCTGCCTTTATTGCCAGCATAACGCAGAGTTGAACCATTTCGAGACATCATGCCTCTTGTCTATGTCGATATTTTCTTCCTTTTTGTATATCTATTTGGCACGAATAAATTTCTGTTCACAGATACCTTGAATCCCGATGCACCTGGACCCAATCCGTGACCATCCGCATCTCCAGTGGTAGGCTTATTGTGCTGCTGACAGAACGAGCCAGATATAGACCTGGAGATACTCTTCGAGTGCGAGCTATCGTGTTGAAGGCTGACCTGAGTCCGGTCCATGGAAGCGTAAGTGTCTATCGTCACGCCAGCCAATCATGTTCACTGTATGTCAAAGGTCTTCTCGAAACATCCCCACTGCAAGTTCTGTCCTTATGGAATCCAGATTTATAAGAACTTCGATCTACCTTACGAGCGTCTGTGGGTGATTGATCAAGTGTTAAATTCTTCTGGGTATGCTTTAATGTAATATTATTATTATTCCTCTTTGAATAGCCTTTTACAAGTTTTAATTCATAAGTCAATAAGTCCAGTCTGTGCGGGTTGGTACGTTACAAAAGCTGGTGCATAGTTTTTTTTTAAATCTACATTGTTAACTAATGGAGTCCTAATATAAATCCAACTTTTCGACCTAAGGGAGAAGCGTTAATCTTAAAAAATTACAACTCATTCCTCATTTTCTGGAGCTGCCATCCCAGGGAAGATAACATAAAGCAAATAGTCGTCAATCATAGTAGTTGCTGGTAGTTCTGGTAGGTTATTATGACATAACTACACAGTTCTGTTTACGTCGTCCGTAAAGCACAGAGCTATAGCAGTTATATAGCTCTGTCCTCTGGCTCTGCTCACAAAATAAGCAAGATTATAAACCTGAAGATACTCTTCAAGGAGAAGCCATATAGTGTTGGAGATACTGATTCCAATTAATGGAAGTGTAAAATTCCTTATTAGATCCCTGGCATGTAAAGTTCTTCGACTTAATGACAGTCTACACTCAAAATTAAACACCCACAATTAATTTTAATACTTATGTATCTACGTTTTTGTAGTGGTATTGCTTAATCGAACGTGGCCGAATACGGATGGCTCCTATGGCGAATGCTACACGCAAGATCCATGTTTCGGTCCGTCAATATAAACTGTCGGATTACGATATTTATTGACGTGTAGGATAATGCATTGACGAATCACAGTATCACGTCACGATATGTATTGCTGGATTTCTGGAAATCCTTGTGATCTAATCCCAGATGAGAACCAGATATTTATATTTATCTTGAGTGTGGTGTCGCGCGTCAATCACCGTCACAGGGTGTTGGTGCCGGCCGAGAATAGCACCACCCCACCTCTTCCCGTGGGTGTCAAAAGAGGCGACTAAGGGATAAACCGGAGGATGGGCAGCAGCGTCCTCCGCGGACTACATGAAGGGTCCACGGAAAGAACATGTCTAGTCACATTAGTAACTTTTAGAGATATCGCGATTTGAAAGTTAGGAACAGTGTCATTTTGTACGTAATTTTCGTGTAGAGGTTTTTTTAAGAGTGAAAAGATACAAGTTATATGAAGATGACTAGACATGTTCTTTCCGTGGACCCTTCACATGGTATAACTGCGGTCGCCAACCCGCATTTTTCCCCCCAACTTGGGGGAGGTCTATGTCACGCAGTGGACGTCTTTCGGCTGACATGATGAGGGTCCATCACTGCCTCGTATAAGGAACGCTTCAGTACTGATACGATCCGTTGATGGTGTAGGGTGTGCTGCGATCCGGCCCGAGATACATAAGTAAATATCATGATAATTATCACAACATTTATTGACGTGTAGCCTTCGCCATTAGATTAAAAGCTCGATACTTCCAATACAATTTCAAATCGTCGGAGAAACTGCAAAACCGCGTAAGTAACATTTTAAATAAGGAGCAAAATGCACCTTTTTAATAACACGGTAAGGTTTATTTTGCTCCATGATAAATTTGTTAGTTACGCGGTTATGCTGGATCACCGACGAAATGTCTGATGTACCTAAAGTATCTTTAGGGCCGATTTAGGCCAAGCGAACGAAGAAGAAATTTATGCATTACCTCTAACGTTCTGTTTGTAAAAATAAAGACAAAACATGTTCTCTTCGGTGGGTCTAAACCAGGGGTTCCCAAAGTAGTCCAGGTGGACCCCCAGGGGTCCACAGGAGACTCGACGGGGGTCTACGTTGGCGTGACAAAAAAATGGGGGTTCACAATTCGTAAGTGGGGGTCCACGAAAATGTATCTGGTTTCGATAGTAAAGAACGAAAACAGATACTATTTTTAGTGCTATATTTATAGCCTGGATGACTGATAAATACAAGCTTTATTACGCTGCTCCTCGATTAAAATTTCGAAAAATTGAACTGACATTTTATAAACATTACACCATTTGCCTCCAAAACTTGTCGACTGCAAGTCTGCAACAAATCGCGAGCGAGCTGTTCGACAAGCGATCAATATTCACATTTTTTGCCGAGTTTTGGGAATATGGTAGAAATGTGGTTTAGGGGGGTCTACCAGAACTAGTCCACTTTTGAAAGTGGTCTATGAGAAAAAAAAGTTTGGGAACCCCTGGTCTAAACGCACCGTCATAGCCTCGCAAGGCCCACCATACTGCAAAATGGTTTTTTATAACTGGGACTTTGAATCTACAATCAAGGGAATAAAGTTCAATTGCGATTGTTCGAAAATGCCATTTTCAGTTAATGAACACAGGAAAATAAACCTTATTCTTATTGCAACAGAGTTCAAAGTAAATTGCCTTGATTATGTTCATCCTATTGCACACTGGGCCTTACGAGGTTAATATACAACAAAATCGTTTGCTGCCGTCTGTCCCTCTGTACTAGGGAATGCAAATAACCGGTTATAACCGGTATTAACCGGTTATAACCGGTATTAACCGGTTAACCGGTATTAACCGGTTATTTTTATACAAAAACGGTTAATAACCGGCTAAATTGCATTCCCTGCTCTGTACTGTGTACGCTTAGATCTTTTAAACTACGCAACGGATCTTATTTATTTATTTGGAAGGTTCGCCAACAGATATAACACCATTAACTTAATTTTTAACACGTTCACGGACAGTACGTCGAGAGACGTAAACTGAGACCCTCGTGATATGGCACTACGGCTGTGGCCGGTGTGTTTAATCTCATCAAAAACGGAACTCCGTCCACGGCCGGCTATTTCCCATAGCATTTATAGGAAGCGCGGACTCTGTGCCGTTTTTGGTTTAAACACAAGCCGCTAGTGACACAGCAAAAAAACTCGAGGGCAACCTCAACCTCATGCACTACTCTTAAACGGGAACGACGCGTGTTGCGGCACATCACGGCTGTGGAGTGTGGACGTAACGGCTGTGGACGAGCTGCCACATTAGGTAAGATTTTTATTGTACTAAATTACATACATATATTTTCCGTCATAAAGTGGCACAATGTTTGACAAACGTTAAATGTGGCAGTTCGTCCATGGCCGTAGAAATTTTTGTATGAAATTTATTTGTGCCATATCATGCAATTTCGAGGATGGTGTGTCCGTGAACGTGTTAAATTATATGTATAGGGAAGAGTGACAGGGTGTTTACCCGATTGTAGACAAACTCAGCTTGCGTAAAACAATCGCATTTGTGCCGATGCGGCTCAATAACACACTAACACATTTAGCAGGCTAAGTACTAGGCTAAAAAAGGAACTATAAAGTCGCAAGTAACCTTGCATAACATAACACAATTAACAAAATATGACAATGATAAAAACATTAAAAAACAATTAAGGGCTTAAAAAAACAAATAAATTCGAACCACTTGGATATTAAACTACTTCTTTATAATATGGATTAATCTATCTACTCAGTTTCCATTTTAATGCGGTTTGCATCAATGGATAGCGTAATTCCAGAGAAATGTTTTTATGTATAAAAATCTGGTTAATGTTTAAATGGTGTTACAGAAAATTCAGATAATCTGAAGCGAAGCGAGGGCCGGTCGCTAGTTTACTTATATTATACTCGTACCTAATGCTTATAAGACTTGTACAAAATAGGATGTTTCTTCTCTCCAAGTTTCTTCAAACAGTTGTTTTAATAAAAACGAGCCCCTTAGAACCCTTATAGTTTCGCCATGTCCGTCCGTCCGTCCGGCCGTCCGCAGCCTAGCTCAGAGACTCTTAGTACAACAAAGCTGTGATTTGGCATAATTATACATATTAGTCACGCCAAAAAAGTGGTAAAAAGAAACCTTGTAAAACATTTTTTTTAGCGTTCCTCCCCTGCACCTAACGTGGGAATGTATTTTTCTAACGGCAAAGTTTTTAGTAACGGCTTCGGAACCCTATACTGAGCATGCACGATCACACCAGACTTGATCTCAATCGGACGGAACCCCCACAAGGTCCTAGCACCACTTAAATGTTCGAGTTGATAACCATATGCCAACTGACCTGGCGTTGTCAACATGGACATGGAACAATGGCCGTTGCGCCAGCGTGTCCTCCCATTAAGGTAAACGCGCCTATAAGGGGACGGTAGGCGGTATGCAAATCATTTGTATATTTATTTAACTCTTTAATGCGTATTAAGCCCATTTCACTTTGTTGAATACTTATTCTGATGAATCGAAAAGCTTCTTTTTCGAACTTATTTTGCTGCCTTTCTCCTAAGAAGTATCTGAAGATACGCCCTTATTACATACGAATTACATGACTAACATGACAGTGACAGCTCACTAGAGTTGACAATAAGAAAAGAATAGAAAAGGAAAAAATAATTATTTGTGACAAACAGACAAACAAACCGCAACAAAATACCGACATAGACAAAATACCTGTTGTGACGAAATTTTTTTTTTTTATATTTTGTGACACGTTGTATTTATAACGGCTAAGGATTCTAGCGGCAGTAGAGTTTGGCTGTCTGAATAATGTAGTGATACTTTGTTAGGTTCACGGTCACGCCTACTTGCAACGTTGGGATAGTTCATATTTTTATAATTACACTAATTCGAAAACCATTTCGAGGAATAGGGTTTTAAAGCCGTTCTGCCTTATTAAGTTTTTGATATATTATTCTTTTACGGATATTTCAACAAAAGTATATTTAACCGTTGTTTGACTCGTTTTCGGTATGAAGGCCTTTTAGGTGTATCTTACGGGTTAGGCAAAACCGCTTTTATCATTAGATAATCATTTAATTGTTGTAATTTCTTAGAAAATGCCAACCCAAGTTTAAAATAATCATGTCATCCATAAAATGCCTGCTAAATAATTAAAGATATTTAAACAAAACTATTAGGTCAAATACTAAATGAATGAAATTGGAACTTTAAAATTACCTATTACGTATTTCCAATTGGAATGTAAAAACCGGGAGTTATTTTTTAGACCATCTAAATTCTAGTTGTTATTGTACAGGTTTTCAAAATATCCCTTCATTCTTTTGATATTTTGTAATGTGCTGCGTTCTGATACATTGCAAAATATCACAGTAAATATAGGGATATGATGCTTAGACCTTTTTGATTATGTTTAGCTAAGTTAAAAATAAAAACAAAAAACCCGACTGTAGTAAAAAAAACAACTGAAAAGCGAGAAAAAAGCTATAATATTATCTTTTTTGTTTGTAAGCAATGAATTATAAAATGTAAGTATTTTCTTGAAACAAAAAACATTTGGATTAATAGCTTGTCCCCGCCTGCAATACCTTTTCCACTATTCAAGTTGTATGTATATTGGTATAAATTGCATTACTTGTTAACGAGGTATCAAACAAAAAATCATTGCATGGTACACTATAAGTATTCACCTATGTATGTTTGAATGTAAACACTTTATTATACAAACAAAAAAGATAATATTATAGCTTGTTTCTCGCTTTTCAGTTGTTTTTTTACTACAGTCGGGTTTTTTGTTTTTATTTGAATAATTTAGTTTATTTCACATTTTTTAGTTTTTATTAATAAAATAGTGGTTTTAATAATATAACCAAATGTTAAATGAGCTCTGGAGCTCGATTTTTTAATGTTTTAGTTTTTTTTTTTTGAGACGTTGAAGCTCTTTTAAAGAATAGGGAATATGCATGTTTTTTTTTTACAGCTTCAAATGAAGCTGATTCATGTAACAAACAGATCACAAAAATCATTTTTTGAATAACTATAAAAATAACCAAGATATAAGCCAACAAAGATTTGTTCCTATCTCTTTCTAGAAAAACGGAATTTTACATGGAGTTTATATGGCCGCAGTGCACAATGACGTCACGGTGCACATCGGATCTCTCTGTCTAATTAGAAGTTTGAAATGCTTATAACTTCCGTATTTCTTGACCGATTTTAATTTTAATTTCCGTTTTGGTGATCTCTTTTACGGTATTTTCATATTTTGATGAGAAATGCGATTTTTAAAATCCATGCATATTCCCTATTGGTATCATGTGGTCGATTTAACAACTTTTTGGGATCAAGGACACTGATAGCCAACCCAGCTAGTGTTTTTACTCGGCTGAGAGCAACGTAAGCTTGACCCTTTGCAAAAACATGTGAGCTGAGGTCCACAACGGCCTTTTCGAGAGTGGTGCCTTGTAGCTTATGGACAGTTACAGCCCAGCAAAGTATTACCGGCAACATCCTTCGTTCAATTTTTCCTTGTCCCCTAAGCGCATCAAAGTCGATGGTGCAGGGCTCAATCCGTACACCTATTCCTGGTATAAGCGGATTGCTTTGCTAAATTATAATTCGAACAGATTGTAGATACCTACTTAGACCGAGAAATTGAAGTAGGTATAAATCAACTAAACTTCTCTTAATCTCTAACAATTTAGTTCCTCAACGGTCAGTACGTCATACGTACGCATTAGGTAGGTATTCGCCAGCAATTTATACTATAACATCAATGTGCATTAATCAAGTATGTAGTAGGTATTCGTGAATTATTAATTATTACACTACTTTCTTAATGGTTTATATTGTAGGCGTTTACAGCTCAACAAGAAATATTTATTACTTAACATTTAACGTCCTTTTTGATTTCCCTGTCTAAATGGCAGCATCAAAGTATTATAATGTATATATATTTGGAATGGGCTATTTACTAGCTTTCATTTGAGACCCATATTGCTATAATAAACATTTTTTTTTTTTAAAACCCCCTCTTTTTTTTTACAGACGCCATTTTGAAATATTATATACTCTATGTCACTTCGGCAATTAAGACGAATCGAATGACACCTAGTATGTTAAAATCGGTCAAGCCGTTTAGGCTGCAGAGCGTGCCCAGAAATAGACATACATACATACATACATACATACATACATACATACATACATACATACATACGCTCGAAAAACATAACCCTCCTTTTGACGCAGTCGGGTAAAAAGCAAAAGCACGCAACTTACACTGTGCAACTGGGTAATCTCTGCACATTTGTTAATTGCGAAGGCTTCTAGCCTTAACCCATTAGATACCAGTGCCTTTCAGAAACTTAGTGAAAATCATTCTCATTCTGTGGGGTCTGGTCTGATCACGCTTGAAAGGGCCTGTTATTCAGTTAATTATTTTAATTATCGGTCCTGGCGTAGAGACCTCGTCATGTTGTTCTCCTAGTCATTATTAGGTATTTTATTTATATTTTATTGACCTTACATTTGTAATGATTTTATTTGCGTTAGTTTAAAAAAAAAAAATTACCTTGTAATGTAATTTAGATACTTTTAAGTATTATTGTAATTAATAATAGAAAAAAAATTACCTTCTGCTGGAGTTTCTTGCGGCGCTTCTTCTCCGCAATGATGGTCTTGTCCGAAGCGCTAGTAGATTCACTCCATGTTACCGACGTGTAAAAGAGCCCTCATGTGGCCAATTTACTGAATAAATATTTTTAATTTTGAATTGAATCAACGAGCCAATCAGAATAGGTCTGCGAACCGGCCAGTTGACCAGAGTGTCATCCGTCAGATTCCGCGAATACATTAACCGACTTTGTAATTTATTGAGCTTCCATCTTTGTTTTTATTTAAAGTTTATGTTCATTGCGAGATAATTTAGTACTCTTGTCCGTGTGGACATTTTACTAACTAAACGTTTATTCAATAGGATTCTGGCAACAAAGAACGAAAATGGTATGCTAAGATAATTTGGTCATTAAAGGATGGATGAAAGAAGAGTTAAAACTCAACTGTGGAATGGTCTGTCGCCTGCGGTATTTCCGGACCGTTACGACCTTCAAACCTTCAAGAAAAGAGCGTTCTCTCATCTGAAAGGCCGGCAACGCACCTGAGACTCCTCTGGTGCTGCAGGTGTCTATCGGTGACGGTGATCGCTTACCAGCAGGCGATCCGTCTGCTCGTTTGACATATAAAAAATGAAAAAAAAGAGTTACCAAAGAGGTATGGCGAACGAGAACGAGTGAAGATGTCCGTAGGAGACGCCCTAGTCTAGTAGTGTGCACTGCACACATCAAATTAAGTAATGTCCCCTGCAATATTACGCGCAAGAAGCAAGGAAACTGCAAACTCTATTGAAATGACGAAATAAAGAAAAAAAATATATTCGTAACACAACATAACTACGGACAGATTAGCATGTAGCCCCGATATGGTCCCAACTCAGCGTAATGCTGGTATTAAAGTCTGCTCTGGGGCCCTAGCCAATATGCAAACGATACTAACGTTTTTCTTTTCTATCACTCAAAATGTATGAGATGACACTCTCGAGCGTTACGATAAAACACGTGGTAAACTGTCATTACATACATTTTGAGCGATAGAAAAGAAAAACTTTAGTAGCGTTAGCAGCTTGCTTAGCGCCCCTGGTCTTTAGTTGGAACCATTACGTGAAACCACTGAAGCATCGCAACCACTAAACGGCGTACTAAATGATCTTTTTTTTTGTCCTTCTTCCACGTAAAATCGGCGTAACACAACGGAAGTCCATGTTACAGGTACATGTCAAAAGCTTTCTCATCCCGTTACCTTTATTTATAAAGAAGGAATGCGACCAACGACCTTGCGAAATGAATCATTGTTACTCGGAAATATTTTATGCAATGGAGGTCAGCAAGACATGTCATCAAATTACTTTATTTGGTGAAGGCCTTATTTAAATAAGTAATATTAAAGTAAATAATGTAGCTCGTAACGCTTAAACAGGATTACGAGTAGTCAAATGGACACAAAATCATGAAGTGGATAATTTTTTAACTGACTCCGGAAAAAGGAAGTGGTTATCAATTCGTCGGGATCTTTCTTTATATATTTTTTTTTGGCTTGTTATAGCATACGAGTAAAATAAAATAGAATAGTTTATTCGTCAATTCTTGAATAATTACATTAAAGATTTCCATAAACATAAGGTATACTAGAAGACATGCCAACTTACAGATAATATTATATTGAACATTTTATTATTATTTATTATTTAATAGTGCTGCTGATAAATTCATTTACATTATACAGGGTGAAATCTAAGTCGTAGTACAGATGATCACCTCTGTGTTCTACCCACGAATATTAACGACTTTCACTATGGGACCAACTCTGAAATCACGAAAAAAAAATCAGCTGCTTCATACATTTTGGTCGAGTACGTATTGAACTTTTCTACGAAACAGCTGATAATTCTTTCGTGATTTCAGAGTTGGTCCCATAGTGAAAGTTGTTCATTTTCGTGGGTAGAAAACAGATGTGATCATTTGTACTACGACTTAGATTTCACCCAGTATATTCTGTTTTCAATTAAAATATTATTTAGTAGGGACTGGAATCCTGACACGCTATGCTATGGGATGGCTTTTTAGTTGGTCCCATTGTCTTCCCATTTTCTCTGACACTTTTTGGTGAAGTGTAACTGATGATGAACACTATAGACGGATTGTGAATGTTCTCAGAAACATTCATAAACGCAGATTCATGTAACAATCAGTTGAGAAAGATCATTTTTAGAAAAGCTTCTAAGTACTCGTATAACCAAGATAAAAGCCAACAAAGATTTATTCCTATCTCTTTCTAGCAAAATAAATTTTTACATAGTGTTTAATATGGCCGACCTGTTACGTGACGTGACTGTTTAATGGACCATCCGTTTTTCTTGGTCGAATTCAAGTTCATTTTTAGTGATCTCTTTTACCTACAGTATTTTTGTATTTTGTCGAGAAATGCTATTTTAAAAATTCCCTATTGTTTTTAGATTGACGAGATATGGCTGGAGGGACCGCGTGGCGCATGGTCCGGTACGCGCGCCGCGTCTTGGCCAGCGGTGCGCACGCGGCTAGGCCTGGGCCAGGCTCAGTACGAGCTCGACACGCATGCGCCGCCCGGCCGGTGGACCGTGCGCGCGCGGCTTGCGGACGGCTCGCAGGTAAGCCGGGTCGAAGGACGAAGTAGCGTAAGGGCGATTGTGCACTACAAGGAATTTTAATGTCCGGCAGTCCGATTTTGCACAAACTAGTCCTTATGTGTTAGTATTTATTGCGTAACCATAAAAAACCGGACTACTGGACGGTAAAATTCCTTGTAGTGCACAATCGCCCTAAGAGGATTGTGAACCGAGACGCTTATGTCTTTTTTTGTTTCCATAATGTATAAATTTAGCTCTAGCTCCGGGATATAACGTTTCTCACGCCCTAAATCACGTTTTTTATATCATTTATTTGTTATGATCCAAGAAATATTTTTGTAATTTTTACAACGTATACAAAAGTCGTAAAAATCGATCAAGGATTATGGAATCATTATCGCATTTTGTAAGGATATTTTTAGCGTCACAATATTCTTAAGGTGATAAAGCAAGAGAAAGACCTAAAAAGAGATGGATGGATTTTGTGAAGAGTGATATGCGAAAGAAGAGAGTAAACGCGGAGATGACAGCTAATACTGCCCTCCAAAGCCAAAAAGCAGGATCTCAAATTCAATAAACAAAGCAGATTGAATTCTATTCCGTTAGTTATGGGGTTGATATTGCTACAGGAGTTTTATCCGAGATACTGCATGCATACGAGTATAAGGCTTAGGCGGGCAAAATAGGGATGTGTGGAAGGAAAAAACATGCTGCGCTGATCACAAATGATTGGGATAAGGGCAAGATGATGAATCCTCTTAATGTGATTCTCATTTGTTTACGGAACTACAAATTTTAATGAGAGTACATTAAATTATTCCCTTTATACATCTGGCAAGGATAGAAGCTGTTTTTGCATTACAAATAAATAAATCCCTCGGAAACTGACCAATTATGCTATTCTCTTTCTCTTTGCCAAACTTCCGGATCTGTTCTGGCGTGATTGAGTATCAAACCTTCAAACTTTTGCATGTATAATATCAATAAGATTTTCAGGGTGCTTCGGATTTCTGGGTGGGCAACTACGAGATCCCACCATTCCAGCTGAGCGTGCGCCACGCAGCCAAGGTCCTGAGAAGCAGCGAGAGGCTGGTGTGGACGGTCTGTGTCAGGTAGGTTTCAAGGTTTCTCTATCCTGTTCACACTACAGATTTGATAGAGTTGAAAGAAAGAGCCAACTGAATTTTAATATTTGGGAGTTGGGTCTAAAGTTGTAGAAATTGGGATAGACCAAAAAAATACTCACGGTTTTTACCTTCAAATTCGAAATAATAGGTAATTGTAAGAGACCAATTTCATTAATTTTGTATTTGACCCATTAGTTTTGTTTTAATATCTTTATTTATTTAGCAGACATTTTATGGATGACATGATTATTTTAAATTTGGTTTAGCATTTTCTAATAACTTACAACAATTAAATGATATCTAATGATAAAAAGTGTTTGTAATAGTGTAATAAAACATACTTACTATTTCAAGCGGTTTTTGCCTAACCAAAGATACACCTAGGGCTTCAAGCCAAAAACGAAAGTCAAACAAAGGTCTCAAAAAAATTAAGTAAAGGTCAAACAAATATACTTTTGTCAAAATGTCCGAAATAGATAAGATGAATATTTCAAAAAAGTCATAATTCAGAACGGCTTCAAAACCCTATTCCTCGAAATGGTTTTCAAATCAGAGTAATTAAAAAATATAAACAATCCCAATTGTGTGAATTGCTGAATAACGTATTTATTAGAGTCAGAGCTCCGTGTGACTAAGCGAGCGAGCGGCTTCGATACATAATATTATGTCAAACTGCCAAGGTCGGAGAGCGCCTGGCAGTCTGACCGACAAATTCACGAATTATTCTTTCCACTGTGTGGGTAAGATTTAAAGTAGCTCTTACCCGGGTACTACCCTACTGAGTAGACACTGATGTACTGATGTGATACCGTCGCCGGAGTAACAATGAAAATCCTCAGTTGTGGCTACGCAGAACTAAACGATTTCAAGGCACTGGGAGGCTGCATTGGATTAAGCGCTTAACAAAAAGAGGGGTCCAAGTGATGACCCCCGTCAATAAGATTAGGTAAGGGTCCAAGAGGCCACTCCTTTTTTATGAAGTTGTTCGCTATGCGCATCGGCTGGTGGCGTTTACCGACGACTCCGCGAAGCGGGAAAAAATCTTCGACGGAAGACTTATCGTCGGTGAAACTGCAAAATCGCGTAAGTAACATTTTAAACAAGGTGCAAAATGCGCCGTTTTAATAATAAAGTAAGGTTTATTTTACTCTATCATAAATTTGTTAGATACGAGGTTTTGCAGTATCACCGACGTTATGTCAAATGTGATTAATTACATATGCCTATGTAATTAATCACTTATTTAAACACTATTAGTAAAGCCCCCCAAGCTTGGTAACAGAGTTTACAGGCAATTCATTGGTAACTTATCGATTACATGGACTTTTTACTGTCCTACCACTGAACATAACCTTGTTCTCCCCAGATATCCATGGACGGAAGCAGTGGAAGGAATGCTGGTGATCCGTCTCCGTGGCGCTGGTGGCAACTTCAACACGGACGGAACCCCTGGGGTTCGCACCGCCGTCCGCCTACGGACCCCCAAAGCCTGTCACCGTCACGCGATTGCAGCTAGAAGAGTAGGGCTCGATGGAGCTACTCCACCTGATGTGGTTGTGGCTGATTTCTCCTTCCAGGTATGTGACCCACCCAAAAAGAGGGCTTAAATTCTTTGTCTGTTTGTCAGTCGTATCCGTTTGAGTGTCATCGCAAAGGACCTAAACACGTTCCAACTTCAAAGCTGATTTGTTTAAAAGCATGTATTGCAACAGAGATTTTTAAATATAAATACGATTTTATTAAATCCGTCTGGTCAAGGCTATCAACCCGCAACTACAGCCGACTAGAAGTCTTTTATCTCTATTCCCTTGAGAGCCCTCCAATTTTCCCTCGATAAAAAGGAATCTATGACCGCCTCCGAGATATAGACTATCTCTATCCTCACGTCAATCTGTTGAAACTTAAAACCGTAAAGCAGACACAAACATACAAACACACCTTCAGTCTTGCACACTTATAGTATTATTAAGAATATGAAAAAATAATGAATGCTTTGCAGGAGGATGGCACACGGGTGTGGCAGAACACGACCGTGGTCTCCCAAGTTGTGGACAAACCGGTCACCCTCGAGTTCCTTACCAAGCACCGCGCCGTGATCGCCCCAGGACTGCCGTATAAATTGAAGGTAACATTGGCTTTGATGAGGTCGAAGGTCTCTTAGTAGCGTCCGCGTACCGGAAGACCCAGCGTGGGTAGACCTCCAACAAGGTGGACTGACGAGGTGGCTAAGGTTGCAGGAAACTGATGGATGGAAGCGGTGCGAGACCGGTTCTTGTAGCACTCCTTTGGGGAAACCTATGCCCAGCAGTATCCAACTAGACAGCAGTCTGTGGCCTCCAACAAGATGGAGTGACGACCATGTAAGGATCGCGGGAACGCGGTGGATGCAAAAAGCACAAGACCGGTCTGAGTGCCTTGGGGGAGGCCTATGTCCAGCAGTGGACGTCTTTCGGCTGACATGAATGATTAAATGATGATGCCCAGCAGTGAAAATTTTCTTCTTCGGTCACGCTTGATGTTCTTTCGTAGTTTTAGTCGGTCGTGTCGATATGAATATTGCAAGTAATCTTTATTACGTCTAGATTAAGTAGTAAGAGTGTATGAATCAAGTGCTAGATTTAGTAATCAGTTATGTTATGTATCTATACTCACAACTATCAGTATCTATATGTACAACTAACTCATCTGTACCTAAATTACTAACATATTACATGCACCCTAACCCGCTGGACCTAGGTTCTTAAAATTAAGAGGAAAAACATCCCTGGGTATCCTACGATTTCCTAAAATCAACCCCTAACGGGGGAAAAGGAGGAATAACGTGAAATTAATTCTACAGAAAGTCGCAGGCTTTACCTAATATGTTTCAAAAATAATTGACTGATGACCTGCTTGCAGATCTTCTTCTCAGCAGTAGTCTCGTCTTGTGAAGCGCTGGTAGAATATAATTAAATAAATAAATAAAAAATATTTTTATTGTAGGTAACAAAAAAGAAAACATTAACACAGTCTAAATGTGAACACTTTACGGTAGGGATATACATTTTTGTGACAACAGGCTCAGGTCTCAGCATATGCTGCGAGCTGGGTCAGCTGCATAGCGCTGGTTTTCAGCCTGCACCTAGCTCTCGGCTACACTTCAGCAAGTTACAAAGGAACATTACGCTACGCTGTAACTACCTTTATCTAATAAAGAGCGAACAAATACAATACGATTAGACGTAAATACTTATAAAAGAAAATTTTTTAATCAGCCTGTTGAGTGTCCCACTGCTGGGCAAAGGCCTCCCCCCTTAATTTCCACAAATCCCTATCAGTGGCAACGTCCGGCCAGTTGTCAAGAAACGCGTCCAGGTCGTCCCGCCATCTCCGCCTGGGCCTGCCTCGTCTTCGCCACCCGTCTTGCGGCACCCATTTGGTGACTACGTTAGCCCACCTATCCGGGTGCATGCGGCTGATGTGGCCAGCCCAGTCCCATTTAATTCTCCCATTACTAATATCAATAATATGGTTGGTCCAATCGTGCAGCAGAGCATTCTGCGGGTGAGGGTTTCTATTATCATTTATCATTCACTTTGTTGTTTATTTAATAAAACTTTTCGGAACCTAATTTTGAAGGTTGGTAGCGACATATTATTTAACGTGTAAAAGTGCCCGAGTGGCCTACTTTTTGCTACTAACATAACACCACCTGTAACTTTATATCGTACTTAATTATCTGTTTAAAGTGTTTCTACTTTGTTACATTTAGATAAAAGCCACTCGCTGGGATGACAGACCAGCGTCAAACGAGCACATCCACGTCTGCCGCTCTCCTGCTTCCACCACCGTCATCACCGCCATCACCTGCGATGACGCTGTTACCGACGCGAGGGGCGTCGCCAGGGTGATGTTCACTGTTGATGATCATCGCAGCTTGCTGTATAAGTTCCAAGTAAGTGAACACACAAGTAAGGGAAACCCGTAGATGAGTCTTCTCTTTTTGGTTAAAGTAATGTAGGTAGGCCTCCAACAAGATGGAGTGACGACCTTGTAAGGATCGCGGGAACCCAGTTGATGCGAAAACCACAAGACCGGTCTGTGTGGAGAGCCTTGGGGGAGGCCTATGTCCAACAGTGGACGTCTTTCGGCTGACATGATGATGATGAATGTTTTATTCATAATTATTATTTATGCTAGTTTAGTTAGAATATTAGCTTGAAATATATTTTTATACCGTTTTAACACAAAGTTTCTCGTCAATTGCTTAAATTTTAGCAAAACTACCACCCTAAGCTACATAACTCCGTTGGAATCTTCCATAATTTACTATTACTTCTTCAGGCCACACTCCTAAACGACACCTCCACGGCAGCGTCACCATTGTTCCTTCCAATCCGCTACACTGGCAGCGTCCATGCCGCCCTGGGACCCCTGAGGAGTTTCGTCCCTCTGTACCTGAGCTCTAAAGATATCGACACCGCTTTGACCGTACATTTTGTGGTAAGGATAATAGGGTGACTAGAGACCTTGGAGATCTCAGTGTAGATGAGAATCAAAAACTGGTTTGACTCAAACTCTGGAAGCGTGACATAATCTGATGGGCATGTTCTACTTTGAGTCTTTGCGCTGGTTGAGCTACTACAGTTAGTAGTTAATCAATTTAGTCAGATCAAATCAAATCAAATCAAAATACATATTTAGTAAATTGGCCACATACGAACTCTTTTACACGTTGGTAATATAGAGTGAATCTACTAGCGTTTTCGACAAGACCATCATTGCGGAGAAGAACCGCCGCAAGAAACTCCAGAAGAAGGTCATTTTTTCGAACATGTAATACAATAATACTTAAAAGTAAGGTCCATTTTTAGAACTAGCACAAATAACCCACCCCTGTTGTAGAGGCAATAGAGGTTCCAGAGGTGGCTGACTCCAAAGAGGTCACCGAAGTCACTGTTCCTGAAGTAAGGGAGCCAAGTCCTGTTACAGAAGATTGTGTGGAATCTCAGATGCCTGACATTAAAAAATGAAGCTCAAATACATTAAACTAAAACCATGACTAGGAGAACAACACGACGAGGTCTCTACGTCGTTTATCGCCATTGCCTCAAGAGCTGTCTAATTTTCCGTGATAAAAAGTACCGTGTCCACATTCCACGTCAATCGTTTGATGCGTTGAACCCGTAAAATTAGAATAACAAACACACTTCTTCTCAGCAGTTGACTCCTCTTAGGAATCGCTGGTTAGTATTCAGAGTCTACACTACACGCAAATCTAGGCTTGAGAATGCAATTGTCTTTAGGACACAAATCCCACTTACCATCAGGTCAGGTGGCCTGTGTGTTTGTTTGCCATCTCAATGCCATGAAAATAAATGAAACAAATTCTACCTACCGCACGCACCGTAATGAATGAGGTATGTTTTACCGGTCGCCGAATGTTCGGCGCTTCGGCCGAGAGTGTGTTCAGATATTCGGTATTCGGTATTATTATGTCTACGATCCTTGTGATCTTCGTAGACTAAACGGCAAAATATCTTTCGTCATTGATATTGCAATACCGCGTAACTAACAAATTCTATAAGTTGCAAAATGTACCTTGCTGATGTGTAATAAGGTGTATTTTGCATGTTATTTAATTTGTTACTTACGCAGTATCACAGTATCACCGATGCTTGGCTATTTCTTTAACCAGGTGATAACTCGTGGAGGCACCATCTACCGCTGGGGCGCTACAACCCAGTGCCCAGTCTCCAGCACCACTAATCAGATCTACACAGCACCTAGAAACAGCAGGTGCCGTCAAGACAGCCTTCGTGCCAACTCTCTCGCAGAACCTACCAGTAACACCAGTGATTCCCTACTGGATAAGCATTTACTGCGAATCATGCTGCCCATCAAAGTGACACATCAGATGTGCCCTGACAGTCATTTGATTGCGTATTTTTATTATAAAGGGGAGATGGTCAGTGCTAGTAAGCATATTGAGATGGAAGAGTGCTTTGCTAATAAGGTGAGCCAACCTATAAAAAATAGTTAATGAAAGAAAGAAAAGAAAGACCTAATTCAAAATCAAAATCTACATTAGTGTCCCATTGTATTAAATTGTGCAAACTGTGGTTACAGAGTTATCAACAAGTTTTTAGAGTTGTAGGTTGTAGGCACAGATCACAGAAACAAGGGAGATATGTCATGAACGCCAATTCGTACAAGACCCGGTGTCGCCACTTTTAAACATGTGTGCGTCTTACGCTTACGCTCTATTAACTACTACAAAAACAACCTCCTCATAATTGGTTACAGCTTACGAACTAAAAACGCCGTAACATAGTTTTGATAGTAGCAGAAAATTAAGCTTTATACTAAGTTCTCAAGGTTGAAAAATGCTGAAAGATCGTTTTTTTTCCATCGTAGTTCAGTCACTGAACGTAAGGTAGCGCTTACTCGTCACTTAGCTGCCATCTATGCGACGAGTAATTAATTAGTTCCTCAGAGCTAGATGGCGCCAAGATAGTAGTCCCTATGTTCAGCAGGTTAAGGACTACCCACACACAGCGACATCTAGTTATACTTTTTTCAAGAGGTGTGCGTTTCTCTCCTGTCGTCCACTTAGGGATGCCACAAGGAATGTTTCAAAATATATCGATAAACAATTCAAACTTGTTTGCAACGTTAATATAGGTACTATTCAATTTACAGGCAATAAGTACTATTTTTATTATTTTATTACTAGGTTAATACAATTACATCATTTAAACTTAATATATTATTGTTAGAATAGAATAATATTTTATTAGCAAGAATACGGTTTGCGTAAAATTGATACATAAGATTTTAAATTTGGAACGATACCTATATTAGAACCAAGGATCGGATATTCGGATCGATATTTACCTAAAGTTGGCAAAATCCCGGAAAAAGATAGGCAAACATGGCGTCGGCTTCTTAAATTTTGTTTTTATAATTTAAGTTCTGGGATTCTGGGATTCTACGAAACGTTAATATAATAATTACTTTACATGTAGGATAAAACATTCTGTTTTGCTCCTATAAATTCGTTAGGTTAATAAGTTACAGGTAAATTAAATAACATTTGGTTAAACATATACGAGGGTGGATTGAAAAGTTCTGAGCCTGGTAAAAAAAAGTAACGGGCTCACTTTTTATAACAATTTTATTTTTCGACATATTCTCCATGAAGGTCAATGCACTTAGTCTACCTCGCCTCCGACTTCATTATCCCATCAAAAAAAAAAGAATCGCTGAGGTCGTTAAAATATGAGTCTACTGCTTCTTGTACCTCCATATTTGTCGAAAATATTTGTCCTCCCAAGTGTTTTTTGAGGTTTGGGAAGAGATGATAATCGGGAGGAGCTAGATCCGGCGAGTAAGGGTCATGCGGCAGCACTACAAATCCACAATCATATATTTGTGCCATTGATTTCGCCGAAGTGTGAACGCGAGCGTTGTCTTGGTGAAACAGTACTTTTTTCGACAGCATTCCAGGTCTCTTTATTTTAATTTCCTCACGCAGATGACGTAAAAGAGCACAATAGTAGTCCGAATTTATTGCTTTGCCCTTTTCGAGATAGTCTATCATGATATTCATGATAACCCCCCTGCAATCCCAGAAAACTGAGGCCATTACCTTATTAGCTGACAAAATGACCTTGGCTTTTTTGGGTGGTGGTGAACCTGGTTTTTTCCATTGCCTGGATTGTTCTTTCGATTCTGGTGTACTGTGGTGGACCCATGTCTCGTCCATAGTTATAAAACGATTGAAAAAATTGTCGAAGTCACGTTGAAACATACATAAACAATCTTGGGAAATTGTAACACGTACTCGTTTGTTCTCGACTGAAAGCAGTCTAGGCACCCACCTGGTTGACACCTTAGAAAATCCAAGAACATCGGTGATGATGTTCTGTGCCCGCTCATAAGAAATACCCATTGCTTCCGCTATCTCCACAATCTTCAATCGCCTATCCTTCATTATCGCATCTAATATATTATTGACATTTTCGTCCGTAGTAGCCGTCAACGGCCGCCCACTCCTAGGCTCGTCTTGAACAGTCTCCCGGCCACGTTTGAAACCAGCTACCCATCTTTTTATGGTAGCATACGATGGAGCAGATTGCCCTTATGTTTGATTCATATCTTCAAATATTTGTTTTGGTGTTAACCCCTTCTTTTGCAAACATTTTATGACAGAACGGTGCTCAATTTTATCCATTACTTGAAAAATCTGTGACCTTATGTAGCAGTTCCAGCATAAAATGCAAAATTGTGACAGGAAAAAAACAAAAGATAGTGCATAATGGCGACTAAATATGGCACTTTGACCTGCCAGTATTTATTTGTTTTTTTTTTATTATATTCAACCTTAGGCTCAGAACTTTTCAATGCACCCTCGTACATGGAAATTAACTTCAAACAGTTAATATAAATAAATAATTATGAATTAATGCCTGTGTAATTTATTTATTTTGAAATCCCGGGAATTTTATTATGAATTATATTATTGAGTCCACCTCCATACAACTGAACAACAAAGCCGGCGCGAAAGTATAGGTAAATATCGATCCGAATTTCCGATCCCTGATTAGAACGTAACAAAAAAATGGCCGAATTTCTTTGGTTAAATTTTCTGGACCTGTTAACGATTTTCGTTTTGATTAGTACATAAAAGTCTAAATTGTAAACTTGGACTTTATGATGTTAATACAAATATACTAATAAAATGGGTTCGGTTGAGTGTCACGTCACAAGATCTCAGTTTGGGACAAACCAGTAGTTTACCGACTTGATTATGTAAACTTTATTTCATAAATGGTACAAATTACTTAAAACAGAAAGATAGACTTAATACTTGGGGCAATCTCTACCATCCAACCTTTAGGCTTGAATCCTTTTAAGAGTGAGTCGGCGCGAGCTGTCAATCAGCGCTGTGTGCAAGCACAGCTCAATACTGAGCCAGAGCCCTTTGCCTTTGTGGTTGGTTAATTTATTTTTATCTTAATTGTATGATTCGCCTACTTATATTTGAATTTCTAGAGTCCTTCGTCGTTCGTTAATATTGTAAAGAAAATTAAATTTTGTATAAAGTGAAAATTTGTTAAAATTATTTTTCTTCTGTTTTAAGCGTGTCGTGGTAGTGATAAATAACTAGAACTATTAACACATTGAATTCTATTGATAGCTGTAGAATAAGCTATTTATCGATAGTCGATAGAAACCACGTCAACACAACTTTCACAACCTTACGCTCTGAAATCCATTCAAATATAAAATATTCATTTAAAAATATAAATAATGCTTAAAAACAAAATTTACCGGTGGTAAGTTATGCCCTTTGATTTTATATTCACGTTTGTATTTCGATTTTTGCACACTTTCACGCTACATACAGTCATTTTATCATTTAAACGGAGCTTCTATACTGACAGCGTTCAGTGAGCGACTGTGTCAACGCTTGACACGCCTCGTGCCGATATGGTCAATTTGACCATATCGAGGCGACACGAACCACGCCCCCATAACATATCTCCCTTGTTTCTGTGATCTGTGGTTGTAGGTAATTTTGTAGCTCTGCCTACCCCACTCTGGGATGACAGGCGTGAGTTTATGTATGTATGTATGTATTAAATTAACAAATTTTAATCAATTTTAACTGAATACTTAATGTTACTTAATAATTATTTATACAACTGTGGCTTAATAAAGGGTTTTGCGATAAGAGTACCGAATTCGGAACTAGAGGCGTAACGGGTGTCCAAATATCATGAGTGCTAATCTGCCCTCCCTTAGCCTATATACGGTTTCTTTAATTCAATAGTCAAAGCAGATTGAATCCTCTCCTTATAGTATTGAGGTTGCGATTTCAATAGGAGTTTTATCTGAAATTCTACCATTTGACTTAGGCCGCATTTCACCAAACTGGAATAAGACACACTCCGAGATTGGTCTATACAAATTCGACATTAAAAATAAATATCAGGGGACAATGTTACAACAGTTGACCTAGTCCCAAACTAAGCTCTAGGCTTGTACCAGACAACGATATAAATACTTATATAGAGAAATATATACTTAAATACATAGAAAACATCCATGACTCAGGAACCAATATTTGCGATCGTCACACAAATATCTGCCCTTACTGGGATTTGAAACCAGGACCGCTAGCTTCGTAGGCAGGGTCACTAAAAACTAGGCCAGCGCGTCGTCCGTTTAATCTAGGTACAAGACCCTATATCAGTTTGGTCAAATGCAACCTTAATAGGGCAGTAGTTATGTAACGCAGCATACATAAACTCACGCCTTCGTTCCGAAGGTGGGGTAGACGGAGCTACAGAATTAGTTACCTACAACTTTAAAACCTTGTTGATAATTCTGTAACCACATTTTGCACAATTAGGCTGAGATGTTTACCAGCGTATTAGTGACAGGTGGCAAGCCCATCACCTAACAGTACTTTAGTTTTTATTCAATATTACAAGTGTATAAAATTTATAACTTTAACCTGTAACTGTACCTGTGTGTGTGTTGACCTGTATCGTGTATCTGACTTATGTGTATGATTCCAGGTGGAAGCAACCTGGCTCTCCCGCCAAGTGGCTCCAGGATCCAGCGCTTCCCTCTCCGTCACCACCCAAGGCCTGGCTCTCTGCGGGCTATCTGTGGTCGACCCGGCCGCCCACGTCGAGCCAGCGCCGCATCTCAAAGACATCATCATGGACAGGCTGAAGAGGCTTATCGAGGTGCATAGGAATCTGACGGAGTACGATGCCGCTGGGGAGTGCTTTCTTAGTAAGTTTTAGTAAGAAACTTCAACAAAGAAAGAGAGAAAAATGCTTTGGAAACAACATAATTATCGGAATTGAAATATCGACAAATCGAATCAAATATATAATTTCACCGAATTTCATTTCATCGGAAACTAATTTCTGCTGAAGCCTTATAGTTTTCAGGTTATCTTAATCATTCGTTACGTAGTTTAGGTTAGGTTAGACTTGTGACCACAGTAAAAATAAAGCTCCTGCACGTGGAAATACCTGTCGATGAAATGAAAATTCGGCGAAGTGAATCGTTCTATGTAATGAGTTTCAATATTTCAATGGTAACCCCATAATTATTTGTGTTGCATCAATGACACCAATTTCTATTTTCTGTCGTGGTGCATCAGGACACCTTGGTTAGGCAGGAAGATGTTTAGTGGACATGATGCAAGATCTGGTGACCATGGTATGAACAATGGTCAGTGGCCAACCCACCTGTCCCATGGTTGGACGAACTGGTTAGGCCCTAACCGTTAGGGTGTAGGGAAAGACCTGATTGAAGCAAGAGAAGGACCAGACAGTGTGACGCAACAGAGAAAAAGTCCATGTTTTGAAGTGTGTGCATAGATTACTTTCAAGGAACAATTCCACACTAGTTGATATCGTCCCCAAATGTTTTATATTTGAGTATACCGCTTGGGCGAAATATTTTTGGCCGAATTTGCTTCATAGTTGTTTTCCGTTCGCAGTTGATTTATTTTTATGAAGTCACAGGTGTATCCTAACCTATTAAATAAAAACAATACATATAGCTTTTTGGGAAATGGAAATTATGCATTCGGCCAAACATCCGAGTAGGCTTACCGCGTCGTCGGAGATCAAATGGACGGAAGGATAAGAAAATCAGCTTAAATACCATTTCCAAACTACAACCAACGGCTTATTGATATGTTAAATCTCCAGCAACAGACTCAACAGAACTCCCCACCACTAGCCTCGGCTTAACGACCAGCTGGCTGGCGTCAGCGGGGGTGCGCGCGGCGGGGGGCGCGGCCGCGCCGGGACGCTGCGCAGACGCACCCGCTCCGCTGCTTGCTGATGACGTCATGTCACCCAGAAGCGATTTCTCTGAGGTATGTTTTTATAGTAAGGAGAAGGCAAACAAGTTCAGTCAAGTTCATAAATATGTGTAAGTACACTTTAGTATCCTGTCCATTTAATGTCATGTTTAAAGTACCATACATGAATTGTCATAGCTATTAATGTAACAAGGTACTAAAGTGACATATTTATGAACTCGACACAGGCCACCTGTACCTTACCATGAGTTACAATTACCGTACTCGCCAGCGAGTCGAATGCTCTGTCCCTCGCACTCCATACCTATACAGCGAAGGACAGAGCATTCGTAATTGTAAGGGCCGAGATTCAAGATGGTATAGTTGGTTCTAGTTAATATGACGAAAAGCACTTAAAACCAACCATTACCAACATCTATTCTTCAATTGTTATCTTCAAGTAGGGTTGTAAAACAATTACGCAGGTGTGTCGGTACGGCCAAAGTATACCTACTGTGAACAAACAATCTTGATAGTTTTGATGTTGCCGGTATTTTACTTAATAATTAGATGTTTCTAAAATAATAATTAAATACTGTGTCAATATCACTTTGTACAATTGTATTAAAAATATTTTTTTACCAGAATGTTAACCGCACTGTACTTAATTGTATTTAGAAGGGTTGAGGTACTCCAAGGCACGTGCCACACTTCGGTCGTCCCTTTGTTATCTTTTCCTTTCATATTTAGCAACAAAAGAAGTTGTAAAATCCTGCGTTTAGTGCATTTTCGTCATTTAAACTGGAACCAACATAAAAAGCATACCGTTTTTGACGTGTTATCGTATCGTTACCATTTTGATAGCTTATTTACGTGACAGTAATGGCGGCTGAATTAAAAACAATACCATAACAGGTCAAAGACGATATGGTTTTTACCGCCTACAATAGAGGCCCTGATGGTACGAGGGATCTGTGACCTTTAGACATTCGCATTCTCAAGACTACAATCTGAAGACTGCAATCTTAAGTCCGCAAATGCGTTGCCAACGTTGAGAACTATGATGGAATGCCTCCATGTTATTTCACCGGCTGTCTTAGACTGGCGAAAAGTTTAAGAATAAAATGGTGGCAGCAATCCGGGCGGACCTTGCACAACACTAAAAGTCACACACACACACACAGCAACAAAAAAATGCAAATTAACAAAATATCCCGTATCGAACATGTTAATAACACTATTGAAATAGCCAGTATTGTACACTCCAGGCATGGCTCTGGCGGCTGCTGGCGGTGGGGGTGAACGGCTCAGCGGTGATGACTGCGCGAGCGCCGGACTCCATCACCAGGTTCGATGCCAGCGCGATCTGCGTGGCACGGAACGGGATCTCTGTGGCGGCGCCGGCCATGTTGCAAGTAAGTTATTTACACTTTAGTACCTACTTTGTCAAAGTACTAAAGTGACAAGGTATTGTAGTGTATAGATATTTTTGAATACCACTGTAACACCTGCGCATAAACCATAATTTATTAAATACTGTACAAGAAAACATTCCATGAAACATTATTTATGATGTAAAAAATCGCATCCTAAAATATTGCATGCATTTGGAACCAACCTGCATGTTTTTTTCCGAACAGCTTTTAAAAAAGTTGATGTTACAATTCTGCCCTCCTACGGAAAAAAGGCACATCTACTATAATAATAAAATTGTATTGCATTTCCAACTTTAATATAACCCCTGAGAGTTCAATATGCTTCTTTGAATTAATTGCACTTGTGCCTTTAGGTACTTCGTAGCAGGGCAGAATTAATAATCATCGTTTAAAAATATAAACATAAAGATGCGTCCAAATACGACTAATTCAGTTTAGGTTCAGAGAAAGGGACAGAGCTATAGCAGTTATACGGCTCTGACCCTTTCTCTCAGCCTAAACTGAACTGCTTTATATTATAGTGCCCGGCCGGTAAGAAGTCAATCCTGCCTGACACATTGAACAACTATAAAGTTTCTGAATATTGCAATGTTGACAGTAGCAAAACAATGCTGTTATTACTGTGTAACCTAACCTTATAGACGTCCATTGGGCTGATAGTACTTACTACGACTTTTAAAGAGCATGCCATATTGTCGGTGAAACTGCAAAACCGCGTAAGTAACATATTAAATAAGAAGCCAAATGCACCCTTTTAATAAGATGGTAAGGTTTATTTTGCTGTATCATAAATTTGTTAGTTACTCGGTTTTGCAGTATAACCGACGATATTCATTGTAAAGAATTTGCTCTAAGTTTTTAATCAGGAGTCCAATTAGAAATACCATTAAATATTCTTGTCTATTATCCATTACTAATCTATTTTGTTTAACGAGTATTTCGATAATAACTGACTTTACACAGATTCAGATTCAGATTCAAATTTTATTTCTCAATACCTATAACACAGTATAAAAGACATGGCATGTCAAATTATAAGCAGTTATATTGAGGTCGTCAGAAATAGAATTAAATGATAATAGTAAAAGTCAACACAAACACAGAGTACATTAAACAATTTAAATTCAATCTTATTTATAAGTCAAGTTCCATATACTCATTCACCGAATAGACTGGGTTATCCAACAAAAGATTCCTAAGCCGGCGCCTACACATTTCGTCAGATGGTGCGCGTTTGAGTTCGGCGGGTAGACGCTCGTAGTAGGTGGGACCGATGACGCGCGGGTTCTTACCTGCAAGTGCCATGCGACGAGGAACAGTTCTCAAACGCCCTATGTGGTGGATATCGACGTCTTGGCACTCGATCAAGTGATATAGGTACTCGTCTCAAGACGCTCCAGACGTGACTGTTTTTTGTGACTTAGGTTTACTACTGGTTTATCAACAAGTAAGTTTAGCATTGTTTGGCTGCTGACAATTGTATGAATATTTAGAATGTGTCAGAGTTGACTGGGGTTGACTTCATTTCGGCAGGGCAACTATACTATAGGTAGAGCACAAATTAGTTTATTTCATTAGATTAAGACTGCGCCGAGCGTACGCCGGATGTCAGTGGCGCCCTCATTATTAATATTGAGTTTTCTAATAAACTAAAGTTTTTTCTTGAAATCGGACGATGCTTTTTTGTACTACAAATGAAAACACAACTTATAGGATATATCATATAGTTTACTAACAATTGACCTTCGAGTTATCAACTTAACGGAAAAAAGTGGCCACCTTTTCCGGTTGAGCTGACTACTCAAAGGATAACTGTTATCAAAGTTTATCACGTATCCCATAAATTGTGATTTTACTTGCGCTACAAAAAAGCATCGTCCAATTCCATGGAAATTCTTTAGTTTATCAGAAAACACTATAATAGCAATGAGGGCGCCACTGGACGCTCGACGTTTGCTCGGTGCAGTCTTAACACATAGGCTAGATAAAATTTTAATTATTTTAGACTAATACAAAAACCTAATTATTTCTGACTATATGTTGCCCGCGACTCCGTCCGCATTGACATCGTTTATCGCTACTGGATTTCCTTCCTTGGGCACTATCGGGGGCTATCTCTATACAAAATTTCATAAGTTTAGCGGTTTAACCGTGAAAACGTAACAAACAGACAAAGTTACTTTCATATTCTTCCATTGAGAGGAAAAACGCACTAAGAACATGTACGTAACTTACTAACAACTTGGTGAGTTTTGCCTTAAAATAAACGATTTGTAATATTAACTAGTACGGAACTATGGTTACACTTAAAATAAGGAGACGTTAGTGTGTTTATCAGCCTATACATATCGCACTGCTAGATGAAGACAGTATCAACTCAAAATAATTGTTAGTTTTGTTTGAAGCTTACGGACGTTGTTTTAAATTTGATTTTAAAATACAGTTGTATTTTGAGTTACTAAACTTTTGATCTGGCAGTGCGATATACATATTATTATGTACCTATGTTCCTTTGTGGAGCTCTAGAAACTAAACGTATGGACCGATTTTGACGATTCTTATGTCAATCGATTTGTCTGAATCTTTCGAGTGTCACTAAATATAGAACTGTAATTAAAATTAAATATGGCAATTAGACGCCATCTTGTAAAAAAAATAAACAAGTCGACGAACTATTACAAATGGGGTATTATTGAATATGTATTTAAACATTATCTTTAGGTTGCTTTATTAATTTTTCATTTTAAACGATAATTTAGGATTTATAAATATTTAAAGTTGGTTAGCAACAACAGTCGTTTTTAAGCCTGCTTTTTGTTGTTATTTATATAAATCGTATTTAGGACAGACAAGTTACGGGTATTACCTGGGGCTTTATTCTACTCTGTAAAACCATATTGCTTTTAACATGTTATAGTAGGGTATGGTTTTAATTCGGCCGCCAGTACTGTCAATTAAATAAAAGCTTAACTATCGTCACGTTGGCAATACAGTAACGTGATACTTATCGTTTATTTATCTATCATCGTCATCGTACATACCTACATAAATATACACGTCGTCAGTTTTAGATAATATCTAAAACTCTGATATTATCATATAATAGATTCTTGTCTCGTCGGATGTGTCGACCTTGCACCACACGTAGCTTAAGATGTCTAATTTCGTTCAGAGTTAGCACGGGGGTGTAGCTCAGATGGTAGAGCGCTCGCTTAGCATGCGAGAAGTACGGGGATCGATACCCCGCACCTCCAAAGTGGTGTCTTTTTGTATTTTTTTTCTCTTTTTATTTTTATCTGCTAACCATATGAATAATAATATAATGTTCATACTCAATTTAAATCATAAAGAAATAAGTTTTTTGAATTGTTTTTTTATTGTTATCTTTTCTTGTTGAGAACTATTCGCAGTTCTGAAACATAATTTAGAATTCCTTAGCATAGACAACGTAACAAAATCTGTAATTATTACCAATAAACATAGACCTCTGAACCGATGAGATTGTATGACGTCAGAGATTAAGATACGCCTGGAGATATAAATAGTTTTCGTTGCGAGGAGGTATCTGCTACTCAAGTCTTACGAATGTGTTTTATTTAGTATTTGATGAATGATGTTAATAAAAAAAACACTTTCTTAATTAATACCAAGAACAAAAATTCAAAGTCCAACATGCTCTAACGGAACATTTTATAGGCTCGCCGGTCAATAAAATTCGTCGACGAATTGAAAAATTAGTTGCTTAAGAGAATCACTTTACTCAGCGGTTTTCAATCTTTTTAGCGTCGGAAGCCTGAATAAAAAATAACTTTAAAGTACAGCCAATGAGACGAGATAAAGAATGTTAACAAACTGACAGTTACTGAGTTATATTGCAATAGCGAGCGATTATTATATCTATCCTTATTTCTCGTACGCAATTATATCTTCAGTTGGTTGATGACGGCTGTCGTAAAGCTGTCAACATTACGGCGGCCATTTTGTGAAGTTCATTCCTGTTTGGATTGCGTTTGTTCAGTTTGCCAAATGTCCTAAATTAAGAACAGTCTTGAGAATGAGTTATCTAACCGAAAGTACGTCTTGTAGGTGTTCCGTGAGTTCTTCATCCACGCTGACGGCCCGCGGCGACTGCGCAGAGGCGACGCGGCAGTCATCCGCTACCGCATCTTCAATTACCTCTATGAGCCACTCAGTGTAAGTATACATACATACATACATAAACTCACGCCTTCATTCCCAGAGTGGGGTAGGCAGAGCTAAAGAATTACCAACAAGTCTTAAAACTTCTTGATAATTCTGTAACCACATTTTGCACAAGTAGGCTAAGTATTTACATACATATAATCGTTTTCCCGTAGGGGTAGTTAGAGACCACCTCCTGCCTTGCTGAGATCCAGTCAAACTTCCCTCGCTTCGTCCACACGCATAAGTCTCTTCAATGCACTTGTTTTGATTTAGGGTATTTAATTACATGTGCTCCTGACCTGGTCCTTTCTCAATACATCCCCGATGGGTCCTGAGTATTTACAGGTATATAAGAAAGCTTATGATTATTTTCATCATAGTAAAGGCTCATAACATAAACTTTTCTTCTAAGAATTACATACACAACCAACCATAGAACTTTGTCACAGTGACATTATAAAACAATTTGTTTGACACTTCTTACGACTTGAATCATTACATCACTGTGACACAGGTAGATATATGGTGGGTCAGGGTTTCATTGGGCTGATAGTACTTACTACGACTTTTAAAGAGCATCTGCCGTATAATTCATTGTAAAGAATTTGCTCTAAGTTTTTAAACAGGAGACCAATTAAAAATAAAAATAAATACTCTTGTCCATTATTCGATGTTCGCCCAGAGGTTCGATTGTCAGTATGTGAATCATTGTTGTCTGGTTCACGTACTGGCATATCAGCCTAAGTAGGTTAGCTTAGTTAAATATGTGCTCAGTAAAAATATTACTAACATTAGGTTAAATTTTTAATTTAATTTACTAACACTTTATAATTCATTCATCATTCGATACGTTACAAAGCAGACGTGTGTTTATCGCAGAGTTCTGAGTTTTACCGTTTAGTGCAAATCTCACCTTATTATCTTACCCAAAAAGCTAAATTTTGCCTGGACTGTGTTACTTAGTGCCGGTTTGAAAGTATTAATTTTATTGTGTTCCTTACACGAAGAATCACAATGATTTCACAACGTACGCCACCTAAAGCTGGTTCACAGCCTGACCTTTCTAAACTTAAGGATGTGGATTCCCAAGTCAACATAACCCTACGTAAGAGGAAGCAGCCAGATCATGACTGCAGCATCAGGGAGGACCTAGCTGAATTCCGAAAAGAGGTACTGTCCATGTTTGCCACTTTTAGTACCACACAAAATGAACGCATGCAAACCCTGCAACATGAGCTTGCAGCTAACATAAGGGATCAGATGAGTGCTGTTACGTCACTGACAGAAAAAATTTTAGCCGAACACACACAAATGAGATCGGAAGTAACCGATTTAAAGGAAAGAATGTCTTCGGTGGAGGTAAAATGCATTACTATGTCGACAACTACAGATAATCTGGCCGAGGTCAATGATACAATCAAGAGTTTATCCGTTGAGAATAACAACATTAAGCAGTTTGCGTTGATGAACAATGTTGAGATCTCAGGCGTACCATTCGAGAAAGGAGAAAACCTAACCTCCATCCTGTATAAGATATGTTCCAAGGTCGGCTATACAGATATTGATACGATCCACCGAGTTCGCCGATTTCATACAACACAAAGCACCTCGCAAGCAAATGTACGCCCACCCGCCATTATCGTAAAGTTTACCCAACGCAAGCGTAAAGATGCACTCCTGGCCGCTGCGCGTGCAAGGCGCGGCCTAACTACAGCTGACATCGAGTTACCGGGACCATCTTCCAACTTATATTTGAGCGATCACTTAACGCCAAGTAATAAATTAATATTGAAATTAGCTAGGGAATTTAAAAAGGATCATAATTACGCTTATGTTTGGATACGTGATTGTAAAATATTCTTACGTAAGAATGAAAAAAGCAAAGTTGTCCTAATTACTGATGAATCCGTCCTGCAGCGCCTTAATTGACTAATAATTTTGTATGTTATCGGCTTAAACTTTTATAGAATTAATGGCGCGAATGCTATGTCATCTTGTTATTGTTACGTGACCGAGAAGAAATACCCTAATTATTGTTTTACTAGTATGACTTTTGCTGTATTTAAGGATATTATCCGACAGTTTACCTATTTTATGTATATAAAAACATCATACCAACGTCCATATTACTCATGTTCCTACATACTTATGAATAAAAATATAATAATATCAATTCCGTCTGAATTACATTTAATCTCGTTTTTCTCATATTTGAAACATATTTCATGCATAACAAATATACGCCACGGATGTCTCTGCCTATTAAACCTAGCTCTAATATTTATACATTTATTTTTTACCACAAATGGCTTCTAGTATCTTCTGTGGTTATTATCAAAATGTCAGGGGCTTGCGTACTAAGTCGCATAACTTTTTCTCACAGGTAGCTAAATGTAACTACGACTTTATTTGTCTAACCGAAACATGGCTTTCGGAGGACTTCCACGACGGTGAGTTTATTGATGGTAGGTTTGAAGTGTTTCGATGTGATCGGTGTGCGGTGGAGAGTGGCGCAGCGCGGGGCGGGGGCGTCGCGGTGGCGGTGCGCTCGGACTACCGGCCGCTACGCCGCGACTGGCCCGTCCCGCCGCGCGCCTCCTCTGATTGTGTTTGGGTCTCGCTACCTCTGTGCGATAAATTAGATAAGCCATTATCGGCGTGTAACCAAGGTGAGCATAATGGGTTTTTAAACATCGCATGTATTTATATTCCTCATGGACCGAAATATCGTGACGCCTTGATTAGCTTTGCCGATCTTGTGGGTCAAGTTATTATCGACAGACCAAATGATTTATTTTTAATAACTGGAGATTTTAATATACCTGAGGCCGACTGGATACGCCAATCTAACTCTGATTTAAAATTGAGGACAACAGGTACCTTTGGAACCCAATTAATACAGGAGTTTTTATCCTTTACCGACAGTAAACAATATAATTTCGTTGCAAATGCAAATGGACGTATCCTTGACCTAGTTTTCTCTAATTCTTATTGTAACTTAACTGCATGTGATTCGCCACTTACCCCTGAGGATGCGCACCACAGATCACTCTGTATTGATTTGAACTTAAATTGTATATCGCGCTTATCACCTGCCTCACATTTTGTATACAACTTCCATTCGGCAGATTTTCAAAAAATTAATGCTGAAATTTCAAAGGTTGAGTGGACACTTTTCTTCAATAACTTGGATATGGACGATAGTGTTGCAAAATTTAATAGTCTAATATTCAATTTAATTCAAAAATACGTTCCGCGCCGAAATGTGAGACAGGCCCTTTCGGCTCCAGTTTGGCACAGTAGATCACTACGAAAAGTCTTGAGGGACAAACGTAAGTATCATAAATTGTGGAAACTTTACAAAAATCCATTAGACTATCAAAATTTCAGTATATTACGTAAACGTGCAAACAAATTAGAATTAGAATGTTACAATAACTATATATCTTATTCCGAAAGTAAAATAAAAACGTATCCTAACTTTTTTTGGTCTTATATAAAATCTGTTTTTTCCAAAAGCAAATTGCCTGAAACAATGCACTATAAAGGAGTGACTAGTTCGAACGGCGAGAAAATTTGTGATCTATTCAATAGCCATTTTCAATCAGTTTTTGAAAAGCCAAATAGCGACTTATCATCTGATGACATAGTTAAAGTTCCAGCATCAAATCCACTGTTTGATTTAGGTTGTATCGAAATTAGTTCACAGGTTGTTTCAAGTTACTTGAAAGCAGTTAATACACATAAAGGTGCCGGTCCAGATGGCATACATCCCTTGTTAGTAAAAAAATGTAGTGATTCCCTGGTGACACCAATTACTATATTGTTTAATCAATCTTTTAAAGAAGGTTACGTCCCGAAACTATGGAAACAAGCATGGATCACTCCTATTCCCAAAGGACCAGTCAGCCGGGATATTGAAAACTATCGTCCGATATCTAAATTATGTGTTTTTGCAAAGTTACTGGAGAAAATTGTCACCGATGAGTTGTTCGGTACTGCCCGTCGGCATATCACTTCTAATCAACATGGTTTCTATAGAGGTCGGTCTGTCGATAGTAATTTGCTAATCTTTACTAATGATATCTCTAGTGCCATGGATGAAGGTCACAGTGTTGACGCCATTTATACCGATTTTGCCAAAGCATTTGATAAAATCTGTCACTATACTTTGTTACTTAAACTTTGGCAGATCGGTATACATGGCGATCTTTTCCGATGGTTAAAATCCTATATTGAAAATAGAACTCAGTCTGTGGTTATGTTGGGTTATCAGTCCCAATGGAAGTCAATTAGCTCTGGAGTTCCTCAGGGTTCTCATTTAGGCCCTTTACTTTTCACGTTATACGTAAATGATATAACTAAACATATTAAAAACTCTAACATATTACTTTATGCTGACGACACAAAAAATTATAGGGTAATTAAAGATATAGGAGACTGTGGAAAATTACAAAATGACCTCAATAATTTAGTTGACTTCTGCAAAAATAATAACTTATTCCTTAATTTCAATAAATGTAACGTGATTAGTTTCTCAAGAAAGAACAGCGTTATCAATTATAACTATAAACTATCTGATAAATCATTGAACAGAGTGACAGAGATCCGGGACCTTGGTGTAATTATGGATAGCAAGCTATCTTTTATTCCGCACATCGATAAAATGCTAACTAAGTCATATAAACAACTAGGTTTTATTTTGCGTGTAAGTAAACCATTCAAAAACCCTCTTACATACAAAATTCTTTACAATAGTTTTGTCCGCAGTCACTTAGAATTTGCCTGTTCCGTCTGGAAACCCCATTTTAATGTTCATATAGACAGGATTGAAAGGCTTCAGAAAAAGTTTATTAAGTCATTGTGTTTTAGGACTGGAGAACAGCATGCAAATTATAGTGACACTTGCAACCGTTTCAATATACAGATGCTCAGTGACCGCCGAGACTTAACTGATGCCGTTCTACTTTTTAAAATAATTCACTCTCATTTGGATGCCCCGAACCTATTACACAAAATAAATCTCAGAGTTCCTCGTAAACGAGAGCGCCTGTGTCGTAGAAAAAATCTTTTTTCTATACCTCGGAGTAGGACATGTTATGCTAGAAATATGTTTATACGGCGTGCATGTAACATTTTTAACAATAATTTGAAGCTAATGGACGTTGATATTTTTAATTGTTCACTTGCAACGTTGAAAAACGCTTTTAAGAAAACATCCTAAAAATGGGTTACTGTCTTTTAAGACCCTTTTCTTGTCAAGATAAAACTAATTTTCTGCATTTCGGCGACGTGATTGTAATCGGTCGATTAAATGCTAAAGAACTGATTAGCAGTTTTTTATTAGATATAGTTTAAAGGGAAGGATAGTTTTATATTTAATTACATTCTTACTCTTATCTTTGGATAAGCCACGTTCTTCTGCTAAGATTATCTTTAAGGAAACTATAGGTCTATATAGTGTTATTTAAGCTTGTACATTAATGTATATGACTGTTTGTTTCTTAACAATAAAAAAAAAAAAAAAAAAAAAATTATAGGCCGCAGGGCAGCTAGTGGCGAGCTGTTGGTGAGTGGCGACACCACGGACCTGAATGCTCCCGAGGGTAGGTCCTGTTCCTCACCTCACGCTTGCCTTCACCGGCCGGCTGGAGTGTATAATGACGAGGAACAGACCCTCACCTCTGGCTTGCCTTTATTGGCCGGTCAGAGTGGAGTCGCAAGAGCTATATGCTCGAAGGGTGGATGTGTTGCATAAGTGGTGAGTGGGCACCTTATGGTCGTTTAAAGTCCAGAAGCACCTCTCCACCCTTAGCCCCTCTGGAACTGTTACCTCCCTGCTGCTATATATATGCGGCTATTTTGGGAGGCCCATTCTTGAGTTGGCGAGTCACCGCCTGCCATTTCAACCAAAGTAATTAGCATTGGCCAGGCAGGCGCCGTAGTTTCATCAATAGCCTAGTTCACCAATCCATATCTGTTCATTCATAGAGCCTATTGTTAATACTTCCATCCCTCTTAAATAGTCCTACACTAACCGTTGGTTGTCCGTGGGAGCATACTTTTATAGTTTGAACTCAGGGACAATCGCCGGTTGGTGTCCCATCACTTTACTAAATTAAACTTGTCTAAAGGGCCTCTGCGTGTTGGCTTCGGCTCCATGTACGCCTTCCAAAGGTCCGGGACTCCCATAGTCCCGTGAATGGTAAAGACATATAATAATAATAATAATAAGAGCTGTTGGTGAGTGGCGACACCACGGACCTGAATGCTCCCGAGGGTAGGTCCTGTTCCTCACCTCACGCTTGCCTTCACCGGCCGGCTGGAGTGTATAATGACGAGGAACAGACCCTCACCTCTGGCTTGCCTTTATTGGCCGGTCAGAGTGGAGTCGCAAGAGCTATATGCTCGAAGGGTGGATGTGTTGCATAAGTGGTGAGTGGGCACCTTATGGTCGTTTAAAGTCCAGAAGCACCTCTCCACCCTTAGCCCCTCTGGAACTGTTACCTCCCTGCTGCTATATATATGCGGCTATTTCGGGAGGCCCATTCTTGAGTTGGCGAGTCACCGCCTGCCATTTCAACCAAAGTAATTAGCATTGGCCAGGCAGGCGCCGTAGTTTCATCAATAGCCTAGTTCACCAATCCATATCTGTTCATTCATAGAGCCTATTGTTAATACTTCCATCCTTCTTAAATAGTCCTACACTAACCGTTGGTTGTCCGTGGGAGCATACTTTTATAGTTTGAACTCAGGGACAATCGCCGGTTGGTGTCCCATCACTTTACTAAATTAAACTTGTCTAAAGGGCCTCTGCGTGTTGGCTTCGGCTCCATGTACGCCTTCCAAAGGTCCGGGACTCCCATAGTCCCGTGAATGGTAAAGACATATAATAATAATATTATGGTCCAAAGATGGCTGAAAATAAATGATTTTGATTTGATTTTGATTTGATTATCCCTTACAAATTTGATTTTGTTTAACGAGTACCTCGAAAAGGACTGACTTTACACCAACTTGCATTTTGATTGCTCCAATATCGACGGCGATAAAAAAAAAACAAGATCTCAATAAAAATAAAAATATTATAACAGGATTTATTTCAGTACCATCGTGTAGAACTTTATAGGTTAGGTTAGGTTACTTTTTATGAAAATCCTAATTATTTACGGTTACGCATAAAATAACGATACATTTTGCCAAACATATTTCGACCATACAAAGGGAATCTCCGGCGGTTAATGTATTTCATTTATTATTTAGGTTGAAATCCAAGTGTTCACCGACCCGCACCTAAAGGCGCCGCGCGACTACATAGAGACAGCCTGCGTGGGCGCACGTTCTTCTGCAGCGCGGCGCGTGCAGCTGCGCGCTGCGCTGCCGGGCGGCGCGCGCGTCGCTATCCGCGCCAAAGCCGTGCGGGATGGCTCTTGCGGGGGACGTACTGGGATCAGGTTATTCATAAACGCACAATAAACCTATTTTAGTTAGAGTTCTTTTCTTTCTGTCAAATTCAAATGTCATGAACCAATAAAGAAAAAGCATATTTTAATAATTCTTTAGCTATTGAGCGTTGCGGGTTAAACTTTTATGCCCTTTTTAATAAATGTGCAGTAACCGTGGAGAAGCTAAGCCGTGCTATGTCCTTATTCGACAGAGAAGGACAAAGCAGGACTTAGCTATTCCAAGGTTACTACACATTTAATATGTCATCAATGTCATCATACTAAATATATATACAGGGTGTAAGGGACGGCTCACCGAAAACTGAAACCATAGCTTCAAACCATTGTACTGAACTGAAATCCAGTGGAAATTTTCCCGGGAACGAAAATTTTCTCGTTGGTTTGTTTTTGGTGAGCTGTCCCTTACACCCTGTATGTAATGACCATCGAGGTAGAATGCTACCTCGATCGTTTGTATTGTTTTACATCGCATACCTAAGCATTAAAAAAATTAAGTAAATTACATATATGGGATTAAAAAGAAAAGTAGAAACAGAAGTAAGTAAGTACTCGTTTCGTTTTTAAACCAATCGCGTCACTGGTAGATCACGTGATCACGTGATCGAAAGAAAGCTAGTTAGCATTATGCGCTGGTAACGGCCTCAGAGCGGTTGACGATTACTCCACCGATAAGAACTTGGGTACTAAGTAAAGAGAGAGAAGTGTGTTAGTAGAACGTAAAATATAATTTATACTATCCTGAAAATTAAGTGGTCATAAATCATCGGAATCATGCTATCTCTTTCGCACCTGCACGGCCTTATGGAGCGGGCCGTGCAACAATAGTGCAGGTAGCACAAACAGGAAAGGAAGGTAACTGACGTTTATAGCCCGACTCGCCACTTAATTTTGCGGATAGTATAGTGAAACATGGTAATCGAGACCCTCAAAGTCATTTGTATTGTTTCTAGTGACGAAGTCATCATCCAAATCCAAGTGGACCCAGAGGGAGTGCCGGTGCAGGACCATCAGTCAGCTCTCCTTTGTTCACGAGGTAACACTTCGACAATTGAAGAGATCACAATGGGTTACTCACGTAAATTATGTCAGATGCCACTCGACATGTTTCGGGCTTGTCCAGGGTCCCTAGTCATGATCAGTCGTGGCTGGAGCACGACGAGTGTTCGTCTTTAATATGTATATCTAAGTCTCACGGACGTTTTATGTTCAAAACTTCGATAATTGCTTTAAACTTCAAAAAACTGGCGATAACTCCAAAGAGACATAACGAAATTGCCCAGTCAACCGAAATCGCCAATTTTCAAAGTAGGTATTAACTCTAGACTTCTACGCAAAATAGGCGCACATTTAAGACGTCGAGTTGCGACAAAGAACCTGCCATAACCAATAACTATATAACCTTTACATTAAGACTTGTTTCGATATTAAAGACTGTACACGATAAAATCCGGCCATGCATGCTCTGGTGTATTTTTTGAATGAATGCTAATTTTCAAGCAGCACTTTTTTGTAATAGTCAGTGGTTATGAAACGACATAATAAAAATACAATCATAATAAAATGTAAGAGCGTCTGTGACTTAGACCATTATATAATCCGCAGTACCAATATTTTTTTGTACACGGTCTTCTGACAGTCTTTACTAAATTCTCGTGTTAAAAACATTTTATTATTTTTAATTATACAAGCCAAATTATACCTTATTACATTATCTTTTCACAGTAGTTAAAACTTTTCTAATTGTATCGAGATTGAGATAGTTCTGATTTTTTTTAACTTTGTCGAATTTGACTTTTTGACAAATAAATGCCTCCCATACAAAAACAACCTTCAGTGCTTGAAGTAAAAAGTCTTCCTGACTACTACAAACAGAAATGAGTTAGAAAAAGTATTTTTTTGGTAAGACGACATTCTAATGTGAGTAAAACAGCTTGTAAAAATATAAATACAGTTGTGACATTGTAGCAGGAAGCGAGTGAAGATTGTCAAAAAACGCTGGACAGAATTGGAAAGGTATGATAGAATATATTCGACGAAAACTCACACATACCCATACATTATGTGATATGATTTTATTTTATTATATAGTTATATAACTATACAAGCTATGAAAAAAAAACTGCTTGAAAATATGCATTCGTTGCAAAGATACACCAGAGCATGCATGGCCAGATTTTATCGTGTACAGTCTTTATTCATTGCTCCAACTTAACACAAGCTACATAAAACAATGATGCTTTTATAATAATACAGAAGCTCCAGAATAACAAAATTTCACAGAGCAGTTCCTAATTCTATCCGGGATTTTACGATGTTGCAGTTCCACTCTTGGTTTTGATACAGTTTTTGTACTCTCTTACCTAGGTAGTCGAGAGTCCAGCAGTTCCGAGGTGAGATGGTCGTGGCCCGAAGTGCAGGCCGTGCCTGGAACCGAAGCCGTCACCGTCTGGGCAACGGGAGATATCACTGGACCATTACTAGCAGTTAGTATCTGGTTACCTTCGCTTTGGTGGTGGTGGTGAAATGGTTTCTGGATGACTTTGTTTGGGGTTCTGGCAAACTAGAGAAATTACAGTAGAGAAGATTGTTTTGTGCAAAGTGTGTGACAAAATGAGTCACAGAAAGCACTTACCATCAGGGACTTGTGCGCTCTTTTGCCTTCTCCATGCCTTAAAAAACGTAAAATCTACGGTCAAAGCATCAGAAAAAACTAAACTAGTGTTCATTTTGAAATTTGAAGATGCTGTCTATCTAAGTTTGATGACTTCCTAGTTACACGCATAGGAAATCTTTTTAATTCTTAAAGCCGGGGCGCATGGTTTCAAGGTTTAAAAGAGTTCTTATCTGGTCTCCTCACTCTTACTTGGTCTTAGACGAGCTCTTCTTTGATCGGTTAGAATCACCACTAATCAAGCAACTCTAAATTCTGGTTCCTCCAGGATGCGGATTCCCTGGTGTTGCTCCCACGTGGTTGTGGTGAGCAGAACATGGCGCGGTTGGCCACCAACCTGCTGGCTCTCAAGCAGCTGGATCCTCAGTGTGCCGCGGCAGCTGCTGCTAAGGAACATGTGGCAAGAGGTACAGGGCTATGGGGAATGATGGCTCATCTATGGGAAGTAGTGAGCTGTGTGGCGTGATCAGTAGTAAATTCAAATATATGAAGATGTCCAAGAGTGCTCATGGAGAAGCGATACGTGCAACACAGGACGTGCAACTCGCCGCGTTTCGGTAAAAAAACCCCGAAGTCAAAATCAAGAATATTAGGTACCAAGATTTTAGTGGAGGACTGACCTTGGGCAGGGTCCAGAATGGGACAAATATTATCAGTGTAATGTTTGGTTTCCACTAAGTATCTACCTATTTCAAGGAGTATTAACTTCCAAAAGTATCTGTATTTATCTTACAAAGCCTACTCAGACATTATCAATTTTAATTGCCTATTAGTCAACCTTATTGTAAGGTGACAAGATCACAAATGGTCAGTTAATTGTGTTGCTGATGGTGTATGGCTGATTAACTGACTTGGCTTCAGTTGCTGAAATATTGCTCCTGTTTCAGGACTCACCCGTCAGCTGCAGTATACGCATCCCTCAGGAGGCTTCAGCGCTTTTGGAGCAGCAGACGAACCTTCGACTTGGCTCACGGCCTTCGCCATAAGATACCTGAGAAAAGCTCATGAGGTATTTGTACTTCAAATACAAGTGATGTTGATACCATTACCATCAGTCTCCTTGAGATATTTTTTTCTGCTGTATCTATTACTATTTTTATTTATTTGTATAAGTAAGTAAGTATAGCTTGTTTAAATAAGGGTTTAATTAAGGTGATCTAAACAGTGTTCTTTCGAGGCAACCAGTTCATTAAACAACCAGTAAAATTACTAGCATGGAGGTATTCCATCTTGGATCTCAGCATCACATTTGATGTCTTAGGGCTGTATTAATAAAGTCATCTTGGCTGAGACGCCCGTCACCAAGACATTTCAAGATAAACGTCAAGCCATAGAAAACTGTCATTTTCAATGCATCTTGCGACGAGCTTTACAGTCGAGATCAGTTTATTAATGCGAGCCTTAGGATAGCAGCCTTGAGATTGTAGTCCTCAGAATTCAAATGCCTATTGGTATGAGATCCCACTGACCATCAGGTGGCATGGGTGCTCGTTGCCATAAAAAACAGCAAGAAATCTTTGCATTAATACCAACCACAGTAAAACCACAGTAAAATTTCTCCTTACCGCTGCCACATCTTCGCAAATGTTCACCATAATAACATCTATGCTTATCATGGTTTTTCCAGGTCTTATACCCTGGACTGCCGGCGCCACCAGCTATAGATAGAGCCGAGCGCTGGCTGCTTGACCAGCAAATAGAAAATGGTTGCTTCCGGAATGAAGGGCAAGTCTTCCACAGAGAACTAAAGGTTTGGAACTCTCCATACCCCCATAGTCAGTGTAAGGGAGAGAAACAGTATAACTGCTTTTATTACTCTGCACTTGCTAATTACCTGAACTGCATACTCAGATCAGTTCTTTCAAATGTAAACAAATAGGTGACTTAATAATGTCTTCTGCCTAATTTAACCATCTCTCTTTCTCTTATATCCTTACTTTAGAAAGAGTGAGATTACTAGAATGGTTTTTTTTTTAGGGAGGGCTCAACGAAGACGGTGAAATTGCAAATGTGGCTCTCGCAGCGTACGTCATCACCTCCCTAGTAGAGAGTTCCTCCAACCTTCCATACAAGGTCATCCGCAACTCCCTCTCCTGCCTCCGCGCTTTGCCCCCTCTAAAGGCCAAATCACCAACAAGAGTGTATGCTCACGCTCTTTTGTCTTACGCCTTCATGAGATTGAGGAAGTACGAAGAGGAATTGAGGAGGACGAACGAGGCAAGTCCGTGGGAGGGTGACGGGAGGTTGGAGGACGACGAGGATATGAGGGAACTGCTGAAGATGATGCGGATGGCGCAGAGAAGGGAGGAGCTCGTGTGGTGGGAGACTAGTAAGTTGACGTTAAGTACTATCTAGGGAAGTACCAATTATTTCTTTCTGGTTTTACTAAATTGGGACTATTTTCGCTTTTAAGCGATTGTTTAAATGTGTTTCGCTTCAGCCTACATTCTTAATGTCTTAATCGCTCGCTACGTTTTACAGAGAGAACGAATATCACCTATATAAGTGTATTATGTATTATTATGAGTGCAATAAATATATGAATATGAATATGAATGTCACTATCAAAGATACAGTGTCGTTAATCTTTGAGGAGTTCTGAGACTTCACCATCGCTTCCTCTTAAAACACATGCATTTTTTCTAGCCAACTGCTAGCTGCTGACAACTTTATTAGATTCATCTCTTCGCTACCTATGAAATACTTCCTACTGTAAAATTAACGACTGTCGTTTTTTTTAAAACTAAATAGTAAAAAATTGGTTTTATTTTTCGAATACGATGGAAAAAGTTTTTGCTACTTTATTTTTAATGCAATAAGGAGATCGTCTTAGTAGAAAACATTCCCCCAACTGCATTAAAAAATATACTAACAAAAACTTTTTCCGTCCTATATTACTCCTTTTTTTGGGCAGTCGTGTAAAAATAAGGAAGCTCCTGGTTACTTAACAAAGACAATGAGATCCGTCAATTTTGGTCCCAGATCCCATAGTCAATAAACACATTAATAATTAAATATTAAATTTCGACAGGTAGCCTATCAACGTCCGTTGAGGCCACAGGCTACGCATTGCTAGCTATGTCTTCATGCCCCACGAAATTGCGCGCACCCTGCGCATACGACGCTCGCGGCGCCACGCTGTGGCTGTCTAAACACCGCAGCAGCGGCGGCGGCTTTGTCGCCACACAGGTAGTGTTAGTTCTTAGGTTTTTCGATAGATGGCGTTCCGCAATTAGTTTTGAATTACAATATCTAATTATTATAATCATTGAAAGAGGGGATGAATACCTATATGTACTAGAGATCGCTCTTCTGTTACTGTTTTGTAAAATAATGCCAGTGTACAATATTCTGTACAGTATTATGTACAGGTCTTTCTTTGGCATTTGCAAAATGTGTGTGTTAAAATATAGAGAATCGATATTTAACTAAGTGGTTTTATCTCACTCGTGTCATAAAGACATTATGCACTGAAACTTAACTTAAACTGGTTTCAATCATATAAGGGCTACAGACTTATCACTAGGGCCTAGGGCCGCAAACTTAGACTTCTGATTATGCGATCCTTTAAACAGAAGAATACTACGCAATTAGTACCTCCATGAAATCACTGACACAAAATTAAAATACTCTACGGACATTGTAAAGACCTTTACCAAAAACCTCGAAAAAAATGGTACGGACGCGGACGGTATTATTGAGTTGTACTGTTTACAACTTCATATTTTCTCCAGGACACCTTAGTAGCCCTAGAAGCCCTGACAGCCTGGACAGCATCGCAGCCACCAGCTCCTACGTACCTTAACGTGACAGTGGACAGTGGAGACTCTGCGAGGAGCACGATCCTCACTCCAGCTGTGAAGATACCTGAGGTGATGAAGATGGGGCTCGGGGCATTGACTGTTGCTGTTGAGGGTACGTTAATTTATAGTGGTTAGATAGTAAAATCTAGAAAAAAAGGAAAGGAATTGATTGATAATCTAAGAATAAACTTTCAATGTTGATTTGGTTATTTTGCCAAGCCTCGTGTTTGCTCGTGGGCAAAAGTTAATTTTTTTGATGCAATATTCCCTGTCTTTAATTTAACCAAGTCCTGAAACTTATCGGAGAATAGCATGGGTAGGTTCCAAATGATTATAAGCTCAAAGTTAATTACACCCACAGTAATCACAAGGTCATACCTATCATAACGTAAAGTAACCCACAAAAATTATCCAAAAATCAATTTTGTTTCTTCATTGCTCAATGTGCTACTAATGATGAATAAGAGTTTCAATGGTTGTTGTTCAAGGGTGGATATAGACGACGACCTATCAAATAAATTTAGGCAGTATTATAACTTTAAATAACAGTATCTAGAGTAAGGGAAGTGGAAGAGGCTGCTGGTACACTAACGAGTATATCTTGCTCAGGGTCTGGCTGCGCGTTGGTCCAAGCGACACGCTCCTACAACACTCTGGCTCCCGCTGCCAGCGACAGGACTCTAACGGTCCAGGTGTCCGTGCGCACCGACGGACCCTTCGACTGCGCCGGTAACCAGACCGACTGCTTCTGCGCTGCAGTTGTCGAGGTACTCACCGTTATTGGTTACTAGGTCATCAGAAACATCTTAAAGGTTTGACATCGTCCCGGTCCTCACCAAAGCTTTGAAATTTCGAAATTTACCACGTTTTGAAATATCGTTCGCTATTAGTGTAGAATTTAATTGATGTTATTCATATTAACCTCTGAGTATTCGTTTTTAAACTATTCGTTCCTAGGATAAATAATTACTATGGAGATAGAACTCTCAAAAAGCGTATCGTCGCCCTAAAGTGTTAACCTGCCAAGTCCCTTTTTAGGATAAATCCTAAAAAGGTTTGAACTTTATTTCATCTATTTAGAACGCAAATCTGCTAAATCCTAAAAATGGATTTGGCAGGTTAACACTTTAGGCCGACGGTATCTCATACCTACTCAATAGTCTGCCTGAAGCCATTAGACGTGAGAAAAATAAGAATAAATTCAAGAGACTATTAAAAAAGCACAATTTAGATCTACTTATATAATATTATAATGGTATGTTTAGTATACTTCACAGATTTTTGTTTGGACAGTATAATACTGTTATTTAATTTTAATTTTATTTAATGTTAATAAATGTTTAACTTAGAGACTGTCGTTCCCACAGTCAAACTGTTACTCCTGTTTTGTGGGGCAGTGCCTAACTGCTAGCCTTAATTAAACTGTACTTAATAAATAAATAATAATAATAATTGCCAGTGTACATTGGCCTTATTGCCAAATCACTATCAGATGGCCTGCCGGCTTGCCATATCGTCGGTGAAACTGCAAAACCGCGTAAGTAGCATTTTAAATAAGGAGAAAAATGCACCTTATTAATAAGCAGGTAAGGTTTATTTTACTCTATCACAAATTTGTTGGTTACGCGGTTTTGCAGTTTCACCGACGATATTACTTATAACCATTACTTACTAGCACAATGACAAGTCTATTGGCAGAGTGCAAAGCGGGTGGAGGGGGTAGCACAGCGCTCGCTACAGCTAAAATTGTCATTTTTGTCGCTGACTTGAGCTGTCAAATCCATATTGCAGTACATAAACATCTGCTTACAAACAAAGTTGTCTTGTACGCCGTTGCCGTGACAGAAGTTTGGCGAACCACTCGGGCTTTGATAATACGAGTCATGTCTCCTTGGCGAATGTCTTCAACCTCAAGGACATGCCCAGCTAGCACCAATTTCTTGCCTTTATTCATCGTCTCCGGTTGGAAAATGATTTCGTGGGTGATGGCACGAAACCCCGTTTTAGTCACGAGTAGGCTCATTTCTCACTGAAAACAACAATTTTAATATTATTGGCAATAATGTTACTGACTACCATTGTCCAAAATTGTGTAATATAGTAAAATAACACAAGATTTCATTAATATTTTTCACAATATTTACTTACTTCTTGTTTGACAGCGGTGACAATATTGTCCATAATGGCCGCCTTTCACGTGGCGCTGTCGTCGCGCTCGGTCCCAATACTTTAATTACAAACAGCTCATTAACATATTTACTATCACCATGCTCATTAAAGCACAAGACCGGTCTGAGTGGAGAGCCTTGGGGGAGGCCTATGTCCAGCAGTTGGACGTCTTTCGGCTGACATGATGATGCTCATTATAATCATCATCTGTTATAGAAATCGTCAACTTTACCATTAATAAATTAATACTCTATTAGAATTGATAATAAAGAGACAGTATTTTCATATTGTTTCTATCAATGTATCATAATCAGACATACATAGGTAAATCATCATAATTGCCAGGCTACGAAAATGCTTTAATACGTCCAGCATTATACAGGAGTACATGACCTTATTGGCTCCAAAGGAGCTCTACTATGCATCCTTAAAAGGTTTGTATCGAATATCTAATCCCCCTGTGTACATGAAGGTCAACATTTTCAGAGATTAATTAGTTTTCTCCTGTTCAGGCATGCTTGCTGTGGTCGGGCGAGTTCCCTGAGATGGCACTCTTGGACATCAACCTCCCAGGAGGCTTCGGCGCCGACGCATCGCTCCTGTACGCGCAACTGCAGCAGCCTAACACGCGTATGTAAAAAAACTGGTTGTGGTTTTTCCTTAGAGTTTACATTATGCACAGTAAAATTACGGAGTTCCTCAAGGGTCTATCCTCTCCGCGACTATCTTCCTGCATATCAATTAACCGTTGCAGCCATTGTGATGGTGGAATCAAATTGTGCAGATCCTGAGCAGACTTTGCAAAGGCCTGTAGAATATGCATAAACGTCCGACCTTGCCACTATGGTCAAGGCCGAGAAGCTGATCCATTATAAATGTGAAGGGTCATTAAAGAGATATTTAGATGTTGAATTGATTAATTCTGTTGATGCTGTGTTCGTGCTGTGTGCTACTTGTGGGAGGACCTTGTGCAGGGTCCGTCCGAGTTGGTACCACCATCTTATCCATTAACCTACCGCCGAGAAGCAGTGTTCGCATTGTTGTGTTCCGGTTTGGGGATAAGACAGCCGGTGAAATGACTAGCATAGAGGCATTCCATCTTAGTCCTCAAGGTTGGCAGTGCATTTGCAGTCTTGTGAATGCGAATGTTTATGGGTCACAGTTTCGACTTACCATCACGTGGCCTGTGTGCTCAATTGCCTCCCTATGACATAAAAAAAAAAACTCCTACAGTGCTCCGTCGAATCGAGCTATCCGCCAACGCGGGTCGCGCCACGCTGTATCTCGCGTCCCGGGGGACTCGCGGGGCACACCGATGCTTCACAGTCCACGCGGTGGGGCCGGCGGCAGCTACCAAGCCTGCGCATGTCCGTGTGCAGGACTACTACGTACCCGCACACAACGATACGCAGGTCAGTGAGTAGTGAGAGTAGAAGAATAAATAAATAAATATCAACACAAAGATAAAATATAAAGATAAAGACATTTATTCCCGCCGCCGCACGGGCACTTTTACACGTCAAGAATCTACCAGCGCTTCATAAGAGGACCCAATGCTGAGAAGAAACGCCGCAAGAAATTCAGGCAATTGGGAATTGACCTAGTCCCAAACTAAGCTCTACGCTTGTACTATGGGTACTAGACAACGATAAAGGTTCTTATATATCTTACATTTAACTTTCTTATATAATTCTTGGTTTGTCAATTGACTTATTGATGGTTACTGAAGCTAATTGAGAAAGCAATATAAATACGAACTTATTCGACAAAAAACGATGGTAAAGGATTATTCTTAAATACATAGAAAACCTCCAAGACTCAGGAACAAATAGTCGCGCTCGTCACATAAATATCGGATGTAATCGGGATTTTAACGCGGAACCGCTAGCTTCGTAGGCAGGGTCACTACCAACCAGGCCAACGAGTGTCGTCGAATCTACCCCTTAAATTAAATAAAGGCTGATAGGCTGATACTAAACCAGCGAGCTTCCTTCTTGACTTTATAGCCATTTTGTTTTAGATGGCGAATTAGTGTTATTCTAAAATCACAATAAATGTATAGGGTAAAGGCACCAGTGGTCAGCCAGGGACCAGAAGTCGACCTAATAATGAGTGCGAAGAGTGGGAAATATATCTTTCGTACTCTTCCCACTCATACGAAGTATAGGCAGAGGCTGACTACAGGGTTCTGGCTGACTACTAGTGACTTTACCCTATTTAGCTGTTTTTAATTTGACCTCCCTGTGTTCTACTGAATGTTTTCAAGGAGACTCTAAAGTAATGTTTATTTTCAGATGTACACTATACCAGAAGACTGTCCCGCCAGGGTGTCTCACAGAACCAACGACTACTTGCGATCAGACAATCTCTTTAACAAAGCCAGGTCTGAAAACAGTGGAGATATCATCATCACCGATGAATTTTCATTCGAAGACATACCCGAAGGTATACCCTTAGAAGATCCTTTGTTTGAAAATCTTACAAAGATCGATAAAAAGAACTCTTCTAATGACAATTCGGAGAAAAATGTGATTGGTGATTTACAAAAAGAACCAGATGCAGATTCCAATCAAAATAATGATACAGATGTAACAAGGAATAAGATGGAATCTGAAAATGAAATCATAAAAATTGATGATAAAATTGATCACAATTTTAGAACAGAGGAAGATGAGAAACATGATGCAAAAAGGACAGTAAAGTTAGATGAAGTAACAGATGACATGAAAAACAATGCTGGACAAGTTACAATTTCAACTGATGTAGCACCAATCATTGAAAACAATGATCAACCTGCAAAAGAAACTGAAGTCACTGAACATAAAATTGAAATTAGAGATGAGACGAGGCAAGTAGAGGACCAAGGCGCGGGAGTAGATAATCCGAAACTGGCCAGTTTCCATGTTATAGATTCGGAGAAAGATTTAGACGTGCCTACAGGAATTGAAGGACCGGTGCCTGCTGTTGTGTTGCCTCCGGCAAATTTTGTTTCTTTGCCACCATATACAGGTAGGAAAATAACATTATTATTGTTAAGTAAGATATGCGTTCTAAACAAAGGTTTTAAGGAGGACGAAGAAGGGGTATATTTTGGGTTTCCTGTAATATCTTAGAAACCAATGGCGGAAAACGTTATTGTGATAGCTAAGTAATGATAGATAGTTCTCAGCTAGGTACCATAGGATTTGATTGGACAATTAAAACACTATGAACTCTACAACTAGCTCGAACGGTCCGGACCAGAACACTTTGTGACATCCAATCGACTTTTAATATGGTACTTACATAAGGTGATCGAAATGTGAAACGCGATGTTTCTAGGTCAAAACTTTTAAATAGAAAAAGAAGCGCCATCCTTGCATCCAGGTCTAATTTTATCTTTAACCTGACTGATCGACTGATAGCCAACGAACGAAATTCAGCCTCCAACTGGAATGAAAGGGGAAACAACGAGAAAAGAGTTCTACGCTATATTATCGAGGTGGTAGACAAATGTGTGGCAACATTCGAATCTAATCCATCTAGTATACTGCTGGGCAAAGGCCTGCTCCTCGTTTCTCCAGTCATCTCTTTTTCTGGCTAACCCTTGCTTAAATTTATGCATATCGTGCTGCCATCTTCGTTTTGGTCTGACTCTACTCCGGGTACCAACACTACTTAATCTTTTGTATCTTTTACAGGACCTGTGTCAGCGGCGTTTCCGTCGATTCCATCAAGCCCAAAGGCGTTTCATAACTACCCACCATATCAATACTTTGTCTACACAGAGCTACCTAGATATAGGTACTCGTATAGGAAGCGTTAAGAGTCAATTTTTAGTGCTGAGAACACTGCACTCGGTAAATAATGGGACTCAATTTGACAATTTGTGAACTAAATAATGGTTTAAACTGTGCCTCCTTTTGACTGTCAATTGGCATAACAAATTCATTACGTAGGTACTTCATATTTAAGTATTTGGTTGTATACCTAGTTCCAAAAAACATTAAAATTCAGGAATAAAGGCTATAGCCGTGTTTCTATACAAAATTTGCCTTTCTGTCAAATGTTCCAGTAATTTTATTTTTAGATACTCCTTGTAGGCAAAGGTCTTCCCCAAAGAAGAGCCATGTACACTTGCCAGTTTTCGTAATATGGCGGTTTGTTTTTTTTCACTTTTTAATTTTTTTCTTGAATTCAGTCTTTGCGATTAATTTGATTTTTTGGTAAACTATACTACATAATAAAACCCATCACTACAAAAAATATTGCTTGAAACTTTAGTACAAATATATGTCAAAATAATGGAAACTATAAATTGTTTTTTAATTTTTTTGGTGTTCTGGTGTAGCGGCACCTACAGTTTTTATTTCATAAATTGCCCATCTATAGACCTACTACATATATTAAATTCAAATTATTAGCTTTGGTACTTCATGCCAAAAACTAACTACAAATAAAATTATTCCTTATATGTTTCAATGTTTTGGATGTCAAAAACGAAACAAACTTCCAAAAATGACAAAATACAAAAATAGGATGTATACGATTTCATTCATACAAGTAATTAAAGCAATCCTGTAAAAACATTGAAACATGTAAGGAATAATTTTATTTGTAGTTAGTTTTTGGCATAAAGTACCAAAGCTAATAATTTGAATTTAATATATGTAGTAGGTCTATAGATGGGCAATTTATGAAATAAAAACTGTAGGTGCCGCTACACCAGAACACCAAAAAAAAAAAAAACAATTTATAGTTTCCATTATTTTGACATATATTTGTACTAAAGTTTCAAGCAATATTTTTTGTAGTAATGGGTTTTATTATGTAGTATAGTTTACCAAAAAATCAAATTAATCGCAAAGACTGAATTCAAGAAAAAAATTAAAAAGTGAAAAAAAACAAACCGCCATATTACGAAAACTGACAAGTGTACATGGCTCTTCTTTGGGGAACAGACCTTTGCCTACAAGGAGTACTTATCTAAAAATAAAATTACTAGAACATTTGACAGAAAGGCAAATTTTGTATAGAAACGCGGCTATAGCCTTTAAGCGAAACCGAAGATGCTTAGTAACATAGCGTGTGGTCTATCTTTTAACACTTAAATTATTATTACTTTGAGCCTAATTCCTCTCTTTTGTATTTTGGAAATAAATTGGGCCATTTTAAAATGGTCTGTCGCGATATTACAAATCAAATCAAATCAAATCAAAAACAATAAATTAGTTTTAAATTAAATATGCAAGATATCGCACTAAAAAAAATCTCATTCGAGCAGTGGTATTCAATTTCGTCAATAAACAAGTCTATAGAAAAGCCAGCTTCAAAAAACCCAACTGCTGTTTGGATAATGTCGTCAAAGTAATTTTACTAATCATGTTATTATTTTTTATTTCGTCAATTTCTAGCCTATGACACTAGTGGTTACGATGAACCTAACCTTGTATAATTTATTAAACATTGGTTTAGCCGTTTATTAGTTACGAAGGGACATACACAACCCCTTTTTGGGCTTTGCCGCGGTCGGGTTAAAAAATAGCGCGACGAATTAACTGGATGTAGCGACATCTAGGTAATGTACAGTGAAGCTTCACAGCAGCGTGAAGTCAGTATGTAAAGTTCAGGATATAGAGTCTGATGTTACAAAACCCCGCTAGATGCCGCTAAAGCTAAGAAGTAATCGTACTTATACGTGAAGTAATTCGTGTTACACTCATCCGTTTCTAAAACTATCATTGCACAATGTTTACTGTCTCAAATCAAAATGTACTAGCTGTTGTTCGTGTATCCTTTCGCGAACAAGTCTATCGCTATTACTTTGGGGCCTAGGTATCCAATTTTCCAGAAGTACCTAGGGTGGCGGGACCAGTAATGGACAAGGACCAATGATGGACACTTGATTCTTATTTTACAGTTTTTTTTAGTTATTCCTTTCGTTTTGCAAAAATCAATTTAAGACCGTTTGAAATTTGAATTAAGAGTGATGTGTCCATTACAGATGCCGTCACGTGATTGATTCTATATCCGTACAAAATTCCATTAAAGCCTCTTCAGCTGTAAAACGTAACAAACAAACAAACAAACGGAGTTCTATTCTTTCTATTGTATTAAATCTTGCAAAAAAAGAACGCTCATTTTTAAAACATTTTGCGTTTAGACCACGCGAACGAACAAGGATTCCATGTATCTTCTTTCTTTGTGAAAATAGAAACAAAACATGTTCTAGAGCATTCCTTTGTTTGGTCTAAACGCGCCATTAGATAGGTATTCGTATTGAAGTAATTAGTGGTTAATTGAAAACTTAAATTGTACTTAGCGTAACGATATTTATTTTAAAGTAAGTTTGTAGTTAATTTTGTATTTTTCTTTAAATTTTGCGGTTGGCACATAAATAAAACTGAAATCATGCTAGATACTTTCCCCTTTATTCATAAACGCACAATAAACGTCAAATTGAAACGTCATAATGACAGATAAAGACAGCATATTTCAAGCATACTTTACTTTAGCTTTTGCGCGTTTATGAATTGGGTTAGTTAGTTGTCATGATCATGATTGATTTTTAATCAATTATTATACAAATATTGCAATTATGAAACGTTTGTTAGTAATTTAACTGGACTTTATCGTGTGAATTACCTTTATTTCACAACCACGACGTTTTTAATCGTATGGCAAAACGACAGCGACCACGAGCTTACGCAAAAAAATAATGAATACCGCAAAGTTTAAAAAATATGAACGGTTAGTAATTTTTAAGAAATTTGTCGGTACATTCAACATCATGGAAATCAACCTCATCTTTTCAACCTTGTCACTTTAATTTAACGTAGTATTTGACCTACATACAAAATTATCTACAGTTGAACCGACTACTAATGATTAAACCTGTTCTAACTCGGTGCACCTAAAGTGATGTAGCAAGTAGCAAACAATCTTATCGACAAAAAAAATATCAACGTTACTCAACATAAATAAATATCTTTTTTTTTTCTTTGTTGTGAAATGAAATCAATAAACAAATAAAAACATGTTTGTTTTTATAGCAATCGAGAATTTTCAGTGAGCAAATGTATATCGACATCTTTTTTATCGATATCAAATCCCTAAAACGGGCTCCGAGTTAGCACAGGTATGCTAATGACTGTTCTTTCAAACGCTATACTTAAATTATTAGGATTATCTTATCTCTTTAACTTTAAGAAACTATTGTCTCAAACTGCCGCCCTGTAAGGCTGTGATTAAATGATTACAACCACTAAATTGTTTAATATTCCGACCAAGAATCGGACGATTATTCAAAAACGCGCAATACCTAACTAAAGTGTGCTTGAAATATGCTTTGTCCTTATCTGTTATGTTATGAGATTATGACATTTTAATTTAATAGAAAGTGACAACGCATAAGGTGGAGTCTTATAATTTCACCTATCAGAGGCCCTAGCCTTTCTAGCCAAAATACATTACGCTAAGTAGTGTTTAAAGTCGTTTCGTCTTTGTTAAACCAATCGCGTCGCTGGTAGGTCATACGTCACGTGACTCTTCGTATCACGCCATCTACCATTTGATAACACCGATAGACGTGAAATTGTTCTTTTATGCTAAGAAATAATATACCACGCCTGTCGATGTTCAAAACAGTGATCCTAGATTTAAGTTAGTTATAATAACCAGTGGCCAGGGGGATGAAGAATGCAAAGCTCACAAACAATTGAAGAAACATCTCTTTATTCACAACAAACAAAAACTTCTTACATCTCTTTTCTTCGTTACATAGGAAAGAGATGCAAAACATACGTGACGTATTCAAGATACTTTCTAGTTCCAATCCAAAGTTCCTGCAGCCTCCATCCATAGCCTACGTATATAAACTTCTTGGTTCGAGCTCTACTGCGCATGTCTGATGACACTGACCTCCTTAATCTCACTCTTTAGAGCACTGGGGTTTCTATTCAACTTCCGTCTGCGTTTTTTCTGTTCTTTGTCACTACACATTGGATCTATTGATGGGTAATTATCCCAACCACATTTCTTAACGGCGGACGTGATAATTGACAACAATTCATTTTGTGCTAAGGTAGTAATAAATAACCTGCCGTAGACTCAATTCACCTGGGTTAATTCACCTGGATGAACTAAGTGCACTAATTAGTAGATTTGAATACCCATAGGTGATTTGATGTTAATTAAGTACACTAATTTGTAGACTTTAATACCCTGACGCTTGTAAATAGTACTCTTTTTCTTCTTTATACACCCAACAGGTGAATCAAGTATACTTAAAGTGTACTTTATGCTCCACTTCCCAGCGATAGGTGCATTAGGTATAACCCTTTGTCTACTTAATACATCTAATGATTCTATATGCGATCTTTTCACACAGGTTTCTGCAGGCCTAATATGGTCGGGTTAAAGCAATCGACGCAATAAAGTGTGGATAAAACAACCGTCACTCTCGCACTTACCAACTTGTTAGAAAAAGATGATTGTTTTGTCCACATTTTATCACGTTGATAAATGCGAGTATAATAGCCTCTGGCCACTTAAACAACCAAGATAAATTAAAGTACATATAATTATTAAATGATATTTAGTAAATTTCAATTTATGGACATATCTTATCGTAACATCTCTAAAAAATGACCCACACTAATGTCCCCATATAACAATTCCATTTGAGCGTCTTGTATTATTTTATCGTTGATTTGACTACTGGATTTACGTAGATTTGGTTGCCGTTTTCTACAAGAGTCTTTTTTAAAAGTTGCTGTTACGTCTAGAATATTTTTATTATAATTATCTTTTGATGCTTTTGTTTAACTTTCCATGCCAGCCTTCAACAAAATTATTTGTACGGTGCCTCTCACCGTACACGCACCATTCTTCAATGAGGTTTGACTTCATCCATTGATTTTTAAAGTACTTTAAAAAAGGTTGCAGGCGTTCAAATTTTGCAAACTGGCTCTGGACATATTGCCAGCCATCAATAATTTTATATTTAGGCAAAAGTGCTAAGTGCTCGGCACAGAAATACGCAGCGGCGGTTATTTTTGTCTTTAAACAATTGTAACTGTTTCGCTTTTCTCTTCAAGCTCTCCTGGAAATGGTAATAACAGCCTTTTACAGAGACTGTCGGAAAAACGGTAGCAATGCCTTTCATGGCACTTTTTTCAAAATCACACGTATATTTCTGTGGATTCCACCCGGGTATTCTTGATTTAATCATTTGGAACAAAATTTGATACGATAAGGTGCTTCTTCTATTCATCAGAGCATAAACAAGTGGCGACATATTAGTAGTTTTAGAGCCACTACCACAATCTCCGTGTGTAATTTGGGTAAACGGTGGTACGCATGCCGTAAAAGTCCCATCTCCAAAAAAATGTTTCAAACCCTCCATTAGAGTCATAGCTTTTTTTGAACAGAATATAATTATTCTTTCGTCAGTATCATAATAATCAGCACAAAATCTTCAAATTTTTTTGGAATCACAATTTCGCCAACATCTTTAAAATATGCGACCTTACGGACACCTAGACATTTATTTCGTTTTCTGTATAACCCAGCTTTAACATCATCTAGTGGTACGTCGCATACGAGATCGTATCCATTATCTTTTAAAGATTCTTGGGCTGCTTCATACAACTTAGGTATTGGTTCGTCTGTCGTGCAGATTTTGTCCTTACAAAGTTGCAATTGCTCAGCCCACACATTTTTGGCTGGATCGGGCACACAGCACGTTTCGTGCAAAACATTCTTGATTATTTCTTCATTCTAAAAGTAAGAAAAACATAATATAGAACAACTAAGCTAGGTTTAAACTATGGCCGCATAGCATACAAACTCGGTAACGATAAACATACCTACTTATACAGGGTGTCCCGTAAGTACCACGTCAAACTTAAGGGGGAGGTAGGTGAGCAAGCCACCTACCTAACATGGAAAAATCGCCTTAGTAAAAGTCGCACCGTTTTCGAGATATTTGAATTTTTCTGATTTTTAGAAAAATGTACACCCGCACTGAGTTTTTGATCTGTGGTATTCGGAATTTATTATTTTTTAATTTTTATTTTATTGCAAAACAATCTTAAATAGTTGTGTTATCAAATGGTAAAAACCATTGAAAAGTAACTATCGTAGTTTTTTTTATTTTTTAAATTAAATTTAAAATTTGCCTCTTCCGTTTTATTTTGGTAAAACTTTAGCCCCTCCTGGTGAAAAAAAAATACATGACCACTGGTTAGCCAATTAGATTAAAAACATGCTCGTTTAATGGGCATTTAAAAATGATAAATACTTTATCATCAAAACACTAATAATTTTTTTTTTTAAAGAAAAGCGTAAAATACACCGCAATTCACGTTAAGCCAGTACTGCCACCCAAGCTTACTTGCGACGCTGTGATTCTAATTTAATTCAGCAGCAATGCAAAACTAATCGAACAAATTAAAATCTTTAAATTTCGCTTAATTTATAAAAAAAAAGTTATAAAAAAAAAGTTATAAAACTTTTAATCTGCGATATTCCAAGTAGATAATTATTCGATTTGGGCTTACAACCTGCATAATGCCATACTCTTCTTTATTACTTCATTTGAACCCAATCTTACTGTTTATTCGGTGTGTGGTTAAATCTAATTACTTACTTTTGTGATTTGTCGTTTATGTTTGATGTTTTTCGGACTAACTGTTTTTGCTTGTATTTCGGACTCTGATTTGCTTAACGATTTGGCCTTTGTGACAATTTGTGACTGTGAATTAAATCACAAAAGTAAGTAATTAAATTTAACCACACACCAAATAAACAGTAAGATTGGGTTCAAAAAAATATTTTTAAATTTCGAACGAAGTTACCGAAATTTAAAGATTTTAATTTGAGCGATTAGTTTTGCATTGCTGCTGAATTAAACTAGAATGGAATTCTGATACAGCTCGCGTCGCAAGTACGCTTGGGTGGCAGTACTGGCTTAACGTGAATTGCGGTGTATTTTACGCTTTTCTTTAAAAAATATATTTATTTGTGTTTTGATGATAAAGTATTTATCATTTTTAAATGCCCATTAAACGAGCATGTTTTTAATTTAATTGGCTAACCATTGGTCATGTATTTTTTTTTCACCAGGATGTGCTAAAGTTTTACTAAAATAAAACGGAAGAGACGAATTTTAAATTTAATTAAAAAAATAAAAAAACTACAATAGTTACTTTTCAATGGTTTTTACCATTTGATAACACAACTATTTAAGATTGTTTTGCAATAAAATAAAAATTAAAAAATAATAAATTCCGAATACCACAGATCAAAAACTCAGTGCGGGTGTACATTTTTCTAAAAATCAGAAAAATTCAAATATCTCGAAAACGGTGCGACTTTTACTAAGGCGATTTTTCCATGTTAGGTAGGTGGCTTGCTCACCTACCTCCCCCTTAAGTTTGACGTGGTACTTACGGGACACCCTGTATAGAGAAATACTCGCACTCATCATACAAGTATTTTCCCATACCGGGATTCGAATCCGGGACCGCTAGTTTTGTAGGCAGGGTCATTACACTCATTACCAACTAGGCTACCCGCGTCGTCGTCAATAACTTCGGGCAATAGCTACAATCAATAAAATAGTTACACGGATAAAACCCCCTGTCATTACATAACACAAATACAATACCTGTATAGTAATAGAACCACTACACTTCCTGTTGCAACATCGCCACCAAATTGCACCACTGGCGTATTTTTTTTTTTGTAAAATTGTCGGCCTTCGTTTAATAGGACTACACCTCGCCCTCTTTTTATAAATGTAAATTCATTCATAACTGATTCTTGACGACAATCCACAAGCAGACAGTAATGAAAGACAATAAATGACATTTATTAATTATAATGTACCTACTTCACTTTATCTTGGTTGTTTAAGTGGCCAGGAACGAAAATGCGAAAAGATCGCATATCGAATCATTGCACTAAATGCACTATCGCTGGAATTGGAGCATCAAGTACACTTTTAATCAGGGATTGTAAAACCGGTGAAATTGAATACCTGTATATAAATTGTCAAACGATTACCGCTAAAATAATAATACCTATATTCGAGTTAGAGGTAATGTTGTCATTCCGCTTTTGTCTTTTTCACTATGTATGTACTATTTACAGTATTCTTTACCTCTATTTAATATCGGTATTCGTTGCTCTTGATAGATAAGGTGTCAAGTAGACATTATGACTGAAGCACAACAAATAGGTGTAACATAACTCAATAGCATTGTTGGCTAACACTGGTTGAAATGTCTGCTAGTACTGAACAAATAAATTGATTTGCGACGTATTTCAAATTCGTCATGATGGTAGAACAACGGCGGTTTTGCAAAATTTCGACAATTTGATCGATTACGAAATTATGACATTAAATACTGTCTTAATTCTTTAAACTGCCGAACTGTAAAGTTGGCAATTTGCAGATCCGTCATTGTTCTACGATCATGACGAATTGTCAATTGTCAATTTGTTTATTCGCCTTTCTGTAATAATTTAATAAAGTAGCAAAAAGCCACACGAAAAAGAAAGATTTCGTATTTATATAAAAATATCTAAAATGGGCCGCGGACGGAAAAGAAAAAGACAAACCGATCATATGACAGAATGGTAATCTTTTCGTTGATTGTCATAATTCAAAATTAGAAAACTTGCTTGTTTGGACACTGACAGGTATTACCGGTAATGGGTTTATTGGTAAAGTATCAAATAGAGGTAATGTTGTCAATTGTCGAAACCGCTATTACATTTCAATACCGGTTTTGATTATACCGCTTATTAGAGCTTTAGTGATATAAATACCAAAATGCAATTATAACCGGTTATACCTTATTTAAAACCGGTAGTAAGAATACCGGTAACGATCCCTGCTTTTAATACCTATACTGGATTCACCTGTTGGGTGTATAGAATAGACGAAGAGTATACCTAATGCACCTATCGCTGGAATTGGAGCATCAAGTACACTTTTAGTATACTGGATTCACCAAGGTGAATTATGTATACTGATAATAAAACATTGTACTTTTAAAAACAATACTGGTGAATTACGTCTACTAATCAGTGCACTTAGTTCATCCAGGTGAATTAACCCAGGTGAATTGAGTCTACGGCAGGTAAAATAAAATACCGTTTCTAGATTTTACGCTGCTGATTACAGTAAAAATATCTTTGGATTTTTTTATGCAGTAGTTTTTTTTTATATTTAGGAAAAACAGTAAAAAAAGTTGGATTGTGAATGTTAGGAATACACTTATAGTGCCCTTAGTCCATTTATTACCAAAGGAATTCAATAAAATATACAACTGTCATGTTCATTGTTTATCTGTCTGACGGATTACTTGATTCTGACGACACGCTCTACGCATTCTACGCAAAATAGTTTATTTAATTTAATGGCGTCTACAAATTACGTAATTAATTAAATTACGCAAAATAGCAAATTTGTGAACGAACGGCAGCGAATGATTGACATGACATGACAGTCAGTTTTGTTTACTGTTTAAAGTTACTTTATAAATTTTATATCAGGCTAAGATCACGACATCAGTATTCCTAACTTTGTATATACGGTCTTTTTAATGACTATTTCTTTAATAAATTATTAACGACGAATTTAAGTTAAATAAAGAAAAACCAAGAAATACGGGTAGTCTAATTTTTAACCAGCTATTATAAACTCGAAAAAACAATAATGCGTTTTTTTTTTAAATGTTGTCAATTGGGGTGTAAAGTAGGTACATTTAGAAAATCTTACACAAAGTACCGTGTTGAGCCAAAGTTAAAATTGTTAATAACTTATCATGTTTATCGTAAAAAAAAAAACAGTCCAAAATCAATTTTGGTGTCGTGTCCAGTACTTGTCGCATACACTGATATACCGTGGTACAAAGTTATTAAGCCTCAACTAGATTGATATTTTAGTTACCTCTATTCCCTATTAGTTAAGGAATTATAAAATATTACAATTATTGCATTTGCAAATAAAAAGAAACTGGGAACAGTGTAAATAAAACTGTCCTTTCGAAATAGTAAATTTTGGTGGTGAATATTAAAATTGATTATATGATCGAACGAAAAGTGATTAAACAAAAAAATATGGCGTCAGTCGTTCGTTCAGTTCCAGCGATAGATTAGATGGTGAAAGATTTATACCGTCTTGCTGTATCTTCCCTCTAAGTACATAAGTATCTAATTTTGGTGGTACGAAATATATTTTTATAATTGTGATAACTTAGATAACTTGTTATTTTGCAAAAAAAACAATTGTGTTTAAATTATTTTGAGTATTTTAATGGTGTTTTTTTAACTATATGAAGTTAAATTTGTATAAAACTAAAATATTCACGTTAAATAAAATAAAAAAGTACAAATTCTAATTTTGGTGATACAATTTTGGTGGCTTTTCCTAAGACACCAAAATTGTCAAAATTCCTAGTTCCACCAAAATTATATAAACACCAAACAATAACTATTTAATATATTAAAAAAAATACGTCGTTGGTTTAAAAAAATAACAAGAATGATTCCCTAACGATTATTATTTTAACTATCCCGATATGTCATTATTGATCGTGTGTTTTTCTTAGAAAAGTAATTTTGGTGGATAATAGCAATTTTGGTGGTATATAATAAGTTAATTCGATATATCTTAAAACGACTTGGTTTAATGAATGGCCATTTTAACACTGTTTTAATTATGACTAATGACGTCCCTTACACTTAAAATTGTGAACCATACTGACAAAATAAAAAATACCACCTAAATTAGGACAATTTGACGCTTGTTGAAATTCACCCTGATACTACACATTGGATCCAACAACTAACGCCCATACAGTCGATTTAAATCTCACTAATCATTATTTTATTAATGGTTTTCACGCCACGCTTTAAACGTTTATGTCCATTGCATTTGTCCCATGGAACTACGAATTTTGTATTAAACATTACGTAGAAAATTCGTAGTTCCTTGGTCAGAAAAAACCATACATAACGTTTCTCTAATAGCCGACCTAGGTTTGCTAGGAGACTACCTAATATTATCCTAATAAATTCACGAGGATCTATTATACTAACTAATTAGGTAAGTACGTAGGTTATCATAAGTTATAATGTTACTAGCTTCTGTGGCTTCGTCTTCGTAGATTTCGAATATCGTTATTCCCTTGGGAACTATTTAATTATTATTATTTTTCTAAAGAACTTTTTGTGTGAGATGAAGTTATAGAATTTAACTTCATCTCACGGTCACACCAAAAAATCATTAGATAAAAAAAGTTATTCCAAACAAATATAAATGTATTCGACATTAAAATCATTAGACGAAACGTTGGTATGCAAAAATATGTAGCGAAACAAAAATAGGCTAAACAATTTTAGACCAACCGATATACACCCGTTAATCCATGGTATAAGGTCATCAAATCCATTTCAACTTTCATCCAAATCCACCCAGTCGTTGCATTGCAGCGTGAAAGAGTAACAAACATCCATACTTACAAACTTTCAAGTTTATAATATTATATATAATATATTAGTAATAGTAATTAGTAAAGTATTAGTATATTAGTATTAGTACTACGAATTTAATGACCACCCAACGGTTTCGGATAGAGGCCAGTTATTATTATCTCTGCTCTCGGGCCAATTTCTAGAGTTTACGCAATCGCCGGATCTGACACCAAGAATTCAGTTTCGTAGAATTTACAGTCAACTAATTTGATTCATGACACAATGGAACTATATAAAAATGACGATATAAATCAAATCTTTAGGTCTCGTAGTACAATTTCATTGATTCATAACGATTACACTTTGACACAGTTCCATGGTGTACTGGGCACAAGTTGGTTGACTGTTATGTGCAGTCAAGGAAATTGATTCTAGACTATTTTGGACTATGTCAATGTGCCACTGTAAATAAAATCATAAGAAGTCTCTTACGTTTTGATTGATTACGTCACTATGACATAGTCCGAAATAGTCTAGGTATCAATTTCCTTTAATGTAGGTATAGTCTTTACTATTTGAACTGAGCTGATCTTCTACACAAAGGCCATTGTTTGTAAACAATACCATTGTCTTTCTTTGTGTCCGTAACACCAAGCCGATTACATACAAAAAAGTTAGAACTACATTGAATGTACATTGAATTATCAACCCTACCCTCTTAGTCAGTAGGTTTAAAATGTAAAGTGTCAGGATACAGATATAAGTTTTGTGTAGATGATAGTATTGTGTAAAGAATAAGCACAGTTAAAATAATAAAGACTTATATCTGTATTCTGACACTTTACATTTTAAACCTACTGACTAAGAGAGTAGGGTTGATAATTCAATGTACATTCAATGTAGTTCTAACTTTTTTTTATGTACCTAATCGGCTTGGTGTTACGGACACAAAGAAAGACAATGGTATTGTTTACAAACAATGGCCTTTGTGTAGAAGATCGGCTCAGTAGAAATAATAAAGACTATACAGTCAACAGCAAAAGAAACTGATGAAATAGGGTCTCAAAATAGTATATACAATAAATTAAGTCAGATGTCTCTGATTATTGTAGTTTAGCATAAGTAAATTAGCTCGTAATGTGTCATAGGTAAGTGACATGCCATTTAAACAGTTAAAGTCATTACTGAGTGATTCAAATTAAACTGATTTTCTAAAATAGCAATACTCAGTAATACTACCAAACTATCACATGTAAGTGAATATGAATGTTTGGGCCTTCATGTCTTCTCAAGACCACCTCGGAATACAAGTCAGACGTTCGGTTAATGTCGGTTATACTCGTAAGACAAACACGCGAAACAACTATAACACCTCTCATTTCCGTCAAGGGTTGAAATAAGTTCCTACTACTTCGCTTTGTTTTTTTTTTGCAACATTTAGAACAGAGATGGGCGTAATCAATTACTTTGGGAATTAATTACACGTTTACATTCCAGTAATCATGATTCCTCAGTAATCGATTACTTGAATAATCTAAATTACTGTAATACTAGTACCATGATTACATTTGTAATCCACTCCTTTGGAATCGGTATTGTAAACCACTACTGTATTCTTGATTCTTCAGTAATCAAGTACTAAAGTAATCTGAATTACTTTACTCCAATTCCAGGCTAGATTACCTACTTAAGTCTGACCTTATTTTATAAGTTTCTCAAATGTCACTAAGCTAAGATAAAATTGTTTTGACAAACGTGTCAGTGTCACTCTAGTCTTTCACCACATTACTTTAATAAATGTTGATTGTTGGTGTTGAATCCCTTTGATAAGTTTAATATTTTTTAATTATATTTCGAGTGACGAGTACATATACATTATGGCATACTTTATCGATGCGGAGGAATTCCGTTGTTTTAATATGGAACTTATGGCAAAATTAGAAATAATGAAAATTCGGCGAGGAAATGGAAATGCCAATTACGGTCAGATTTAAAATAAAAAAATAAAATAATTATGAAAATCTTTAAAAGGACATGTTTATTTATGGTACCCGTTTATTTTTTAACAGAGCCCAACTTATGCTGTTGTCTGTTAAATTTTCGTGAGCGGTGCCTGAAGATGATGTTCAAAAGAATACACCGTTTGTATTTTGATAATTGTTGGGAAGAAGTGATAGAAGTACTTCGAAAACACCAAAAAAAAGTAGGGTCATGTGTTATACGGTGGTACAGGCAGGAACAGTGGCACAGAAGCAAATTGCGAGCAAAGGATAGCTATATTTTATCAGTTTCGTCATATTACGCAAGCCCTCGGTGAGCGGGCACGAACGAACTAGTCGGGTGGCGTCTGCGCCGCAAGGTTGTTGCTTGAGGAGGAGTTTTTAATTTTAGTGGTGCAAATTAGTACTTTAAGGTGAGTTTTATATGTGTTCCAGTTACTACAGTGTTCACCAATAATGCTCAGTGTATTTTTTTTCGCAATATATGCTTAACTGAGGAGGTAGAAGCGTGAAATCTAATGGACAATAGGCATTAAATTTCTCGAAGCATTTAAATGTATTCAAAATGGCGGTGTTCATTTACAGTGGAACAACTCGCAAAGGTACACAGTGGAATATGAACCACTGTGGTCTGTACTGAATGTACTGTATGTTTCACTGTGTACCTACTAAAAATGCAATTATTTATGTGATGAGCATGTATGGTCGGTTTCAGTTGAAATCGTGAATCGTTTATATAATTTAATTATGATTTCGTTCGGTTTTGTTTAGGTACCTACATCTTTGGCAATTTCAACTGAATGATCCACTTTAGTCATGGTTATCATTTACTTAATTGCATTATGTGTATTTTTATTCAAGTGTCTTGGAGGTTTTCTATGTATTTTATTATTATTATTATTAAGACTTAGCCTGATATAGTATCCCTTGTATTTAAAGTATATAATTTTATTTATTTTATATTTTTTTGATAGGTATGTGATGGCTTAAAATGCGTGTTTTTTTATGGGCATGTGTTTATTTTTAGGATGCCTCGTCCGCCAAAGCCGCGATCTATTGGTTGCCACACCAGAGAAAAAATGAAGGAGGCATTGAAAGAAATTCGCAAAGGAACGAGCTTGCGAAAAGCAGCCAATCGGGAATACCCGTAACAACCCTGAGGCGCTACCAATTAAAATCTATGGTGTCTCACGATTTAGAGACCATGCGATTGGTACCCAATTACGAAGTAAACAAAGTTTTTAATGAGGAGCAGGAAGAAATTTTAAAAGGCTATTTTAAACATTGCTCCTCATTATTTTATGGATTAACGGAGAAAGAATCTCGAAGGGTTGCCTACCAAATGGCGGAGAAAAACCACTTGAGAATGCCTGAGAACTGGCAAAAAAACCAAATTGCTGGAAAATAATGGCTAAGAAGCTTTCGACGTAGACACGCTGATCTAAGTCTCCGAAAACCAGAGCCATGCAGCCTGGCTAGGGCTACAGCCTTCAATAAAACAAATGTTGAAAATTTTTACAACAATTTGGAAAAAATATTGAACCGCAATCCAGCGTTTTCTGACGGAACTCGCATTTTTAATCTGGACGAAACCTCCACATCCACAGTTCAAAAACCTCAGCGAGTGATAGCTCCAAAAGGACGTCGAAACGTGGGTAAAGTAACCAGTGGTGAACGAGGCACATTGGTGACAACGTGTTGTATTATTAGTGCCAGTGGCGCAGCATTGCCACCCGTTATGGTGTTCCCAAGAAAAAACTTTAAGAACTTTATGATTAAGAATACGCCTACTGGGACTTTAGGTCTTGCGGCACCGAGTGGGTGGATGAACGCTGAAATATTTCCCGAAGTTATAAAGCACATCATTAAACACACTAATTCAACGAGAGAACATCCGATCATCCTGGTCATGGAAAACCACGAGTCTCACCTCTCACTTGAAGCTCTAAACTTGGCAAAAGATGCAGGCGTGCATATATTAACTTTGCACCCACACACTTCAGGAAAGCTGCAGCCTCTCGATGTAGGTATTTACGGGCCATTTAAAACTTATTACAACGCTGCTATCGACTCCTGGTTATTGCAGAATCCAGGAAAACCAATCACCATCTACGATGTTGGCGAACTTGTCGGGAAAGCATTTCTTATAGTTATGACGCCCGTGAACATTATAAACGCCTTTAAGAAATGTGGAATTTTCCCATTTGACCGGAATTTATTTGATGAAGAAGACTTCATGCCGAGTTTGGTAACAGATCGCCCGTACCCAAATGAAGAAGAACTACCGATATTGAATTTGCCAGGTCCGTCTCAAGTAACAGAGCCGATACGAGTAGTTGATGGTAATGATGAGAGTGCTATCGCAGCTTTAGCACGAACTATCCGGATTCAGTCTTCTACTTCAGATGCCACCTATTGTGAAGACGAAGATCAATATGAATTTCTATGTACTCCTCCCGGTTTGAAAGAGAATATTCCGCCTAATGATAATATTGCAATTCATAGAGAAAACACAACGTCACCATCCATTTTAAATAATACATTTGCTGATGACCACGTAATGACAAATATTTATTCTCCAAATGATGAACCTGATACAAATAAATTAATCTCCCCAAGATGTTCTCCAAATGTCAATGACTCGGCCATCTGTGGTACAACGAATGCAAATCAAGAAATATTAATATCAGCACCTCAAAACAATAGAAGTCCACTGCAATGCACTATTGAAACCCAAAGTAAAGAGAAATTCGTATCGCCGTTCGACTTCAGAAAACCAATAAAGGCTGGACCCAGGAAATCCAATCGCAAACCCCGAAAACTGGGACGTAGTATGATTGCCACGGACACTCCTGAGAAAAAGGAAATCGAATTGGCTAAAGCTTCATCGTCTAAAAAGAAAGCTACTAAGAAAAATAAAGCAGTTAAACGGGTACTTCAGAGTGATTCAGATGAAGAAGACCAAGAATTTAATGTTCCATATCAAGAATCTGATGAAGATGAGTGGATAGAAGAAGATATGATAGAAAATGAAAATAAAGTTGTAACTGAAAAGGACATAAAGAAGCCATTAACTAGATTGCCAAGGGAGGGTGAATACGTCTTAGTAAGATTTTCGACAAAGAAGAAGCTCATTTATTACATCGGTAAGATCCTGGAAAGAAGAAAGAAAAACTTAGAATATTACATCAGTTTCCTGAGGAAGAAAAGTGGTAATAAATATCATATGCCTGCCGTCCCAGATCTCTCAAATGTAAATGAGGATGATATTAAATTAATTTTGCCTAAGCCAGAAGTTGGCGGCAGTACAACACGGCAGCAATCATATTATTGCTTTCCTATCGACCTATCTCAGTTGAACATGTGCTGAACCATCTTGATCTCTTTATTAATGATAATACTCGTAGTAGGTAGATATTTGTTTTTAATTTTTGTTGTTTCCTTTTTTTGCTAAAACCAAAAAGAAAAGGTTTATTTTCGTTGATTTTTTTTGTTGTGAATGTGACTATATCGACCTATTTTAGTTGAACATGGTGCTGAACCATTTTGATCTCTTAATTAATAATAATTAATGGTGCTGAACCATTTGATCTCTTAATATATAATAATTAATTAATGGTGCTGAACCATTTTGATCTCTTAATTAATAATAAATATTATTTTGTTTTCACAAGATATGTGATATTTTTATTTCGAAAACCAAAAAGAAATGGTTTACCTATTTACGTTGAGTTTTTGTTATAAGTTACTGGCTAAAATAATTGGTTATGTTTTTAACTAATGAGAAATATAATAATAATGATAAATAAAAACTGATTTACGAATTAAATGGTTTCATTTCTGTTAATTATCGCGAAATTATCCAGTGTGTACCACCCCATACCACTGTGTAAATGAGGCCGGGCCACTGTTTCGACCCCATCGTACACAGTGGCACATTTCTAACTTTTTAAAAAATCACTTTTATCTTCTTACCTATTGCTTACTTCAAAAAAGTAATGACACATATGTGAAAAAGATTAAATTTACTATAACGGTTCTTAATACCATCATCCTATGATTATTTATTTCGGAGCTGTGGTCCTTGGAAAAAAAGTGTGCCACCGTATACCACATGACCCTAATCTGGAAGTAATCAAGTCAACAATTCCAGTAATTTGGAATCGACATTGATTCCAATTACTTGTAATTAGAATATTTGTATAGATGATTACTGATTCCTTAATATGTAATGGTAATTCACCGTGTCACTTGAATACATTACAAGTAATCTGACACGCAGTAGCGGATTACAAAGTAAAATAAATTAATCGTGTAATCAGGAATCGATTACGAAATGACCATCTCTGATTTAGAATAAATCCTTTTTTACTGCCGTGATTACCCTAGTTTTCGTTTGGAGATTTTGTCATTTTGACTTTATCTTGTTGGACACTTGACACTCAGGTAAAAAAAGTAATTATTCTTTATTGAAATTGTCTGTAAAGAGACAGTTATGGCATCGTTTATGATCATTTTCTTTTGACTAATTAAATATTCAGTTGAAAATTACACTTTGTTATAATCTGTTTTATCTGGGGCGTCATGCTTGAACATGTTTTGAAATGTTAATTTTGATCACTTACTTTTGACGTTGACTGTACATATTGTATACCATGATAGAAACTAGATGCCCGCGTAGTTTTTTTAAGGTTCTGTGCCAAAATGAAAAAGGACAGCAGCAGCAGGTTTTCTCAGCCACTACAAATCCTAGCAACTTGACATTTGGCATAGTTGTACAATTTGCTTGCCCGCATCTGTTTTTTTCTGTCGACATAGTTTTTGTGAAATAACGGTTTCAGAATCCTACACTGAGCATCGTCAGACATGCGCTTGTCCGGTTTAATTCAGACCCTTACTAAGGACACTACAAAATTTTACAGCGAATCAACACTTTTGATTTAATTTATTATATTTATTATATTACTTAAGCCGTGTGGTTGCCGGCTTAGAATTGTGCCACTCCATGTCTTCCCGTGGAAGTCGTAACAGGCGACTAAGGGAATAAAGGCTTGTAGTACTGTTAGGCGATGGGCTTGCAACCTGTCACTAATATGCACTAAGCTGTTAAACATCTTAGCCTAATGGTGCAAATTGTGGTTACAGAGTTATCAACAAGTTTTTGGAGTTGTTGGTAATTCTGTAGCTCTGCCTACCCCACTCTGGGAATGAAGGCGTGAAGGTATGTATGTATGTATTATATTACTTCCTACATTTATCGACGAGAATTACTTAGTCACTAAGTCACTTGGTATTTATTAGTCCTACCTACGCCTAATTTATAAAATGCAGTGCAAGAAAACAACATGATAACAGCCTTATCACCAGGATGCCAGCCGTTAACATTTGTACACAAGAGATAAATTCAGTTGGCGAAATAAAAGAACAAATGCAAATAATGAAATTACGGTAGAATTTGTGCACGTCTACCAAAACATTACAAACTAGTTTTACCGATTGCAGGGGCAGTGTTTGCATTGTTGTTCTGGTGATGATAAGACAACCAGTTTTACTAGCATACCTAGAGGCATTCCATCTTAAGTCCTCAGGGTTGCCGACGCAAATGCAGTTTTAAGATAGATAGATTTGTAGTCTTGGGTGTATCATCCCCACGTAGGTATATCTATGGTTCTTAGTCCATTGAAGTCTGAAAGCTTAGCCCGATTTAGACAAACGTGGCGGAACGTATCATAATTAATAAAGATACATAGTTACATAATGGAAAGGATGGATGAAAAGCGAAAAGACGACTCGCTGTCCTAGCGTGACCCTGCCTACGAAGCTAGCTGTCCTGGGTTCAAATCCCGGTAAGGGCAGATATTTGTGTGATGAGCGCGAAAATTTGTTCCTGAGTCATGGATGTTTACTATGTATTTAAGTATATATTTCTCTATATAATTATTTATATCGTTGTCTAGTACCCATAGTACAAGCTTAGGGCTTAGTGAGATTGTCCAAAAAAAAAAATTACGAAAGAGTAGGTATACATACAGATCGAAAGTGAGTGGAAGGGTCGGAAGGGGCCGCCCTAGGCGTACTTTTTCGAATCAAATCGGAGAAAAACTGGAAAAGGGCCGAATCTTAACCGACGTGCGTGCATGACTCGATGTATGAATGTGGAAGAAGCGAAAGAAATTTGTCAAGATCGTAGCAAGTGGAAAGAAGTGGTCTCTGACTACCCCTCTGGGAAACAGGCGTGATTTAATGTATGTATGTTTACATAATGGGTCATAAATAATACTTACTTAATAGTTCATAATATCTGTTCGGCTGGTTATCGCTATCTCACTTGCGCTCGCCACTGACAATATATTTGTCACTCGGATTTCATAGAAAAACGAAGATTGCCGATCGCTATTGAGAACCTGGTAGTAGTTATGTACAATGGATTTATTGAGCTGTACATTTTTTTGAATTATTTCAAAGGTTTCAAGAACTCATTAGGTTAGGTTAAGTTTATTTTATAATAATCCCGAAAAGTTTACGGTTTCATTAAAAACACCATTATATATTATGAACCATTGCGTACCTATTATGAATTATGATGACCCATTATATATTTTGAACTAGCTATATATTATTACTATACTATCCGCAATACGAAGTGGCGAGTAGGGCAATAAACGTCCGCTACCGTAGGGGTGGTAACATGTCGATAACTTATGATGTAAACGTCGAAATAATTATTATATTTTTAAACGAAATCTTATGTCGTTATTGAAATTGTTTTTACAGTTCTTTAATAATAATGACTAATACTAAATCAATATGTTTAAGATAGGTATATCTTAAATAATTTGCTAAGTACGTGATTAGGTAGGTAGATATTGACAAATTGCATTAGTATTTATTATATTACATATGATTCATAGTTCTATGTAAGTCATTAGGCATAATTGATATAGAGTTTTCCTTGTTTAGTTATTTATTTTGTTATACCTACATCCTAATTATTTTATTATAATTATTTTTGTTAATAATTAGGTTTAAGTTTAATTTCTTATTGTTATATACAGGGATCGGAAATTCGGATCGATATTTACCTATACTTTCGCGCCGGCTTTGTTGTTCAGTTGTATGGAGGTGGACTCAATCATATAATTCATAATAAAATTTCCGGGATTTCAAAATAATATATTACACCTGCATTAATTCATAATTATTTATTTATATTAACTGTTTGAAGTTATTTTCCATGTAAATGTTTAACCAAATGTTATTTAATTTACATGTAATGTACGAATTTATAGGAGCAAAACAGAATGTTCTGAAATGAATCCTACATGTAAAGTAATTATTATTTTAACGTTTTGTAAAATCCCAGAATCCCAGAGCTTAAATTATTAAAATAATATTTTTAAGAAGCCGACGCCATGTTTGCCTATCTTTTTCCGGGATTTTGCCAACTTTAGGTAAATATCGATCCGAATTTCCGATCCTTGGTTATATATAATTGTACATATTTGAAGGTAAATAAATATTAGTACAAACCTATTTAACATTTCGATAGTAACTATACAATACTGTAATAAAAAACACCACGTAATTTATTTTCTTCGTTACTTTATCGACATTCCTTTTTATGCGTAACGCTACTAACGCTACCTGCACTATTGTTGCTCGGCCCGAAGGCCGTGCAGGTGTGAAAGAGATAGCATGATTCCGGTGATTTATGATATGACCGTACTCGCCACTTCGTATTGAGGATAGTATAGCTGCTCTCCCGGCACCGCCCGGGTTTAATTTTATTTTCAAACAATCCTTATGAAATAAACTACGACCTATTCTCAGACCTACTGAATATACACACGAAATTTCATAAGAATCGGTCAAGCCGTTTCGGAGCAGTTTCGTTATAAACCCCGTGACACGAGAATTTTATCAAATCGTCAGCCAGTGTGGAAGGCCTGCCGACTAGCGACTCTTCGTTCTCGGTTCACGATCGCCATCGGTTCCCCTGCCACTTAAGGTTTGCAATTCGGTGAGCTGTGTCAGTTACTTTAGTTCTCCTGCGGATCTCTTCATTCCTGATTCGATCTCGCAAGGAGACACCCAACAGAGCTCTTTCCATCGCCCTTTGAACAGGAAAATATTAAAAACGTGTAGTAGTCAGGTTGTTTTAGGCTTGTTGCCTTGGTATTTACTCAGAAAATTAAGTATAGGTAACCAAAACAAGGAAAACCACAACAATGCTTTGGTTTACTGATTGGATGTTACTGGTTCAAATGGCAGGTATTTTTACCCGATTGTGTCGAAGTGTGTGATGTTTTTAGAGTGTATGTGTATGTACCCGGCTGACGTGTATGTATGTAACCCACAAGTAAGCTTTTAACGTACAGTAACGCCAAATAATATATCATATTTGTACATACATCTCATACTATAAATTACCTACAAATTTGACTCACCAAAATTGACACCCAATCAAGGACTAGTAGTAGTAGTAGTAGGAGTGATTTGCTATTATTCAATTCGTTGGCTGATTAAATAAGGTTAAAAATTGTTTATAATAAATGTTTGTAAATATCGTAGTTCAAAAAAGTTTAGTATTTATAAAACCACTGCCGACGCGTTCATACTAAATTTAAGAGATTTGTATGAACATGTCAGTAAGGCCCCGTTCCCACTATGCCGGACCGGTAAAACTGCCGGAAAGGCACAATGTACAATTTATATGAAGCTGTTCACATTATGCCGGAGCATTTGTCACTGCGGACTGCCGGCAAAACTCCCGGGCCGGAGAAATGTGAACGAGCTTGCTCCGGTATCCCTGCCCCCCGCTCGCCCCACCCGCTCCCCGCGTGTAGTTTTCGATCGCATTCTGAATGATGTAGACGTGCAGCATGGAAATATAATAATATAATATAATATATCAGGGGACAATGTCACACCAATTGACCTAGTCCCAATTTAAGCTCTAGGCTTGTATTATGGGTAATAGACAACGATATAAATACTTTGTATAGATAAATATATACTTAAATGCATATGCAGCATCCATGACTCTGGAACAAATATTCGCGCTCATCACACAAATATCTGCCCTTACTGGGATTTGAACCCAGGACCGCTAGCTTCGTAGGCAGGGTCACTACCAACTAGGCCAGCGCGTCGTCAAAACAGAAACTTTAATTACGCTTGTCCAAGAGAGACCTGTTCTGTGGGATAAAACTGAGGAGGATTATAAAAACCCAGTACCCAGTGTCTTCTTTTTTTTCTATTTTGCTTTTTAATATATCACCACAACACCAAAGTTTCATCGTCCATCGTGCACAGTGGTCTGAATTTGACTGAGGTTAAGTACCCAAGTCTCCGGCTTTCCCGCCGGATCCGGTGTAATGTGAACACCCAGTCCCGGGTGGCGGTTTCCGGCAAATTCGCCGGTCCGGCATAGTGGGAACGGGGCCTAACAAATTTTTGGTCAGTAAATCACAAAACTGTCGTATCTAATGTCTTTTGAGACGGGGATCTCAGCGCCAATTAAACGACCCTAAAAAGCATTATCAAAACCTTCCACATTATACTTACTTAAACTTAAATAAAAAAAAACGGTAGTTAGCAACATTTTAATATATATTTTTATTTAAATGAATTCAATCATACATTACAGAATACTTGGATGTACGTTCTTTATTAAAATAATTATAATAATTACAAAATAATTCTTATTGGCATATAATCACCTTATACAAAAGAAAATTACGCCTCTTTCACACTCGAAGCAGTACGGACAATAATTTAACTTTTCCCCTTCTATTGAGCAACAACTCAATGAAAAATATTGAATATAAATTGTGCTCAGCTCCTATACGTGGCTTTTAAGCTACGTGGACAATTTGTTAAATAAACTACGATTAAATGCACCATTGGAACTTCTTAGCTCCTCCCTCTCCTCCATGCAAGCAATACTCAAAACATGCCATAATACTGATCTATACAATTTGGATGGATATAATCAAAAGGTAGTTTCACTGATAATTGACAATTTGAATAAAGTAATTGAAGAAATTGTTTTAAATTGCTCGCACAACAATTAGTTCTTGTCTGTTGTACAAATTTGCCTTCAATAGAACATCGGTCCTGCAAAGATCTAAATGCCATTGTATAAAGCCTAACTTATATTGAAAACAAAAGGTTTTCTCAATGTAACATTGTCATGGATAATGTTATTTCTTATGCTTTAAAATGTATTGAGTTAACAAAAGCAATTTATTATCAGTCGTCTTGGAAGGAAGGAAATGCAATGGTCACACTCACAAGCATTAGTCACACAAGAATTGAAGCATATGTTACGCATAACAACTCTTCCTATAGCAGTTCAAGAGATAAGGCTTAAGTATAGATTTTATAAGTGATAGTTGACCGGATAGCCAGTGCCTATATATCAAAAAGGACCCTGACGCCATGATTAAGTTTTGAGTGTTGGTTTAGTGATGATTTATGAGTGTACTATTATTTCGAGTTAATATAATATAAATTACATGACATAAGATCTCTACAGGTCTTCAGTCTATTAATTAAAATATTGGTCTTACATAAAAGTAGCTTGAACTTAACAATCCTACTGCTAGTTTTTCAGGCCAATTTAGTCTTAGTCAACTTGCCTGACCTAGTCAAGATACTGCAGTCATTAAACTGGCGATGAATTACGTTCCATGTAACAAAATGCAATAAAATTTAACAGTTACAATAGCGATTTCTCTATATAATCATAGATAAATACGCGCTGGCAGCCCGTAAACATTTGAACAAAATTTACTCTTACGCGAATATGTACAGAGACGCGGAGCGCCAGCTGCGGCTCAGAGCGCAGCGGCGGGACATCATTGACTCTTCAGCTCTTTACCAATGGAGTAGGACACCAGTCGCGCCCAGTCGATCTTACTGCGGGTTACAGGCAGCTGACGCCGGAGTGCCTTGAACGTAGTGTCACTCATGGTCTTATAATTATCGGATATTGCAGTTTGATACGCGTTCTCCGCTTCGCCGACGAGCTTGACGAATTCCTTGGCAGTGGCGACCTCGCCGGAAGCCACGAGCGGCGCGCGGACTTCTTTCGAGCTCACCAACTGCACATTTCCATCTTCATAGTAATGAACTTGGACGCGCAGGACTCCACGCAGCTCCGCGGAGCCCCCGCCCGCCGTTAGCGACCACACCGAGCGCCAGCGCCCGTTCCAGTAGTTCTTGGGCTGAAATTGGTGGTCCTCGATGCAGGCGACGAGCGAAACAGCGCCCGACTCGAGCGCTCGCCCCACTACAAGGCTGGCACCGTGCTTGTAGTGCGCAGCCACGTATGCAGTTAGCTCTTCGTCAAGTGCTGCTCGCCACGGCTCCGCGACGCGGTCGGGCTCGTAAGGCTCGTACTCGGAAGCCTCCTTGCGCAGGTGGTCATATTTGAACGTACGCTTCGTCCGCGGATCAAAGAAGCGCCCACCGCTCAGCTCATTGTGGTCTGTGACGAGCGTGTGCGGCTCCGCCTCTTCCAGCCGCACGGGCGTGAGCTGGTCCTTGTTATACTGCGAGAACGCTCCACTCGCGCCCTCCTTCAGCAAGCTATCGTTATTTAACAGCACCCTCACATCGTTGAACACCTCGTTGAATTCACCGGGCGGTGAATGAAGAATAAAATCTGAAACGATCCTAACTTTTTCCTGATCACTAATAACTTCGTCACCGTCCGCCGCCATTTTTAATAAATACTTTTGACACAACTAAGAAAAATGACGGTGTCGACGTAAATGTTGCCAGCCTATGTGTCAAGTTTAAAATGCCTCTTTATAGACGTTGTCTATATCAATAATTTAAAAATTCGTTTTATTTAAAAGTTTTTAGGACAAAAATCACATTCAACATCGATCTTCATCTATCTTCGGTCATCTATGGAAATTATTGTTTAACAACACGAAAGGTGATCAAACAGTTTTAGAACGAACGTGACGTAATAACCAAACGTCAAATGCGAGTATTTACAAAGTTAGTTTCTAGTTTGGTCATAATTAAATTTAGTAACCTAGTGACCATAATACAGCTTAATTCTTGATTTTTTTTGGAATATTAAAGCTTGTAAAATAATTCTGGTTTCACGGACCGTTATAACAGACGAACAAAACCACATTTTTTATTAAATATTCCTGACTTTTCATCTGTCAAAACTTCATTAACATAGCTATCTCACTAAACACCCCATAGCAAGTTGTGTAACTTTTTCACTAAAGAATTCTCGAGCAAAATAAAGCCATGCTAAACTACAAATACTACGACACGCCCGAGGGGCAAGACATATTCAAGAAGACGTTCGTTACATCAAAATATGCGATATTGTCGGGGCTCGGTTATGGGGCATTCGACGTTCTTATGTACTCGCACCCTAAGGGTATGGTTGCGACCGTGGGACGTCTGGCGTATTTTGTGGGTCCAGCGGTTGGCATGGCAGCGGCATTTACATTAACTACTAACATAGCACAAGGGGTGCGGGAGAAGAACGATAAAATCAACTATTTCCTTGGTGGGTTAGCAGCTGGGTCGGTGTTTGGAGCTTGGCAGAAGTCGATCACAATTGCAGTTCCGGTAGCAGTGCTATTTGGAGTCTCAGCAGTAATCAAGAAGACGGGCATCGACGAGGGCTGGACGTTCTTCCCCGATAGCCGTATGGCTTCGCAGAGTGCCACTTCTGCTAGAAATGACTTCTCACTGGCTAAAGATGTACTTGAATTGAAGACCTGGACCACTGGTAAGTAATGTATTACGTAGATTATACACCAGCGCATTTCAATTCCTACTAATATAAGCAAGCTAACTCTCCAAAGGGAATGCATTAGAAGGTGTTTTTTTTTAAATAGCTCATGATTATGGACTAAAATAAACAACAGTCACTTTTCCGTTACGTCACATAGTTAAATATAATGATATAAGACAAATAGTGGCATATCAGACAAAACTCCTGTAACAAATACTGGCTGCATTTTACTAACAAGTGGTCATCCCTGGCGATTAAAATGGTGAATTAACGGTATGCCACTTGTTTTTGTTGTTATACTAGTTGTTGTTTAGTAATCTATTTATCTATATGATTATTTTTGTTGCAAATTTGTCCATGCATGCTAATATCCAATTGTTGTGTTCAGCTGAGCCTGTGCCGTAACCATCCTGGGTCTGGGACCAATGACAGCTGATCACAGTGGTATTGCAGCCAATCGCAGCTAAGCAGGTGCACTTTTAACAGCTGAACACATGTCTAACTAACTGCTAGCATGCTATAGTGGACTGTAAATCTTTGAATATTTCATAATAACTTTTTTTTTACCCAAGAAACAAGGGAATTGTTTTCAATCTGTAACTGCATTCCTAGCACTCAAATTATTTATAAAAAATTATCATATATATGTATGTATGTGTATGTATCATGGCTATCGTCATTGCTTTGAAAAAATCTTGTATCTCATATTTTGTGACGTACGATTTTAAACTTAAACTCGAAGAAGATTAAGTTCAAACTCATACTTCTCGAAATATCATATATGAGATTTTTTTTAAAGCAGTAACGATATGTTGTTACATAGTATGATGATACATATGATTTAGTAGGATGTTAATTTGTCAATTGAAAACATTATATCTCTGTTTCTTTATGAAATCCTGTAGAGATCAACATCTCTGAAATTTTAAATTGGCCCATAAATAGGTCTCTGACCATGGAGGAGACTATATTTTAAGTTTTTTATGTTTGATCCTCGAGTTCTACCTAAACAACAGTTTAATGTACCTAATCAAATCACGCCTGTTTCCCAGAGGGGTAGGCAGAGACCACTTCTTTCCACTTGCTACGATCTTGACAAGAGTTTAATGTCACGTCAATTTTAACTTTAAAGTAACAATTAAACATAATTGACACTGCAAAAGTCAGTTTCTGTATTCTTTAACAGCAGTCTGGTTTTTAAAGCTAGCTAACATTCACTTCTTAATGATTTTTTTCTTTTCCAGGTAATTGAATAGCTGAATCTGAAATAAGTAGTGTACATATGAACAGCTAGTTTCTAATTTAAGTGAAACAATAAATGAAAGAAATCATTTGTTAAAAAAATTGTGTTATTACAAACCCGTGTTCATACAATTATTTGAAATATTCAGGAAATCGATGATGGACTTCTCTGGATGCCTACCAATAAATACCAATTTAACAGAGAAACTTTTTTTTATAATATACCATCAGACCATGTAGTTGGAGTTGATATTTACAACTTGCTTTAAACTGTACATGATTTTCAAACATACCTACTTACACTATAAAACGGGACAGGACATTTCGAATGTCGTCACAAGAAGACATTGAAGTAAATGTTTCCCGTTTTATAGTTTGAGTAAAAAATTCACCAATCCATAATAAATTTTGACAGCTGTTAACACTAACCATCTGTGAAGCTGTTGGTGAAAGTCAACATTATGATTATTCTATTTACAACATCTACATCACTACCCTTTTATCTAATAGGAAAACTCAACATTGTAGTAGCATGCCACCTACTGTTTAAACGAAATAAAATTATTACTCATTATTTTATTTATCGTGAAAATGAAATAATGTGATAAATAACAAACATATTTCATCACTATTAAATTTTCTTAAAATCTGGCAACACTTTTATCAGCACTTTATCTGTCATACCTATTAAGGTGCGACCGCACCGCTGCTTAAGGTGCGTCAAAAACGGCGCCATGTTGTTACTATGCGGTGGGAATACCTTTATATCAATAGGCTATTTGACAGGTTTTTGAAAACCATCTCAGATTATTTGTTGGTGTTTAATTGAGTACTCCAAAAGTGGTAATTTTAAATTCTTTTTATGTATTTCGTCTAAAAAAAGGAAATAAAAATTCACTTTTAAAATATGCCGCCAAAACGCTTTCTTGGGCAAGATGGCGTCGCACAGGAATCAGTGACGTCAGTGGTCAATACATAAACAAACTGACCTGACATTGGCTAATCATAGCAAAGCCAGAAAAACAAACAAACGTCAACTGTCTGTGGTAACCGCCAGAACCAATGAACGTAAGAACCAAAGACCTTTCATACTACTAGATCGTGCACCGAAAAAAATGTTTAGCTATTATGAGATCTGTCTTCATACATTTAGGGTAGCTATTTCCTTATAAGTGGTAGCTAGACAAAAGCCGGTCCTGGCGAGAGGGCTCCCGCTGGTAGTGTGTCCTTGTCTGACGTCTTGCTAGCTCGATTAATCATTGGGTTTGGTAGAAATGGTAGAAAATTTTATATTTTTCTTTTTTATGATTTACCAAAATGAATGATTCATAAACTTTGAAACGTATTTAAATATTATACAGTTCCTATAATTAATAATCAATTCGTTGTATTTTAATAATAATTCATTTCATTAATACTGAGTAAGAGTAGTACTCAAATGTTTGGGCCTGGTAATACTAAATATAAGATGGCGGTTTGCTCATTGAGTTATTTGAACTTGTTTTGTGGATAAGTTCTAGAATATGGTGAATTCTTGTTGTGTGACAGGGTGCAACAATGAATCATATCCTGGTAGCCGCTTTTCTTTCCACGGGTAAGTAAATCAAATCATTTAATGTAAAAAAATACACAAAAACAACAATCGTATCGTATTCTTTAGGATAACCATGAATTTTGTTGATCAAAGCTTTTTTACAATCTCGTTGTAGTAGGTAGAGTCTGGCAAACGAAAGCTGTCCACAAAAAAGGGCGGCAATTCAAAAATCAGCAGCTGGATAAGCTGGATTAGGCGATACTTATCGTAGTTGATATTATTTTATTTGTCAGAAATGTTAAATGATTGTTTCTATCTATCAACTCCGTTTGTTTAGTGTACAGACATTGATATCTGCTTATATTTCTGTAATTGTAACTATTTCAGATTATTTATAAAACTAACCTAACGTAACCTATAGGGTGTACACAATGGTACACAAATAAATCCTGAAATATTTACAGATACAGAAATATAACCGGGTTGGGAAATGAAACAGTTGCCAAACGACTCATTCGGCCAAACGTATTTCGGACAAATGAACGGAACCCGTAGGGTAAGTGATGTAGATTAAAAAAGTATAACCGTTTTGATTTAAAAAAATATATATTTACAATAAATTAGGTAGGTTAAGGTAGATAGCGTAGTTAGTTAGCATCAATATATCAGGATACTTACACAATCGTTTTTACAAGCAATTTATCCCGTGTTCTGTTTGGTCATGATCACCTCATTAGAAAGGGACACACTACCAACGGAAGCCCTCTCGCTCGGACCGGTTTTTGCGCCGTAGTACACAGTCTAGTAGTTTGAAAGGTCTTTGGTAAGAACAGAACGACAACGACATGAACGACAGATGCAATATTTACAGACATCACAGATTACAGGATATACAGACATCCTATAATCTGTGATATTTACCGACCCTTGACGTCATCATGGATTCGGCGCCGTTTTCGATAAAATGGCTACAGATAAAAAATATCAAGTTTTATCGTGGTTTTTTGGATAAAAGATCCATTTTTTTTAAGTAAGAATACCTTAAATCGATTTTAAAACTCATTATTTATTCTAATAAATAAGTAATAACAAAATGAACCCTGGAGGGCACAGCAACACTAGGAGAGGCCGAAATTAATTAGTACGTATATTATAAGTAATTTAACCATGATTAATTACTTAATGCATCTTAATATGAGAATGAGTAAGTTCATTAGATCAAACTTAGTCAGCTTTTGACCTAAACCTCAAATGACGTAAACCGAACCTGTTCTGCTCCGCCTAAAGGATCTTATTTAAGCTGGGAGAACTATAAAGACCCTATAACACTACTTGATATTCAAAAGGACAAGGAATTTGCGTCTTATTTCAAACAAGTTCAAGTATTAAATTCGTAGACCAAATTTCAAGGAGATATCTCAGTTTGAAGTGAAGCGACTCAATTAGAATGTGTGCGCTTCAATCAGTGTAAAAATATACCACTTCCTCCCCCCCCCAATCTCATCAGACCCTCGAATCTTCATTAGAAAACCAATTGATTATTAGTTCACTTTAACCAATTACTTTTCTAAATCAATTAGGAGCTAAAATGTACAAATAAAACACCATTTCATGAGTTAATTTCTTTTATTTCTTATACAACTAAAAAACTGATCACTTAGGACATCACTCAACGAAAGTATGTACCCACAATACGATGCCATTCGACTACTTTAACGTCTATCGCCAAACCTATCTAGCTGGGATATATTTAAGTGTAGAAAGTCTTGCTGGACCGATTCAGTTATGAACTTATGATTTTAAAAAAAACCATAGACTTTCATGATCTCAGTGAATATCACGTATATTTCACCTTTGTGGAAATAAAAGGCGTATTAAATCGGAACTTCATTTCATTGCCAGTGTGAGCTGGCAACATTTCAGACTACTGTCAAATGGAAAACATGTCTTTAAAATTTGACAGATGGTAAAAATGTTGCCAGCTCAACAATTTTTATAAAGTCAAAGAGGTACAAAGAATTTCGTAGGGTAATTAGAAAATGCTACTAAATGTTAAAATAACATCTAAAACATAGAATATAATTGCATATTATAATAGTCAGACGTCAAACTGCAAGTAACCTATTAAAAATCTTTTTTGGCTACAAGGTAGGATACAAACTTCAAAAGTGGCTTGGTTTCACGTATGACTATATTATAATGCTTTAATATTCCAGGTCCTTTCAAAGCTACATTCTTTAAATACTATATTTACTCGTATAAAACTGTTGACGAAACACAATGGATATATTTGAAAAACTTAAAAGGGAATGTCGAAGCTAGTTAGATAAGTGCGCTATGATATCCGATTCCCGTTACTTATTATAAAAAAATACATTAGGTGTAGCAGGGTCAAACAGACAATAAATAATGTTTAAAACAATATGTCACGTCAGCAGGACCTTTTTTCGCCTGGCAACACTTTGGGCACGCCACGGTAAATAAGGTGGATTCATAATGTAGGTATATAACAAAAAAAAAAAACTATCGAAACAGATAAGACCAGAACGCGCGTTTTTCTCGCAAGCATGTCTATATTAAATTAAACATTAAATCACTAAAGTACTTAAAGAAAATACTTTTGAAGTAATCAACGGTTTACAAAGTCCTGATGACATGGCAATAACAAATTTAACAAAATAAATCAACTCTTAAATGCACAATAATCGCTATACCAAACACACATGCACAAACAAATACCTTTGTTATAATTTTGTATCAACAACACTGTCTTGTCATCTCTTTCACTCACTAATAGAGGGCAAAGGACGTATAGCTATTCAAAAAGGTTAGCTTAAACATAGTAAATTAGTACGTATACAAGTCAATGTGTAATGGGCGACTCCGACTAACAGTCATTCAGTTAATCGTGGTAGAAGAGAGGCTTATATAGCTTTCTCATTCTAACAGATAGCTGCATCCTTCAAGGTTTGTCCGTCCGACTGTTGGTCTAGGGCGCCCATAAATGAAGTTTCACCATCGTCCTCCCCAGCTAGGTAAAAAGTATACTAAATTATTTAAATGTAAAGTTGTTTTTTTCAATGTTGAGCCCGATACTTATCGACGAAATTTAAATTTAATAACGTAGAAAAATTTGGCAAAGTACAAACTTGGAAGTAATGGAGCAGCTTGATAAGTAAATAGTACACATCTTTAATAATGCTGGAAGAAAATTTGGCACACAAATAACAATTGAACACGAGGATTTTAAGATAACATCTGATAACATCTATTATTTTAAATGAAGAAGACACTGGGCATAGGTAAACGCTATTAAGAGTATTTCCAAAACATGAAAAAAGGTCTCTTTCATATTCTCCTTCTTCCTCTCTTAAATTCTTTATTACTTAGGAACATAGTTAAAACAATAAAATATTTCGACTCCATAGCTTTTTAAAATAGAGATCATTTACGTATAGATTGGCTTCTTGGTAGTAAAGTTAAGAATTTAATTCACAAATGTATCATGAAGGTACATGAACAATTTGATTTTAAAACGATTTAAAGTAAAAAAAATTATTACAAAATGGCTTATCTCACAACTTAATGGTTCCTTTTTATTAAATACTAGATTTTAAGTATTACCTGATATTAACCTCATTATAACGATGACATTTGATTGTTCCGAGCATGTTGGTGAAACTCTTCATTTCTGCGTCTTCTTAGGTTCCGGCTCCTCCTCTTCTTCCTCCTCGATCTCCTCTATTTCTATTTCCTCTTCGAGTTCTTCGTCCGATGATTCACCTTCTTTCTGCAATTAAAAAAATATAAAAGTATATCTGTTTATGTACATATACTTTTATGGGTATCCTATCACAAATCCGGAAGACGTGTGTCCGCTGTTTATTTTGTCCAAATTTTCATAATTGAGAAAATATTTTTATCTAAAACCAATAACTTTTCAGCGCAGGTCCTACTTTATCCAGGAAAAATCAAAGGTTTCAGAAAAAAAAAGCCTTACCTACTTCAGAAAACTTTCTCAGACTTGTGATAGATAAAAACTTTTATGGTTGCGTGTGATGAAATATAATTATTTAAAAGATAAATCCCCTGAAATAATGGTAACTCCTTCTTTCAGAGCTGATCTCTTAAACTGGACCACCAATTTCCATGAAACTTGGCTAAGAATCATCACGATATAACCAGCTTTTTTTTAAAAGAACCGTGTCTAAATCGGTCCAAAAGTTTGGAAGCTACACAGACACAAATTAAGAAATTTTGTTAGGGGTTGAATAAATTGGGAAAAATTATCAAAATAATGAAGTTATCTGTAAGATTATTTAACGCGCGTGCTATAGTTTTATTTAATAGAAAAATTTACAAGGTTTATGGCTCTGCGCCCCTTTTGAACTGTTTTCATTTAAGCTTCTCTATTTATGATTTTTTATTTCTATTTGGACGTTTCTAAATAAAAAAAACAATAATATTCGCTACCTCCGCAGCTGGCTGCGTCATGGCACTGGCCGTTGTGAAGTCATCCACCGTCGATTCTGGAAATATATCAAGTATAATTTAAAAGTTGTTGATAACGAAACAACATTCGTTTCCATTTAAGTGGTGATACTGAAAAACCATGGCTGATTACAAGTACACACACATTACTACTACAATTAGTTCATTATTGCCTAGGCGCGAAAAGTAACGAATTTCCTGACGAGGTGGTTAGCATGCCGAGCAATAGCGAGGCCTGCCAAAATACGAGTATGGAAATCCTCGTTTCCGCCAAGGCAAATATAATGTTTTCCTCAAACAATGCGAGGAAATGACACAAATACATGATTATAAGTATTTTTAAAAACCTTTGACAATTTTTATCCACGAGGACCACGAGTATTATTTAAGATAGTTCCACGCACAACGAGCCGCCACCGACCACATGCCAGAGAGCACTTTTAAAAAACAATACGGACATGGACGGAAAGTGTTTTCATATGGTTTTTTTACTCCTAGGAGTAAAATGAGGCACTTTCTGTCCTTGTGTTTCAATCGGAGAAAAGACATGTAGCCACTTTTGCACCTTATTGCAATTGTGGGTTCAAAATTTGATGTCTTTGTAGTCTGTAAAAACAACTTAGATCATTTTCAGTCTTCCTAAATTCGAAAGAGATACACTCTTTCCAATCATACCTGGGTCTCTCTCAGGCGTGTCCCTGGGCGCATCCTGGATCAAAGACAGAGTCATCTTGCCACTGACAACCATCTGGAATTAACAAATACAGGGTGTTTGGCAGAGGGTTGGACAAAAAAAAACAGCAGAGAGGTGGGGCCATGTGATACTTACTTAGCCCTATAAATCTGATCTAGGCCCCAAGGTTAAGGAAAAAATTTTTTTTTATTAAACTTTCATAAAAATGCTGAAATGCATCACTTAAAGTCAAATAACTTATAAAAATGCGGATGTAAGTATCATTTTTTTTTATTATTCTTATCTTGAGTGTTGTTATGTTGAGTTAAAATGGATATTTGGTGTAAATTACTGTGAAAAAAAAAACTGCTGCCCTTTAAAGTTTGTGCAAGATGTAAAAAAATCCCTAATGCTCAACTTTGAATTGTATTAAAAAAAAAACTAAAAAACATCGAGCAGTTCTAATTTCAGGAAAACATCCTCAGTTTGTGCCCTTTCCAACGATATGTTACATGCATACATTTTTATTCAATAACGAGATTTATTGCCATCTCTAGCTGAACACTCGCAAAAAATCTACATACGCACTACTTAAAGTAACACGGTTTATCTTCCGTAAACCCAAAGTAGGTAAAATTGCTGTCTCACTCTTACGAACTTAAAACGTCTAACTTTCTCTTTCACTCGTGTACCTGCTAGGCAGGCATGGTATCTCTCCTGATCCCTTTGTAGTCGAGACTTAACTGCCTCTGCGATCTTACGTGTCCGTTACGCTACCGTTTGCTTCCGTTCGTTCTGTTTTGTTTTCTGTTTATTGTTTTTCCATTAAGTTTGTTTCTTCGTTAAGTTTGTTAATACTGGTTATTGTTGTTATGGCTGCATTTACCAACGAAGAGTACGCCGATGTATTGTTGGCCTATGGACGCGCTAACTCCAACGGGCGTGAGGCGCAAAGGATCTATCGAGAGCTGTATCCAAATAGACGTTTACCTACCCACCAAACGTTTGGAAATACTTACCGGCGTTTGCGAGAGACCGGTAATTTAAATTTACGCGAGCCTCGTGTAAATGGCATACAAAATAATGTTGCTATTGATGTAGAGATTCTTCAAATGTTTGAAGAGGATCCTACCAGGAGTATTAGAGATGTGGCTGCGATACTTGGATTAAGCATCTGGAAGGTGTGGTCAGTTCTCCGGGCAGATGGAAAGCATGCTTTTCACTACACCCCAGTTCAAGGTAATTTTTTTGTACCATTTTGTTTTATCATCTTTTACTCCTTCTGTTCTTATTACAACAGAGCCATCAACTTATGATTCCAATTTTCCAATTGATGCCATTTTAAATGTCACTAAGAATGAATGATATGAGCCAACTGAACTCGATTGCAGCGCATTTATCAGACGCATTTCACTACTAATTTACCGCTCTCACATTTTGCAAATTACCGGTATGGCCTTTTGTTTGTTCCAGGTCTAGAGGAAACGGATTATGGGAACCGTATCCAATTTTGCCGCTTACTACTACACACCGATGTAGAAGATGGCAATTTTTTGCGGAGTATTCTGTGGACGGACGAGTCCAAATTCGACAGAGAAGGGATCGTGAACTATCACAATGCACACCACTGGGTGCCGAAAGAGCAAAATCCGCACCAAAAAAGACCACGAGCTTTTCAGCGAAGGTTTAGTGCGAATGTTTGGGCAGGAGTTATAGGAAATAGGTTAATCGGACCGCACTTCTTACCCGATAACCTCAACGGGGACAATTACTTGGCATTCCTCCAAGATGATTTGCCGGAATTGTTAGCTGAGGTGTTTGACGAAGACAGACCCATTGTTTTTCAACAAGACGGTTGCCCTGCACATTGGCGATTAACTGTCAGGGACCATTTAAATAATGCCTTCCCAAACTCATGGATTGGTCGGGGTGGCCCCATTCCGTGGCCCCCACGATCCCCCGACCTTACACCGCTCGACTTTTACGTCTGGGGACGGGCCAAGGAGTTAGTGTACGCCGTGGAAATTCCTAATAGGGAAGTTTTAGTGGAGCGCATCAATACGGCTTTCTCCACAATGAGAGAGGAGATGCTGCTGAGCACTACGACAGTGGAGATACGAAAACGATGCCGGGCATGCATACGGGCTGGTGGGCAGCAGTTCGAACATCTTTAATAAAATGAATGAATTAATTAGCTCTTTTCATTTTTACCATCTTTGCACCTGTTAATTTTACAAAATTAAGTTTTTGACAAAAGTCTCCGGATAGACAAAATTAGCAAATAAATCTCGTTATTGAATAAAAATGTATGCATGTAGCATGTCGTTGGAAAGGGCACAAACTGAGGATGTTTTCCTGAAATTAGAACTGCTCGATGTCTTTTAGTTTTTTTTTTAATACAATTCAAAGTTGAGCATTAAGGATTTTTTTACATCTTGCACAAACTTTAAAGGGCTGCAGTTTTTTTTTCACCGTAATTTACACCACATATTTAATTTTAACTCAACATAACAACACTCAAGATAAGAATAATAATAAAAAATGATACTTACATCCGCATTTTTATAAGTTATTTGACTTTAAGTGATGCATTTCAGCATTTTTATGAAAGTTTAATAAAAAAAAAATTTTTCCTTAACCTTGAGGCCTAGGCCAGATTTATAAGGCTAAGTGAGTAGCATATGGCCCCACCTCTCTGCTGTTTTTTTTTGTTCAACCCTCTGCCAAACACCCTGTATAAATAAACTAGCGACCCGCCCGCGGCTTCGCCCGCGTGGAATGTATTATACATATAAACCTTCCTTAAGAATCACTCTATCTATTAAAAAAAAACGCATCAAAATCCGTTGCGTAGTTTTAAAGATTTAAGCATACATAGGGACAGACAGCGCAAGCGACTTTGTTTTATACTATGTAGTGATAACAAATGTATAACGGCCGTACTTAGTTAGTGACGATTAAGTTCCTTGGTAACTATTTTTCATGAACAAGTTTGAAAAAAAGTTATAGTCAAAAAAACATTTTTTGGGACAAGCTTTTATTACCGGCTGTATTTTTTTTTGCACAGTCGTCATCTACTTGTCAAAACGATTCTAACAAGCCCTAAAACAACGGGTTTATCGTGTGTAAATTAGGAGATCCTATGGCTACCCTGAGTCTCCATCATCAGAACTAAAGATGTATGCAAATTTTCAGCTTCATCGAAAACCGGAAAGTGGGTCAAATTTAAATTGCAAAATTTGACCCGTATGGCAAGTTTAAAAGCTTGTAAAAGGAACAAGTTAAGTAAGTCTCTAAAGCCGGTCACTCACTTTCGAGCTGTATCTGTAACTTATTTATTTACTGTCATTAGGTACAAATGAAAAATAGTCCACTTGAAATGACACAAAAAAGAATCAAATCAAAGATACGACGTTAAAGATACGTGTAATTAAAAATAAAATAGTTTCAGAACTTTTTGATTGGTTGTCAAAATTGAAAAGTCATATTTGTAGGCAATTGTATAGGATAAAGGCAAGCGTTCCTAATTATGTGGCCACCACTGTAAATATATATATGTAATATATATATATATGTTTATAAACATACATATTTCAAGTGGGACGTATTTACAATTGGTCATATTTCTGAGTGTAGGTACGTAAATGCACCTATACATATTTTTTTCGATAGATATGATACATATTGGTAACTTTTACCATGGGATATGATTCCATTTTAGACGTTTTGGACGGATGATTAATTTTTCTTTTTGCTTTATTTCAAATAGTAATTTTACTGAATAGGGAATATGCATGGATTTTAAAAATCGCATTTCTCATCAAAATATGAAAATACCGTAAAAGAGATCACCAAAACGGAAATTAAAATTAAAATCGGTCAAGAAATACGGAAGTTATAAGCATTTCAAACTTCTAATTAGACAGAGAGATCCGATGTGCACCGTGACGTCATTGTGCACTGCGGCCATATAAACTCCATGTAAAATTCCGTTTTTCTAGAAAGAGATAGGAACAAATCTTTGTTGGCTTATATCTTGGTTATTTTTATAGTTATTCAAAAAATGATTTTTGTGATCTGTTTGTTACATGAATCAGCTTCAATTGAAGCTGTAAAAAAAACATGCATATTCCCTATTGACGTATAATTTCGAGTTGTCGATTTGTAAATCCAGCAACTCTGCCTTCCTAAGCTAATGCGCAGTATGTCAGATAAAATTCCTGTAGCAATATCAACCTTATTACTAAGAGAAGAGAACTAAAACTGCTTTAGTTATGGATTTTGGGAAACTGTTGGGCAGAACTGTTGCACATAAGATCGCGATGCGTACGCGGTTCGGGAGCCTGTTCTCCACTAGAAGCTCGATACTGTAAGCTACAGTTACATCTCGCTAGTGAGTATCTGGTTTTAAATGTTTCCGTTAGGTTACAAAATGAAGGATCAACAAAATTGGTCTTTATTCACATGCATAAAAGGTGTAATTTACAAATAAACAAAATAAAATGAAATAATCACTGCCAAGAAGAAAGAAACGAAGTTATGTAGTAAAATATGTTTATTATAATATCAGTAAATATGTATATACGAGTCAAACACATAACCCTTACTTTTGTGCTTTGCCGCAGTCGGGTAGAAGAAGGATCAGTTTTTTATCATGCTTATTCAAATGTCGGAACTCAAAAACCCAACGTTCAATTTTTGAACTAGTGAGTTTCCCTATTTATACTTATCAAAACAAAATAGGGGCCACGCTATGTTCTGCATACAAAAGAACTGTTTTTGGAGAAGGATTTTTATTACAAATGTTAAACTGTAATTTTTGAACCGTTCCGCCGTTCATGCCGTGTGGTTGCCGGCTTAGAATTGTGCCACTCCGTGTCTTCCCGTGGAAGTCGTAAGAAGCGACTAAGGGAATAGAGGCTTGTAGTATACTGTTAGGCGATGGGCTTGCTACCTGTCACTAATATACACTGTTAAACATCTTAACCTGATTGTGCAAATTGTGGTTGCGGAGTTATCAATAGGTTTTTGGAGTTGTTAGTGATTCTGTAGCTCTGCCTACCCCACTGGGAATGAAGGCGTGAAGGTATGTATGTATGTATGTAGTACCATTCGAAAGCTGCAATGTTCAACTGCTTGTAAGATTCGTTATAATAATCCTTCTCCAAAAACAGTTCTTTTGTATGTAGAACAGCGTGGCCCCTATTTTGTTTTGATTAGTATAACTGTGATGCTAACATGTTTTGACAGGTCCGTGTGTGCTAAGGTTTCCATACCGGTTCATGTTTCCTAGGCGCCGGTTTGGTTTTGTCTTCGAACTCAGCCACAAGCACTCTCGACTGCTGCGGGATTCGCGTCTCCAGGAAAATAGACGTCACTTCGTCGGCTTCGTGCTGGGGAAAACGACTCTATTGAGAATGAGGTAATGTCGAATTTAAGTTAGCTGTTTCGGGCGTATAGAGCGTATAGGCATATAGTTTAATAATGAGGACTGTTTTTTTGAGGCAAATCAAGCTTATTTTAGCTAATTTTGGCTTAGTTAGAACCAGTTTGGGCTTACCTTACATAATAATAATTTAAAGTATTTTTCAGTAAGTTGAAAAGAAAAAACGATAATATCTAATTAGTTATACCAACACAACAAGGCAGTTATTTTGGTTATATTTTTTTTTATTATGGTGTTTTTATTGTACATGCGTAAACTATGTACTACTACAAAACTACAAAAACATATGTAATGCTAGAAGGGATTTTAGTTCACCTTAGAAACGTGTTAATTAAATAAAACTGCTTATCAAATTAAAATAATATTTTATTATCAAATAAAGCACTTGTAAAGAATTTTGATATATAAGAAATATAAAAGACATCAAAACCAAAACGTTTTCGTACGTTTGTTATAAGCAGTTTTACGGTAAGCTACACATTACGACACATATTTAGATGGACACACCTTCACAATTAAATGTAAATGTTATTAGCAGAGGTCGGAATAGGCAGTGCCTATTTGCCTAAACTTCGCGGGAGGACGTACGTAAGAGTGGTTACAACCACCAAAAATAATGATTACTTTTTATTATTACATAAATGTGGAAATACAATTTTACATGATTACATGACATATATTCTGATTTATTTGTAATGTAAATAAACTAACAAAGTATTTCGTCATATATAATATTTTACCTCATTACTTTGTTTTACATACCTTGTTTATTTTATCGAGACTCCTTTAGCCGTGTACTTACTACCTGCATTATGCGACCCTGCTGATAATGGGGACGCTCTATAAGAAAATGTTTTTAACATGTGATATTGAGTTTTAGTATCAATTTCCACATTTATACATACATACATACCTTCACGCCTTCATTCCCAGAGTGGGGTAGGCAGAGCTACAGAATTACCAACAACTCTAAAAACTTGTTGATAACTCTGTAACCACAATTTGCCCAATTAGGCTAAGATGTTTAACAGTGTACATTAGTGACAGGTAGCAAGCCCCTCGCCTAACAGTACTACAAGCCTTTATTCCCTTAGTCGCCACATTTATGTATTATTAAATAATCCCGGAAATCCCGCATTCAATAAAAATAAATCATTATTTTTGGTGGTTTTAACCACTCTTAGTTACGTCCTCCCGCAAAGTTTAGGCAAATAGGCACTGCCTATTCCGACCTCTGGACTTATTAGTTGTACAAATACGTCGAGCGTCCAGTGGCGCCAGCATCACTATTATTGAGTTTTCTAACTAAACAACTTCCTTGGAATCGGACGATGTTTTTTTGTAGCGCAAGTAAATACACAATTTATGGGATACGTAACGAACTTTGATAACAATTTGAGTAGTCAGCTTAACGGGAAAAGGTGGCCACTGTTTTCACCGTTAAGTTGATAACTCAATTGTCAATTGACAACAATTCATTTTGTGCTAAGGTAGTAAAATAAAATACCGTTTCTAGATTTTACACTGCTGATTACAGTAAAAATATCTTTGGATTTTTTTATGCAGTAGTTTTTTTTATATTTAGGAAAAACAGTAAAAAAAGTTGGATTGTGAATGTTAGGAATACACTTATAGTGCCCTTAGTCTATTTAATTACCAAAGGAATTCAAAAAAATATACAACTGTCATGTTCATTGTTTATCTGTCTGACGGATTACTTGATTCTGACGACACGCTTTCAATTCTACGCAAAATAGTTTATTTATTTTAATGGCGTCTACAAATTACTTAATTAATTAAACTACACAAAATAGCAAATTTGTGAACGAACGGCAGCGAATGATTGACATGACATGACAGTCAGTTTTGTTTACTGTTTAAAGTTACTTTTTTAAATTTTATATCAGGCTAAGATCACGACATCAGTATTCCTAACTTTGTATATACGGTCTTTTTAATGAGTATTTCTTTAATAAATTATTAACGACGAATTTAAGTTAAATAAAGAAAAACCTAGAAATACGGGTATTCTAATTTTTAACCAGCTATTATAAACGCGAAAAAACAATAATGCTTTTTTTTTGAAATGTTGTCAATTGTTATTGAACTATGTGATATGTCCTATAAGTTGTGTTTTCATGTGTAGTACAAAAAAGCACCGTCCGATTTCAAGAAAATACTTTTGCTTATTGGAAAACACGATAATAATAATGAGGGCGCCACTGTACATCCGGCGTGCGCTCGGCGCAGTCTTTCCCCCTTACTTATAAACGTGGAATAAGCTTGGAATAGTTTATGCCATGCTTTGTCACTTTCTGTCAGATGCAAATGACACAATTACAGATAAAGACAAAGCATGGCATAAACTATTCCAAGCTTATTCCATGTTTATGAGTAAGGGGGTTAAAGTTAAAATAGCTACAATTCTGAATTTCCCAAATTGTGTACATTGGTAGTTCGTATGTCTCTTTGCTAGAATAAGCATTAACTTGCAAAATACCCGTAAAAGATCCAAACTCTCGATGGCGTAAAAGGGACAGGACGATCTTTAACTCATGTTAAACCTTCCATAGACATGGTTGCTTTTGCGTCAATATTATGATGAGTAAATAAAATTCATCATACAACGCCCCAAAATCTACTGAAATACGAAACCAGACACGGTGCAAAGTGCAAACTACTCAACTACTGCTGTGATCTTTGCAATCAATTAAAAAATCATTCGAGAATGAAGAAAATATCTTGTCTCTTAAAGTCTCTTAAGAGAACGGAGTATAAAGGCTCTTTTATATGCTAGAGGCACGTGACAATGCCACGTGACAGGTTACATTTTAGCGTATATACCGAATTGTCACTTATCACGTGTCTGTAGTCATTCGGCTTTGTAGTTTAGTGGTGTCAAGTATCGTAAAGAGTTTGAACGATGGTCACAGTACAGTGCGCTCTCACCGATTTGTTGGGTGCCGCGGGGGGTGAAGGTGCGGGGGGTACGGGGCGCGGCCGCGAGCCGCTCGCCGTGTGCGCAGTCAGCTCCATACCGACCACCTGTAGCCAGGAACCGACTTTGGAGATATTGCTCACGCAGCATACCACCAGTACAACCATATAGTACGACATATAGTCCAAAAAGTAGATAGTCATAAAAAAAGCATACGTAACGCTTTATAACTCTAACCAGTTAACGGATTATTTATGGATTATTAAATCCATAAAGGACCCCGCAGCGAATGTATGAAAAAACGGTTTTCAGTCCACTTTGCTGAAATTCTGGTATAATGTAGGTTTTGACTTCCTTATTAAAATTGTATAGGGCGTAAACACCACAAATGACCAGTTTCTAAGAAAAAAACAAAGGATTTTACTCCCTCTATACATTATATTTATTATTTATTTATTTATTTAAGAAACAAACAGTCGTTTACAAAAAGGCTTACATACTATTGCTTAAAATTAGACCTGGAGTTTCCTTTAAGTGAAAAAAACTATTTTTTACAATAGGTGTATAAACCATAACGGTAGGCAATCCATAGTTTGTATTTGGTTTGATTCCGGAAGCGTGAATAAATTCTCACACGTAAAAACCCCTGCTTATGATTAAGTTCATCGAACTGAAATAATTCTGATCCAGTGTGGTCCAGTTTGTCTTGTATGTAAGCTGGGGCTAAATTGATTTGATATGTTCCAAAAGTATATTTTTTAAGAGCTTCGTTACTTAAGACAGGGAAGTTTGGAACATGGTTTTCATTAAAATAATGCCATGCGGCATTCCTTCTCATAGGTCATATTGAAAAGATCACGCTACTAATTATTTTACGAGTACTTCACAGTTCATATTAATTATCTTATTAAATTAAGTTTGGCAGAAACTAGTCATTTGTGGTGCTTACGCCCATATACAATTTTAATAAGGAAGTCAAAACCTACATTATACCAGAATTCCAGAAAATTTGACTGAAAACCATTTTTAATACATTCGCTGCGGGGTCATTTGAAATCATTAAAATTTAAAGGTATATTTATTTATTTATTAAGGTATATCGATAAATAATCAGAAATAATGCAGGGTAAATATTATACTGCTCAAGTCCTAATTGTTTTTATTCATACCGTTTCACCGTGGCATTTATAGCGATCAAACAAGTCTGCCCAATACACAACAGACTCTAATAGGTTAGGTTCAGAAAGCTAAGGTGGGGGAGCATACCTTAACCTGGTAAGGCCTAAATTTAGGGCATTTATCAAAGTGACTTTTGACTTTAGTTGACCGACACAGGATTCTTTTTCGAACTAACGAAATTTGACGTGGTCCTTACGAGGATAAGTCGCGGAATATAAAATAAACATTCAATTATCTCACTTATCACGGTCAGTATGGTCAAAACGGTCCCTTAGGTTGTAGTTTAGTAGAAATTGTGAAGAATACCATTACTCCTAAACTACGAAAAACCGTGAAACATGACACAACAACCGGATCATTCCGATGTAGGGATACATCGGAATGATCCGGACACTCCTTTAGCTGCTCCTTCTGGAGTTCTGCTTGGCACTATTTCAAGGGCACCCTGTGTATTATAATACCTAGACTTCAATTCCGTTAATAAAGAACATTCCTCAATAAACTACCTTCAAATCGGAGATGTAGAGATGTTGTTTGAATCATGAATTGAATTAATAATTATTTCAATTGAACTACACAAACATTTAAAAAGGTTAGGAAATGTAAACCCGTTTATGATAGGAGAATACACTAACATCGCCGATATCCTAGAGGTCAAATTTATTAGATACAATTTCTATATACAACATGCAAGTCCAAAAAAATAGTAGCTTACCTTTACACTAACATTTTCCGGTTCCGGTTCATCATCTTCTTCATCTTCTTCCTCTTCTTCCTCTTCTTCCTCGTCATCTACTAGATCCTCCTTTAACGCCTCCTTTAACAATTCAGCCGTCTTATCCTCTTTCTGCCTAGCATCGTTCAAGAACTCCTCTGTGGATTTTGCCAGATTTTCCTTTTTCTCTTTGATATCTTCTGTCAGTTTTAATAAATCTTCATTGATTAAGCTAGCTTCATTGGATTTATTGATTTCTAGAGATGGCTCTTTTTCAGGAGATTGTTCTGGACTAAATTCTTTTTCGGGACTTAATTCCTCTTCAGGGCTTGACTCCTTTTCAAGGCTCGGTTCCTTTTCTGGGCTTGGTTCAGGCGAAAGTTCCTTTTCAGGGGTAGGTTCCGGCGAAGGTTCCTTTTCAGGGCTAGGTTCTGGCGAAGATTCTTTTTCAGAGCTAGGTTCTTTAGGTTCGGGAGATGCCTCTTTAACTTTCTCAGGTTCGGGAGATTTTTCTCTTTCCTCAACATATTCGCTGGCAATAATAATAGGCGAGCTCTTCACTACAGATCCATTTGTATACGGACGTCCATTTGTTTGGTTTTCCTGCGCTTCCTGAAATTTAGAAAACAAGTTCGAACAAATATATTATTATAAATTAACTTGTTAACACACACTACACAGTAACACAAGCCTCAACAAATTACATTTTGGAGTCAAATTCTAACTACCTATCAGTTCTTATATACATACAGGTAGCTACAAAAAAGCCAAATTCCAACCAAACTATAATACCTTCTAAATCTAATAAAAATGCAACAAAAAGCGAAAACAAAGGTAATGCCAAAAGTTCGTTTAATTCATAATGGGAAATTAATTTTAAATTGTCAGGTTTCAATTTAGTTTGTATGGGAGTTAGTTTTGGCGTGGTAGCTTAGGCACAGACAGACAGATGATAAACGACAGTGATGCAACAGAAACAATCATGCGTAAACAGCTGCAACTGAAATAGAAAATGAAACTGAAAATGCACTCGGTGGGAAGGGTCATAATAAAGGAATTAACGAACCAAGGAACAAGAAGCCAAGAATAATGGTCGGTGTAAATTTTAGTAAACTTACGGGTGCCAAGTACGTGGTTATTAAACGAGTGGCTATATCAAGGAACCCACAAACTGGCCACAATCCATTTAAAGAGAGTTCAAAACGTAAAACTCATAAAATTTAAAATGACAATAGAAATCATACCAATAAATATGATTACGGAAAACAGAAACAAAACATTTCTCAAATGGGAAATATTCAATCGAATTTGAATCCAAAATTTATAAAGATCAGGGCACGTGAAACAATAGAAAGTTAAATACAAATCATTTCAAAATGCAACGAACCAAATAATCCAAGTCAAGATCTAAGATCAACGTTGCTCGTTAAACACTGATAGAATGATAAGTCATGATGATGATTCTTGAAAACAAAACCAAGTGGGTAAAGCGTTACCCGCCATGCAATGACCTGTCGTTGCTGACTCTGTGCGTAGTTCGCTTCCATCTGTTGATGCACCTCCGCTACCAGGCCCGATATGGCCGTAACAACTGCACCCGACAACATAACATTAATCATTTCGTCATCGTCAAATTGTCAGCGAAAAATCAATATCAAAAAACTAAATTCTTATCATCCGATGCCAACGATCAAGGACTAGGAACTCAATTCCACGAATCAAATCATAAACATCGTTTTGAGACTGTATTGCGGATACAAGATTTAAATTATGCCAAATTTATCGAGGACGTAGACCCTGTATAAGAATCAAATTTTAAATAGATCACATAGCCTTAAAAAGTGTAATAAAAATTAACTAAACATATCATATAATCAGCTATATTAACGATAGCTATGAAATAAACACTAAAGTAGATCATCGATTTATTGGTTCAAATAGTTTGGCACGGTACATACAGTTGCAACGGGTGGGAATTAATCACCAAATAATTTTATTACAGATTTATTAATAACTTGAGTATGTCTTAAAGAATTTAGTTTCTGTAGCGATTTCTGAATGACGAGGCCATTATCGTTAGCATGTCGTAAAAACGTGCATCGTCCGATTAATAATAATCGTTCATTTAACTAACAAATTAAAAGTCTAACCTTTGAAGATTACAAATGTAACGAACAATAAAAAAAACATTTATTTTATTATCGTAAACATACGCAAACTCTCGTTTTTAAAGAAAACATAAATAAAAACGAAATCATCTATATATAGAGCATCAAAACAAATTACGAAGGACGCAGACCAAAATAGCCTGATGCATCAGACGATGCTAAACCCTTGGAGAGGGGCCAAGCGTCACAGAGAGAAATTATCCAAGTAGTTCCAAACAATCCCAGCTTCACTATTTGTGGATTCGTCAAAAAATAATTCCAAAATTAAATTCTTCTGGAATCGCGTCACCAATTTATAAATTGGTCTAATGGATTGCTTATGTTAAGTCTAGACAGTCTGAATTAAAGCGTTTATAAATACTTTGCAAGTGCTTTTAGTTGAACCGAGGGCTCATTTTTCGTAGGTGATTGATTATATGACTGTGATGAGAGATAGACCGAAATTAACTCAACATCATAAAACATGTCAAGTTTTAAAGTATTTTCAATTGACAGTTCAGTAAGGATCCAACGTTAAAATTAAATCTGGCAACAAAACACACAATAGTCTTTCTAATGCTAACAAAACAAAACCAATCGACATCCCATTAAAGATATCCACAAACTAGATCAGCAAAAGGACTTAGGTATTAAATGGAACAAGCATAGGACTCTACTGCTAGTGAGGTCGAATCGTCTGGATGCATTAAGTTTGGTCGGAACCTAGGAGCTACGGACGTAACCGTCACCATGCCGCAAGCTGCTATCACGCTTCAACCGATGGGAAGTGTTGGGCTGGCTGGTGATCTAATACTTGTTATATAAAAGGATAGACGTTTTGCTATACGTTCACATTTTCCTAAAAGAAGCAACCCAGTATTTCTTTTGAGAACTTTTGACACATATATTTGTATCCAATGCCAACATTTCCATTAATGGAACTTTTTTTTTACGGTAGCGGGTGCCAAAACAATAGCTATAGACTAAACTACACATAACCGAAAAAAAAACTTGCAAATGTATGCCACAATGTTTTTTTGGAGAAACCAGCCAGCTCCCCACCCAACTCTTTAAAATGTAGGATGATTTAAAAAATGCAATATTGCCTACTAAATTTATGTGCTAATGAAAAGGTCAAAGGGATTCTGCAACGCATCCGATCCAAGATCAAGATAATGACATGTGGTCCGAAAATTTCGTTTTTGAAGCTACGGACGAGTTAGAGGAAGGCATACTGCGCAGTGACAAAATAGATATTGGCCTGCAAGATGCGTAAGAAGAAGACTCAACCAATCAGTGTCACAGTGTGCTGTTCCTAAAAACCTTATCGCAAAGTAGACCCTCAAATATTGCCGCCGTTTTGTATACAGCATCAAAATTCTCGAACCGTATCATCTCAGATGCGATGCAAAAGCGCTGAACGGTCCATCATCCTACATATCAAAGGGTAAAGCCCAGTACCGCGTCGCGCTTCGCGAGTTGTCCGACGATCCTTTGCATGGCACGCTCTGTCTCCTCGAGACGAGCTCGGAGCGCCTCCATCTCCACATCCCCTGTTGTATCATACTTTATCATTGACGCAACCATCTTCATCAGTTTATGAAGTTTCATCTTCATTTGTTTCTGTTTCAATATTGGTTCTTTTCGCGTTGGTAATTTGAGATCAAAGGAATTTAACCCTGCATCAACCTTTAAGGGTTGATGTAGGATGCGTCCTAGGTAACAAACAACTCCATAACCTACGCCACTCCATTCCTAAGTATAATAAGCATATTTTATTTTTATTAATGGCGTTTTCGTAGTGATTTCGCCATTGTCAAGTGAATGTAAATATAATAACAAAAACCAATCAATCAAAAGTAAAAACCGAACATTTTTCAATCAGACATCTTCCATCGCTGACGGTTTCCGAATCCCTATATCAGCACACTACAAGTAATGTATTTTTTTATCTAGAAAATAAATAAATCATGCATTGAAGGGTTAAATAGGAACGAGGTATTTCTTTAAAAAAAACGTAACTTATAACCCGATTTTTTAATTCTTACTAATCTGTGATGTTGAAATATAAATTGAAAAATGACCACTTATTGAATTTGCTATAGAGAACATTCCCATTTCAAAAAAAAACTGTTATACTATTGATTAGATATTATTGTGACTCTTAATTTCGACTGCAATCATTGTCGACCTACAAATTCATAATCGATAGATTTACTTCTTTGTTTATAATTAAAACCTCAGCTTATCACACCACTTATTACGTAGTTAAATGTATTTCTGCGTAATCGCTAACATGAATGGCCTAATTAAAAGTGTCCGTTATAATTTGAACGAACGGCCCTCTAACCTATTTTTTAAAACCAACTAATTAGCTCTCCGATAATCAACAAATTCCGTTTTCCTGTTTGTGACTGTATCGTGTTAATTAAAAAAAATAAACGAGCCGTACTTACTTGCATCCCTTTCTTTAGGTCCTGCGTGTGAAAGAGACGTAGTGATAAGATAAACTCAACAATGTTGGTTTGTAACATTTGATTAATAAATACTATTACGAGTCTTGGATACCTACATATATGGTAATAAAAAATATTGGTACCTAGTACTAAGCATCTACTTTTTCAAATCAACAGGCCAAAGTAGAACTTGACGCATTTTTTTGCTCCACTAAAAGAATAAAACGGAAACGAGTAAAGAAATACGTCAATTACAATTTCTGATCTTCAATCCAAATAAGAGAAAAGCAAACTGGAGAGAATATTTCCAATTTAGGTAATATTCCACCTGGCCTACCAAATCCAAATATTCCCGACGTAACATAAGGGTTCGAACCGTAATTCACAGACGCGATGTAAGATAGCATACACGTAATCATGAATTGAAACCCTTGATAAACAAGGAGTCCACTTTTTGGCTCTTTGGTCTTTGGACCAGTGACTTAATTTTGTAATGTGTCGCAATAAGGTTGACTTTCCTATCTTAATAAACTGAAAATGGCATTATTGAACAAATGTTATTGAACTTTATTGCCTTGAAGATACAAACCCACTTACAAAGAACTCCCTGTTTGTAGCACGATGGGCATTACGAGGTTAAACATAGATTATTTAAATCGCATTCGTCAACAAAATATGAAAATACCATAAAAGAGATCGCCATAAGTGAAATTAAAATTAAAATCGGCCAAGAACTACGGATGAAACAAGCATTTTCAACTGCAAATTAGACAGAGATTAGACGGACGGAGGAACCGAAATGCACTGTGACGTCATGTAACAGGTCGGCCATCTAAACTCAGAATTAAATTCTGTTTTGGTAGAAAGAGATAGCACCAAATCATGGTTATTTTTATAACTATCCAAAACATATTTTTTCCTGTTTGTTACAAGAATCAGCTTTTATTACAACTGTGAAAAAGGCATGAATATTCCTTATTGTTACGACTACATTTGTCTTGATAATGAGAGAAGACTACCAAAACATATTAAGTAACTTACCCAGTTTAGTATCAGGCGAGGACCTGGAGTCGTCCCTGAACACCCGTCTGCGGAACTGAGGGTCGGGAGCCACGTGCTCGTACGGGATCGAGCCAGTTCTCTTGAACAGGATCTGCAATGTAATACTGCAAGTTTGGACAGCGTAACAGAATTGTACATTGGACTAAGTAAAAGATCAATCGTTGATATTCAATTAATATGTGTGAGAACCAACATTCTGCGCAATTAAATTAAACGAGAATTCATGAAATGAGCCCAAAAAAATGAAACATACATACATACGTACATACCTTCACGCCTGTAATCCCAGAGTGGGCTAGGCAGAGCTACAGAATTACAACTTTAAAAAGTTGTTAATAATTCAGTACCCACAATTTGCACAAATAGGCTAAGATGTTTACCAGCGTATTAGTGACAGGTTGCAAGCCCATCGCCTAACAGTACTACAAGCCTATACTCCCTTAGTCGCCTCTTACGGCATCCACGGGAAGACATGGAGTGGCACTATTCTAACCCGGCAACCACACGGGAAAATGAAACGTACGTAGAAATGTACATATTGGATTTTGGTAACAACACGGACTACATGGAACCATTCCTTGAGAACTTGTTGGTTATTTAAAGGTCTAAAATGTTGAGCGAATAATGCACAAACATACCATTTATTCTCAATTGTATGTTGTAATGGAAATTCCCAATTAATTGTAAATGATTATAGGCTTTCCAAACTAAGTATAACTACTAACAAAACTACAACCAATCATAAATAAAGTTACATTCACGATGATTTACTCAATAACGAAGAAAAATTACTAGATGATGAGGAATATAAAATCATTACAAATCCCAATTATTATCCTGATGCTGTTTACCTTGCTAAGAGTGTAGACGAAGAACACGATGATGCAGATGGTGTAGATGGGCATGACGAAGCCCATGGAGGACTTGGGGGCTGCTACAGGTCCGCCTGGGGAGCCCAGCGGTGGCCGCATACCAGGGATTGGAGGAGGCTGTTAAAAAAAAAGAAATTTTAGATGTGGGGTGTTGATGTTGCAAATGTGAGTGAAAATTAAGTACAGGGTGGGCCATAATTTTTTGCAAATAGCAACACTGATTTTTTCGGACTCTGTCAGAGTGAGCGGCGGGAAATTGGTGGGAAACTATAGGTCACTTCGTGCAATTTTATTTATAAAGGAGCGTTTCACGGGAAAGCAACGGGGTTTTTGTATTAAACAGTTTTATAAAAACAACGATTTGTATCTTTCTGTACGACGCCTACTTAGAATTGAATAAGGATAACGCCAAGTGAGTGAGTGTCCAAGTGTTAGTTTAATTAAATCTTAGATCAAAAACTTCAAGCAAACTGGTTCTACACTGAATATCAAACAAACGGGGCGTCCACGTTTAACAAGAAATGATGAGAACATACGGCAGGTTAAAGTTTCTGTAGAGAACGATCCAGAATTATCTACGCGTAAACGTTCAGCAGCTCTAGCAATACCAAGAACTAGTCTACGGCGAATTTTACATCTAGATCTGAAACTGCACCCACTGCATGAATTTGAAGGTGACCAGAACATGGATGCAACAAGATGGAACAACATGCCATACGTCAAACATGAGTTTACCGGTGGTGAAAGAAATGTTTCCGAAAAAGTTGATTTCTCGCAGAGGTGACATCCCAATTCCCATGGCTGCCAAGGAGCCCGGACCTAACACCTTGCGATGTTTTCAAGTGGAGATATTTAAAGAGTCGAGTGTACCTTAATAATCCGATGACAATACCCCAGTTAAAACAAAACATTCAGAATGAGATAGCTGCGATCCCTCGCAGCATGCGTCAGCGAATTTTCCAAAGTGTTTGTGTAGTCGACTGCAGGAGTGCAACGACGAGACGGAGGAGATCTGGATGACGTTATTTTTCAAAAATAAATTGCATTTATCTGTTACTAGGTTAAATAAATAAAATATAAAAAAACATGAAAAGTTAAATTATTATCGATGTTTTAAAAGTGCAAAATTTTTTGGCCCACCCTGTATAAGGAAGACATTACGTTGAATAGGGGCCCTCTCAGCATAAACCTTTAGAACGCCCGCAGTTTAATACATACGAGTAACATAACAAAAAGCTTTAAAAAGCCGACTGTTGGTATGCAACTTTAAATCGTTATAAATCCTAAATGATCATTTAAAATGATAAATGATGAAGGAACCCTAAAAAATATTTTTAAATATCTATTCAACGATACCCCACTTGTCATAATTCGTCGACTTTTTTTTTCTAGAATATGGCGTCTGTTTGCCGCCATATTGTTTTTTTTTTACTATCATATCTTTAGTGACACACAAGATTAAGACCAATCGATTGACATCAGAATCATCAAAATTGGTCCACGTGTTTCGTTTCTAAAGCACCACAAAGGAACAACATATACAGGGTGTAAGGGACGGCTCACCGAAAACTGAAACCATAGCTTCAGAACATTGTACTGAACTGAAATCCAGTGGAAATTTTCCCGGGAAAACGAAAACTTTCTCGTTAGTTTCAGTTTTCGGTGAGCCGTTACTTACACCCTATATAGGTATATATACAGGGTGTAAGGGACGGCTCACCGAAAACTGAAACCATAGCTTCAGACCATTGTACTGAACTGAAATCCAGTGGAAATTTTCCCGGGAAAACGAAACTTTTCTCGTTTTTTTACGTGAAAATGCCGTTTTCACAGTTTTTTTTTACATAATGAGCTTCAGTATGTCATAATATGTTGTCCTAGATCGGTTTATATGCAAAAACATGGAAAAAATAACGAGAAAATTTTCGTTTTCCCGGGAAAATTTCCACTGGATTTCAGTTCAGTGCAATGGTCTGAAGCTATGGTTTCAGTTTTTGGTGAGCCGTCCCTTACACCCTGTACTATAGACTGATAAACACAACCCTCCTCCTTCGGCAGTCGGGTGAAAATGTGTCACTCACACGCCAAGCATGTTTGCTATGCTATGCAAATTACAACTTAATTCATACGAAACAAATAACCTTTTAATCTTCAACTTGTGTCGGCCGTGACCGACGGCAGCGTCAGTGGCACGACTAGTTGACTGCCAGAGCCGTCTATGGCATTCAAAAGGTTCCATATCACATATCATCATATCTTTGAACAACTTTGAACAACCTATGCGCAAACATATATGATAAGTACATACGACCTTGGTATTTCGATGCTCGTTTACAGCTTTGTATCAAAAACAGCTATCTCCTCCTCCTCCCTTTTATTCAGAAATTGTTAGAAATAAAAACCTCAATGGATTAGTAATAAGTACTACGAAACTATTGAAGTATAATATTATGTTCGTTTCAAACCACGATGAGGCGTTACAACGGAACTTATAATAACGTACTACTTCGACTAGGAATCCGCACCTAGCAAGCAATTATTTAGACGAAGCAGCTATTATAACTAAAACAGTAAGGTGCCAAATGGGTGAATTGCAAAAATATTGTACATAGTTAAGGAGTTAACTGAGATAACGTTAACTTTCTTCCATTGTTTTTCCTTTGTGTACCGAAAATTATCCATATGATTTATATGACTAATTTTCGTTACACAAAGGAAAAAATTAAGGATTGTTATGGATTTTTTAATTGAGCCCTTAACTATGTACAATATTTTTGCAATTCACCCAAATTATGTTCATCTCATGTATATGTAAGCATGTATAGTTGAAGTTAATCATCTTTTTTAAGTACCTATGTTTTAAGAAATAAAAGGGTGAATCAAATTTTAAGGTTTCAATTAAATTTTTCGACATGTTTCCCAATTATAATGTTTTTAGAAAAACGAAATATTTGCCAACGACGTAGCTTACACGCTTATTAAATCAGACAATTTGTCTAACATTTGAAATGATTTGATTCAAAATAGTAGTTTTAAATAATAATATAGTTGGTAACGCAGCGGACGATGTTATCCCTAGGTTTTTAAGGAAACGTGCATTGTCCCCCCGAGTCACCAGGTTTGTTCGAAGATTAAAGAATATTTGTGGTGTTTAACGTGTAAGGTCTGTAAATTAGGTGGTCTGATTTTAATATTCATACTTTATTATTAATCATAAGTCACCAGGAAAGTTTTATTACCGCAAAAGAAAAGGAGTACCTTAAAAGTTAAATTTTTTATTGTTATTTTTCCTTAAATTTTTATATCTCAGTTTATATAAACTGGTGGTTAATGTCATCTTCGGGACAAAGCCAAGTAGATGACATGAAGCTTAATTATGTTAATTAGTATTTCGTTTTCGTGCCATGGGTCTTGTCCATGGGTCTTGTCGGTCATCGTCCACTTGCAAAAACTTTCGCACGATTCTACAAGTATTAATAATAGCAGCTTTCTGCATATGCATGTATTTCGCTTCAGAACAATGAGCATCAAACTGTGATGTAGGTACATCGGAATGACACCAATGGTCGATAGCACTACTGGATCAATGTAGAGTTCTTCTTGTTTCCAGATTCTGGTGACTTCGTCTTTAAGGTCTGTATGTTCATTTGTTGTTCAGTAGGCAATGGTTTTTTGCAGGTTGTGAGTGTTGGTAACGGCAATATTGTGTCGAACCAAGATATTAAACAGGTCTAACGTATTTCTCTTCGCCAGGTTATTTTACTAACAGCCGTACTTAGAGTAAGTTAATGACGATAAAGTCGCTCCTCAGTCACGATGTTTAATACACGTCTAAAATATCATACGACTTTTTTTTTCTTTTTTTTTATGGCGTAGGAAGACAAACGAGCAAACAGGCCACCTGATGGTAAGTGAAAACTGTGACCCATAGACATTCGCATTCACAAGACCGCAATCCTAAGACTGCAAATGTACTGCCAACCCTGAGGACTAAGATGGAATGCCTCTATGCTAGTAATTTCCGTCTGTCAAGTGTTTGCCGTTTACAGGATTGCTAGAGGCTGGAATTTTCCTGGTATAACAAGAAATTTAATAAATATGGAATAGGTACCTACTGAAGACCTTTATATCGCTCATTGAATACAAAACAGACACAATCCAAAAAAACGAGTTTTTTTTTTTCTCTTGCATTGAAAATTTTATACGAACAGCTTCTAAATTTAAAAGTCAACACTGACTGATTTTCGAATGTGTCCGTATTGTATTCAATGAACGATATGTTAATTAACTGCCGAGCAGTATTATTATTATTAAGTACAACCCAAAAGATCTTTCAACACCTTTAACTCCATATTTAATTATAAGCGTGGCTCCTCCAGTGTGCCTTATGCCTTAGAAACCGTAGATAAGTGACCCTAAACACAAAATTGTTCGTTTACATGCAAACTGCTAATGAAACATAACGCCTTGATAAAGTAATTGCCCTATTCTTTTGTATATATATATAAGAGTAAGCCAAATAACATTCGGTTTCCGATGACTCCAAACATGGGTCGAATAGTTTGGTGTGTGGTCTTCAATCTTATATTGAAAAATGCCTATGGGATCCAATATTTTGCCAACGATACTTTGGATCCTGCTTCTAGACAACTGTTGGATTTTCAAATAGAACATCCGGTAAGTAAAGAACTTATTCCGTACTGGAACATATTAAGATAATTATTTAGGTAGGTATTATGTGTATTTTATTTTTTATCTTTATTTTGATTGGGTCTGCGATACGCTGTAAAAATCAGAACGCACCAATCTCACGGGAGAGCGCGTCCTAATATTAAGCTCTCCATATCTAAAACGACCTAGATATTTACTCGGATTTCTAGATTGTAACTTTTTAATTATATAATTGTTGGTAAAGGAACTTAAAATAAATTGCACAAAAGATCAAAATATTTACCTGCACGGCATTTTTATTTAAATATATTTAGTTAGGCCAGTTTGGCTTTTTCAGAGATGGCAAAAACCATCGTGACTTTTTTAACGATTGCCGAATTATTAGAAGTATTCCAATCTCAACTGTGTAATTGTATTTTGATAGTTAAACCCTATGCTTAAAAAAAACCTTATAATGTTTGGTAAACCAATGCTTGGTCCTGGTTGATCAAAAACATTATCGCCCCCCTAAAAAAGAACCTTTTGCCGTTCCCTGCCATCAATTGATCGTCCTTATCAATCTTTCCTTACTTATATTATAATACAATAAGGCACATGGAATAGCACTATATATTGTATTTATTGTACCCTAGTAACCTATATTTTGGGTGAAAAACTTTCGAATGGAACTTTACTGTTTTTTGAAGCCGATTAAAAAATAATAACATTTCAGGAACCAATAGGCGTGCACACAACCCAAGCAGGAAAGCCGGTAGAAGTGAGAGAGTCCACCGGGTTCAACAGGCAAGTGTTCAACAACCCATTATTCTACGACAGTTTGCTTTCCGGAGTCAAGGAGAGGATCCCAGAGCGCGTCGTCCATGCCAAAGGAACCGGCGCGTTCGGCTACTTCCAGGTCACTAACGATGTCTCCAAGTACACCGAAGCTGACGTGTTTAACGGAATAGGGAAGCGAACCAAAACTGTCGTCCGATTTTCCGTCAGCAATCAGAACTTGGGCGGCCTCGAGTTAGTTCGGGAAGCCGGGGCCATGGTCGTCAAATTGTACACAAACGAGGGCAACTTAGATTTCCTGGGATTCAACTTCCCAGTTTTTCTTTATAGAGACCCAGCTGGATTCTTAACTACCGCACACACCATCAAGAGAAACCCCAAAACCAACCTCTTCGATAGAACTTCTTTCTTCGAATTCTTCTCGCTCGTCCCTGACACCATTCACATGCTTCTGTGGTTATTTTCCGACTTCGGTATTCCTAATGGCTATAGAAAGATGGATGCTTTTCCAATTCATACGTATGAACTGAATAATAAACATGGTGATATATACTATGTAAGATTCAACTTCAGAACTGAGCAAGGCGTTGAGTTACTCACGACAGAGGCTGCAATTGCTTTGAGAGCTTTAGATCAGGACTACTCCACAAGAGACCTCTACAACGCAATAGCTAGAGAAGACTTCCCTGCCTGGAAACTGGAAATGGATGTTATACCGAAAGATGATATTAAAAATCTGAACTATAATCCATTTGATGTGACAAGGTATTGGGAGAACGGAACATATATCACCGTCCCTATTGGGCGGTTGGTTCTTAATATAAATCCAGACAACGCATTCAAAGACATAGAGCAAGCTGCTTTCAACCCTGGCAACTTAGTTCCTGGAATTCCTGGACCACGTGATATAATGTTCAGGGCGCGAAGGATGGCTTACCATAATACACAATCCTACCGTTTGGGAATCAACCATAACAAAATAGCGGTCAACAGTCCAAAGTTCTGCAACCTTTACAGCCGCGACGGCGTTCCTCCTGTAAGAGATAACATGAAGGATGCGCCGAATTACTATGAGAACTCTTACAACGGGCCAGTCCCGTATGTGGATTCTGCAAGACCCAAGGAGTCTGTACTGATATATGATAGGAACGCGGTGGATTTGCAACCGCCTGCTGATTTCTACAATACTTTTGTGAGGGATGAAGCTCACAGGGACAGGATGGCCGCGAACATAGCGCAGATCCTTGTGGGCACTGTAGAGCTTACTCAGAGGAATGTTCTGAGGGTTCTGTTTCTAGTGGACGTTGACCTGGGTACTCGTGTTACAGTGGCGCTGCAGGTTGCGCGGGTGCAGCAGGCAGCTCTGCAGCCAGTCCTCAGGGTTATCCAGGAGTCGAACGGTCCTCGGACCTTGGGCGTTGCACCGCGCACTATATAATGAGCCGAGTGTTACAAAGCTTACACACCACTCGATGTTCGCGTCGAATGCTCTCAGTGGGAACGCTCCCGTAAGCGATATCGTGAGATTTTTGTAAATTTACTCCTGGAATTTGGCATGCTTTACTACGAGCCCAAGATGAGCCCCAATTCGAAAGGGTTCGTCTGGTTTTTTATTATTTATATACTAGTAAAACTATAAGAAACATTTTTTTTGAAGTGAAGTTGTAAGTAATACATATTAGTTTTTAGAGTCTAATAAAAAAACAGTATAGGCACTTTATTTCAGTGTTAATTTCTAATATAAATTTAAATAAAAGAAACTTATCATGTTATAAAAAAAATCATTCTCCCACCAACGTCCACGCATAAAGTTCACCTAGCCACTTAGTTGAATCTCCTTTACTGCCAACAGCAGCCTTAATTCTAAGCGGCATAGTAGCTACCAATTCTTCAAATTCTTCTGGAGTTGTCGAATTCCAGACTGACATCTGTATCTTTTAAATCTACTTTTGATCTTTCAATAGGAGACAAATCTGGACTGTTCGGCGGCCATTTCATCTTTGAGATTTCTTTAGAGTCAAGCCAAGTCATAGTCTGTCGCTGTGTAACAGGAAGCACGATCTTGTTCAAAAGTGAAGGCATTTTGATGTTTCAAATTCGAAATGGATGGCAGTAGACTAGTTTCCAAAATGTTTTGGTATTTCAATGCACTCAGTCCCTTCTAAAAAATGCACACGAGCCACACCTTGTACCGATACCTTACACCGTTTTTCGTTATAATTTTTTTCAAGACCCTATTTTCAGCTTCACTCGTAATACGAGGACGGCCTGGTCTCTTCAAACACGAAACTATGCCGTTATTTCTGTAATTCTGGATGATTGACTGGATAGTAGACCTATTCTGCACGGGTAGCACAGTGAGTCTCAGTCTACATAGAAAGGGAGATCCGAGCAAGAAACAAGTCGCGGACATTATGCTAGCCATGCAAGTGTCAATCTTTGGCGATTTGGTAAGTAGTTTTTTCACTATTACTACTAGTAATTGTAATTTTACCAACTTCATCAGGAATGTTTCTGCGACCAATATTGCTCAAAATTGAAATAAATAAAAACCCCAATGAGAATGCAAGTAGAATATATTCGTTCCAAACCGTGATGAGGCGTTACACCGGAACTTATAACATAACAACAAAGTAATCTACTGACTTGGAATCCGCACCTAGCAAGCAATTAAGGTATTTAACCCATCAATCATTACAACTGCATTAGATATTGCAACGAATGCTGCACATCCCTTCGTGCGTGCTGATCGTTTGAACACGCATGAATCAGCACAACTTAAGAAACAAGTAAACAGATTTGTAGTACCTACCAAAAAAAAACAAGTTAAAACGCGGACAGACGAATAGACGGACAAGGCGAAACTACAAGGGTTCAGTAAATGCATATAACTATGGTCCTAGCCTGCAACAATAGTCAAACATTCGTTATTACCAGAGCTCGGCTGGGGTTAGCCATTTTTACGCCATTAATGACAAGTGTAGATATTAATATAGATACACCTTAAAAAGAAATACTAAAAGAAGATAAAGCTTTATTAATTATAATTAAACTAAAATGACAATACGTAAATTTTATTTGTTATTGGAATTGGAATATAAGCTTTTCTATATTTTCAATTTTCAACGCATTTCTTTCTTGAGTTTAATATCCACTTATAGATGGAAAAAGATCTTTCAACATCCACTGAAGTGAGTGGAGTGAAATTGTACATTAAAATAGCGTCCACATCTGTTCCTTTAAAGAGGATTGCTAAAAAAGCTTGCTATAAAATTCATTTGTTTTAATGGCGACGTAAAAATCGTAGCAGAAAGGCATCCTAAATAAAACGATTTCATTACATTCGTTATTAAATTACACCACATCTTCCATTTAATGACAAGGTATGTCCAAGTTGTGCAAACTCGGAAAACAGCTCACCCTTGCCGAGGTCTGCTTATTACATTATTCTAAAACATGATACCTTACTGCTAGGTTTATATACCGCACCTTCGGTAGAACAAGGGCACAATTGCCCCTATAATCATATAGTACATTGTGCCCTTGTTCTACCGAAGGTGCGATACTTTGTCGGTTTGCTCGAAAGGCTACTGCTATAGATGTCATATTTTTTGAATAATGTAATGAGCCAAATTGGACTATTGTTGCAAAATAGGACCATAGATTTACGGTTCTTAAATTGGCTTCGGAAACCTAAACAATTTGACCTATTGTCTTAACCGCAATCAAACTGTGGGAGTTTAAAAATCGAAGTTTATAGTTACGTTATCTCAATCCCTTTTCCTAAACGACAAGACCAGTGAAAGGGCATCCAAAGTTTTGAAATAAATGCATCGTATTAACCACCCTGCCCCCTGCTTAAGTAATTGGAGCAGACCAACTTGACTATACCCGATAACTCAGCAGTCGACGTAGAAGTTATCATATTACACCCCATCGCACGAGGCTACTTCTTTCTAGCATTGTGTCGAACCAAGATATTAAACTGGTCTAACGTAGGTCTCTTCGCCTTCGCTAGGTTATATGACTAACGGCCAAAGTCATTCAGTTAATTCGTTCCTCAGTCACGATGTTTCATACACAAGTTTGAAGAGGTTTTAAGTGTCTGAGTACGACGGTAAGTGTTATAGGGTTGTAAGACTGGAAATTTAATTAATAAATAGAAGGTCCTGAAGACTTAAATACTAGCTTCTGCCAGCGACTTCGTCTGCGTAGAATTTGTATTTTTGACATCCCACGGGAACAGTTCATTTGTCCGGGACAAAAAATAGCCAATCTTACTCAGGGATAACGTAGCATTTTAATGGTGAAATAATTGGTCCAGAACTTTTTGAGTTTATTCGTTACAAACATACAAAAATACAATTTTTCCCACTTTTGAATATTAGTAGACAAGCACGATAACTCTTAAAACGTGTGCACTTCTCTCACACTTGCTCTCATACGGTGTTATGTCAGTCTAATAGACTTTAATCATACTCAAAAGACCTTTCAGCACCTTTTACACCATATTTGATCATAAGCGTGGCTCCTACTAAAGGCGCGTACAGATTATGCGCGGCAACCGCGCGAGTCAATGTTTGAGCGAACATTTGCCGCGCGAGCCAATATTTCATGTGAAATTAGAGACTACGGCTGCCGAGCGCGGCAAGCGATCCAGCTCGACAGCTCGCGCCACTTTAATTCATTTTAAATCATGGACGCGCATAGTCGGGCGGCTGCCGCTTTCATTGTGATTCATCATATTATTATACGTAAACGAAAAAGGCGATATTTAAATATGTAGAATACAATATTCCGTGCAACTCAGGCAATTATGTATTAATGGCTTATGGTGTTGTAACGGAGATTTACTGTTCCATAACAAGTCACGACTAATATTATAGTTTTATCAGTCGACGGCACTTTTCGTTGTATATGTTGTACTTGGTGCGCGAACAATAATCTCGATACACAACACCGTCCCAACTGTGCGCGGTGATCGGTTCGCCCCGCGGCACGCTTGTGCGCGGCAATGTTCGCACTGCCGCGCACGGCAACCACGCCCCCAATGCGCGCGGCCGCTGCGCGAACCAATGTTCGTGCGATTGCCGCGCATAATCTGTACGCGCCTTTAGTAACCGTGGATAAGTGACCCTGAATACAAAATTGTTCGTTTACATGCCGACTGTTAACGAATCTCATCGCCTTAATAAAATTGCCCATATAATTGCTCTATTGTATATGATAATGGATGATATATAAGACCAAGCCAAATAACATTCGGTTTCCGATGACTTCAGACATGGGTCGAATAGTTTGGTGTGTGGTCCTCATTATTTTATTGAAAAATGCATATGGGATCCAGTATTTTGCCAACGATACTTTGGACCCAGCGTCTAGACAACTGTTGGATTTTCAAATAGAACATCCGGTAAGTAAAGAACTAGGTACCTATTTCCTAAGGCGTAAAAGTTCCTGATTAAGGTGAAAAATGAATATTTGTTGTGGGAAGGGAAAGGTAGAAATAGATCGACAAGTGTAAATGACTGAATCGAAGGATACGCACGCCCAACTTCTTAATAGCGTTCGGCTGGATATTGTTGTCACACTTGCACTCGCACCTGACAGTATATTTGTCACTCTTGTTCCATAGAAATCGAAAATTGCCGATAGCTATTAAGGACCTGGTATAGTAGTATACTTATTTTTTTCTTCCCGAGTCATGGATGTTTTCTAAGTAATTTAAGTATATATTTCTCGATAAAAGTATTTAATATACTCGTATCGTTGTCTACTACCCATAGTACAAGCGTAGAGCTTAGTTTGGGACTGGGTCGATTGGTGTGACATTGTCCCCCTGACATTTAAAAAATTACAATATTTACCTACACGGCTTTTTTCTTGGAATTTGCTTTTTAACGATTGTTGAATGTTTCGAAGTATTTCTATCTCAAAATTGACCTGTTGTTTTGGTAGTTAAATTTTGTGCATTTTTATAAAACCTTATAATTTTTGGTAAACCAATGCTTGGTCCTGGTTGGTCAAAAACATTACCGCCCCCACCCAAAAGGAACATTTTGCCGTTCCCTGCCAACAAATGATCGTCCTTGTCACTCTTTCCTCACTTATACAAAAATGTATTGCTCATGGCATGGTACGTGGAATGGTAACTAACTAACAACAATGGTAACACGGAAACTATACATTGCATTTATTGTACCCTGGTAACCTATATCTGTGGTGCCTTTCGTTTTAAAAACAATAACATTTCAGGAACCAATAGGCGTGCACACAACCCAAGCAGGAAAGCCGGTAGAAGTGAGAGAGTCCACCGGGTTCAACAGGCAAGTGTTCAACAACCCCTTATTCTACGACAATTTGCTTTCCGGAGTCAAGGAGAGGATCCCAGAGCGCATCGTCCATGCCAAAGGAACCGGCGCGTTCGGCTACTTCGAGGTCACCAACGATGTCTCCAAGTACACCGAAGCTGACGTGTTTAACGGAATAGGGAAACGAACCAAAACTGTCGTCCGATTTTCCGTCAGCAATCAGGACTTGGGCGGCCTCGAGTTAGTTCGAGAAGTCGATGCCATGGCCGTCAAATTGTACACAAACGAGGGCAACTTAGATTTCATAGGATTCAACTTCCCAGTTTTTCTTTATAGAGACCCAGCTGGATTCTTAACTACAGCACACACCACCAAAAGAAACCCCAAAACCAACCTCTACGATAGAACTTCCTTCTTTGAATTCTTCTCGCTCGTCCCTGACACCATTCACATGCTTCTTTGGTTGTTTTCTGACTTCGGTATTCCCAATGGCTATAGAAAGATGGATGCATTTCCAATTCATACGTATGAACTGAATAATAAACATGGTGATATATACTATGTAAGATTCAACTTCAGAACTGAGCAAGGCGTTGAGTTACTCACGACAGAGGCTGCAATTGCCTTGAGAGCTTTAGATCAGGACTACTCCACAAGAGACCTCTACAACGCAATAGCTAGAGAAGACTTCCCTGCCTGGAAAGTGGAAATGGATGTTATACCGAAAGATGATATTAAAAATCTGAACTATAATCCATTTGATGTGACAAGGTTTTTTGAGAACGGAACATATATCACCGTGCCTATTGGGCGGTTGGTTCTTAATAGAAATCCGGATAACGCATTCAAAGACATAGAGCAAGCTGCTTTCAACCCTGGCAACTTAGTTCCTGGAATACCTGGACCACGTGATACAATGTTCAGGGCGCGAAGGATGGCTTACCGCGATACACAATCTTACCGTTTGGGAATCAATCATAACAAAATAGCGGTCAACAGTCCAAAGTTCTGCAACCTTTACAGCCGCGACGGCGTTCCTCCTGTGAGAGACAACATGAAGGATGCGCCGAATTACTATGAGAACTCATACAACGGGCCAGTCCCGTACGTGGATTCTGCAAGACCCAAGGAGTCTGTACTGATATATGATAGAAACGCGGTGGATTTGCAACCGCCTGCTGACTTCTACAATACTTTTGTGAGGGATGAAGCTCACAGGGACAGGATGGCTGCGAACATAGCGCAGATCCTTGTGGGCACTGTAGAGCTTACTCAGAGGAATGTTCTGAGGATTCTGTTTCTAGTGGACGTTGACCTGGGTACTCGTGTTACAGTGGCGCTGCAGGTTGCGCGGGTGCAGCAGGCAGCTCTGCAGCCAGTCCTCAGGGTTATCCAGGAGTCGAACGGTCCACGGACCTTGGGTGTAGCACCGCGCACTATATAACGACCAAGGCACGTTTTGTTTGAAAATGTACGCGTAAGCAAAGGCATTATTGGCAAAATTGAAAATATATGTTGTGGGTTTCTTTTTTTTACTGATCTCGATCTTACGACAATTGCGACATCCATAGATTTTTTACAACGTAATGTTTTTTTTTAATAATAAAGATTTTAAATAAAAGGTTTTTCCTTTCTCCTCTGTTTCAAATATTGTCGACACAGGGGAATATTTATTTTATGTTAGGCAGGGGAATCTTATTATAGTTACAAGTGTTTTCAATTCACGACGGCTCGTTCCACTACTCAAATTGACGTGACACGGTTGCGTCAATGTATGTCAAATTATGTAGTAGGGCGAGACTTTGTCCACAGCACAGTTTACCGCGTTGCGCGGCTTACATGTGTGCGTACCTCGACCGTACACGCCGCGAGCCACCACAAGCAAATCATGCCAAGCCGGTTTAGTCAGGGGCCCGCCGTCGCCGCGTTTGGTTGCGTGCGGAAGAATTGAGTGGCGCGCGTCGACGCATCCCTAGCGCCCGAGTGGCAATAGGTATCAGGAACTCCCAAAGGACCGGAGACGAACTACTTTCCTATTTATACCAACTATATTTCGTGGATTGACAACGCTATTGTACCCATACATAACATGAGGTTTAATAATGTAGATATCGGGAAGAGTACTGTTTTTCAATCTACGGGTCCGGGCGTGGTGGGGCCGCGCAGTCTTTTCAACGGGTGTTTGCGGTCGCTTTCCAAGTTAAAGTTAGAAGAGCAAGAGTTGGTGTTACATGGGTCTTCGGTCGCGAAGACTTCGTGTAACACTGGATGAAGAGTTCGCAATGTATACTGAATTGTTACTTATATAAAGTTACTTTACCGCAAGTGGTAGGAGTTTTTTGCAGTCTCCTAATAACGTATACGACCAAAATGGAATGCGCTCTACTATAGTATCCTGAAAACGACTTTGGCAATAAAGCGTCTCTATCGTGTGGCTGTTATTAATCTTATGGTGACCCAAGATGATCCTATCCCTTTCTAAGAGCACGCTATTTTAAATGTCCCAATAACTAGGTAATTTAACCGTAACTAAAACATCCACTAAAAATTCAGGAGGCCTGTTTCTTCAAATTGATTTCAACTCTTTGTAAAACAAAATCTAGCAATTATTTTCACACGTACGTTTTCATATTCCGTTCTCGTTACATAGCTTGTTTAGGTGTCTTTTGAATCCGGTTCCGGTCACTCATTAATCTCATTATACAGAATTGAACTAACATGAGAGTTACGAGGGGAGGGTGAAAAGTTATCTACCTGACTATGAAAGAAAAGACGTAGCTGGCTGGTTTTTTTTATTTTTCTATGTAATCCCCTTCTACCGAAATGCACTTGTTACACTTGTCAAATAATAAAATTAAACAATTAAAAAGGTTTCTAGTCAAAATAGTCGTTCACGGCGGCTATCATCTCATCATCGGTAGAAAATCTACGTCCCCTGAGATTTTTCTTCAGAAGTCTGAATAGGAAATAGTCACAGGGGGCTAAATCTGGGCTGTAAGGGGGATGGTTTATGACATCGAAGCCATTTCTGGTCATGGCGAGCTGTGTTGTGCGAGCCGTATGCACAGGTGCATTGTCGTGCAAAATCAAAATTCCTTTGCCGAGTTTGCCTCTCCTTTTTTCTTTTATAGCGTGCTTCAGCTGGCAAATTAAATTTGCGTAATAATTGGCATTCATTGTCGTTTTTTTTGGCAAATAATCAATGAGCAAAATTCGTTCTAAATCCCAAAAAAATGTCGCCATGAGTTTACTAGCCCAAGGACGAACCTTAAACTTCCGAGGAGGCTTTTCGTCTTTCAATTTCCATTGTAGGGACTCTTGTTTACGTTCTGGGTCCCATTGTCTAATCCAAGTCTCATCACACGTCACAATCCTGGAAACAATTTCTTCCTCTTTCCCGCGACTCATGTCTAAAAATTCCTCACAACATCTGACACGTCTGTCTTTGTCTAACGAAGTCAGCATTTTGGGGACCCAGCGTGCACTTACCTTAGACATATTTAAATGACCGTGAATTATTTCGTTTACCCGTTCCTTACTTATGCTCACATCTCTAGCTATCTCCCACCGTTTCACCCGGCGGTCTTCTAGAATAACTTTTTTCACTTTGGCCACATTTTCTTCAGTGACAGCAGAAATCGGTCGTCCGCTACGAGGATCATCTTCTAAGCTCTCACGACCCGATTTAAACTGGTTACACTAGAACTTTATGGTAAAATCGGAAGGGCACAAATCACCAAATACAGGTAACATACGCTGTTTGATCTGGGATTTGCGTATTACCTTCCTTAGAAAGAAATTTTATAATGCACGCTGCTCAATTTTAATCAAATTAGTTTTTTCAAGCGACATGATGCAAGCAATGACGAGCAAAAAACAAATGAAAAGCAACGAACAAATGAGTGTCCAAAATTTTGAAAAAAGAACAGTCAATAAAAATGAATTCATAGTGGCCAGTATTTTTTTTTAACTACACATAGGCTAGGTAGATAACTTTTCAGCCACCCCTCGTAGATTGTTGCGGAGTCGGCCGTCGCCATCTTTTTAGCCCGAAAAAAAGGGGTTACCTGTAGCTGCAGCGCTTCGCCAGTCTATGGCCAGACCTGCACTGCCATCCAACCAAAGAAGGCGCTAACTGCATAGTAATAGTATAAGCATTTTCAAATTTATTGTGGTTACCAATAGAGTATAGAATGGTTCGACTACTTCATTGCAGTTAGCGCCTTCTTTGGTAGGATCGCAGTTAGGGCATGCAGTACCGGGCCCGGTTCCGAGAATTCCATTTCCCGGTTCAAAGCAGGGACGGTACCGGTATTCCCGGTTCCCCGGTTCCCCGGTTCTTTTTTTACCGCCAATCGTGGTCATTTGAGAAATAAAACGATTATAAAACATTAGGAAACTTTGTTTTAAATAAATATGAAATGAAATCATGCATTTTTTCTTAAACAAGTAAGTATTTTACTTAAGTAAAAGTTTACTTAAGTAAAATACTTACTAGAAAGTTATTTGTTTTTCCTTTGGTATTTTTAACGAATTTAGAGATCAATTATTGCAAATATGCCACCAAATATGATGGAGTTTGGTGCGATGTGGCCGCTTGTGCCGGCGTCGTCGCTCAGGTGTGAATTAGGATATTTATGATACGCGCCACGATACTTGGTATTCATGGAAGGAACTGGGAGAACTGGGATGTAATCTTCAGTACTGGTTCTTTAAGCACTGAAATTCCCGGGAATTACAGAACCGGGATTTCCCGGGAGGATGCCCTAATCGCAGTGCAGGTGTGGACATAGACGCGAAGCGCTGCAGTAACCGTGATAAAACACCTTTTTTGTCGGGGGTAAAAAGATGGCGATGGCCGACTCCGCAACAATCTCTCATGTTAATTTTGTAGGATGAGTGACCGGATTCAAAAGACAGCTAAACAAGCTAAGCAAATTGATTGATTGATTGAAGGACCTTCTAAGAGCTATCTCACTATACCAAGGATGTCTGGACAATTATGTTCTTTGTGTAAGTATATCCTTCAATTACCTAGACTTCGATTTGTTCCTGATTCGTCATATTCCAAATTGGTCATGTTCCAAACTCGACAATTTCCTAACTGGTCATATTCCTGATTCGTCATATTCCAGATTCGTCATCTTCCAAACTCGTCATTGTACAGTCAAATTAAATCGCGAACACGTGCTTACAGGAATAATAAGTATAACTTAGGACTAGGACAGATTGTACTTAGTAGTTAACAGAACCATTTTTATTTTTTTGTGAAAACTGTATTTGTATCCAGTGTGCAACAGTAACTTTTTTCCTCTTTCACTTGCGATAAAATGCATTTCTTCGTCCGTAGGTACCATTATTACAAGCCATCTTCTTATTTCATTAAAATGATATTGTATGACTCGATATAAATAATAAAGTGACAATGACATTAACTTCATGATAGACAAGTAACACTCATCTATTAATTATCGGATTAAAAAAAAACTATTAATTATCTAAAGAGGTTCTTATCATAACATTTACCACAGAGGATTTCTATAATAAATTTGTGCAGGCAAATGTACATGGTATGACGAATCTGGAATATGACGAATTAGGAAAATGACCAGTTAGGAAATTGTCGAGTTTGGAAGATGACCAATTTGGAATATGACGAATCAGGAACATATCAAATTTTCAGGCAAGGACGAAAAATGTAATGATTTATACTATAACATATACAATTATTTACTTTGCTTTTATAATCCCCCTTCCTAGTACAGAGCTACGATGTGCCGAGCAATAAAATTGAATAGTTATAAAAGCTTAATTATCTGTCATCCCGAGTCATAGACACCTCCCTAGATCCTAGATCTGGTGGTTACCTCTCCCAAAGGATTGGGGTAGCTATCCAGAGAGGTAATGCAGCCAGTGTCATAGGGACTAGAGGGATTAGAGGGGGTGTTCTTTTTATTGTGGTGATTATTATTTACATCTTTAATATTTGAGTAGCTTAGTTTTATTTGAATTTAATTAAGTTTAGTTTTAACATCAATAAATCCTAGTTATAAAATCCCCTGAACTAATGGCGCCCTTCTTTCAAGCCTGATACTCTTAAACAAACCAATAAATTTTCATGAAACCTAGCTAGGTAGGTACACAAGGATATATACAAAACAAACTCATACAGTATGTGTATAGTTATTGATAATAATTGACCTGATGTCATTAAACGGCATCCTAACAATACTTTTAAACACTATCTGACCAAGTGGCTTCTGAAATACCGTTTTTACACTGTAAAATATTTTTTGACATGTAAATTGAATTGAAACAGCTGGAACAGCTGTCAAAACTCGAGGGTCTCGATTCTAGTATCCATAGATACTCTCTTACGCTCGTTTCATAAAACCACACGCGTATTTTAAGGCCTCTCATTATGCGTCAGTTGCATAAACTACATACATACATACATTAAATCACGCCTGTTTCCCAGAGAGGTAGGCAGAGACCACTTCTTTCCAATCGCTACGATCTTGACAAATTTCTTTCGCTTCTTCCACATTCATACATCGAGTCATGCACGCACGTCGGTTTCGGGTACTAGTATTAGTAGTAATCTGGTATAAAGATATGTTAATGTAATGGTGAATACAATGTACAAATTAAAATGTAAGACCTATTTAAAGACTGTATGTTCGCAAATAAATGATTAATTGATGGGAACCATTATGATTTAATTTTTTCCTTCACAATACTCATAAAAACAATCTTTATGCACATTTGTGGAGCATTAATTGCATTCTAAACCTTTTCAATCAATTACACATCCTTCAACACGCATGACAACACGCAAGTCTTAGATTGATTACACTGATAATTAACGCTTGTTTAGCTTATTTGCTTCAGGTATTTAAGTAGTTAGTATTTCCAGAATATAAATACAATGCGATGCAACGCGTTTCTCCAAAATAGTAGCCATGCTTCGGCAAGTCGGGTGTGTTCTTTGTTTTTTCTTATTAAACCATGCCTCCGGGTATTTGTATGTTAATGAAACTCAACAAGATCCTGCTACGAGACAACTCCAGGATTTCAGGCTAGAACATCCAGTGAGTAATAATTTAACTATTGAAACCAAAAAAAAACACTTCTTCATTATTTCTTTAAGAGTATATACATACATACATAAACTCACGCCTTCGTTCCCAGAAAGGAGTAGGCAGAGCTACAGAATTACCTATAACTCTAAAGACTTGTTGATAATTCTGTAACCACATTTTGCAAAATCAGGCTAAGATGTTTACAAGCGTATTAGTGACAGGTAGCAAGCCCATCGCCTAACAGTACTACAAGCCTTTATTCCCTCAGTCGCCTCTTACGACATCCCTGGGAAGATACGGAGTAGCACTATTCTAACCCGGCATCCACACAGGTTTAAGAGTAAAAGTCATTTAAAATGCAGATTATGCAGAGTTTGATCAAGTAGATTCTTTAGATATACGTATTAAAATGAATAAATGATTTCAAACTAAAACCTCGATAATTTTATTTTTCATATTTGACATATTTTTTGCATGTTTTTGATTGAATCTTCGAAACCCATTCTCACACGGTGTTTTTTTTTGTAAATGCTATGATGTAGTTGTTTTATAGTAAACAACAATTATTTTAACTAGACGTGGTAAACTGAAACTCACAACATTTATATGTAACAAAACTAATATAATCGAACATTTGAATGGATAAAGCTAAAAATTCTCAGGTTAGAACATAAGAACATTTATATACAAGTAGCGAATTTAGAGACGTTGCGCTGTAGTGAGGTCCAAAAGGACCGCTCAGCATGTGCAGCTAGAGCCACAGTTCTCCATCCCACGTTAGATAGATAAAACGTTTATTTCATGCTTCAATCACACACATACAATTGTCATATTTAGTGGAAAATAACAATATCAAACTTACAAACTAGGTACAGTCTCAATTGCATGTGTGCGCAGCAGTACAAAAAAAGTCATGGCTTAGCGTATAGCATTACTCTAGTGAGCAAAACACTGGTATTCTGCCACAACGTTCTTTGCGTGGAAGTACATACCCATCCCTCTTGTTGCGTGTGTTGGCGTGGCACACTGCCCTCCTAAGCAAAAACGCAATATCTCGGATAAAACTCCTGTAGCAATCAACCTCATTACTAACGGAATAGGGTTATTGAATTTGAGATATTGCTGGCTTAGGAGGGCAGAATGTGAGGCCTCTGCATCGTGCTCACTCATACTACCAATATTATAAATGTGAAAGTATATGAGGCTGTATATTTGTCTCAAAATCGCCCACAAAAGAACGACCTCATTTGGATGAAATTCAATATAATATTTTTAGTCCAGAATATTAAATAGTTCCCCAGGCCGTTAAGCAAGTTCTTTGCCAACGAAGTTGCGAGCAATGCTAGCATCTTACATAATGACCTTAAATGATTTGAAGTTGGTGAAATCGGCTAATAAAAGGATAACTCCTGATTAGTTTCGAATTAATCGCACATATACATACTTTACAACCGGACGAGCAACTTCCTCCCACTATTCTCACGTTCATAGTTTCCTCACTAATAAGAAGTAAGTGAAACAGAAATGATTTCTCGTTTAGATGTACTACATAAACATCTAATATTTCAGGAACCAGTGGGCGTCCTCACCACAAGCGCAGGAAAACCGGTGGAAGTGCGAGAGTCGGTCACGCTCAATACCAACATCTTCAACAATCCCTTCTTCTACGACCTTCAGTCGGGCGTCGACCATGAGAGGATCCCAGAGCGCGTCGTTCACACCAAGGCAGCTGGCGCTTACGGCTACTTCGAAGTCACCAACGATGTCTCCAAGTACACAAAAGCAGATGTGTTCAATGGAGTCGGAAAGAGGACCCCGGTTGTCTCCCGATTCTCAGTCCAAGTTCAAAACTTGGGTGGAAGCGATTTAGTACGAGAAACCAACGCCTTAGTCGTTAAATTCTATACAAACGAAGGCAACTTAGATCTACTGGGTTTATCTTTCCCAGTTTATCTTTACAACGACCCCAATCTGTTTTCTCACGTATTACACGCCTTTAAAAGAAATCCCAAAACGAATCTCTACGATCCTACCATGCGCTTCGACTTTCTAACACGAAACCCTCAACTCCTACATAGTGTGTTATGGATATTCTCTGATTTCGGCATCAGCAACGGCTATAGAAAGATGGATTCATTCCCTATACATGCATATGAACTGAATAATAAGCATGGCGAAAGTTACTTCGTGAGATTCAACTTCCGAACTGAACAAGGCGTAGAGTTACTTACCACAGCTGCTGCCTCTGCCCTCAGGGCTTTGGACCCAGACTACGCCGTGAGAGATCTTTACAACGCAATAGCTACACGCAACTTCCCCGCTTGGAAACTGGAAATGGATGTGATACCGAAGCACGACCTTAAAAAACTGAACTACGATCCCTTCGATGTGACTGCATTATGGAAGAATGGAACGTACTACACGGTGCCTATTGGTCGCTTAGTCCTGAACAGAAATCCGGAGAACTTCTTCAAAGACGTGGAGCAGTCTGCCTTTAACCCTGGTAACCTGGTCCCTGGCATTCCCGGACCGCCGGACGTGATGTTCCAAGCGCGAAGGTTCGCTTACCAAGATACGCAAAACTACCGTCTGGGAAGCAATCATAACAAAATAGAAGTGAATTTACCGAAAAAGTCTACCAAGCTCTACACCCGTGATGGTGTCCCTGATGTAAGGGATAATATGAAAGACGCTCCAAATTACTACCAGAACTCATACAACGGGCCTGTCCCGTACGTGGATGTAGCGAGGCCCAAGCAGTCAATACTGCTGTATGAAAGAAACTCTGTGGACTTACAACAGTCTGCTGATTTCTACAATACCTTTGTTGTTACTGAAGGGCAGAGAAGCAGGTTGGCATTGAACATAGCTTCGTCTCTGATTAACACTGAGGGTATCATACAGAAGCGTACTCTGGAGCTGCTATACCAGACGGACAGGGATCTTGGTCAGCGCACTGCTTTGGCGATGGACGTGGCGCGCGCACAGCAACAGCAGCAGCGCCCGGTTCTCACGCTGGTCGAGGCGCACCCGAGAACTCTGGACTTAGTGCCCCGTCCTTAACGCAACCTGATCGATTGCAAAATAGAGTGCTGAGACCTACTTCGCTCGAAATTGAGTACTTGTATTCGTCAAAAACTTGTCCATATCGTTTGCAAATTGCAATACGTATTTATACTGCGAGTAAAAATATTTAGTTAAGAAATTTCGTACAATCTAACCGCGTTAAATTTGCTTGTGAACTGTACGAAAAACTATAGTTTACCTTTGCCGCGGTTTATTAAAGAAATGCTTCAGCTATTACGTTCTTTATCTTGAGACAGTTCTGGGTAACAAATGCACGCGACAAACAAAAAAGTTACCCTTACCTTCACGTCTCAGTTATCCTTTATGTACTTGTTAAAATGTATGTAATGTCACGTATTTGCCTAATATTCCATTAATTTATTCCATTGTCAGATAGAGGAGATACTTATTCACTTTCTTTGGGCCAATGTTACCTCAACAATTTTCAAGTATTGCTTTTAAGGTATGCGCCTAAATATAACTACTATACATACTTATGTTCATTAAAATTTATAACAATACTGTTAAGAATTTAAAGTTAAAACTAAACTTATATAATTAAAATAAAACTAAGCTACTCAAATATTAAAGATATAAATAATAATCACCCACCACTATAAAAAGAACACCCCCTTTAGCAGTTCAATTCAATTATGGTACGGATTGGGTATGTGCGTAACCTTTCAAATTGTCTAATAGTCTGATCTCTGTGAAAGAAGATTGAAAGAAGAATTACATACATACATTAAATCACGCCTGTTTCCCAGAGGGGTAGGCAGAGACCACTTCTTTCCACTTGCTACGATCTTGACAAATTTATTTCGCTTCTTCAACATTCATACATCGAGTCATGCACGTACGTACACTAGGCGTACTTTTTCGAAAGAAGAATTAAGTCTGTTGAAATGAGAGCTCTGAGAATGATGTTCCGCATTTAATTTTCAGAGCTCTCATTTAGGATGATGTGCATAAAAATATGTGTATAAAGATCGAAAACGGTAAGCAAAGATGGTTTGATGATGAAAGGTATGCCAAGGGGAGAATGAGTGGAGATGTCAGTAGGGATCAAATGCATGGGCCAAATAAGCGCCAAAAACCAACTTACGTGCATGAAGAGATTGATAAATCTAGAGGAAGAGAAAGAGAGACGTTTGGATCGGTGCACCTGGCGTTCAATAGTCTCTGTCTACCCCAATGAGAGACAGTCGTGAAGGTATGTATGTATGTATGTAGCCAAGAAGGGACGCTACACCAACTTGATCACCATTCCTCTCTCAACGTCTATCACCCCGTACCCGTAGCACAGTATAAGAACAGTAGAACGTCTTCAAACAAAGGTACATCGCGCGGCTCGCGGCGGTGGGCGGGGCTAAACTCCCACTTTATACTACATCTCAGGATACTACGAGTGTACATTAGTCGGGGCTGCGGCGTCCTTGCGCTCGGTTACGTTTTGTTGGTAGTGCGCGTACTTACCTATCGCTATCGAGCGACAATACAATGTCGCTGCCGAAAAGACGTAAATATTGTTCTGTATACGGATGTCTAAATAATAGTATACATAATCCGGAGCTATCGTTTTTCAACATACCTATAAATATATAATTTAGTGTCAACAGATAAAATTATATAAGTAAAATAATTTAAATTTGGTACTTAGGTACAGTCACCCAATAAAAATGTTGAGCATACTTAGAACCTTGTCATTGTGAATGTCATAGTCATTGTCATGTGTGTCATTTGATGTTCTGTTTGAAATTTACTATGACAACGCACTAAAGTGCTTAACATTTTCGTTGGGGTACTGTTATGTACCTAACAATATTTATACTTACTTACTTTAAGTTTGTGTAATTTATGAAAATTAATATTCTTATAAATCATAGAAAGTATGGCCAAGTAGGTGACTTAAATTGAAAAACAAATTTGGACAACCCTGACGCCCGAGCGGCAATTGTTATCAGAATCTCCTAAAGGGCCGGAGTCGAACTACTTTTCTATATTTATACTATGCCCGTAGGGAGATCACGCATGAAGTTGTAGGAATAAATAAACATATGCAAAACCAAATGATTATCTGGTGAAGCAATCACTACATAACCTTATTATCATGTTCCGTTCATGAATTAATGATGCGTGTTAACAGTCTGTTAGCGAATCACTTTTTGCATTCAAAATCGACCCGATGTGGATGTTTCGGCACTAAATGATTCAAGTAAAGAATTTATAATTGAATGCAATGAAACTGGTTAATTGTAATACTTCATTGGGAAACATCTTAGCCTAATTTTGCTAAATGTGGTTACAGAATAATCAACAAGATTTTAGAGTTGTAGGTAATTCTGTAGCCCTGCCGACCCCTCTCTGGGAACGAAGGCGTGAGTTTATGTTGTATGTATGTATGTGATACTTCCTTTATTTTCTGGTATGATTGATAGACTAGCTAACAGGATGGTATTAATTGGGAGGGACTATTATTAATTTTCACATACCACCTGACGGTAGTTGTCTCTTGAGGTCCACGAACGTATACAATCTCAAGATTTGTCAACAAATTCGGTCAACAGAGAACCCAACAGAAGCCAGGTCTTAAACTCAGAAATAAGCGACCAAATACAACATGACTCCAATCAATACTTCCACTTACCTTTTTCGAATCCATCTCAAATCAATCACTTAACCTCAACCAAGACACATTACGACGGCCACCAGCAAACTGAACCGATGGAGAACTGAATCAGATTTACACGGTCCCGTTTACGACGTCGCGGCTTGATGGTTTCCTGTGTTTACGGGCGGCGCTCGCGCACGTGTTCCCGCTAAACGGTTGATTCGTTGGAAAAGCGTTAGTCAAATTTAAATTTCGAATCAGTCCAATTTAAAAATGGTTGCGGGAAGTCTATTTTGATTTCGATTACGCAAAGTACAGTCTGTTGCCTGAAGAGGCTTCGGTTTAGGGTGAGACCCACGAGATATAACTACATAATAACTATTTTCATGTTACTAACGTTTACGAGATATAATGAACGTTAGCTATAATAACAAAATCAATATTTTTATAAGGAATAACGGTCAAGTCATATAATATTCATTTTATATAATATTTTTTAATATAACACTCACAATGACAAATTTCAGTTCGTATAACATACATGACATATAGCGATCATAATACATATTATCTTTTAGTATAAGAGTTACAAGATATACATACATACATACATACATACCTTCACGCCTGTAATCCCAGAGTGGGGTAGGCAGAGCTACAGAATTAATAATAATTAATATAATATATAATATCGTATGATATAAATGTGAGCGAGCGAAGCGAGCGAGCAAGACTTATCTGGGCAGAATCGACTCGGTTAGGTTAGGTTAGGTTAGGCCTTCGAGGTTATTTTTTTTTGCCCAGAAAATTCAGACTGCTGCCAGTAAAGTTAGTAAGGTAAGGTTGATTGTTAATAAAGACGGCCACTTAATACTGAAAATAGAATTTAATTTCAAATAACATATGCATGTATTTATATTATACGTGTATTATGTTTTTTGATGTTAGATAATTTGATTAATATATCTTTTAAATCTTAGGTGTTATGAACGTTATACGTTTTATAATAGTTATATAAATTGATATTATATATTAATAACGTTATACTGTATGGAAATAGATATTTTGAAATTATATCTTCCGTTCATTATATCCAGTGAACGTTATACTAATCGTGTTTATACAAAGTGAGCGTATATATTATGAGTGTTATATTATCAGTTCTTATATCTCGTATTACTTACCCTTCGGTTTAGTACTTCTCTCTCACTCGCTCTCATACGACCTTATTAAGAGCGAGTGAGAGAGAAGTACTAAACCAAAGCCTATTCTAAGTGCTCACAGACTGTAGACTGTTTCTGTTTGGAAAGTTAAACAAAAGACACTTTAAGAGGAAAGAGAACGGGTCACTGTCACATCTCGACCCTTTTTTATCTCAGAAGTGTAGGAAGGTACACACACGGGCGCTGTCATTTGTCACTACGATTGAGCTTGCATTTGCGATGGGATTGTTAACAAAGCTGGTATCTAATATTAATATTGTGACTTGTGACTTGTCTATCTTTTCGTTTCTTAATTTATTTTCTGTCGCACGGTGCCTACGTAATGTCTAATTTCGGCTAGCAACATTATGTTTTACGATCTAAATCCGGTCATTATGGTATTAATGCGAAATTCTTATTTGTTTACTTATTGGCTTTGGGATATTAATAATTTACTAATGACCAAAAATAACCTGCCAAACGTCAATAACTTTCTAAGGTGCCGATTCATCACGTGCGTTCGGTAAGGGTGTTTCCGCTTGAGCAGGAAGGCTAAAAAATAACGTTTTTATTACATTAAAAACAAAAACATCGTGGTACATAAATTAATTCCCGAAGTCACCAAAACATTATATGCAATTGTCCATTTTGTTATCGAATAATGTATTTTGGTAACAAAACGGACAACGAAGAACAATCTTTTGGGGACATATTGGGTTATTTTATTAAAAACGAACACTTGTAAATATTTTAAAAACCAGTATGCTTCATTCCTAGTTATTTCTATATAAATAACTTAAATGAAATGCTGCGGTTATCATTTTAGTGATTTGTAAAAATGTATCATAAAGTACCTAAAATAGGAGAAATTAGGTATCCTTAAGTAACATTATTCTATGTGAGAAAGTACGGCGTGGGACATGAAAATGCAGTAAGAACTGTCAGTAACAGCTGTTTTGTTAGATGACAACTATAGCACCGAATCCACCCGAAGTGGTCACGAATCAAGTTCGCGCGGCATTGGTCGCGACCCACATCGCCGGCCTAGACACACTGCAGAAATAGACGCACGCGCCAGCTTCCTTCATACAAATTATATAAAATGACACATTCATACAAAACTATATATATAAAAAAATATCCCTGTTTCTCCTGGTCACGCTATAACTTGAGATCGGTTGAACCGATTTGGCCGATTTCTTTTTTCTTAAGTTCGTCATAGCAAGGTTTGTATGAAAGAAAATAATTGAAAAACCACCGGGATCCTACGAGGGGGGTAAGACATGTGGTACACCGGTAAAATTACTAGTTTAAAAGGCATTCCATTTTAGTCCTTAAGATTACAATTTAAAATGTATATAGGCCCCACTTACCATCAGGTGGTTTGTAGATGGCATTTTATTTTGAAGATTTTAATGGAAATGGTCGCATATAATTATCATAACTGTATCAGATTAAAAAAGACATTTCAGACCTGATGATGACTATTGATCTGTTCTAAAGATTTTCAGGAAACCTCACTTAGAACTGCTGCCGGAATAGCAGAAAGAAAAATAAACGGACAACACAGACAGACATAAGAGTTACACACATCACAACCCATTTCTTTCAGCAAAAAAAAAGACTGTGTTTATTCGGGTAAGTAAATACTTTTAATTTTGACCTATACAAACAGACAACTGAAATCTAGTCAGACTAGACTTAAAAAAAACCAGCGAATCCACAGAAGCTTACTATTGACTGTCAACGACCACCCTTGAAATGTATCTCAAAAGCAGTAATTACTTAAAATCATATACCGTTCAGTTTAAAACACATTCTAGTAACATTCAGTCATTTCGTTTGTAAAGAATCACGTGTTTAAAACTATTTGAGCTTCATAAATAGGCATTTGGGGACTTTGAAACAAAAAAAACTTAGTAGAGACTGGTGGTTAGGCTGTTTTAATATTATTGGCGCCGTGTTATTTGTATAATAGCTACGGAAAAGAGGTGTAACCGCCAACAGCTGTAAGAGCTCTTTAGTTTAGACGGCCACATTTATTGACCGTTGCCCAGGGCTCTAAGACGTGTCTAATCTCCATACAAATTAGAACTCCTGGCATTCTGAATAGGTTCGGGTAAAAATTACACAATTACAGCATTTCTAATGTCACATCTTTCATATGCAAATGGTTGTTAAATGTAGTCATTTGTTTTTCTCTTTACTAAATTTGGAGCTTGAGTTACAAGTTATGTTGAAAATGTTCTGTAAATTATTATTGGTGCCCAGGTGCCCTATGTTTTATTGGGTGGTTTTGCGCCATGGTGATTGGTAAGGTACCTCTCTACTATATATATACTCCGCATAATTTATACGACCGCGCAGGTTAACTAAGCATGAAACGAATAGAATATAAAGCGAACAACTGCTATGGCCAAAGAACGCGCAAGTATATTATTCCTAAAATACTTAACAAATTAGGCCCAACAGTAGAAAAGTGTAGTAGCAAGCAGATATTTAAGAGAAGACTCCAAGCAAAACTGTTAGATTTGTATGATAATATTGATAATAGTAGCGAGTAATAGGGTAATAATATATTGATTGTATGGCATAACTGAAGTATACCGGTAGCTCTAGTTAAGTAGTGTATAACTTATGAGGATGTAAAGTAGCTATAAGTGGGTAGAACACAAGTGCATAATGAGCGCTTTATCCGCCAACAAACTGTCCTCAGTTTGGCGGAATATAAATATGTACATACCATTTAAGTTTTTTGTGATAAATAAATAAAAAAAAAAAAAAAAAAAAAAAACGACAAAAAAATCAACCCTTGGGTACTGATTTCATTTTTAGGGTTCCGTAGCCAAATGGCAAAAAACGGAACCCTTATAGATTCGTCATGTCTGTCCGTCTGTCCGTCCGTATGTCACAGCCACTTTATTCCGTAACTATAAGAGCTATACTGTGGAAACTTGGTAAGTAGATGTATTCGGTGAACCGCATTAAGATTTTCATACAAAAATAGAAAAAAAACAATAAATTTTTGGGGTTCCCCATACTTAGAACTGAAACTCAAAAATTTTTTTTTCATCAAACTCATACGTGTGGGGTATCTATGGATAGGTATTCAAAAATGATATTGAGGTTTCTATTATAATTTTTTTCTAAACTGAATAGTTTGCGCGAGAGACGCTTCCAAAGTGGAAAAATGTGTGTCCCCCCCCCCGTAACTTCTAAAATAAGGGAATGATAAATGTAAAAATAATATATGATGTACATTACCATGCAAACTTCCACCGAAAATTGGTTTGAACGAGATCTAATAATTAGTTTTTTTTTAATACGTTATAAATCGTAAACCGCATTTTACCTTTCATTCAATCAACTCAAATATAATAAAGAATAAAGAAAAACATTTATTTAGATGTATAGTTGTACGGAACCCTACGTGCGCGAGTCCGACTCGCACTTGGCCGGTTTTTATTATTACCAAGGACAGGCAAACTGTCAGACGGTTCTAATGGAAAGTGGCACTAACTGCCACGTACGTAATGTAAATAACCGGTTATAACCGGTTTTAACCAGTTATTTTCATACAAATTCGGTTAAAAACCGGTTAATTGCATTCCCTACAGCTACGAGTAGGTAGAGATAGTAGTGATACTGTAATTTGTTCGTTAAGCCAACAACATTGTACACCTATTTACGGGACAACTGGTAAGTTTAAAGCAAATAATTGAACAGTTTCTTGTTCTTAGTTCCATCTTTTTCGGGCCCTGCTAGAATCAGGCATGAAACAGTCCGCGTGACCTACTTTCAACTTTCGAGTAAAGATCCATTGCACATGTTTTTAACGAGAACCTTAGTGTTCGTTGAGCCCCGGGTTCTGTTCTGTACCTAAATTTTTTTATTTTTTTTTATAGCATGGGAAGGCAAACGAGCACACAGGCCACCTGATGGTAAGTGGAAACTGTGACCCATAGACATTCGCAATCACAAGACTGCAAATGCGTTGCCAACCCTGAGGACTAAGATGGAATGCCTCTATGCTAGTCATTTCACCGGCTGTCTTATCCCCAAACCGGAACACAGCGATGCGAACACTGCTGCTTGGCAGTAGGTTAATGGATAAGATGGTGGTACCAACCCGGACGGATCCTGCACAAGGTCCTCCCACAAGTAAACATGAGATAGAAGTCGTAAATTATTTTATTATTTTGTCTGCAGACAGTTTTACTGACTGCAGTATGATTTCCAGTATCAGTGCGAACTGTCTGACAATATATCTAGTGTAATAGTTCTTGAACGAGTGTTAATGAATGATGATTTATTAGAATAGTGTTCTATACCCAACAGAACTCGGATGATTGTCAGTTCTTGCTAACAATCAGTAAAAAATTTGGCCCCACATGCTTTCGTCTAGTAAGAGTAACGCAAGAGACATGTTATTGTGTTTCGTTCAAAAAAGTCTGTTCAAACAACACCCTTATACGTTACGATTAATTGTATAGCTGATTTAATTTTCAAACGCATACCAATAGCAATTGAAAAACGTGCAGGCTTAGTTTTAGTATGAATTGATCTCGAATAACGTCTTAAAGTAACGCGCCTAAGACCAGGTGTTATTTCTTTCTTTCTTTCTGTGGCTACTAGCTTAGGGGGTCGACTCGAGGTCGTAAGATACCGAGTTCGAACCCCCGCGGTGCATGTACCAATGAGTTCTAACTTAAGTGCATTACTCGATGCTCTTACGGTGAAGGAAAATCGGGAGGAATCCTGTACATTCGAAAAGCTGAGTGTAAGAAGGTAATTGCACAAAAGATCCTAAAGGGTCGAAGTGCATCCGAAAGGGCCTATTTGTAAGATAAGATAAGATAATAGATTTCTAATACAAGTTTGTTATTGAGTAGGTACACATTAAAACAAAGCATTGTACACATATACCACACTTTAGTAAGTCCCTTACCGCTTTAAATTATTTGACAATGTCACCAGGCAATTTACACACACACGTTAAAATGACAAAGTACTAAAGTGTATATTTATGACGCAGACTAGTTACAATGCTATCCGTCCCCGTCAATGGAAAATTTGGCCTGACGCCAAGTGCTTGTTAATTAACTAGACTTTACTTTCTAGATATTATTTAACTGACTAAAGCAGACTTAAGGCCGATTATGTTATAGTAGCTGATTCCCGCGACTCCGTCCAGGCAAAAGTAGTTTATCGCTATTCCCTCGGACACTGTCCGATTTGGGATAAGAAGTACCCTAATGTCCGTTCTCAGGGTCAAGGCTCAAGCTATCGTTTAGCGGTTTAGCTACAAAAGCATAACTAACAAACAAACATACCGACAGTTTACTTTCGCAAACATAACTCATATCAAAGCCTGTGCCGACGTGTAAAAGAGCCCTCATGTAGCCAATTTACTGAATACATACATACATACATAAACTCACGCCTTCATTCCCAGAGTGGGGTAGGCAGAGCTAAAGAATTACCAACAAGTCTTAAAACTTCTTGATAATTCTGTAACCACATTTTGCACAAGTAGGCTAAGATGTTTCCAAGTGTATTAGTGACAGGTGGCAAGCCCATCGCCTAACACTGAATAAATATTTTGAATTTTGAATTTGAATTTGTCCGCACAGAACTAGATCATTGGTCTTTCCTAGGAATATGACCACTATTTCGAGATTAAAGTGGATTATGAGCTAATCCAGGGAACGGCCTATCTGAATGCCGAGTATCATTTAAACATTTAAACCCGTTGAGCTATTTATGTGTGCGTAATTAGAATAATAACATCCTCACAAATCGCCTTCATTCATTATAATGCTGTTAGCTCGATTGGTTGGTAGTAACTCAACCTAGGAGGCAAGCGGTCCCAGGTTCAATTTCAAGTAAAGACAAACATTTCTATGATGAGCAAGAATGTATTATTTTCTTTGTATTATAAGCATATAGGTGCCTTACCGAAAGAACTCAAGTTTATTGGACTGAATAACAGTGGATAAGACATATGTATTGTCCTGTAACTAGCACACGATCGCAGAGCCCCGAAAATAATGAGTATGACATCATGCGAGTAATGTACATTCTTTCTAAGCCTCCGGTGTAATTTAAGAGATCTTACTCGTAGCTATATTTTTTTGTTTTTTTTTTGATATATTATTAGTTATTTACAAGGGATAAACGAGCAAGCGGATAATAATGGTGATTCTCTTTATCCATTTGCAGTTTGCACCAGTACCAAAAAAGTAATCGAAGGTCGTCATCATTTAACTCAAGAGCTAGGCTCTCATTGGTGGAGTAATTGCTATTTCACGTCCTGATACGACACGACATTGGCCTTCTGTCTTATTGGCTGAAGTAATCGAAGGTACTAATTTAAATTTATCCACCGAATTAATGAATTTAGGTAGTGGGCGAACTAAAACATATTCCACATGCTTAAAGAATACTACGTGGTTTCTTCGGTCGTCAGTTTTTTTTAACTATTCTATCCTATTTACAGTAGGTACATTAGCGCTATACACTATACACATTTGCATAAGGCAGTAATTTGGTTAACACGATAATAGCATTAGGTGATAATAGGTTCGGCACAATTTTACAAAAATCACGGACCAACGTGACACAATCGAGAATCACAAGTTACGTGGTGCCATCTACCGAGTCTAGTTTCGTAACGTCAATTCTTTTAACTTGGACCAATCACAGGCGAACGACGCAACAGGCGTATGCGCATCGCATACAACATAGACTAAACCAGGGCTGCCAAAAGTGTTCGATCATTCTGAAGAATGTTTTAATAGAATAAGCCCTAAGTATCAATTTTTGAACTATAATAATAATTATTATTTTGTCTACAAGAAGGCCTATGACTCGCTCACTCATGGCTAGAAGGGATCTTAGAGTTGTATAAAGTTGATGCAACTTTGAGGCCCTTTTTAGGTGTGTGCATGAGCCAGTGGGTCACAGTCTTTCGTCAAACATGTGGTAGAGATGTCCCATCTTATGCGCCTAACTTGATAAGGATTGAAAGAGGCTTCCAGGGTGTCAGTCTAAGAGCAAGGAGCTACACGGACGCTTCTACGGGGCCCTCACAAGGCACGACGTAGACTTTTTAGCATCCGTGAACTGGCTGCAGACTGGTGACCTCATTGGGGATACCGAAGGATTTGTCTGTACAATTGCTGACGAGGTCATCTGTCATGACGAATAATTACCGGAAATATATTCTGAGGGATGGCACGGTCGACTTCTCGAGCTCAAATAAGCCTGATTTCGTGTTGACAGATCGATCTCAACGCCGGGCAGTGCTCATCGACGTCACCATCCCGCATGACGAGAACCTCGTGAAGACCGAGAAGGACAAGCTCAGCAAGTACCTTGACCTGGCCCACGCGGTAACCGCCATGTGGGATGTTGACTCGACGATCATTGTCCCGATAGTTGTTTCGGCAAACGGTCTTATAGCGAAGACTCTCGACCAACACCTCAAGAGATTCGCTAGATGGCTGGATCAAGGGCCAGATACAGAAGGCAGTACTCCTCGATACGGCATTTTGAGGAGGTTCCTCTATCTGCAGCCCTAACCATCAGCTTGAGCCCTGCCCCGCTGCCGGCGGCATCCGTAGGTTAGGTTTTTTATAATGCAATTTTTTCTGTAATACTTATTGTAAAAAAAACTAATTAAAAAATATATATCAGGAATTGTATAATTCATTTCTAAACTAGTATCTGATATTCCTGTCCCGCCTACACAAAAACCGTATATTATCGAAAAAAATGTAGCACATGTCATATTCATAAAATAGACAGGTATATCATATCTGTCAGCCCTAAAGTACAAGTAGACCCGTCCGTTTGTTTGAATTACCTCATGAGCGCGTTTAAGACAAGTTCGACAAGTGTCCGAACACTGGTATATTGTTCACGTCTTCTTTTGTAATGATTGCGTAAGCGGTTGAAATGCGCGTTGGGCTAGTCTAGCTTTGCATATGAGGTAAAGTGTGAGGTACTCTAATGTCCGGGCAATAGGAACGCCTACGTTGACCCAAATAGTACATTGTGTATTAAGGTCGGTAAGTAAGGAATTACGATCGAGGCTCTAGTAGAAGCCCGAAGTCGAAGACTGAGGGCTTTCTGAGTCGAGGTACGTAATTCCTGTACCGCCCGTGAAACATACAATGTTTTTCATCACATTTGCGAGTAAATAAATAAAATTATAGGGCAGAAAAAACTTATAATATAATACACAAGTCAGCACAACTATTATTACGAATTACTTGAACTTTTTTTAAGCGGATGACGGGCGGACTCCACAGATTATACAAATGTTTCGTTCAGAAACGTGAAGGGCAAATACTTACGTAGGTATACATACAGCCCTGAAGGAGTGTAAAAAAAAAACGACGTTTTGATACAGAAAACTATTAAAATCGGTTATTAAGAACATTAATTGAGTATTTAAGTAACATGTAGCGAGATTGCTATGAAATTCCTGTTTAAATAACATTTTAAGACAATTTTTCAATTGCGTGTAAACTCTTTGCTTGAACTTGCATGACCTGTGTGCTGTGCTATAAATTAAAAAAAAAATACTTACCGACCTTGGGTTTCATGGTAAAAAAAAAGGTCGAGGGTTTTATATCGGGCATTGCGGCCAAGTTAACCTGTATGTTTAGATTAGTGGTCCTGATATCCGTGTTACACGCGGAACCGTAGCTCCGTGATCTTAGCACCGGCGGTGCTAAGTTCCCGAACTACACGGTCACGCCAAGATACGTATCCGTGTCTGCGTTCGGCTACGTATCTGCGGATCTCGGCTCCGGCTCCGCTCCGCACGGTTATTCAATGAAAGCTTAAAATTAAACGTCACGGTCACGGGCGGATCGGATCTACGTGTAAATAAGAAACGTATCTCCGTGTAACACGGAGCTACGTATCTTAATTACACGTAGCCGAATTTCACGTGTCGAACGGGCCGGATCTCCGTTGCCGTGTTACTCGGTAACGGAGATTCGGCTACGGGTACACGAAACACGGACACGACCAGGAGCCCTAGTTTAGATACTGTTTACGTGTGATGAAAAGTAATATATGAAGCTCTTCTATCTTTGGAAAAGTGAACAATGTGTAAGATGATATCGCACCTTCCAGTGGCGTAACTATACCATCCGGGGCCCGTGGCAAATTCTTTTGATGGGGATCAAGTCAAATAAAACACTCAAGTACGATGTTAAAAAAAATATTGCTGAGCTAGCGACCTCTTAAGCCGGGGGCCCTATTGGGCCGGGGGCCCGTGGCATTTTGCCGGCCCTGCCACCCTATAGTTACGCCACTGGCACCTTCAGAGCAATAGTGACCTAATTCAAAATGTCAGATTTCAAACTTCAAGTCATAAATTTAATGTTATAGGGACCAAACTCGAAATTAAAAAAATCTGAATTAGGTCACTATTTTTCTGAAGGTGCGATATACAGTGTGTGACATCCATACGAACATATATTTTGACAACAGTTAATATGCATCCTAATAGGGAATATGCATGGATTTTAAAAATCGCATTTCTCATCAAAATATGAAAATACCGTAAAAAAGGTCACCAAAACGGAAATTAAAATTAAAATCGGTCAAGAAATACGGAAGTTATAAGCATTTCAAACTTCTAATTAGACAGAGAGATCCGATGTGCACCGTGACGTCATTGTGCACTGCGGCCATATAAACTCCATGTAAAATTCCGTTTTTCTAGAAAGAGATAGGAACAAATCTTTGTTGGCTTATATCTTGGTTATTTTTATAGTTATTCAAAAAATGATTTTTGTGATCTGTTTGTTACATGAATCAGCTTCAATTGAAGCTGTAAAAAAAAAACATGCATATTCCCTATTATCATAAAAACAAGTGTTTTGTTAACATAAGTTGTACTTTTTTTTTTCATACTAACTAATTTGCCACGCAATGTATCAGACATAGCTCAATTATCCCTCAATTAACTTGCAATTAACTTAGACTTAATGTTATACATTGCTGCTCGTTGTACCCTTTAAAAATGAATTACACTAAATATAATTTAGCTAATAACTTAACTCCTTCTTTAAACGGCTAACAACACTTAAAGCTATCTTTACGTAAAATATATGTTCTTATGGATGTCACACACTGTATAGGAGTAAAGTCAACGCAGGTGCAGATTTAGTAAATAATCAAACGGCTTCGTTTTTTGTGGGATGGGTAGGATCGTATTTCTCTTTCTGTGAAATCAAGAGAAATGCGATGTTGTTTGATTATGTTCTAGATCTATAGGTGATATTGTGCTTACTCCTCAGGGTTGGCACATAGGTCCATGTTTAAGGTCAAGTGTTCGGCCTGATTGTATCAAGTGTAGCAAAGATTTTGAGTTTTATTGTGCTTCTGAAAATTTTGAAGTTTCTGCAAAGTTCGAGACTTTTTAGGTCGTCTGTTTATTTTTAACAGCATGTGTTATTTTAAACAGATTCAAAATAGTCCAGTTATTTACCCTGGGAGACCTATTTTACATGGTTATTTGTTTACTTACCCACACAACATAACTAAAGCCTGTTTAGTTGCTCCAGGGCCCAATTGCATAACAAAGTACAAGCTAATACTATTAGTGGTTTTGGTTGTAACTACTGATGTGCCAAAGGAAACTTTCCAAAATTGCGGAAAATTTCATGTAGGAAAATTTCGGAAACTTCTCACAGTTTTGTATGGGGATTGAAACTATCCGTTTCTTAAATTTAAATTTCCTATATTTCTTGTGAAAGTTTCCGGAAATTTCTTGCAACTTTTCCAACTTTTTGGAAACTTTCCGCAACTTGCACATCAGTAGTTGTAACTTGTACTTATATGTTGCATAATAAAGTACAAGATACAAATATACAAGTATTTAAGTACAAGCTAATAATATTAGTAAATTCAACCTGTAATAACTTGTATATTTCTGTTGCATAATAAAGTAGCAGTAATAAACTACAAGTGGAAAAATATCAGTACTAATAACTAATATAATAAGTGAATTTTACTAGTTTCTGTTGCAATATAAAGCTCAAAATACAAGTTATTCGAAGTAACTTGTAATTATTTCTACGCACCTAAGGGGCACCATTTTATTAAGGTATTTGTTGTAGTATTTATTGTTGGTAGTTAGTATACGTTGATCGAAAATGTTCAGTTTATTAAATTCGTGGTCTGCTGACGAAGAAGAGGAAGAATTGCTACAAACAAGGCGACAGCGTAAATTCTACAGAAGCCGAATAAATTTCACTTTTGAAAATAGTGCGCACTTCTATGAAATGTTCCGTATGACATCAATTAAAGCTGAGCGTATTCTTCAAGCAATTTCGCATGCCATTCAACAAAGAAGCAATGGTGGTGCTCTTTCCCCCAGTCAACAACTGTGTTGTACTCTCCACTGGCTTGGTACAGGATGCCAATATTTCTCTGTAGGTGCAAGTCACGGCATTAATAAATCGACCGTTTCACGTGCTGTTCGCCGTGTTGTTAAAACAATAAATCGAAGATTATTTCTGTCAGCAGTTAAATGGCCACAATCAACTGAAGATGTGGTAGGTAAATTCTACGAATTGTATAATTTCCCTAATGTGATTGGCATAATTGATGGCACTTTAATACCAATCGATGCATCCACTTCACACGAACCAGCATTTGTTGATCGAAAAGGAGGCCATTCAATCAACTGTATGATGGTATGTGGACCAGAATATCAGTTTTTCTATGTAAGTGCCAATTGGCCAGGCAGCGTCCACGACGCAAGAGTTCTACGACGAAGTAGCCTATACAGTACCATGGAACAAGCCAATATATTTCCTAATGGCGTTATACTTGGGGACTCTGCATACCCTTTGAAAACATGGCTTATGACACCACTACACAACGATCCCAATTCTGACGGCGAAAGAAGATATAATCGCAGGCTAAAGGCAACGAGACAAATCATAGAATGTGCCTTCGGTATATTGAAGGAAAAATTCCCTTGCCTGAGCCATCTCAGATATTTGCTGTGCAACATTGTGCAATATAGCCCGAGAAGGGGAAGCTGTAGAGACAAATTTACTGCACCAGCTGCAGCTACCAGATAATAATTATCAAAATATAGTTAATGAGGTTCCCCAATCTAATGCTGTTCAGCGACAATTAGAAATTATACAATCTATCCTCGAAAATCTAATTAGATTCCAAAATCTGACAGTTCCCATCTTGATTATTTCTTTATTAAAATATTATTTCATAAACATATCAATGAGAACTCGTGTAACCAGTAATATTAGGGTCAGTTTAATTGATAAAAATACCTACACTTAAACCAAAATGCAGTAATCACAGCGAATGTGCGTCGGTTGAGGTTAGGATTTTGGAATCTAATTACAGTTTCGAGTATACGATGTAATATTTTAATGAATGATAATAATAACATTTTAATAAAAATAAACTTGGATGAAAATCTAATTTTAGATGTAATTTATTCAGCAGTGCTTCGTAATTGGGTATTTTTCGGGTATCGGGATTAACTTTAACTCAAAAAGACGGTTTTTTTTATTAAATAAAAACATGACTAGGGCAAAAGCCCCCATTCGCCAAGGAATTAACTTGTAATTTATATAATTTGCTGATAATATTAGCACCAATATTACTAGTTCGGATAAATACATTATGCAACAAAATATATTACCACTTGTAAATTGAGATCACATTACTTGTAGTTTAGAAAAAAATATTAGTAATTTATGCAACATTAAAATTGTTGTATTATTAGCAAAAACGAAGATTGATATGCAACACAAATTAGTACGACTTGTGAATCATTCATTAGCTTGTAACTTGTATTATTTTCTATTAATATTAGTAAACTTATGAAATAGGGCCCAGGTTTACCTACTAGATCAGAATTTCTGTCAATTTCAAGGTAAGAAACATAAAGCGGGTACTCTACTCATATCGCATTTTAATACTTATGGTTAAAGAATAATACCGCAAAAAAATTGGTCAACAGGAAAAAGCATGGTATATAACCAGTTGAATATTCAAGTTTAGATTCTATTGAGGATAAAAAATAATAAATAATATTAGCGTCACACACAAATTGACCTAGTCCCAAACTAAGCTCTAGGCTTTCAGGTACTAGACAACGGCAAACTCACTTATATAGAGAAATACAAACTGAAATACATTATAAAACAGCCAAGACCCAAAAACAAATATTAACGCTCATCACTCAAATATTCGCCTTTACTGAGATACGAATCCGCGACCTCTAGCTTTTTAGGCAGGGTCGTTACAAACTAAGCTAACATGTCGTCATGAGGATGAGAAAGATATAAATGTAAATCAGGCTATTTACTTTAAATCTTGTTATTACGTGACGTTTACGATGTACCTAATGTATGTTGTCAACATCTAATAATAATGGTCAAGGATGATCACATCAATATAATCAAATTTAAGTAGACACTTACGCACAACAACGGAAACGTTTTCATGTCATAACTAAGCTAATCCTAGTTGTAACTAACGCTTTTTAGTAAGGTTGATTTGCAATTCAACGGCTATTATAAATAAGGAATATTATTGTTCTATACTAATACTCACATGTTAGTCGTTAGTAGGCCACCGCGAAGCTGTTCGAAACGTGTTAGTAATAAAACAGGGAGTTCCCAACCCCAGTTCACCAGCATCGGTTGTTAAAGACATGAAACGTAGCGTGAGAATAAAACTGTCCGGTTTGTTTCCTCTAGTATAGATAGTTTGAGAGTTAAAACACCGGGCATAGGCTATTGAAGTAGTATTTCAACCTCTTCACATGTCACAGGAGAGGGAGGTTTAGTACAGTAAAAATAGGGACTCCACAAGTTAAAGAGTTGTCGTTCTGTTCTTCAAGTTTTCAAACATCGTCGCTAAAAGGCAGAGGTAGTCTTTTAATAATGGACATTATTACTAGATTAGTTGGAAAAAGGAAGTCGATAGATTTTATTCTCATCAAAAATAATTTGATAGACTTTCTGTTCATTTACGATTTACGATTTAAAGTCCCCATGGTGTTGTTCTAGAAAAAATCCGATGTCAAAAAGTTCCTCCCTTTCCTCCTTCTCCTTTTTCCTTTGTTTCTTTTTCTTTTTGTCCGTTTTGTTACCAAAATCCAATTAATTTCTCGGGTAACAAAACGGACAGTTACAATCCGTTTTCTCAGGACATATCTGAATTATTTTAATTATTTGACGTAACCAATATATTATCTTCTCAAGTTTCAAGGAAAAAAAAAGGATAAACCCATACTGCCTAAGTAACAAGTATAATACATACCTACGAGTAGGTACATCCAGGTATTGGAAACTCCCCGCCTACCTGGCATCCAGCGCAAGCCACCACCAGCAGTCCAGCACCAACATCACTGACCTTGATAACTTCTGTCTCAAAGTAGACGCTTAGGGGGGATCGTACCCGAGCGTGAGGGGGCATGGGGACGGGTCCCCTCGAAGGGGGGGTGGGGGCTCCAGCAGGGATGGCGCGCCCTCGCTCGCGGAGCGCCGGATGAGGCCCGGCGCCGCGAATTGGAGACCGCTCTTGTTTCACGTCTGTGGAGGTTTTGTTAGTTAAGGACTTAGTAATAACAAGAGATCAAGAGTCTGGTAAAAGCAAATTCAGCAATATCCATTGCTATAGAAATACATCTACTCTATGCTAGTGTTTTTTTATTCTATCAATTAAATTAAGCTTAACTTGGAGTAGAAGGGATAACATTGTTGCTAATTTTGCTTCCATCTGATCTGACACATTTAGGACCGTATTAATAAACTCATCTTGACTGAGATGTCCGACACAAGATACGTCAGAGTAAACCACAAGCCATAGAAAACTGTCATTTTGACGCATCTTGAGACTGGCATTAAAGTCAAGATAAGTTTATTAATACGGGCCTTAGACCTTGTTACGGGAAAACGAATGGAAAACTTCGATGTTTGTATGGTTAACTGTGGTCCAAGTTTTTGGTCCTTACCCAAATATGGACAGTGTAAATCATGCGCTCGGGATGGGTCATGTCGTAACATGACAAATACCGTCCACATAACCGGTACTGACGCGTTACTGACCCGGACACGGAACCATGTCGCGATGAAATGCCACAAATGTGGACCCACCTTAAAGTGTGTAACACTGCATCTGCTTTAGCTATTACGTTGCCACATTTTTTGTAGAATGAATCCTTTTCCCGTAACTACGCCCCAAAGAATATTCGAATAATCCAACAGACAGTATGTTCCCATCCTAGGTTAATGTGTTATATAAGCTAGGTAAGTTTAATAATTATATTAAAACACTGTTATAGATAATACACAGACGTTAACGCGGATAACTTAAACATCACTGTTATTACAAAACACAGTCGTTCAACGGGGTTACTTGATTAGTTACAATACAAAATGCACATGCATTAAGTAAACACCTTTGTGAATTTTACAATAATGGATTCACACATTTATCAAACACAGAGCGAATTTCCAAACGTTAGGTAAAAATATTCTGTCCGTTACAGTGATCCTAGACAAAATGCATTGCGAAAAGGTTATCGATAGACGATAACGATAATGTACAGGATTGACGTAAGCTACCAGATTTTGAAAGATTTCGAAAATCGTTTACGTTAGCGTTATGCATCTTGTCTGCCTAGGGCCTCTGGTCATTTCACAATAGCTGCCCCGAATTGATCAAATGATGCATGTTTATCCTCCTAAGACCCACCATACAACGAAATTTGTCAATGGAATATGAATCTATTATGGATGATAATAAAGTAAATTTTCTAAATTGATTATTAATCATAGAAACAAAAGAAATACCACTTTATTTCCTTTGCACTAGATCTTTATTTCAATGGTCGTATTATGTACTAATATTAGTATAAGGAACCTCAGGAGGTTAAATTTAGGTTCATAATTGTCTCAGAACTTGACATAAATATTAATGCATCCGTCAATTTTAACTTGGGCATAGTAAAATCATTTCTACGATTAGAAATATCTTAAGATTCATAATCATTGTAATCAGACGACATTCACTTCTACTTAGACATCTATTCTTCTACAAACCTTGCATATTTGCTTCTTCACCTTGATGTGACATTCTTTAACGTAAAATCAGCAACAGAATACAAGCTTCTTGGCTCTTGAGAATAATGTTAAGACAATGGGCCGTATTTAATAAATTGATCTCGGCTGGGATTGCAATCTCAAGACACTTCAGAGATGACAGTTTACTATGAGTTGACGTTTATTTTGAATATTTTTATCTATATTCTTTTAACATAAAAAGAGAGGGAGACGAGCAAGCGGGTTACCTGATGGTAAGTGATCACCGCGAAACACCCGCAACATCAGAAGATTTGCAAATGGCCGCCCGCCTTTGAGAAAGGAGAAGGCTTGTTTATTGAAGGCCTCATGTCTTATTGGTACGGAAATAATAGTTTGTAATCCAGCGGCTGGTATTAATCCGAATAATTCCATGATAGATGCGGCAATAGACACGGATCGAAGCAACATCTTTCCGCAGGGGCCAGTGGAACCAGATTTTTATCATAAAAATGGGCACCTCAGCAAAGAAAAGGTTATTAATGCTCAAGAGAGACAAGATAGTTGTAATCTTTTAAACGCTTTTGACGGATAGGTATTGCAGCACAGGTTCACTGCCAAGGACGGACAGATCCGTCACGGCTGGAATTCGCGCCGCTTTTCAGCTGTCATTGGCGTGTCACCGGCGACGACCTTAATATTTGACATGGCGTTTAACACTGCGCCGAGAGTACGCCGGGTGTGTACAGTGGCGCCCTCATTATTATTATTGAGTTTTCTAAAAAACTAAAGTATTTTCATGGAATCGGACGATGCTTTTTTGTACTACAAATGAAAACATAACTTATAGGATATATAGAAAGAAAGAAAGAAAGAAAATACATTTATTGCCACAAAAAATAATAATAAAACAACCGAAACTAAGAAGTAAAACTAAATCTAAAGTAAAAATTATACACGCAACTGACAATATAATTGTGGCAAAAGGGCTGCGCGTCAGCGTGTGCCGAGCTCGCACGACGACCCTCGGGCCGGCGTCCACAGCTTGGCGCTGGTTTTCAGCGCAACCCTGTTTAAAACTAAAACTAAATTAACCTAAAGTCATAGACACCGAACATGCAATACATCACACGCACTGATGTGTTTCTTTCCTTCCAAATAAAGACCAAAGTATATACACACTTGATTCCTACCCTACCTGATGATAAAAAAATAAAAATAAGTAATATCACATAGTTTAATAACAATTGACCTTCGAGTTATCAACTTAACGGAAAAAAGTGGCCACCTTTTCCCGTTAAGCTGACTACTCAAAGGATAACTGTTATCAAGGTTTGTTACGTATCCCATAAATTGTGTTTTTACTTGCGCTACAAAAAGGCATCGTCCAATTCCATGGAAATTATTTAGAAAACACAATAATAGTATTGAGGGCGCCACTGGGCGCTCGACGTTTGCTCGGCGCAGTCTTAAAAGGTTTCCTTACTTGCTCATCTTCTTCTGATTTTACGTGCAGAGCAAGAGGGAGAAGAGGAAGAATATCTTATGGGTGTTTTTCAAAAAAAGTGTACATTTTCTTTTTTTTTTCAGAATTCGTTTTTTTATTGTTTTTCTTACTCAGAATCGTTGATACTATCGATCCTCATACAAGAAAAAAAGTGTCCTAAATATTCCGTTCCAAATCGTCACATTTTTGAATGCAGACTTTTTTTATTTATATGGACGTGACGCACTGGAAGAAAAAACTTACATAGTAAAATCTGGGACACTTTTTTTCTTGCATGAGGATCGATAGTATCAACGATACTGAGTAAGGAAAACCAAAAAAAAAAAAAAACTGGAAAAAAAAGTTAATGTACACTTTTTTTAAAAAACGCCCTTATAATCTATGAAAAATTTGTGAGTGACGATCGAAAGTTGTAGACATTTCCTATAGGTATAGTACCTATAGTTATTGTAGAAAGTGTAGTGCGGGGTATAAATATCATGATTTGGTAGTTTTTCGAGTACGACGCGCCCGGTGAAATAAAAACTAGCTCTGATTGGCTAGTGGAGACTCCGTTTGACAGGCCAGTTTTTGAGAAAAGAATTAAATCCTACCTACTAATATTACATTTCAAAAACCATTTTATAATCAAAATATCATCACCCACCATTCTCATTATCATTCTCCTGCCTTGTCCCAACTTATTTGGGGTCTATTCTTCCATACTTCTCTATTTGTAATTAAATATTAGGTACACTTTTTGGAATAGCGTCCATAAAACGAACAAAATGGCAATGTATGTCATAAACTTCTCTCGAAACTATCATTATCAACCGTTCTATTACCTTAAACGTCATAATGAACAATAAAATTAGGCGTAACACGTCATATCCTAATATCTCATTACATTCCACTTCCATATGGAGTCATACCCTTAACGTCTATCTTTATTACACTAGCGCTATTAGTAAGAGACGGCCGTTAAGAAAAAAAACGTAAATTCAATGTAGCGGTGTAAGCTACACGCTGAAGCGATGTATCCATGTGGATGAAACATCATATAATCTAATCATACTTGTTTTTAAACGCTGCCCACCTAAGTCAATGTTGCATGGTATGATTGCTTAAATGTATGTTAAATTAAGTATGAGTAAATAGTTCTAGCTTTGGAGTTTGTTTATTTATATCTCATTAAGAATATTATATACCTTATCTTATGTTATCTATCTATAGCTATTTCTGTACAACGGCTGGGAAAAGCTTTCCTCAGGCTTGTGCACAATTCCCTATGTACTGACTTGAGCCCAGTCTAACACAACTGTTATCCTGCAAAGGATCTGACCTACTTACTTTCTGGACTATGACAATATTCTGCCAAAATATATCCTACTATTAAATTATAATTGCACGACTTTATCTCTTGTTTTACATGAAATTTCACAAAAGTTTTATAATCTCGTCGTTTTAATTCTGTCGTTTTTAATTAAGTGGCACTTCCTCTACAATGGTAAATGTATGCCAATTAAAATAAAGGTCATAAACGGATCAAATAAGTAAATAAAAATATTCATGTGTGCACCTAAGTACCATTGGATCTATTGGGCTACCTTAATTTACGGGGTGACTTTGATAGTTCATTTATTTTTATTACTCGCTGGCAGAATCAAAGCACTAAATATATTGTATCTGTGCATGTGTCATTAATGTTTTTGTGTTGGACAAAACATTGGGTCTCGATATTATATTAAAAAAATACTATAAAACTATTTGAATATGTATATATTGGTTTCTAACTGCTATACTTAATTGATTTACCTAATTTAAGACTGACTGTTCCGGATGCAGTGTCATCGTTTCTCCGCTAAAGAGTGCGGTAGTAGGGTAGAGATTAAAGATGTAGACTAAACGAGCAGCTGCCAACTTTAACAAGGAAATTAACAACAAACAACTCACAACAAAAACAACTATGGAACAATATCAACGCTCACGCTCTCGAACTCGAGAGAAAATGACATAACATAACATGGGACATATCACATAAGGGCGTTGTGACGTTCAATCTGTCAAAAAATGCAAACTGTGGCGTTATTAATGATCAATTTAAAATTCACTAGTTTCGCTATATTTGACAGGTGACAGGATAGTATTTGATTTAGTCGAGTTATATGCTCAGACGTTTCGTTATTTTGTTAACACAGGTTTGTAACCCCTGCTTCTTTAGGTCTTTTATAGACCACGTTTCTAATTGAAGTAAATTTAATCAACACAAATAAAAAATGCAATGTAAATATTAACGAATATGACTTAAAGGTCTACTGCAATAGATTATATCGTTCATTTAATATTTACTGTCAAATAATAGCAGTCAAAAAAGACGTTTTGGAGCAATATTTTTGTATAATTATTATGTTGCGTGTAACGTGCCCAATAAAATACCTTTATTTCTTTCTGTATCATGCTAAAATAAATGAACTATACCATTCTACATAAACATGTATTTTTTGAAGAGTTGGAATACGCCCCCATAATATTTTTTTCGCCACTACTGGTAGCGGCGATAGCTGCTCCTTCCGAAAGTTAAAGTAGTGCTAGTGCGCATGTTACTGCCTATTTTCATATAGAAAAAATATGAACAGTTAGCGTGCTTTTTGACTTGATTTTTGAGGCAAAAAAACTTCAAATGTACCTATGTTATGCAAAAACGCATGTTATTTGAATGGTGTCATATGTTAAGCAAATCTAATTAGTGGTATCGGAAAAGAACAACATCTATTCTATATTTCTTTAGATTTTACGTGATTTTCAGCGGGTTTACTTGAGATATTCACTCAAATATTTAGTGTTTTCAAAGTAACTCTATTCGTAGTTTAACTTTGATCATAGTGTTTTTATTTTGTTTACGGGAAACTAAAGGTCTCATTTTTTTCTAATTAGTCAAGTCAACAAAACAAGAAAAACCGATTATTGAATATTTTTATTTTATTATTTCGTCTTTTAGTTTCTTTAAAAACTCGTGTTAAACTTTGAATTTGATCAAAGTAACCCCGATACACGGTACTTTACTTGTTCCCACAAGTAAGTAAATGTACTTATATGCAAGTTTTCTGAAACACTCGCACAAATTCCAGATTTTCGTATACATAAAACCTTTTCGTTCCTACATAAAAACGTTGCGTGAAAATTACCGAAATGAAAACCGTATCAATCAAAATCCGTTGCGAGGTTTTGGAGTTAGTGGATATACAGACATGTTTTTGAGAATAACACTCCAGTGACGGGTAAAATAAGAGATAGGCATCTAACCTTACTTGTGGGAGGACCTTGTGCAGGGTCCGTCCGGGTTGGTACCACCATCTTATCCATTAATTTACCGCCAAGCAGCAGTGTTCACATTGTTGTGTTCCGGTTTGGGGATAAGACAGCCGGTGAAATGACTGGCATAGAGGCATTCCATCATAGTCCTCAGGGTTGGCAGTGCATTTGCAGTCTTAGGACTGCGGTCTTGTGAATGGAAATGTCTATGGGTCACAGTTTCACTTACCATCAGGTGGTCTGTGTGCTCGTTTGCCTTCTCTATGACATAAAAAAAAAGTAATTTCTAAGATCGACCACAAAAGTGACATTAGTTTCGTCGGTTTTATCGCAGCTAAAACGATGTATTCACGAGTTAGCGCTGTACGATGACTCCGTGAAAAGACTCTAACTTGGACCGACGATTTGACCCACTTCGACAATTGGTGCATTACCTAATTCGTACATAAAAACCATATGGGCCACCAAGGTCTGCCAGATGCTAAACACTAGTTATGCGGGCAACCAAACACATGTTATATTTGATGAGAATTTAACGGAATAACCGAGACGTTTGAACAAATTTAAAAAAACCGGGCAAGAGCATGTCGGACCATGCTTACTGTATTTGATTGCGATTGCAGGATCCGTTGATAGAATCCATTAAAGGGGTCAAGTTCAAGTGGACTTTTTTACATTCAAATCTATTCATGGAGTAACATGTTGTAACAGAATCCATTGATTGACTCTTAATTACACTTCGATCCATCAATCGATCTTAGTACACTACTAGGGTTATGAATATCCAACAACGGATTTTATTAAACTTCTAGTACCTACACTATACTTCTAGTATACTAAAATCCATTGATGGATCCTGGTATATGAAAAGTTCAATAGTATCCATTCCTGGATCTTTGTACCCTTCATAGTATGTTTAAATCCATTGATAGATCCCAGCGTATTAAAGTGTAAACCACTCCAAAAGGATTTAAGTCTAGGTACATTAAAGGCCACTCTAATCTATTAATGGATTAGAATGTACAAAAAGTCCAGTTGACCCCTTTAATGGATCCTATCAACGGATCCTAGTGGACGGAGGGCGATTGCGAGTTGGTTAGGCAATAGCTCCCAAGGACTCACTCATCTAATGATACCACGCATTTAAACATCCGTTATGCCGGTTATGGCATAGAGAAGGCAAACGAGCACACAGGCCACGTGATGGTAAGTGGGATCTGTGACCATAGACATTTAAAGACGCAATGCTAAGACCGCAAATGCGTTGCCAACCCTGAGGACCAAGATGGAATGCCACCATGCTAGTAATAATTTTACCGGATGTCTTATCCCCAAACCGTAACTGTTGCTTGGCGAAAGAATAAGAGTCTACAGTTCACAATAGTACATTGTGTATTAAGGTCGGTAAGTAAGGAATTACGATCGAGGCTCTAGTAGAAGCCCGAAGTCGAAGACTGAGGGCTTTCTGAGTAGAGGTTCGTAATTCCTGTACCGTCCGTGAAACATACAATGTTTTTCATCACATTTGCGAGTAAATAAATACACAAGTCAGCACAACTATTATTACGAATTACTTGAACTTTTTTTAAGCGGATGGCTGGCGGACTCCACAGATTATAAAAATGTTTCGTTCAGAAACGTTAAGGGCAAATACTTACGTAGTTATACATACCTACAGCCCTAAAGGAGTATAAAAAAAACGACGTTATGATACAGAAAACTATTAAAATCGGTTATTAAGAACATTAATTGAGTATTTAAGTAACATGTAGCGAGATTGCAATGAAATTCCTGTTTAAATAACATTTTAAAACAATTTTTCAATTGCGTGTAAACTCTTTGCTTGAACTTGCATGACCTGTGTGCTGTGCCATAAATTAAAAAAAAATTACTTACCGACCTTGGGTTTCATGGTAAAAAGAAAGGTCGAGGGTTTAATATGGGGCATTGAGGCCAAGTTAACCTGTATGTTTAGATACTGTTTACGTGCAAGTGTGAAGAAAATAAACATGAATACATACATACATACAAATTTAAACACAGAAAACATTACCTTCTTTCTTGAACAGTCGCGTAAAAATTGTCACTTACACGCAAGACAGCTGACAAGTATATAGGTGAAAAACTTAAATAATGACCTCTAGCATGTAGTAGCACATCTGTATAGACCGTTCGAAATTCATTCAATATTTGAAATTTGATGTAAATTCCATATTACTTTTGTACACAATTACATGCAATAGGTAATTTAGTTAAGATTTTCGCCTGTAGCAAATTTAAAATACGGCTACATAGGGTTATGCGTAACCAAAAACGGACAAGGGTCAATAAGTGACACTTGATTCTTATTTTGTAGATCAGGGCTATTCATTTGTTTTGCTACAATCAATTTATGACCGTATGATCTTTGGATTAAGAGTTCAGTATTCATTATTGGTGCATGGTGCATATATCCTTCAATGGAGCTGAAAAAGTCAACACCTTTCAGCAATGGGTGTTCGTCATTTGTATGGCTATGTGGATACATAATCTAGCATTTATGTATCCACAGGTTGTTTTAACGTTTTAAACCAATCAAAAGTTTTTTTTATAAATCTTTAAAAAAAAAATGTAGTTCAATCCAGAAAGAGCCGCCATATTGTAAATAAATAAAAAAAAGTTCGGTCATCAAAAGTACCGAAGTACCGGGATTTATTTATGCCTGCATGAGATCTATCGGTTCTAGAAAAGATACCAGTACCGGACGCCCTAAATGAGAAAAAACCTAATCGGCTTATGTTACGTAACATTGTATTTCCCATTTATCAATAACTAACGATCGTGAATTTCCAATCGCTTCCGAAATCTTCCACAGAGCAGCGCACGCGGTGAAATCGCGGAATGCCACTAAATGACGTTTACACTTAGCCCTGTTAGCGGTGGGTGCGGTTCGGGGACATCTGCTTATGTGTGTTAACTTGCGATAAAATCAGACGGACGTTCAAGTTAGAAATGTTGTCAATACCATGTCTGCGCAAACGCAACATTGAAATCGAGTCTATTTAAGATATGTTGTTTTTTGAGACATTTTTTTGCCGACTATACCTACCTTTGTTAGCACAATCATCTGCTCATAGAAACCAATTTAACATGTCTAAACATACGGCTCCGGTCCTGTTGCTAACTTCCGCCTTTTCCGTCAGGTAATCACTGAGAGACCATGATGTTGTGTTTCCTGTAGGTTTACTTATGTATGTTAAACATTAGCAATTTACATGCAGCTAACACGACTGGGAAATGAGAAAAAAAAGAATAGCTTTTTCAGGTTCGAGAATGTAAACATTTTGAGCGTGTACCTACCAAACCAACAATTCCTGGTGTCCCCAAAATGTAGTTTCTTTTTGTCCGTTTTGTTACCAAATTCCAATACATTTCTCGGCACAACGGACAGTTACATATTTTTGAAATAAAGCAAAATAAATCAGCCTTATTTTTAAACTATATCTAATCTTAGCTACCAACTACGTAGTTAACTTGCGTTCAAGTTTCAGTTCTTTCTAATCCAGATGTAGAACTTTATCCAAAGGACTTCATATGTATTAGTGATTGAACATCATCCAACATATAACCATGTTTAATTAACAATATTAGGCTCTTTCCTGACCGGGAATACATGTAAATGGGACTCCTAGCACCTCATTTAGTATTTTTATAACTAGTTGATGGCTAGTTCGTTATATCGTTATTTTACATTATTCACCGTTTTGTGTTTCTCTCTTCATTTGTACATAAATAACGCACTGCTAGGTCAATACAGTATCAACTCGAAATCCTCGCTAGTTTTGTTTCAAGTTCATAGAAGTTGTAATAAAGTTGATTTTAAAATACAGTTGTATTTTGAGTTACTACGGTTTTGATAGAGCAGTGCGAATAAGTTTCAGGGCGAGTCAGGTGACAATAGGCTCCTTTTTAAACCAATCCCAGAACGGAATTCTATTGACTAAACCATCATCTAAGTCCACATACAAACGATTTATGTAACAAACACGTATGAAAATTATCATGTCGCATATTTATTAGGGCTGCGATCTCTAAAAGTACATACGACAGTCATACAAAACCCTCAGTAATTTATGATAAATCAGATTGTTCCACGGACGCGTTTGGAAAATGCTTAACTGCAAAAAAAGGTACGATTTTTATATCCCAGATTGCTTAAAGCCAAAGGGAGGATAATGAGTATAACAATCTCCTGGGAAAAAAAGAGGCGCTCCAATTTTTCGCCACCATCTGATGCTTGCTATGGTGGTTACCACATAGTAGACTTGAAATTACACTATCGCGGTTACCTATTCCTGACACTGATAACGAAATGGGTTCTTATAATTCTAACCGCGGTAAGAACCCGTTTTGTTATCTTGAGTGCTATGTGGAAGTTATAAGGGTGTGTCATAAAAGTCGAATGTCGGGTTTAGAGTCCGACCAGCGAGTGGTTACACAAAAATAGTTTTTTTATTTTTTAATTAGAGATAAACCCTGTGCGTTGAAGGGGGATAGTCAGCTTAAGGATACGCGAGGAACGGAGTTTACAACCACGACCAGCAGTTTCCTGTATCATAGCAATTTGATTTCGATCCGGATCACCCAATCTGGACCAATCCGGACGGATGGCAGCCCTACATATAACTCAGTGACGTGCCAAATAAAACTGATGCGTACATCACGATGCGCGTGACCTTACAATGAGGACTTTTGTTCCGAACGGGTCTAACTTGAACGTGTGAGTAGGAAAGATAGACCTTGGCTGTCGTTTACAGTTTTAGCAGAGTATTCTCACCGTGGGCAGGAAATCGGGTTAATTAGGATTTGATGTTTTCAAGATTACATATCAAAAAATTCAAAAAACAATTACTTCTTGATCGGTCTATCTGCCTTAATTTTTTTTCTCCGAAAAGGCTAAAAATGCCTTCTTGAAATTTCATCATTATATTTTATTTTTTTTCCTAGGTAGCTTAAAATGTTGGCGCGAAAAACTAACATGTGGATAGTCCCACAGCCCAAGTGGTGGTGACTTGGTGACACGTGTTATGGAATTAAGTCACTATATATTTTTTCAGTTTGGAACACTTCAACTTTAATTGAATAACACAATTACACCATTTTTATACACCAGTCTATCGCAATAATCTTACAAACTTTGCAAAGATGTTTGCATATTCGTTACTAACACATGGACCGAATGAGTGACCCGTATTGTATGAAATCTGGTTTAAAGACAGAACGTCCTTACACATCCATCCACAACTCATCTGCAAATTGTTTAGCTAAACAGAGGCCATGTGTCGTAAAAATTACGTACTTATATGATAAACTTTAGTGGAAACCTTGGTTTAACAAAAATGAAACGTAATTTGTAGGCAGTATAGTAGTTTTTCTATTTAGGCGCACGCGCAGCCAAAAGCCGCTAAACTGGACCAGGCCCACCCACGGGTTGCAATTAGCCACATTTAGCAATTCCGCTCCTCTAAATAGATCTAATGATTACTAGGGTTGTCAACGGACAAAATTATTAACCATTCAAAATATAAACACTTTCACCCGACTTTTATTTACTTACAAGTACCTAGCTAGCTATATCTGGCTAGCTGGTCATTTTACCAATTATCTTGTCTCCTAAGATAAAGTCAGGACTTGAAAACATCAACGTAGGGTGATGGCACCAATGTTGAACAGTTTTATTAGCTGACAGGCACCAGAAAATGGCGAAGCACTCTTAATTCAAATTTCATACGGTTTAATTTGATTGTTGCAAAACAAATGAATTATCTTCTGTAAAATAAGAATCAGGTGTCCATTACTGGTTCCTTCACCCTATATACCTACTGCTAAACTCTTCTTTTGGCTTCGCGCGGCCCGGCAATTAACATCCCCCGCTGCGTCTATCTGTATGTATTTTCGCGCCAATTTTAGAAAGTTCTTGGGTCAATCAACTTTTATACCCACACTTTTATTTTACCGGATTTCAGCTAACATGTTTGTTTTTAAATATAATATCACTGCTTATTTTCGTTTTTAATGATGTAGTCAATTTACTAGTTTATCAATCTATCTTTGTCATGTACCTACCCATAGCTTAATTTCTAAAATGTGTGAAAATTGGGTAAATGCGTGTCTACTGAGTTACTGTCCGCGAATTTGTGTGAATTGTCAACTGAGTTACCACATTTTTATAACATACATTTTTAAACAATACATTATAATGTAATTTATGAAATATGTTTATGATATTACTACAATTTAAAAATAATTTTACTTACAATAAGTCCCCAGATTTTATTTTATTTATTAAAATCTGAACGGTGGGCAACAGACAGAAATATGTGGGTAAAAAAGTTGATTTAGAAGTGGAGTTTACCTTCATTTAGACCATTTCATGGATTTCGATTTCGTGAGTTATATTCAGTATTTTTTTTATTTTATTTTTTATGGCTTGGGAAGGCAAACGAGCACACAGGCCACCTGATGGTAAGTGGGAACTGTGACCCATAGACATTCGCATTCACAAGACACGCTGTGTCCTCTTACACGGAGGTTTTTCTCCAAAAGTAACTCACATTTCTTGAAGATAACGGTGCTGGCATCTTCTTTATCTTTATCTCTCTATATCTTTACATAGTATAAAACAAGGTCGCTTCCCGCTTCTGTCTGTCCGTCTGTCTGCGCTAACTCCGAAATCATTCAACGGATTTTGATGCCGTTTTCACCATCAGTACCTACCATGATTATTCACGGAAGGTTTTGATGTACTATAATAAATTGTGGTTTACATACGAGTGTTACAGGAAATTAGCATAAACAGAAGCGAACCGAGGGCGGGTGGCTAGTAGTATAAGAAGCTTCGGGTGTTTGAGTACAGTCAAATAAAAATAAACATACTTATAACGACGGCAACGAAACAAGCCCGTTGCAGCGATATGTATATCATTGGCATTAGGTATGCATAGATGTATTACAGGTGAATTACGCATAACTGCTAATTATAGCGAAGACGCGCAAATATCAGACCAACCAAGGCTGAGAAAAGCGAACACATTATGTATGTGTCAATTGAATGGAAACTTAGCCTGGCACCGAGTAAGTTACATGTAGATGGGGGTGTTATAAAAAATACCATTTCGATTCCTTCAATCCTTCCTATAAAAACCTTATTTCCTTATTGTTTGTTGATGTCCATTTTGTTACCGAGAAATAAGGTTTTCAGTAGCAAAATGGACAAGGAACCACTCGTCGGAGAGATATCGGGAGATTTTTCCGCCACCAATTTAAACAAGCAAAGATGGATTGGAAGAAGTCCTAATTCGCATTTGACTTGATTAATTATTGAGCATTGTGAGCCAGAAATAGTAATTAAAATTAGAAACTCCTAGTAATTATTGTATTGTATTCGATATTTTGTCCACATTACGGTAAAAATTAAGCAAAGGGTTGACATGTTTTACAAAATGATCAATCCAGAGCTAGTCTCATTCCGGGGCAAAGACCTTTCCTCTGGGTCTTCATAACAAAAGGACATTTTGTACCGTTTCGTACTAAAAGAGTCATTACAAACATCTTATTTAGATTCAAAACAAAATAAATTAAACTACTTTGACCCACCCATAACTCCTTAAAGAACCAACGAGTGTCCTCCTTTAACGTTGACAATATATTTCTCGTGTAGGCAGATCAGTGAAGCGTTGGTGCTACTGCAATATCGATAAAATGCAAATTACACCTTAGCAAGCAAGTCAATAAGGTACATTTTGCAACTTATTGAATTTGTTAGTTACGCTGTATTACAGTATCAGCGACGTAAGGCACTGGTCCCATCAAGAGCGAGGTAGCGATTAGATATCGACTATTTTCGCGCTCAAGAAACGAACAAAAGATAGATCCCGTGTCAATAAAAGAGACACGTATATTAATAGTTTATCGCTTGCGGTTCCCAATAGTGATGGGCGATTTCTGAAACATTACAAAACTTTCCTTAACTGCGAAAATTACAGCTTCTGAAAGTTACATAATTAGATGGAAATGATTCTGACACATGCAAATTTCATTTAAATTTCATGATAAGTTTTTGTTACTTACGTTAAATTACAAAACTTTAGTAATTTTCAGAAATTAAACGATTTTATTTTAGTAACTTTCAGAATATAGCGTGAAACTTTAGGTGAAACTTTCACTTTTGAACCTTACAAGCCGCCCATCACTAGTTCCCACTGCCGGCGAGAACTCTTTCCACTAGTTTGTCGAAAAAAAAAAAACAAGGCATATCAGAGGGCCATTCTCACGTAATTGACCCAGCCCCAAACTAAGCTCTAGGCTTCTACTATGGGTACTAGGCAACGATAAACTTACTTATATAGATAAGTACATACTTAAATATATAGAAAACACCCAAGAAGGAACAAATACTCGTGCTCATCACACAAATATTACATTACCGGAGATTGAAACCGGGACCGCTAGCTTCGTAGGCAGGGTCACTACCGACTAGGCTACCGCGTCGTCAATATATATCGCATGTCGTGTGATCGTGTGTGTGTGTGCGCTTACTTAGAAGTCACAAATGGTCCAAAGCACGTGAATGAGTCGTTATTTGATGGGTGCCATGAGGCTTCAATAGTTTTAACACAATTGGTCATAACCAAGTTACCCAACAAATCGCATGTATAAGTGGGAATATTAAATCTGGCCCTAACAAATGTTAGCGTCTAACATAATATAAAGAAGTGCTCTGATATGGTGTTTTGGACATTAAAGACCAAAGCCCTAATTTTTCTGAACCCTCATTTCTCTCTTTTTGTTCATTTGTAACCAAACGTAATTTAAATTATAAAGATTACATTAATTCCAAAATTTTATAGAAGTACATGATGATGAACATCATTAACAATCAATTAAAACAGTTATTAATAATAAATACCGTTAGAACAACTATTTACAGTTCAATATGTCATTCATTAGTACACAAAATCATGCAGGCTGATTAGGTAGTTAATAATCGGACTTTTTTAATGACACAATTCATAAAGGAATAGAATAGATAGTATAATAAATAACGTTATAAATGGTGTCATCATAAAAAGTCCAGCATTACCAAATAGCATCACTATATAAAACCTACTAACTGTCTTGCTGTGTCCAAGAATTAAATGCTGTATGGGCACCGAGACTCCATACAGGCACTCCGAAATGTTCCTTCAAGCATGAGCTGTTGCTCTGCTTCATCGTCTGCAAAAGCACTTTCGTAGTCTTTCCAACGTTGTCACTACGTTTCAGAAACGCAGCTATGTCCAACCCACATGTGTCATTTACAGTTTTTCGACAATCTGCAGCAGCGTACGGAGACATTTTGCCGTCTGCTCCTATAGCTGAACTGCATACTTCGTTGACCAGCTCAAGAACTGCCATCTCGGACTCAAAGAGAACCTCGCAGCAACCTGTAGGGTCACTTTGACATTGGATGGTTCACAGAAATGTATGGTATTAAAATATTGTTGAGTTTTATAACGATTAGGACACATTTATGCTGATACACCGCCTTAATTCTACTTTGAATCAAACCGAGAGTTTGGCAGCATGTGACAGCAAGGGCAGTTATATCGTAAGCAAAATGCACCAAGACAAAGTAGAATCAAGGAGGATCAGAAGTTGCATCTAGTTGACAGAGTTTCACCTATTGATTTAACAAATTGAAATTCAATTAAGACCAATAAAGTGATATCACATGGTGTGCCTGCATGGTAACAATGTAGATAATAGGTTGAAATAACACACTTGCTGCATTAAGTTGAATGTTACAGTCAAATGTGTTCATTCAACACAAAAAAGATGCATCAAAATGAAAGATATTGTGATAAAAAAAACAAGAGAAAAACATTAAATTTAAACACTGTTTGAAATGGTTTAGATATAAATAAATTCCACAGAAGTGGCCAATATTGATGCCTCCTGCAGCAGCTGCATGGAGCAGCAGTTGTTAATATTACTTTCTGCAAATTCATTTTAATTAAATAAACTAGAAACACTTTCCTCAGTCCTTCTGATGTAGTCAATAATTCTAGTTGATCAGGAACGAGACTAACATTGTTTCAGATAACATTAAGGAAAAAATATATAATAAATAAAATACATAAAGTAGCCATTGAGGAAATGTAACTTGTTATAGATTGATTGTTTATGGCTGCTCTAATTCTGAATTTTATGGTTTTCCATTCATACTGCTGATAAATAAGTATATTATCGTTATCACAAATAGTTTATTTAGTTTACTCATTAAACTTCCTTATTAACAAAACATTAACAGCTATAATATTACAATTTTAAAGTACTAAATGCGAATGTTTATTTTGTATCATCAAATACTTTTACTGCCAATATCCCTGACACATATTTGAATGGCAAAGAACAAGATGTCATAGAAACAGGCAAGTTGACCAACTAGTTTGATGCTAACAGCATTCCAATCAGAACTTATGTCAACATTAGGTAATGCTTAGTCAACAGCTCTGGACTGCGACATATTTGTACAACCGCGCTGGGAAAAGCAAACACGAGAAAGTCGCGTTGCGAAAATGCAAACTACCGAAATAAACTTTCTCAACTTTTTAAATTTTGAACGTAGAACCAAAGGTTTTGTGTACAGAGTACCGCATAATTAAATTTAAAAACGCGTGAAGCGTACGCAGCCGCCGCGTTCGCCGCGCGCGTCCAGCGATATTGACATTGAGCTTAGAGTTATAAATACCGCCGTTACCTGCGTCCCGGTCGAACTGGTTGGGCTTTAGCTGGCCCTGGCCCATCATGAGCGGCGACAGGATCCGCGGCCACAGCACCGCGAAACACCCCACAACAATCACTAAAACGAACATCGTCTTCCGCGACCCCAGAACCTCCTCGTTCGCCATCTCGTCGTGTTTTCGTATCGTTTCGCCACGCACGTACACACCCGGTCGCACTCTACGGGAACATCGTCGTGTGTGATATAAATAAAAATTTAGTCGTCCCACGGCCGCCCGAGAAAGCCCGATGACAGCTGTCAAAGCGCCCCCTCCGGGACGGCGCGAAACGCGTTTCGGGAGCGATCCGAATTTCTTCTTTTCACGGGTGCATCCACGATGAATCTTCGAGAGTAGAACGCCGGTGGATTGAGCTGGCTTGATGTGACACAGCCGTATATCAACGTCAATCAGCTATGCCGACATCTTGCCTTCCCAGCCACCGGCTCGGCTTCAGGTGAAATCGGCGGAGCGGCACCACAGTTCAAATATTGACAGAATGAATTAACGTTAGGCGGAGGAGCGTTTGGCGCGGCGGCGCTCGGGGCAGACGTCGGAACAATATGGCCGGGCGCGGAGGCGGCACCGGCTAATAACCCGTCCCCACCGCGCGAGAACTGCACTGCTCAGATGAATACTAATCAGATACTCTTTGTACGTACTTGTCATTATTAAGAAGGCGACACTTCTAGAAAAATGTTTGGACAGTAGGGGCTGCGGTACCCCGTAAACTAACAAGTTAAAAATCCCGAAACAGTTGTCTGGTGGTTGTGGGCGCTTCCTACGCGATGACAGAGTGGGTCAGAATGTGACCCCGCGGTAGACTCACTCATTCACTTTGCATGAACGGCTTTCTTGCTGAGAAACATGAATATTAACGTGTATTTGGCATCATGTTGTACCTTTAAGCAGCTTTTACGTAGGTTTTCATACTTATTATTCCTAGAAATCCTCGTACCTACCTGGTACATACCTTACGTGCTTTAAGTACGAGTAGGTACCTCCCCGTTTTAATACAATCACCGTTGCTACGACGCTCAAAGTGCTAAATTCGAAACTTCGAATAAAATACTCCTTCCTTTCATTCGTCATTCGTGACTAATTCGAGATATAGGGATGAAGTAAATTAGCAAATTCATACTTCAATTTTCAAACTTGTACCTACCCCTACCTACAGGAAATGTAACTAGTTTTTTTGATTGGCGTATTTTTTTGTTATTTGTTTGCCACAGGAAATGCTCTGGGATTAAAATCCCCTCTACTCATATTAACCAATACGCATTAGGTACGATCATTTCAAATTTAAGTTATTACTTCGCAGAATGACATACGTAAATTGGCCATTGCCCTCCTTCCCCACTACCGAAGAATAATTTATGTATGTATGTATGTAAACACTTTATTGTACACAAAAAAAAAGAAACAGAAAATCTAATACAATACAGAGTTAGAATGTACAAAGGCGAACTTATCCCTTTAAGGGATCTCTTCCAGCTAACCTTTATATTCTAATTCAAATTTAACGGAGTCGCTCCACTTTCACGGAGCTCTTTTTTTTTACTGGTTTGGCCCTTCGGGCCTGCTGAATAACTAACATAACCTAAACCTACCTCATATTGTCGTTTGGTCATTTTGCGTATTATTTAACACAGGTCATGTTGCGACTGATCGCTCGTATATCCTATTGCAAAGTGATTTATATTGGTCAATATGATACTAGACCATTAAAATACCGTTTATTTCATCTCAATACACCTCATATGAGTCGAGATATTTCAATTTGTTCAGATAGGGTCCACACACAGCAAACAACGATATTTTTTTATATGTAAAAAATATATTCCAATTTTTTTTCGTGAAATTGATTCAGTTTATCGCTATTCGTTTGCGTACTTTATCCAGGGACAAATAAAATCGTCATGTCACAGTGCTTGTAATAATACTCCTCCGAAACGACTTGACCAATTCTTATGAAATTTTGTGTGTATATTTAGAAGGTCTGAGAATAGGTCGTACATACATACATACATACATACCTTCACGCCTTCATTCCCAGAATGAGGTAGGCAGAGCTACAGAATTACCAACCACTCCAAAAACTTGTTGATAACTCGGTCGTAAAGTAAATATATTTCTTAAGGATAGTATGAAAAAGGTAGTTCTTTTTTTTTGCAGTTTCCCCGGCGCAAGCACGAATTCGTACAAAAACACACAAAGTTCCTAAAATGTTAGGTTTAACTGCAGTCATATAATATCCTGTAAGTGGTGGTAGGACCTTGTGCAAGGTCCGCCCGGGACGCGACCACCATTACCTATTTCTTATCCTTTGACCTACCGCGCTAAGCAGCAGTTCGCATTCGCATTATTGTGTTTTACGTTAACCACACACAATGAGCGTTGCCATGGTAATAACAATGCTATAATAATTATTATAGAATTGTTATTACCATGGCAACGCTCATTATAGAATTGTTTTCCTGCTTCGATTAAACTATAGGTGGTATTCTGATACCGTTAACAATATCAATATTACGCGATAAACGCGAGATAAAAAAAAAACCAACGAAACCACAGGCAGCAATAGCATAAGTCGCTCGTAAAAGTAAAACTAGAGGCCGATTCATGTTTGCATAGGACCAGATAAGCCGTCTCAGGTTGATAATGCTAACATCGTATCGGGTTTTATAGCAGTTCCGGAGATAAGGGACACATATGATTTACAAAAACACTTCCCGTTCCCAACACTCATTACTCCGGAATGTAGTTTTTTTTAAGGGCATGAGGAAGGCAAACAAGCACAGTAGGGTTTCTATTCATTGTTTCAGCCCTTCTCCGTTCGATATTGTAATTATTCGACGTTATGCCGTGTGGTTGCCGGCTTAGAATTGTGCCACTCCATGTCTTCCCGTGGAAGTCGTAAGAGGCGACTAAGGGAATAAAGGCTTGTAGTACTGTTAGGCGATGGGCTTGCTACCTGTCACTAATTTACACTGTTAAACATCTTAGCCTAATTGTGCGAATTGTGGTTACAGAGTTATCAACAAGCTTTTGGAGTTGTTGGTAATTCTGTAGCTCTGCCTACCCCACTCTGGGAATGAAGGCGTGAAGGTATGTATGTAGTATGCAGCTCTATTCCTTTGTTATAGTATTATCAACGTTTTGAAAGCTCGGTTTACTTGACAGTAATGCCAGCAATACCATAACACGTCTAAAGCAATTAGCTTTTATCGTGTACAATAGCTAGCCCCTGTACAGTCGAGTTCATAAATATGTGTACACTTTAGTACCTTGTCTATTTCGTGTCATGTTTAAACTGCCATATCATCGGTGAAACTGCAAAACCGCGTAAGTAACATTTTAAATAAGGAGCAAAATGCACCTTTTTAATAAGATCTTAAGGTTTATTTTGCTCTATCATAAATTGGTTAGTTACGCGGTTACGTTTTGCAGTATCACCGACGATAAATGAATTCTCACTGCAGCGATTGAAGTGACAAGGTACTAAAGTGTACACATATTTATGAATTCGATTGTAGAAAATTGTGACATGTTGGATAATTCCCAGTCCATCCAAAACAGGCTTATCGAATAGTTTTCACGCGGAAGGAAACATAGAGTAACAGTCTAGAATTTAAAACAGTCTAAAATAAATTACTAAGCGGAAAGCACCCAGGACTTCCTTTCCCTTTATGGCTCAGCGTCTCCTTCGCATCCAGACGCGTATAACATAACGCAGTTTGTTTTTAAACATGGCGACGGTGGCCATTTTGTAGCATATGCGCGTACGCCGCTTCCTGCGTCCAAAAGCGCTACCTACCTATTGTTATGGGAGGGGATGCGTGTGTCTTGCATATCAATTTGAATAGTTATCCAATTGAAGTGTGGACAACTGTTCAAATATTTTTAAGGATACGGTTTTAGGTTGTACGTCTTATTGAGCCCTGTAAAACTTCAAAATACGCTCTTAAGTTTGATTATTTGGATGTTTGAGTGTTTTTTAATTCACAAGTGAACTTCCAGGCTTATCTTGGGGTTATGTCTGTACATTGAAGTTTAATAATATTATGACATTGCGTGTGGACCTCATGTCAACGAGCGACATGGACATGGAACATCAAGCTTGAGCATACCTACTGCTCGCGCAAGTATCCCCGGGCTTTACGTGCCCCTGCTACTTACACCTACACCCTTAATCTACATGATCTGATCACATCATGACGCAAGTAATTGCGTTAAGATAGCGGGAACTCAGCGTTAAGAGAACCGTCGCATAAATCGGGTAGCTATCAAAATAAAAACCATAGGTACTAATTTAGCTCCGGGCCATAACGTTTCAAGCCCTAAATCAAGTCCGATATTCACGATTTTTAAATATGTTGTAAATCTTAAGAACGTAAGTACGTTTCCTTTTTTTTGATACTTTACAAAAAATATTTTTTTGGAAAAGAAAACGTACAGACAGGTAGTTTTACAAGCTTTTATTTCACTTGCAATGTATACAATGTATGTATGTAAGGGTCAAAGTTGCAAGTTAAATTTGACCCACTTCCCCTCAACGGAATGGGCTGAAATTTGACCACATAATGTAAACCCCATAACAATGCAATATTACGGCATCTAAGAGCTGATCTGATGACGGAGTCGGAAGGTGGCGTGAGGATCTCCGCTATTCTTACGGTAAACTCACTGTGTTAGGTTAGGATTCAATCGTTAGGTCTTGATAAGCAAATAAAGGTTTCACAAAAAAAAGGACAGTCGGAAACAAAAGCTTGTTCCAAAAATGAAATTTATGCCAGAAACGTATTCATAATATAATATCTACAACATATCGGACTAAGTTAAAGGGGGAGAGAAACACAATACATACCTACTCTTAATTCTACCTACATACATACATACATAAACTCACGCCTTCATTCCCAGAGTGGGGTAGGCAGAGCTAAAGAATTACCAACAACTTCTTGATAATTCTGTAACCACATTTTGCACGAGTAGGCTAAGATGTTTCCCAGTGTATTAGTGACAGGTTGTAAGCCCATCGCCTAACAGTACTACAAGCCTTTATTCCCTTAGTCGCCTCTTACGACATCCACGGGAAGACATGGAGTGGCACTATTCTAATTAACCCGGCAACCACACGGCAACCTTAATTCTACCTGTTCCTGTCAAATTCAAAGGCCACGCAAAGCTAGCTGTCTCGTGTCTTCGTCAAGTCAATAAGGGCATTCGAGGTCACAGAATTTAAAGGGCCGACTGATTGGAGTGAGTGAAAAAGATTTCACCACACCGATGGATCCCATAAGGGCACATTAGTCAATCTACTTTCCGACGTGGGCGTGCATTCGATGAGTGAGCGAGAAGGTGACTCACTTCATTATCTACGCCTTCGCCATGCAAGTAGCATTGTCTAACATGTTTGAGGATGGCGTTATTCGTAAATGCTTGTAGACTAATTTTGAACTCTGAACTTATGAAAAATAGGTAGGTATTTGATCGTTTACAATTATGACTGGACAATATTTGGCGTCGCAAGGACCACAACGAACGTTGTTAGAACAGCAGCTTTACCATGAGTTAAAATTACCGTACTCGCTAGCGAGTCGAATGCTCTGTCCCTCGCAGACCTCGCAGTATTCTTATGGAGTGCAAGGGACAGAGCATTCGATTTTATTTATTTATTTGTTTTATTTTATGGTATAGGAAGGCAATCGAGCACACAGGCCACGTCCTGATGGTAAGTGGAAACTGTGACCAATAGACATTCGCATTCACAAGACTGCAAATGCACTGCCAACCCTGAGGACTAAGATGGAATGCCTCTATGCTAGTCATTTCACCGGCTGTCTTATCCCCAAAACGGAACACAACAATGCGAACACTGCTGTTTGGCGGTAGGTTAATGGATAAGATGGTGGTACCAACCCGGACGGACCCTGCACAAGGTCCTCCCACAAGTAAGGTTAGATGCCTATCTCTTATTTTACCCGTCACTGGAGTGTTATTCTCAAAAACATGTCTGTATATCCACTAACTCCAAAACCTCGCAACGGATTTTGATTGATACGGTTTTCATTTCGGTAATTTTCACGCAACGTTTTTATGTAGGAACGAGAAGGTTTTATGTATACGAAAATCTGGAATTTGTGCGAGTGTTTCAGAAAACTTGCATATAAGTACATTTACAATCATTACACCGAAGCGAAGCAAGGGCCGGTCGCTAGTTCATACATTGCCACTTAAAATTTGACAGCGAATGTACATATGAAATGCGCACTTGCACTTCACAAAGTGTGCATCAGGCATTATAAATCACAATCACCAGTGATATTCAAAATTCGAATCCCTACACGTCAAAATTTCGTATCCACCCGTCTTCCTACTCTCTCTCGCGAATAGTGTCGAAACCGCGCAGCATTCAACTCACGCGCCGCGTCCACAATAGCGGCGGCACGCGGAGCTATGCGTGTTGCGTACGCGACGGTACCGACGGTCGGCTGATTCGATTTTGACCCTCTATATCTAGGTGTAATACGAATTAGGTAAATTAACGATTCATGGAAATTTCCACTTATAGCTTTGATATAAATGAGCTATACTTAAGTACAGTATAGTGGAACACGCAAACGGAGTCAGGCGCGTCACACAGGACCTATAACATATATAAAATTATAGCGCTTCATCTTACGATAATAATATATTTTCCTTACTAGTTGATAGAGTCCACACACGCATCTATAATACATAATAATTATATGTATATTATGAATATTACAGCAGGGTATCATAAAATATACCTTGCTATTAGATATGTATTTAGTTTTTGCCTCGCCAGTAGGTAGGTATAATGAATGGGATAGTAATATTTTTCACATGACGAAAGTACTTAGGTACTTATTTTCTTATTTATTATTTATTGTTGTTATTTGATGTGGGGTTCCATAAATTAAGAGGGGTTTGGTGAACGTTCCTTAACCCTTAAAGTTTAGGAACTCCTTAAAAAACAATTATACCGTTCTCTGTCTAATTTATCCCTAAATGATCGCTTTAGTAGGTAATGTCTATTGCATTGACAATATCGTAAACATTTCGTTCTCGATTCAATTTCGTAACGCAAGGCCAGTGGTTTTAGCGGATAGCTGTCAAATCGACGAACGACAAGCGCCCGCGCTAAATGGGAGGTCACGTTACAAACGGCCTTATGTACAAGTAGCTGCATACTTCGACAGATTCTTTAGCAGTTTTCTACATTTTTTTATAATCATACATACACTATACATACCTTCACGCCTTCATTCCCAGAGTGGGGTAGGCAGAGGACAGAATTACCAACAACTCTAAAAACTTGTTGATAACTCTGTAACCACAATTTGCACAATTAGGCTAAGATGTTTAACAGTGTATATTAGTGACAGGTAGCAAGCCCATCGCCTAACAGCACTACAAGCCTTTATTCCCTTAGTCGCCTCTTACGACTTCCACGGGAAGACATGGAGTGGCACAATTCTAAGCCGGCATACCACACGGCATAATCATGCTACAAAAAATTACATATTTTACATTTAAATAAATACCTCATAAACCACTTAAGGGTTTGTGCGAGGCTAGAATACTCAAAATTACAATATATTTATTCAAACTTCTTTGCACAAAATACAATAAAGTACAAATGGCGGACTTAATGCCCAATGGCATTCTCGAATCTACCAGTCAACCCGGTGCGAAGAAAAAAAAAGCGTTGAAAAAAATAAACTGTTTAAATCAAATATATCGCTCATCCAATAGAATAATGACATAATTGCATTTTTAGCATGCATGTTATGTCATTGTTCCACGCGATAGACCTGACCTTTAGAACACTTATGGCGGTAAAATCTCAAAACCATTTTTTGCAATTATGTCATTATTCTATTGGATGAGCGATATATATACAAGATACGGGTATATAAAATATAAATATACGTAAATACACAATATAAATATAATAATACATATAAAATATATAAATAAACAGATATGGCGATGTGTATTAAATCCATTTACGACTGCGCTTGTTCCAGCAGATGCTTATGAAGCATCCGCTTGAAAGCTAACTTGCTTGGGGTTTGTCTGATGCTCAGTGGGAGCTCATTCCAGAGACGGATCGCCTTAAGGGCAAACGAATTAGTCATAAAACCAGTATGGTGGGGAGGAATAGAAAGTTTGAGAGTACGAGAGGAACGCAATTCACACCCTGGACGGGGGGTATTAAAATTAAATTTACATTTAAGATAACCTGGAGTAGAAGGCTCGAACAGGATAGAAAAAAGAGTAGGTACATAATATTCGAAGAGATCTGCGGTGACGTATAACCAGTTAAGCTGATATGTATATGTCTAACAATTACAACACAAGTACACGTACACTTTTACCCACAAATATTACAGTTTATTGACAAAGTGCGATTTTAGTTTATGCTTAATATTTTTAGGATTTAAGTCATCTCTAAATTTAACTTCAAAGTCATTTATGAGACGAGGAATTGAGTAGGCGCTGGGTCTCTGTCCAATAGACATTAGTGTATCCAGGAGTGGCTATTTTTTTATTTACGATTGAGTGCGTTTTATGTTCGATTTTAGGATTTGATAGGTTGTGTCAAAAAAAAGAAACCTTAAGTAGGTTAAATTGGACTTTTTGGTGGATTAGGAGAGAGTCGCAATGTTTGAATAGCTTCAGTTCATCATTGGCATATTTAATTTTAACTTTAAGAGGAACTATTTCCTTTAAGATTCGCAATTGCAGAAAACATATTGTATCTAGTTCAGACATAGGTTATACAAAAGTGTGCGGCTACTTATAATCATACACCTCATGAAATATCGACAAAGTTATCGACAACTTTTGTCGTGACATATTATTATGGATCTTACATTTCTTGCAAAAGTAAGTCGTACCTTTATCTTCTATACCTATCTAAATGATCAGCTTTCCATGGATTTTTTTTCTTTCGAGGCATTTTTAACCGACTTAACCCTTTATAGGGCAAGATTTTTTTTTGGGGCAATCTTTTTGATTTTTAGTTATGTTGTAGCTAAGGGTTAGACTGAGAATATAATTTTGTGAAATTACTGGAAATTTGCGGAAAAGCGAGAAAATCGGTGGTCAACCATATGACCGTAGACCATTCGGTATTTCTACTGGGGTGGTCATCCACTTGACCAGTGATCATCCAGTGTTATACATTGCGGTCATTATATTGACCACTGCTCATTTACCAGGAGGTGAATTAAACCACACAATAAAACAATATCTTAATAAAATGAAATTGCTTTTATTATTTAACACTAAAGTAAACTTAGGTAGATTCTAAGGCACAAAATGAGATCAGGCACAAATGAGATCAATTACTTATTCTTATTATTATGCAACTGAAGGAACTCTATTTCCTACTTATTTCACTAATCATAAAATAAATATTTTTAAAATTAACAATATTAATTCGTCTATTTGTTAATTTTTTTACAATCATTTTCATGGAATGGAGAAAAACATTTGATACACAGAGCTACTTTGCACACATTACAACCTGTTTTGCTACGCGAATAGTTATCTTTAGTGCAGCAATATGCACACCTACGTAGAGTAATATGTTCTGGAAAATGAGAAACATACTTATCTAAAGGATTAGGACATACTCGTTGATTGTTGGTTTTCATTCGGCTGCAAAAATTTGATATTAATTTATCTGCTAGAACACTCCGGAATAAGAGATGTGACAATGGTTTGTTTATAGACGAGCTAGTTTGAGCAGTTTCTTTGTAAATTATAAATGAATTAGTAACAGATGCATCAACCAGATAATAAAAAAGTTTTAGCCACCAACGTCTACTTTTCCAAGCTACTGAATAATTAGCCATTAGCTGGTCAAACCTGTCTACCCCACCCATGAAAGAATTGTAATCTGCTACTATTTTTGGACAAGCAATGGTATCTTTGTTCCCTTGCTTATTAGTTCTTTTAACACTCTTAATTTCTGCAGGGTTGTGCATATTTGAAGCAAGATTAACAGATTTAGTACCCCTATCCATCCATTTTGTAACAGATATAGAATTATCCATCACACTATCAAAATCACCAGTTTTCATTGCCTTATCCTCTCTTAGTTTTTGCTTGGGGTAATGTTTTCTATTAGGCTGTATAGTTCCACAAGCAAATAAGCACCGGGACAATAATGTCTTTAGTAGTAACACAGACGTAAAAAATCTGTCAAAAAATAAACAATACCCTAACCCTGTAAACATACTACTCAAGTTGAGCACAACATGTTCTCCGAGGCCGAGATCTGACTGTCTGTCTGTTTTTCCTTCATACACTTCCATAGTTATCATATAACCAGTTACAGCACAGCATATCACCCATACTTTGAAACCTCGTTTTGTGGGTTTATTGGGCATATACTGCTTCATAGTTGACCTCCCTTTGAACGGAATCATGCTCTCATCTATGCTCAAATATCGGCTTGGACAAAATGCTTTGCTGAATGTAGAAGACAGTGAATCAAGTAATGGTCTGACCTTGTGCAAACGATCAAAACCTGGTTCTCCTGGCTTCTTCATAGTCATATTATTATTTATATGTAGATATCTCAATATTTTTAAAAAGCGTTTTATTGGCATTACTTTTGCAATAGTATCAACTCTAAAATTTTTGTTATTTGACCAATAGAGCCTCATAGATGGTAATGTGTGAAAGCCCATGATAATAAGGATCCCTAAAAAGGCTTCTAACTCAGCATGAAACAAATTCAATGATGTGCCCGACTGATTTGCGTACCGGTTGCTCTCTATAATTATATTGTTCATAACTTCATAGGTGAAAAATAAAGAAAAGATTTTCATAGGGTTGAGCAAATCAACTTCGACATTGATACCCTTATATGCACTGAATTTATAACTCCTATACTCTTGATGGGTTCTGTAGATCCGTTTAAAATTGAACTGTTCCTGAGCTGGCTGGCTTGGAGTTGCTAGAGTTCCTCCACGTCTTGTAGACCCCCTACTACGGCTACCTCTGCTACCACGGCTACCTCTGCTACCACTGTTACCTCTGATACTATGTTGTACTGATGTCTCTGTCACTCTTGTAGGTGGTGGAGAGCTTCTCTCATTTACTGTTTGTCTTTCAGAAGAAGCATTATTACCTCCCCTTGTTCTAACTCCTCGTCCACGTCTTTGAGATGTTTGTGCAGCTAGTGGAGATGATGATGGTGGACTGCGTGCTTCTTGGGTTATCTCTTGATCAGGGGCTTTTCTTTTACGGGAATGAGGCTGAGGTTGTATTTCTACCTGGGTATCACAAGGTGTAGAAGTTGTGCCTTCATGGGTAGAAGCTCTGGTTGATATGTATGGAGTTCTTGTTGGTACGGCAAAGTTATCATCCGCATCGTCATCTCCTCCGATATCCGAATCCAAAGCCTGGTCATCAGTTAGTGCAAATAACTCGTCAATATCGTCGTCACATAGGTCCTCCAGTTCCGCAGCGGTGAAAATTCGTTTCTTGTACATCTAAAACAAGACAATATTAATATTCCTCATGGTATAAGCTGGAGGTGTAAAAAGTTGACCTGAATTTAGAAATGATAAGGTTATATTATCTTTGCCGGTTGAAATTGATCAAAAGCAAGTCTTGCACATGAAAATGTACTTGTTCAGGGTTTTATATATGTAACTGCAGTATGATATATTCAGTTTTAACATAAAAACATTCGTTTTATATGAAAAGATGCAAATAACGGGATGATGTTTTTTTTGCCGGGAGGTTCATTTCTAAGCTCGATTATTCTTATGAAAATGAATGTGTTTCATGAAAACTGCATTAATAAGACATATTTATAGATAAATTTACGTAAAACACCTACCTTTTCTTTATTAAATCCATTTAATAGTCGAAAAACCGCCAACGTATTTAACCACAGTTGTCAACACGAAGTTTTTTTTTTCTAATAGGGCAGTGGTCTCTTTCGAGACCGCGTTTTTGTCACGCCTAAATTACCGGTTTTTTATGTCTGTGGTTCACTCGGTCGCATTCGAGACCTTTGCCCATTCACGGTTTACACAAATAATCAAAAAGGTCATTATAGATAGAAATATTTACGAAATTTGAGCCATATTAGCATAGGTACGCAAGCGGTCACTTTTGAGACCGAATTTCACAATTGCCCTATAAAGGGTTAAAACACAAAAAGGTTCTTAATTCGTCGGAATGCTAAAGAATATTGTTGTATTGAGTGAATTTGGTTATTCAACGTAATTTCAATGGTTGTCAAAAGTGACTCGAGTTCAGGTTCACTATCAGATACTATTTAAATATTTCTTCCTTTATATCTAAATTATTATTGTGTTGACTTATCTACCTTTCGAAAAATAACAATGAGCTATCGATAACGCCTATTGTAGTATGAATCAGTGATATGTATGTATCACGCACTGTTAAGTATTTAATAGTGGAATATAACGCTCCCTATTTGTACACGAAACCATTGTGAACGCCGGCTGATGACCAATATCCAAGTCCATATTGAAAAACGTCTAATACACGTAGCCATATTGAAAAAAAAACAATTACTATGCGCGCCGCGTTTCCCGCCAAAGCATCCGCGCCGCGCCCAACTCTGAATAGAAAGAATCATGACACTGGAATTTTATGTTCAAGTGTATGATATACCTACGATGAATAAATAATCGGCTACTGGGAATAACGATTGTAAATTCTTACGGCCCATTGTTTCTTATTTGTAACTTAGAAACGGCTAGATTGTAACCTTATAGGTTTTGTGTCATTTCATTATTCCGTAAGTAAAACAGGCGTGATTTAATGTATGTATGTATGTAATTAATGAACTATTGTAGCGCGGTAGCGGTAACCCTAAATGAATGCATTGACGAAAGACACCAGTCTCACTGACTAATAGGAGCGCAGCGATTCCCTTCCGATCCGGTCGTGTCGCTCCCGTTCGTTCCGTCTTCCGGCACGATACCGTGACAATAAACTCTGGCCTAAATTCTCGTTAGAAATCATAATGAATCTTTGTACTTAATCGTTACATTACTTTAGTATAAGTACCTATGTATGTACTATTTTAAATTAATAAGTCACAAGTCCTGCACACGAAGTCCATTTTATCACCTGCTGTACCTATAGGTACACTATTTTGATTTGATATCGTGGTAGATAATTCTGGCTGGCTGCTGGTTGGTGTGGGTAGCTGTGTTTTTTGGTTTAATGATGACTAGCACTTTACCACTAAAAGCAAGAAAACTTTCAATAACATCGCATTTACTTATTTATTTCTATGAATTTAAAAAGTAAAATAGGTTTTTTGTTTTTTTTCTACTCGCAGCTTCCACTTATTTGAGCAAAACGTGAAAAAACGCCTAAAACCCATCAAGTGATACTAGTTTTCGTTATTGTCTACTTTTTAGTTTCATTTTGTGGCAATATCAACCTTAATTCATTCGAATTAGATCCATTTCAACTGACATACTTGGAAATTTTCTTTGGCACAAGAAAGTAAACCAGCATATACACTAAACAATCAAACGTCACTGTCAAAATGACATGACAACGCTTATTCCGTAGCAAGATATACAAAGGAATAATCTACCTCTTTCTTTCACTCGTCATTAAAGATTATGTTGAAAGAAAGAGATAAAGGATACTTTGATTTTTATAAGTAGGACCCTTCAGCCTGTGTTGTAACTTGTGTGTTTATGATTAATTTGGTTCCCATAGCTGAATTTCAATAACCAATTAAATCATGTCGGACTTCACGAGTTTAAACATTATATTTATAATAAGTGGCGGTGTGCTATTGTTTGTTATTTTGTTCATATTTGCTAAAAGACAGATAACAAGGTTCGCGTTAAGATCGAGAAGAGGTCCCCATGTTGCTATAGGCGCTGATGCAAAGAAGGTGTGATCAATAACTATTCAATTAATTAGTTGTTGAATGGGCTGAGTTCCTCTACAACTGGTAATCGTAATATTTAGTAAGATTTAAATAGCAAAATGTGTATATAAAGAAGCATGAGAAGGAGAAACAGAAATGAAAAACACTTATTTTACTAAATATTTCTAAATACAGCAATTTTACGAGCTAAATAAGAACATGGAGCTGAAAGTTTGGATTTCTGATTACAAACATTATATTTGACGACGCGCTGGCCTAGTTGGTAGTGACCCTGCCTACGAAGCTAGCTGTCCTGGGTTCAAATCCCGGTAAGGGCATACATTTGTGTGTTGAGCGCGAATATTTGTTCCGTAGTCATGGATGTTTACTATGTATTTAAGTATATATTTCTCTATATAAGTATTTATATCGTTGTCTAGTACCCATAATACAAGCCTAGAGCTTTTTGGGACTAGGTCAAATGGTGAGACATTGTCCCCTGATATTTATTTTTTATTTATTTAAATGACGTAGTTGATCTATCTTATAATGTTGCTGCAGTGTCTGAAGAAAGAAATTGAACGGCGCATAGAAGCAGTTCCACGCATCATGCACGAGCCCCGGCTCATCAGCTCGGAGCCATCGCACTACATCCTGGAGCCCCAGCAGCCCTACCACTACAGGTTCAAGGCTGTTGATGATGTGAAGACGCTAGGTAAGGGTTTATGATTTTCTGTAGTATCTTTTTTTTTTTAAATGAAAATAGTTTATTGGTTTAAGGTTAAAACAGTACATAAGGTTGGAATCTCCTTTTAAGCATATTACTACTTGTGTCAGGAGATCCCGCTCTTCCATCTGAATTTTAGTTCATTCATTATTGTTATTAATATGAGATTGTGTGTTTGTTTGTTCCTTCACTACTTTGAAAGTTCAACAGCTGACTGATAATTGATGTGAAAGTTGGTTCAAAGATAGTTTATAGCCTGGAAATCGAGATGGATGAGTATGATATACTCAAAAATTAGGATAAATATCTAAGACATCAGGTATTTTTTTGTAGGCTTTATGTGAACTGAATACAATCAAGTAAAAATGGCAGACTTAAATCCCAAATTCTACCAGTGTGGCTAAAAAATTATCTGATTTTGGCAGCATATATTAGTATGTTCACCTTTTTTCTAATTGCTCCAAGTCATCGGCTTTGTAAGTGTTAAGTGTTCTGTGTGACATTGGCTATGGGACGTCATATTCCTTTATCTGTTTATATCCCAAAGCGGGATGTATTTGCTAGCGGATGGGCTGCACTATGTGATGAATGTTTGAGGTACTGCGAAAGTATGGATGTGCGTGTGTCGTCAATTCTCTAATGTGAAATTTCTATTGTATTTTATTGTAATTTTCGGTATTTGTAAGTAATTGTAATTTCACATTGCCTTGGTTTTCTAACTGTTATACTGTGCAATTAGTTTTTAATAATAAATGAATTAATAAATATTTAATCCATCATCGTGGATTTCGTCAAATAATATGTTTTGGTGAATTATATGAATGTCTTTGATCTCGAAAAGGTTTTATTTATAAATTCGAAATGTACCACTACTTTGTAACATGGTATATTTTCAGACTTTTTTGCTGCAAATACAAACAGCCCTCATAGGGCAAAAGGCGGTATCTCAAATTCAATAGTGAAAGCAGATTCAATCATTTTCCGTTAGTAATGACTAATGAAGTTGCATTTGCTACAGAAGTTTTGCCTTAGATACTGTCATTAATCTTAGCAGGGCAGAAATAGCCCCTTAACAAACCGCGTCATCGGAAATTCGCAGCAATGCCGCCAAATGTCGTAAATTCCCATCAAACTTCATACGCGTCACTGGCGTCTAAGACAAGTCGTATCACCTAGCTGCTTGGTGTTCAAAGGTACTTATCGTCGGTGATACTGTAAAACCGAGTAAGTAACAAATTTATGACAGAGCAAAATGAACCTTACGCTCTTATTAAAAAAGTGCATTTTGCTCCTAAAAATGTTATTTGGGTGGATCAACTTTTTTTTGTTGCTATTCTGTCCCGTAAGCCAGGAGACAACAGTGATAGAGTTTCTTAGAAAAAATGTTATAATATTATATACTTCCAGCACACTCAGGAGAAAGGCCATAAAATAATTAGTGTGTAATTGCCAATAAAACAGTTTTTTAGTGGACAGTTAAAGAGTGACCCAGGAGACGTCACCATGGCAACGAGCTACAAAGAAAAGTTGATTGACCCATTTACGCGGTTTTGCAGTTTCACCGACGTCATCAAGCATCTAAAGACCCTGTTTATCTCTAGAGGACGAGATAGCCCGCCAAGACGAGTACCTCAAGCGCCACCCGAACGAGTCTCTGCGCAAGTTCCTCCTCTCCTCGCTGGCCGCCTCGCTGGACGGCCGTGGCCAGAAACTGGTGCACCAGTTCTGCGACACATACGAGTTCGCGAGGCACCACCCAGGGGAGTTCGGGGATGACGAGTATCGGGCGTATGGGAGGCTGCTGCTGAAGTTGCTTGATGCGTGAGTCATCTACATTATTCATACTAATGCTGCCGCCCTACGGAGAAACGGCGCATGTGCAATTAATTCATAGAAGCATATTAAACTCTCAAGGGTTATAATTAGAGTAGGGACTTTTGGTGGCGTTTCTAGAATCCATGGAGTCGCTATTTTCTTTGATTGTGACTTTTAATATTTTAAAATTAATTTATTCATTAAACCGCTAAACCAATTTAAACGAATTTTGGTATGGAGGATATCTCTGCTGTGAAAGCGTTACAAACAAGCAAATATTAGTAGGGACGGAAAAACCGTAATAAAAATTTAATTTGTTACATACATACAGTGGTGGACATATAATTAGAAACACTTGCGACGTATTTCACATTATACAAGGCACATTGCCGTAAAACTTTTGTTTTTGGAAATAAAACAACAAAATGCATAGAATACGTTCAACAACTTATAATTAATTAAAAAACAAATAAATATCCGAGTTTACAACTACCATTTAGATATTTAGTTACGTACAAACAACTAAACGACAATTGCAGTACCATCCGTCATGGACAAGTAATTAGAAACACTAAAGAAATGAGGTAAAAATCAAAGTTTTAACGTGTCAACGTCAACAATTTCAAATTATTTATGTAAAATAATGTTTGGTTTACTAAATTTCTTAACAATTAATATTTAGTTGCATAGCCTTTTTTATTAATGACGGCTCTGCAACGACGTGGCATTGATTCAAGTAATTTCATACATTTATCGAGTGGGATCGAGTTCCATGCTTCAACAAAGGCTTCGTAAAGTTCATTTTGACTGGAATTACGTTTAACGGAGACTTTTTTTTTAACGACGTACCACAAATTTTCAATTGGATTTAAATTGGGACTATTTGCAGGCCAGTCTAACATGGTAACACGTTGCTCACTAAGAAAGGATTTAACACTGCGGGCCGTGTTTTGGGTCGTTAATGTCGTTATCGTGCTGAAAGATCCAGGTCACAGGCAAATGGTCGTCGGTGTAGGGAATCATTGTCTCTTCTAACATGTTTTTGTATTGAAATTGATCCATTATACCTTGAATCTTACGGACGGGTCCAACTCCGCAACCAGAAAAACATCCCCATACTTTAATATTACCACCGCCGTGTTTGACTATGCTCCTGGTGTATTTATAATCAAAAGCATGGTTTATTGGACGTCTAACGTAGCGTTTGACGTCTGAATTCACCATATTTATTTTTGTTTCATCCGAGAATAACACTTTTTTCCATTCTCGTACGGTCCAGTTAAGATATTTCTTTGCAAATAATAATCGCTACTCTCGGTGTTGCTTGGTAAGAAGCGGTACCTTTCGAGAAACCCTCCCGAACAATTTAGCTTCCACTAATCTGCGGCGTACCAGTTTCGAGGAAATGTTCCTTTGGTCATCAGGTGAAAAAACTTCATTTCTAATCTCGTTGGAGCCTTTGAACGGGTCTTGTTTAGCTACACGTATTATTTGCGAATCTTCCCGGGGAGATGTTTTCCTTGGACGAGCCTTTCTAACAACACTTTTAGTAGTTCCGTTAGTTTTATAATGAGCAATAGCGTTGAAAACTTTCTTCACAGAACATTCTAGATGTTTAGCAATTCTTCTATAAGTCCACTTTCGATCTAAATGTAATTTAACGATTAATTGCCTGGTTGACTCGTCACAACTCTTATTTTTACCCATTTTTAACAATACTTATTATTCACGTAATTTTCCAAATTGACGTTTAATTGCCGCCGAAACAACAGAAAAAGCGTAAAAAGAGTTTTTTTTTTTAGTTTCAAAAATGGAACGAACCATGGATCCTGTTTCTAATTAGTTGTCCAAGCGGCCAGTAATAGAAATTCAACTATCATGATTTTTAAAATCTTTTAATAATTAAAGATAGAACAGATTTACTTTTTTAAATATTTTATGAGTTTTTTAACTCATTGGCTATATTCTGGCATAGTCAATAGTGATTTAATCAATATAATTTTTACTCATAACGATAGTTCATTCTGTGTTTACCTAAGTTTTATGTACTGTTTCTAATTATATGTCCACCACTGTACATACCTTCACAAAGTTTGTTTTTCCATACTAGGTGAAAAACAAACGTGGGGTTCTCTTAGTATGGAGAAAGTAACTCTGTGCGTTTATTCAAACATTTGTATTAAAAAAGAAATTGGCATGTAGCTTTAAAAACTTCCTTATTTCACAATGATTCTAATCATGCAAGAAAACACAAAAAAAATGAATTAATACATGAATTTAGGGTTTGTTTCGTACCACGGACATAAGGAAAAATGGCAAAAACTCTGATTTAAATGATCAATATCTGGGAAACTAATAACAATTGCTGAACATACATGGGGGTTAAATCGATAGCTTATGAGCTGCTCTATCAGCCCTAGGCGGGTTGACGACGGTTTCTGGGACACCCTGTATAAAAAAATAATACTATTGCAGCGCCCGCCTGCTAAAGAACGTAGGCGCGTGCCGCTCCTCCCCGCGCGCCAGCCCGCAGCGCGGCCGCCGGCCCGAGCCGCGCCGCGCCGCGCACCTTTACACTGCGCTCGAGGTAAATATCACTATTTAATAGAATAAGGCCCGGAAAAACGCCTGTCATTTAAAAAAAATGACCCTGTTCTGTACAGTAGAGATTTCCTTATTATTAACCTTTTGAACGCCGTACGTCAAATACAAAATGCGTCACTCACACGCCAAACATGTTTGCTATGCTAAGCAAATTACAACTTAATCCATACGAAACAAAGTCTCTTTTAATCTCTAACTTGTGTCGGCTGTGGCCGTCGGTGGCGTCAGTGGCACGACTTTCAGCCAGAGCCGACTGTGTCGTTCAAAAGGTTAATGAAATATAATTATTATCAAACAAAGGACAATGGGCAAAAATGTCCCCACCCACCAACAGAGATGAAACATGTCCCAGTTTATAGATCTTGGCAACATGATGTATTTATACTATAGCGACGATCGCCATATGTATGGGGTTTTCTTGGAACGTCATTATCATATCGTATGGAATTTGTTTAAAAACTAACACATTCTTGCATTGGATGACTCTTGAAAGGTTTTTATCATAGAAAAAATCCCATCGATCTACTAAAATAAGTATTTTGTATTGTTTTAGGTCCTAACGAACATATAAACATGCATCCCGTGACTGTTGGAGGGTGGGGACAGGGTCCATACATAATCCCATCATACTTTATTGTACCATAGTTTATTTACATTCAGCAATATTTATTTATTTTATTTACGGACGAATGATGAATGGTTCTTGTAAAAGAACACTAGCGCGAACCAAAAAACCAAACGAATGAATGTAATAAATTATGAATAAATGGGTTAATCTGAATGTACTAGAAATTTGGTATAAATATTAAAATAATAACATTTCATGGAAGTCTCCACTGTGCGCAACTGAGGTCTGTATTTGAAATGACGGGCGTTTTTTCGAGCCTTGCTGATAGCTCATAAACTGTCTGTCGTAGAGATCCTTGCGGAAGGCCTATGTAATGATGTACTAAACTTGAACTATTCATAAAAAATATCAATAATCCAAAAAGTTCGACGTTGTATTGACCTATGAATAGCCTTTGACACTGTCTTGATCCCCGTACTACCCAAAAAAATGGTTAACACTAGCGTAAGAGGAACATCATTGCATATCTTTGAAATTTACCTAGAATTTAGTACAGAGAGTGAATATTGATGGACTTATCAGTCGGAATGAGAATTTCAATAATGGTGTTCCCGAAGGCAGTGTGTTGAGACCAACGTTATTCATCATCTACACTAGTGATATCTGTAAGTTTCAATGTACTGTTATTTATGGTACCTATTTCCGTATTTTCTAGAATCTGCCAACAGACAAACTAGAAGAAGAGGTGATCCGTGTGCCTGTTAAGAGCCTCGCGCCGGCCGACGAGACTGCGGTGTGAGGGCGGCCCACTCGCCACGAGGCTAACACCTTGTAGCGCGAGACCCTATAATAAGGGAGGGGGGGAGGAGGAGAGAGAGGGATAGCGCTTAGGCTATTTCCACACCGAAAAAGGGCATGCGTAGTGACAAAGCACTTCGCTAGAAGCCTCGGTGATGGGATGTTTCCCTTTTTTTTAGGTAACATTGTGTACATAATTAACATAATAATTTTTATTTTTGTATCGCTAAAATTTCTTCAACAGCTAACCGTGTAAATAAAGCTAGCCTTAGGACTTGTTATAAAAATTACTTAATACACGACTACATATGGACAGCAATCCCAGCTTAGTTTAGAATTTTGATATAGCAACATTCAACAAAATGTCAGTTGAACTGTCATTAATGTAGTGTCTCCACTTCCTACTTGAATCGCGCGCGGACTCTGCTCTATGGTCTAGTGCTTGACAAGTGTGTACGTATATAGTTACTAGTTTTTGTCTTAGAAATAAATATTTGCGTTGTTTGACTCACCTACTTAGTTTATTTGTGTACTATTATTGTCTGTTTGTGTTTACGTAAGTATTTATTGTTTTTATTCATTTCGAGATTCTTCCGAGATGGATGGATGGATGAAGATTCTCCCAGTCAACATAATTTGAGCAGAAAACGTCTTCCTACTGAGGTCACGATCCGCTCAGAAAAAATATTCATGCTCCCTGACTTTACAATAGCAAAAAGACATAATAGTCAAGATGTGGGTCCTTTTCTTCTGGTCCATATTAGTAACACCGTTGCTGACTCTGCTGTTAGTAGTACTCTTCGTGGTATTAAATTCGGCCACTCCCTATTTCAGTATAATGGCTAAAATATATGTTTTAAAACATATATTTTATTCTATACTTTTTAGTGATCATTTATTTTAATGGCAATCGGTTCCGGTCCTTCGGCGTCAGTGGCACGACTATCAGTTGACGACCAGAGCCTTCTGTGGCGTACATGTTTGTACAAAAAATACATGTTTGCTTTGTAAGTAATATAGTATTTACCTGAGTTGCTAAACCTGTTATTAATAAATAAATTTGTAAATAAATAATGTGTATTCCTATAATAAATGTAAATATTACTAAATGATCTCAAATTCTTTAATTATAAGAACATGTTCAATTACTAGTTGTACAGTTAAAAATAAAATAATAAACATTATCTTACTTTGTACAAAAGTTATTTTATTTACACAACAGCATAACAGATCTCTCATAATATAAAAAATACGTTACAACCATAAAAACTTAAAGTTTAGACAAGAGAGGTCATAATTAGATATTTTTTTGTACTCGCGTACAATAAACCGCTAGTATTGATATCGTTAACGGTATCAGAATAACACCTATAGCGTAACTGAACCGTGATAACAATTGTATAATGAGCGTTGCCATGGTAATAACAGTTGTATAATAACTATTGAAAGTATGTTTTCATTGTTATTATTTTTCAGTCTTCAACCTCGACGGTACGACTGAAGTAACTCTCTCTGAAACAATAAAGGCATACTTAAAGAGTTTGGTTGTATATTGTCTCGTGCTAAATAGTCCCTAAGTAAGAATAGCTAAACTGAAGTGGCAGTGGGCGGGGCACATCGCACACGGGACTGATGGCCGATGGGGTCAGAAGGTTCTTGAGTGGCGTCCGGGAGCGAGGTAGGCCTCCATCAAGATGGAGTGACGACCTTGTAAGGATCGCGGGAACGCAGTGGATGCGAAAAGCACAAGACCGGTCTGAGTGGAGAGCCTTGGGGGAGGCCTACGTCCAGCAGTGGACGTCTTTCGGCTGTCATGATTGATTGATTGATTGATTGATTGATTGATTGATTGATTGATTGATTGATTGATTGATTGATTGAAATAGTCCCTTTTGTCAATCGTCTTATCCCAGTAAGGCCCAGTAAGGCCCAGTGTGCAATAGGATGAGCATAATCAAGACAATTTACTTTGAACTCTGTATCAATAAGAATAAGGTTTATTTTCCTATGTTCATAAATTGAAAATGGCATTTTCGAACAATCGCAATTGAACTTTATTCCCTTGACTGTAGATTCAAAGTCCCAGTTACAAAAAAACTCCCATTTTTGAGTATAGTTGGCCTTACGACGTTATGTCCGGTTCCTATATTCAAGAAACGAATCGTTTTCCTTACGGGCAGTTTAGCAGCATTATGACTTTTATGACATTTGCTACGTACAAAATGTGTCAAATTTTAACGAGACGTCACAATTCTACCAACGGTTTTGAATATAATAACGCACCATTAGAGTATACGCACATAAAGCGAAAACCTCATCGTCTTTGGACGTGTTGAAAAAAGATCAAAATAGCCAAGACCACTAGTTCTCCGGAAGTGTCTCCTTGTATTTACGGTGTTAGATAATTTGGATCTTATTTCAATACGTCCAAAGGCGATGACGCTTTGGCAGTGAGTTCGTTGTATGGTCCGGCCGTAAATTTGGATTAAAATATAGCCTATGATATTCCAACCAAGACGAATCTAACAACACCTCATATGTTATAACAAAGGTTATTGCTGTAACTTTTGAGACGCAACTATGGGTAAGAGTGAGTGACAAATATCTGCATCTGTCTTGCATATAGCTTGTTTCAAAATATACAGAAATAAGTTGCATTGCAATTCGTGTGGTTGCCGGGTTAGAATAGTGCCATTCCATGTCTTCCCGTGGATGTCGTAAGAGGCGACTAAAGGGATAAAGGCTTGCAGTACTGTTAGGCGATGGGCTTGCTACCTGTCACTAATACACTGGGAAACATCTTAGCCTACTTGTGCAAAATGTGGCTACAGAATTATCAACAAGTTTTAAGACTTGTTGGTAATTCTGTAGCTCTGCCTACCCCATTCTGGGAATGAAGGCGTGAGTTTATGTATGTATGTATGTAAGTTGCATGTGTAGATAGATAAGACTAGTGGGTGCTCACAGCCTCGTCCAGGCGCGCTGCTGCGCGAAGGCGGGCGCGTGCCGCAGCGCCAGCAGGCCGCGCTGCGCGCCGCGCGCCACCGCCGCGGACGACGACGCGTCGCGCGTGTGGCACAGCCACTCCAGCATCTACAAGGATTATCATGACCAGGGGCCCGTTTCTCAAAAAATATTAGTCTAATGATATCAGTGTTTTATCTCATTTTGTAGTTTTATTTCCGAGACAAAACGCTAATATTATTAGTCTATTTAATTTCGAGAAATGGCCCCCAGGGCCCTATTAGGTACCTACTCGAAAGTATTAGTTTACTAGTATATTAGTTATTAGTGAAATAATTACGAGTTCTAATATTTTCTGATTCTCAAAAATAATGATTAGTCTGGTAACTAATACTGGTAGACTAATAAAAAATAATAGTCTGGCTTGGCTGAATGCACCTACTACCCATGCCTTCTTACGTATTAAAAAAAGCGGGGAAAGTTCCCACATTTTTATTCGTTTTCTTTTGACGTTTGCACATTGGCGGTAAAAGCGGATTATTTGTTAAATTTAGTTATCTAAAGTTAATGGTTCTAAAAAACATATGAGAAGCGAGAAAAATTCTGTTTGGGAGCTTTTCGGAAGTTTTTACAAAACAAGACAAGCGGAAAAAATGGGAAGAAGTCACAGATCTGTGTCGTTCTCTTGGGGTGATTTCTGCCGCTAAGACGTCCGAATCGGTCCATTTTCTTTATATGGCCGACCTGTTACACGACGTTACAGTGCATATCGGATCTATCTATTCGCTGTCTAATGATAAGCAGTTTAAAATGCTTGTTACATCTATTCTATTTTAATTTCACTTTTGTGATCTCTTTCAAGGTATTTTCATATTTTGTTGAGGAATGCGATTAGAATATTTTATTTATTTTGTTTATTGCATGGGAAGGCAAACGGGCACACAGGCCACCTGATGGTAAGTGGAAACTGTGACCTATAGACATTCGCGTTCACAAGACTGCAAATACGTTGCCAACCCTGTGGACTAAGATGGAATGCCTCTATGCTAGTCATGTCACCGGCTGTCTTATCCCCAAACCGGAACACAACAATGCGAACACTGCTGCTTGGCGGTAGGTTAATGGATAAGATGGTGGTACCAACCCGGACGGACCCTGCACAAGATCCTCCCACAAGTAAATCCAATCCAATCCAATCCGTGCATATTCCCTATTTCTCGCATGTCACAAGAATTCCTGATGCCCGGTAACCCTATCCGTCACTAACTGATACGCAGACTGATAGACAACTAGATAATTTCAATTGCTTGTAAAAGTCAAATTCAAATTTAAATTCAAAATATTTATTTAGTAAATTGGCCAAGTGAGTAAATCTACCAGCGCTTCGGACAAGACCATCATTGCGGAAAAGCGCCGCAAGAAACTCCAGCAGGTCATTTTTTAAATGATAAAAACATATAATACTTAATATAGGGTACATTAAGTAATAATAAGGTAATTCTTGAATGTAGCAAAAATTTTTTATTACAAATGTAGGTCAATAAACTAATAATAATGACTTTGAGAACAACACGACGAGGTCTCTACGTCAAAAGCCATAACTAGAATAATTGGGATAATTCATATTTTCATAATTACTCCAATTCGAAAACCATTTCGAGGAATAGGGTCTTAAAGCCGATCTGCATTATTAAGTTTTTGATAATTATATTACTCTCTTTTGGATATTTCGACAAAAGTATACTTAACCATTTTTTGACTTTCGTTTTCATTATATCATTTAATTTTTGTAATTTATTAGAAAATGCGAATCAAAATTTAAAATAATCATGTCATCCATAAAATGTCTGCTAAATAAGTAAAGATATTAAAACAAACTATTGTGTCAAATACAAAATTAATGAAATCGGTATGTTAAAATTACCTATTCTTTCGAAGTAGAATGAAAAATCCGTGAGTATTTTTTTTTGGTATATCCCAATTAATTGAACAACAAGTGCTTACCAACGTGAACGAACAGTCGTGTCGTCTAAAAGAAACCTACCTGTGCAACCCTGTCGCTCCACACCGGGCGCGCACAGAGCGCCGCGACAGCCGCCGGCAACATCTCCGCGTGCGCACCGCGCCCGATGACGTCACCCGCCTCGCACGCCCACAGCCCGCTAAACGCGACCGCGCTCAGTATGAACACGTCGCAGAGGTACAGTTTGGCTGAGTCGTCGGAAGATCTATAATAATGTCACAGTTATAACCAGTGATTGGATCTCACGGTGTAACACTGCGGGATAGAAATCTTAATATGGGTATGACCAAAATCCCGGGACCTGTTTCGAAATGAAAATGCAATTGTTGGGATATTTATAAATAGGCATTATTTGCCGTGTGGTTGCCGGCTTAGAATTGTGCCACTCCATGTCTTCCCGTGGAAGTCGTAAGAGGCGACTAAGGGAATAAAGGCTTGGAGTACTGTTAGTCGATGGGCTTGCCACCTGTCACTAATATACACTGTTAAACATCTTAGCCTAAATGTGCAAATTGTGGTTACAGAGTTATCAACAAATTTTTATAGTTGTTGGTAATTCTGTAGCTCTTCCTACCCCACTCTGGGAATGAAGGCGTGAAGGTATGTATGTATGTATGTATTAAGTATTATGACAACAAGGGGTAGCTCACAAGCCAACAAAGTTTTCACTAATGTACACATAAACATAACTATACCTAGAAATTTTACTAGTACAAACGACGTGTTTAGTGCTTGACATAACAAAAACATCGACAATCCAGTTATCGATAAGTACCACTTCAATGTCATAGAGTGATTTTCAATGAGGTATGTAATAGTAGTTTATGCAACTGATGCATAATGAGAGGCCTTAAAATACGAGTGTGGTTTTCTCGCTGACTCTCGTTTCATAATAGGATCACACGAGTGTTTTAAGGTATAATTATGTACAGTTGCATACACTACTTTATCTACACACATAACATAAGCTTACAATTATCCTACTTTCATAACATGACTCATTAATTTAACTCATTGAAATGGTGGTTATCGATAACAGGTTTGTCGATATTATAATTATGTCAAGCACTAACCACATGTTGTTCCTGCTAGATAAATATGTAGTTAAAAATCCAGGTATAATGGGGACCCCTTTTTTTACCGCTGATATCTCTTTAACAATGCAACCGATTTTCATACATACATACATACATACATTAAATCACGCCTGTTTCCCAGACGGGTAGGAAGAGACCAAAGAAAAGTTGCTTTCAAATAAAAAAAAAACCTCATAAAATCCGATGACCCGGAAGTTATGCACGCACAGTCAAGGAAATTGATTCGTAGACCATTTTGAACTATGTCAAAGTGACACTGTAAATAAAATCATAAGAAGTCTCTTACGTTTTCATTGATTACGTCACTATGACCATACATCGTTATCGCGGGAGCAAAAACCAATCTATTAAAGAACAGATATAACAGATGGTCGGTTCAGTATAAACGGAATATTCTGCCTATACACTCTAAGCCTCTAAGAAGTTCTTCATATCTTGCACGAAATTTTCGCTGGAAACAGTCAATTACACTAGTCTTACAATTTGTAAACGCTTTTATAAGTCAACAAAATAAGTTAAGTTAATAAAATAATATAAAAGTCAAATATTTTTGTCCAGAACTAGTTTAATTTCTTTAAATATATTTCATATTTAATTAAGATATCTTTTTGTATCTTTTTGTATCTTTTTGTACATATCAAATCAATCAAGAATGACAAATGTCTAAAGTAGCAGGAAAAGTGACTGAAGAGGTTGAGGTTAGGATTGCGTATCTAATCTCTTTAAATATGTACTACTAATCAAGTCAAATACGGAGGTAAGACATTTGAAATAATATGATACATTTTGAACTCGTAGGTATAAACCCTTTACAAGGTGAATATCACATTCGCAAAAGATCATACTTGCAAAACATCATATACGTATAACATCATATTCGCAAAAAAAAAAAAAAAACATTTATTCTGTAAGTAGGCCCTGTAGGCACTTTTACAAGTCTGAATCTACCATCTACCAGCGCTTCAAGAGACTATTGTTGAGAAGAAGCACCGCAAGAAACTCAACAGTAAGCCATTTTTTTAAATAAAGAACTTATTACAATACTAAACATAAGCTATCTAATTTAAATGTCACAGGGATGTACAGGTCCCAGTAGTAATAATAATGAAATTAATAAAAATGTCAGGTTAAAATAATAATACAATTCCGGAGATGTAAAGAGTCTCCAAATGTCAAATTAAAATTAAATATAGGTAAGTAGGTAATTAAACAAAAAAACAAAACAACAAACACAAACAAGGGAGATGTAGAAAGTCTCCACGGTCAATTTTGGAGATGTAAAGAGTCTCCAGATGTCAAATTAAAATAATAAGCATACAAGGAGATGTATATAGTCTCCACGGTCATTAATAATTGTAATACAAATAATTCAGTCCCAAGCATTGTCATCATTTATATAATCTTTAATACTATAATACGCTTTAGAAATTAGTTGACGTTTAACGTAACTCTTAAATTTATTTACTGATAAATGAGTAACACTACTTGGGAGCTTATTATAGAACCTTATACAATTACCCATGAATGAGTTTTTTATTTTGTGAAGCCGTGTAAAGGGCACTGCGAGCTTATGTTTATTCCTGGTAAAACTACCGATGTGTTTATGAACATGCATAATATTTTCATAAATATATTGACTGTATACGGTTAATATATTCGTTTCTTTGAACTTATCTCTAAGCGAGTCTCTATGACCCATCTTGTAAACAGCACGAATAGCCCTCTTCTGTAGAACAAAGATGCTGTTTACGTCAGCACCACTACCCCATAGTAAAATACCATATGACATAATACTATGGAAGTAACTAAAATAAACTAATCGAGCGGTTTTCAAGTCTATTATATTCCGAATTTTATTAACTGCAAAAACTGCAGAACTTAGTCTATTCGCTAATTTAGCCAGATGAGGACCCCATTGGAGTTTGGAGTCTAACGTTATTCCAAGAAATACTGTATCATTAACTAGGTCTAATCTATCATTTTTTATAGTTACAGTAGTTTGTCTATTTTTCACATTTGTAGTCATAAATTTAATACATTTAGTCTTTTTCTCATTCAGTAATAAATTATTAACACTGAACCAATCTACTACTTTTGATATAGCATTGTTTACATCGATATTAAACTCCTGTTGTCGTTTGACTTTAAATACGAGTGAGGTATCATCAGCAAACAATACTATATCATGTTTGTCCTTTATAAGGTATGGTAAATCATTTATGTAAATGAGGAATAAAAAAGGACCCAAAATTGAGCCCTGTGGTACGCCCATTTTGACCAAAGACCCAGGTGATCGTTTTCCATTCACGTCTACCCTTTGTATTCTCCCGTATAAGTACGTTTTTATTAAGTTTAGCGCAGTACTTCTAACTCCATAATGGTGTAGCTTCCTGACCAATGTGTCATGGTTAACGCAATCGAAGGCCTTGGACAAATCACAGAAAATACCTAAGGCATCATGTGACCCCTCCCAGGCTTCAAAAATATGTTTAATTAACTCAACACCAGCTTCGGTTGTCGAGCGACCCCGAGTAAAACCAAATTGTTTGGTGTGTAATAAATTATTATATTGAAAATGTTCCATTAATTGTGATAAAATTAATTTCTCAAAGATTTTACTGAAAGTGGGTAGTATGGAGATCGGTCTAAAGTTAGTGGGGTCAGAAGTACTACCCGTTTTGAATAATGGAATTATCTTGCTATGTTTCATAAGATCAGGAAACTCGCCACAGTCAACACAGTGATTAAATATGACCATTAAGTCAGATGCTATGACTTCCAATAAGGATTTAAGGACGTGAACCGACACCCCCCAAAGGTCATTAGTTTTCTTTATATTAATTGACTTGAATGCCTTAATTACATCCAAGGCAGTAACGTGCTTGAATTCAAAGTGTATACTGCATTCAGACACGTTATCTTCTAATAATAAAATGGCAGACGCCGGCGAAGAGTTCAGACACTTAGTCGTTGACACTGGTATGTTGGTAAAATAATTTTCAAATTGAATTGCGACATCTAAATTCGACTCTAGGATTTTACCATCTACTTTTAAACGAAAGTCATTAATTTCCTTTTTCCTTTTTTTTTTTTTTCGCAAAACATCATATCCCCATAACATCATATTAGCAAAACATGATATTCGCAAAACATGATATTTACAAATGGTCGGGTTTTGTTATAAAATCGTAGGTAGGTTTAGGTTATGTTAGTTTTGCAGATGGCCCGGAGGGCCCAACCACCCAGAAATAGGAGCTCCGCAGTAGCGGAGCTCCGTCGACACTGTCTAATTTATATCTTAATAATAGTTATGTTTTGCTAATGTGATGTTTTGCTACTATGATGATTTGCGAGTGTCATGTTTTGCGAATATGATGTTTTACTTTTATGATATTTTTCGGAATATCATGTTTTGCGAATATGATATCCAACGACGGAGGGGTATAAACGTTTTCGATACGAGTGTCACTTCTGTTATTGCCTATTTGTCATAATCTTTGACTACTGTCAAATCGTTTTTGCTCCCGCGATAACGATGTATGACTATGACATAGTCCAACATGGTCTACGAATCAAATTCCTTGACTCTACATACATTTCGGGGAGTCATTTTTATTTATAGATTATTTGATTTTGGTTAAGGTTATAATTTGTGTGTGGTTGCCGGGTTAGAATAGTGCCACTCCATGTCTTCCCGTGGATGTCATAAGAGGCGACTAAGGGAATATAGGCTTGTAGTACTGTTAGGCGATGGGCTTGCAACCTGTCACTAATACGCTGGTAAACATCTTAGTATATTTGTGCAAATTGTGGTTACTGAATTATCAACAACTTCTTAAAGTTGTCATTCTGTAGCTCTGCCTAGCCCACTCTGGGATTACAGGCGTGAAGGTATGTATGTATGTATAATTTGTACTAAATTGACGGGTGTCAGGATTGTCTTGTTATTGGCCGGCACTATAGGACTTACTCCTTGAAAGCAGCTTGCGTCCTCGCCATGAGCTGGAGCAGCCAGTCCCTGGTGCTCTCATCGTCAGGGTTGGCCGCTTTCAGAGCTGGTAGCATGCAACGCAGCGAATACTCCTGGCCTCTGCGAATAAACACGTTATAATGATTACATAAATTATATAAACGAGCAAAAACGTTTCTTGTATGCCCGTTAGTAAATATTTAAAAAAAAATGTTGTTACAGCGGCACTATCACACTCTGTGAAAAAATTAACTATCTACCTTCTTTCTAAAACAATTCATAAGATACCCGCTGACAGACAGACAGATGAACGGATAGCGGAGACTTAGTAATAGCCACCCTTGGCGAGTTGGCACTCTTTGGATACGGTCCCACAGGATGAAATGCGACTTTGCACGTTTTCGTTACTTACAATTAATAAGTATTGATATCGATAAACACGTGGTGTAGTGGTGTCGCATCATTAGTATGTTTCGTTACATGCATATCGTCGGTGATACTGCAAAACTGCGTAACTAACAAATGTATGATAGAGCAAAATAAACCTTACTGTCTTATGAAAAAAGTGCATTTTGCTCCTTATTTAAAATGTTACTTACGCGGTTTCGCAGTTTCACCGACGATATTACGTTTTGTTACTGTGACGTACTTTATTTATAAGTAGGGTAAGTTTGAGTATAACGAATCGTTGTGTCAAATGTCATTCGCACCAAGCTAAAGTGCCATCAGTGTAGGTAGGATATGGTAATCCGATGCGACGAAAACATAAGTAAGATAAAGAGAAAGAGAGAGAAAGAGGTAGAAGCGAAAAATAAAATAGAAAACAGAGAGAGACAGTTTAAGGAGAGTGACACAAACAGAGCGAGTCTTACGTAGCCTCGGTCGCCTGCGCGTCGATGACCTCGTTGAGCCAGGCCAGCTGCCCGCCCGGGCCGGCCAGCGCGGCGCGCACGGCGCAGGCGCGGCGCAGCGCCGGCGCGGTCACCTCCCACCACGACGACGGGGACGTCATGCGCTCCAGGTACTTGGTGGACAGCGCGCAGCACGCGCGCATGTACGCGGGCCACGCCTGCCAAGTTGAATAAGTGAAGGTAAACGAACATCAAGTGTAATTCTATGGAACTCGCTAACTATGTAAACAAACCGCCATATTGAAATTGTCTCTGAATGATGAATTTACTAGTGATGGGCAATACTCCTTTACTTATGTCAAACCATATCGAATATGGCCATTTCCTATGTCTGTAGATAAACATACTTACAATATTGTTATCTTCGATAATATTAAAATAGTTCTCCATAATTTGCGACAGCAGCGTCCTATTCGCATCATGTATCTTGTCACACTCCAAACATCCCCTTATTATATCCAGTTGCTTCACAAAAAGCAGCTCTGACGCCAAATCTTCAGAGTTCTTATCAGCGTGTTTGTTTTTGTACTTAAGGGTCTCCTGGTAGGACTCGTGGAGGCATCGCTCTATGGGCGAGCGAAGCGAGTTAGGCGGCATGTTGCGACAGAGGATCGGTAGTAATTCGAATAATTCTAAGATATCCGATTCCTGAAAAAAAAACCAACACTAATGGAAATAAAGTTATAATAACAATACATTTTAATTATTAGTACCAAATTTTACTAAAGATGACAACTTGACAGATTCATTTCTTGAAGCCATAAACCAAATGTCTGTTATTTTTATCAAAATTCAAATCAAAATTACAGCCCTCTTTCAATGTTAAGTTAATTATGTTTTTGTCAATGTTTTTGGCCTTCTCGGTTGTTATAAAGACGTATCTTATATTAAGTATATATAGTATATTTTTTTTATTTCAAGAAGGAGGTCGACGAGCTAGCTAATCACCTGATGGTAAGTGTAGTAATCTTCGCGACCCATAAACACCCGCAACACTGAAGAATCGCAGGTGCACTGCCGGCGTTTGAGAAAAGAATAGGGTCGTTTTTTAAAGCCAACAATTTGGTTGGCAAATATAGACGCCAAGAGTTGATTCCACATAGATAAGATGCGTGGCAAGAAGGCCCTCGGAAAACGCATGGTGTTGATATCTATCAAGATGATGATGGTGGTAATCAAATCACCAAAGCCCGGATGACGTGAGCAGAAATGTACTTTTCCTAGTGCTTAATTAAATATCGACTACTCTATCGACATCTATACGAACAATTTTTGAATCAGAAATTTATTGATCAAACTCATTATCTTAAATGTCCGGTTGTTACACAATATTACGTCAGGTACCTAGGTAAGCTTACATTATATATTATTCAGTAAAATCTTGAAATAATACAAATTGTATATTACGAAAGTTATACAAAATATAAAAAAAATGCAAACAGTTCATTTTCATGTTGTTTACTACCACAGAGCACAGAACCGCGCCCCTACTAGAGACGGTATGCTCCAAACTTTCCATACAAATCAAGCGTGTCAGTGGGCGTCACCGTTTACTCACACTAGTACACGCACTACTACATAAAGGACATATCCGTATTGTCTAAGATGTCAACCATCTGTGCGCCACAAGAAAGTCACAAGTGCTTAAGAGTGCTGCGGTATGAGGTCGATATTTTTATCGATATTTTAATGAGCCAAAATCGGACACATGACTATTTAAAAACAATACTTCGGCAATATTCAAAATTATTCATTATACCTTTAGGCATGCATTACCAACTAGGTGCCAAAATAATATAAATCATTTTATTGGGGTTGTTTTTTAAAATCAAGATCATAAAAAACTGGACCTGGACTGGAAAAAACCAGAGCGCCATCACTGCCCCAAAAATAAAACATTTTTTTACAATAACTTTTTTTGTAAAGTAGTTCAGTCTGATGTCCACATATTTATAAACTGATTGATTTCACAAACATCATTTAGCAAACCGCTTTTTTTCCGAAACTGTACATATTTCAGGATTTCTATAAAACTAACCTAACCTAAAGCGTTTTGACACGATAGTCCTGGAAAAAATCCTGAAATATTTTGAGTTCCGGAAAAAAGCAGTTTACCAAATTATATGTTTATGAAATGAATCAGTTTGTGAAAGTTTTACCTCGTTAAAAACAGGATGGAGTTTCATTGTTGGAATAGCATCAGAAAATAGCTCTATGTTCTGGTACTCCTTTTCGTGGTACTTCCAGCTTCGAAATGGTCTGAGCAAATCGTACCATGTTTCTGAAGAAACCAGTTTAACTTTCCCGTCGCTAATATTCATTTATCTTTAATGTAAGCATCATTAGGAAACCCAGAAGAAACACTTAGTAAAGGAAAATTAATATTAAATTAAAAAAATAAAATGGAATAAAAATTCATTGATTCTTTATGAACATTGATGCACTGTATCGATATGACGCCATAAACCGCTACACTTCACTAACGCATTTACTGGCGTCACTGGCTGTTGAGACTGCTTACGGCGCGGTGGAGGTTTTGTGTTAAGAAGAAGAAAAAGAGGAGGTTTTGTGTTCCAAGATAACCTCAAATCGCAATTTTCAAATAACCAAATATTGATTTTAAATACTTAATTGTGATATGATACGCCAGAATTTTGTTTATTCACGTTTTTACTTTGGTTATTACACCATATCACAGCACAATAAGGCATAATATCGCTTTTTTGATCATGTGCACTCTACAACGTCCAAATAGACACTGATGGCCTTTACCTCCATCAATTGCGCTCAGCGCAACTGCGAGGCACGAATATTGTCTTCACTGCCGTCTCTAGTAGAGGCGCGCGGTGACGATTCAGTGCTCTGTGTTTACTACTATAATATTTCTGACATCGTCTCCGTTCAGTACATTGTGCTTTATATCGACATCGACTTATAAAATGTGAGTCCTTACACTATTGAGACGTCAACACAAAATTTCTCCAGTCATCCGGGCTTTGGTAATCATCCTAACTATATTATGGTATCTGGTATAATTATGAAAACTGGTGTGCTGAAAATTGGCACAATTGGCGTCCCGAACCCGGGACAATCGGGAAGTGTCCGTAGACCCCTGTAAACTTTACGTCTGGCAAAGTTACCGTAACTTGGGGAGTTTAATGGGTTTTTACAGCGCTGATTTTAATATAACCTCACATTTCGGTAAGCGTTTAATTAATTGGCTTACACATCAAACGGATAAACCATTCGATTGAGTTAATTCGACTTACCGCTTACGAGTATCAAAACCCTTGAATGGGTTACCGCTTACAATACTGACTGAATACCTTCAAGCAATTTTAGGTTCTAGACAAACCATGTACGTCATATTGTTGGACCGCGCGATAGACCTAACTCGCGCTTCAAGGTGACACGCGCGGGAGCGAACGGGTTATTGTAACCCGAACGGTAAGCGCTTAGTTAAACAAATACTCCAACAACATTCGGTAATTGGGTACCGAAGGGTTACGGTTAGGGTATCCTGGTTTAAAAAGGCTTATCTAATCACTGGGTAAGTCGATGAAGCGGTAACCGAAGTTATTGGGTTATCATATGAACGGGTTTTCCGTTTCGCTGGCAACACTAGAGACCTACCTCGAGCTTCCCGTCGTCGGCGTCTTTGAGGTGTGCGTCGAGCAGCCGGCGCGCGGCGGGCGGGGGCGCGCGCGCGGCCACGGGCAGCCCGGCGCGCCGCCAGCCCGCGCGCTCGCCCAGCCAGCCCAGCTGCAGCGGCAGCGGCCGCGGGGACTCCGTGCATAGCGCGCGCAGCATCGCCTGCAGCACGCTGTCCGGCCAGTCGTACGAGGGCCGATTCGCCTGGGATATACATCATTATCACTATTACAGCTCGGAATTTTCACCGCAAAACATAAGACAAATAAACTAGTGTTAGACATATTTTTTATCGATATCGATGGGCGGTTTTTTTATTTTTATAAATCGACTTAGCCCCAAACTAAGCTCTAGGCTTGTACTATGGGTACTAGGCAACGATAAACTTACTAACATAGATAAACACATAATTAATTACATAGACAACACCCAAGACTCAGGAACTGGACATATTTGCCGAACGATCGAAGCCGGAACCGCTAGCTTCGTAGGCATTAGAAGAAAAAAAAACAATTTAAAAAAACATACAAAAAAAATCGTGATGTTTGCATAAAATTATAATATAGAAACACACGCAATTGACAACAATTCATTATGTGATAAGGTAGTAAAATAAAATACCGTTTCTAGATTTTACACTGCTGATTAAAGTAAAAATATCTTTGGATTTTTTTATGCAGTAGTTTTTTCTTATATTTAGGAAAAACAGTAAAAAAAAGTTGGATTGTGAATGTTAGGAATAGACTTATAGTGCCCTTAGTCAATTTATTACCAAAGGAATTGAATAAAATAAACAACTGTCATGTTCTTTTTTTATGTCTGACGGATTACTTGATTCTAACGAAACGCTTTCGATTCTACGCAAAATTGTTTATTTATTTTAATGGCGTCTACAAATTATGTAATTAATTAAATTACGCAAAATAACGGGTGTCTATCATTTTATCGAAATTCCTGTCATCGAATTTCATATCGACGAAAACTATTCCACGAATGTAATTACGTTTTATTTTCTAAACACATAATTTTAAATTCATCGATTTTCAAATAGTCGAACAACTTTTCATCATAAATTGTTTCGAATATGTCTCAAATCATCGCTGTAACGATTCATCGAATTTACCTTTTATCGAAACATGATTCAATAATGGTACCATTCATATTTTATAACTACCTCGAACAACGTTTCATCGAACGATGCATTTGTTATTATTGCAACGCGTTTAGAAAAATGTTGCCGGCCGTCGTAATTTCTTTTATTTATTTTTTATTCAAGCGTTTATGGGAAATCTTACTTACTTCCCTAACCTACCTAACCTACCTCGGACTCCGTGAGCGTGTCGGGCTTCCAGGACATAAAAAAAAATAACCCTAACCTACCTCGGACTCCGTGAGCGTGTCGGGCTTCCAGGTCATAAAAAAAAATAACCCTAACCTACCTCGGACTCCGTGAGCGTGTCGGGCTTCCAGGACATAAAAAAAATAACCCTAACCTACCTCGGACTACGTGAGCGCGTTGTGATTACAATGTATAGTAACACTGGTGAAATGATTTTCTGTGTAATATGAAATTTGGGAACTGAAACTTACGTTAAATCAAAATTATAGCAAACGTGATTCTATGAACAACTATTGTGATAAACAAATAAAATAGTGAAGTAAAATTCGATGATTTGATTCCGGTGTAACAGGTAATTCGAAGAAATGTAACAGCGATCAACTGAAGTTCGATGAATGATTCCTAAGTCATAACGACATTCTGCGAATAGTGTTCTGGGAACAGATATTCGATGAATCGATTTTCTGTAAAGTGATAGATTGCCGGGTTAGAATACCGTGTGGTTGCCGGGTTAGAATAGTGCCACTCCATGTCTTCCCGTGGATGTCGTAAGAGGCGACTAAGGGACTAAAGGCTTGTAGTACTGTTAGGCGATGGGCTTGCCACCTGTCACTAATATACTGGGAAACATCTTAGCCTACTTGTGCAAAATGTGGTTATAGAATTATCAAGAAGTTTCAAGACTTGTTGGTAATTCTTTAGCTCTGCCTGCCCCACTCTGGGAATGAGGGCGTGAGTTTGTGTATGTATGATAGATTACCCAAAATAACAAATTTGTGAACGAACGGCAGCGAATGATTGACAAGTGAGTGACATGACATGACAATTAGTTCTGTTTCTGTTTAAAGTTACTTTATTTATTTTATATCATGCTAAGATCACGACATCAGTATTCCTAACTTTGTATATACGGTCTTTTTAATGACTATTTCTTTAATAAATTATTAACGACGAATTTAAGTTGAATAAAGAAAAACCAAGAAATACGGGTAGTCTAATTTTTAACCAGCTATTATAAACGCGAAAAAACAATAATGCTTTTTTTTGAAATGTTGTCAATTTCTACTTCGCAGTCGTGCGCTTGAACGCTTGAGCCCACCTGTCTCCTGAGGCAGTCAGCCAGCCCGCGCAGCACGCTGGCGGGCGGCAGCGGCTCGGCGGGCTCGGCGCGCGCGTACACGCCGCTGCGGAACCCGCGCAGCTCGCGCTCCACCAGCCGCGCGCACAGCCGGGTCACGGCGCCCAGGGCCGCCTGGGTCGTGTGCCTGAACACTTGAGCCCCACCTGTCTCCTGAGGCAGTCGGCCAGCCCGCGCAGCACGCTGGCGGGCGGCAGCGGCTCGGCGGGTTCGGCGCGCGCGTACACGCCGCTGCGGAACCCGCGCAGCTCGCGCTCCACCAGCCGCGCGCACAGCCGGGTCACGGCGCCCAGGGCCGCCTGGGTCGTGTGCCTGAACACTTGAGCCCCACCTGTCTCCTGAGGCAGTCGGCCAGCCCGCGCAGCACGCTGTCGGGCGGCAGCGGCTCGGCGGGTTCGGCGCGCGCGTACACGCCGCTGCGGAACCCGCGCAGCTCGCGCTCCACCAGCCGCGCGCACAGCCGGGTCACGGCGCCCAGGGCCGCCTGGGTCGTGTGCCTGAACACTTGAGCCCCACCTGTCTCCTGAGGCAGTCGGCCAGCCCGCGCAGCACGCTGGCGGGCGGCAGCGGCTCGGCGGGTTCGGCGCGCGCGTACACGCCGCTGCGGAACCCGCGCAGCTCGCGCTCCACCAGCCGCGCGCACAGCCGGGTCACGGCGCCCAGGGCCGCCTGGGTCGTGTGCCTGAACACTTGAGCCCCACCTGTCTCCTGAGGCAGTCGGCCAGCCCGCGCAGCACGCTGGCGGGCGGCAGCGGCTCGGCGGGTTCGGCGCGCGCGTACACGCCGCTGCGGAACCCGCGCAGCTCGCGCTCCACCAGCCGCGCGCACAGCCGGGTCACGGCGCCCAGGGCCGCCTGGGTCGTGTGCCTGAACACTTGAGCCCCACCTGTCTCCTGAGGCAGTCGGCCAGCCCGCGCAGCACGCTGGCGGGCGGCAGCGGCTCGGCGGGTTCGGCGCGCGCGTACACGCCGCTGCGGAACCCGCGCAGCTCGCGCTCCACCAGCCGCGCGCACAGCCGGGTCACGGCGCCCAGGGCCGCCTGGGTCGTGTGCCTGAACACTTGAGCCCCACCTGTCTCCTGAGGCAGTCGGCCAGCCCGCGCAGCACGCTGGCGGGCGGCAGCGGCTCGGCGGGTTCGGCGCGCGCGTACACGCCGCTGCGGAACCCGCGCAGCTCGCGCTCCACCAGCCGCGCGCACAGCCGGGTCACGGCGCCCAGGGCCGCCTGGGTCGTGTGCCTGAACACTTGAGCCCCACCTGTCTCCTGAGGCAGTCGGCCAGCCCGCGCAGCACGCTGGCGGGCGGCAGCGGCTCGGCGGGTTCGGCGCGCGCGTACACGCCGCTGCGGAACCCGCGCAGCTCGCGCTCCACCAGCCGCGCGCACAGCCGGGTCACGGCGCCCAGGGCCGCCTGGGTCGTGTGCCTGAACACTTGAGCCCCACCTGTCTCCTGAGGCAGTCGGCCAGCCCGCGCAGCACGCTGGCGGGCGGCAGCGGCTCGGCGGGTTCGGCGCGCGCGTACACGCCGCTGCGGAACCCGCGCAGCTCGCGCTCCACCAGCCGCGCGCACAGCCGGGTCACGGCGCCCAGGGCCGCCTGGGTCGTGTGCCTGAACACTTGAGCCCCACCTGTCTCCTGAGGCAGTCGGCCAGCCCGCGCAGCACGCTGGCGGGCGGCAGCGGCTCGGCGGGTTCGGCGCGCGCGTACACGCCGCTGCGGAACCCGCGCAGCTCGCGCTCCACCAGCCGCGCGCACAGCCGGGTCACGGCGCCCAGGGCCGCCTGGGTCGTGTGCCTGAACACTTGAGCCCCACCTGTCTCCTGAGGCAGTCGGCCAGCCCGCGCAGCACGCTGGCGGGCGGCAGCGGCTCGGCGGGTTCGGCGCGCGCGTACACGCCGCTGCGGAACCCGCGCAGCTCGCGCTCCACCAGCCGCGCGCACAGCCGGGTCACGGCGCCCAGGGCCGCCTGGGTCGTGTGCCTGAACACTTGAGCCCCACCTGTCTCCTGAGGCAGTCGGCCAGCCCGCGCAGCACGCTGTCGGGCGGCAGCGGCTCGGCGGGTTCGGCGCGCGCGTACACGCCGCTGCGGAACCCGCGCAGCTCGCGCTCCACCAGCCGCGCGCACAGCCGGGTCACGGCGCCCAGGGCCGCCTGGGTCGTGTGCCTGAACACTTGAGCCCCACCTGTCTCCTGAGGCAGTCGGCCAGCCCGCGCAGCACGCTGGCGGGCGGCAGCGGCTCGGCGGGTTCGGCGCGCGCGTACACGCCGCTGCGGAACCCGCGCAGCTCGCGCTCCACCAGCCGCGCGCACAGCCGGGTCACGGCGCCCAGGGCCGCCTGGGTCGTGTGCCTGAACACTTGAGCCCCACCTGTCTCCTGAGGCAGTCGGCCAGCCCGCGCAGCACGCTGGCGGGTGGCAGCGGCTCGGCGGGTTCGGCGCGCGCGTACACGCCGCTGCGGAACCCGCGCAGCTCGCGCTCCACCAGCCGCGCGCACAGCCGGGTCACGGCGCCCAGGGCCGCCTGGGTCGTGTGCCTGAACACTTGAGCCCCACCTGTCTCCTGAGGCAGTCGGCCAGCCCGCGCAGCACGCTGGCGGGCGGCAGCGGCTCGGCGGGTTCGGCGCGCGCGTACACGCCGCTGCGGAACCCGCGCAGCTCGCGCTCCACCAGCCGCGCGCACAGCCGGGTCACGGCGCCCAGGGCCGCCTGGGTCGTGTGCCTGAACACTTGATCCCCACCTGTCTCCTGAGGCAGTCGGCCAGCCCGCGCAGCACGCTGGCGGGCGGCAGCGGCTCGGCGGGTTCGGCGCGCGCGTACACGCCGCTGCGGAACCCGCGCAGCTCGCGCTCCACCAGCCGCGCGCACAGCCGGGTCACGGCGCCCAGGGCCGCCTGGTTCGTGTGCTTGAACACTTCCGGCCATACTTCGCCTGGATATACATATCATAATCGTATTTGACTAGTAGTTTTTCTACTCGCGTCCTATAAACCACCGTTAGTATCAAAATACCACCTATAGCGTAACCGAAGCGTGAAAACTATGCTATAATGAGCGTTGCCATGGTAATAACAGTTGTATAATATTAATTATAGCATTTTTATTACCATGGTTACTGTCATTCCGGAAATCACTCTTTTATTTTATTTATTAAGACACACTAACAGTAACATACACATATTATACATTAACAGATCGTGCAACAGCATTGGCACAGAAACTGCAAACAATTAATTAAAAAATAAAATTTCCAGACAAAAAGAAACGAGTAGAACATAAACAGCAGTCTTGGCGTTTAGTGAACAATTGACATCCGAATTTGTATAATTAAACCGTTAAAAATATTTTATCATCAATTAAAATTACGTATATTAAAAACAAAACTATTTTAAGATTAATTATATAAATTAAATTTTTATTAAGATACTAAAAATAAAAATAGATCATTAATATCTTTAGATTTATTATTTGGTAACCATAGTGACGTTCAATATGGATATCAACAAAATGGCGTATCGATCGTCATTTCAACTTTTATGATAAATTGGCAGAACTTTTTTAGTACAGACAGCTGCAGAGAAAAGGATACCCCCCTCCTGGTAAAGATTGTTTTTTTTCGAAAACCTGTGGTTAGATTTAAATGATTTTGAGTTTATGAGTAGACAATAGTAAAATCTTCAATTCACCGAAAAATCATATTAATTTAACCACAGGTTTTTGAAAATAATCGATCCTTACCAGGAGGGGGGTATCCTTTTCTCTGCAGCTGAGCTCTGTACCTACCTAACTATTAAAATTTCCTTGAAATTCGTAAACATTTAGTTATAATATTCACAAACTATTAACGCCAATCGGAATAATGAAAATGACTTTACTGACAAATAAGTCGTTAGCAAAAAAATTTAGGAAAGTATAGAAGAAAAAGTAGCTATTGTTTATTTTTGTCATTATCATTTTAAGCTTGTAACTAGAAAAAGTTATTTATGCAACGGAATATAATAAGCTCGGTACTCGTACCTTAAGAACGTTACATAAATAACTATTATGCAACAGTTGTATCATCATATTCATCATGTCAGCCGAAAGACGTCCACTGCTGGACATAGGCCTCCCCCAAGGCTCTCCACTCGGACCGGTCTTGTGCTTTTCGCATCCACCGCGTTTCTGCGATCCTTACAAGGTCGTCACTCGTAGGTCGTAGACAAAAAAGCTTGGCCTAAACCCGAGACTTACTCAATAATATATATTTTTTCAAATTCAAAAGCTTTATCTTGTCTGGGGGACACCGTTGATGTAGGAAAACATATCAATCTTATGTGGCGTCTTTCACCGTCTTATATACACACAAGTTATTTTTTACTTTTCTCTCTCTATCTCTCTTTTAAAATTTTGGTATGTTTTCCTGCAGAAACTACGCAGGTTTTTTTTTTAGTTAACTATTTATAAATTTATTTAATGCTAGACTAAGTAAAACCATTGTAATATTAAATATATTTAAAAAAAAGACTGACTGCTGAGTTTCTTGCGGCGTTTCTTCTCAGCAGTGGTCTCCTCTTGTGAAGCGCAGGTAGATTCTTGACGTGTAAAAGTGCCCGTGCGGCCTACTTCCTGAATAAATGTCTTCATCTTTATCTTTATCTTTGTATACTTATTGTAAAACTAGGAATTCCTGTGCCATAGAAATAAGTGAAACGTGATGCTAAAGGAACAAACAAATGAAAACATTACGAGAGGGCATAAAGCGAATAAAGCAGAAAGCAGCGCTTGCATGTCAACTGTTCTGCCCTCGAAAAAAAGGGCGGATATCCAATAGAACCTCGTAATGTATTAGCGACCTTATTTCTTAAGATGGAGGATGGACCGCGTTCCCACGATCCTAACAAGGTCGTCACTCCATCTTGTTGAACAGTTGTATAAGAAAGGTCAAAAAAGACGAGTGGCGTGTGTTACGCCGTGAGTGTTTTTTACTTAGTTATTTATACACTTTTTCTACGACTACGTTTCAAATTAAATTAACAAAATACGCGATATATACTCGAGAATAGACTAACAAACTTCAAAAAAAAAAGTCCTGGATTCTACATACATTAAATCACGCCTGTTTCCCAGAGGGGTAGGCAGAGACCACTTCTTTCCACTTGCTACGATCTTGACAAATTTATTTCGCTTCTTCAACATTCATACATCGAGTCATGCACGCACGTCGGTTTCGGGTACTTAAGATTCTAAATCCTTTTAAAAAAGGGAAGGAGGTTTTTTTTACAAAATAACTAATACTACGAACGAAGCACAGCACAAAAGATGGCCGGGAAACATGAAAATGAAAAATATGTGTCTATGGTTAACTTTGTTTTTAAATTGACGCGCACTTGCCAGGTTTTATATTTTAATATTTTTTTATTCTGAGTGGAGAGCCTTGGGGGAGGCCTATGTCCAGCAGTGGACGTCTTTCGGCTGACATGACGATGATGATGATTTTTTTCTCAAGTTTAAAGCAACCCCTGGCGAGGAACCAAGGCTTCGATATAGCCTGTTTAGTATGAAAAACGCACTCTGACTCGTTTTTTTGTCCCTGAGTGTATAAAAAACACACGATAAATGAGTAATGTGGTAGTATTGAGACTCTTTATTTTTGTCGTGATAAGTAGATAGTGACTTAACAAAAAAAACTACAGTCAGTCGCCGCACGTTTTTTTTGGCACAAATGTATGAAATGAAATAATTTATTTGCATTGAACGGGTTACATCATGGTCTTATTATTTATGTCATACAGTACAGCCGCTCAGCCTTTAGTGGCATACAAATTTTTAGTCATTATAACTAAATTAAAAATTTAAAAGAGCGAACATAATGTCAAATATATATAATAACAAAGTCAATTATTTATTTTTACCGAAAAAGTCATTCATTGAGTAGTAACATTCCTCTTGTAACCATTGTCTAAGTTTGCCATAAAACATGTTTACAGGTAAATTTATTATAGTCTTAGGTACACCATTATACATTTTACTTAACATGTAATACGAATTCATTTTAACCATACTCAGTTTGGTTACAGGTAACTGTAATGGCTTTTGCGTAACAGTTCGATTATTGTGTTTGTCTTTCATTATGAATAGTTGCATGTGCTCCATGCCATCCAAAACTTACATGGTACGTAATCCAGTACATCCTCAGGGTTTCGCGCTGCGTCAGCCGGCGTCTTGCAATACGACGCTGGCAGTTTGACTGTCCTTCTGTATATCTGTAATAATTATAACGTTCCGGTACAATCCCAGGTACGAGTAACAAATTTAAAAGTTAGGCTTAATATCTGTCGTTGTTTAGTTATAATAATAACACAAGTTATAGAATGGGTAACGAAATATACGCCACGATTTAGACCATTTTTCCACAAACTACGAACATTCCAACCGAAATTAAGACCATCCCAACCCTAATTAAGACCATCTCAACCCAACTTACTCCCATCATAATCCAAACTTAAGTATCTCAACTCAAATTAAGACCATCCCACATTAAGGGCCGTATTAATAAACCGATCTCGACTGTAATCACCTAATCACCATCTTAAAAACCACCAAACTTCACCAAATGGTCGCAACGGAAGACCAGCGCTGGCTCTGCCAGCATCACGCTGAGTTCTGACCATTTCGTGACAAACTGTGCATGTTTTCAAAATTCTTTATATTGTGTTAATTAATGTTTGTCACCAACATATTTAATTAAATTAAATTTTAAATGACAGTTATCTATGGCTTGACGTTTACTTTGACGCATCTTGTGACGGGCATCTCAGTCAAGATGAGTTTATTAATACGGCCGTAAGACCATCATAAATATCATAACCCAAACTAAGACCACCTCAACGCAAACTAAGACCATCCCATCCCAACCTAGCCACTGACCTCGGGTATGTCAGCTAACTTGTAGTCTTCAACCTTGAAGTTCGCTAACGCGTCGCACGCCGCTTCTACCACATGAGGGTGATGGCTTTCAGCCACAAGGCTCCAGAGCTTGCGCGTCGCTTCAGTGATGAGAGTGTCGTACTCAGGAGTCGAGGTACGGAGTGCTGGGATCTCGGCGAGGAGTTGGCATAACCTGGTTGATAAGCATACCTGAGATAACTCGGGGCAAGTTCTAGGCATTTGATATCGATAAAAAAGATGTCGATATAATATTTATATATTTAACGAGACGCGTGACATTGTATTATTTTTTGGAGAAAACTGTCATTACATTTAGAGCCAAATAATTTTGACTCACGTAGTTGTATGTCAGGATATTCACTAATCCACGAGTTAATATAATTTTAATTAGGTATTTTTGATCATATTTCATTTGGAATGTTTTTTTAGGATTTTAATGTTGATAGCAACAGTCGGGTTTTTTAAACCTTGATTTTTTGTTATTTTATTGAATTAGAGCTGCATTGCAATACGATACGACTATAGAATGCTTCCAGTACATATAAGCCAGGCAGCTTGTGCTTGAGCGCGCGCCAGGCGCTGGGCGGCGCCACGGCGGCCCCGCGCCACAGCGCCGCCAGCTGACTATAGAATGCTGAGAGTACATATAAGCCAGTATCGGGTGGCAGGCAGCGGGACTCACGCGGCCTGCACGGCGGGGCGCGCGTCCCCGGGCAGCTTGTGCTTGAGCGCGCGCCAGGCGCTGGGCGGCGCCACGGCGGCCCCGCGCCACAGCGCCGCCAGCTGACTATAGAATGCTGAGAGTACATATAAGCCAGTATCGGGTGGCAGGCAGCGGGACTCACGCGGCCTGCACGGCGGGGCGCGCGTCCCCGGGCAGCTTGTGCTTGAGCGCGCGCCAGGCGCTGGGCGGCGCCACGGCGGCCCCGCGCCACAGCGCCGCCAGCTGACTATAGAATGCTGAGAGTACATATAAGCCAGTATCGGGTGGCAGGCAGCGGGACTCACGCGGCCTGCACGGCGGGGCGCGCGTCCCCGGGCAGCTTGTGCTTGAGCGCGCGCCAGGCGCTGGGCGGCGCCACGGCGGCCCCGCGCCACAGCGCCGCCAGCTGACTATAGAATGCTGAGAGTACATATAAGCCAGTATTGGGTGGCAGGCAGCGGGACTCACGCGGCCTGCACGGCGGGGCGCGCGTCCCCGGGCAGCTTGTGCTTGAGCGCGCGCCAGGCGCTGGGCGGCGCCACGGCGGCCCCGCGCCACAGCGCCGCCAGCGCGCCCAGCGCCACGCCGCACGCCACGCCGCCGCTCTTGTCCGTGCAGCGGTTCAGCGTCGCCGATATGATAGACACTAGTTCGAGCCCGTGGGATGACGGTCTGAAAACAGAATAATAACAAACAATGGTACATTTTGATGCAAGTGCGAAAAGTATGTAATTTTAAACGAATCCAGTGGTGTGAAAATAACGAACACTGGGGACAGGTGAAAATGACAGTCCCGCAAGTGTATCAAACGACGTTTTTTATTACATTTGCGAAAAAATATCAATGAAACAAAAATAGAACAGTAATTAAAAGAGACAATCAAAGACAAAAATAAAGAGCACTTGTTCGAAAATACCAACTTTCCGTACGATATACAGCTACAAAAAGTAAAATTTTTTGAGCAACTGTAATAAAATAGTAGATTGTACAACAAGTGCATAAAACGTACCATTTCACCCGAGACGTGCATATAGCCACCCGAGCCGGTACGGCGAGGGTGGATGGTCACGTCGAGGGTAAAATGGGTTTTATGCTCGAGTTTTACACTCTGCTTTTCACTTCGATTGCAAGGAAATAAAACAACGATTAATATGAAAATGAAAATGAAAATGTTTATTGCATAAATGAAACCTTACAAGAATTAGAAGCAGTACAGTGCTAGGGATCCCTGTGTTACAGGACCCGATTCCGTATCAAGAACAGTTTAATTTGTACAGGGTTATACAGGGTGACATAATTTTCTTACTTACTTTAAATATTTCTATGAACTAATTTTATTCTAAAGTATGTGTGTGTGTGTGTGTGTATGTGTGTGTGAGCGCGTGTGTGTATGTGAACGCTTGTGTAGATAAATACTTGAACAACCATTATTATTGGATAAACATATATACTTGTTGACACTTATTTTATCACGGACAGTAGAAGTTCCGTCTCGTGATGTGCATAAGCCATTTTGTTAGTAAGATTTTGCTGGGGACCCTGCTAACATGATTATGTTTGGTAAAGGATTTCATGACTAGTGGTGAAATAAATGCGTGGAATCTTTGCGCAAATTTGGTACAAGTTTTTGGGGTTTTCCACCGCTGGCGCCGCCTTGAATCCGCTTTAAAGATTTGGTCATGCAATTTTCCATAGGTGTACATTATTTTCCTCAAAAATAGTTGACGAACAGTAAGAACGTTAGCGATCTTGTAAAGCTCTTTGGTGCTATGGCGGGATGGTTTAAAAAGAATTACCTTCAACAGAGACCGTTGTGCTCTTTCTAAACTGATCAGATGCGTTTTTGCCGCACCTCCCCAGACCGAGTTGCAGTAGCCCAACACGGATTCACAAAGAGCGAAGTAGACTGTTCTAAGCAGTTCAGGGTACGCAAAACTTCGCAGAGTGCGAAAGACGAACATTAACTTCCGAACGCGAGACTTGAGTGACTCGATGTGTTGCCGCCACGAGAGGTGTATATCCAATAGAACACCGAGATATTTTATGTGGTCTGAGCGCTCAAGGGGGCTAGCATTGCTACGGGAAGCGAGACCAGTCAGAGGCTCACTCTGAGGTCTGACATTGATACTAAAACTATCTTCAGGTTGACCTCTGGAGTTAATGGAGAAACATAGGTATTTCGTTTTCTGGATATTTAATGTAAGAAGATTATTGTCAAGCCATTCCACTACCAATCTCATGTTTGACTCTGCTGAGTTTTGAACCTCCGAACAGTCCCTTCCTCGTACTAGGATTGCTGTGTCATCAGCAAAAGATATGGTTGTGGCACTTGTCAGTTTGAGGTTACAGAGCCCGTTTATATATATTAAGAATAGCGTAGGGCCCAGGACACTCCCCTGCGGAACCCCGAAATCTAAATTTAAAAAATCACTGCAATGTTCACCCACGCGAACACATTGCTTTCGGTCATGTAGGTAAGATTTGAACCAGTGGAGTGCAGATCCTCTTATGCCTAGTCGCTCTAGTTTTACCAATAAAATAGGAACAGAGACGGTATCAAACGCCTTGGCCAGATCTAAAAAGATCGCTACGCATTTGTCACCGCTGTCAACACAGTCAACTATTTTACTAACCAGTAAATCGACCGCTTGTTCGGTGGACCGATTACGTCTAAACCCAAACTGATAGGAGGACAAGGTGCCGTTACGCTCTAAGTAATGAAGAAATTGTAGGTTTATGACTCTTTCTATGAGCTTGCCGATAATGCTAAGCAAGGAAATAGGCCTGTAGTTGAACGCTGATAAATGCCAGTGAAGATTCGAGCTCACTGATTTTTTATTTCATATATTATTTCATATATTAATAGAATAGAATAGAATCATTTATTTCAGGCTATTGCCCATAATATTGGTTAGTTACATGTTACTTAAAAATAGGTTAGTTACAATTTTATATTTAACTACAGCAACACAAAACAAAAACAGAGGTGCTAGGATTATTTATTACATCTTATACCACTGGATACCTGTGAAACCCAATAGATAAGGATGTGGCAGTCATATCTACCAGCAATCATATTCAGAATGTCGTTGGAACTATTTCTGACGCGCCCCATGTGTTAAGTGATTTTTTTTCTCATTATGGCCTGAAAACTGTCTGTACGCGCGTCAGCAAACATACCTGAGGCACTACACCATCTCGGCAGTCCCAACAACATTCTGAATGCGTTGTTATATTGAACTCGGAGGGCGCTATAAGCTCGTTTCGTATAACGGACCCACAGGCTGCTCGAGTAAAAAGATTGACTAAAAGCTTTGAACAGCGGTATTTTAACTTCAGTGGAACTTCGAGCAAACCTGCGGGCGAGCATATTACTCCTTACCGCTAACGCCCTCCGCTCTCTCTCAATATCATTATCGTCACACAGATCCTCAGCGATTATGTGGCCCAGGTATTTAAATTTCCGTACAACTTTTAACATACTCTCCCCAAGCCACACTGGAGGTATGAAATAAGGCTTAACCTTGCCTGCTTTAAACACCATTACCTCACTCTTAGTGGGGTTGTATTTTAAACCATGAGTCTTAGCATACTCTTCACACTTACTTACTAACTGTCTAAGCGCCCCAATAGACGGGCTCAGCAGCACCATATCATCGGAATAGCTGATATTGTTCATACATGTGTTTTCAATATAGCATCCTGCATGCATACTGCTGAGCCCGGCTAGTAAGTCATTCATATACCAGTTAAACAACCTCGGAGACGTTAGACCTCCTTGCCTGACTCCACACTCCAACCTGTACTCTACAGACAAGGTATCGGACCATCTTACCTGGTTAGATTGATTACTGTACCAAAACCTAAAAAAAATTACACACTCAGCCGGTATGCCTGCCTCCCCCAGCTTTTGCCACAAGATATCGTAATTGACTCGATCAAATGCTTTGGAGAGGTCCAGGAAGCAGGCATAGATTGGCGTCTTTCTACCTGTGTAATACCCGACAGTATGTTTTAGACATAAGATAGCACTTTCGGTTGACAGTCCAGTCCTAACCTAAAGCCAAACTGTGTGTCGTGAATCTTGAGGTGCTTATCAAGTACCGCATCCAGCATACTGTCGAGTATCTTTGCAGCGGTGGTAGCAAGCGAGATGGGCCGATAGTTCGCTTTGTCAGATAGGTCCCCTGTCTTATTTTTTACAACTGGGACAACTATGGTTTTCATAAACTCGACCGGCAAATAGGAATGACTAACACACAGGTTGAGAAACATTGACAAAACACGAGGTAGGTGCACGCCTGCATACTTAAAATGTTCTATACTCAGACCATCGTGACCAGGTGACTTGCCTCTCTGCACCCTACTGATAAACCTGAGTAGTTATCTTGGCTGTAAAATACATCGCACAGCGGTCACCGATGATCCCATCACCGGGCAGGGACGCCAAGGCCGGTATCGCATCACCTAACAGGGATTTTACAGTAAAATGCTTTTTGAAAACCTCGGCAATTTCTTTGTGCCCATTCACACCGTCAACACTCACAGGAAGGCCAGGCCTCACATTCAAGCTTCGAGTAAACTTCCAAAAATCACTAAACTTTTTATTTTTATGCGTTAATGCATTAGACTTTCCGAGCGAACTTAGGTATTGTGGTGACAGGTCCTGTGGAAATCATGATCACCACAGCACTTTGGATAAAATGTATGAGGAAATTGTAAATATGCTTAGGAGCGCTTCCATTAAATCGTATAAGAACAAGAGGCGGAGAAAAGGTGGATACATTGCGGGATGGAACAAGTTTGTAACTGAATATCATAGGGAGGCCAGGCTGCGCTTCCTGCTCTGGGAAAACGCCGGTATACCGCGTGAAGGCAGAGTTTTCGAACAGATGAATACGCGCCATCCACTAAGATCACCTATGTGGATCACCCAGGTGATTATATTGGACGAATTTGTCCTTTAAGATCCCCCAGGTGATTAAACTAGACGCTATGTCCAGGAGGATCCCCTAGGTGATTTTAGTGGACAGATATATATCCAGTAGGATCCCCCAGAAAATAATATGACTTTGCAGGTGATTCTAGTTGACAAACATGCCCAATAAGATCATCTAGGTGATTCAATTGGATTACGTTGTACATTACGATCATCCAGGGGATTTAAATGGACTGCTACATCCAGAACGATCACTCGGTGATTCAAATGGACGTAAACATCTAGCACGCTCCCTTGGGTGATTTTTGAGCACTACTACGTTCAGAAGGACCAACCAGGTAATCACAGTGGATATATTTGTTCGCTAAAATCACCTGGGTGATCCTAACATGCAGTCGAATACAAAAGATGTATGTATGTTTTTTTTTCTATGACGGTGAAATAAGATGAAAATAATGGTTAATCTTTACGTATTTGCCTATACAATATATGACCATTTTTTCATTAGATACTATCGAAAGTCAAGAACCTCATTTTAATACTTTCACTGTCCATGCATCAGTGTAGTTATCGTGTTGTAAATAATACCTCAACGTTATTAGATGTAAAGTCGGGGTCAATAGAAATGATAAAAGATGTTAACAAATCAGTACTGTTAGACATATAACCTCAATATTTCTGCAAACGAGTTTTGATTTAAAAAAACGTACAGTTAATAGTTATTTAATCTTAAACAGAATGTAAAAGTAACAATCAAGCGTGTGTGTTAAGGATTGATTGTAAAATGACATGTAAAATACTAAATTTTATGAATAAATATCTGAATCTGAGTCAAAATCCCTATTCCTAGAGATTTCCAGCAAGATCACCCATGTGATTTTAGCGAACAAATATATACACTGTAATCACCTGGTTGATCCTTCTGAACGTAGTAGTCCATAAAAATCACCCAAGGGAGCGTGCTAGATGTTTACGTCCATTTGAATCACCGAGTGATCGCTCTGGATGTAGCAGTCCATTTAAATCACCTGGGTGATCGTAATGTACAACGTAACGTAATCCAATTGAATCACCTAGATGATCTTATTGGGCATGTTTGTCAACTAGAATCACCTGCGAAGTCATATTATTTTCTGGGGGATCCTACTGGATATATATCTGTCCACTAAAATCACCTAGGGGATCCTCCTGGAAATAGCATCCAGTTTAATCACCTGGGGGATCTTAAAGGACAAATTCGTCCAATATAATCACCTGGGTGATCCACATAGGTGATCTTAGTGGATGCCGCGTATTCATCTGTTCGAAAACTCTGCCTTCACGCGGTTTACCGGCGTTTTCCCAGAGCAGGAAGCGCAGCCTGGCCTCCCTATGATATTCAGTTACAAACTTGTTCCATCCCGCAATGTATCCACCCTTTTCTCCGCCTCTTGTTCTTATACGATTTAATGGAAGCGCTCCTAAGCGTATTTACAATTTCCTCATACATTTTATCCAAAGTGCTGTGGTGATCATGATTTCCACAGGACCTGTCACCACAATACCTAAGTTCGCTCGGAAAGTCTATAGTTCTTACTCGATCGTTGCATAGGTCACGATAGGCATTTATTTGATCATCCTGTCGTTGACCCCATAGCACCTTGTTTTCTATACTATTACATGAATCGTAACTTACAGGATTTAAAACATTAACATTACATTCTACGACCATCGGAAAGTGGTCAGACCAGAACACATCATACATGACATCTATTCTACGAATCGTGTTCCAGGCACTCTTAGTCACAATACAGTGGTCTAACCACCTTCTACATCCGTGTACATCACTAATATATGTGTAGGCATCAGAATCGCGACCCATTTTGTCCATATCCGCACAAAGCCACTGTTGCTCAGTACAGAAATTATGTGTTTGAAATTTGAAATGGAGATAGCTTATACCCTGCCTGGTACGGTCTCGTCATACCTGATATCGCAGATCCTCTTGACAGCTATAGATCGAGCAAGATCGATCTCCCATTTCAGGTCGTCAGGTCTGTTGGTGGTTGTTTCCACTAAGATCTCCTGGAGGTACGGGAAACAGCGTACCTGGCGGAAAAACTCCTTCTAAGAATTTCACCATATCCGTATCTCTGTCTCTATCTATGTCACAGTCAGAGTTGAAGTTCAGTTCCGAAAGATAAATGCTCAAACATGCTCAGAAATGTATGCGTTACTGTCCCTAAATTAAGACATGAAGTTTCTTGTTTGTGGCTCCCTACACATAGGCCAAGAAGTAATGTATGAAAACCCTTAGAAAAAATATTATTGGCCGCTGCTCTAACTTTTTCAATTTGCTTACTAACATTAAACTGACGAAGGAATAATTACATGCTGCCAACCACCACTAGACTCTGTAAATATATTTTGCGACACAAAAAATAGTACATTATTGCCTAGGCAGTGAAGCAGGCAATTGCGGGCCGAGTATTGGTTTAAACGGACGAGCTTGCGAGTGTAAAAAAGTTACGTTTCGAATAAAATATGGATGTATAAGACTTGTGCCCTCATTTTATTATGGCCGTTTTCACTTTTTAAAAAGTTACAAACTAGATAACAATGAAAGGCCGTGCCAGGATAAGTTAAGAGATTTTGCCCCCCTTGAGTTTGGGCTTGTAATTTTTATAGATTGTGTGGCTCTGCATTAGTAATTGTTTTGCCAAATTTGAGCACCTTGAATATCATAGTTTTCGTTTAAAAAAAAAAAACTATATTTAATTTTTCGTTGATTTTTTTTTTTCCTGTTAACCAATTTTAATGAGCTTGGCATATAATGTACATTTAACCAAGATGATCAAATGGCCATAATTATATTTTCATTATAATAATAATAATAATAATAATAATAGTTTATTTCAGATAAAAGCATCCATAATTTGTTAGTGAAATTCTAAAAAGCTATGTTATTACCTAAAATTCTCTTAATTAAAACTAAAGTTCGGTGTGGAGCTGCATCCATCTCCGCAGGAGTGGAGAGTCCCACCGGTCCGTGAACACGCCGAGGACACTATTGGCGCTGCCGCGCAGGCGCCGCAGCGCGGACGCTGCCCGCTTGCGCATGACGGCCGCGAAGCCGTCAACGCACGCGGCCGCGAACATGCCCGACGCGCTGCAGCGCCACGGCATCCCCAGCAACGCCCTCAGCGCGTTATTATATTGGACGCGAAGATCGCTGTATGTCCGCTTCGTAAACGAAACCCACAGACTGCACGTGTAAAACGCTTGACAATAACTTTTAAAAAGGGTTATTTTTACGGGAGTCGTACAACGTGCAAATCTGCGGGCCAACATGTTACATCGGACAGCCAGCGATCTTCGTTCCCTTTCTATGTCTAAGTTGTCTTTTAGGTCCTCGGTGACCCAATGGCCCAAATATTTAAATTTAGTCACCCTAGACAGCGGGGCGCCGCAGAGTAGCACCTCAGGTATTTCGGCGTAGGTTTTGTTACCCGCTTTAAATACCATGAGCTCGCTCTTGTTGGCGTTATATTTGAGCCCATGAGCCATCGCGTAGACCTCACACATAGACACCAGTTTCCTTAGACCACCGATAGATGGACTCAGCAGCACCATGTCATCTGCATAACTTATGTTATTGATGCAAACTCCATCTACATGGCAACCAACTCCGGTGCTGCTGAGTCCCTCCATCAGCTGGTTCATGTAAACGTTAAAGAGGCGCGGCGAACTCAGCCCTCCTTGCCTCACCCCACACTGCAGGGAGTATACGCCCGAGTACGAGCCGTCCCACCTGACGCTATTCCTCTGACTGCCATACCAATATTTAAACAAAGCAATAACCTCAGGAGCAACCCTCGTTTCACTATGGAGTTTTTGCCATAGCACATCATAGCTAACTAGGTCGAACGCCTTCGATAAATCCAAAAAACAGGCAAAAATCGACGTTTTTCGACAAGTATAGTATTGAACAGTCTGCTTAAGAGCCAATATAGCACTTTCTGTGGAAAGACTAGACCTAAATCCGAATTGAGTATCGGATAACTTAATATGCTGGGCCAAATGGCCATCAAGCAGACCGTCCAAAACCTTAGCTAGGATAGTAGCTAGTGAAATTGGCCTGTAATTCGACACATCGGAGGCGTTCCCTGTCCTATTTTTGATGATAGGAGCTACTACAGTTAACATGAGCTCATTTGGCAGATAACCATGACTTATACATAAATTATAAAACAAGGAGAGCACCCGCGGCAGATGTAATCCTGCATGCTTAAGGTGCTCGACGCTGAGACCGTCGTGACCTGGAGATTTACCTCTTACCATTTGCTGTATTACTGAATTAACCTCTTTAGCATTAAATCTTACAGAGAGATCACTCACACTGACAGACTCCTCGCCGACCACCCGCTGCGAACTTGACAGTGGCGATTCAACCTCAAAAAGCTTCTGAAAAGCATCAGCAATATCAACAGGCTCGTGCAAGCCCCCTATACTCACAGGGAGACTCGATTTAGGACTTAGTTTATTTGTGGCCTTCCAAAAATTCTTAAATTGTTTTTCTGAGTGATTTTTTGCTATTATGTCCATCTTAATTTGTAGCTGATTATCCTGACAAAACTTTAATTGAGATTTAAATAACCGCCTTGAATCACACATGTCTTGAAAAACAGGCCCACCAGTAGGTTTACCGAGCAGCAACCACGATTGATAGCAACGTCGAGCCTCCGCATGAGCACCGCGGACATGCTTATTCCATCCCACTACCTGTTTCCCATTCAAGTGCTTTCTACTCCTCCCCATATAAGTAAGCTCAGCCCCTTTCTTTAGTGTAGATATAATATTGTGATACATATCATCCAACTTTAAGCGGTGGTCTGGGATCGAACATACAGAATCGCAACAATTATGAAAAACGGCGGGAAAGCCAATCTGTTTTAACTTAGAATTACAAAACTGGGAGTACTCGATCACTTGTTTATTGTCTCTTTCACCCCATATTACCCTATTATTCAAAATAAATTTATTTTTAGTTTTTGGTTGAATTAAACTAATATTGCACTTAATTAACAAGGGAATGTGATCAGAGTTATAAACACCATATAGTACGGACGCATTAACAACTAACTCGCGAGCCGCTCTCGATACCACACAATGGTCCAGCCAGCGAAGGGCCCCGTTTGCCGAACTTGTGAACGTATGCGTGTCAGCTGGCAACAGTTCCAAATCAACGCATGACCATGATTCCTCCGAGCACACAACATTATGCAATAGAAAAAAAATTAAAAAAATCCATTCAAACTTTTCAGTTTTTTTTTATCACTTCCATGTTAGAGACCGCTCTAATTTTTTCACTGGTAAAACTCCCACTAACGTCCTATAATATGTATTTTTTTCAAAATTTTTGCTAAGGAAGAACATGGAGTTATCTTGACATGAAATTCTTTACATACATTTCCTAGAACCGCTATAATTTAAATCGGAATGATTGCAACCTCTTTAGAGGAACGTACATGTTGCATATGAAATACTTACTGGCCACTTACAATTCAACTTTTTAAAAAAGTAAAAAAAAGACAACAAAAAGAACTCCTTTCAATTGTCGTGCGTTGGTAACATAATATAAACCATTCCAATATGAATTCATTATCAAAAACAACTGCAATACAACGCGTTTTCCGTAAAAAAGTTAAAACGCTGTATTGTCTCGCAATGAAAACAATTCTGCAAAGTATAAACGAACAATACGATTTCTTTAATAATACACTTCCAATTTTTGATCAGGTAAATGTCACAAAGGCATATTGTGCATTTGTATGGTAATTAATGGGTTCTTAATTTTAAATAGGTAGTTTAAATAATTAGTACCTAGTAGAAGTAGTAGTAGTAGTAAAACTCTTTATTGTACGTACAAACAAATAATTACCTATGTTTTTTTGATCATTTAGGTTGAAGACATGCGTGTTAAGTTATACTACCTTAGACTCCCAAATTACATATTATTTGTTTGTACGTACAATAAGGAGTTTTACTACTACTACTACTTCTACTACTAATTATTTAAACTACCTATTTAAAATTAAGTACCCATTAATTACTATACAAATGCACAATATGCCTTTGTGACATTTACCTGATCAAAAATTGGAAGTGTATTATTAAAGAAATCGTATTGTTCGTTTATACTTTGCAGAATTGTTTTCATTGCGAGACAATACAGCGTTTTAACTTTTTTACGGAAAACGCGTTGTATTGCAGTTGTTTTTAATAATGAATTCATATTGGAATGGTTTATATTATGTTACCAACGCACGACAATTGAAAGGAGTTCTTTTTGTTGTTTTTTTTTTTACTTTTTTAAAAAGTTGAAATGTAAGTGGCCAGTAAGTATTTCGGTTATATGCAACATGTACGTTCCTCTAAAGAGGTTGCAATCATTCCGATTTAAATTATAGCGGTTCTAGGAAATGTATGTAAAGAATTTCATGTCAAGATAACTCCATGTTCTCCCTTAGCAAAAATTTTGAAAAAAATAGATATTATAGGCCGTTAGTGGAAGTTTTACCAGTGAAAAAATTAGAGCGGTCTCTAACATGGAAGTGATAAAAAAAAAACTGAAAAGTTTGAATGGGTTTTTTTAAAAAAAAATTCTATGGCATAATGAAAATATAATTATGGCCATTTGATCATCTTGGTTAAATGTACATTATATGCCAAGCTCATTAAAATTGGTTAACAGGAAAAAAAAATATCAAAGAAAAATTAAATATCGTTTTTTTTTTTTAAACGAAAACTATGATATTTAGGGTGCTCAAATTTGGCAAAACAATTACTAATGCAGAGCCACACAATCTATAAAAATTACAAGCCCAAACTCAAGGGGGGCAAAATCTCTTAGCTTATCCTGGCACGGCCTTTGTATGCAACATTGCGGGCTTGTGTAGCGAGCACGCAATGTATTTTTTTTTTTATTTGGGAACTGTCTGTAAACTATGTACTACGTCTCAGTATGGAGTTAGTAATGTCAACTTTTCCGGTCATTTTTGAGTTTTTTTTTTTTTCATGGTACTATATTTATGTGCAGTTTTGAGATTGCCGTCGTAAGATTGCAGTCCTGAGATTGCCGTCGTAAGATTGCAGTCTTGAGATTGCCATCGTAAGATTGCACAGTCTTGAGATTGCCATCGTAAGATTGCACAGTCTTGAGATTGCCATCGTAACATTGCAGTCTTGAGATTGCCATTGTAAGATTGCCATCTTAAGATTGCAGCCTTGAGTTTGCCATCGTAAGATTGCAGTCTTGAGATTGCTATCGTAATATTGCAGTGTTGAGATTGTTATCGTAAGATTGTAGTCTTGAGATTGCCATCGTAAAATTGCACCGTCTTGAGATTGCCATCGTAAGATTGCAGTTTTGAGATTGCTATCGTAATATTGCAGTCTTGAGATTGCCATCGTAAGATTGCGGTCGTAAGATTGCAGTAGTAAGATTGCCATCGTAATATTGTAGTCTTGGGTTGCCGTCGTAAAATTGCAGTCTTGGGATTACCATCGTAAGATTGCACAGTCTTGAGACTACTATTGTAATATTGTAGTCTTGGGTTGCCATCGTAAGATTGCAGTTTTGAGATTGCCATAATAATAATATTGTAGTCTTGGGTTGCCGTCGTAAGATTGCAGTCTTGAGATAACCATCGTAAGATTGCAGTAATGTACTTTTTAATTTTTCCTCACATTGCTTGAGAAAAGCACTATACACTATACTAATCCTCGGCCGGAACAGGGATTGAAGGACTCGTTCTATCCAGCCTCGTCTACGACTCAACCGTCTACCCCAAACTCGTCCTTAAATTAAATCCCGGACTTCACGACCTCTGCAGTAATGTACTATTTCATCACACTTGCACGTAAACAGTATCTAAACATACAGGTTAACTTGGCCGCAATGCCCGATATAAAACCCTCGACCTTTTTTTTTACCATGAAACCCAAGGTCGGTAAGTAATTTTTTTTTTGATTTATAGCACAGCACACAGGTCATGCAAGTTCAAGCAAAGAGTTTACACGCAATTGAAAAATTGTCTTAAAATATTATTTAAACAGGAATTTCATTGCAATCTCGCTACATGTTACTTAAATACTCAATTAATGTTCTTAATAATCGATTTTAATAGTTTTCTGTATCAAAACGTCTTTTTTTTACACTCCTTCAGGGCTGTATGTATAGCTACGTAAGTATTTGCCCTTAACGTTTCTGAACGAAACATTTGTATAATCTGTGGAGTCCGCCCGTCATCCGCTTAAAAAAAGTTCAAGTAATTCGTAATAATAGTTGTGCTGACTTGTGTATTATAAGTTTTTTCTGCCCTATAATTTTATTTATTTACTCGCAAATGTGATGAAAAACATTGTATGTTTCACGGGCGGTACAGGAATTACGTACCTCGACTCAGAAAGCCCTCAGTCTTCGACTTCGGGCTTCTACTAGAGCCTCGATCGTAATTCCTTACTTACCGACCTTAATACACAATGTACTATTATTCAACCACAAAGATCAATATGTAACGCAAGCGTATTTTTTATCTTAAAGCAGTTAAAGAGTTTTAAACTGTACCTGCGTTTCAGCTAAACTGGTATACAGCAGGATCAAGAACGAAGTTGGAACGCCCTTATTGGTCTTCAGTTTGTTTAAAATTGAAACTATCGCTGGAACGTTTTCCTACAACAAAATCAATATTATCCATAACGTTTAATTAATAATCAAAAACGTCTACTAAACTATTTAATCAATTTAATCATCACCTAATTTAAAACCACCGAATAAGTCATCGCTTTCTTAAACTATAATCATAGGAGACCATAATCTAATGGTAATCCATCCACTTTCGTAAACATTTATTTATTCCGTCTTCATCGAAATTAAAGTCTGATAATTATTATGTCGAACTCACCTTAGTTTTAGCCATAAGCGGTAGACCTTTCAAAAACTCCATCTTAACATTTGGCGAAGCATCATTCGCTATTTTATACAACAAAAGAGGCATTAATTGCACAGAAACCTCTTTCTTAAAATCGACCAGAGACACGACAATTTTCAACGCTTTTAAAACAACATCCTCGTACCACTTCTCTTGTCTACGCTCCATGATGATTCCGAAAAAGAACGGGAGCAGTTCCATTTTCAAAACGTTGTCCACATATTGAAAATAATCCAGCCAGTTTTTTAGTTTTAGCTCGTCATCTTTTATTCTTTCCCACGTCTGATTTATTTTGAAAACAATGGTCAATCTGCAGTCCGTGTACAGTAAATTCTGGAATATTTTATTGGCCTTTAGGTTAGGTGTGTAAAGTCTGGAGTCCTGGTTGGAATTTTGTTGTTTTTCTAGTATTTGTGAGGCAGTCTTTAACGCTGACGCGGTCAGATGGGAAGGCAGGTGCAGCCATTGCAGAGATAGTGCGGTGAATGTGCTGAGAGATAGGGTTGAATAATCGTATTTGGTTATTATGTTGAGGCCTGAAAAAATATTTTTAGTTTTTATTACTTTGTAGTATTCAGAAAAAAAAACATTATAAGGAGCGGCCCCACTGAGAGCTTTCGCGTGTAATGAGCATTTGGCGCGAACATCGAGTGATGTGTATAAATAAATAATAAATAAATATCAGGGGACAATGTCACACTAATTGATCTAGTCCCACACTAAGCTCTAAGCTTGTACTATGAGTACTAGACAACGACATAAATAAGAGAAATATATACTTATATACATACATAGACAACATCCATGACTCAGGAACAAATATTCGCGCTCATCACACCAATAACTGCCTTTACCGGGATTTGGACCCAGGACCGCTAGCTTCGTAGGCAGGGTCACTACCAACTAGGCCAGCGCGTCGTCTATGCTTTGTAACGCTCGGCTCAACGTCCACACCACTCGAATGCTTGCAGTGGGGACGTATTAAAGGAATGTATTAAATGGTAAAAAAAAATGTTAAATAAGAAACGTTCAAATGATTAAAGTTAAAAACAGCTTAATCGCAATCAAAACACGGATCTCGGCAGCATCACATTTTTTTTTCACCAGCAATTACAAAAATAGCAAGTTGAATTGAAGTGGGAGGTTGAGGAAGTCGGAGTTTACTTGTGGGAGGACCTTGTGCAGGGTCGGTCCGGGTTGGTACCACCATCTTATCTCATGCTCTGCATCTGCTCATGGTATTTTGGTCCCAGGCATCTTGGAAGTTGTCAAATGAGTTTTGCTTATGTAAAATCGCAAGCGACAAGTAGTTATTTCGCATGGAGCAGGCACACAATGTACCAGATGGTCAGAGGGCGGAATTTTCATGGCATAAATCAAACTTCAATAGGGTTTGAATGTTAAATTTTATCGACTTTTCCAGCTATCGATAAGTTGAATCTTCTATATTACTGACTTCTAACATTAACCTCTTTGATAAGCGAGTTGCATCGCCATTAAAAGTATATCGCATGGCAGTTAACTGGCATTTCTGCCACTAGTCTTTTTGCAACTGCGAAATGGTTAATCCAAAACGAAAAATATTAAGCAAATGGATAAAGAGGTATCCTTGTCTTTCTTACAACGAAAATAATCCAACAATATAGTGTTCTACATGTAAGGTTTATTTAAATCAACATAAAACAAATTGCGTACGAGTAAAACACATTGACATAAGTTTAAAATGGTAAAGGACGATAATAGTTTTTATCTGGATTTGATTATATTTCTAGTTTCTTGCAATATCCATTGCAATAATCCACAATTCCGTTTTTTTTAAATATATATTTGTTGTTCATAACCATTTGATAACTATTTTTTTTTATAAATACCTACATAAAGATACATACATACCTTCTTCACGCTTGTAATCCCAGAGTGGGGTAGGCAGAGCTACAGAATTATCTACAACTTTAAAAACTTGTTGATAATTCTGTAACCACATTCTGAACAAATAGGCTAAGAGATGTTTACCAGCGTATTAGTGACAGGTTGCAAGCCCATCGCCTAACAGTACTACAAGCCTGTATTCCCTTAGTCGCCTCTTAAGACATTCACGGGATGACATGGAGTGGCACTATTCTAACCCGGCAACCAAACCGGAAAAGATAAAGATAAGATACACTTCGCAAATATAACTTATCGATAGACGATAAAATTCAACGTTCCAACTCTAGACGATGCGCTGGCCTAGTTGGTAGTGACCCTGCCTACGAAGCTAGCGGTCCTGGGTTCAAATCCCGGTAAGGGCAGATATTTGTGTGATGAGCGCGAATATTTGTTCCTGAGTCATGGATGTTTACTATGTATTTAAGCATATATTTCTCTATATAAGTATTTATATCGTTGTCTAGTACCCATAATACAAGCCTAGAGCTTAAATTGGGACTAGGTCAATTGGTGTGACATTGTCCCCAGATATAAAAAAAAAAAAAACTCTGTTGAAGTTTGATTTTTGCCATGGAAATTCCTCCCTCTGCTGATGATAAGTAGACTCCTACTAAAAAACTTACACAGATTGAACAGTTCGTGAAGATGTAACGCCGAGCTGTGAGTGAGGTTGTCGGCCAGTATGGAGACCGTCAGCCCGGCCGCCGCCCTGAGCTCTGCTGCGTCCACGGAGAACCCCCGCTCTATCAGGGTGTAGCATGCGCGCGGGTCACGGCTACCAACATACCGTCCAAAACCATCTTCAAACAAATCGAGCTGCTAGGCTTTCGGTCAGTATAAGAGATTAAAGATTTCCTTATCACCAAATGTTACTACACAATTAATACATAATTTAGAAGATAAACTATTATAATTGACATTATTAAATTGAACATATTATAAAACTATAATACTAACATTAAAAAATAATCAGGCAAATATATAATACAGTTAATTTCGAGGTGGTTACAGAATTATCCAGATGTTTTAAGACTTGTTGGTAATTCTTTAGCTCTGCCTACCCCACTCTGGGAATGTAGGCGTGAGTTTGTGTGCGTGTGTGTGTGTGTGTCAAAAATGGGTATACAAATATTGGGGGAAAATAATTTTGGCTAGTTTACCAGCGGCAACTGACCGTGTGGCAAATCTTGGAACAAGCCAAAGCTAAGTGAACATGTTTCGGCTGAAATGGTTCAAAAATTCAAAATTCAAAATATTTATTCAGTAAATTGGCCACATGCGGGCTCTTTTACACGTCGGTAATGTACAGTGAATCTACCAGCGCTTCGGACAAGACCATAATTGCGGAGAAGAAGCGCCGCAAGAAACTCCAGGTGATGTGATGATGTGCCTACCCATGCCTGACGAGCTCGTTGGACATCCGGGCCAGCAGCGGCAGTAGCGCCATGGTGTGCTGGTGGCGCTGGCGGTAGATCGAAGAGTCCGTCACCGCGGAGTACGCAGCGAAGGCGCGTTCCACCAACTCCGGGTTATTGATCTAAATGATATCATTTTATAGTTTTTAGGGTTCAGAGGGCTATGGAGAGGGCTATGCTCGGGGTTTCTCTGCGTGATAGAATCAGAAATGATGATATCCGCAGGAGAACTAAGGTTGCCGACATAGCCCGAAGAATAGCTAAACTGAAGTGGCAGTGGGCGGGGCACATCGCACGCAGGACTGATCGCCGATGGGGTCAGAAGGTTCTTGAGTGGCGTCCGCGGACCGGGAGACGAGCTGTAGGTAGGCCTCCAACAAGATGGAGTGACGACCTTGTAAGGATCGCGAGAACGCGGTGGATGCGAAAAGCACAAGACCGGTCTGAGTGGAGAGCGTTGGGGGAGGCCTATGTCCAGCAGTGGAAGTCTTTCGGCTGACATGATGATGATGATGATGAGGGTTCCGACCAAAAAATTAAAAACGGAACCCTTATAGGATCTGACGTCTGTCTGTCCGTCTGTCAGTCTGACACTGCCAATTTACTCTGAAACTACTGGACCGATTGAGTTGGATTGGTCAATTTTCATATGTGTACCAAAACACATATGAAAATTGATGACCCAAACACAGACGTGCAAAGGAAATACATTTTTTTAAATAAGGGTAATTTTCAGGGGACATATTAGGAAATTAAAAAAAAAGTTTTGCGACCCTTACCGTGTCAAATGAAAGGGCTCGTTATGAGGATCTCAAATATATTTTTGTTAGTATTGCAAAATAAATAGTTTTGATTTTATTCATGAAAGAAGACAAAAATTGACCATTCCCCCGCCCTGATCTCCGAAGCTGCTGAGCCTAAAATTTTGAAAAAAATACAATATATCCATTGCTTGTAGATTACAGGAAAACCTAAAATAATTCAATAAACAAAATAAAATATTAAAAATAATACGTATGTATGCAACCCTCTCCACGAAATTTCAACTCGCACTTGACCGGTATTTTTGTAAAGTCTCACCAGCGATTAATGTCACAAGCATTTTTCTCAAATTCTTCATATGGCAACAATTTTACCTATTAAATAAGCTATCACATTATAAGTATCTATCTAGTCTAATTCTATGGAACTTGCTAACTATGTAAACAAACCGCCATATTGAAATTGTCTCTGAATGATGAATTTACTAGTGATGGGCAATACTCCTTTACTTATGTCAAACCATATCAAATAATAAAATATCGAAAGTAAAAAACAAGAAGTTGCATATTTCTAATTTGTTTAATCACGATCTGAAGAAAAATCGGTACTTGAAGATGATATATCACCAGTATTTATTACAAAAGGTGCCGTTATATCATCTGTGAGTGTGATCAGCGTGAGTTAGGTTATGTGTAGGGGCCTTAATATATCGCCAACTTTAGCCACAACACTACCCATCATAGACCATTGTAGAATTAAAAAGAAACAAAAACGTCATTCCATCAGGTCCTAATAACCTAACTTATGAAACCATTTAAACTTTTAATGAAATATCCAAGATAGAGATATATTTGGTGATTTTGTATTTTACAGTAACGACCGTTTCAATAGTTTATGGTTTCAATGGTGTTTGATAAGGTGGTGTGAAAATTCAGGGAGAAATAGTGACAAAACAAAGTTAAGTATTTTGTTTACATAGTTAGCAAGTTCCATAGAAATACACTATAGTCGCTATGAATTGCGTGTTCCTAGCTTGGGATATTTTGAATTTGCCGCCTTTGTTTTGTCACCAGTCACTGGTTGGACTCTAATTTATTGTAGGAAGACGGTCACTGCTTTACAATAACGCTGTACATTTAAAATCCATACTAATATTATAATAGTGGAAATAACTTTGCCCATAGCGATGGTAACGTTGCGTTTTTATCATGACTTGAACAAACCCAAACTCTGAGAACTAGCAACATTCTCGAGTAATTTTAGAGGCTGGTAACTGCATTGACGTTTGGTGTCTAATTTTGAATTAGGGTTGTCAGCCTTAGATTTTCTACTGGATTGTTGGGAAATAAAGTAAACATCAGAGTTCATTACTTTATTTCATTTTAGATAAATGTATGAAAGTATTTACTGAACCAACGTTTTGTAAGAATTTAGGATTCAGGAAGAATAGTAAATGGTTGCTTTCTCAATCACCGGTTTTATTGTTTTACAAATCAGTAATACCAAAGTTAGAAAGTAAGTCGTTTCAGGGTAAATTCTGGTGTAAATATTGTGGGAGAATTTCTTCATTTGAGGGTGCTCCAGGGTGCTCCCGTGGTTGTGTCCTTGAGCCATCTTGGCTAGATCGTGCATATAACAGGCATCCCAAGATGTGTGTACAAAGAAGCTTGATTCATCTTGTGCAGGACGGAGGTCCTTATTTTGATAGAAGTCTCCTGTGGCTTATGTGGCAAAGTAGCAGCAGATTCAAAAGTTATTTTGTGGCAGTAACAAAATCGTGAGTATTTATTTTGTTGGAATAATACATGTGCACCATGTAACCAAGTTTCTTAACCTCGTGGTTAACTTTCAGATGTTCAAACCCTAAGAGAGGGTTGTTTATGCCGGGACGGAGGGAAAGTCAGCGTTTGAGATAATCTCTATTGGATGGTCTCCGGTAAGCATCTTTTGATCTGCTTTACTCTGCTCTCCGCTTAATTTCTGCCATGTGCATAACCTAATCGAAGCAATTTGGTTATTTCCAGCTGGATGGGATATTTAGAAATTTAGGGAAATTTAGAAATCTAGAAAATAGAAACTTAGGAATAAATTAAGAAATTTAGACAATTGAAATTTAGGGAAATTTAGAAATTTAGGAAGACAATTTTGATAATACAAATTTGGGAATAAATTTAGAAATCTAAAAAAGTCAAATTTAGATAATTCAGATTTAGAAAGTATACAATGATAATTTAGAATGCAGATAATTTAGATTTAGATTTCATACAGTTGTGTGCTGATAGTAATTTTGATATCATCACATCTGTTAAGTTTGTGTTTGCTTTCCTTTTCTTCAGACCTTTGAAAGCACATGTTTAGTAAATTTCACTTTGCACAAGAGATTTAGTCTGTGAATGACGAAGCTAAGGGTTGCTAATTTTGTGTAATTTAGTAGTGCGGGCTAGGACATTTTACCAGCCGCCTTTTGTTTGTGTAGCAAGACCTTGACTATTTTCTTCTTTATCCTTCTGCAACGAACTGCTTAGAGCTCTTCAATGTTAGGGGATCTTACTGCTTGCGCCGCCTGAACCTTATATCTTTGCGCGCTTACTGTGCGGCTTGCACTAAGGAGTCTGCATAGAGTCGACGCCCAGAGCATCGCGTTTCAACTCACACTGCCCTGATCCTGTCTGCAGCTAGACAGCCCTTTGCAGTAAGGTTACTTCAGATTGAGGTCTGTGAATTAATTATTTAATTAAACTTTAGGGAATTAGGATGTAAAGTAAAATTGGATATTGGAATTGATTGGGCATTAGGTTCCTTAGGGACTAACCAACTTTAGCATAGATAATTGTGAACCTATCATAAGAACCATAGTGTTTAAGCACGACCCATGCTTTTGCTGAGCTTTTAATGTTTATAATGTCTGGTCGCTTCAAAACCAAGGTTTGCAATTAAATTAAGTATATCTATACATGTTACAGAAAGAGTAGGAATAAAGATTGTGTTCAACTTACTAATTCGTTTCCTTTAGCTCCATGATATAAACCCACTCTTTGTCCAAAGGTCAAGCCGGACATTATTTTTTTTTTTAGTTTGGTTTAAGATTTAGTACATTTCGTTTACGACGTGTTCCTTCTATTGGCCGGGTCAGGAAGGCATGTCGCACGATAAATGACTTCTACGAGAATGGAGTCGCGGGCAATAGCTGGTGATTATGTAAAATCTAAACCTTTATAGAAAACCTAATAGGTATACAATACAGGTGTTCGTAGTGTTCGTACATTGTGCCACCGACCATCAGTTGGCTGCAGAGGCAGTTGATGCATACAAAGGCAGCACCTGGCTGTTGTGTGCCTTTTGGTAACTGTCGCAGGCACCAGCAGATTCTGCATACAGCAGTTCCAGGCTGTTCTGTACCTGTTGGCAGCTGATGCAGGCCAGCAGCAGGTCTGCCTGCGCCGAGGTGGCGGGCAGGCTAAGCAGCAGCTGCCAGGGCCGTGTCGAGCAGTGCCGCTGGGGGTTGCTCGTAAGCCACAGGAACACTGGTCGTAAGAGCTCCAGGCTGTTCGATGACACGCTGTAACAAGCAAATACTATGTCATATTAACCTACAATCTGTTATGTGGAACTTCATCCATGGAATGCAAAATTTGATTTAGCCTGATGATTAAGACTGCGCCGAGCGTACGCCGGATGTACAGTTGCGCCTTCAATACTGTTATTGAGTTTTCTAATAAACTAAAATTATCTCACACATAGTCCGGATGAGTACACAGCGCATGCATCTGCGTAAGGACATCATCCTCTGCATCTTTATTCTTCTCCATCACAGTAATGAAGGGATGCTGCGGAGACCGCAGGTTGAACTGGCAGCGGTACGGCTGCCCTGGAACCAGGCGGGAGCGCAAGTCCAGGATCAGGAGCCCCGCCATGGTGGAGATTATTGCTGAGTAGTTACTGAGGCAAACAAATAAGTATGATAACTTCCGGGTCATTCTACTTTTCGATACCTAAAATAGAAATCATAATTTAAAATCCATTATAAAAAATCGTAGATATCTTGAGATAATTTCACAGCAGTCCCACATTAATTTTCAACCAGATCTCACGTTATATTGTAAATTTACCCACTATTTTTGTCATTTTTGTATATAAAACACGAATTTGCTGCTCAAATTACCACTTCGTTACCAGTCTCAGCGTCCCTTTACGAATAACGACCACTGCGTTACTATTATTGCCTTTTTTTACACAGCCCAACCCAATTTAGAAATAAAAAATATTCAAGTATGTCGATCAGAATCCGAATATTGTGTGCATTTTTAAGATTATCTAGTTTTGTTGAAAATTATGACTCCGAATTTACGTTCACGTTAAGGGACGTTTTATTAGGCATCGAAAAGTAGAATGGCCGTTCCACAATTGAAGAAATGGGTAAGTGATCTACATTCATACATACATAACTTCACGCCTGTAATCCCAGAGTGGGGTAGGCAGAGCTACCGAATTATCCACAACTTTAAAAACTTGATAATTTCTGTAACCACATTCTGCACAAATAGGCTAAGATGTTTACCAGCGTATTAGTGACAGGTTGCAAGCCCATCGCCTAACAGTACTACAAGCCTTTATTCCCTTAGTATTAAAGTTACCCTTTCCAGCACTCAAAACTTACTTGAAAAATTCGTTAATGTCTAAAGCGTATTATAGGATCGAGGACTATATAATAGACACAAATGCTTGGCCTAAACCCGAAACTTAATCAATAATATTTTTTTTATTTTTTTTTCAAATTCAAAAGCTTTATCTTGTCTGGGGGACACCGTTGATGTAGGAAAACATATCAATCTTATGTGGTCATCTTGCACCGTCTTATATACACATACGTAGGAGTTCTTTTTTCCTTTTCTCTCTTTCTATCTTAAGATTTTGGTGTGTTTTCCTGCGGAAACTACGCAGGATATTTGAAATATTTTTTAATTTGCTATTTATAGATTTATATACAGGGTTGGGCAGATTAAGTGTCCTAGTTGTCTATGGCTTTTTTACTTAAATATAACTAAACTTCTTATTCACTTCGTATTATTTTTTTGTTGACAATTTAACCTTCTTTATGATTTCTACACGTCAGCTTGATATATTTTGTTTTTATATTGTTTTCAACAATGGACGCGAAACGCCAGCTCGTGTGCGATTAGTACCAGAAAAAATACCGACCGTGTGAGATATTGAAGACGCTGAAACATTTAAATATCAATATAAGGTTTAATTCCATTATTCAAAACGGGTAGTACTTCTGACCCCACTAACTTTAGACCGATCTCCATACTACCCACTTTCAGTAAAATCTTTGAGAAATTAATTTTATCACAATTAATGGAACATTTTCAATATAATAATTTATTACACGACAAACAATTTGGTTTTACTCGGGGTCGCTCGACAACCGAAGCTGGTGTTGAGTTAATTAAACATATTTTTGAAGCCTGGGAGGGGTCACATGATGCCTTAGGTATTTTCTGTGATTTGTCCAAGGCCTTCGATTGCGTTAACCATGACACATTGGTCAGGAAGCTACACCATTATGGAGTTAGAAGTACTGCGCTAAACTTAATAAAAACGTACTTATACGGGAGAATACAAAGGGTAGACGTGAATGGAAAACGATCACCTGGGTCTTTGGTCAAAATGGGCGTACCACAGGGCTCAATTTTGGGTCCTTTTTTATTCCTCATTTACATAAATGATTTACCATACCTTATAAAGGACAAACATGATATATTGTTTGCTGATGATACCTCACTCGTATTTAAAGTCAAACGACAACAGGAGTTTAATATCGATGTAAACAATGCTATATCAAAAGTAGTAGATTGGTTCAGTGTTAATAATTTATTACTGAATGAGAAAAAGACTAAATGTATTAAATTTATGACTACAAATGTGAAAAATAGACAAACTACTGTAACTATAAAAAATGATAGATTAGACCTAGTTAATGATACAGTATTTCTTGGAATAACGTTAGACTCCAAACTCCAATGGGGTCCTCATCTGGCTAAATTAGCGAATAGACTAAGTTCTGCAGTTTTTGCAGTTAATAAAATTCGGAATATAATAGACTTGAAAACCGCTCGATTAGTTTATTTTAGTTACTTCCATAGTATTATGTCATATGGTATTTTACTATGGGGTAGTGGTGCTGATGTAAACAGCATCTTTGTTCTACAGAAGAGGGCTATTCGTGCTGTTTACAAGATGGGTCATAGAGACTCGCTTAGAGATAAATTCAAAGAAACGAATATATTAACCGTATACAGTCAATATATTTATGAAAATATTATGCATGTTCATAAACACATCGGTAGTTTTAGAAAGAACTGTGACATACTAATGTCATGTGAAATGTTAATACCAGAAATAAACATAAGCTCGCAGTGCCCTTTACACGGCTTCACAAAATAAAAAACTCTTTCATGGGTAATTGTATAAGGTTCTATAATAAGCTCCCAAGTAGTGTTACTCATTTAACAATAAATAAATTTAAGAGTAACGTTAAACGTCAATTAATTTCTAAAGCATATTATAGTATTAAAGATTATATGAATGATGACAATGCTTGGGACTGAATTATTTGTATTACAATTATTAATGACCGTGGAGACTATATACATCTCCTTGTATGCTTATTATTTTAATTTGACATCTGGAGACTCTTTACATCTCCAAAATTGACCGTGGAGACTTTCTACATCTCCTTTTTTTTTTTTTTTGTATAATTAATTACCTACTTACCTATATTTAATTTTAATTTGACATTTGGAGACTTTACATCTCCGGAATTGTATTATTATTTTAACTTGACATTTTTATTAATTTAAATATTATTACTACTGGGACCTGTACATCCCTGTGACATTTAAATTAGATAGCTTAAGTTTAGTATTGTAATAAGTTATTTATTTAAAAAAAATGGCTTACTGTTGAGTTTCTTGCGGCGCTTCTTCTCAACAATGGTCTCTTGAAGCGCTGGTAGATTCAGACTTGTAAAAGTGCCTACAGGGCCTACTTACAGAATAAATGATTTGATTTGTTTATATCGCGGACCGTCAAGCGATTCAAAGAAACGGGATTTTCACAAATCGGGCCCAAACCTGGGAGAAAGCCATCTGTTCGCACCAAAAACATCATTAAAAATATTCGTGAACGTATTAGACGAAATCCAGCTCGAAGTGCAAGCAAACTTGCTAAAGATTTGAAAATATCCCGTCGAACAATGAGTCGTATTTTAAAATATGATCTTGGGCTAAAGGCCTACAAAAAACAAAAAAAATCATGGCTTAACAGATGTCCAGAAAAAATCTAGAGTGAAAAAATGTAGGGAATTGCTAGCTTGGCAGGACGGCGATGATATTCTTTTTTCCGATGAAAAGATGTTCCAGTTACAAGACAGTCACAACCAACAAAACGATCGTGTCTATGGTGCTTCATTGAAGGATATTCCTGTGGACAAATTAGCCGTACAACGGTTCCAGAGTGCATCAGCTGTCATGGTATGGCGTGCGATATCGCCTAGAGGCAAGTTACCGCTGCTGTTTATCGATCGAGGTGTCAAAATTAACCAAGACTATTACATCCAGAACATGTTACAGGCTCATTTGCTAGAAAATGCTCAAAAATTATATGGAAACGACTATTACTGCTTCCAACAAGATAGTGCCCCATCTCACAAAGCTAAACGCACTCAAGACTGGTGTAGAACAAATTTGACAGATTTTATACCTTGGCAAGAATGGCCTGCATCATCGCCGGATTTGAATGCTTTGGACTTTTCGATATGGGGTTACATGCTGAGCAAGATTGGGAGCACACAGGGCATGAATCTAAACTCATTCAAGCATCGATTAGTCAAGATATGGGATGAAATACCAGACGAGGTACGAGGGTAGGTCCAAAAGTTCGCGGAATGGAGGGCTAAATAATTAAATAAAAAGAAGTTACTATTTTTCCTTTTCAATATAATCTCCCTTAAGGTTAATACATTTGTTAGATCGGGATATTAATTTTTCTAAACCCACATAAAAATAATTTTCTTCTTTGCTGTCAAAATGAGCCAAAATTGCGTCCTTTAATTCATCATCGGTGTGAAATTTTCTTCCCCGCAACTCTTTCTTCAAATTTGGGAATAAATAATAATCACTGGGGGCCAGGTCCGGGCTGTAGGGGGGATGAACCAATTCTTCGAAGCCACATTTGTTCAGGGCAGCCATCGCAATACGACTCTTGTGAACTGGAGCATTATGCTGAAGTAACAGCACACCCTTAGCCAGCTTTCCTCGCCTTTTTCCTTTGATAGCTTCCCGCAACTGCTCCAGTAGCCTACAGTAGTACTCTCCAGTAATTGTGACACCTTTGTTTTTGTAGTCGATCATCAAAATTCCTTGGCAGTCCCAGAAAATCGTAGCCATCAACTTTCCGGCCGATTCTGACACCTTAAATTTCTTAGGTGGGGGGGTACCCTTCTTGTGCCATTGCATCGACTCCTGTTTAGACTCAGGTTCAAAATGATGAACCCAAGTTTCATCTCCAGTAACAATTCGCTTCAAAATCGACGTACTTTCTTCTCCACACCGTTCAAAAAAACTGCTACACGCGTCGATTCGCTGCTGTCGCTGATGCGGCGTAAGCATTCTCGGCACCCATCTTGCACTTACTTTAGTCATGCCGAGGTGTTCATGTAGAATCCGCAAAATAGTGGTTTCAGATACTCCAACTAATGCAGATATCTGTTTCTTCTTCAGGCGAGCATCTTCTAATACTAATTTTTCAACTTTTCCGACGGTATCTGATGTGGTGACCTCGACAGGCCGTCCTGGGCGAGGGTCGTCTTTAATGGACTCTCTGCCAATTTTAAAAATACCGTGCCATTTGTAAATCATTGTTTTTCCAGGGCAATGATCACCGTAAACTGCTGACATCTCACTCATGATGGTCTGAGGAGTTTTTCCTTGCTTAGTCAGGAACTTGATGACGGCTCGATAAACTAAGTGCGTTCCATTTTGAAATTTCGAGCATCTCAAAACTTTTTGAGTGACCTACGTAATCAGTTACTTTCAACTTTCTTTCCATTTCGGACGATATTGATAACTAACCTTCTTTCTCAAATGCCTGCTTACCAATTTGAAGAATACGCAGATATCATTTATTGTTACGGATTCTGCGATGGAGAAGCGGCTGCAGCTAGAAGGGAATACCAACGTCGTTACCCTAACCGCCATTTACCTCGCGCAAGCGTGTTTGGTTCATCGTACCTTCGTACCGTCTTATTCGGGAAAGAGGATCAGTTCAACGCCGCCAAGCTGACGCTGGAAGACCTCGACATGATACTGCTCAAGATGAAGAAATCCTTCAGTGTTTCCGGGCAGACGGCACTACTTCGACGTAACGTTTACTTTGAGATAAACGGTGGTTAGGGTAACGACGTTGGTATTCCCTTCTAGCTGCAGCCGCGCCGCGTCTCCATCGCAGTTTTTAAAAAGCAAATTTATTTGAAAATAAAACACCATTAGCTGAATTTAAAAAGGAGAACGATGTTCTATTAATTTTACTACATCACTTCCCGCGTTTTTCGGTTAAAAATGGAACGCACTTTATGTTTTTAAAAAGCAAATTTAAAAGAACACGATTAGCTGAATTTAAAAACGATAACGATCCCGCGTTTTTTGGTTGAACCGACGGAACTTAACCGCGAACATTTCTGAAATTATTATTACTTGTACATTTTTAAATGAAAATTAATTTTAAAATGTCATAAATTGTACCTTTTTAGAAAGCTTATGAATTGAGCAAACTATTCCTGTCATTTGTACGCGAAGTGTCGTACTTTTTTTTCAGTTAATATGCTTTAAAATGTTACAAAATTTGGAAAATAATTACTAGAACTTTTAACTTCAAATCCTTTTATTTGCAAAACTTTGCATTTCTTTGGCATTTTTTATTATTTTTCGTAATCAGTAATTCATTGGCTTTTTGAAAAATGCTTTTTTTTTTATTTCTAAATGAAGAAGTTTTTACACAATTACTAGTTTTAGGTCGAAAGGCGGGTATTTTTAATAAATTCTAAAAACGTGAATAACTCGGTAACCAATGAGTTTGGACCCCTGGTTGACTGGACTTAAATCGTTACAAATGAGCTGTAGAATAACCCCTTTCAAGGAATACGGCGAATTTCCAGTCACCCTGTATATATATAAAATTCTAAACTGATTGATGGTATATCTACGCACAGCCCCAACCGCTGGACCTAGAGACTTAAAATTTTGTACATAGATACCTTATATAGAGGAGAGATCCACAAAGGAAGGATTCCACCTCTAAGGGGGTAAAATAGGGGAAAATCATTTGTTTGAGTCCCTCAGTTTTGAAGTTGGATGCTTCAAATTTTGTGTTAAGATTGGCGATTGAAAATTATTGTATAAGTGTCTCAGCGTTTTTCTCGAAGGGATGAAAAGGGGTGAAACTGACTAACTGACCGATCGCCGCATAGCCTAAACTGCTGGACCTAAGCACTTGAAATTTTGCACATAGATACGTCATACAGTCTAATGATCTACTAAGGAAGGATATTTGGAAATTCGACCCCTAACTGCCGCACTCAGAGACGTCAATCAAATTTAATGCTTGTTAAGTGACGTGTTGTCTTATTCTATTGCTATAGCAAAGAATGTGACAGCAGCAACTTTAATCAATCATTAAGTTTAATTGACGTCTCTGAGTGCGGCAGTTAGGGGGTAAAATAGGGGAAAAAAGAAGTTGGTCAGTTTGAACAATACTCAAGAAGTAGAAAATCTATACATTGATACATATACTGCTGTAGAAAGAAAATCCATACTAATACTATAAATGAAAAGTTATTTTGTCTGTCTGTTTCCTATGCTTTCACAGATAAAAAGTTTAATTAATTAGATTAAATTTATACTTTGTATCTCGAAAATTATAGCCTAAGGACGTGAGATTGGGGAGAGTAGTTTGTATGAGAATTTGGTCATTTATGTTTGGGAGTACGGCCATTTATAATGTTAGATACATTAAAATTGGTATTAAGACTCATAATATGGAAATATGATGGACATTAAACTCATTAAGAGCCATCAAACTATCATGGGAGGGATGGTGCTTTTAGATGGCGAATTAACACGTTCAGTACGGCATCGGGTTGAAAGTAACCGATGGTAAGTAACCAGCTAAAAGTTAAATAAATAGGCTGCCGTACTGAACGTGTTAAAAGACGGATTCTCATCTTCCTGTGATAACTAGGGGCACACCGATGTATATAATACATGTACCAAAAAATATCTGACTACAAACATACCAGCGACTACACAATGATACACAGTCGGGCCAATATACGGTAGCTCAACTAAAAATTGACGAAGAACGTATTCCAAGAGATAATTGTAATTGAAATTGAAATCATTTATAATTTTGATCCATTATTAAACCAGAAAAAGTAAATAAGAAATAAAAATTACAATTAAGTGCATGTGCACTCTGGTAAGGGCATTCCTGGCTGCTGGCAACAACGGCCATGACGCTACTCGTATTAGGACTGCCATGTACACGAGACATCAAGGAGGTAGCCCCTTTTACGAATAACTGCGTAGAACCCATTGGTATGCGCCTTCGCAAACATACTGGATGCACTACAATATTGTGGCAGCCCCATTAGCATCCTGAAAGCGTTGTTGTATCGCACCCTAAACATATTTAGGGTTCTCTGTGTGAATGTTTACACTAAACTAAACCGCGAATTTTGTAATATTGTACAAAACACAGGTGATCTAAAAAATAATGTGTACCACGATCTACAAAACAATATAAACAATAGAGATGGCAGTATTAGCACCCTCAAATAATATTTTCAGGTGAATAAATGAATAAAATATGTCTCATGGTCAGGTAGGCCATGTTGTGGAGTATCTCTCGGTAGACAATGACAAAGACACAGAGCAAGTCACTTCGTATCCCTACAGTTCCTGAACTCTTTGGAGCTATCGAGAGTACCCTCCCATAAGTTCATGCTTAAAGTTTGGTGCCCTGATGCGTAATTTTGATTACGTAAAGGCACACGGTTGCATATTATAGACCTACCTAGATCGGAATATCGTTAGGGAAATAAAAGAGAATTCCTAAAGGAGTTTGTTTTTTAATTCCCCGCATTCCTATAAAGTGCAATTCCCTCCATAAACAGCTTTAGTCAGGACCATAAACAAAGCGCAAGGACAAACTCTAAAAGTAGCAGTGTACCATTTAGAAGCAAACTATCCCATGGGCAACTGTATCTAGCAACGAAATCTACAAACTTTAGTGAAAGATGGCTTAATAGAAAAAAAAACTAAAGTAAAATGTATTAACCTAAAAATGTAAAACTAAATGTATTTAAATTAAAATTAAAATAAGCTATTTAAATTAAAATAAAAGTACTCAAATTAAAATAAAACTACCTTAATGTTATCCAATTCAACTTCTGTTTAAAAGATAATTTTGGCCAGGGAGGACATCAAACTATAAAATTTACCTGCAATGAAAGAGTTCTACACGGACGAAGTCGAGGGCAACGGGTAGTTATTATTAAATTTGCATAAAAAAAAGAGTTATCACTTTATGTGATGAATATTTTAAAAAGTTATAAAACTAACACCTATGAAAAATAACAGAACAGTTTGAATCATGCTTACTGTGCACTTGGTAAAAGAGTGACCACAGTCGACATCGTGTGCGCTATCTCCAAAACCCGCAACTCCACCAACGCCAGAAGCCCCTGACACGCCGTCAGGCTAACAAGGCTCTGCTTCGAGGAACATTTATCTCTCAAAAACTTCAATTCTTCATTCTCCAAAACGAACTTCTGACGTTCAGCAGGTTTGAACTTCGATTTAATGGCACTGATCAACTTATCAACAGCGTTTACTATCAACACGCTGTTGTTCGTGTTCAACTTGTATTCTATTTCGTCCATTGTAGTTGGATAAAGTAATTTTTATTAAGGAAATTGAAAAATATGCTTCATTCGCGAGTTTGCCGGGACATCACACACACAGCTGTAGATGACAGTGACAGCACTTTTCACTTTCAGTCATAGTTAAAAACTCTGAATCCTGATTTTTAGTCATGCCGACAAAAATGCGTTGTGCGTTTTAAGGTGTGCCTCAAACACTATTTTGAAACGTCAACCACCTCTGAACCAACTCACTCCATTAAAACCTGACCAAATACAAAATTAGGATAGAACCATTACATTTTCAAATAACTCCGTACCAGTATATTTTATTTGGTTTTTAGTGTTATAAGTTTGGGTGTGTTATTAGATACTTGTTGTGTTGTGTTATTATCTTACCAAAAACCTTACAATTTAAGGCGGAAATGGCTGCTCCACCACGAGAAACTATTCAGAAACAAATTCAGCAAGACTGGGCTAACAGAGAATACATTGAAGTAATTACCGGAAGCATTAAAAAGATAACAGATTTCCTCAACTCTTTCGGTAAGTGAAAGCGAACAAATAGGCTGCCTATGCTTAATTAATGTTTAAAGATAGGTAATAAGAATTTAAGTTGTCAACTAATTGGGCTGTCTCCTTGCAGATATGTCTTGCAGATCCCGCCTAGCCACTTTGAACGAAAAGTTAACATCATTGGAAAGGAAGATTGACTATTTGGAAGCCTGTGTAAGTTTAAATACAGTTAATATTTCAATATTGTTTCTTTTCTCTTCCCTTCGTGAAGTTCATGATAATTATGGAATCACAACCATGTTTTTTTTTGACATAGGTAGATGAGTCATTAACCTTCTCTAGTTTGGATAAATTGAAAATTAAATAACTCTATTACAGATTTACATCTGATACATTTAGGTACGTCAAACAAACGATGTACACAGCAGCTTTTACTGCAATATTTTCAAGTGGTTTTTTGTTTATTTTACTTAAAATATAGTTACTTAGATTTTTTGATTAACAATCAGTATGTAAAGGCTTGTAGTACTGTTAGGCGATGGGCTTGCAACCTGTCACTAATATGCTGGTAAACATCTTGGCCTATTTGTGCAAAATGTGGTTACTGAATTATCAACAAGTTTTTAAAGTTGTAGGTAATTCTGTAGCTCTGCCTACCCCACTGGGATTACAGGCGTGAAGGTATGTATGTATGTATGTAATCAGTATTTATAAATTTTCCATTGTGGAGTGTATTTAATAATGATGAACATAAATTTAGTGATAATAGTGTGAAGAAAAACCCTTAACATATTAGCTGCAACATACTGCCATAACGCCAAAGAAGTTGGCTAACAGCCATAACAGTATAAGCATTTTAAATCTAACATTGTCACCAATAGAGTAAAGAATTCTTTGACTTACTTCGATTATTGCGGAATAGGCTACATGCTTCTCTCATAAATTATTGCAAAGATTATAAATAACTTTCAACAGTGATGATTTTAGTGGATTGCCTTTGTTTGGCACATAAACGTTTCCCTAACTGATTCATTTCCCAAAAATAGCATACAAGCAAATGGTTTTCTTCCGAAACTGTAAATATTCTAAGATTTTTATAAAACTAACCTTACTTAACCTACAAGAAACACATTTATACACAGTTCATAATAAATATTTTCTTATTCTTATTCTTATTCTTAGATAGTCCTGAAATAAGTCATGAGATATTTACAGTTTCGGAAAAAAAGCGTTTGCTCATGTGATATGTTTGGGAAATGAATCAATTTGGGAAATGTTTTTGTGCCAAATGAAAGGATACCGATTTTAGTATTAATATGAATATGATTAAACATATATTTTTTTTCCAATTCCAGGTGACAAAAGGAGAAACTTTAACATAGTTTAACCACCACTAATTTTATAATTATCATTATACATAAGTTAAATTGTTCTAATGTCTGATTTTTATACCCACAGAAAAAATGTAAACAAAGTTACGTCACTGTCAAAGTGACATTTCAGGGGATCTTAAAGTTTGGACAGGCAAGAAATATAATATTACGTTATCATTTTGCTGTATAGATATTTTATAGAAAGTCGATTTCTTTTAAATGTGGTAAGTATAAAAACTTGGAATACCGCAAATGTTTTTCGTTAACGGCAACACCTTTGTTTACATTTTTTCTGTGGGAATAAAAATCAGACCTTAGATGTAGAAATAACATTAACTCATTCACCATTATGGTGTTATTGTCTATCAAGGTATTTTTATCCACAAAAAGCGTGCTCATCTATACAAAGTGACATTACATAGTTGCAAGGGAAACTGAACGACATACCTTTTTAGTTATTAATCACATTGTGACAAGAGCGAAAAAGGGACTTTCAGTTTCACTAACTGTACGTAAAAAATTGCCATGTTGAATTTGTGGGTTGAAACACTTTAAAATGTAGATATAAGCTTAGCAAATAGTTGTCCCAGGTTCAATATTATGGTAAAGACAAATACTTATGTAATGAACACAACTATACCGAGTGGGATGTTTTTTAAGCATTTAAGTACTATTTAATATAAGTATGTAAATTTTTATATAGTTCCCATAGCACAAGCCTAGAGCTTAATTATGTGGCTGGCCGTTGTTTCGGAGAAGGCCTACGTGGACATCTGTTCGATGATATAATAATGATGATAAAATATGTGATGGTCCAGTAAAATCAATTTTTAATTATGAATTGTCATGAATACTTAGTGGTTACATTAACATACTGTGCAGCGCCGGATTAGCCACGTAGCAAGCGTAGCAAATGCTACGGCCCCGCGCATTGGGTGGCTCCGGACACCCACATCTCCTTTACATATATTTCTACCAGTCATGTTTTATTTAGCACCATACACGTAAGAAATATACCTAAAACAAACCAAAGGTCTCTTTGTACATAGAATTTGCTACGGGCCCACGCCGGCTTGGAAACAGCATACCTAATGCATGCTTGAGTTAGATAGTCTCATTGGTGGGAAATAATATTATAAACCCATTTAATGGACCCGATTCTACAGTGGCCTCTAAACTTCCTAATTTTATTTAGGTGTCGCTAAAACACTTCTATTCTATGAGCAGCTGTCATAATCAAATGACAGCGCCATGACAGCGCTAATTTGAATCTGACGCTTCTTATTTTAGGCGGTCTTATACATTGTCAACTTGACATTCTGGAATAGCACTGAATAAATCTGCCGTCTAAACTATGTCTTAAAATTAGACCATTTAGTTTTAGTTAGTTTTAGGCTATTTAAGCGATGGGCACGTAGAATCGAGTCCATTAATTAATTAAAATGACTTTGACTCTTTGTAAATCATATTTTCTTCATTAGCTCTAAATCCCATTTATTATATCAGTATCTATTAAATGCTTGAAATAATCAAAAGTATTCTTTTGAATCGGGTGCATTATTACCGGTGACTACATCGCAGCTATTCGGCCCTCCTAAGCCAATCAACAGCATCTCAGACTCAATCCATCCGAATCTCAAGTAGATTCAATCCTCTCATCTTAGTAATGAGGTCGTGATTGCTACAGGAGTTTTATTTGAGATGCTGCTATTTGGCTAAGCAAGGTAGCATTGTGGTTTGAAATGGGGATCTTAAGACCACAAGTCGATTCGATACCCTTATAGACAAGGCCACAGACACTCTGATACTATGCATCAGAGATATTATATTTGAACAATGCATTTAATGAAAAATGGAAGCCCTGTGTCAAATTTAATTTTCACTTCTCATGTTCTTAAAATGTTACTTTAGTCTGCGTATCGGGACTAAAGCTCCTTATTAATCTCAAGGGATTAAAGTATATTCTTTTAAATTTACTTTGGAAACCCCTAAACATCCAATCACGGTGCTTGTGAATGGAGGATGCTCAGACAATTTTTAGGGCGTGGAAATAACCTTAAAATGACTAACTGTGCAAAATATAATTAAATATTATTTAATTTCGTGAAATACGATTAATTATTACGAATATGAATCTATTTAATTATATTAACGACGAATTAATTTTCTAATGTATGGTCCAATTAGTTTTAAAATATTTTTTAAGTTTGAACCTGTTGGCTAAATATGCAAGCATTTATAGTCACTTCACAAAAATAAAAACCGCGGTACAACTGTGTAAGAAACATTATTTTATAATAAATATTGTAATTTTGTATAGAACGTCGTTAGTGCCGGATTGAAAGGCACGGGATCCTTAGCAAAATCTAAAGAGACCCTTGGTTTGGTTTAGGTTACATGTTGTGGCGGGCTCTTTTCCGCAACTGGGCGGCATAGATATGCGCCTATTTTGCGTGGGGTTTTTTTTTAGGTTATTCTGCTGGAGAATATTGACTGGATTATTCATACTATCGTTAACCCTTATGGATATGAGTACACGCAAACTGATGCAAGTAACAAAACAGGAGAATGTCTCCCAGACTAGCATTTTAGAGGTTAGACGTGGGTGCGCGGGGCCCGTAGCATTTGCTGCTCTTGCTATGTGGCTAATCCGGCACTGATCGATTTTTTTTTTCGCATTCAAAGTGAAAAGTAGTGTTTAACGCGAGACTAAACAACCATAATGACACTCGAACTATAGCCACCCGCGTTTTGCTTGGGTGGCTAAACATCTCGTGTCATTATGGCTTGTTTTAGTCCCATGTTGAACTATATACCTACTATTAAAGAATAATTTATTAAAAATACACTTTTATATTGCAAAGTAAAGTAGTAGTCTTATTTGTATGTATGTTAAGGCCAACTCTACATAGGCGAACTACACCTTAGCAGGAGAAAGACAATGATTAAAATTAGAATATCATAGCCAAACGGAAGCCTATCAATAAGATGTAATGAAGTTGTCATTTTGTTCATATCGAACATAGCTCGAATGAAACTTTATCTCGAGTGATAAGAGAATCGGACGCCTGAGTCCTTGGTGGCAACCGGCGCGAGCGCATTTCGACGCGGCCCGTGGGCGAGAGGAAGTCGCTAAGCTATGTCAGATGTTATTATCAGAAACTGACAACCATCTGTCCAATTTTTTCTAAAAAAGGCTAAACAATTTTGAATATCAACCTAAAAAAAACGCGTTTTGCCGTGTGTAAGTGTTACCAATGTAGACATTGGATTTAATAAAATTATTAAGAATAAATTCTGACGTATGCAGATCTCATAAATCTGGGGCACGGCAGTGCCCCCACCAAGTTACCTGTGGGAGGGCCTTGTGCAGGCTCCGTCCGGGTTGGTACCACCATCTTATCCATTAACCTACCGCCAAGCAGCCGTGTTCGCATTGTTGTGTTCCGGTTTGGGGATAAGACAGCCGGTGAAATGACTAGCATAGAAGCATTCCATCTTAGTCCTCAGGGTTGGCAGTACATTTGCAGTCTTAGTATTGCGGTCTTGTGAATGCGAATGTCTATGGGTCACAGATTCACTTACCATCAGTGGCCCGTTTCACGAAGCTACAAGTTACAATTTTACAAGTGTAAACTGGCAACATTGGTCAAAAAAGGTACTACAAGCGTTTCACGAAGCTACTTTTCTACAATTTGTAAAATTCAAGTTACAAGTGTAAAATTTGAACCATAGACATTTTTTTTATTTTATTGTTAGATATTGCTTCAATCGAACTAACGTTTCTCGAAAATTTTGTTACATTGTCAACTTGTACTTGTCAATTAGTAAAAAAAACTACCTAGCTTCCGAGCTAAGTAAACTTGTAATTTGTTAGAGTCGCTGTCAAATCATTCATATTTACTATAGTACCTCTCATGTCGTACCGTCGTTGAGTTTAATTTTCTGTTAAAAAGTTTGTTGTTATTGTTATTATATATTTTGTTATTGTTAGTTGTTGAGTTTAATTATCTGCTAAAGTTTGCTGTTATTGTTATTTTGTCTGTAAATATTACGTGAAGTTTCATAAGCTTGTGGAATGTGGAAGTACATCACGGGTATATGAAAAATCCCTTGAATTTGGCACAAGGCCTAAAGCCTGTGCCTTTGCGTGTATGACTTTCCACGCATCGGTCTTGGTTGCCGAAAATGCTCCAAAAAAATATTTTTTCTTAAGCAACACTTCTTTTAGCAGTGTTGCCTTCAAAATTTTCCGGTTGCTTTCCATAATAACTAAAATAACTCCCGTACCTACTTTGAAATTTTAACGATAAGGAGAGACAACTCCGAAGCCTCCGCGAGACTGGAGTGGAGACATCATCGGATTTACAGATTATAAATATAAATATTTCAAGATTTGACATTTAGAAACGTCAAAACATCAACAAACTTATTTTTAATAGGGACTTGTTAAATCGAGATGTCATTCACTTGTAATCGAGATTACCATACGATCCTATTATTCTACCATGGAAGGCCGCGTTCGAGAAACACTTGTACTTGTAAATTGTAACTTTTTGCTCTTGTTACTTGTGAACTTGTAATTTGTAACTTGTAGCTTCGTGAAACGGGCCACAGGTGGTCTGTGTGCTCGTTTGCCTTCTCTATGACATAAAAAAAAGTTCAAGCGGTCATAATGTTAAGAGCCCGCGCAGACAGAGAGCGGTCTAGAGTTCCGAGTTCAGAGTTCTGCGTTCTTACGAATGTACTGAGTTTAGTTTAGTTTATTTATTCATCAATGTAATATTACAATATAAATTGCATTGCATGTCAAAGAATACGAAATTACATTGAGATCGTCAAAACATAAATACTAATAATCAAAAAATACAAGAATAATTAATAATAATAAATTAATTAATTAACACAACAACAATTAAATATACGAATAATGGTCACTCGTCCGATGTCAATACATACAATGATTAATAAATTTCAAAACAATAATAAATTTACATGTCCACGCACCCCACAGGCAAACTACAAATACTAAAAATCTGTAAAATATCTTCAACGAAACCGCATATAAAGAATTTTAAAGGAAAACTAACTAACTACTAAAAAACTAACTTCGTTCCTAAGATACGCGACTAAAGTGTTAATACCTACTAAAATTGCCTAATGCCCGGTTTCTATAGTCAAGAAACGAATCGTTCTCCTTACGGGCAGTAGTATTGTGATTGACATTTGCTACGTACAAAATGTGTCAAATTTGAACCAGACGTCACAATTCTACCAACGGTTTTGAATATAGGAACGGGGGGGCCATTTGCAACGTTAAAAGATGGCGCACGTGTAATTTGTTTTAGACTTTAATTTTTGGGTAATTAGGTGTTCAAAGTTCTTTTCTGATAGTGATTTGTACTTTTTATGCCTTTGTGTCGCACAGTGATTGAAGACTTGGACTTATTTCGTGTATCTGGCATCTTTCTTCTCGTTTCAAGTGGACTCGCAGTGGTGCAGAGAGGTTAAAACTATATTGACCTCTGACCTACAAATCACCATACAACGTTGCCCTCAATCTTTCTAGAGAAGATTGGATTGTGTTTTATTGCTATATTGATTTATACTTATATATTATAGTTACTTGACACTAGCGAAATCACTTCACGTGGAAACGCCATATCCTCGCGGTAGTAGCTGTTCAAGTCGCCGCGGGGGCAAAGAAAGAAGAAGAAGAAGAATATAGGAACGCACCATAAGGCATCACCAAATAACTTTAAATATAGAATTAGTACATACCTACTTGTTTTTTTAAGATTGTTTTTGTGAAGTAACGGCTTAGGAACCCTACTCTGAGCATGGTCCGACATGTTTTTATTACCATTTTGGTACGGGACACCATCAAGAAAAACAGTGATATTTTTGGTAACAATCGACAGCAACCTAATAAAAACAAATGCGTATAATAAGAGAGCATTTTTTATTGGTCCACAAACGGAATGTTTCACTTAGGGGGCTTCTATACTCGAAACTGGAATTCAAGACCAAAAAAACTACGACAGATACGTCACTGTCAAATCTGTCAAAGTCACTTATGTCATTGTCAAATAAAGTTTTCAGGTTTCGCCAACCTTTTTGTTATATGCTTCTTTGTACATATTGGCTGTTACAATTAATTAATTTGGATTTTCTCAAAAAAGGTACTTACAAACTTTATTTTCAACTCAACATTGATGATGACAAAATCCGCTAATGTCCAGTATTGGTCTTCTGGCCTATTGTTATAAACCTATTTATAACAGTTCATGACCATTGTTTTTCATTAACGGTCATAGCCATTTTACACCGTTTCTTTCTTGGAGAAAGAGTTTCCTTCTCACGAGAAGGTCCGGCCTGTGGTTCCATGTTACGTGCACACACGCAAAGCCCCCGTAGAACACACAAAATTAACAAGTGAACAACAATAACAACGGATTGAATTAACCAAAAATAAACAAGAAACAAAAACTTAACAAAAAACAAAAACTCAACAAGGCAGAAATAACCACGGAGCAAAAAAAACATTCGAACACTCAAAGCAGACGTCAGTCAGATGTCGAATGAGAATGACAATGACAAATATATGGTGTCATGGCGGCCATGACCACCATAAAGCACGCTTCACACTATTATTCTGCAATTAGTTAAATGTATGCAAAAATAGGTTATTAATTTCTTATATGTAGTTATAATTCTTGTACCAAATGCTATTAACACCTGAAGTGATACAAGCACAATACCAGCTTTGCAACCAAAAATTGCGGATGATTAAGTTTTTATTAAGGCCTCTTGTATTTATGTAAAAATAAGTAAATAAAATTACTTCTTTAAATAATGGAATTAAAATTACCAATAAATAAATTATCTCAGCGTGTATTTTTAGAAAAAAGGGATATACTATTGTACGAACATTTTATTGCAGTGGCAACATTGTCGTAGTTTTTTTGGTCTTGAATTCCAGTTTCGAGTATAGACGAGTAACATTTTCATGGCAATGTGTAGCTGTCAACTAAACGCAGCTTGCTCTAACATACGAAGAGTAAGACAGCACTAGTTACAGCAAAACATATCCCGTTTAGAAGCCCCATAAGATAGTACAAAATACAGATAAGAAACTTAAATAAAATTTATTTATTACCTATTTGTATAAATTCTAAAATATTGGATTTGACTTTTTAATTATACCTATCTTACATATATTTTGATAATTATTGTGTAGATCTATAATCTATTTTTTTTGGGTAATTTTTATTCGTTTGAATGTACAGATTTTTGAAAAAATTGTCGGATAACTAGATTTCAGATAAGAGTAACTAAATTCTAGGGATAAAAATAATGATTCAATATAATCATTCAGCCAATTCAGAAATTTGCTTGTCCTTGATTATAGCTTCATACGCAGATTGAATAACATTTTTCGGAGTAAGCTGCATAAGAGCAAATGATAATTCTATGATTTGGTTATCTCTGGCGTAATCCAATAACTGGAGATAGTCATCTACTTTAACATTCTGAGCCAGTTTTATAATGCACTCTTTCTTAAGACTCTCAATGAAGAACCGAATGGCGATCTGCAAAAGAGTCTGCAGCCCGTCATCAGGCAGCGTGCCGAGGTACAGGAAGTCTTTTAGGGCTTGCAGGCTTTGTACAGAAGCTCCTGTGACGTCTATGTGGCCTTCCACAGTCTCCTTCCACTCTCCATTGAGCATGGTTCTGAACATATCGCTATGAGTGCCGAGGCTTACTTTATGCACGCCTACACTGCCATCTGCTGCGCTCAGCTTAAAGTCCAAGAAGTTTTCATCTTTATATAGCGTCGACCCCATCATCGTCACCTTATTTGCAATGACAATCACCTCAAAATTGAAATTAGCAACATTTTTCGTGCACCTGAGCATAAATGACCGCCTTATCCTTCCCACGCATTTTTTGGACCAGGTATCAGTGCAAAACCATTCTTTTGAAAACGGCAAAGGCATATTAATATTAGAACAGGTCACGTAAATTTTTAAATCCTGGTCAGTTTCCCCTATTTTCCTTGTTAATATGTTCAACTCTATATCTTCTGTCGATCTAAAATACGTAATGTTAAAACGTATATCAACCGAATTGTCAATGCAATAAATTTCTGTTTCTTTTTGAAAATCAGTGTCTTCACAGCTCATAGTAAGCATGTATTTTACTGCAGGTCCCAGCCGTTCGTGATTAACAATACTGAAACAAGTAAAAGAGTAAAATTAACAAACATTCGGATTTTTTAAATAGCCTACACTCGTAAAGCCAATACATAAAACATATTTCAGAGCGCTAATTCTAGTGCGCTAGGTAGTGCCGTTAACGAAAACGTTGCTGGTGTCCTTAACAAGCTTGATAATCTAACTGTTGTACTGGATGATCTCAGGACTACTGGAAACTATGACGATGTTGTATGTTTAACGGAGCATTTTATTAAGTTGAAGGAAGAGAGTAACTTGATACTTCAAGGATACAGGCTTCTCGCCTATTACTGTCGAAATACACTTCGTGGTGGTACATGTATGTATACTGCTCAAAAATTGGCTAAAAGGTGAACCAATCGAGTGGATGTGTCTAGAGTCCCGTTTTGAATGTTGTGGCCTTTACATTAGGGAGTGTAATATTATATTAGTCTGAGCCTACAGAACTCCCAACTCTAATGTTAACATTTTCTTTGAGAGGTTTTATATTCTGCTTTCAAGACTTGAAGACAAAAAAGTACAGTGTAGTTGTTACGCTTTTTTTAAGAAGCGCAGATTTAGAAGGGTCACACTATAGTATGTCATGCCCGTATTTCGAGCGTAGTCATGTAGGTTTTCTTACAGTAAACATATGCATATTATTCTTTATGAATGTACAATCTTCATATACATACAAATTACAAAGCAGGAAAGTTGAAGATATTATTTTTCGCTAATATTGTCCTACATGAGTCAGTTTGGTTTAAGCCAAGTACGAAGGCATCTCTCTTGCAGTCGGAAGAGTCTGCCTTTGCTGCTACCATTACCCCACGTATGAGCATTAAACTTACCACCGATGCCTTTTAAGAGAAAGTTGTTTGATTGGCTTGTCAGAAAATGTTTTTACAGCATAAAATAGTTTCTGCAAAGTTAAAGCTCCTAAATAATAGTAAAGGGTCTGGCCGGTCTGCTATAGTAAAATCGCCCCTGGCTGAATATGAAAACTGAATATGCACGTTTATTTGCCTCATTGTCAAATATAATTTTACTGAATATTAAGCCTTAAATACTTACGATTGGCGAAATATTTAAAAAAAAAAATCAATTTTTAATTTATATTGGCCGAACTACTTTATCGATTGTCACGTCCTTCGAATATTTTATACATGTATTTAAGATACATTTATAAAAAAAAATTAAAGTCCTAGCTTTTTTTGAAGTCAACATTTTTGTCTGTTTTAGTTTTTTCTTTTTTTTTTTTTTACTTGCAAGTTAGCGACACCTACCATATTTTGATATAATATACACAATTTAATATTCCATTACATATATTTTTTTCAAAAATATTAGTTTGGATCAACAAATTGGAAATAAGCTATTTGTGTAGGAGTGGTATTCAAATTGATTCCGTAAACGTAAACAGAGAAAGTAAGTTGTTCCACCGTATTCGAAATTCAAAATTTCGAAGTTCAGTCTTTAGTATTCAAACTTTGAACTGGTACTACAGTGGATAACTGTAGATTCTGTAGGCGATAGTGAAACTTCTGATGATGAACTGGGCTCGAAATAATATATATACATATTTGTTTCTATTATTTTACATATTATAAATATATTTTTATGTTAAACGGAGTAACTAATAGAATGTATAACTGTATTCATTATAAAACGAGATGTTTTGATTTATTTTTGTTTTAAGAGTTATAATCTGGAAGGCGCGGCACGGTCATGAAATCAATGTATGATTATATTGATTTAATGGCGAGGGGCCTCGATGCAGATTTGTATGTTGAAGTCCACTGGAAGACATGACACGGTTACAGAGGTTATTGTAACGAGGGGTTGTGATGCAGATGGAGAGTATGTTGTGCAAGTAATTTGGAAGGCGTACACGGTTAAAAAGTGCTTGGTATAACTGGTAAAACCAGGTACTTTATGACGAGGGGTGCGCTGCAAATATATAATATGTGAACATGTCAAGAGTAATTTGTAGTAATGACGATCGGTATTGGTTATTGTTTGTGTTCAAATTAGTCTACTGTCTGTACTTAATGTAATTCACATGACTATGCAGTGATATGATATCATTGAACTAGTTTGATGAATCGACTGGACTACAGAAATACGGTCGGCAACAAAGGGTGTTAATGTCATTATTATTACTTTTGTTTATTTTTTCATTTTCTCATTTAATTGTTTTTGGTAACATGATTATATCCAAGTTCGAGGACAAACTTGTGGTCAGTATGGCCGAATGTTAGATTATTAAAATATATATTTAACTGTTAAGTATCTGATAATGAATGTCTGCCTTATTAATGAATGTCTGCCTTATTATTGAATGGCTGCCTTATTTTTATTATTAACTGGTAACTCAGACAGACGCTTGGCGTCCTCTTGCCAACGGTTTTAACAGAGACAACGGATTGTAAAGAGATTTATGCTTAACTAAAGATATAAAAATAAACAGAAATAACTGAAGACTCTTGTTTAATTTGTGCGTAAACTCAAATATATTAATAGTTTTCTATTCTACACGCCCAGAGTAACCTAGACCTTAGTTTGGTACTTGGTCAATTTGTGAGATAGTAACCTAATAATTAACATTAAGTAGGTACTTAATTATTTTCAATGAATGTATAGGTAAATATATATTATTTAGTACTTACAAATCTACGGCGACCATCGTGGCAAAAACCGGCAGTTGGCTTATCTTATCACGTTATATATATGCAAAAAAGCTTGTTGGTGTTAAAAACAAGTGCTCATAATTTAATATTACAAAGACATAGGTACTACTCAAAATCTGGAGATATGAGTGTTACCTACTCTATATAACACGAACATGAGCAGGACCCGTGGAAGGGCACAGAATCACAGATTATATGGGTACGTATGTGTAAAGTGGTCTAAAGAACAGTAGAGGAAAATAACACAGTAACTTAGCCGATAAGTAAAATGACTTATGACTGCGGTGTTGCCATTTTTCAACTAAAATAATCATTAAAATATTACTACTTAAAGCTTGGAAAGAATGATATCACCCCGCTTATTTGCGTCGGGGGTTAAAAAAAGAGTTTAAAGTGACGATGGGGGAACTACACCGTTGAAACTTTGTCTAATGAGCAATACTTGATTAAAATTTGTATCATTTTGCCAAATTTACTCGGACAAATTGGTATTGATTATAGTCAGAACAGAAAAAATAAATCTTTAAATAGGGGCGCCGCGCCGCAACGAATCCTCGTTTTATTTATCTGTGATTCGTGAGTTGCAAAGGAAAAGATATCATAGCTTTGGAGAAAATGCCAAGGTTTTAATATTAAGAGTACCTACGCCTATAAAATGTAACTCAAAAATTCATTTTAATACATAGTTACATACATAATATTAAACACACCTTCATTCCCAGAGGTGGGGTAGGCAGAGCTACAGAATTACCAAGAACTCAAAAAAACTTGTTGATAATTCTGTAAACACATGTTTTAATATTATTGTGTTACTTCAGATAAAGTTGTTTATGTGGTCACACTGGCCACCTCTGATGCAAAAAACAAAATCCCCCTTCAAAGTGTTTCCATACTTTGAGTATTTCCCTGGGCCCGATTCTCGTAACGATAGAGATGACTTAACTAAAAGTCGAGATGAAAATGTCAACTGTATTTTTCATTCTGTTGATCTATTCATCTATGTAAAATTCTCGAATGATGTGTTAGAGATGGATCGTCCGAAGTGTCGAATGTCGTGTTTCGTAGGCAGTATTCATTTTCTTCTGACTGGTACTGAAATTCTTAGCACAATAGGTAAAAGAAGGCTTCCGGTAACCTTCGGTGAAGGAAGATGGCCGATTGAAAGATGTTCGGCTTTTACTTTTGATTTATTCTGTGGCTTGACAAGCCGGCTTGTCCACAATTCACACACCCATGATCTGTGTCACAATTATAAATTGATGATTGCTTCAAAAAAACTAATAATATGTTTCATAACATAAGGTACATTGCTTTACCAATTGGCAACATTTAAAATCTTTCCGATACGTTTTTATCAATGTTTTTTCAAGTATTTATCACGTTTTACAGGTAAACCCGTTTATGCTGTTATATTCGTATACCTACATACATTTTTAAATGGTCACATTAAGACCTGTCAAATGACCTTAATTTGATTTGATTTCCCCCGTGTGGTTGCCGGGTTAGAATAGTACCACTCCATTTCTTCCCGTGGATGTCGTAAGAGGCGACTAAGGGAATAAAGGCTTGTAGTATTGTTAGGCGATGGGCTTGCAACCATCTTAGCCTAGTTGTGCAAAGTGTGGTTATAGAATTATCAACAAGTTTTAAGAGTTGTTGGTAATTCTTTAGCTCTGCCTACCCCACTTTGGGAATGAAGGCGTGAGTTTATGTATGTATGTAGGTAATTTGATTTGAAATAAATAATTGTCATTTTTGTTGTTCTTATTTGAAGTATCCTGTCTCCCAGGACGATGAAAAGAACTCGGCCGCCATTAGATAGTGCTGTCAAGTAAATAAGAGCTCTCAAAACGTTGACATTACGATAACAGATCAAGCACTAATAATCTGGGCCTCTATTCAACACAGTAAAAACCATATCGTGTTTGAGCTGTTATCGTATTGTCACCGTTTTGATAGCTCTTATTTACTTGACAGTAATGGCAGCTGACGTCATAACAATACCATAATAGATTAACTACTTCGTTTCTACCGCCTAGAATACCGGCCCTAGGCCTCTATCCCCGGCGGTTATAACGATATCGTCTTTGACCTGTTATGCTTTGACGTTATCCGCCATGTAAATAAGAGCTATCAAAACGGTGACAATACGAGAACAGCTCAAACACGATAAGGTTACTGTTGAATAGAGGCCCTGATATATCAACTAGGGAATGCAAATAACCGGTTTTAACCGGTTATTTTCCTAAAAAATCGGTTAATAACCGGTTAAATTGCATTCCCTAATATCAACGCACAGCCCAAACCGCTGAACCTAGGGACTTGAATTGGAGGGAAAATAAACGATTTGAAACGATTTTCCGAAAATCGACCCCCAACGGGTAGAAATAGAGAGTCACGCGTAGTTACATAGTGAAGTCACGCGGGCATCCTCTAGTTTGTTATGCAATAAATCGGCTTCACTTTTATTTATGTTATGATACAATTTCACAAAATCATTCGACCTTGCTCTTCAAGTTCGAGTGATTTCGACCCAGTATCCCACTTCAATCAGTTTTGATGGGAGCTCACGAAGCAATGACGAAATTAATCACGTGAGATATTGATTATACAGCGAATGGTGTTGATTTAAATTTTACTCTTAATTATTAGTTTTGGAAATTGAAGGATTTATAAGCTTGTCTGAAATAAAGGTTTGAATGTTTATATCGCATCGATAGCTCCTAAACGGAGTTAGGTTGGTCTCGATATACAGGATGCTGCATTTAAAAAGCTAAGTACCGATTTCTCCAAACGATGTTAAATGTTAATCAATGTTAATCGACTGTTAGTTCATACATTTTGACAGCCGTTAACACTGTACTCGTCTGTTAAGTGGTTGGTGAAATTTGACATAAGGCTAACGTATCTGTATATCCGCCAAGTAATAAAACTCGCCAAAAGGTTACAGGAGGTGAAGACGCCCCGATTTGCAGGGTCCAACTTGTGTGCGCGTTGAAGCAGACTGATTGGCGTTACCTAGACTTTAAAAAAACACAAAACGGATTAATAATGGATGTTTAAAACTGCCCGTGTCCGTGCTGTACAAATCTTGTCCTGATAATTACGAAAACAACATTTTTTTTTCATTCAAATTGGTCGAGTCATTCTCGAAGGGAAACAGGGTTTCATTTATATATAAAACCTGTTGCGAAGAAAATAGGCATTTTCGAATTTTTCAATTAATTTAAACTAAATAAGATTGAATGCTACGAAATGAAAGTATGTTAATATTATTTGTATTAAATTATTATTTCTGTTCGTAAAATGTATTTTCTTTATTTCGTAGCTTAAAATCTCTTAGTTACCTTTAAAAAAAGAACAACTTAAAAAATCATTCTCGTTTCCTTTGCACCAGGGTTTATATAGGGTCTATACTGATAACAGGGCGGTTATACAATTTCGTTCAATATAACTAACCAGATTTTTGAAAAGGTTATCATCAGGCTTTCATGCCGTTTATTAGGGTAGTCATTATACACTTGCTAAGAATGTACACATCATTTATTCACTGTTGCGCCCCCCACTTTGCCCATCCCATGATCAAATAAGTTATGTGAACCAAATTACTCCGAAGGCTCCGACCTTGACCTGAAACGGGCGAATGAAAAACACGCGAACCCATCGGAAAGCAATAACTTCTCTCTGGTGGGCAAATTACCGCAAAATTACACGTATTAAACGCAAGCGCACGCCTTGTTATAAGGCTAGTATACATTGTGGAAATGGAAGAAACTAAAAAGCCATTAAGTGTCAATATTCTTACTGTTAATGTTGTAATTTTGGTCAACTGTTATTAAGTTGCTTAAGTTGGTACACCGTGGGTTCATACCTTTTTTATAAAGCACTAGCTTTTGCGCGCGACTTCGTCCGCGTAGAACTCGTTAATCGCAGTTAAGTACATTCATAGTTTAAAGTAATTTAATAGTTAGACGTCCTCCCTGGCCAGAATTATATCGACATAGCTTTTGCCCGCGGCTTCGCTCGCGTTAAGAAGTATTATTATTAATTATGTATAGTTTTTGCGGCTTTACTTTTGTTAGCGTGTGTAAAAAAATAGGGCCTTCAAATCTTCTTTGTACACAATATTCTTAACTAATCTGTCATTAGGCGCTAAAACAATCAAGCTACTGGGTGAACTTACTCGAGAGCAAGCAACATAAAACTGTCCATGAGAGAAGCAATGTTCTCTCAAGTTAATACCCGCAAATTTGAGAGTTTGCCCCTGAGACTTGTTTATTGTCATGGCAAAGCAGACTTTTAGGGGAAACTGTAATCGTTTAAATTCACCCAGTTAATATAGTGGCTTCCACTATATTGCGATGTAACGCTTTCACTTGCAGTCTCGTACCGTTACAAAGTTTTGGTGGTTTTAAATTTCTCAACAACATAATTGGAGTGCCCACACGCAGAATAAGCTTATGATAAGGCAAACCTGGCGGTTTCAATGAATTTAAAAATTCTACAGGGTAATTAGTAGCGTCATCTGTATTAACCACAGTATCAATCGAAGTATAGACCTTTTCTTCGCCCTCAAACGACATGAGCAGTATATCGTTGATAGCTGCTGCTTGATCGTTCTTTGGAGTAAGAATGTTACGCTCACATAACTATTCAATAGGCTTGTCATGTATATGAATAATGTCTGGATAAACTTTAGACAATAATTCTTGAATCGTAGTAACAACTGTGCACAATTCTTCCGGGATGGTTATCATTCCATCAAACGATGGAAAATCACCATTACCGAAGGAGATCTGAAAATCTACCAGCAGACTCATCCCCGCCCAAATGTGCTCTCATATTTTTAGAGAGCTTAAGAATATTAACCTGGGGCCACAAATCAGTTAATGCACGACTTTACTTCGTCAGCTCGGGTTCCTTTTGGCACCACTGGTAGAGTCTGCCGAAAGTCTCCGGCCAGCAAAACTGTTACTCCACCCATTAATTTTGTATCACCAATTAGTGATCTGTTTAAGGCTTCAATACCACCTTTATGAGCCATCGTTATTTCGTCCCACACGATTATTTTTGTACTCTTACTTCAGCAAAATTACTTTGTTTGGAGATGTTGCAAATGGGAGTCTCGGCAGTGATTAAATTGAGTGGTAACTTAAAAGTAGCATGAGCAGTTCGATCACCTTCGAGTAATGTAGCAGCTATGCCGGACGACGCCACAGCCAGAGCAATGCCGTGAGTACTTCTTACTTTCGCCAAAGTAAATTAATAAGGAAGGTTTTACCAGTTCCACCTGGTGCGTCTAAGAAGAATATTCGACCGTCATTTGCGTCTACACTCGTGATAATTTTACTGTAAACTTCCTGTTGCTCGTCATTCAAGGATGCTTCATTTTGTCTTACTGCGTCTTCTAAGGCCACTGTATCGTAACTGGTCTCCTTCATGTACTCTCTATTTCCAAATTGTATTGATGGAATTGGCTGAGGTAATCCATACTCTTTAAGAGGACGGCCGCCTAATGATAATACGGCATCCTCTAATACCGACAGGCATTTGTTAAATATCAGGTCCGATGAGTGCTCTACATCCAAGTCACCATGCCTTTCCAGTTGTTTTTTAAAGTCCTCAGAAAGGTATTCTTATTTTATCCCCATGGGGGTAGAATTTATCAAATCCTATCTAAGCGGACGTCTTCACCATAGTAGCTCCAATCTTTAATTTCAGTTCAATCAGTCGAAAATCTAAGAAGATTTATACAAACTTTCATCCCCTTTTTATCCCCTTAGGGGTGGAATTTATCAAAATCCTTTCTTAAAGGATGCCTATATCATAGTAGCTATATGCATGCAAAGTCTAAGCCCGATCGGTTTAAAATTGGCAAAGTTTCATACATAGTTTCATCCCCTATTTTATCTCCTTGGGGGTAGAATTTATCAAAATCCTTTCTTAGTGCACCTCTACGGTACCTAAGCTATGTCCCTTCCAAATTTCAAGTGCCTACGTTTAGCCGTTTAGGCTGTGCGTTGATATGTCAGTCAGTCAGTCAGTCAGTTTCTCCTTTTATATATTTAGATTCTTAAGAGTTGCTAATAATTATCTGTGGTTAATAAAAAATAAAGTTCTCGCCGAAGTCTTGCGCAACTGATGTGTTTATTTAATTTAAAGCCCAAAACACTATAAAAACCCAGTCTAAACTTAAAAAAACTTACGTTTGAAGGTATCTGGTGTGGTATTGGCATGTCATGAGGAGGGGGCTAGGTACCTATCATTAGTGCGAAAAACGTTCAGCCGCTGTTTCATTTGTACGAAGGTTTGATAAGCTAAACAAAAAATAACTTTTTGAGCTTAGAAGACAAAATGCGCATGTAGACTTGTCGGAAACAAAGGGACCAAAGGATTCAAAGGGTGGTTTTAAAGGACCGACGAAAAGTATTACTTTACAAGCAAATGTAGTGAAAAGGTGACGTTGCAGATATAATCGCACATTTATACGTGTAAGTGTACGACATAAGTACAACTAGAAAAAAAAAACACTATGACAGTCTGCACTAAGCTTAACATTTGAATCATTGTAACGCAAACTTACGCAAAACTTAGCTGGGCATTCACGGATGCGCCATTTGTCTCGGCGACATTATGGAGAGTACCTATACAACTGGATGGGCGTAATATTTTGACCACATTCACCGGCGCGACCCGCCATTTAATTTCCGCACGCACGAGCAACGCAACGCTGAGACATCACGGAGTAGGCTAATTAGAAAATGGCAACAAGAGAACGAATTCACGACGACGCCATTTGGCTTGGCGCAGTGGCGTGGCTTGTTCCATCGTTGAATATCGATATTCACGATAGTTCCATTCGGATTGCGCGTTGGCGGGTCGTGCCCATTTGGAAATCCAACGGACCACGCAAATAACTTTTAAACGCTACAGTTTTGACATACACGAATCGAATTTGGCGCGGCGCCGCTCCATTCGGCTTGTTGGAGCGGTCGTGAATGCCTAGCTTTAAATTAATACTCTACTTGTGGAACTTTTAAGTGATAATTGAAAAGAACCTAACACCCTTTGTAAACTTATTTACTCGTAATTTAAAGTAATTGATGTATGTAGTTTAAAAGGCAATTTACATTGCATCTATGTATACCTACTTAAAATTAAACAAAGAACGCAATAATGTCGGCCATTTAAATTCGAGTTTGGATTGCATTCAGTTGAAAATATATTCTCATCTGATCTCTCTTTAGATAAGACATAATTATGTCCAGAAGTAAGTACCTGTGTGGATGCGGGTTAGAATAGTGCCACTCCATGGCCCCGTGGATATCGTAAGAGGCGACTGGGAATAAAGGCTTGTAGTACTTGTAATACGCTGATAAACATCTTAGCCTAATTGTGCAAACTGTGGTTAGGTTAGGTTAGAATTATCAACATGTTTTTAGAGTTTAAAGTAATTCTGTAGCCCTGCCAACGCCTCAGGGAACGAACGCGTGCGTTTATGTATGTATGTAGGCCCAGAAGTGTAATGGAACAAGACTTATTTTATTTTATTATGTGCTTTGCCGTGTGGTTGCCGGGTTAGAGTAGTGCCACTCCATGTCTTCCCGTGGAAGTCGTAAGAGGCGACTAAGGGAATACACGCTCGCAGTATTGATAGGTGATGGGCTTGCAATCTGTTACTAATATACACTAATAAATATCTTAGCCTGTTTGTGCACATTGTGGTTACAGAATTAACAAGAAGTTTTTAGAGTTATTGTTAATTCTGTAGCTCTGCTTACCCCACTCTGGGAAAGAAGGCGTGAAGGTATGCATGTATGTATTTATCACACAGAAAAAATAAGGAATTATTTTACGCTTAACTTCGTTTCTTAGGGTAACCCTTATTATAGTTTGGCCATGTCCGTTAATCCGTCTGTCCGTCTGTGCGTAGTTTAACTTTTGGTACAACAAAGTTTTAATTTGGGATTCAAAAATTGGTTGTAAAATGAAATATAGGTAGGTACATCATGTTTTTTACATTACGTCATCGAAAACCATTGGATAGCTCTTAAAATAGTAGATTGTATAACTAGGGTCAAAAATAAGCCACAGTGCCCCGAGATGGTTATTTTCCCGAGCAACGCGAGGGAAAATTGTGCGAGGGGTACCTAATATGGCTTTTAGACCCGAGTTATACACTCTACTTTTCACTTCGATTGTGAGAAAATAAAAGAATTATACAAAAGTAAAAAAAAATAACAATGATTATCCACCCACAATGTATTCCGCGGCAAAATATTGTTTTAATTTGGCGGCGTGTTTTTTTTAAACTACTTTGACACAGATACAAAATATAGACTAAACGGCGCTGACCGAGTGAGTATTTAGCGCTTTAAAGCGTAGCTCAAACGATTTATGATATTTTAGCAATTGTAAAATAGGTACTAAAAAACACCTAATGTTTTGAGAAATGAATTCTGTTACCTGATTGGTCGGTTTTAATATAGCTTTATTATGGTTGGTTGATATCAAATACATTTTTTTTTTTTAAGATTTGAGTTAGTTAACGAGTGTACGTACCAAAAATAACCTAACGTTCCGACTGACAGTCGATGTGTATTGTGATTGGTGGATTTAATTTGGTGAAGTATTTTGATTGGTCAAATTAAGATGTTTTGTAAATGTAAATCATTCTATTTTCAATTTCATATTTTCCCTAGTGAAAATATATATATTATATTTTCCCTCGGTTGTACATGTATCACTTGAGTCTCGCTTGATAAGTCTAATTTGACAAACTTTTTGAGCATGAGAAGTGAAAAATCATTAAGTAGGTAGGTACAAACCAACTTGTGCGGAAAGCACAAGACCGGTCTGAGTGGAGAGCCTTGGGGGAGGCCTATGACCAGCAGTGGACGTCTTTCGGCTGACATGATGATGATGAGGTAGGTACATGTAATTATCGATTTTTAGTTTTGGGTTAACGTTTAGGAAATATTGAACACGAAAAATGTAAGTTTGGCTAGAGATAAGTGTTAACAGCCAAAATTACACGTTACAAAAATCTGAAAAATATCTTAAATGAAAGCACATTATAACAAACTTAAAAGCAAATTTATGATATCGTCTAAGTAGTCTTGATTGGTTCATGAGATACCTACTGGCGGCTGAAGTGTTTGTAAGGTACTGTTTATACCTAGCATAAATCATCTACGACAGCACAAAGTACCTTTAAATAAAAAATACTTGTGGGAGGACCTTGTGCAGGGTCCGTCTGGGTTGGTATCACCATCTTATCCATTAACCTACCGCTAAGCAGCAGTGTTCGCATTGTTGTGTTCCGGTTTGGGGATAAGACAGCCAGTGAAATGACTAGCATAGAGGCATTCCATCTTAGTCCTCAGGGTTGGCAGTGCATTTGCAGTCTTGTGAATGCGAATGTCTATGGGTCACAGTTTCCACTTACCATCAGGTGGCCTGTGTGCTTGATTGCCTTCCTATGCTATAAAAAAATAAAATGATCATACTCACCGTGTTTTGAGATAGATTATTGTGTAAGGTCTAATTCTATGGAACTTGCTAACTATGTAAACAAACCGCCATATTGAAATTGTCTCTGAATGATGAATTTACTAGTGATGGGCAATACTCCTTTACTTATGTCAAACCATATCAAATAATAAAATACCGAAAGTAACAAACAAGTAGTTACTTATTTCTAATTTGTTTAATCACGATCTGAAGAAAAATCGATACTTGAAGATGCTATATCACCAGTATTTATTACAAAAGGTACCGTTATATCATCTTTGAGGTGTGATCATCGTGAGTTAGGTAATGTGTAGGGGCCTTAATATATCGCCAACTTTAGCCACAACACTACCCATCATCTGCTGCTGCTGAATGCGCTTTTGGCCTCCGTACCGGAGTGTGACTTGTTTGCGTGGCGATGGGCAACACTGTGCCGTGAATGTCTAAGTTTTGGCGAGATGATGGATGATAGGCCGTCTAGTATTACCTAGTGACAATTGTTATTTTTATTATTTTTACGGATTTGATTGGTTTTTCGTTTTTGTTAGTTGTGTTTTTTTTGTAATTAGTCTAAGTTTCTCGGTGTATTGGTGCCAACTGTAATGCCGTGTAAAATATATTTGAAATAAATAAATAAATAAATCATAGACAATTGTAGATTTTAAAAGAAACAAAAACGCCATCCCATCAGGTCCTGATAACCTAACTTATGAAACCATTTAAACTATTAATGAAATATCCAAGTTAGAGTTATATATTTGGTGATTTTGTATTTTAAAGTAACGACCGTTTCAATAGTTTATAGTTTCAATGGTGTTTGATGAGGTGGTGTGAAAGTTCAAGGAGAAACAGTGACAAAACAAAGTTAAGTCTTTTGTTTACATAGTTAGCAAGTTCCATAGAAATACACTTTATATCGGTTTCGGAACTCTACACAGCATCGTCTGACATGGGTAAGGACCAAAAAGTATATTAGTACAGAGGGGTTATTATGACGTAACTAGCGTAAAGGACAGAGCTATAGCAGTTATATAGCTCTGTCCTTTTCTCTCAGCGTAATAACAACGCAGTATGTCATAATAACCCCGCAGGCCTTAAAGTGGCTGCTCACTGTTTAACAATGTGCGTCATAAACATTATTTTAAGGAACGTACAGTAAGTACAATACTAGTTTTTGTTTTACAATTATACGCGTAAACAATTTCAAACTAGCCTAAACAAAAGAAGGTAAAAAGTCGAGATGCCTACTTGGCTGTATCAAATTTAGCTGCCCGTATAAGAAAACGATTCAAAGTAAGACAAATTACGGCTGGCAAAATGTCATCTAAATAGACCATCGGCCTTGGCGTCTCGTGTTTTTGCAACCAGATTGAAAATCACGTACGGCGATTGAATGATACTGACATATTCAAATTAACCTTTTTGGTGAAATAAGACTTTCATTACTTGTGGGAGGACCTTGTGCAGGGTCCGACCCGTCCGGGTTGGTACCACCATCTTATCAATTAACCTACAGCCAAGCAGCAGTGCTTGCATTGTTGTGTTCCGGCTTAGTTATGACAGCCGGTGAAATTACTAGCTAGAGGCATTCCAACTTAGTCCTCAGGGTTGGCAACGCACTTGCAGTCTTAGGATTGCGGTCTTGTGAATGCTTGTTTGCCTTCCTATGCCATAAAAATAAAAATAAATAAAAAGCAGCAGTGCTTGTTGCTTGCATTGTTGGTTCCGGTTTGGGGATAAGACAGCCTGTGAAATGACTAGCATAGAGGCATTCCATCGTAGACCTCAGGGTTGGCAGTGCATTAGCAGTCTTGTGAATGCGAATGTCTATGGGTCGCAGTTTCCAGTTACCATCAGGTGGCCTGTGTGCTCGTTTGCCTTCCTATGACATAAAAAAATAATAAAAAAATCGTATAACCTTGAAGCTAGACAAGATGCAAACCCTATATTGAACAAAGGACGATGGGCAAAAATGTCCCCACCCACCAACAGATATGAAACATGTCCCGGTTTATAGATCTTGGCAGCATGATGTATTGAAGATTGCCATATTTATAGGATTTTCTTGGAAAGTCATAATCATATCGTATGGAAGTAGTTTAAAAATGAACACATTCTTGCCTTGCTTGGCTTGAAAGGTTTTTTTTTCATTGAAAAATTCCCATCGATTTTGCTACTTAAATAGGTATTTTGTTTTTTTTTGGTCCTAATGAACATATGGACATGCATCCCGTGACTGTTGGAGGGTGGGGTCCATAACAAAATTCCCATCACCCTTTCTAAAATTGATTGTGCTCGACGCGGCTGTCTGACAGCTTACGTCAGACCCACATTTTGGATTATTACCAGGGATCGGAAATTCGGATCGATATTTACCTAAAGTTGGTAAAATCCCGGAAAAGATAGACAAACATGACTTCTTAAAAAAATATTTTAATAATATAAGTTCCGGGATTCTGGGATTCTACAAAATGTTAATATAATAATTACTTTACATGTAGGATAAAACATTCATTTTTGCTCCTATAAATTCGATAGGTTAATGAGTTATAGGTAAATTAAATAACATTTGGTAAATCTATACATTAAAAATAACTTCAACAGTTAATATAAATAATTGATTGTGGTTGCCGGGATAGAATAGTACCACTCCATGTCTTCCCGTGGATGTCGTAAGAGGCGAATAATAGTGGAGTCATTGAAGCATTATTGCTCCGAATTTTTTTACTGTGAACCGAATTGCAAACAATTTTGGAATTAGGTTCATCTTACCCATAACTTCAAAAGTGAAAATGATTTGAACTCCGCAACCACCCTGGGGGTGGTTGCCACCCCTTCTCGGAGGTGATTTTTTTTTTTTCAAAATAACCTCGGATATCGATAGAAGGCCTAATTTTAAGCAAAAAATTGTCTATAGTTTTTCAAAAAATCCAATACTTTTCAAGTTATTGGCAATTGAAAATTCGCAATTTTTTCACGTTTTTCATCGGTTTTTTACAAATATCTCCAAAAATATACGTTTTATCGAAAATTTTATTTTGAACAAAATTGTAGCAGGTAAAACAATGAACAATTTGGTTTTTTATAAAGTATTCTAAGTGCAATATTAAGCTAGATATTAAAGTTCAAAGCCGTTTTTTATTTTGTCTGAAATTTAATCGATGTGGTCAATGCCATCTAGCGGCGAGCAGATGCATTTTATGCATTCTAATACAAAAGGGTTTTGTAGTGCTTGAAATAAGCTTTAAAATGAGCAATATTAAAAGTCTTTTGCACGTAAAACAAGTGAGCTGTATTGCAAATAAGGGGAGCATCTAATGTTTTTTATTTTAAATCAATGGGTTTCATAAGTGCCATTTCCACCAAAATTAAAATTAATCGTATTCCGCCTAGAATTAACTTTATTATGAAGAGTTTGATAGATAGTATCAGTTTGGCTGCTTCAGGACACATATTTTTCAAAAAAGTCACGATTAAAATAAAAATAAAATTTCAAATTTTTAAAACACCCACCTTTTTTTCATAATATCTCAAAAATGACGACAGATACGTATAAAAGTGTAGGAATAAAAAAATTTGGTATTTTTCTGACCAACAATTTGGTTTTTTTGTTTTTTCTGTTAAACAAAAATTGACGGAGATATGATTATTTTAAGAGCGCGTGGCAGCGCAATCACAGCCTCTCTTAAGCCCTTTAACCCTTCACCGTTTTAGATAAAGGTTTTTTACTATATATTGCAATGAAAGATGTTGTAGCTCTCTTAATTACCTTTACAATGGTTTTTTATAAATTGTGATAGCATGAAAATTGAAGGAGTTATGGTCCAAAAACTTATCATATTTTTTTCTACTTAGTAACTGAAAATTTCGGAGTGTGAATATTTGGAGCAATGTGAAAGTACGCAGTATAATAGAGAGAGACCCACAACTATTGTAATGTATATATTTTGGAAACGTAGGCATGAATACATACCAACGTTCTTATATGTATATATAACACATTTGGGGCCAACGAAAAAGCCATGTGATCAGCTGTGCGTGCTCCGTTTATTCGTTATAATGTGACCAGTATATTTCCGTCTGCAAAGGAATGAGCACGTGTTTAATATGCAGAAAAGTTGGTCTGTTTTGTAATAGTACCTGTGGGTGCAGTGGAGATAACTGCCAAAATAGCCCTCCAATTCAGCCAGAAGATGTTGAATGTGACAGCGACTCCGACATTGAGTCATGAATAATAATATTATATTTTAATAACAATAGTACAATTTTATATAATTTGTAAATATTTTATTCAATAAATAACAATTTTTTACTCTAAATTAAATTATTTTTGAATATGTAATCATGTATATTTACTGTTTTAATTTAGGGGTAGTTTTAAGGGTAGAAAAGCTTAAGAATATGATAATAATTTTCGAGAGTGTGGAATAATATTTAAATCCTTTTCATTTTATCAAAAAAAAAAAAAAACATTTTTTTATCAAGGGGTAGTTTTCAAGGGTTGAAAGGGGGTTAAACATTTGATAATTATTATAGAGAATATAAAATATTACTTACATCTTTTTATGTCATACCAGAGTATTTTTTTGTGATTTTTTCAATTTAGGGGTTGTTTGCAAGGGTTGTAAGATTTTCAAGGGGTTGAAAATGATTTTAATATGAGGTAATTATGTTAGAAAATACTTTACAATTTCACCACTTACTATTAGACATGTTTTCTAGCGATAAAATGGCTCAATGTAATTTTTTCCATTAAGGGGTTGTTTACACCCCTTAAAAATAATAGGCGGAGTTCAGATCATTTTCACTTTTGAAGTTAAGGGTAAGATGAGCCTAATTCCAAAATTTCATGCAAATCGGTTCACAGTAAAAAAAATCGGAGGTAAGACCGTATTTTTCGCTTCAATGACTGCACTATAAGGGAATAAAGGCTTGCAGTACTGTTAGGCGATGGGCTTGCAACCTGTCACTATTACACTGGTAAACATCTTAGCCTAATTGTGCAAAATGTGGTTACAGAATTATCAACAATTTTTTAGAGTGGTTGGTAATTCTGTAGCTCTGCCTACCCCACTCTGGGAATGAAGGCGTGAGTTTATGTATGTATGTATGTATGATTATGAATTAATGCCGGTGCAATTTATTTATTTTGAAATCCCAGATATTTTAGTATCTAATGAATTCTATGATTGAGTCCGCCTCCATACAAATGAACAACAATGCCGGTGCGAAAGTATAGGTAAATATCGATCCGAATTTCCGATCCCTGAGTAATTCTGTTTTCACCGAATCTATAGTTACGCCGTTTTATTTTTGCATAATTTTTCTCCATTGAAATGAGATATTTTTTAATTTTATGTAATCCTGGTAGAATAGCCAAAAGGTTAGGTTCATTTTATAACCTGAAAAAAGTTAAAGGTATCAGAAGAAAAACAATTATGCGAAATTATTATTATGCGAAATCATTGATTCAAACATTCATTCATTGACTGATGGCCGATGGGGTCAAAAGGTTCTTTAGTGGCGTCCGCGGACCAGGAAACGAGGTGTGGGTAGGCCTCCAACAAGATGGAGTGACGACCTTGTAAGGATCGCGGGAAAGCGGTGGATGCGAAAAGCACAAGACCTGTCTGAGTGGAGAGCCTTGGGGGAGGCCTATGTCCAGCAGTGGATGTCTTTCGGCTGACATGATGATTGATTCAAAGTATTCAAACAATAGTGAGAGTAAACAAACGTTATCGTTGGATAACCTCAAACGAAGGCCGAATGCACCTTGTCTAGAGCCTCAGACCCTATTTCCATACATTTTTATTTACTTTTTTGACCAGGTCAGAGAGATCAGCTCTGATATAAGGGGTCGCTATGACATTGGAGGTTTTTAGGGTTCCAAAGTGAAACAAGGAAGCCTTAAAGTATCGCCATGTCTGTCTGTCCGTCGGTCCGTCTGTCCGCGGTCTAGCTCAGAGACTCAGTACTACAAAGTTTTAATTTGGCATAGTTATAATTATAAACCTCAATTACGTGGACATCTTATCCATTAACCTACCGCCAAGCAGCAGTGTTCGCATCGTTGTGTTCCGGTTTGGGGATAAGACAGCCGGTGGAATGACTAGCATAGAGGCATTCCATCTTAGTCCTCAGGGTTGGCAACGCATTTGCAGTCTTGTGAATGCGAATGTCTATGGGTCCCAGTTTCCACTTACCATCAAGTGGCCTGTGTGCTCGTTTGCCTTCCCATGCTATAAAAAAAAAGTAAAATAAATTAAGAATCTACGTTACGGCGCGTATCCAATATAAATAAATAAATAGGTACTTAATATCAGGGGATAATCTCATACAATTGGACCTAGCTCCAAACTGAGCTCTAGGCTTGTACTGTGGGTACTAGGCAACGATAAACTTACTTAAATAGATGAATACATACTTAAATACATAGAAAACACTCAAGGTTAAGGAATAAATACTCGCGCTCATCACACAAATATTTGCCCGTACCGGGGATCGAACCCGGGTCCGCTAGCTTCGTAGGCTGGGTCACTACCGACTAGGCTGTCGCGTTATCTATGTCATAAGGGTTTATTTATCGTTGGATGACTGTCGTCTCTATAGCATTTACAATTATATGAGGACGACAATTATTCGTACCGTCCTATATGTGAACATCTCCATTCAGGGTGAAGCCAGACGAGCATAATTTTTAGAGTTGTAAATCGCTTAATTTCTGCTGCATACAAAAGTCCAGCTGATCTTACGTCGCCGTATGAACCTATATACATACATAAACTCACGCCTTCATTCCCAGTGGGGTAGGCAGACGCCTCTTACGACATCCACGGGAAGACATGGAGTGGCACTGCAACCCGGCAACCACACGGTAAACCTGAAACCGAAACTGTATGAACCTGTTAGTTAATAAATAGAGGGTAGGTTTGAGACGTCGGGATATCACCGTGTGGTGCTACCCGCGGAAACCAGTCTGTATTATAGCTCTGTTAAAGGCAGCCGTGTATTACCTTCTCCGTCCTTTCCCTCCTGTAATAACAGAACCAAACAGGACTTTTGTATGAAACCGAATGCAGAAGATATTACGCAACCGAAAAAACGCTCGTGTGGCTTCACCCTTAAATATAGGGTATAGTCATCAGTGGTCAGCCAGAGACCTTTGTAGTCAGCCCCTGCCTATACTTTGTCTGAGTGGGAAGAGTATCAAAGATATATTTCCCACTCTTCGCTCTCATATAAGGTCGACTACTGGTCTCTGGCTGACCACTGATGACTTTACCCTACACGCTGCGATGCACGACTAAAGTCTAATTCTATGGAACTTGCTAACTGTGTAAACAAACCGCCATATTGAAATTGTCTCGGAATGATGAATTTACTAGTGATGTGCAATACTCCTTTACTAATGTCAAACCATATCGAATAATAAAATACCGAAAGTAAAAAATAAGTAGTTACTTATTTCTAATTTGTTTAATCACGATCTGAAGAAAAATCGGTACTTGAAGATGATATATCACCAGTATTAATTACAAAAGGTGCCGTTATATCATCTGTGAGTGTGATCAGCGTGAGTTAGGTAATGTGGAGGGAGGGGCCTTTATATATCGCCAACTTTAGCCACAACACTTCCCATCATAGACAATTGTAGAATTTAAAAGAAACAAAAACGTCATTCCATCAGGTCCTAATAACCTAACTTATGAAACCATTTAAACTTTTAATGAAATATCCAAGATAGAGTTATATATTTGGTGATTTGTATTTTAGAGTAACGACCGTTTCAATAGTTTATGGTTTCAATGGTGTTTGATAAGGTGGTGTGAAAATTCAAGGAGTTTTGTTTACATAGATAGCAAGTTCCATAGAAATACACTTTTCACCTCAGCAGCTCAAACAAGCAGGTTTTGCTGCTTAAAAACAGTGAGCAAAATTCAATTTTGCTGCGAGCGAGAGGCAAAGTAGCTGTTTTATTATCGTTATAACAATCTTTAATTTCGTGACATAAACCGCGGGGGCAGTTTCAGAACGCATTTCAAAAATAGCGGGATTATTGTAGCCAATAGCCATAGACAAGGCCTAGTTAGGTTTTTTTTAAAGCCACAGACTAGGTACATAAAGCTGTATAAAGTTGTGTTTGCACTACGGCATTATCAAGTTGAGTGACAGGTTTTATCTGTTTCATGTTTATTTTTTCCACTTTTTATTTTATTAGTATTTTGCAAAAATGCTTGTGATTGATGCTTAACACGTTGGACGCCACACCACCCACCGGTGGGCCATCACGATGTATGCGTTGGGGCCATGGTAAAAACGAATAATACGCAATTTAAAAAAAAAAAAAGATTTTTTTCAACTAGTATCTTCTCTGAGGCCACGCGGCTCACCCTTCATACGTTTTTGGATGGAATAAGTGATCGGTGGCCTGTAAAACAGGTTTGAAATGAAGGCTCACCGCGGCTCACCGGTGACCCCCGTGGCTCCAATGGTTCAACATGGTTTGGCTCACCGGTGACCCCCGTGGCTTCAATGGAAACACTACATTTTTGGCCTGGCGTTCAACGTGATATGCGATCGTGTCGTTATTTAGTCGTGTATTCACCAAATGGTCACAACGGAAGACCTGCGTTGGCCCTACCAGCTTCACGCTGTGTTGTTCTCGCTGCTGAGGTGAAAAGTTGTATGTCTCACACGAGACCAAAGTTTTTTACGTCTCGTATCTTTGAATCCCTCGCTACGCTCAGGATTCTAACCTAGAATCACTCGCTACGCTCGTGATTCAATAATAGAATCCTTCGCTTACTCGGGATTCAAAATCATCACTCGCAGCAAAATCCAACTTTGCTCTCTTGTTGAACAATAGTTATTTGTTCAACAAGAGAGCAAAGTTGGTTTTTGCTGCGAGTGATGATTTTGAATCCCGAGTAAGCGAAGGATTCTACTACACGACTAAATAACGACACGATCGCATATGCATCAATCACAAGCATTTTTTCAAAATACTAATAAAATAAAAAGTGGAAAAAATAAACATGAAACAGATAAAACCTGTCACTCAACATGATAATGCCGTAGTGCAAACACAACTTTATACAGCTTTATGTAACCTGTGGCTTTAAAAAAAACTTAACTAGGCCTTGTCTATGGCTATTGGCTACAATAATCCCGCTATTTTTGAAATGCGTTCTGAAACTGCCCCCGCGGTTTATGTCACGAAATTAAAGATTGTTAAAACGATAACAAAATTATGTAGATACATGATAAACTTCTTATTTTTCATTAATTTTGTCTTCAAAACATTAAATTAAAAAAAACGATTGTACCTACTGTATAAAATAGTTATAATAAACACATTTCAAACTTTAACAGATAGTTTTATTTGCAATTTTACGGTTATGTGTGCATCCGAACGTGCGTTTCTTTTTGGGCCTACTATGTGTGGAATTTGAAAATCGAACTTCGAATCAAGTTGTTTCTATCTCTCGCTTTTTTCCTATCGAAGTGAAAGTGACAGAACAAAGTGAAGTTCAATTTTTTCGAATGTTGTGAGTAGCCCCAGCACTGCTCACGGCATTTAAAAAAAAATAATTAAAAAGCTACTTTGCCTCTCGCTCGCAGCAAAATTGAATTTTGCTCACTGTTTTTAAGCAGCAAAACCTGCTTGTTTGAGCTGCTGAGGTGAAAATAACTATTATCTGTAGTTACGACATAGTGGGAACGCGCCCTTAGATTTGCGGTTCCAACCATATCTTAAATACGGAACCCTCGGTCACTTGACCGGCTTTTTTCAATAAAGATTATCAAAAAAAGCGTTACAAGTAAGTAAACGGCTTGTAACAAAAAAAAAACAACACAATTACGTACGTGAAGAGTTATGCTGCAAAAACATGTTTTCCGACCAGCTTTTAATAATTAACACTATGATATCACTGATCCGGATGCCTCGACACTTATTGCCAATTAGATGGAGATTATGACATCACTTTTGAGCTGTCACGAAATGTAAACGCTACTGAATACAAGTGGCGTAATTTAAATTATGCGTATTACCAAGGAATCTTCGTTATGTTTAAATCTTGGCTAAAAATATTGATGTGGACAGGTTGGTACAGTCAGGCGTATGTACGAGTGCTCTTACGCTTTAATGTCTTGTTTGCACTACTGTACTCTTCATCATCATCATCATCATGTCAGCAGAAAGACGTCCACTGCTGGACATAGGCCTCCCCCAAGGCTCTCCACTCAGACCGGTCTTGTGCTTTTCGCATCCACCGCTTTCCTACGATCCTTACAAGGTCGTCACTCCATCTTGTTGGAGGCCTATAGGTACCCACTGTACTCATCTGTCAATGTATTAAACCGACAAGGTACTAAAGTGTTGAGCTAGTTATAAACGACGACTGTACAATATTTTGTAGTGGCAAATCAAACGTATGTATTAAGCAACCAATAAATAGAGAAATATCAGGAGGACAATCTCACACAAAATCCATTAACCGTTTGTGAGCTCTTTTTCAATTTTTCATTTTTTTTTATCGTTATTTTTCGTAATGACTTTTCTTTAAAGAGCTATTTTTTATACAGCGTTAGTTATTGGTGATTTTTATTCTTCGCATTTTTTCCGTTCCCAATTTCGTCGAATCGAACCTGGACAATGCAATGACAATAAATGTATCGTGGTATCATTCAGCTAGTCTGACGTATTCAGAACTCTGAAAGTGCCAAGAGAACTTACATACATACATATATACATTAAATCACGCCTGTTTCCCAGAGGGGTAAGCAGAGACCACTTCTTTCCACTTGCTACGATCTTGACAAATTTCTTTACTAGAGAACTTTAATACAATAATAGGTATACGAAAGAGATATACAGATCGAAAGTGAGTGGAAGGGTCGGAAGGGGCCGCCCTAGGCGTACTTTTTCAAATCAAATCGGAGAAATACTGGAAAAGGGCCGAATCTTAAGTACCCGAAACCGACGTGCGTGCATGACTCGATGTATGAATGTTGAAGAAGCGAAAGAAATTTGTCAACATCGTAGCAAGTGGAAAGAAGTGGTCTCTGCCTACCCCTCTGGGAAACAAGCGTGATTTAATGTTTGTATATGTATGTATAGGTACTTAAAACCAAGTGTACTTGGAAAGGTTATAAATAAATCTCACTCTATCTTACGTTATTCTACCTTTGTAAGTTACTTTTACTTTCAATTAGGTATCACATTTGCTTTATTTTCTCCTAGTATTCAGAACAAAATATTGAACAAACTACACGATAAAAATGGCCAAGATATAAAAACAGGACATGTGCACTACGTCACTACGTCAACCCTTGCTACTTTTACTTTTAACCAGATACCACATTTGGTTTATTTTCTCCTAGTATCTGTAACAAAAAATTAAACAACCCTTACACGTTTGCGCTATGGCTTCGTAAACTGAGTATGCGCACTATGCTTGCGGTCTTGCGGACTAATGCGAACTACGTCATTTCATCCTTGTTACTTTAACTTCCAATAAGCCACTGCAATTGGTTTATCTTCTCCTGGTATCCAGAACATAATTTTAAACAACCGTTCCCCGTTTGTGATATTGCCAAGGTATGGCTTCGTAAACAGGACATGCGCACTATGTTTCAGACGTCATTAGTCTGGCCACGGTTTTGAATTTAGGAACGAATTTAAGTTTATTTTCTCCTAGAATCTGTGACAAAAAATTAAACAACCCTTACACGTTTGCGCTATGGCTTCGTAAACTGAGCATGCGCACTATGCTTGCGGTCTTGCGGAGTAATCCGAACTACGTCATTCCACCCTTGCTACTTTCAATCAGCTACCACAATTAGTTTATCTTCTCCTAGTATCCAGAACATAATATTAAACAATATCTCCGTGATTGCGCTACGAGTTTAGTGAATAGGATAAGGGTGCGGCTCCATTGAGGCGGAGACGAGAGGAGCGGAGCGGAGCTGTGCCAATATTAACCAATAAAAGGCGCATGCGGTCACGTCGAGCGCGCCTTGCGCAGATTCCATTGGTTAATATTGGCACAGCTCCGCTCCGCTCCTCTCGTCTCCGCCTCAGTGGAGCCGCACCCTTATGCACGACCACTCACGCGAAGCTCGGTATACTTCATACTACCCTTGTGTGAGTGAATTTTCCTTCCATTCAGACAACACATTTGACTTATATTCTCCTAGTATCCAGAACGAAATATTAAACAATCTCTCCGCGTCCACGATCTTCGCGAATAGGACATGCGCACCACAAGCCAACCTCGGCATACTACGTTATACCAGTCATACCCCTTTTACCCCTTGTGTAATTTTTCCTTTCAATCAGACACCACATTTGACTCATATTCTCCTAGTATCCAGAACAAAATATTAAACAATATCTCCGGGTCACCGTGCTTCGCGAACAAGATCTGCGCACCACGCGCAGATCTCGGCATACTACGTCATCCTACCCTTATTCTTTCATTCAGACACCACATCTGGCTTATTTTCTCCTAGTATCCAGAACAAAGTATTAAACAATCTCTCCGGGTGAACATGCTTCACGAACAAGACCTGCGCACCACGCGGCGATCTCGGCATACTACGTCATCCTACCCTTGTCCTTTCATTCAGGCACCACATCTGACTTATTTTCTCCTAGTATCCAGAACAAAATATTAAACAATCTCTCCGGGTCAACGTGCTTCACGAACAAGACCTGCGCACCACGCGCCGATCTCGGCATACTACGTCATCCTACCCTTGTCCTTTCATTCAGGCACCACATCTGACTTATTTTCTCCTAGTATCCAGAACAAAATATTAAACAATCTCTCCGGGTCAACGTGCTTCACGAACAAGACCTGCGCACCACGCGCCGATCTCGGCATACTACGTCATCCTACCCTTGTCCTTTCATTCAGGCCAAATCTGGCTTGAGGGCTATGTTATTCATGCAATAAAGAAATTTAACATCAAACAAAATTTGGTATATAGTAAAAATCGAAAATAAAATCACTAAAATTTATAATAAATACTAAATGTCAACAATCACAAATTATTACATACTTGTTATTATTGAGATAGTTTTTGTGTTTGTCGTGAGTAACGGCCTCGGGTCCCTCCCTAGCATGGTCTAACATAGTCTTACCCGGTTTTTAGGGTTCCGTAGTCAAACTAGGAACCCTTATAATTTCGCCATGTCAAACTTATTTGCATACCTGTGCTAACTCGGGGCACCTATACTAAAGTGATGTAGCAAAATATTTTATCGACCAAAAAAATGTATCGATGTTACTGTCAACATCTAAATGTTATTCAATATTTTTATTTTCGGTTTGAAATAATAACAATAAACAAATTAATATTAATTTTCCATATTCGTCGGTGTTAAGGATTGCCGTCTAGGTGAAAATATCCACTTTAAATTACTGAACGTTCTCTCAACGTCCACAGTGGTCGACGGGGCATTCTTAATATATTTATAATGACATTTAGGTTATTGAAAATTCCATATCGATTGAAATGACATCCGCATACTTTTAATATCTTAAGAGGCTTGATATCAGATATGACATCGAATCTTTTTATAGTATTTGTTTTTTATAGCATAGGAAAGCAAACGAGCACACAGGCCACCTGATGGTAAGTGGAAACTGTGACCCATAGACATTCGCATTCACAAGACTGCGAATGCGTTGCCAACCCTGAGGACTAAGATGGAATACCTCTATAATCGAGATTTTTTAATGAGCACATATATATCGACATCTTTTTATCGATATCAAATCCCTCAAACGTGCCCCGAGTTAGCACAGGTATGCTTATTTGCGGTGTTGGTAAACTGACCGCGACCTATGTTGATGTATGGGCATTACAGTTTACCAACGGCAAAGTTAAGTTTGTTGCGAGATCTAATTTGTTTGGTTATGTTTCGGAACCCTACACTCAGCATGGTCCAACATGCTCTTGCCCGGTTATATTATTTTCATCACACTTGCTCGGAAAGGGTTTTATAACACGCAGGCGTTTAGGGCAGTTATAGCCGACTTAGCTCCCGCGGGAGTTATAGACTTTCATAACTCCCTAGGGAGTTATGAGTTTAGTTTTAAAATATAGAATCCACTTGTACATCATTTCAGACCAATGAGGTGTAAAATCAGCCAAGGTTTATTTCCTATATTCAAAACTTGGCTACAAACCAATTTTACTGTTTAATTAAACTTATACGGCACATTTGTCTGCATTATATTTCTATTTTACCATTATTTCAGAGACATTCGCAATTATTTTATTAAATTTCATTTTGAAAATTTGTACAATCTGGCAGAATGGCCTGTATTTGTCAAGTTAAAAAAAAAAACAATTCTAAGCATTATCTGTGGAAGACTAAAAAAAAGTTGTCAAACTCTTTCAGCTTAGCGAATCGAGTTCGTTTAATTTTGTTTGTTTTTTATTTCCTCGCTAATGTGATGAAAATCATTGTGTGTATCATGGGCAGTAAGGAGATTGCAAACTCGAGTCATTAAAAGCCCTCCGCCTTCGGCGTCGGGCTTCTAATAGTCTCTCGTTAGCAATCCTCTTCTTACCGCCCTTGATGCACAATGTACTATAAGATCAACTGGCCTAGCCTAGGTATTAGAAAACTTCATACTATAACTTAACCAAGTAACGATGTTATTTAAGTTTTTGCGTCGTTTTGTGGTTCATTAAGTGTAATCCGTGTTGTTATAATACCATTTTAATATGGCCAATGATGACGTCGCCCGAGTTACAAGTATAGTTTTTTATTTGTTGTGTAAATGAATGCCAATTAATGCGAGCCGGATGCCTATTAAGGCTCCTCTTATTAATTTTGAAAAGGCTTTAAAAAATGAGGTCTTCTTTTTGACGCATAGTATGGATGTATCTCAACGATTATTTATTTATTTAAACTTCTTTGCACTAAATACAATAAAGTACAAATGGCGGTCTTAATGCCTAATGGCATTCTCTACCAGTCAACCAGTAGGAGAAAAAGAAGATCGGTGCGAAGAAAAAAAAGCGTTGATAAAAAAACCTGTTTAAATAAAATATATACAAGATACGGGTATGTAAAATATAAATATATGTAAATACGTTATATAAATATAATAATACATATAAAATATATCAATAAACAGATATGGGGATGTGTGTTAAATCGATTTACGACTGCGCTTGTTCCTGCAGATGCTTAAAGCATCTGTTTGAAAGCTAACTTGCTTGGGGCTTGTCTGATGCTCAGTGGGAGCTCATTCCAGAGACGGATCGCCTTAAGGGCAAACGAATTAGACATAAAACCAGTATGGTGGGGAGGAATAGTAAGTTTGAGAGTACGAGAGGAACGCAATTCACAGCCAGGACGGGGGGTATTAAAATTATATTCACATTTAAGATAACCAAAAACCACAACCGATTTAGATGATTTTTTGGAAAATTTAATAATAGTATATAAAACAATACCAACCAATTTGCCGTGTGGTTGCCGGGTTAGAATAGTGCCACTCCATGTCTTCCCGTGGATGTCGTAAGAGGCGACTAAGGGAATAAAGGCTTTAAGTACTGTTAGGCGATGGGCTTGCAACCTGTCACTATTTCACTGGTAAACATCTTATCCTAATTCTGCAAAATGTGGTTATAGAATTATCAACAAGTTTTTAGATTTGTTGGTAACTCTGTAGCTCTGCCTACCCCACTCTGGGAATGAAGGCGTGAGTTTATGTATGTATGTATATATATATAAAACACTAGTATTTTTGTACGACTTTGCGTTCAGCGAACTTAAAACGTGCGGAAGGTCGTTGAAGTTCGTTTCGAGCTCTCGAAGTCCATTGATGACTTTATATAATTTTTCTCAAAAATCTCAAAAAGTATTCAATTAATTTGGATTATTATTTCAACAATCTAATATTAATTCATTTGTGATACTTTAAATATAATTATTATTATTAAAAAAAAATAACACAGCTTCGTCCGCGTAATTTAAATGTATAATTTAACTATGTCAAATTACATATTTAGAGACCAAGAGTCTCTAAGTTGATTCGCGGACAGACGGACAGACAGACACAGCTAATCCTAAAGGTTCTTTGTCGATTACGGACGCTATAAACGTAAAGCACGTAGTAAAGATACATTTTTGGCATGTTATATATTTATTATTATTTATTTATTTATTTATTAAAAAATATGAATTTGGAGTGAGGGGTGAGTGAATCTACATTTTGCAAGCAACAAATTTTGTGATAAGCCCAAGTATTTGTTTCTTAGTCTTAGATGCTTTCTATGTAAGAATGTATTTACCTTTATAAGTGTCTAGGACCCATAGTACAGGCCTAGAGCTTAGTTTGGGACTAGGTCAGTTTATTTGAGATTGTCCCCTAATAATTAATAAGTATTATTCGTGTTCATGTCATCATATAAATATTTGGCCATACGGAATAGAACCCAGGACCGCTAGCTTCATAGGCACGGCACGATAGGTTGATTTACTGTCATAAGGTACCAATGGAAAATCGTCTACTTGAATTATATATTTTGAATTTAGACCATAAAAAATCCATGCAAAGTAATTTTTGCAAAATCCAATTTATTTTAGTTGTAAAGTAAGTAAAACCCGAATTGAATTTAGTACATTATAAATTAGGAGCAAAATTAAATACTCATAAAGTGAATACAGTCTAATATGAATTAAGACCGAAATATAATATGTAAGCTCAAAACGAATTATGTTATGACCAAATAAATTATGCAATGTACCGTCGAGTACACTTTAATCACTGTCACAATTTATAGATGGCAGTTTATACATGAAATTAAATAGACATGGTACTAAAGTGTCCACATATTTATGAACTGGATTGTACATATTTCAGGTGGATGTATTTTACAAATGGTTATTTTAAATACAAACGGTCATTATTTCTTTCGGCCTAGTATATAAAATTTGACAATTTTACCATGGAATCATGTCCATTTTCGACGATATTCATGGTCGTGAATTTTTAGGCTCGTAGACCCCTTGGCAATTTTGTCGGTTTTAGGTGGACGGATATTTACGACTTGAGGGTCGATATAGACCACTTTCGGGATCACTGAACTAGACTAGGGCGTTATCGAAATACAGGCCAAAATAAAATCTTTGAATGTGGAATGCGCATCCAATTGTCTATGATTTAGATGACACCTCGGCCTCAGATGCGTACGCGCAAGGCCGGTCGGTAGCGATTATATCGATCGTTCTACTAATCGTTCACGACCGATGATCGCGATTTACATTATATAGGTTATATAAATCGTGGGCGGGCGATCGCGGAGATGCAATTTAGGGGGCTATTCTAGTTACAACCCACTGAATTACTATTAAATAGATTTTAAATAATCTATTTACGAACTTAACTACCCTGTGACAACATTCGTGCATTTTGTATTGTCACATATACTCCTGAAGGACCGGCTAAACTGAGACGTAAAATACGGTGACATTGCGTAGGTAAACAAATGAGTGGGTTAGTAATTATATGGCGTCCATTTCGACGGACCGCAATTTATATCATATTAACTTTATGGTTTTGTACCGTAATGTATTGTTACATATACGGAATTTATGATTTTCGTATACTATTGCATGCCTTAACGGCGAAGTAATGAACTGTTATAATAAATTTTAAGATATATGTAACATTATTTATGCAATAAATTGAATTTGAATTTATGCACCGTTAAGCCCTGGTGTGGTCACTCGGTTAAAATGACATAGCTATGCAGTAACTATATAACTGCTATAGCTCTGTCCTTTACACTCACCGTAAAATGAACTGCATAGTTATTAGTTAGGTGATAATAACCCTCCGTTATATTAATTTTATTTCTATTTAAACATACCAAAACCTTTTACTCTTTTAAACGGCTTAACCGATTTTCACCATACATAGCTAAGGACCATCCTGACTAGGGATTGCAACCGAGTTATGAAAAAACCGAGTATCGATTTTAACCGACAGTTATTCACCGATAAAAACTCGGTTTTAATTTCGGTTAAAAACCGCGGTTTCGAGTTTAAAATGGTTAAGCAATAAAAGATATATTTCACATATTTTGTGTAATATATACACATACCTGGGTCGTTCTTCTTTTTTACCGACAATAGCCTGTCTCTCATCTTATTAAGCGTCTCATTAGAGTATGGATAATTATGTTTTCGTGTTTAATATACGTCCATACTTTTATTTATGTAAGAGTACCAAATAATTGTGCTCTTTCTTTACCCCCGTTTTTTTTAATAATAACTTTTTCCGTAGAATGCCGTGACAGAGTGGTCATCTAATACTTGGTCTCGGCTGAAAACGGCCACTCTGTCAGTGTTTCTGGTAAACTATATTAAAAATAATAAAATATTAATGCAGGACAGGAAGCATTAATTAGTTTTAATAAAGAATAAATGCAACTTTTTTTGAAATCGAATACTGAAACCATAGTTATTGATAGTTCAAAAATCAAAAAAACCGAAAATCGACGGTTTATTGTCGGTAAAAAAGAAGAACGACCCACCTACGATCCGTAAGCGTCAGAACCCCTGGACCAATGGAGATATTTGATGTTTAGAAACTACCAAAAGGCAGTACCTTATTGGTACTATTTGGTACTTAACTTCAAATAAGTAGTATTAGTAGTAATTAGTATTAGTAAATAGTTAGTAATTAGTAGTAGTGTCAATAGACAGCTAAAAAAGAGTAAAGAAAGTGGCCAGACATTCTGACGTCAGGATGTCTGGACCATTTTTTTTTTACAAAGTTTTAGACAACAAAACTAACTTATCTCTTAGTAGATATTTAGTACCTTTTTAGTACCCTAAGATATAATTTTTGCTAATTTTTTTGGCGTATCACAAAAAATTTACTCATGAAAAACTTGATTTGATGTTTAGATAATACCAAAAAGCACTACCTTTTTGGTGCTATTTGATACCTATCATGTCAGCCGAAAGACGTCCACTACTGGACATAGGCCTCCCCCAAGGCTCTCCACTCAGACCGGTCTTGTGCTTTTCGCATCCACCGCGTTCCCGTGATCCTTACAAGGTCGTCACTCCATTTTGTTGGAGGCCTACCTACAGCTCGTCTCCTGGTCCACGGACGCCACTCAAGAACCTACTGGCCCCATCGGCCATCAGTCCTGCGAGCGATGTGCCCCACTGCCACTTCAGTTTAGCTATTCTTCGGGCTATGTCGGTAACCTTAGTTCTACTGCGAATATCATCATTTCTGATTCTATCACGCAGAGAAACCCCAAGCATAGCCCTCTCTATAGCCCTCTGAGTGACTTTAAGCTTCCTTATGAGGCCCATTGTTAGCGCCCACGTCTCAGATCCGTAAGTCATCACTGGCAACACCGGATATAGAAAAGAGCAAGTTATCGGACTTCAGGGTTATCATGTCCTCCCTCTCTCTACGGACTTCTGACAGCCCTATGATTGCCCATCGTAACCTGCTCAATTCCTCCTCCAGTTCCAGCAACTTTTCGTCGGTCCGCAATGTTCGGTAGTTGTATGTTGCCAAGGCCAAAGGTCGTCGTTTCTGGTAGCCGGGTCTATGCCGGAGATTACCTAAAGCACCCCCTGCCCCGCCGTTACCATGTCCGCTACCGGAGCCAGGAATAGCGAGGCTGCCGGGGACTAGGGGTCTGGGCTGTTTTTGTACATTCATGTTTGGCTTTGATCTAGAACCGTTGGGGGGAAAAATGCCACGCTTAGCAGGCGGCTTAGCGACCGCAGTTATACCAAGTAGTCCGCGGAGGACGCTGCTGCCCATCCTCCGGTTTATCCCTTAGTCGCCTCTTTCGACACCCACGGGAAGAGATGGGGTGGTGATATTCTCAGCCGGCACCAACACGGCTCTTTTTGATACCTGTCTGCTGTCTCAAACTAAGTAAAAAAAAGTGGTCCAGACATCCCAAGAAAGTGACCGACCTCGCCAAAAGGATTAAAACTTGCTCAGGTTCTACAGTAAAAAAAACTCGGTTTTTAACCGAAATTCGGTTCGAGTTCGATTTTAACCGAATAATATCCGATATTCGATTTACGGTTTTATTTGCATTCGCTAATCCTGACTAGTCTAACTTTCTTAAAATAAAAAACGCGTCCATATTTGTTCTTTCGTTTCGGAGCTATCATACCACAGACACTCAGGAACATTCTTGAACTAATCCCGCACCCCCTTTTCTGTGTTAGGGGTTATAACAAGACGCCTGATATAAGCACCATAAATAAAATAAGAAACTGACTAACACATCAACGCGCAGCTCAAACCGATGGGTCTAGAGTAGGGAATGCAAACAACCGGTTATAACTGGTTTAAACCGGTTATTTTCATACAAAAACGGTTAATAACGGGTTAAATTGCATTCCCTAGTCTAGAGTTTCCAAGGTTCGTAGGTTCCTTATGATGTCTAGGGGTGCACTAAAAAAGGATTGATCGAAAATCTACCCCCGACGGGAGAAATGGGGGGAGTAGCGTGTTCCGGTTTGGGGATAAGACAGCCGGGGAAATGACTAGCATAGAGGCATTCCATCTTAGTCCTCAGGGTTGGCAACGCATTTGCAGTCTTAGGATTGCGGTCTTGTGAATGCAAATGTTTTTGGGTCTCAGTTTCCACTTACCATCAGGTGGCCTGAGTGCTCGTTTGCCTTCCTATGCGATAAAAAAAAAAAACATTGACAGATGAGTACAGTGGGAAGGCCTCCAGCAAGATGGAGTGACTACCTTGTAAGGATCGCGGGGACGCGGTGGATGCGAAAAGCACAAGACCGGTCTGAGTGGAGAGCCTTGGGAGAGGCCTATGTCCAGCAGTGGACGTCTTTCGGCTGACATGATGATCATGATGAAGTCGTGGGCGTCCTCTAATTAATCAATAAGACAGATTTCGCGAAGGTATAGAAATTGCTTACCTTAAGAATTTCCTGGAAGAAAACGGTTGCAAACACACCCAAAGGACTAACCTTCAAAGCCTACACTGTCCGTCTGTCTGTTAGTTCTTTTGAGAAGGAAAATAAGGTATTGAGGCCACCTGATGTTAAGTGGGAGGTGTGACCCATAAACATTTGTAGTCTCAAGACTACAATCTTAAGTCTGCAATCGATATTACTATATTCACTATTCACGGTCACTTTTACGATTTTAATATTTTATTTTAAAAATCCATTAAATCTGCCATTTTTTTTCTTATTGTATCACGGTAATGGAATTCGCTAAACTCTATTAAGTACGTATCATTAAGATTTCATTCCGGAAACAGACAATTACGCAGTCAAACACACGGGAAGGACATCTCAAAGACATTCGTAAAAAACTCGACCGCTAAAAGAATAGGCCCCGAATCTCGACCACGGAAGTTTGCAGTCAAGGTGAAGTCAATGAACCCTGACCTGGAGCAGAGATATAATGCTGTTCCGACTGCTGACATAAGGCATGGAATGACAAGTCTTCATTTATTCATGTATTTTTAAGCAAGGAGATGACACACGGGCTCACGAGCTACCCGGGGCACGTTTTATAAAGCTTCAAGTAACAATTTCATAGGTCTAAATTGGCAACACTGCTCAAATGGCTTCATGGGGCTCGTTTTATAAAGCTTCAAGTAAAAATTTCATAGGTCTAAACCGGCAACACTGCCCAAATGGCTGGTCGTCATTGGTTGAGGTTGTGTCAAATGGAAACTTGAAACCTGTAAATTGTAATGCATTGACAACTGAGGACTAAGATGGAATGCCTCCATGCTAGTAATTTTACCGGTTGTCTTATCCTGAAACCGGAACACAACAATGCAAACACTGCTGCTTGGTGGTGGGTTAAAGGATAAGATGATGGTCGCGACCCAGGCGGACCCTGCGCAAATTCCTGCCACTCCTACCACTGTATTGATGACAATGCAGCTTTAGCTTTGTGAGATCTTAATTTCGTGGCCACGTATACTATAATCAAGGCCTCTATTCTAGACGGTAAAAACATATCGTATTTGACTTGTTATGGTATTGTTTTTAAATTGCCGCCCTTACTGTCAAGTAAATAAGAGCTATCAACACGTTGACGTTACGATAACCGGTCAAAGACGATGTCGTACCTCAGAACAATAGTGACATAATTCACAAATTTTAAATTTTGAGTTAGGACTCTGTTATATTAAATTTAAGACTTGAAGTTTGACAGCTGAAATTTTGAATTAGGTCACTATTCTGATTCCGGTTCGTTACAGTCAAATATCATAATAACGTGTTCCTAGAATATGAAAATGTCAAAACAGATTATTCTCATAATGTCTAAAGATAGAAATGACTTACGCCTACTTCTTAAATTACCGTATTCTTAATATGACTATAATTCATTTAGACTCTATCTCGTATTGATAAATTTTCAATTCTACCATTTCCCAAAATGTCCAAAACTCTACTTGATCATGTTTTGATGAATTTTCAATTATACCATTTCCCAAAATGTCTAAAACTCAAATTAACTAGACACAAAAACGTCAATATGGAAAATATTTAAAATTATGTTGAAGTTTACAGTTTTAAACCAATGAGTAATTAAATTAATTATCCACGGCATCCCAATTTTCATCTTTTTACTATTTTTATTCTGTACAGTCAAACTCGCCGCTTGGACATCACTCGGACATTCGCTCACCTTTGCTTATTGAGCGAATCACACCCCTGCTCATAAGGACAGTTTTTGTTTGATCGTTTACAAAAGCATAGTAGTTATAAATTGCTAAACCAATTAAAAGTGATAAACTGAACTAATTATTTACATTTATAAATAAGTAGGTAACACTAAAAATACTGCGTGGTTAAAATTTTAGGTATTATGAGACAGTGTCATTTTGATCTTTGGGCCTGTCAACAAAAGGCATTTTTGAATTTTGATAATTTTGAAAGTAATGCATTTTCACTTTCAGTCTTAATAATAATTCGGTATTTGAAGTTTTTGTTCATTTTACCAACTATACCATTTGGATATCAGATGTAATGTGTAAATGTTATTATGACATTTAATTGTATTGAAAATTTGTCAATTTGGGAATTAAGGCATTTTGGAACTAAGACAATTTGAGATTTAGTAAAATATGTAAAAGGGCATTATGATATTTGGCTGTAATGAACCGGAATCACTATTCTTCTGAAGGTGCGTTATGGTTTTTACCCGCTAGAATCTCGACCCAAGTTCCTATCACATCCCTATTGTGATATGACATTAAGTATAAACTAAAACAAAATGGTCCCACGCCTAAATAACATACTAACGGTTACATAACACAATGGAACTCTAAGAAAGGTCAAAATAGTTGTGCATTTGCAAACAGTGCAATTATGACACAGATTCTTTATCCGCTGCAGGTCATCTGTAACAAATTATCGGTCATCGACTGTCCCTGCTGACGGGAACTCGTATCTGATATAGGCATGAGAATTTAATTCAATGGTGAAATAAAACAATACCAACTTGGTTAGGTTTAGTTTAGTTAAAGATAAAGATAAAGAAATTTATTCAGTAAATAGGCCGCACGGGCACTTTTACACGTCAAGAATCTAACGGCGCTTCACAAGAGGAGACCACTGCTGAGAAGAAACGCCGCAAGAAACTCAGCAGTCAGTAATTTTTTTAAATATATTTAATATTACAATGGTACTACTTAGTGTAGCATTATAGAAATCAATAAATAGTAAATTAAAAAATATATCAAATATCCTGCGTAGTTTCCGCAGGAAAACACACCACAATCTTAAGAGAGAAGAAGAGAAAAGGTAAAAATAACACCTACTTATGTGTATTGTATATAAAACGGTGCAAGACGACCACATTGATATGTTTTCCTACATCAACGGTTATAGACAAGATAAAGCTTTTGAATTTATTTATTCATCCATGTAATATTACAATATAAATTACATTGAGATCGTCAAACATAAATACTAATAATCAAGGAATACAAGAATAATTAATATTAGACTAGGTTTGAGGGTAGAAAAACGTTTCCGCATTTTGTATGGAAATTTTTATCTTCACAACCCTCTTAACTACGACATCGTTTTTACCGTCTAGAATTTCGGCCCTGGTTTAAAATTTGCAAGATTTGAAGCTAAGCGAATTAGAAGTAGAGGTATAGAATGAAGATCGTGAAGCACATACGAACAGGGGCTGATATCCCGTCAAACGCTGTAAGGATTTACCTGTTAGAGTTTCAGCCCCGTAATAGTACATTACCACAGAGGCCGGGAAGTAGGGCTAGTTACGAGGCTGGCAACCCCTTTTCACGGAGAGGTATGTATAGTGCTTTTCTCAAACATATGCAATGAATTAAAAAAAAACATGTATGTAATAGGCATTAGCGCGGGTAGTTTTGGTCCGATAACCATAAAGCAATATAAAAATTTAAAAAAAATACTTCCTGGTCTAGGCCTTCAATTTTGTATGATATTCCTTTACAGCTCTCTTGAGTTGCTCCGCCCGGAACGTGATACTTTGAAGCCTAAAATTACTAACATAACGCCAACATTTCATTGCATGTTGAAAAGAAATTATAACGATGACGGTACGATAACACGACAATAGTACATTATTGCCTAGGCAGTGAAGCAGGCAATTGCGGGCCGAGAATTGGTTTAAACGGACGAGCTTGCGAGTCACTCTCTACCGCCTTTATTTTTATGACAAGAAGAAACGCAAGCTTTTTTTAGAAAAAAAAACTCAAGCTATTCCAGACACAGATAAAAAAGTTACGTTTCGAATAAAATATGGATGTATAAGACTTGTGCCCTCATTTTATTATGGCCATTTTCACTTTTTAAAAAGTTACAAACTAGATAACAATGAAATTTGTATGCAACATTGCGGGCTTGTGTAGCGAGCACGCAATGTAATTTTTTATTTATTTTGGGAACTGTCTGTAAACTATGTACTTCGCTTCTCAGTATGGAGTTAGTAATGTCAACTTTTCCGGTCACTTTTGAGAAAAAGTATTATTTAACCGTGATGCATAGAGGCCCAGTGCAAGTTAAATGAAAGGTTTTAAGAGTCTGATTTGACCTGTTAACACAACCTGAATTATAAACGGTCACTGAACTAATAGACAAATAACTAAATATTATCAATTTGACACATCTCCGAACCGTTACAACGGAGCTGTCAACCTTCTGGTGTTTGACAACGAGAAATATTGGCATAAATTATAATGGTATCGATAGACATCTTTGAATATCAAATTACGACAAAGATAATACTTTATTTCATTAGTCACATCACACAGCAGAGAAATAACAATGGCGGACAGGTTTCCGAATTCTATTAAATAGTAGATTTGGAAACTGTTTCTGATGATCCAGTTGTAGTATAGCTTTACTTGTGGGAGGACCTTGTGCAGGGTCCGTCCGGGTTGGTACCACCATTTTATCCATTAACCTACCGCCAAGCAGCAGTGTTTGCATTGTTGTGTTCCGGTTTGGGGATAACACAGCAAGTGAAATGACTAGCATAGAGGCATTCCATCTTAGTCCTCAGGGTTGGCAGTGCATTTGCAGTCTTGTCTATGGGTCACAGTTTCCACTTACCATCAGGTAGCCTGTGTGCTCGTTTGCCTTCCTATGCCATAAAAAAAGCTTCGAATTGAGAAGTTGCTAATTCCAACTTACCCGAGTTCCCCGGGTAAAAATATCAAAAAAGGCAAAGAATTAAAATGATATTTAAAATTAAAAAAAAAAACGCAAAACAACGCTAAAGCATGAATTAAATTCACTCCACAAGAATCATGAACTAATCAGAAAAGATTTATTATTTCCAATACACAAACACGCCATTACAAATAGCAGTTAATAAATTAGCTAATTTTTCAACCATAAACAATGATGATGATCTATGGTCAAATGTGATTAATGTTTTATTGATCGAATGACAAATCGAATGGTCTAGTCACATTATTGCGTTATACTCGCTTCCGCTTCGCTTGAGCGGGTTATTTTCGATGATGTAAATGAAATGTGCGCATAAACCAAAAAACGCCATCGCTCCTGTTCATAAATATTTCGTTGTAGCGTTTTAAATCCACGGCGGCGTGCGACTCCAGTTTCCATACATTGACGCAATGCCATGTCAATTTGCATGGCAGTGCCATCGTGAATTAAAAACACCTACCTTTTTTTAATGTATATTTTTCTTCACAATACGTTGCAGTACAAATGGCGGACTTAATGCCTGAAGGTATCCTCTACCAGTCAAATAAGCCGCGCCGGACATAACATATTCTGTGCAATGGTAATCTTGTTACTTATGTAGTATAGGTATAAAGTCGTAAATGTGTCTCGACCCTCTAGATATCAGTGTACCATGTCATTGCCTAAGCTAGACTTCTGACGTCGCAGGTAAATGCATGAAATTTGATAAATTATTAGATTAACAATACAAAATTAACATGACAATTGGGATAGACCAAAAAAAACTCTGTTTTTACATTCTAATTCGAAAGAATAGGAAATTTTAATAAACCAATTTCATTAATTTTGTATTTGACCCAATTGTTTTGTTTTAATATCTTTATTTATTTAGCAGATTTTTTTATGGATGACATTATCATTTTAAATTCGGGTTAGCTTTTTCTAATAAATTACAACAATTAAGTGGTATCTAATGATAAGAAGTGATTGTAATAGTGTATTAAAACATACCAAGTATTTTAAGCGGGTTTCGCCTAACCCGTAAGATACACCTAGGAGGGCTTCAAGCCAAAAACGAAAGTCAAACAAAGGTTAAATATACTTTTGTCGAAATAACAGCTTCAGAACCCTGTTCCTGGAAATGGTTTTCGAATAAGAGTAATTGTAAAAATACGAACAATCCCAATTCGATGTTCGATCGTAGGTATTAATTACAAGCACTTACCTATTTGAGCGTGACCTAATATTTAAGCACTTAAATATAGGTACTAAGCATTAAGACGTTTTAATTGCCATTAAATCCACGGCGTAAAAATGGTATCTCATCTACCCGGTAAAACGATATCGTCGGTGATACTGGAAAATCGCGTAACAAACAAACTGATGATGGAGCAAAATAAACCTTACCGTGTTATTAAAAAGGTGCATTTTGCTCCTTATTTAAAATGTTGCTTACGCTGTTTTGCAGTTTCACCGATGATATGGCTTTTGACATGTTATCGTATTGCTTTTTTACTCAAAAGGGTAAGAACCAAAAAGTTGGCCACGCTAACTCACTCAATTTAATTTTCTATTAAACTTTTCCATTGTGACACGAAAGTGAGCCTTACAAGGGATAATTTTCGTCGCACAACGGAACTTTTTCCTACTTCGTTGTTTGTATGTTTAACTGCGCTTAACAGTGGTCCAACTTTTTGATCCTTACCCATTTAGGGGATTCTTCTGATGGTGTCTTCTTCCACAAATAAAAACCTTTTGTAGAAATAAACTTAAACGATTTTGGAAAAAACGGAAAACCAGCGCTGGTTTTAACGCCAGCATAACGCTGATTTGCAACCATTTCGTGACAACAGGTACGAGTATTTTTGTCTATGTCCGTTTTGTCGTTTAGTTTTTTCGTCACGAATAAATGTTTCTTTCTTTCTTTCTGGCTTTCTTTCTTTCCTTCTTTCTTTCTTTCTTTCTTATGGAATTTGTTATGGCAGCTTACGTTACGCCAATCCTATATTTTCCAGTACGATAACGTTCTCGGAAAGTATCTTGTCTAAAGAAAGAAAGAAAGTAACTCGTGACAAACAGACTAATAAAAAGGAACAAAATACGGACGTAGACAAATGGCCTGTTGTCGCGAAATGGTTCCAAGTCAGCGTGATGCTGGCATCAAAGTCAGCGGGGCTAGGACTCCTAGCTATAAAACGAAAAAAACTGGATGGAACCGTCCAAATGATGCAACAGACGTACCATAAACTTTGATTTACGGGGTGACTTTGATAGCAACTACCATTCTACACAAACATGTATGTTTTGAGGAGTTGGAATAAGCCTCCATATTATTTTATTCGGTACTGGTAGCGGCGATAGTTGCTTCTTCAGAAAGTTGAAGTAGTGCGCGTGTTACTGTCTATTTTCTTATAGAATAAAAAATATGAATAGTTAGTGTGCTTTTTGTCTTAACTTTTAAGGTAAAAACTTCACATGTAACTACATTATGCAAAAAACGCATGTTATTTGAATGGTGTTTTATGTTAAGCAAATCTTATTACTGATATCGAATAAGAACAACATCTATTCTATATTTCTTCAGATTGAACGTGATCAGTGGGTTCACTTGAGATATTCATTTGAATTTAGTGTTTTCAAAGTAACCCCCATCCGTTGTTTAACTTTGATCATAGTGTTTTTATTTTGTTTACGGGAAACTAAAGGTCTCAATTTTTTCTAATTAATCAAGTCGAAAAAAAACGATTGTCCCATATTTTTAATTTATTATTTTGTCTTTTAGTTTCTATAAAAACTAGTGTTAAACTTTAAATTTGATCAAAGTAACTCCGGTATACGGTACATACAGACAGACAGCTAGATAGACGGTCAAGCTTTTTTTAATCAGGTGCTCAAGATACTAATTTTTAAACATCCTCGTTTTTCACTCATATTTAAACTTAAAGTGAACGAGTAGGTAAGACATACAAAAAGCGTGTCTAAAGACATGTTTTACTTTAAATATCATACATATATGTCATTAGATGGATAGATAAATTTATTGATTAATCAAGCACAAATATACAAGAAAATATCCAGTGGACCCCAAACTAGGCTGAGCCTGTATCTTGGGGCCCAGAGAGCCGGTTTACGGAGATACATACATACATTTAATCACGCCTGTTTCCCAGAGGGGTAGGCAGAGACCACTTCTTTCCACTTGCTACGATTTTGACAAATTTCTTGCGCTTCTTCAACATTCATACATCGAGTCATGCACGCACGTCGGTTTCGGGTACTTAAGATTCGGCCCTTTTCCAGTATTTCACCGATTTGATTCGAAAAAGTACGCCTAGGGCGGCCCCTTCGGACCCTTCCACTCACTTTCGATCTGTATATCTCTTTCGTCAATCTTCTTACAGACAGAAAAGGTAGGTAATTACAGTTATTAAGTTATTTATAAATAATAGTTAAAAATCACTTAGGTCTATTTTTCCTATAAAAGCGTGCAGCTGCACAAGAATTAATCAGTTATTTTACTAAACGCCCGAATCAACAATATGACTCAACACCATTCAAACCACCCATTCACCAATGACCTCTCCCATGAACCTGCTCCATACTCCACAGGGCTCAACTTCCACAAGTCTTCACATACTCCCACATAATACCTTCTGTTTCGATAGCCTGTCATTTCTAATTACTGTTAATATGAAAAATGGCCGCATTGATTGAACGGACGTTTGCGTCTAAAAATCTTACAACACTGCCGAATCGTACCCTATTTCCTTAAGCATAGAGGTGATTTAGGCTTGTATTTTGTTAAATATAGTTTTCAGTTCGTTTGTTTTTTTGTTGTGATTAACTTAACCTTAGGTGCCAGTGATCGGTCACGAAGTTTTGAGTGCAACATCGATACGTGATGCTTAAAGATGTACCAAATTTTGATCCCGTATTTCTGATAACTAATTGCTATTATTACATTAATAGATTAACATCTGTTGGTGTGAAAATAACTATCAAATGGAATAATACCAGTAGTTAGATACTATTAAATGCAATAGACACGAGGTTATTAAACACTTCTAAATTTAATAGGTTTGTTTTGGCATAAATTTGTAAGTGATATTTTTTTTTGGTATAACCTATAAAGTCATAATTGGCTTTGCGCATAAACTGTTAGCTTAAAAGCTACATTCGCATAGTTTGATTTGGCAGAATTACGATTGTCCGAATATTATTTGGTCATATTTTTTATGCTCCGAATCATGTTTACGCATAAAATATAATGTGCATAAAATTGTTTGGCCGAATACAATAGTTGCAGAAATATGTTTTGACATAACATTTTGCCCTACCTAACCTAATCTACTTTTTTGGTAGCAGTTCGGTTCTGTATAGTCGCAGTTCTAACCTAACCTAACCTACTTTTCTGGTAGCAGTTAAGTTTGTAAGTATACTATGCCAAATAAAATTATGCTAAACCGAATTATGCGTAAAAATAATCGGCCATACTAAAAGTATACGAACTTAATTTCGGACTAACTCATTTTCGAGATATTACAAATTAAGCCAAATAAGGTTTCTGCCATTACCATTAGGCAAAAACCGATTATGCTAAATCTGTTATGCAAAAGCGGTTTCGGACAATATTTTTTCTTCTGCCCTCCTCATTGTGGTCGCCTTTACGGCGGTGGATGAATGTCAATAAAGCATCTGTCACTTTCGTACTGAAGTAGTGACGTACTGGTCGGAACGTGACAGATGGTTAATCCACCCCAAACACACAGGAGGGGCGAGTGAAAAATTCCAGAGCCTTAGCCAAATGGCAATATATGGTACGACAAAATTCGATGCCGTTTGTTTCATTTTTACCTATTCCGTTTGGCGAGAGATAAGCATTTATATGCGGAACTGACCATCAACCTCCAGGTGTGGAGAGGAATTTGAAGAAAAAGACTTATTTACCCACCATAAATAAGTCTTTTAGGGTTTCATCATCGTAAGATCGTGCTTTTCATTACTGTAAGTCGTGTCCGTATAAACATTGCCGAATCCCAAATTTCGGAGCCGTTCCGAAATGGCCGCATTAAATATATTTAGCATCACGAATGGGTAAGGACCAAAAATTGGCGCACTCAATTAAATTTTATATGAAACTTTTCCGTTGTGACACGAAAATTTGCCATACAATTGTAGGGATACTTTTCGTCGCACAACGGAACTTATTTCGACTTCTTTCTTTGTATGGTTAACTGCGCTTAACTATGGTCCAACTTTTTGGTCCTTACCCGAATGCCTATTAGATATACACTTAAATACTTTATCGCTTTAACGTAATTTTTCAAGGTTCCGTAGTCAAACTAGGAACCCGTATAGTTTAGACATGTCTGTCCGTCCGTTAGTTCGTCCGCAGCTTAGCACAGAGGCAAAATACAATCTAGAAAAAAAATTGTGTATCTCTTCTACTACACGTAACGTGGGGATGTATTTTTTGCTCTCGCCTACCCCATAGGGGTGTGGTTCACTAATGTTTGACCAAAAAAATATTGACAAATGGTCATTTGACAAACAACGTTTCACCAAATGATAATTTGGCAAACGAGACATTTGACAAAAGTATCATCTTACAAAAACTCACTTAGCAATTCATCATTTAGCGATTAGTTTACCTATTTTTGGGCACAAAAAAAAACAACCTCGAAGGCCAAGGCGGGAGCCAAGCTCCTGCCTTTGCCTTCTAACCTAACCTATCCGAGTCGGTTATGCCCTGATTCGTCTTCCTTTAACTGTTGATCATTTGGAAAAGTAAGTCATTTGTAAAATGACTAGTAGTAAAATGATCAATTGACTTAACATTTTTTTGCAAAACGTTGTTTGTCAAGTGTAATTTTGCCAAATGACTTTTGGTCAAACGGCAGGAGACCGTGGGGTGTCGTTGCATAGGTCTTTCAAAAATATTGCGGGCACATCTTGGTCAATTAAAAGATAAAAAAAAGATAAAAGATGTTTATTCAGTTGGTGTGACATTGCCCCCTTTTTTATTTATTATTTATAAAGTTCCTAGTCTTGAGAATGCAATTGTCTATGGCCAGTATTAATAAACTGATCTCGACTATAATGTCAGTCTCAAGATGCGTCAAAATTGATAGTTTTCTATTGGCTTGACGTTTATTAATCTGGGTCTGGGAGCTCGTTTGCCTTCTCCGTCTTACACCATAAGAAATAAGAATATATTCGTACAACAGAACTTGTTGATTTAGGTATGCATTCATAGCCCGCAGGGTTTTAAAAGCCATAATCAATTGGGCTACCGATGTTTGGCGCCTATGGTCGCGTATAAACAGTTTTTTTCAGGTTCATCGACCCACGGCAGGTTCCGATCGGCTTTCGACAGAGCTGTTTTAAGCTTCACTTTCTAGGGATCCGTGACTTAGTTGGGAGCTTAACTTGATCCTATTGGAACAAAGGAGAAAGTTGTGAGTGAAGAGTGCAGTGGGTAGAAGAATTTGGTTCATAAGGTTGGAATTATGTTTTAAAAACCAATTCGTTAAAGAACGTTATAATACACAAAAATTGTCTGCGGAAATGTACTTTTTAATGGTTTTTTACTTGTGGGAGGACCTTGTGCAGGGTCCGTCCGAGTTGGTACCACTATCTTATCCATTAACCTACCGCCAAGTAGCAGTGTTTGCATTGTTGTGTTCCGGTTTGGGGATAAGACAGCCGGTGAAATGACTAGCATAGAGGCATTCCATCTTAGTCCTCAGGGTTGGCAGTGCATTTGCAGTCTTGTGAATGCGAATGTCTATGGGTCAAGTTTCCACTAAGGTACCATCAGGTGGCCTGTGCGCTCGATTGCCTCCCTATGCCATAAAATAAATAAATAAATAAATAATACATGGACTGCTAGCTTTTGTAGGTAAAGCTAGGGTAAACATAAAAAACAAAAAAATAACACATTACGACCCTAATGTGTTATTTTTTTGTTTTTTATGTTTTTATGGCATATGAAGGCGACCGAGCACACAGGCCACCAGATGGTAAGTGGAAACTATGACCCATTGACATTCGCATTCACAAGACTGCAAATGCACCGCCATCCCTGAGGCTCCATTGATGGATCCTGCTAATAAGATCCTTATGGCCGAAGGGAATAATTATAAATAAACTAGCTGACCCGGCAAACGTTGTTTTGCCTTATAAATTAGAAATGAAAAATAGATAGTAGCCGATTCTCAGATCTACTGAATATGCATATAAAATTTCATAAGAATCTGTCAAGCCGTTTCGGAGGAGTACGGTAACTAACATTGTGACATGGGATTTTTATATATTAGATGAATAATAAATATCACGGGACAAAGTCACACCAATAGACCTAGTCCCAAACAAAGCTCTAGGCTAGTACTAAGGGTACGAGATAACGATATAACTACTAATATGTACACAAATGTTGCCCTTACGGGAATTTGAACCCAGAACCGCTAGTTTTGTAGGAAGGGTCACTAGTCACTACCGACTAAGCGAGCCCGTCGTCGAATGTTTTATTTGTCAATAAATTATTTATCTCAGTTTTAATTACCTCGTATGGACATTTGCCAGTGACTTTTGACTTTAGTCGACTGATACAGATTCTTTTTCGAACTAACGAAATTTGACGTGGATCTTACGAGGTTAAAACATAGAACCAACACAGATAATTCAAGCTCCCACTTGACTCTTTCAATACAATAATTAGTTTAATGCATCGCAATTGGATCGACTGTGATTTAATTAAGTTCTAGTTAGATGACTGATAACGCCCGCCTTAAGGCCGTTGCATTTCTTTACTGTAATAATAACCTTGCTTGAAATAACGGTAAAAAAACCGGTTCTAAAATATGGATAATATTCGTCTCAGATCTTCAAGATGGTAGATTTTAAAATGTGTAATTTTCGAGATAAGTTCTGTGGTTTAGCCGTGGAGGCGCAATGGACAGACAGACACAATAACTTTTTAGTTCATAATATTAGTACCTAAATTACTTTAGGTTTGTTGTTATGTTCAGTGATAAACACTAATAAATCAAACCAGCATCAAAGCAATTCCCGAAATAACTTTGCGTTGCGGTAGTTTTTAAAATATTTGCGAAAAATCATTTAAAAAAACCGGACAAGAGCATGTCGGAGCATGCTTAGTGTAGGGTTCCGAAGCCGTTACTACAAACAAATTGGACCTCGCGACAAACTTAACTTTGCCGTTGGAAAACTGTTAGATATCCCGACATAGATATTTTCATTTTCATAGGTCGCGGTCAGTTTACCAACACCGCAAATAGTTTTCGGTTGGTATAAACATTTAAACCGTTTCTAAATCAATAACCACGAATGAAAGATGAAGTCTACTTAGTAGTGATAGTTTTCCTATTAAAATCATTATAAATAAATAAATAATAAATAAATATCAGGGGACAATGTCACACCAATTGACCTAGTCCCAATTTAAGCTCTAGGCTTGTATTATGGGTACTAGTTATATGTGCTTTCATTTCAGATATTTTTCAGATTTTTAGTATTTGTAGTTTTGGCTGTAGGGGGGGGGGGTGACACTTTACTCTAACAAAAATTAGCGCTTTAAAGCTTAATATTTCATAAACAGATACTATAGAAAAAATCTTCGAATAAACCCGCAATGTTTTTGAAAGACCTATCTAACAACATCCCACACTAAGGGGTAGATGAGAAAAAAAACATTCACGTTACGCAAAAATTTTTTTTCAATTTTTTTTTTACCACTTTTTTGACGTGACTAATATGTATATTCAAGCCAAATAACTGCTTTCTAGTACTAAGAATCTCTGAGCTAGGCTGCGGACGGACGGACGGACGGACATGGCGAAACTATAAGGGTTCCTAGTTTGACTACGGAACCCAAAAATGCTGTTTTTAATTCGTGCAAGGTTTGCCTATTTTTTGGTTAAATTTTACCTGGGTCTCTATTTTACGAGGTAAAACTATATTGCCTTTGATATGCTAGCGTATTGTTTTTATCTGCGCCATTACTGTAAAGTTTATAGCGGCTATTGTAACGTTGACGATACGGTATCATGACCAGTGATCGGAATTAGGTGAGCCAAAATACCTATTCTTCACAAGAGTATAATATAGAGTTGTTACAACCGGGTAGAAAAAAACATTTATTCTTGAATACCGGGTATTCGATATTCATCCGGGTATTACTCGTAATTTTAAACATCCATGTTTTTACTTAAAGTAAGGGATGAAGTATGTTAATCTAAAAGTTGTAACTAGTTCTAGTGGTTTTTCAAACTTCAAAGGCGTGTTCAGTGTAAATATTACATCTTTCGATATGTTTCGGCCTTGGGTAAAATCACCTACCACTGTGCCATGTGAAAATAATAAAGACAATAATTATACCACACACTTTTTCCTTCTTTCCTTGTAAACCTTATGTCTAGCCCTTTTTACTACAAACTAACATAAAAGACCCCGTACTTAACAGTACCTAAAAACGACTACGTACCGAAAAATACCCGGTTCCTATACAAGAAAAAAAAAATTGCCCGGTAGTTATTACTCTATATTATGTCCTCTTGCGAAGAATAAGTATTTTGGCTCACCTAATTCCGATCACTGATCATGACAAACGGCAATATTTGTTTTATTCATTAGAATAAAGACTTAGATAAAAAAAAATAGCTAAATAATGACTCAACTTTGGCGCCGGATCATATTCCCTCTTGTCAGTTTTCTCACCGTCCAAATATTTATGTAAAGTTATAGGTTATAAAAAACCAATGCCTACTAGTAAGCATTAAGTCACATAAACAAATAACCAGAGGTCAACCATGCGTACCAATTGGGATTGTTCATATTTTTTTAATTACTCTGGTTTGATTACCATTTCGAGGATTAGGGTTTTAAAGCCGTTCCGCATTATTAAATTTTTGAAATATTTATCTATTTCGGACATTTCGACAAAAGTAAAATTTAACCTTTGTTTTACTTTTGTTTTTGGCTTGAAGCCCTCCTAGGTGTATCTTCCGCTTGATATAGTGTGTTTTATTACACTATTAAATAAATAAATATCAGGGGACATTGTCACACCAATTGACCTAGTCCCAACAACGATATAAATACTTATTCCCCAATGTTCCCTTTGTGTGGGAATATTCCTGGGAATATTCCCGGGAATTTTCCCGCCTAGGGAATATTCCCGGGAACGGCACATCACTAATTAAAACAAAACTATTGGGTTAAATACAAAATTAATGAAATTGGTCACTTAAAATGACGTATTCTTTCGAATTAGAACGTAAAAACCGTGAGTTATTTTTATTGGTCTATCCCAATTGTATGGAAACCATATCTCCACCATGATGACCTAAGGATATTATGTCACGATGCTGACAAAATAGAATTATCATAAATGATTCTTAATAGTGTCACGACTAAATATTTAATTGGAAAGATTAGTAATAATAAATGGATTATAATCATACCATTTTAGGGTCATACGTGATGTGCTACTTAAATATATATGTTAGCAAATTACCCACCGATATGATCGTGGTTAAATTACTTGATTAGGTATTTATGACTATGAGATGAAATAGTATTTATTGATTTTCGACACTACACTGCGCAACTGTTTGAAATATTTTAAATTAATAATACTCCGTCGTCCGTGTGGTTGCCGGGTTAGAATTGTGCCACTCCATGTCTTCCCGTGGATGTCGTAAGAGGCGACTAAGGGAATATAGGCTTGTAGTACTGTTAGGCGATGGGCTTGCAACCTGTCACTAATACGCTGGTAAACATCTTAGCCTATTTTTGCAAAATGTGGTTACTGAATTATCAACAAGTTTTTAAGTGGTAGGTAATTCTGTAGCTCTGCCTATCCCACTCTGGGATTACAGGCGTGAAGGTATGTATGTATGTATGTAATAATACTGGAGCTCTATGACAAGCTTTTATTTAAATTGGAATGTATGTATGTATGTATGTGTACGGGTAAAATCATGCAAGTAAAACCAGATGATAATGCGATATTATGGTATCTAAGAGGTGATCTGATGATAAACAGATGAAGATTTTGCAAAAAAAGGTACAGTCGGCGACAAGAGCTTGTCCCAACAATGAAAATTTTGTCACAAACTTATTTTACTTATTAAAACCATATTGCTTTTGACTTTGAATCGTTTGGTCAACGTTACGATAAAGTTTATTTACTTGATGGTAAAAGAATACGATAATATTTAGAGAACAATATGGGTTTACCGAGTAGAATGAAGTCCGTTATTTGTCATTACGTCACCTCTTATAAAATTATATAAAGAAATAGTAGATTGATAACCAAGGGTGGAAAGTGGCCCATTTCAATATATTTCTGGCGCTCGAACGAAGTGAGAGCGCCAATAGTTCGAGGGGAAATGGGCAATTTCACCCGAGTTAGACACTACTTTTCATTTCGACTGTGAGGAAAATATATTTAATCTTGTTTCCCGCTTTTTCTATTGCAAACTTATTTTTCTATATTCAGAAAAAAGTTAAAATACTCATACTGCCAACATTAGAAAAGTTTAATCGAGGTCACGACCAAGGAGCCAGCAAGGAGGTTGAACGCCGCGCCGAACGAAAAAGTTTTACCTTTATTACGTATTTAAATATTCCATCTCTTTCTTTCATATTTCACAAATTACTTCCACCTCATTCTTACCCTAACTAAAGAAAGAGATGGAATATATTCGTGACGTAATAAATGTCAAATTTCTTGTTTCGAACGGATGTTCGGCGTTCAACCTCCATGTTGTATCCTTGTTGTGTTGTATTGCTCCTTGGTCGTGACCAACTCGATTATTTTTTCTAATGTTGGCAGTATGTGTATTTTCAAGATGGCCATGCCGTATCGTGAAAAAAAATTGTCATGCTATGCTATCATGGCATTATGGCGGGCAGCAGAATATAAGAGGAATAATTTTAAATGTTGTTTTTTTTGTAATTGCGAAAATGATTTTAATATGAACCTATAGATCGTAATAAATACGTCGTTTAACGTATAGTCGAGTTTAGATATATGAATGATTTTAATATGACGTAGCTCAATTATCTTAGAATCCATGGCCAATCGTAACTATTAAAAAAAAATTACTTTCCACCCTAGAGGGGAAAACGCAATTTTCCACCCGGCTATCTACCCATTCAAATTAAACTTTCCGAACAGGAGAGATGAAAATTAAATTTAAAATTGAAATTATTTCAACTAAATTCCACATCCATCGGTTAAGGAGTTCAACCGTAAATGCAGAACAAACAAACACACTTTCGCATTTATAAAGGTTCTACTCAGCTCCACTTGTCTCTGCCTCAGAGGAATCACTTGACACTTTTCACAGCTCTGCTCCAGTCATCTTCGCTCGTCTCCGTCTCAATGGAGCCGCAGCTTATAGTTTGTAAAGAAGTAAGCAATGAGGACATAAATTGACCTTACATATGGCTCCCTTAGGTACCTCCCTGGCGTAGGTACAAAGTTTGATTTATTATTAACGAAAAAAAAAGAAAGATTTTTTTTTATGCTCGACAAACATACAAACTAAAAAAAAACAAAACCCGCATTCAAAAACGCAAAAAATAACTTATTTCAAAATAGCAGGTAGTGTTACGCTCCAAAAACAAAAAGGAGCACTAACTGATCCTAGGACTGTGCCTAGGATAAACGTAGAAATTTATTACAAATAAGAAGATTAATTATAGGTGTCGAAAATAGACAATTGCGACAAAGATTAGTATAAAAAATAAATAGTAACTAGTTTAGGTGAAGTGACGATAATATAATAACAAACAAATTTAGAGGTTAGTAAAGATGAAAAATTAAGGATTAACGCAAAAATTTAGAGACAAAAAGGTATTTCAAGAATGATTTAAGTTCCGTTTCCGAATATTGGCCGAAAAAGAACAAACGTTCATGGAGCGCGCGGGCTCTTTTAGAATTTGGAGAAGCAATGCACGACAACAATAATAATCAAAGGGGCCCTAAAAATATGCGCATATTTTTTGTATTGAAGTTCGGAGATGGGAATTTTAAATGCTTAAATCAAAAAGAAATTTAACATGTACGCAAATATAAAAAATATAGAATGTAGTTTCTTTTTAAAATAACAAAAAATTAGAAGTTATGCTAAGCTTATCTTGAAAAAGGGTCTCGTAGCCGAAGTCTCCGGAGTCACACGCGTGCGTTGTACACAACGCGTGTAAGTATATGTGTTTCGCTATACGCGTGTGATTGCTCAATAATCGTCCGAAGCTGTTTAGTGGACTACTTCTTCAGGGGGTAGGTGGACCGGATCAAGCCGGTATTATTTGGTGCGAATTCCACTAGGAAGTTCCTTCCTTTCGCTCAGCAGATAGAGTGACCGTGCACCCAACTATGCGAACTAGGTCACTGTTAAAACTGCAATTGTACTTGTAATTTCAAATGTACGAAGTCGAGAACAAAAAATATATCCCTTCGATTACGAGACTGAAGCACCAAAGTCCAAAAAAAACCTCTTACATCAATGCCGAACAATCTGACAACACATTCAAATTTTAAAATAATAATCGAAACCATCAACAACGCAGGCCAGCAACTCTAACACAAAAGAGTTCGAACACCTAAAAAATGAACAAAATAAACGCGCGAATTTGAAGCGATTTTGTAGCGGTAACGCTATACCTATGCCAGTCCAACTGCAATCTGCTTTGGGTTAAAATATTGTGAGTCGCTTTCAACTGAAACTGAACTGAACTGGATTGACCTGCCATTTTGTGTCAAAGGTGAATGAAAGAGAAATTCAAAACAGTCAATACTTATTAAAAAGACCAAATACAAAGGCGAGCTTATACCTTTAAGGCATGCGTTTATGCGTTATAGAGTAAGTACTTCGTAGTAAGTATTATGTAGTACTTACACGATATAGCTAAGAAGGATTTTACCGAAGAGTTTCCTTCACAGGAAGGCATAAACAGTAGAAGTCGTGACCACCCCATTTGAATGAAACGTGAGCTATGAATACCGGTATCAAATTTTGGTCACTACATTGTATTCGAGTGATGAATAGAATTATGAATAATAATCATACAGAAGCTCATTCAATTAATACCGCACACGAAAAGTTATGTAGCGCAAAAAGTTATTAAAATATCTATTAGGCTCGGTATGAAAGAAGTTATAATGGTGTATTTGTATTGCTATCAACGGAAAAACAAGAAATCGGCCTAACCATTTTTTCGGATACGAGCACACAGGCCGCCTGATGGTAAGTGGAAACAGAGACCCATAGACATTCGCATTCACAAGACTGCAAATGCACTGCCAACCCTGAGGAATTTGATGGAATGCCTCTATGCTAGTAATTTCACCCAATGGGAAGTGGTCACCGCCGGAGGCATCACCAATGCGTTGCCGGTCTCGAAGGAATGTAATGATACTCTTTTTATAAAGTTCCATATTCTAGTGCATTGGGAAGCTCATTCCAAATTTCTACAGTGCGCGCCAGAAACCGGCGCGTAGTTTAGCGCTGGGGTGGGAACCCTAAAAACAAACACGATTTTATCCCTATAAAGCATTTATTTCAGTTTACCATGTTACTAAGGTACTAAGTATCATAATGACAAACGAACACTCGAATATAAACAAAACCATAAATAATAATAAAATCAATAACAATAAATAAATACCCTATCCCAAAACCAATAGCAAAGAAAAAAGGAGAGAGAAAGAAACAAACGAAAATCGAAAAAAACAAAGAAAAGGAAAGGAAGTACGCGAAAGCCGACAGCAATGGTTTTTAGTTTGTTAACCAATACTTAAACATTCAAACCTGCTGCAAAAACATACAAATATTTTACTGACAGCCATCACAAACAAATGAAGGTGGGAAAAAAATAATCAAGAACTGCCAAAGTATCTGACAGAAAGCACATTATAATTAAAGACTACAGGCTGTCATAGTAACCGGAAGATGTTAACAATAGGATGATTATAATGTAGCAAATCACTAGTCTACGCCTACCTTTATTTGTTATTACATAACTTTAATGTATATGTTGAAGATTCAAGTGTTACATGGACGTCTTAATATCGTTTCCTTAATATTTAAAGGCAATTGGGATAGACCAAAAAAAATAACTCACGGTTTTTACACTCTAATATGAAAGAATAGGTAATATTAAGTCCAATTTCATTAATTTTGTATTTGACCCAATAGTTTTGTTTTAATATCTTTATTTATTTAGCAGACATTTTATGGATGACATGATTACTTTAAATTTGGGTTGACATTTTCTAATAAATTACAACAATTAAATGATAATATATCTAATGATAAAAAGTGTTTGTAATAGTGTAATAAAACATACTATTTCTAGCGGTGTTTGGCTAACCCGTAAGATACGAGTACATCTAGGCTTCAAGTCAAACACGAAAGTCAAACAAAGGTCAAATATACTTTTGTCGAAATGTCCGAAATAGATAAATAATTCAAAAATTTAATACTTCAAAACGGCTTTAAAACCCTATTCCTCGAAATGGTTTTCAAACCAGAGTAATTTAAAAAATATGAACAATCCCAATTAATTATCTACCTTTAAAGAGGATTTGGAATGAACTTCCAGCTAAAATCTAATTAGAGGGAATTTTCTCATTTTGGGATTACTTTGAGACCAGTAACACTAAGAACTCTACTCCAGGGACCTGTTTATAAAAAACCCTGTAACTTTTAATACTGGTGGAAGTCTCTTTCCAACAATATGTATTAAAAAGAGAGTTCCACCAGTATTACAAGTTACATGAGGTCTTGACGGATAGACAGACGGACGGACGGACAGACAGACGGACAGACAGACAGAAACAAAGTGAAGGTACCGTTAGGTACCTTTAAGGTACCTTTAAAGGTACCGTTTTTTTCTTTTGAGGTACGGAACCCTTAAAATAAACAAGGGGTAGTATGCCGTAGCATGGCGTGGTTAGCGCGAAGTGCGCATGTCCTGTTCGCAATTGTTTAGTATTTGGTTCTGGATACCAGGAGAATATAAGTTAAATGTAGTGCCTGATGATTAAAAGCAAAGGTTATAAGTGGCTCAGTTTCAGAAGGATTTATAAGTAATATTACCACCACAGGCTTTTGTTATTTTATCTACGCCCATATCATTAGTGCTCTAAAATGCGTTCACAAACCATAAGAAATGACCAGCATTATTACAATTTACAACCAATTTTACTATGAGAACTCAAAAAATTGTTAAAATCCCAATTAAAATGATGTCTATCAACTTTTAACAACTCGTAATAAGTTAATAACCTTTTCATTAATTCCCAACTCCATTAATCAGCAACGCAAAGAAACAAAAGCCCTTAGGCACACCAATTGTAGGTCCTTCGACCTCAAACATTTAGGACAACTCCAAAAGCTAAAAGACAAAATGGATGACATACTTGCTCGTTAACTTAAGCGTGTATTCAATTGTTTGTTACTATTACGACATTATTTCGCAAGGCATTGTGGCTCAGATAGTCTGATAGCTATAATTAGACAATTGTATCCTGATTTGGCTTGTCGGGTGTGATGATGTTTATGATTAAGATTTTACCAATTGTGATTTAGGTTATATTAAATTGTATAGTCTATTTGATAAAGAAGTAAATAGTTTGAATTTCTTGTAGGTTTATTTTTGGTGTTGCATAAAATAACCGCTAAAATGTGACTAGAACTTTTTCAGTTAGTAGCATTATTTCAAATACAAATTCAAACTTAACTATTATTCGTTTCCCTAGCTGTTTTAGACGTCTTTTATGTAAATACCGCAGCTAAAAAAAATATTGGGGCGTCCCGAATGTATTTTTATTTAATCAGATTCAGATTACTTCGGGGTAATTATGCATTTTTTTTTAAATTTATTATATACCTGCAGCGCTGTTATTTTCTGTAATGTCAACTTATCAAAAATCGTTAATGTAATGCCTTGTTACCTAATCCTTTCCTTGATATACCTAATAATATGTATAAATGTGACAATTGTCAGAAAACGCACCAGGTTATGTTGTAATGGTATTTTACTAAAAAAAATATCAACAGAACGGAACTTTCAATAATTTGCACTACTAACAGTAAATGTGTTTTTTAGCTAGTGTAACTAATTTTCTTGATTACAGTTTTGTTAAATCCATATAGGTTTTTTAATAAAACTGCAAATATAAATAAGAATAAGGTCCTTCAATGTCAGGCATGATAGCAAAAACAACACTCGCTCCGTATTTGTAATAATGTTACTCCTAAAAATCAATAACTCGACCCGCGCAATCAAAATGTATATATATGGAATTTGGACTAAAATAACAACGTTTGGCAATTATTACGTTTTGTTAACACAAAACTTGACCTAGCCTAACCTCACGACAGCGCATGAAAATTTACATCCTACAATAATCATCGCATCGGAAGTGTTGATTGCGCTATTCATAATAATAACGACCAAATTCCGCCAAGGCGATCAATATATCAATAACGATCAATGATAAAAAACCCTTTTATAGATCACGAAGCACCAAAAAATTATAACAACATTTGTAAACAAATAAAACATCATTCCCAATTAAATGCCAGCATTACTACCTATGCTACTTGAACTTGGGAGCCGTGCGTGCATCTCTACAACCTTAGACGTTCACTTACCAAATCTCGAAGCTTTAGCTGCAACTCTAACTCAAAGTGCTAGAGCACATTTTGATGACTGATTAGAAGATGTCAGTGAGAGCGTTCGCGAAGTTAACGTTGCTGGAATTGGTGAGCACGTTTTTTTGGACGACTTATGAAGAAGTATATAAAGCAAATGTGGTGTGTTAGGAGGCATCAGTAACAGAGAATCCGTCATTGGAAGAGCATCTTCAGGGGTTAGGAAGACAAACGCGAGATGAATTTGGTAATACTTTAGTTTCGGAAGCGGTGATTAATCATTGTGACAAGTGCTTGAAGTTGCGCCATCGGTTGGGAGTTAGGGCTTAAAGTGGAACACGTTAAAATTCGGTTCATCAGTGTCTTCTTGAATTTTGCTAGTACTAATTGGAATTCCGTAATCGGGATAGGGACTCGCCTTATTAATAACGTCGTAACAAATTTTATCTTAAAATTTTGAATCAATGTCCTCGTGCCGAATAAAGCTGTATTATGCATATTAGACAATGATATTTGTAATTAATGCTTCTAATTTGCATCCTTCTAAAATTACTACTTTTATGTGAGGATGTATAATTATAATTGACAATCGATCACGTATAGCCGATGCAATCGCATAATGCATCACGAATATTAATGGGGTTGGGATTGTAAATCATAGTATGATTGCAGTCATAAATACCCAACTATATTCGCCGAATCCTTGCAAATCATAGAATTCTTTCCTAAGCTTGAACTTTTTAAATTGCATTTTTAAATTTATCGGGGGTAATCTTAAATGTTTTAATATTTAATTTGATTTTGTTGCGGTATTTTTGATCTAAAATAAAATAATAAGTTCAAGAACCTTCATTTAAACGGTAATATAAAAATGTTATTCTAGTTTTGTTACTAACTTTGTGCTTAAATGATACTTGTCACTTTTCCAGAGACTTTTTAAATTCCAAAGGTTATTTAATTTTGTCCAATTTAAGTCTATGATCACTTAATATAGGTGCGTCAAAAGTTTCATTAGGTAACTTCAAACTCTACAATTGTCAATTCAGAAACCAGTTTAAGTTTTATAAAATCATTTTATCACACATCCTAATTAGTGACCACAATTTCAAATTTAACCCATTTAAAAAATTACCACCAGGTTCATTAAACCTTTTTACTCAACCAAGAGGTTAACTTAGTTGTTAGTACACTGCCTACAAAGCTAACGGTTCCAGGTTCAATCCCCAATATTTGTGCGATGAGCGCGTATTTGTTCCCAAACCTTGAATATTTTCAACGCATATATTTCTCCGCAGGCATATAGGACTCTGTCAATATGTCTTTTTTTTTGCAGATTATCTTAACCGCCTTCATAGCGGTATGCGGAGCCGCAAAACTGGACCGTACGTACCTACCGCCGGCGTCTGCTAAAACTGCTGGCGGAAGCCCCGGCGCCCTACAAACTCCTAACTCCTTCAGCCAGCACGAAGCCCCCAAAGGAAGCTATACTAATGACTTTCAGGGAGTAGTTGTTGATGCTGCGTTGGCTGGTAAGACTTTAACTGTATACATACCTTCACGCCTGTAATCCTAGAGTGGGGTAGGCAGAGCTACAGAATTACAACTTTAAAAAGTTGTTGATAATTCAGTAACGACAATTCGCACAAATAGGCTAAGATGTAAGAGCATATTAGTGACAGGTTGCAAGCCCATCGCCTAACAGTACTACAAGCCTTTATTCCCTTAGTCGCATCTTACGACATCCACGGGTAAACATGGAGTGGCACTATTCTAACCCGGCAACCACACGGGGAAGTAGTTTTTGTAAAAACACATTTTTTGAATATCTATAAAGATAACCAAGTTATAAGGCAAATAAAAAATTGCTCCTAAGTCTTTCTAGCAAAATAAAATTTAACATTGAGTTAATATGGCCGACCTGTAACATGTCGTCACAGTGCATATTTGATCTCTCTGTCTAATCGTTGTCTAATTTGCAGTTTAAAATGCTTGTACCATCCGTATTTCTTGGCCAATTTTAATTTTAATGTCACTTTAGGTGATCTCTTTTATGGTATTTTCAGTTTACGTTGAGAAATTTAAAAAAAACATGCATATTCCCTATTCTACTCTCATTGCCGTACTCAGATGTTTTAGAGAAAAAATCGTCAATAAGTACCAATTTGATCGTCATTAAAAGACTGAATGTGGCTGTTACTATACTTTATGGTTTTTATTTTTCTGGAGTGTCACAATTTGAATGAATTATCAGCTTCGGTAATGAAGACATGTTTTTTGTTGATTGAAAACATTAACGTAGATAGCCGTAGAATATGTTTGAAGATGCGCTGGCCTAGTTGGTAGTGACCCTGCCTACGAAGCTAGCGATTCTGGGTTCAAATCCCCGTAAGGGCAGATATTTGTGTGATGAGCACGAATATTTGTTCCTGAGTCATAGATGTTTTCTATGTATTTAAGTATATATTTCTCTATATAAGTATTTATATCGTTGTCTAGTATCCATAATACAAGTCTAGAGCTTATTTTGGGACTAGGTCAATTGGTGTGATGTAACTATCAGATTAAACAAAACAGACAGATATATTTAATTGCTTCCGAAACTAAACCATGCCAATTTAATAATATTCCCCCTTGATTATGTGGTTTTAGAACACACTTTAACTGTCCTGTGTTAAATAAATATAACAAACACGCCGTTTAACCACATTTTCATAAACAGGTACCAGGACATCAGGATCGGAAGTAAGTGGTCTCGGGGGTCCACGGAACTCATACGGATCATCAGCTTCTAAAGTCGGTGAAGCTGCCTTCCGAGGCTCTCAAGCAGGCTTTAGATTCCCTGTCACCACTCAAGAGGAAGCCCAACCGAACACTCAATTCCAAGACTCAAGACCTGAGCGTCCGCAAGCCAACCAATTTGGAAATTCGAGAGATACCCCTGAACGTGCTTCTTTCGGATCTCCAAGAGATTCTCTTCCTGAACGTTCTGAAACTTTTGGAGTAGCACAGGATTCCAGAGCTGAACGTCCCCAAGCAGCTCAGGAAAGAGTTGCCAATACCCTTCGATTTGACAGTGAAGTAGGAGTAGAAGCCTTCAATTATGCCTTTGAAACTGATAATGGGATTTCTGCTGAGGAGTCTGGAACTGCTACTAATGGAGTGCAAGCTCGTGGAGGGTATTCTTACACTGGAGATGACGGTAAAGTGTATACAGTGACGTACACTGCTGACGAAGGGGGATACCAGCCCAGAGGTGACCATTTGCCCACGCCACCCCCCATTCCTGAGGAGATCTTGAAGTCTTTGGAACAGAATGCTAGAGATGAAGCCAATGGAGTTGTTGATGATGGTAAGTGTTTTATTATTACATCGTTCAGCTAAAACCTATATTCAGTTGCTTGCTGATTATTTTCGGACTTAGGTCACTTTATAGTTAGCGACCGTAGCGTTCCAGGGATTACTTGTCGGATACATAAAAATTAGCTTATTTATAAAGAATAGGTGAGATAATTTGATTCCCTCAAATGCTTGCCGCCACTTCAAATTGAGGAATTTTAAGTGATTTTGTAGATCGCTAATTATAAATGGTAGTTTTTTTTTACATCTTAAACTTTTAAAATATTAAGATAAGTAGTTTCACCCAACTACTTATCCTTTATTTTCAACTAGCGTCCTAACTCCGTCCGCGTAGAATTCGTTTATCGCTGCTCCCTCAAAAACTATTCAATTTTCCGGGACAAAAACTATCTTCATTTCGAATCGTTTGGTGGATCAAGCGTGAAAGACGGACAAACATACACATTTTCACATTTATAATATTAGTATGGATTAATATGGATCAATGTTTAGTAGAGTACAAACTAATACTAAAAATAAGTTTAAGAAATGTCTTCAACCCCATCCTCATTATTAACAAAAGAAAATGTAACTAAACCAGCAAAACTAGACCATTCTTCAATGTCTTTCGATAACAATACGTCGAAAGCTAATTAATTCTGAGCTCTCTTTTCTCACACTATTAAGTAAATCAAGGTTCACTATTGTAACGATTTGATCCTTAAACATGTTTCATTTGTTTCACACACATCCAATTAGGCGATTGGCCAACAATATAATAAGAAGTCAATAAGACATTAAGGTTTATTTCTACTTAAAGCTCTTTTGTTTAAAGTAATTGGTATGATTTAAGACATACGAGGCCTTCAATCACTATACGTGTAAGTTATATTGAGGAGAAAAATATATGGACATGACTTTATGAATATTACTATAAAGAGAGATGAATCTACTAAAATTGATCCGACTCTTGGCTTTTATTATGGGACTTAAACAAAAAGTAACACAATGAAATAGATAAATAAATATTTAAATATATCGAAAACATCTAAGACTCAAGAATAAATGCTTGCGTTCGTCGAATAATTTGCCCTTGCTAATTATCACTACCAAGTCTACCAACTAGTCTGAACGCGTCATCCTGTTAGTTTGTCTTTATTGTATTTATCAATACTGAAATAAGGACCGGGATATCAATGCTTCTTAAGTTAAGTTAAATTAATTAAAACACACACAGGGTTATTAATGGGCTAACTGCAGTTGCATGAAATACTTTTTTACCTGAGTTTTGTACCTGTATATGATCGTCTAGTGCGCATAGTACAAGCCTAGAGTCTATAGTCGAACTAGGTTAATATGTGCAAGATTAAATCCTCAAATTTATCTTAGAAAGTATATCTATTCAAAAAGACTTAATAATGATTAAACTTCCGTGAAATTGAATACGACGCGGAATCTATTCTCACTTCTTTGCACATAATAAAAATCCTCTACAAATAAGTAACAATTCATTATCGCTTTAAAAAATCACTGACAAAATCCGTAGCGGGCCAGCTCAGCTCAACCTATTGTGAGTTGATAAATGTATCGCCGACTGATACATCGTCAAGCAGCGTGACAAATGACCTAACAACTTTCATTTTTTATTTACAGGCTTGTACGATGCGCAGAAGTACAATGAAGGAGGCGATTACGCAGAAAGCGACATTGTTAATGCCAAGCAGAATGGCAGGCCATCAGTTAATACTGGGAACTCCGATGTTGACACTAGTGGGACGTTCATTAGTCAAAACAACCTGCCGTTCAACCCCAATAACCAGAGACAACGCAATGAGGACAGAGCACCAGTAAACCAATTCCAAACTGCTTCTAATGGCAATGGAAATTTCCAAGGCAATTCGGTTACTGGCAACCGATTTGGATCAAGAAATGAATATTTACCTCCTTTCAATAATCAAAACCGACAGAATACTAGACCTCAAGTTTCTTCTGCTAATGTCAATACTCCTGACGCTGATTCGTCTTCGACCTTCCAGCAAGAAACGACCGAGGGTTCCGGTGATTTTCATTCAGACTCGCACGATAAACAGGATGCCCCGATCCGGCCTTCAGCACCAGCCTTTTCTAGACCAACGAACCAAAACCAATTGAATGGCATTAAGCAAAGCAGCACGTCTAACCAGTTCAACCAAAATGCGAATCGTTTCCCGTCATCCCAGGGTAGTCTGCCACAATTTGGCTCTCAAGGAGGACGTAACCAGTTCTCAGCCAAGCCTAGCTCTCCTTCTCTAAGCTCTCAGCATGCGACATCAATCCCTGACACAGAATTGACTACTCCTTTTGAGTCCTCTGACCAAGATGGTTCTCAACCTTCTGCATCAACCGCTACTAATGCATTTGGGTTTGATGCTCAGTCCCGCCCTGGAAAGCCTCAGTTTGGTTTCCAAAACACTCAGCGTGAATCTACTAGAGTTCCAGCTCAACCAACTATTCCATCATTTACTCAATCTCGTCCTCAAAACTCTAACATCAGACCTCTTAATACAAACAGATATTCTCAATCAGTTTACGCTTCCCAAGCACCTCAAGTTCAAGACCAGTTCAACCAACAATCTCAATTCGGCAACAAACGCCCACAATTTTCACAAAATCAATTTTCTCAGAACTCGGAACCCTCGTTTGCTCCCAGTACTCAAAAACCTCAGTTTGCTCAGCAGTCTAACACCCAGGATGACTCATATTATTACAATCAGCCAACTAGAACCTTCAACACACCTAACAACCAAGGATCAAGATTTCCAAGTGCGCCATCTCATCAATTTGATAGAGTAACTCAGCGTCCCTCTTTCTCTTCTCAAACAACGCAATATTCTGAAGAAGAAAACTATCCATCTACTCCTTTCCCGAGCCAGAATGGACAACGCCAAGGTACCACTAGGTATCCCAGGCCATCCGCCGTGTCTACGGAATCTTCCCCAATTAATAACCAGTTCCAGGGTAACGCTATTGCTTCTGCTACCAACGGAATAACTCAAGCGTCTGCTTCTTCTTTTGCCGCTCCTACGTCTGCTACTGGTTTCAACAGGCAACAGTTTGGTCAAACCAGGGAACAGTTCCAGCAGTCACCGTTCCAATCCAGCCGTCCTTCTTCACCAAAGCCAAACAAGCCCTTTGTGGCTCAAACGACAGCTCAACCGCAGTCGAACCAGGGTCAGCAATTCGAACAGCAGAGTTCTGAAACGGCACAACCCCTCAGCCAGCAGCCATTACAAGACGTTAAACAGCCTAAACTTGATGATGACGAAACTCCCGCTGATACACCAGTGACCAACCCGCAGTACGATGGTGAACTTTATGAATACAACAAACCGGCGGAACTTCCTCCTGCACCTAAAGATGGCTTCGGTCAGTTCGGAACAAAGGTTCAAAGTTCTAAGCCTACCCAGTCACGTCCTCAAATAAGCCAGTCAACTATTGCTGAAGCTCAGCAGCCTACATCTAGGCCATCTTCTGCTTCTAAGCCAAGCAGATTCGGTCAACCTGCTGAATCTTCTCAGGACGAACAGGTCGACCCTCGACCTCAGTTTACTCAATCATCTGTACCCCAACCTGAAAAGCCAACATTTGGATCTTTCGGCTCTAAGCCCATGCAATATAGTCAGGCCGCGAAAGTGTCTCAAAGTGACCAGTTCGGTGCTCAGACCACGCAAGAACAATCAACTAATGACCAGTTTAACATGAAGCCAACTAGACAACAATTTGGCCAATCAGCTCAAGGTACTGAAGAAGGAAATCAACAATTCCAGGCACCCCAAACTCAGCGCAGACCATTGAGCTCTCAATCTCAAGGTAACTTCGGTAGCTCTGCCGTTGAGAATTCAAGACCTTTGGGTCAGAACGGCAGGCAGTCTTGTTGCAACGCTGGCTTTGGCCAATCGCAAAACTTTGGACAAGGCAGGCCGAGTCAATTTGGAGGAGAGAGTCAATTTGGCCAGAGCTCATTCCAAGGTAGCGCTGGTCTAAGGCCGGACCAGAGTCAGTCAGTCGCTGGGAGGGGAGAGGTCTTCGGGGGACCGAGGAAACCACCAAGCTTTGACGAGAATGGATACCACTACTAAGTTGATTTAAGTGCCATAGCATGAACTATTAAAAGCTCTAGTTCTAAAAAGCAACAAATTTTCCTTTTCAATGTAACTATTCGAATCTTTACTGAATCATATTTCGTTACTACTCTAGAAAAAAGTGTATCGGATATTTCGAAACATGAGAATTTGAACTTCATTCTCTTCACGTTTGTGAGACAAGGTTTTTTCAAAACAATGACGATTTGTCTTGTGAAAAAAACTGGCCAAATTCTGATTCTGTACCATTATTGTAAGTACCTTTCATTCAGGGGCAATATAATTCTGTGAATCTTTTAATTGTCTACCGGTAACGGTTCATGAGATACAGCCCACTGACGAATGGGACTGACGGACGGACAGGATAAACCCCTAAAATACTATGGATTTTATGACTTTTAGAACTAGAGTATTATTTGTGATACAAAGTGGTGAAAGTGTCAGTAATATAATTGAATGTAGATTATGTTTTAGATGCGCGTGATAATTAATAATAATAATAGTAATATTTAATACCATCCATGCTTCTAATGTATATTTAATGTAAAATGTGCCCTGTAATAAATTATTCCTGTAAATAATACGACTATTGTTTCATTTACTTATTTTCTTATTTTATGTGTAGCATCTTTTAAGATCAAAAATTACAAAAACTCATAATAACGTCTTTGAGCCGTGGGTGTGCTGAGTAACGTTAAAGATTAAACAGAAACGTTCTTTTTAAATTACTTAACATAATGTTTTAATTTTTTTTATTTTTTTTTAATACCATGTTATGGCATTATATGTCACCTAAACTACGTTTTGAGAACCTAACTCATACATACATACATATACCTTCACGCCTGTAATCCCAGAGAGGGGTAGGCAGAGCTACAGAATAACCTACAACTTTAAAATCTTGTTGATAATTCTGTCATCAGGATATTAGGTACTTTAAAAGCAATAGCAAACAGTTTTAACTGATAGAATCGGGATAAAAATTTATCATGATTTCTTTAAGTTAAAAAACCCTAATAATATTATAAAACCTAAAGTTTCCGTGTTAATTTGTTACTCCTTTACGCAGCAATGGCTGGACAGATTTTGATAAAATTTTAAATGACTATAGCTGGATTAACACATAGACTACTTTTATATCCCGGAAAAATTTAAAGTTCCAGAGGGAATAAAGGTAATAATCTACGCGGGAAGAAGCTAGTATAAATAGTAAATTAATTTATGAAAAACGAAATAAAACTTCGTGTTGTTGAAAAGAGGAAGATAATGCCAATAGGAATAAAGTTCACCATTTGTACCGCTATTGAAAATGTTTATCGCTAATTACTGTCAAGTAAATAAGAGCTATTAAAAATTTGACAGTCCGATTACGTGCCAAGAGCGATATGGATTTACTGAGTAGAAAAGAGCCCCAGTAAGAAAACAGTACATACGAGGGCTGAGTGAAGTCTGGAAAAAATTAAACAATTTTTTGTTTGTTGATCCAAGTAAATATTTATTTTTCAACGTAGTCACCATGTAACTCAATACACTTGGTCCATCGCTTTTCTAGCTTTTAAATTCCCTCCGTATAGTACGATTTCTCCAACCCTTCAAAATACGCATTGGTTTCTGCGATGATTTCTTCGTTGGAACCAAATCTTTTTCCACCAAGCCATTTCTTTAAGTTTGGGAAAAGAAAATAGTCGCAGGGGGCTAAATCTGGAGAATAAGGCGGATGCGGGAGCAATTCGTAACGCAACTCGTGGATTTTAGCCATAGCAACTGCACAAGTGTGGACCCGTGCGTTGTCTTGGTGAATTATTTTCTTTTTCGCCAAATGGGGTCGTTTTTCCATTAAAACATCATGAAATCGCTGTAACAAGTTGGCATAATATTCGCCGTTAATCGTTTTACCTTTCTGAAGGTAATCAACATATATTACACCACGAGTATCCCAGAAGACAGTAGCCATAACTTTATTCGCCGATAAAACTGCTTTGGCCTTCTTTGGTGCAGGTTCACCTGAAGCAATCCATTGTTTTGACTGCTCTTTGGTTTCTGGTGTATGATGATGAATCCAGGTTTCGTCAACAGTTATGAAACGACGCAAGAAGTCCTTTTCATTACACCTAAACTTCGCCAAACATGCCTCTGACAGGGTCACCCTAGTGCGTTTTTGATCTACTGTGAGCAATCGCAGCACCCAACGGGCGGAGAGCTTCTTCATATCCAAATAAGTGTGAAGGATATTACGAACGCGTTCGTCTGAAATGCTTACAATATCAGCTATCTCACGGACCTTTATTCTTCGGTCGGTCAATACGATGTCATGGATTTTGGTGATCATCTCTGGTGTAGTGACCTCAACTGGGCGTCCGGGTCGGTCGGCGTCAGCACTGCAGTGCTTGTACGGCCACAACGAAAATCCGTAAACCACTTGTGGATCATTTTAATCGATGGAGCAGAGTTCCCGTAATATTTGTCTAATTTTTTTTTTGTATCCGTAATGGTTTTTTTTCGCAAAAAATAATGTTTAATCAGATCACGTAACTCACTTTTCTCCATGTTTGCAAACACCGAAGTGATGGTTTCTTTTTCATAGCTGTCAAAAAAAAACTAGTCGTGTGAACTGGCTGAAAATATACGATTTACCTCCAAAAAGGCTGCATTACAAATTGACATTAATGAATTTGTGAAGAAAATACCTTTAATATGATTTTTACCAGACTTCTCACTCTGCCCTCGTATATTATTAAGTAACTATATATACCTGTAGTATTTGACGTAGCTTGTCGTGGATTATTTTTTGTAATTCACATTTTTTTTAGTAAACAAAGCCGCGTATTTGTTTAAATGTCGCCACGAACAGTACTAATAACGTATCTACGTATAAAGTAGTAACATTTGTGCATTTGGGTTTGGTTAACTGGTTCGGCTACTTATAAATCTACTTACGGTACTTACATCACATTAAATTAAATCACATTCCAAACGCTGTCAAATTGATCACCTAAAATATCTTACAAAAAATCATCTCGCATTACGGCCTAGAAAAACTTATAAACTGATAAAAAACCCTAATATAATGTCAGCTTGAGAGCAAAGTATAGTATCTGTTAAACATAAGCTACCTAGGAACTACTAGGAAGTAAGCAGCACATGTAAAAAAATAAAAATAAATGAGCAATCAAAAGTTAAATAAACCTAAACACATAGAAAATAATATATACGTGAAATAGTACTTAAGGTATAGAAACAAAACACACCCTATTGGACTGTCGTGTTAAAATGTTGAATGTAAAATGATTAATCCGTTTAGTTTGCATATACTATAAGTTGTTTACGCTAAACTCGCCACTTCTTATCGCATCCTTTTGTTTCGATCCAACCATGGGTTCATTAGCGTCGCAAAGCATTATGAGCATTGTTTCTTAGGCCTTAAAGCTTAGCCATTTTGTAGTGAGAATCTTACCTCGCCGTAACACAGTTTCGACTACCACGGGAGGTAAAGAACTTTTCTACGGAATACCGCCGCTATGTTTAATGCACGAAATTGTTATTAGTTGTAAGTATTTGCTTCAAGATTTAAATTTGTTACATATTATAAAGGTCTCGATGATGTGACAAGCAAATACCCATTAAAAAAATATTAAAAGATTTGTCGTAGAATAGTGAAATCATGTATTGTTACTTACCTATATTAGATTTTAAAGTAAGCAGAAGTTAACCTTGTATTTTGGTTATGGTAAACAACCCAACTAATGTTCATAAAACACCATGCTGATTATGAGAACTTTTTTCCTCTTAGGAGGCTGGGATACCACAGATACTTACATGGACAGATGTAGACAAGGTTCGTTTATGAATTAAACAGTAATATTAAGTATATCAAAGTAATAAACCGTACATCTGGACACACAGATCCATACGTTAAATTCCGCCATGTTTTTTTAAATATTTTTTTTATGGCGTAGGTATGCAAACGAGCACACAGGCCACCTGATGGTAAGTGGAAACTGTGACCCATAGACTGCAAATGCACTGCCAACCCTGAGGACTAAGATGGAATGCCTCTATGCTAGTAATTTCACCGGCTGTCTTATCCCCAAAACGGAACACAACGATGCGAACACTGCTGCTTGGCGGTAGGTTAATGGATAAGATGATGGTACCAACCCGGACGGACCCTGCACAAGGTCCTCCCACAGTTGCCGCATCCTTCCGACCTCGTCCTACGCGACAGAATTTCCACCACCATCATTAAGATGGTTGGCAGTCCACAACTGTGCGTTTCACCCGGAATTTCCTGCCTCGCACAACCAAACTGACCTTCAAGAGAAGAGCGTACTCTCATCTGAAAGGCCGGCAGCGGACTGTGACTCCTCTGGCGCTGCAGGTGTCTATGGGTGACGGTAATCGCTTACCATCAGGCGATCGGTCTGCTCGTTGGCATCCTACAAAATAATTTCAATAAAACAGCCCTATATTTGTGTAGGGGCTTAATTGGGATAGACCAAAAAAAAGAACTCACGGTTTTTTCATTCAAATTCGAAAGAATAGTTAATTTTAAGAGACAAATTTCATTAATTTTGTATTTCACCCAATAGTTTTGTTTTAATTTTAATACCTTTATTTTTAAGCGGACATTTTATGGATGACATGATTATTTTAAATTGGGGTTGTCATTTTCTAATAAATTACGACAATTAAATGATATCTGTTGATAAAAAGTGATTCTAATAGTATATTAAAACATATTATTTCAAGCGGTTCTCGCCTGACCCGTAAGATACACCTAAAAGGGCTTCATGCTGAAAACGAAAGTCAAACAAAGGTTTTAAATATATTTTTGACCATAATTGATATTATATCCGAAATAGATAAATATTTCAAAAACTTCCTCCTATGGTTTTCGATTCAGAGCAATTGTAAAAATATGAACAATCCCAATTAAGTTAAAGGTAAGAAATGAAGCTAACAATGCCGTCAATCTTCGATTTAAAGCCTCAGGGCCTAAAGCTAGAATTCCTATACAAAATGATATCATGACGTAGTTCTTGGCACCAAATGCGTAAGGTGTGGCAGACCACCCGGCGTTTTGATAAATATCGCCCATCCTTCATTGGCTACGGTAATTTTTAACTTCATAACGGTTGCCGTAGCCTTGCAAGACAAATTGGTTGTTGATATTGCTGTCTATTCAATATATTCGTTAATGGGATGCAATAAAAAATTAAGGCGTTTGGACGAGCCTTTACGAACGAGGGCATTTTTGAACATGCAAAAAGTTTATCAAATGTTATCATATATTAAAGTGCAACCATTTTCTTAATAGCGATCGGCAATCTTGGTTTATCTATGACACACGAGTGACAAATATACTGTTACGTGAGCAAGCGTGATAGCGATAGCCAGCCGAAAGCTATTAAAAGAATGGTGAAGCGCCGCTAAAATCGCGTAACTGTCAAAAAATTCCAAACTAGCTCCGGCCGTTGACGTTTGTCACCCCCTATATCAAGTCCGATTCCACTATTTTTGAATATGTTGTAGTTATTATGAAGAACTAGGTCTGTACGTTTCTGTTGTGGAAAGGAAAACTTACGTACGTAGATTTTCATGATATCTACAACATATTCAAAAATCGTAAAAATTGGACTAGGTTTAAGGTAGAGAAACTAGAGAAACGTTTTCGCATTTTGTATGGAAATTTCTAGCTCCGCAATACTCTTAAGTAGCAGACCTGGGGATAATGTACTCTTATGTTTGGAAGTGATGTTTGTTTACTCAATCACGGTTCGGCCACTGAACGGATAGGGATGGAACTTGGCACAAAGGTTAGGTCCTGGAATAGGACATAGGATAGGATAGAATCAGAAATGATGATATTTGTAGTAGAACTAAGGTTACCGATATAGCCCGAAGAATAGTCAAACCTAAGTGGCAGTGGGCGGGGCACATCGCTCGCAGGACTGATGGCCGATAGGGAAGGTTCTTGAGTGGCGTCCGCGCCATCAGGCCTCCAACAAGATGGAGTGACAACTTTGTAAGGATCGCGGGAATGCGGTGGATGCGAAAGCACAAGATCGGTCTGAGTAGAGAGCCTTGGGGGAGGCCTATGTCCAGCAGTGGGCGTCTTTCGGCTGACATGATGATGACGATGATGATAGTTTTTATCTCTGATTTTTTTCCGAGGGAATAACGTTAATCAAAATCTACGCGGACCAAGTCAACGAAGCTAGTAACTAATAACTAAAAAAACCCCTGACGTAATTGCGACCCCTACTATCAGAGCTGAAATCTGATAAAAGGCTAAACGGTTTTTTTGCGACACAGCTAAAAACAATACTGATTTTTCATATGTCTGAGCTACAATGACACAGACGAACACACAGATACACAGACCCACAAATACACAATTTAATTATATTACACCTCCTCTTTGTATTTCTCTCTCTTCTTCATTCATACATACAGGGCAATCACATGTGACACTCGGGCATTTTTACCCGAGTGTCACATGTGATTGTCCAACATTATTGTAATGAATGATACACTTGACAGTTGAAAATTATGAATGTAAAACCGGCCAACCGGACTCGCGCACGAAGGGTTCCGTACCACTATCATTAGCAAAAAGCTGAAAAGACAAATGGACAGACGGACAGCAGGGTCTTAGTAATAGGGTCCAGTTTTTACCCTTTGGGTACGGATCCCTCAAAAGTAGTAAGTAAGTAAGTATGTAGTAGTTTAATATATTTGTCGCGTGTGTGTTTAGAATTTCGTTTGAAAAATAGCGCTCCAATCGAAAAACGTCTTTTTTCAAGAAAGTCCCTTCCACATAACGTCTTTTTCGAAAAACGCCCCTTCCATAAAAAGGCCGTTAGCTAAAACTACCATTCTTATCTTTTGACTACTAACAACGGTATCAAATGTTTTGTACTTAGACTTAAAAAAAATCATTTTGCAGACGCCGGTTTCCGAAAATGACGTTTTACGATCCAAAATTTATTTTGGAAACGAAATTTAAAATATACGCGCTGGCCTAGTTGGTAGTGATCCTGCCTACGAAGCTAGTGGTCCTGGGTTCAAATCCCGGTAAGGGCTGATATTTGTGTGATGAACGCGAATATTTGTGTGATGAACGCGAATATTTGTTCCTGAGTCATGGATGTTTTCTTTAAGTATGTATTTCTCTATGTAAGTATTTATATCGTTGTCTAGTACCCATAGTACAAGTCTAGAGCTTAGTTTGGGACTAGGTCAATTGGGGTGACTTTGTCTCCTGATATTTATTTATTTATTATTGTTATAATAATTTAATACTCTTAAGTGGGTCGGAGCCGATATATTTTAATATTGATACATGGGTGTAGGTACTTTTAATACTAAAAACTTAGTAGGTACTGTAATGTTTAATACCTCGGCACCGTTATTATTTAACTCGTTAATATTTATATGTATTATGTCTATTAAGAGGTCCTCTAAAACAGAAGAAAATCATCATCGTTTGTTGGATAATCCAGTCTATTCGGTGAATGAGTATATGGAACGACTTATAAATAAGATTGACTTTTAAATTTTTAATGTACTCTGTATTTGTGTTGACTTTTACTATTATCATTTAATTCTATTTCTGACGACCTCAATGTAACTGCATATAATTTGACATGCCATGTAATTTATACTGTGTTATATTGAGTAATAAAATCTGAATCTGAATCATCCACGGCCGCTGAAAAAAAAAACAATAATCTTCATACAGACCCAGTGCCCTTTCGAGTCGATAGAAAAGCGTTTACATCTCGGCTAGATCACTTGATCCTCTTATAAATGTTTTATTACAGAGTACAGCTTCTAATTCAACAGTGAAGACCCTAAAGCTAGCATGTTAAAGCGCTTTTATTACTATGATTATAGGACGGCCTATTACTCTAATACCGCACTAAAACCCAATGGCTCAATAAAGTCATGTACACTCAACAAGATTCATAGGCCACAATGCAACTCTGTCAAAGTTACGTTACAATTCAGTTCTTAAAGAGTCTCTTAAGATTTGAATCGTTACGTCACTGTGACATAGTTCCTTTTTGGTCTATGATTTAAATTTTTCGACTGTACCTACAGGGCTTTGAGTCGTGAGATGTTATTATTTATTGGCCCAGATAGCGACTTACGGTGATGATGCCCTAATCTGGAATGTTCTGAAATGTCAAACATGTCAATTTTGGTTGGGCTTGATGCAAATGCGTAGCGATTATAAATTACATACTATATGTTAGCCTAGTTGGTGGCCTGCGAACCGGTCCCGAGTTCAAATCCCGGTAAGAGCAGACATTTGTGTGATAAGCGCAAGTACCTGTTTGTTACTGAGTTTTAGATGTTTTCTATGTACGAGTATATCTATATTTATTTATTTATGGATCCATGGAAAACCAACAGCTTTACAAAAATTTAGAATTAAGATTAACAACACATAGCCAATTACAGGTTCTCACATTTAGCAATTAAGTATATTGAAAAAGAATGAGCCTTACTTACAACGATTACTTGTACAGTGCAAATACGTTACAACTACTACAGATCACAAAATATTTCTGTAAACTTAGACTATGCTAACCAACACCTCAACTACTACAGGTCGCAAAATATTTATGTAAACTAAGACTATGCTAACCAACACCTCAACCCCGCACCCGAAAGATCTATCACGAATTAAGATTGTTTACAAGATATAGAATTAATTTGTTTTTAATAGTATTAATATTACTTGCAAATATGTCAAAATCTAACACATTATTCATTAACACTTTATTCAAACTCCTACTAGCCCTACACAAAAAACTATTTTTCCTATAATTGTACTATACGTGTAAGTTTATCGTTGTCTAGTACCCATAGTACTATGCCTACGAAGCTAGCGGTCCCGGCTTCAATCCCCGGCACGGGCAACTATTTGTGTGATGAGCGCGAGTATTTGTTCCTGAGTCTTTGGTGTTTTCAAAGTATTTAAGTATTTATCTATATAAGTAATTTTTTCGTATTCTAGTTACTATAGTACTTTTTTATATTTTTATATTTTTTATATCATAGGAAGGCAAACGAGCACACAGGCCACCTGATGGTAAGTGGAAACTGTGACCCATAGACATTCGCATTCATAAGACCGCAATCCTAAGACTGCAAATGCGTTGCCAACCCTGAGGCCGAAGATGGAATGCCTCTATGCTAGTCATTTCACCGGCTGTCTTATCCCCAAACCGGAACACAACAATGCGAACACTGCTGCTTGGCGGTAGGTTAATGGATAAGATGGTGGTACCAACCCGGACGGACCCTGCACAAGTACAAGCCTAGAGCTTAGTTTGGGACTAGGTTAATTTGTGTGATATTACCTCTAATATTTATTTATGTATAAGACATAACCACTCTTCACCAGATCAGCTCAAAAGTGAACATTTAAAAGTGCCATGCGGTTATGTCTGCGCTAACCTTAAATCTGACCCTTTTGCTGTAACTAAACGTCATTAATGTAAATTTTTGGTTTAAGTATACATACACACGTTATAGTAATTTTCATATATACATAGAAGCATGCCTCTCTCCTGTCAGACAGGTAACACTTCCTTCCACTTGCTACGATCCGGACATGCTTCCCTTGCTTCCTTCACACTAGTAAGTCTCTTTATACACGTGCGTCGGGAGAGTGGAGTGTGCTCCAGACCTGGCGCTTTCTTAATACGCCTCTCCGGTAGTAATTTAGTTGGATATACAGTTGGTGGTCACGTAATTAGAGACACTTGTTTTTTTCCCATATTTGCCTACAAATATGTCTTTTCAATATTGACAACCAATCAAAAAGATTCTTAACCAATTTTATTTTTAATAAAGTAAAGTTTAAAAGTATGTAAAAATGTATCTCTGTTGAAAACGAATCATTCGTTTTATAAGGATTTGAAAAAAAAAAAATGGAGTTTAAACAAAGTCGTAAATCCTTGTATGGTCGCGTCAGCGCTAAGTATTTAAATCTCCATAAAATATAAGTTCCCTTTAATAGTAGTTCACTGGTACCTTGCACTGACTTTTAATGATTCTCATCATGTCAAGATGATCGTGTAGGATCCTCAAAATAGTATTATCTGATACGCCAACTAATGCAGATAACTGTTTCTATTTGAGACAAGCATCTTCTTGTACAAGTTTTTCGAATTTTACCATCTCTGACGTTGTCACCTCAATCGGCCTTCCTGGGCGAGGGTTATCGCTAATTGACTCTCTGAATTTTTTAAATAGATTATTACCACTATTAAGCCATGGTTTTACCAGGGCACTAGTGCCCTTAAATGTGTTAGGTTTGCTTTGCCTAATGTTAGACCGGTAGAATCTAGTATATTTCTTAATGATGAGAGATTGGAAATCGTAGATAAGGCGCTTTTCTTAGGGATAACTATAGATAAAAACTTGCAATGAAGTCCTCATATAGCAGTACTAGCAGGTAAATTAAGTTCGGCAGCTTATGCTGTTAGGAAAATCAGGCAACTTACTAATGTTGAGACAGCTCGCTTAGTTTATTGTAGTTATTTTCATAGTGTTATGTCGTACGGTATTCTGGTTTGGGGAAAAGCTCCTGACATACAGACTATATTCGTGTTGCAAAAAAGAGCCATTCGTTCTATATATATTCTAAATTCCCGTGATTCCTTAAGATTACTATTTACAGAAATTTATATTTTGACAGTAGCGTCTCAATTTATTTATGAAAATATTATTTATGTCATTAAAAATCAAGACTCTTTTGTTAAGAATTGTGATATACATCATTTGAATACGAGAAATAAAAATAAAATTGCTTTTAAAAAATGTCGTGTCCGTAAGGTTTATAGATCATTTGTAGGTCAATGCATCCGTTTCTATAATAAATTACCTGACGTTGTTTTACAGTTACCATTTCCAGTACTTAAAACCTACTTGAAAAAGTCGTTGATGTCTAAAGCTTACTATAGGGTCGAGGACTATCTATCAGATAAAAATGCTTGGCCTAAACTGAACACCTAAATAACTAAATAATAACTTAGTCATAAAAAATATGAACCCATTGTTTATTGTCTGGGGGACACGGTTTCCGTGGGAGAATGTGTCGAGGCTTTTATGTGGGTTATCTCGCACCGTCATAGGTGAGTGTAATTCCTAAAATGTCTATATTTTTAGATTTCTTATTACTACCCCGTGTGGTTGCCGGGTTTGAATAGTGCCACTCCATTTCTTCCCGTGGATGTCGTAAGAGGCGACTAAGGGAATAAAGGCTTGTAGTACTGTTAGGCGATGGGCTTGCCACCTGTCACTAATACACTGGGAAACATCTTAGCCTACTTGTGCAAAATGTGGTTACAGAATTATCAAGAAGTTTTAAAAGTTGTTGGTAATTCTTTAGCTCTGCCTACCCCACTCTGGGAGTGAAGGCGTGAATTTATGTATGTATGTCTTATTACTACTACTTATTAGTTCTTGTGAGTTTTGACACATTTTCCTGCTCAACTGCGCATGAATGTATTTATTTTTTGTTTTATGTGTCATTCATTGATTTGATTCAATGCTAGCTTAAGTTTATTATTATATAAGCAATATTTACTGTTGAGTTTCTTGCGGCGTTTCTTCTCAGCAGTGGTCTCTTGTGAAGCGCTGGTAGATTTTTGACGTGTAAAAGTGCCCGTGCTTACTGAATAAACATCTTTTATCTTTTTTAAACAGCTTCCATTTCAGAAATAATTAATTGCAGAGGTTTTCCTTGCTCAAAAATAAACTTTATAACAGCATGATATTCAATTTGCTCCAAAGTCGCAATTTTTTGACGAATTAATTTGTTATGAAGGCGATATCTCAAAAACAAATGATAATCTGGGTTATTCATTTGACATACTATATATTTGTATTACAGATATCTCATCTTCTGCTTCATTCTACGAACCTTTGGACCCCCCCTCCCCTCCGTAGTCCCCTCGTAGAGTAAATTTGTATTTAGCAACCAAATTGGTCAAGAACTTTTTGATTGGTGGTCAAATTGAAAAGTTATATTTGCAGACAATTGGGATTGTTCATATTCTTACAATTACTCAAATTTGAGAACCATTTTTGGGAATTAGGGTTTTAAAGGCGTTCTGCATTATTAAGTTTTTGAAATATTTGCCTGTTTCGAATAATTCGACAAAAGTATATTTAACCTTTGTTTGACTTTCGTTTTCGGCTTGAAGCCCTCCTAGGTGTATCTTATGGGTTACGCAAAAACCGCTTGAAATTAATTGTTGTAATTTATTAGAAAATGCCATCCCAAATTTGAAATAATCATGTCATCAAAAAAAGATTTTAAAACAAAAGTATACGGTAAAATACAAAATTAATTAAATTAGTCTCTTAAAATTACCCATTCTTTCGAATTATAATAATATGACCACCACTGTATAATGCATCTAGTATTCTGCCCTCCTACGGAAAAAAGGCACATCAACTATAATAATTGTATTTTAATGAATTACCTATTAAAAATGTAACACTATACATAATATACACTATACAATATTAATTATAATAATTAAGAAAGTAAACTATTATCTACTTAAAACTAGCACAACTACAAAAAGAATAGTCCCTCTAGCAAATCGGCACGCGGCATTGTACCCATGATGCTGGCTGCATTACCTCTCTGGATACTCAAACCTATCCTTTGGGAGAGGTAAGCGCCAGCTCTGGGATCCCCGGAGGCGTCGATGAGCTTGGCAGACAGGGTCTTTATAATTGTATTGCACTTTCAACCTTATTATAACCTATGAGAGTTCAATATGCTTCTTTGAATTAATGGCACTTGTGCCTTTTCTCCGTAGTAGGGCAGTATTATGGGAACAGGTAAGCCCGGTACAATGCGATCTGTTTACTTGTCAGCGTGGGCGATATTAGCATGTTTACTTTTTTAAACCAAATATTTTCATTAATTCTATTGTGGGTACAATTTTATTGTGTAATGTTTTTTTACTAAGTCTGATTTGTTGTATGTTTGTATGAAGGGGGGGGGGGGGACAATCTCACACAAATTGACCTATACCCAAACTACGCTCTAGGCTTGTACTATGGGTACTAGGCAACGATAAACTTACTTATATAGATAAATACATAGAAAACAATCAACTCAGTAGAAAATACTCGCGCTCATAACAGAAATATTTGAACGTACCGAGGATCGAACCCGGGACCGCTAGCTTTGTAGGCAGGGTCACTACCAACTAGGCTACCGCCTAATTAATTGTTTTGATTTCAATTAAGTATTCCAGTAGCACGATTGTGTAATAAGATAATGTTTACGGTCGAGTTTTTCAGGACCAGACCGTTACGTACATACATACATACATTAAATCACGCCTGTTTCCCAGAGGGGTAGGCAGAGACCACTTCTTTCCACTTGCTACGATCTTGACTTTATTTCGCTTCTTCAACATTCATACATCGAGTTCGGCCCTTTTCCAGTATTTCTCCGATTTGATTCGAAAAAGTACGCCTAGGGCGACCCCTTCCGACCCTTCCACTCGTCAATCTTATTTCATCCATCCTTTCCAAATGACCGAACCATCGAAGCATCAAAGACCGTTACGTTTTAAAGTTAAAATTTTAATGGCAATACTGACGCAAGGGACAATAGTCTCACACATTATAATCAGTTGAGCAACCCAAATCTGGCCTCCTAAGAAAAATGTGAAAATGTCTCATCGAGCCGCGTATGTATAAGTAACCTTATTTCTTAAGATAGGGGGTTAAATTTGCTTTGACTTTCAAATGACGCATGCTTCCTTTCTATTTAAAACAGAATTAGTCAGTTGGGCATTGGAGCTCTGTGCGCAAAATAATCAAAAGCCTTTTTATTGATATGAGGATTCCTGGTTAGTTACATTGTGTTTTTTTTAATCTTTAGGCAGATTTCATTTTCCAAAATCGAGGCATTGAGTACGAAGTACCCTAAATCTTACAGTTTCCAAATTACCCATATTAACCTATTTGGATAAATCACACTGTATTTTCTTAATCTTTGTTATTATTATTGGTGTGTTTTTACCAAACACAGCATTCGTATTATTATTTCAAAAATATATATTGTATGGTCATTATCAATGACCTTTTTTTTTAAATTGAATTATACTTCATGATAACATGCATGCAGTGACATCTCTGTGAGACTCATGATAACGATCGGTATTTTTACGGTTCAGAAGTTCAGATGGCGTGACTATCTATGTAACATAGCATAATATAGGAGACGGTCCCTCCTCTGGTTTACACTATAGAAATACGAGTATGCTCCCACGGACAACTACCGGTTCGTGTAGGACTATTTAAGAAAGATGGGAACATTAATTAATAGGCTATATTCATGAAATTATAATGGATTGGTGAATATGGTATTGATGAAACTACGTCACCTGCCTGGCTTATTCTAATTTGACGACGCACTGGCCTAGTTGGTAGTGACCCCGCCTACAAAGCGAGCGGTCCTGGGTTCAAATCCCGGTAAGGGCAGATATTTGTGTAATGAGCGCGAATATTTGTTCCTGGGTCATGGATGTTTTCTATGTATTCAAGTATTTATTTCTCTATATAAGTATTTATATCGTTGTCTAGTACCCATAGTACAAGCCTAGAGCTTAGTTTGGGACTAGGTCAATTGGTGTGAGATTGTCCCCTGATATTTAATTACTTTGGTTGAAATGGCAGGCGGTGACTCGCCAACTCAATGGAATGGGCCGCCCCAAATAGCTGCATATAGCAGCAGGAAGGTAACAACAGTTCCAGAGGGGCTAAGGGTGAAGAGGTGCTTCTGGACTTTAAACAACCATAAGGTGCCTATTAGTCTTTTTTTTTGTCACTCATGCAACACATCCGCCCTTAGAGAATATAACTCTTGTGACTCCACTCTGACTGGCCAACAAAGGCAAGCCAGAGGTGAGGGTGTCTTCCTCGTACTCCAGCCGGCCAATGAAGGCAAACGTGAGGTGAGGAACAGGACCTACCCTCGGGAGCACTCAGGTCCGTGGTGTCACCACTTACCAACAGCTCGCCACTAGCTGCCATGAAGCCTTATTATTATTATTATCACACACACAGTATAAAACAAAGTAGCTTCCCGCGTCTGTCTATCTATCAGTCTGTCTGTATATCCGTTAACTCCTAAACCACGCAACGGAATTTGATGCGGGTTTCACCATTATTTGGATAATTTTCACGTAAATTTTTACGTATAATAAATTCTGGTTAATGTTACAGAATTCTCACATAAACAGTCGCTAGTAATGCTAAAAAAAACTTAGTGTGGAGTGTCTTACGGCAGTTTTTCTCAAAAGTAGTCTCCTGTATGAAAGCGCGGAGGTTTTTTTTTCTCAGGTGAAATCCATTATGGAAACCAATCGACCCGGGGGGGGGGCCTAGTAGTTATGTCGGACTCAAACCGAAAAAAATCCTTGAGGTGCTCCTTCTTTCCACCTTGAACGAGGACGCGGGACCATCGGGGTAGGGGTGGCATTCCTTCCGCTAAATTCGTCTATCAGCGTTTGCCCTTACGGGCCCGTCTTCAACAGGGTTTTTCAGTCAGCTCAACTCAGTCTGTTTTTATATCGCAGTCCCGGTCTGTAAATATTTGTACCGTTTTCATTCCCAACAATAAAGTTGAATTATAATAATATTAATAACTAGCTGCCCGCCAGCGGCTTCGCCCCGCTGCAAATTTCTGATTTTACCGGTAGATTTTTCAATTATTTTCTTTCATACAAACATTTTCCTGACAATGACGAATACAACGAAAAAAGAAATCAGCCAAATCGGTTCACCCGTTCTCGAGTTGTGCGCTTAGCAACACATTTAGCGATTCATTTTTATTATATAGATGTATTTTTGAGCACCTTATATTATCCAATACTATGGTGCCTGCACTTAAGTTTACAAAATCAATTTTCTTATTTTAGCATGTCAAGACCTTGCACTTGTCAAAAGCAATTTTTAATCAAGAGTAAACTCGGGCACTTACAAACCAATATTGCACTCACGATATTCGTGTAACTTTTGACCCGACCTGTCTCCTTTTAATACTCTGAGCTGTTGTGTCTAACAGTTTCTATGAGATCAGGGGTCTACATAGAATGGTGGTGTCACGTCACTGGTCAAAGGAGCCGCGGAAAAATCTTGTAAACACACACACAAACATGCACAGGCGCAAATAATTAGTCTATCGGAGCAATATCGATCGGGATGTTGGGTAATACAGATATATAGACCTTAAGGGGCCGTCGGAAGATGAGAAAATAATGTTTTTTTTCAGATATTTACAACAATTGAACAATAGAAAGTGTAAATAAATAAGTTAATAAGGTAGTTTTTTATTTGGTGATTTTATGTTGGCGATGTTATTTTAACAATTTTAGAAATATAGTTATAGTTATGTATTTATTTAATTTTTGGTTTCTCTGAATTATGATTCTAAATATTTATTAAAAAAAATCATTTGTCATTATGGACATGATTAAAAGTTATAAATAATTATGCGAAAAAAACACATTGGTACGTTTTTTCTTGTGTTTTACGTTTCGCCTACTTCGATAATTTACTTGATGTAGGTACTCAATGTTTGCAAACAGTAAGTATTCCAACCACCACAAAAATGAAAAAGTATACGAATAGGGCCAAGATAACCTACTTATATGAATGAACACTTCATAGTTTTATCAATAAAATATCAAAACTAAAAAAAATACTAACCTCGATTTCACAATTGCATCACATAAAAATTACGATACCCTTTTATCAAACACCATTTCAATTTAACAAATAACAAAACACACACGAACCAATCTTAAACTCCCTCACATAAAATCAGCGTATTTTAATTAAAATTTCATAATATCAAAACGGCATTCAATTGCAAAAAAAACAATAACAACATACGGCCATTTAACAAGGAATCCTCGTCAGTCAAAGGTGAGGACCGTGATTACTGTTTTAAGAAACCCGATGTGAACGACTTCGGCGTTATATAAATAGGATGCGCTGATTCGAACAGCACATTCGCAACCTACCACCGGCACACACAGCTTGGACATGAAGCTGGTAATTCAGTCTCTAAATAGTTTTATCAATTGACAATCGAATTAGATCATTGTTTAGACGAAGCAGGCGGTGTTCAAAAATCAACCTTTATATCTGTATAATTTTGGATGTAGCTCCTGAACTGATAGTTTGATTTGCACTTGTTTTTTTTTATATAAAGCTATTTTAATCAGGGTGGTTTTAAGCTAAATTTGATCAAAATCGGTTGCGTCGTTTGTTAGTTATCTTTGAAAGCAGTGGCCGCCATTATCTTGGGAGTTTTTTTGTGTTTAAAAGATGTTTGCGAAGTAATTTGTCCTTCGGTGCCATAGTCTCATGTTTACTTTTGGTTCGACCTTAAATATGTTTTACTTTACAGTTCATCGCGCTATCTTTGCTCGCCTATGGCTATGCAGACAAGTTGGATAGGACTTATCTGCCGCCAGCGAGTGCTGGTTCTGCAGGAGGTAGCCCTGGATCATTGGTTGCTCCAGGACAGGAGTCGAACTTCAGCCAGAAAGCACCAGCGTCCCGTGGAAGCCAGCCGCAGCCTGGACCTTTTGGTCAGCAATCTGGACCTGCTCAAGTATCAGGTTCCCCAGACTTTGCTCAAAGTAGACCTAGTCCAGCCCCGGGATTTCAACTAGCTAAACCTGGCAATGGTTTGAAAGGACCTAGCGCAGGATTTAGACGCCCGTACGGCCAGTCAGGCGGTCAAGTAACGCCTCAAGGACCAAGTCACGCGCAGCCTTTAGGATCAGGTGTGCAGCCCCCAAGAGACAGTTTTGAGCCGTCCTTATTTGGGGAAAATGTATTCAGTGGACCGAGCCCAATAAACAAAGGGTTCACTGGACAAAGCATACAGCCTAAAGGTCCTTCAGCAGTATCTGAAGCCACAGCAGACATCTTCAGATACGACAACCAGATTGATGGTGGCAGCTTTTCTTACGAGTTTGAGACTTCCAACGGTATCTTAGTCGAGGAATCTGGTGTGGCCTCCGATGGGGTTCAAGCCCATGGCGAGTACGCTTACACTGGTGACAACGGCCAGTTCTACAAGATCACATACACAGCTGACGAAAATGGATACTTACCGCAGGGAGACCATTTACCAACTCCGCCTCCTATCCCTCAAGAGATTCTGAGGTCCATCGAGCATAATGCTAAGGCTGCTGCTGCTGGTACTCAAGAAGGTAAGATTTTTTTATTTTTTGGCAAGATTTGGTTAGTTTAATTATGGAATGAACCATAGTTTTTTCTGCAACAAGTGAGCAATTTTGGTTTTAGCTGCGAGTTCGTATTGATTTAGAATCTTGAATAAGCATAGGATTCTATTATTGAATTGATTCCTGAGCGCAGCGAGGGATTTAGAGACACAAGATATAAATACCTTTGGTCTCGTGTTGCACATAAAACTCTCCACCTCAGTATTGAGAACAATCCCTAAAGGTAACAAATACATGGTTGAAAATTAAACCACTCGCTATGCTCGTGATTCAATTATAGGATCCTTCGATAACTTGGGATTCAAAATCAACACTCGCAGCAAAAGCTTACTTTGCTCTCTTGTTGCACCAATATCTATCGTTCCTTAGGGTGAAGCCAGTTAAGCGTAATTGTTTGACGTGTGAGTCGGGTTTATTCTGTTTCATACAACACTTCTGATTGGTTCACACGGCGACGCAAAATGAGTTGGAATTTTGTATGAAGCAGGAATTATGCCAAAGAAGATACGCGACTCTCAACTCAAAAACTAAGCTCGTCTCATCATCTTAGTGATAGCAACAGCCAGTCGAACGCAAGCACTTCAGGCCTACCATACAAAGAAATTTGTCAATGGAATATGCGCCGATTATGAATATCATAGAGTAAATTTTCCAATTTGATTATCAGTCATAAAAACAAAAGAAAATCTATTTCGTTTCGTTTGCAATGGATCTTAATTGGCTGTATTATGTATTTTTTTGGTATACATAGATGTATCGTTGCTGGTACAGTCGGACTAACAAGTAGCTGTACATTTAGTACGCTTTGGCGTAATTAAAAAAGCGGCTAGTTGCAATGTTCTGCCGTCCTACCAAAGAAGGTAGCTTACTGCAATGTAATGGTCAAAGTATTCTATACTCTATTGGTAACCACATTAAATTTAAAATGCTTATACTATTACTTTGCAGTTAGCCGCCTTCTTTGGTATGACGGCAGTGTTACAGTCGAAGTATTCTATACTTTAATGGCAGCAACGTTAAATATAAAATGTTTATATTTAATACTCGCTTCTGCGTATATTTCGAATATCGCTATTCAATTGGGAGCTTTTTAATTTTCCGGGATGAAATTCAGTCTATGTGTTAATCCAGGGTATAAGCTATCTCCATTTCAAATTACGTCCGAATCCCTCCCGCCTTTGCAGCGTCAAAGAGTAACAAACATCCATACATACATACATACAAACTTTCGCGTTTATAATATTATATAAAGCAAGGACGTTTCTGTGACAAGGCTGCCATGATACCAAAGAAGTCGGCTAACTGCACAGTATTAAAAGGGGGTTTAATGTTTTACCAAATCGTAATTTGGCAAACTATATCATTTAACAAATTTTCATTTCGCAAACAGGTAACTACCGCTGTTTTTTTTTTTGTGGTCAAAAGTCTAATTTCACCTATTTAATAAGCCTATGCAACTAATGTCATATGTAACGGTATGATTTGGTTAAAAGTCGGGATACCATTAAAGGGTTTGCGAGAGTGGTATTGAATTTAGCATGACCATTGCAGTGACCCTTCATTGGCTAGATCATCTGCATCATGTTTAACATAAAAAAAAGTGACGACGTAAAAATCTTTAGCTACTTTTTCGTTCGACCGTTCCTTTTGCTAACTAGGTAAAGTTCACTATCTATTACGGCCCAAATTGTTTGATTCCAACCAATTTTGAATTTTAGGATACCTAAAAAACCTCGTCGGACTCTGTAAGGGCTATACAACATTAGACATTTTATATCTGATGCCATTATTAATATCGAGCAAAAAAATCACGTTTGTTGTATAGGAGCCCCACTTAAATATTTATTTATTCCGTTATTACTGTTATTAGTATTGGTTGTTAAAGCGGCAACAGAAATGCATCATCTGTGAACATATATCAACTGTCTAGCTATCACGGGTCATGAGCATACACCGGATTGACGGGGGCAAAAATGTACCAGTGCTAGTGATTCATTAAATATCGACAAAGTTTATCGACAACTTTTGTCGTGACATATGGATCTTACATTTCTTGCAAAAGTAAGTCGTACTTTATCTTCTATATCTAAATATCAGCTATCCATGAAGATAAACAATATTTTTTGTTTCGAGGCGTTTTTAACCGACTTAAAAAACAAAAAGGTTCTCAATTCGTCGGAATACTAAAGAATATTGTTGTATTGAATGAATTGGTTATTCAACGTAATTTTAATGGTTGTCAAAAGTGACTCGAGTACAGGGTCACTATCAGATATCTACCAGTTGTTTAAAGTTGCGATAAGTATGAATAAAAGAGGTTTGCACATAATTCAAACTGGGCCATTACTTATAATAATGATAGATGATTAAAAATTGTTTTTTATCGATGTCGATAAACTAAGTCGACATTAAATTAATCACTACCAGAGGTACATTTTTGCCCCCGCCGCCAATACGGTGTTTGGTCATGAGACGAATAGTGGAGTCTTAGTAATAGGGTTCCGTTTTTACCCTTTGGGTACGGAACCCTGAAGGCTATAGCTACAATGAGGTAGCCTCCTAATGTTTATTTATTTTACTCTTAATTCATTAATGTTTTGCCTGATTGAATTTGTTAACAATGCATTACAAAGCAAATCAGTCAATGAGAACTGTTTATCAACATTTTTCATTTATGAAAGAGCATTTAGCTAACCGAATCGTTTTGATATCTTCTTCATATCTCAACGGATACTAAACAGGCCGAATCTTAAGCACCCGAAACCGACGTGCGTGCATGTCTCGATGTATGAATGTTGAAGAAGCGAAAGATCGCTTTTAGAAATTTGTCAAGATCGTAGCAACTGGGAAGAAGTGGTCTCTGCCTACCCCTCTGGGAAACAGGCGTGATTTAATGTATGTATGTATGTACTAAACAGGGTGTTTTTCTTTAAACCATATGAGATACAGGTATACTGTCTTAGCAAACATTAGGTCTGTTTTCGTTCAAACATTTTTGGCATAGCACTTTTTTGGAAAACAGAGAGTCGTCCGTAATAATGAATTTAATTGTGACCCTTAATGTTCCAGTTAAAAAAGTTTATCAAATGCAAAAGTAAAAGAGTTCGTTTGTTATGCTTTCACAGCAAAACCGCTACGGATTTAAGTAAAATTTGGCATGGAGATAGCTTAAACTTTAAAGAACGACATGGGTGCTTAACATTCGGGAAATTTTGTCAGTTTCCGAGGCAATAGCGATAAACTTCTACTATGACGGACAAAACTTTTGCTACTTGTCTGTTTGTTCGTTGGTTTGTTAGTTAGGCTTTCACTTCTAAACCGCTGAACCAATTTAAATCAAATTTAGTATGGAGCTTGTAGCTATCTCTTTTGTACTATAATGGGTCACAGTTTCCACTTACCCTCAGGTAGCCTATGTGCTCGTTCGCCTTCCCATTCCGTAAAAAAAAGCCCAATGGAACCCAGGACCCACAATGGAACGGTGTCACTGTGACTTTATAAAACTATTTGTTTGACACTTCATACGACCCGAATCATAACGTCACTGTGACACAGTTCTACGGTGGGTCAGGGGTCCATTGGGCTGATAGTACATTAACTTAATAAATCCTAAGTACATTCAGGAAGACTATGGAGTTAGGACTATTTAGGTGTGAAACTGAATGTAGATAGAGCTATTGCTTCTTCTTCCTGGGTACCTATTATTTCGAAAATTTCAAAAGTTTGCGACGGAATAGTGGACAAAAATGATTGCAGTAATGCCCTAGTATTTGCTAGTCAAGACAACTGCATATTAGTTCGTGTCCACACAAGATATTTTCTCGTTGAAGTCACGAACTCAAATGTTATTTGCAACATCGATTGTTATTTACTATAGTTGCAGTGTCATTTTACACAAAGCTATTATTATTGATGAGTCCATGTAATAGGCATAACCAAGCGGAATTGCGATAGACTTACTGTTAAATTCAATTTGAATGCTGTTATAAGCCGTTGCAAATTTTAAATTGTTTTGTTATATATTATAATTACTAGGGTTCGGAAAATCGGGAGCTATTATACCTACAACTAACAAAATTCCGGAAAAAGCTAAGCAAGTATGGAGTCGGCTTCTCAAAAATAATATTTTTTATTATTGAAATTCCGGAATTCCGGGATTGTACGCAACATCAGAAAATAGTTTATACGTATCAATTGTCATTGGGTTATGCCTTTTTAGCGAATTTCCTCAACATACAAGATGTTTTATCGACATACAAAATGTATCAAAAAGGCACGTGTTAATCCGTTATATTATATACATTGGTATGGCTATTATTCTAATTTCCGATGTTTCGGGATTCCCGGAAAATTTAGTAGTAAAATTAAACTGAGTCCGCTTCCATATTAGTCAACATCTACGCGATGTAGGTACTGAGCCCGAAGTTTAGGTATATTAGCTCCCGATTTTCCGAACCCTAATAATTACTTATTCAGCAGCCATTATTTGATATCGGGTTGGTTTGAGAAGGAAATTGGAACAGCAACTTTTGAAGATCTGGGGGGTTATGATATAGCTATGCAGTTCATTTTACGGTGAGCGTAAAGGAAATATCTATAGCAGTTATACACCGTGGGAACGAGTAACCCGACAAATATTAACCATCGATTCTAGAGCCAATTTGTAGTATATAATGTGATATAACATGTAGCCCAATAACGCTTAATTTCCAAGATATTTATTATTAAAAAAAAACCATAGTTAATTTAATTTGAACTTTGTCACCTATACCTAAAGCATTATTTACTAAGAAATTGATTAAATTAATTGACGTTGTACGTTGATGACATTGCTATTTACAAGATGAATCTTTCTTAGAAAATATTGCTTTACGTTAAGGTGACAGAGTTTAAATTCAATTAATTATGTTTTTTTTTTTAAATAATTAAAAACTGAAATTATGCGTTATTGGGCTACATGTTATATCTACTGATGTGCCAAAGGAAACTTTCCAAAATTGCGGAAAATTTCATGTAGGAAAATTTCGGAAACTTCTCACAATTTTGTATGGGGATTGAAACTTTCCGTTTCTTAAATTTAAATTTCCTATATTTCTTGTGAAAGTTTCCGGAAATTACTTGCAACTTTTCCAACTTTTTGGAAACTTTCCGCAACTTGCACATCAGTAGTTATATCACATTATATACTACAAATTGGCTCTAGAATCGATGGTTAAATTTTGTCGGGTTACTCGTTCCCACGGTGTATAGCTCGGTACTTTTCTCTCAGCGTAACCTAAACTGCATTGTTATGTCATAATGCCCTGGGTCTCTATTCTGTACGGTAAAACAATATTGATTGTGACGTGCTATCGTATTGCTTTCAACTCGGGCGAAGCCATTACTATCAAGTAATTAAAGCTATAGTAACGTTGTCAATACGATAACAGTTCCCCTATGGAATCCCTAATCGCCATTTGTCCTAATGCAATAAATAAATATTAGGGGACAATGTCACACCAATTGACCTAGCCCCAAACTAAGCTCTAGGCTTGTACTATTGGGTACTACTTAGACAACGATATAAATACTTATATAGAGAAATATATACTTAAATACGTAGAAAACATCCATGACTCAGCAACAAATATTCGCGCTCATCACATAAATATTTGCCCTTACCGGGATTTGAACCCAGGACCGCTAGCTTCGTAGGCAGGGTCACTACCAACTAGGCCAGCGCCTCGTCAATTTCGTACATCGTTCGTTCGAATTTTCGTTTATCCTAAAGCGGACATGCGGTAAAATTTTAAAACTTTTTAGTTTTGTTATAATTCAACACTAAAACTAAAAAAGTTGCCTGAACCGTCTTCAGGGCAAATGAAAATTCGGACAAACAATGTATTAGGTCAAACTTTGTTAGGGATCCCGAGGGACAACACGATGAAATATCAAAGGCAATATGGTTTTTTCGAGTAGTATAGAGCCCTAGGCTGCATTTGTGAGAACATTTTGAGATCGCAAGGTACGGTCAGCAACTGTAATTGGGATAGACCAAAAAAAAATAACACACGGATTTTACATTCTAATTCGAAAGAATAGGTAATTTTAAGAGACTATTTCATTAATTTTGTATTTCTTTATTTAGCCGTTATTTTACGGATGACATGATTATTTTAAATTTGGGTTGGCATTTCCTAATATATAAGTTAGGTAAAACAATTAAATGATATCTAATGATAAAAAGTAATTGTAATAGTGTAATAAAACATACTATTTCAAACGGTTTTTGCCTAACCCGTAAGATACACCTAGGAGGGCTTCAAGCCAAAAACGAAAATCAAACAAAGGTCAAATATACTTTTGTCGAAATGTCCAAAAAACAAATATTTCTATTAGAGTAATTTAAAAAATATTAACAAACCCAATTGTTAACCCTGTCACAAAAAGACAATTGTTAATTTAGACGTAATTTATTTATTTTGACTGGACTCTATTATGAAGACCGGGTTCTATAGGTGCTCGACAATAAGAGCCGTTGACTATACAGACGAACATAAACCGTATTGTCTGTGGCATAGAAGTGTATAAATATTTTTGATGTCTTGGGAACGTATAAATGTTTATGATTTGGTATGTAAATATTTTTTGGAAGTTTTCGATGATTGTTTTATGGTTAATATAAACTTGTTTTTCAATTTATATTTTTAAATTCCGATACAAAACAACCAGTCGTCGGTGATACTGCAAAACCGCGTAAGTAACAAATTTATGATAGAGCAAAATAAACCTTACTGTGTTAGTAAAAAGGTGCATTTTGCTCCTTATTTAAAATGTTACTTACGCGGTTTTGCAGTTTCATCGACGCAGTGTAGCTGTAACGTGTGACTGTGTATTTGTGTCTGTCTGTGTCATAGTAGCTCCTAAACGTATGGATCAATTTAGATGCAGTGTTTGTTTTAATAAAGCAAATTTAATCAGAATAGTTCTGCTCTTCTAAGCTAATACGCAGTATGTCAGACAAAACTCCTGTAGCAATTTCAACCTTATTACTAAGAGAAGAGAACTAAAACTGCTTTGGTTATTGATTTTGGGATACTGCTTATTTGCTTAGGAGGGCAGAGTTCTTAGCAAGGTTTCATGAAAATCGGTTGTTCTGTTTTTTAAGCGATCATAAAGAAGGGTCGCCTTTTTATTTAGGGTTTTTATCTATTTACCCGACTGCGTCAGGAAGGGTTATGATTTTATAGTTACATTTTAAGATAATAATAATAATGGTAGAGAATGCCATTAATAAATAGAAAATATCAAGGGACAATTCCATATAAATTTTCCTAGTCCCAAACAAAGTTCTAGGCTTGTAATGTGGGTACATATAGGTACAACGATAAATATAGGTAATAAAAAAATGCATACTTACTTAAATATATAGAAAACTCCCAAGACTGAGGAACAAATACGAGAACTCGCTTATCACTCAAATATTTGCCCATACGGGGAATCAACACCGGGACCGCTAGCTTCGAAAGCAGTCACTATCAACTAAGCTAAAGTATCGTCGAAGAAGTCATGAAGATTTTATTTTTGTGTAGGTAATAAAGATAAAATAAATAAACATAGTGCGATTTATCAAACACAATTCGTTTGTTTTCAGGTGCTTACAACCCCGACGATGACGCACCCCAGGTGTTCAACGGTGCATATAACCCAGGTCAAATTCTCCTCGGAAGTTCCAACGGCTTCGGTACTTCTGGCTCTGGGTTCCAGGCTAAAACCCAAAGTCCCTTCTTCCAAGTTTCAAACAAGGGAACCAACCAGCAGGCTTTTAAAGGCCAAGGCGGCAACACGCAAGGCTTCCCTGGTCCAAATCGTCAAGGACAAAACGGCAGCCAGAGTCAAGGGCAACCTGGCTATGACTACTCCAAACCCTTAAACCAGGGAAGTCAGCCAAGTGGAAACGCGAACGTAACCCCCTCAAGTACGAGTAAGACTCCAGGCTCTCAGAATCAGAGCAGGCCTTTCCAAGGGCAGGTCCAGCCGAGCTCGACTGGGGTGTTCGATCAGCAAAGGTCGAACCAGGGGCAGTATCAGAGTCAGGTGTATAACCCACCGCAGAAGCCGCCTGTAAGTCATGGTCTAGTCGTTGGAACAAACCAGTTCAACCGAGGCTCGCAAGGTGTTACTCAACGTATCCAGCAATCTGGTAACCAAGTACCGGTATCTTCATATAATCAGAATCGAGGATTTGGGTCTACTGGTTTTCAAACTAACCAGGGGATTCAGAGTTTTGGACAAAACCGCCCAAGCCAGAACCAAAATCGACCCCAACAAGGTTCCCAAGGTCAAATAGGCTCCCAAGCTTACCAAGCCCAAAGAGGTCAAGGTGGAGTGCAAAACCAGAGTGGTTACGAATATAATAAGCCTCAACCCTCATTCAACTCTGGAAGCCAAGGCCAGTTCCGCCCTTTGTCACAGGGACAGACTAGGCCAAGCTCTCAAGGTAGCTTCCCTAGACCCCAAATTCAAAATGGGTTCCCTGACAGCACTAAATCTGGTCCTGGGTCAGGTCAAGGTCCATTCCCTGGTTTAAACGGAACAACTCGTCCACAAGGTCCTCAAGGTCAGCAGCAAGGGTTCCTAGGCTCCGGACCCCAGTCCACAAAACCATCGTCTATTCTATTTGAAGCAGAAAGATCAACCTCTCTAAAACCTAAAATCCCTATCAACCAGACTACACAGAGACAGGAAACCTTCGTAGGACCTCGTCAGCAGGCAAGCTTCAGTTCCGAAGAAGGTTACAAGTATTAACTTGCCAAAAGACCAATAATGTATAGGCTAATGAGATAAAATAACCACTGATCTTTCTTCATATCCAGAACAGAACTTCATGATAAAATCTGGTTCGAGATGTTTTTACGATTACTACAGTCTAAATATCTCGAATCCAGTATGAATTGATACAAGTGAACATCGAGTAAAAGAAAAACGACAAAGATGTTAACTTGCAACCACCATCGGACCACCTGACCCACTAACCTGCTACCAAGCTGAGTTTTCAATGTGTCGCGGTTTTGGAGAAAGGCAGAATGAATGACTTGTATAAATCCATTCAATCTTAGTCCTTAGGCTTGGCAATGTCTATGGGTCACAGAACCCACTAAACATCAGGTGGTCTGTGAGTTCATTTGTGTCTTATTACCAGCAACTGGTGGTGCTTGTTTGCCTTTACCATGACAAAGTTTATACATAGTTATTTTTAGGTCATTATTATCACAATTCCTAACGTATTTTTGTAAGAAACTGGCCCTTGTTCTTAATTTTTATAAATTAAACCTCACCTAACCTTACCACACTAGATAATTAAGAAATTACGAAAATTAATGGATCCATCGTTTTAAAAATTATGACTATCAATAATTATGTAAACAAACATTATGACAAAAAAGGGAAACAAAGGGTTCTTATATAATGTATTTCTGAACTTTTTGCTTGTATGTAATTTTGATTGTGATTTTTTTATTCCACTCTATAGCCGTACTTAGCTGAATATTAGGTAAGAAATGGCATAAAAAAATGTATAAAAAAAGCTTTGTACCTACTCATAGTGTATATTTGTACATAGTTAATTGTAAGTATCACTGTGTGATTTTAATGCAAAATAAATAAATAATGCAAACTAATTACAGATAATTAAACATTTATTACATAAGTATAAGTACTACACTTAAAAATTAAAACTAAACTTATTTAAATTAAAATAAAACTAAGGTACTCAAATATTAAAGATGTAAATAATAATCACCACTAAAAGGAACACCCCCTGTAGCAGGTTCGCTCTCTCTGGATAGCTAGCCCAATACCTTTGGGAGAGGTAAGGACTAGCTCTAGGATCTCCGAAGGTGTCTATGAGCCGGGATGACAGGGCCTTAATAAAGTTTTACATATCGGCTGACCAAGGACCATTGGTCTCCACTGCAAGCGCCATAAATTCGTAATCATTTAATAATGATGAATATTTGCGGCGCTTGATGGTTTGGGCCTGATCAGCTGCTGCACCGGCCCGATTACGGGTTGACTGGACGTGGGAAAGGGCGAATGTTTCAACACATAACTATTTATTGTTTTTACTTTCCTTCACCCCTGTAGATATAAAAACACCCGATAAATAACCCTAAAAGCAGCTGCAGTCGGCTAAAAAGAGGAGTATTTTAAGTATACCGTGAGTTTTTAATCTATACTTTTAATAAACCGGACCGGAACCGGAATTCGCGTCACTCATCAACGCACAGCCGTAACTACTGAAGCAAGAAACATGAAGCTTTAACAATACGTATGTTTTTTGACGTAAGCAAGTAATAAGAAGGCATTTTTCGAAATTCAATCCCTAAAGGGGTGAAATAGGGGATAAACCATTGTATGGCAGTCCGTCATTTTTAAAGCTACGAACATGAAATTTGGCATTAAGGCTTATAAATGAGGTTGTAAATGTAGCATATTCATTTTGTTTTAATTTCATCTCTAAAGGGTCAAAATTGTGAATACAAGTTTTTATGGGAAATACGTAATTTTTGAAGTAAATTACATCAAATTGAAAATGTAGGCTCGTCCTGGTACGAATTGAAGGGATATAATTTTACCCTTTAATTAATTCATAAACGGATCCCTTAACCAAAAAATTGTTTTCCCAAACCAGCACCTTTGCAAGACCTATCCAACCCCACACTATGGGATAGACGAGAAAAAAATACATCCCCACGACACGTGTAGGGGAACACTTAAAAAAAAAACTAGGTTTTATTTTACCACTTTGTTGACGTGACTAATACATATACTCAGGCTAAATTACAGCTTTCTAGTATTAAGAGTCTCTGAGCTAGGCTGCGGACGGTCAGACGGACGGACGGACAAAGGTTGACTTCGGAGCCCTAAACAGTGTGCTCAAGAAGCCAATCTTTGAGTTTTCTCTTAAAAGAGTTCAGGGAGTGCCGAGGTAACTGTATCGGGGAGCTGGTTGAAGACCTGACCTGTTACTTGATCCGACTTCACGAGTCGCCGCTGGACTGGTGAGTCTGTACGGATCGCGCAATAAGCGCGCCGAGATATCCCCGCGCTTTTTAAAATTGTCCGGTACCCTTACCATGAGTTACAATTGACAACATTTAAAAAAAAAAAAAAAAAATGTTTTTTCGCGTTTATAATAGCTGGTTAGAAATTAGACTACCCGTATTTCTTGGTTTTTCTTTATTTAACTTAAATTCGTCGTTAATAATTTATTAAAGTAATAGTCATTAAAAAGACCGTATATACAAAGTTAGGAATACTGATGTCGTGATCTTAGCCTGATGTAAAATAAAAAAAGTAACTTTAAACAGAAACAAAACTGACTGTCATGTCATGTCATTCGCTGCCGTTCGTTCACAAATTTGTTATTTTGCGTAATTTAATTAGTTACGTAATTTGTAGACGCCATTAAAATAAATAAACTATTTTGCGTAGAATCGAAAGCGTGTCGTTAGAATCAAGTAATCCGTCAGACAGTCTATAAAAAATGAACATGACAGTTGTATATTTTGTTTTGAATTCCTTTGGTAATAAATGGACTAAGGGCACTATAAGTGTATTCCTAACATTCACAATCCAACTTTTTTTACTGTTTTTTCTAAATATAAACAAAACTACTGCATAAAAAAATCCAAAGATATTTTTACTGTAATCAGCAGTGGAAAAGTATTTTATTTTACTACCTTAGCACAAAATGAATTGTTGTCAATTAACGTACTTGCTAGCGAGTAGAATGCTCTGTCCCTCACAGACCTCGCAGTATTCTTATAGAGTGCGAGGGACAGAACATTCGACTGGCTAGCGAGTACGGCAATTGTAACTCATGGTAAGGGTACAGGTGAACATACACGTACATTGCTACTTGCAGGGCCACTACGGATGGTAACGTCAATATGCCAAGTTCTTTAAATAAAGGTTTCGCTGACGTGTATTTGTTCACCTGTACAATAGATCGCACAGCCTTTTTTCGACCTCAAAATGCGCGCTGCCACTCGGCAGCGCAGCTCCACAATTCGGCGCCATATTGCAGGAGCGAGGGCACGGTTGCGAAGTAGCAGGACCTTGCCACGTGACGTGACCCGAGCCAGTCCAAAACAAGCACAGCATACTCGACGACCAATCACTTTGGTGTCTATTTCGAACCCTAAGAATGCAGTTACTTCTACTTGCTCGATAGCGATTCCCTCGGCTCCAATATGCTTTGCCTCCGATGCGAAAATTAATGAAGTGGCTTTTTGTTAGAATAAATGCGAGACCATTAAAACTAAGCCAGCGCGACAACTGGGTAGCTACAACACTCAGTTTTTCTTCCAACGTGTCGACATCTGAGGCAGATTAAATCCCAGCAACGTCATCGGCTTAGATTAAAATTTCAGCTGCTGTAATCGCTTCTAGAAGGTCATTAAATAATAATGAAAATAGTGCATTATTGGCTAGGCGCGGAAAGTAACGGATTTCCTGACGAGGTGGTTAGCAGGCTGAGCAACATATTTATACATGTAATATTCACCCACAACCGTTTCTATAAATAGGAAAACGGTGTATACATGTAACATTCTTGATTTAACACCGTTGTGTCCCAATTGTTCGTTTGGCCAGCATCCAATACTGCTTCGAGTGAACCTTATTCAATACAAGAGCAACGTCAATAAAAGGAAAACCTTTTTCATTTCTCCTGTTCGTCAAGTAAGGTTGTCTGTAAGTGGTGAACATGGCATTTCCGGTCTTAGAGAGAAAAGAGTTATGAAATGAGAATTCGTGGATCACTCTTTTTTACTGTTTTTTATAGATACAGTGCCAAGAACATTTTTATTTAATTATGTTTTTTTAGTGGGACCGTTTAGGGCAATTAGACAATTTTATAATTAGTTCAAGGTAAAGATTAAACTCTTAATAACTTACGCGTCCATCATTTTGAATTGATTAAATGATCAGAAAAGTCGAAATTCTTTGTAAACTTATTATTTTTTCTCTGTCATGTTACTTATTCAAGGCCGAGAATTTAGTATTTTTAATAACTGAAAAAAGTAAGGCTGGTTAGTAAAGTTACTTTTCGGAAGAGATCATATAATATTAAACTATCCCCCCTTTACTAAGGACTGTTCAATTTACTAAGCGGACATACTTAATTCAATATTAATCCTTCAACTAAAAAAATACTGATAGGCATTGGCTGATTATAAAATAAACATAGACAAGTCTACCAAGTGTCATTTTTTTTTTTTAATTGTCTAAATATTTTTCACGATGGAGCGAATTAATATGAAAGAACGCAAATTAATCTTGCAAAAATGGTGTACAGGCCAATTTTCACTGCGGAAAATTGCGAATCAGTTTAAATGTTCCAAGTCAGCCGTGTTTCAAACCATAAAAAAATTTGGAGAGCACCATACGCTCGACGATTTACCAAAATCGCGGCGGAGAAGTGGCCCGGCAAACCCAAATGTCGAAGAAAAAGTCGTGCGGCTGTTAAAATCAACAAAGTACATGTCCGTTCGTGAAATTGCTAAAAAAGCAGGTATTAGCGTAGACACTGTACAAATATCAAGAAAAGAAATAATATACGGACATATAAGAAGCAAAAAATGCCGAAGAGAAGTGCCGAGCAACAAATACGGTCCAAAAAAAGATGTCGCAATTTATACGATATTTTGCTGCAAAATAAATCTCGATGCATTCTCATGGACGACGAAACGTACGTGAAATTAGACACAAGTACGTCACCGGGGCCCCAGTATTACAATGCTGCTGTAGGAGAAATTGTACCCGATTCCGAAAAAAACATAAAAATTTACAAATTCGGAAAGAAAGTCCTTGTATGGCAGGCAATTTGTTCCTGTGGCCTCAAAAGTACGTCTTATTTTGCAACTGGAACTATTGGTGGCGTAATTTATAGAAAGGAATGCATCACAAAACGGTTACTTCCTATATATAGAAAGCACAGTATTCCCCCTTTGTTTTGACCTGATCTAGCGAGTGCTCACTATGCTGGTGAGACTGTGGGGCTATTAAATTCAAAAAACATCGATTTTGTTAAGAAAGAAGACAACCCACCAAAACTGCCCGGAGCTTCGCCCCATCGAGCGATACTGGGCCATTGTAAAAAGATACTTGAGGAAGGATGGCCGAGAAGCTAGTACATTGGCAGAATTTAAACGCATGTGGTTTGCTGCTTGTAGAAAAGTATCCAAAAGCGATGTGCAAACACTTATGCGACGAATCCGGGCTAAAGTCCGAATTTTTTACCGTTGTAATTAATTATTTTTTTCTTGTGTTATATATTACTTTATTATAATATTGTAAATAAATATTCACCGTAATAAAGATATATTTGTTATAAAAAATCCGTAAATGAACCTATTTTTGATGTCCGCTTAGTAAATTGAACAGTCCTTAATCCACCTGTGAAACATCTTCCACATGTAGCATTAACACATTAGAGGGTATTTTTTTTAAAGAATTGACGATCTGTATCCTTCTTAATACTTTTACAATTCTCATGCATTCATCTACACTATCCAAAAGCAAGCAATGTCCAATTAGCGATTGGCGGCTTGTAAGTTTCAAAAGTGAAAGATTCACTTAAATTTCTGCTTTATTTTGAAAGTTTCAAAAGTGTAACTTTCACCTAAAATTTCATGCAATATTCTGAAAGTTACTAAAGTGAAATCGTTTAATTTCCGAAATTTACTAAAGTTTTGTAATGTCACATAAGTAACGGAAACTCTTCATGAAATTTCAATGAAATTTACTTGTGTCGGAATCATTTCCATCTAATCATGTAACTTTCAGAAGCTGTAATTTTCGCAGTTAAGGAAAATTTTGTAATGTTTCAGAAATCGTACATCACTATGTCCAATGGGTGGTTTTTTAAGTTCATTATCATTATTATAAAAAATACAGCCACTTAAAACAATAAAATTGGTGACTAAGCCAGTGCACTTAATTCATTTTGTTCTATGAATAATTGGAAAATTGTACGATAATGATCAAAATTAACAGACCACTTATTTGGTTGCCTGTACCTATACTACAATGCTAATTGTAAGGTAAATGGCGTTATCGCAAAACTACATGCCCTATCATTATTGCTACGTATATAACTGATAAAAATGCACTATTCAACCGATAATTATATAAGAACGGGTCTTAGTTATTATTATGAGATATTTAATTGACAACTTTTTGAAGTGGTATGTAATTCTGTAGCTCTGCCTACCCCGCTCTGGGATTACAGGCGTGAAGGTATGTGTGAGAGTGTAATTGATGTAATGTTAAATAAAAATCAAACCTATTTTAAACTATTTTAATTATAATTTAATTAATTTCAACTTTATTTAAAGTAAAAAGAAAACGTGCAAGATATTAAGTTGAAAGACGACAGTTTTGAAGGTCTTTACAGGAAAGCAGAACACATACATTGCCAGCCTACGAAAAAAAAACCTAACCCCACGCCAGCGTAGCGGCAAATCGTCGGTGAAACTGCAAAACCGCGTAAGTAACATTTTAAATAAGGAACAAAATGCACCTTATTAGTAAGACGGTAAGGTTTATTTTGCTCTGTCATTAATTTGTTACATACGCGGTTTTGCAGTATTACCGACGAAATAGTACTATTGTACCCGATAGTAGTGCAACGTGGGAGTAACATCATAGAATACCTGATAGTTTGGTACCAGTCAGCGTCAAAAGTAACTGGTCACGTTAAGCTACTTTTGTACTTTATCGCATTAACACATTAGAGAATCTTGTTTGACATTGCTTATGTGACAGTAAAGCGACAAGGTTTTTAAGTGATCAGTTTGTTATGTCGCTGACTGTACCTGGCGGTGAAAGTGTTAAGTAATATAAATAAACTGAAACATAATCTTATGCTAAGACTTAATACCTAAGTAAGCATACAGATGAACTTTATTTGAATGGGCAATTACAAGCATGGCTCGCCAAAACACGGGGCCTGCTACATAGCTTTCCAAATACTAATTACAATAAATATTCATAAAAGTATTGAAAATAATACAGTAAGTAATAAAAATAAAAAATACATTTATATTAGTGAGACTAATTGGCGAGAGACCATTTTAACTAGCTAAGCATCCTTTAATCCATTCAACACCACATTTGTATAATTTATTATTTCAAAGTAAAAATTACGAATTAAAACTAAAACTATGGCAAATTAAAAAATAAATTAAAGCCAAAATAAACCTAATTATAATGAAGCTAAATACGATTAAATTAAAACTAAAAAAGAGAGGAACTCCGTGGTAAAGTACAACACATGCTGGCAGCATGTCCTCGTTGCATAGAAAAGCTAAAGCGCTGCCCGAGTAAGCTGCCAGCTCTGTGGTCTCCAGTTGTTTCTATTAGTCTTTTTAAAATGTCCTTAAAAAGGCTACCGCGTCAGTAGGGTAAAATTGGGGGACCTGGATACGTACCGAGGTATCCAAGCCCCCCCAATCTTACCAGTGATCAAGTTTTCATCATTTCATTTATTAATTCTTCTTTTCATCAATTAATCTATTACCAGTGATCAAGTTTTTATCAATTCATCTATTAATTCTTCTTTTCATCAATTAATCTATTAATTCTACTTGTTCTTCTCTTTAAGATCAGGTATCCAAGTCCCCAATCTTACCCATGAATACTAAAATAGATCAAGTTTTCATCATTTCATCTACCTATTAATCGACGTATCCACGCCCCTATTAATTCTAATAATTAATTCACCAATCTATTAATTCTACTTTTCTTTTCTTTAAGATGTTGATCAGGGTCTGCCTATATATTCAAAGGTCGTTGATTAGAACTAATCGAAGATGTGGTACGAACTTCAATGATTACTGTTGGATGTTGATGTGATAAATATGGTATTTACTTATATAACGCGGAGGGAAAAAACAAAACGAACAAATCACTGTCATACATTTATTTAAATCACTTTAACAAACCAGTTATTTATAGTGTATAGGCCTTAGATAAGTATAAGTACACAATTTAAAACATAAATAAAAATTAAAAAGTACAAATGTTGATCGATAAATCAATAAAATATTATTGATTTATCTACCTTTCTCCATTGAAACTTTGAGTATTTAGAAACAGATAAACATGTAACAGAAAACTAATCATAATTGTCTATATTAAAAAATAAAACATTGCTATCTTTGCACCACTTTTTTAAGCAAGTAACATTTTTGTAAGCACATATATTATCATGATAAATACAAGTTTGTACATCATACGATGTTGCATACCTTTCATAAAGAGAAACAAAATTAGGACAGCTAATATCTTCTAAATTATGAACAATCTCAGTACCTAAAATTTCTTTTAACCAATTCACTTTTTCATACCCTTTTGTATGAATACATTTGTTTTTACAGTAATCAGATATTAAGAACTTATAATCGCAGTAAGGTACATAACCTTCATTCCACAGTATTCCCCTGTTCCTTTCTATCCATCCTACTTGTTTACGTTCTTTCTTAGTTAAATAATAAAACGGATATGGGGGTTTAATCAACAATACCAGGACATGTTTATCACTTAAAATAGCTATTTCTTTTGGTATAAGCTTGTTCTTTTCATCTTTAAAACCTTGGACATCGATGATAACATTCATGTCAGTTTCCGCACTATGTTACTCAACGGTTTATACTCAATAAGGCGATCGTTTATGATAAGGCAATAAGCTGTAGTATTCTCTGGGATATCTTGTGAAGACTCTACTTCTAGACGAACATCAACTGGTCCAGTTTTTAGCGTATCGTTTTGTCTTGAACAATCAATAACAAATAATGGAGCCTTTTCTCCAAATGTCTTCAAATCAAGCAACGGATCAATGTCGGCTTTGTAATACGACTGACGAAAATTAGCATACATCTCATATAATATACTGTACTTAGCTTCATCAAATTTCAAGTTTAATGAATCATATGGAAAATATTGTGAATTTAAAAACAATTTCACATTTGTTATATTACAATGATCAAACAAAGTCGAATTTTTTGTTTGATTTAATTTTCTATTTGTTTGAAATCCCAATATAACAAATCTAGGTTTCTCCAACTGAGAAGCAGTTTTAACTGACCACGAATGTTTGGTTGTTTGAGGTACTAATGGATATTCATATAAATCCCAATTTCTAAAGGCAACTTGTATAGCTCTATCTTTTTCCAAATGCTTTAGCAGTAATAACCTGTTGCGATCAGAAACTTTAATATGCGGTATACGCCACTGAACCTTTTGTACGTCTATTATGACGGTATCACCTTTATCCATACACACACTGTTTGAAACAGAACTACTTCTATGCAGTATAAGTTCATGTCTACAATTTATAAGTATTTTATTATAGTCTTCTGCGAATCCTAGGACTTTATTCAATGGGAGAATAAAAGAGAAATGAATTTTTTTGCTTTGGGTTCCGCTCAGGTTCCACCCCCACAAGGCCGCATTTTTGCTTTCTCCTCCGTTCATCGAGATATAAGACTTCATAGTTGTAGTTATTCCAGCATTTTTTATATGATCTATTTCAACACCATTTAATTCGTATCTGATATTTTGAAATAAAAACAAAATCGGGTTGTTCGTCAACTTAACTTCTTTATCTATATGTTTTCCTGTTGCATCGAGAGAGGACGCAGTGATATACCCCTCAATGTAAATGGAGCTAGCAGACGGTAGTACATATACGTCTTGCTGATGAATAGGGATTCTGATTTCATCATTTTCTTTGAAGCTGTTAGTATAGGGATTGTAAGTATGAATTTCATAGCTTTCAATCGAATTATCGTGCTGTGGCAAGTCAGTGATTTGAAGCATTTTATATTTTAAATCCAAGAGAACGTAGAAATGTTTTATTAATTTTGGTAATCACTCTAGTTGATTTTAAACGTCTTCTACCTTTCGATATCGGGGGTGAAGTATTTAGTTTTCTTGTCTGAGCAGGGATTTTATTGAAAACAATCATTCTAGGTCAAGCAATCACCGACTTAAACATGTACATGCTAATAAGATCACCGATGGTGTAAGAATGTTAACTAATTAGAAGTATCTCGATATTTATTTGGTTTAATAAATCTGATTAGCGAAATGTATTTTATTTACGTACGTAGTTCCTTGTTTTCCAAAATGAACTTAAGAATTTTAAACATAAATGACCGCAATTGTATATGCTATTACCCTGTAAGTTTTGATAATTGTAATTAATTTTCGATCCCATATATTTAATAAATTCCTTTGGAGGTTTCAAGTTACCATAACTATCAAAGTATTCAATATAATCATATATTTTTGCATAGGCTACCCAATGACTACCACTAGATGATGAAGAATCTAAATTTATAATCCCACATTCGATTGGTAGTGGTGATTCTGGTAATTCATCTCTCATAAATACATTACGAAAATGAGGTATATTTTTCGCGTGATTTATAATGTCGATGTTAGTTAACGCTCTTTTAGGTAGCCGACTGATTAGTTTTTTGTGTTCGTAACATAAATCCCTACACCATTCTTGTACGGCTTAAGATGCAGTCCTCTTCCAATACACAGTCCTTTCATGTTCTCGTTTTGTTCCTTTACTTGTGCTAGTTGTTTTTTAGCCGATTTATATTCATTGACAGCTTTCGTGATTCCTGCAATGCCACCCGATAAAGTGCCGCTGGCAGACAATCCAGCAAATATAGGTATTAACGGGAGAAAGCCACCAGTTTTAGGTACAGGTATCACTCGCGGTATTTTAATAGGTAAATCTGACGCGAACTCTCTAGCTGCCTCGTATGCTAACTCTGTTAGCATTTTCTTACATTTAGGTTTTAGGTTACGAATGTGTTTTTTGTATGTGAGACAATATTATTAAATGTTTTCTTTAAACCAGCACCAGTTTTGAACTTCAATAATGTTGGTGTTTTATTCTTCACTTTATGAATATCATGACATTGTCGTTTGCTCCTCATGATATAATAATTTAGTTTAATGTAAGGATTTCAATAAAATTTCGAGTGTAAAAGTCCGTATCGTTTAAAGATTAACTTTCAAATGAGCACAACGTGAGAAATATATCTTTAAATACATTCATTAGTGTCACTAAAATATCTACAAACAATTTGTCTTTTCTAGCCAAACAAAACAAATAACAAGTCAAACAACGATGTGTTAAATGAAACTGTATGATAATAATAACAATAATATATATTATAAGAAATAAAGACGCATCACATTATCACAGGAAACCATACATATTGGACATTTCGGTTTTTTTATTGATAACGCACATTTAGCGCATGCAACGACATGACCGCACGGTACAAACGCGACATCACATGCCTTGACGTAACATATTTTACACACTTGTACTACGTCACTATTCACCACCTCCTCCTTTGGCCGGGAGACAGGTTGCTCTAAGAAAGAAACAGTGTTCACTTTCTCCTTGACGTAGTCTCTACCCTTCACCAGTTTGACGTACGCACATCGTTCAAACCAGCGTGCGTGCTGCTCCCACGGCTCATCACCCTTCTCCCAATCCTTTAGACCACCATCACAATGATAACATTTGGTTTGATCTCCGCACCCAGTATAATAGAAACCGGCTTCTGCTAACTCTTCAGGTCTTTGTGTCATACTACAAGGCCAATCTTTAAATGTTTTCAACCGTACCGCTTCCGTTGCATATTTAGGGTGTGCAGGACGCTGTAGACTCATGGTGGTGGAAGGAGACATGTTCGCACGATCGTTTTCTCCTTTCATTAAGTTACTATGTGTTTGCGGTGACACTGACCTTTCCTATACTCGTATCAGCTGTTTTGGTATCTTTGAGTATGTTTGAGATAAATAAAAACAGTCTATCCGTCTGTGTCTTCCCATGGCAAAGTAATTTCGTATGTTCACCTGATTTTCACACGCAACGTCATCGAAAATTATGATTGAATTGATCAAAGCATCATTAGGGTGAAGAACTTCTTTATTCTCATTGTATAAAAAGAATTCAGCTTCTGGAATTTTCTGCATGATTTGTCTTAAGAAAATATACTTCGCCTGAAAGGCTGTCTTTGAATACAAATATATATGCTTAAACTTCAAACCGTTTTCATGTAACAATAAATTCAGCATAACATTCGTTTTACCACAGTTAGAAGGTCCACATATTATGCATCGAATTGTGTTTGGTAACAGTGTGCTATGTTTGACTTTTTGTAACCGATTTTCTATATCAATAGTTTTCACTTCTAAAGTTTGAGTTTGCTTGACGAACTTCATTGTGTAGTGTGAGCTTAATCGAACTTTCCAAGTATTTATATACCTCATAAAATTATGTAATTTGAAGTAAAATGACATTATAAAATTGGAACAGATTGTAAATGTCGGCATTACATTAAGATGTAAGAAAACATAGTTGGATTCCTTTATTTAGATACATGTTCTAAGTACCTAAAAGATAAAATAAGATTTAACACTTCCTTTTCTATAGAAATGCAGTTTGAATGTGGTGTGGTAATTGAATGGGGGTTAGCTATAGCTAGAAAGAAACAGATCAATTCACTTCAACAGTTTATTATAAGTATTCGTATTATTAATTATACATGTTCTTGCTATATAAAACAAATAAGAAATACTATATTATTACATATAGGTACAAAAACTTTATTTTTTTTGCTACTCAATCATCTATTAAATTCGATGTTAATGTAATTAATACCTCATTAATAAATAACAAATATAAAAATTAAAACAACAATCTGCATTTGTCATTACCGATAGTATTATTCGTGGGGGTAAATATTTATTACACATATCCATAATTCATAATAACCAAAGACGACTTTTACACTTTATTTATGAACAATACTTAATCATTTAAAATATCGTCTCACAATGACCCCATGGTAATGTATGTATTTGATCTCTCAAAACTTGTCTCTTATCATCACTTCTATTCAATACTTGTTTGTCTACTTGTTGAGAGTATAAAACATGTTTTATAGACCGTATCATGTTCATCTTACAACGAAGTTGTTTATCAGCTATCAATGCCATATTATAGTCATTTAGTGTTAAACGCTTAGAAATGTATTTAGAGATACCTTTTGCTTTTTTAATGGCACTGTTCTCACTTTTGATGTAATATAGTTTAGCCCTCAAACCTACAAATTCTGTTATTACATCACCTCCCATCTCGTCTTTGAATATGCCCGGTATTTTCTCATTCACTTTCGGTATGTTATACGGATTATTGATTGCAAAGTTGCTAGTGTCAAATTTAGAAATATCACAATACATCTCTTGATAAAAATCTTCTGTATAAATCAAGTACAACAGGCTGTCAGTATCTGTGTAGCACAGGTGTACATCGTTTTTGAATTTATTTTTGATATAGTCGTAATGAAACTGATATAGGTGTTGTTTGGCAAGCTCTAAAACTGTGAATCCGATATAAATTGGCCTGTCTAAGACAATTTTTTCATGGTTTAACTGTATTCCTACAAAGTTTTCTGAAAATATAGTTACACTTTTAAAGTTAGGTTTGGAGATCAATTTTTCAGCTGTAAGATGTTTATTTGTTACATTTTCATTGTCTTTCCATTTAGTTACCAATTTTACATCGATTTGGTTACGATTATTTTGCAGAGTCTTTCCGAAAATTGCGTTATTGGATAATTTAAAATGGTTCTTTTCATATTCAGTTTTAGCTGCTTGACGAAGGGTTGTATTTAAGTCAATGTATTTTTTCAAATAATTTTCTTGCCTAAAACTAAGAATGCGGTGAATTTTATTTAAAACTAGACCATGTTTCAAACAATCTTTTAAGTGGGTGTAGTGAATAATGTAGTTAAATTTATCATAAAGATTTGCTATTAGCTTTGCACATTTACCACCGGGGGGGATGAACTTTTCTGCAGCGAACGGTAAGTCATTGTGTTTACTATGCAAATGATCAGGGTATGCCAGGTCTACCTCCAAAATATAGCCGTAGTCATTGTTAGCTGGAATACTCAACACATCAATTGTTTCAATTTCATTTTGACTCAAAAATTTGAACTCTGATATAGGAAAGCGTTGCATCATAGCGTAACCATACAAGTTATTACAGTCAAGATAAATCAAATAACTAGACGGTTCAGCATCATTGAAATCGGACATATATTTATTATTTGCTTTGGCGTGTCGAAGGGAGCACTGTGCTAACCCCCCGCGTATTCCTTTTTCTAACATTTGATATATCTCTAAGTCACTTATTAACTCTAATTCAACCTGCGTATACAGAAGCATTGCATCCCAACTTAAACTTGGGGAAGTGATGTAATACGCAGGATCTAGATTATAATAATGCAAACTAGTCATCCTAAACTTTTCGAAAATGTCACATAATAATAATACGTCACTTTTTAAATATAAGTCGGTATATTCACCAAGTGATTTTATATTAAAGACATTCCATATTGTTCGCGCACGTTCGTATTCAGCTTCAGTGATATGACTATCGTTCAAACTGTTGTAGAAACAAGATTTTAGAGGAAGTTCGGTTTCGGAAAATTTGAAACAGCTATTCATGTAATCATACGGGTAGACACCTTTTTTATACAATAATTCACGTTGATTTTTATCAGGAAACTCTCGTGATAAATTAACAAAATCGTTTTCCGATAAACTTTTGCTTAACGCATCCAGACTTGAACTCATAAACTGATACGAATCAATGAATTTAATTTGAATAGAACGAGAGTTGGTATCAGTTTTTATGTATTTTGTTATAGAAAGGTACTTTTCTTTAGTTTGAGGAATAATTTTAACGGAACCTTCTTGTTTTACTAATTCCTCAATAAATAAGTGAGAATCGTAACCTGATAAGTTATGAAAAACAACAGGTATGAATGGACATACTTTATGCATTAAGTTACAATGAGAGTGCGCCGGCCCTCTGTACAAGGATGTAACATGATCATGATCTCGCACCTTGTCACCGAACAGATGTTGTTTACATATATGGCAATATGTTGCGTTTTGATAAGATGATTCTTGTTCAGCAGTTAATGGAGTCATAGGTTTAACATTAGATAATATTTTATGTAATCGTTTTACATCCTTTATTATTCTCTTGACAAAAATTTCAACACAGTCTTCACCTCGATATGTCACAAATTTATTTAATTGATCATCATACGAGCAACATATATAATAAGCAAAACATGACGGGCGGTGTTTTTTCAAAATTTTAGTGTTTTCAGATATGTTTTCGGTGTGGTTACTCAGGAGGCATTCAAAATCTGCGTAAATAATGAAGTTGAGTTTCTGTTGTCTTTCATAATGCTCGAATTTTAAAACAGAATTTATTTTAGGCAAAGTAACTAACACGTCACTACAATCATGAGATCTATATTTTGTTTCATCATTATAAAATTGTAAACATGTCTCACATAAATATATCTTACCTTTGTGGTGCGAAACTTGCCGTCGAACTAACCTTACAAGATCTTTTATTAAACAGTAATGTGCTTTTCCCCCCCTTTCAATATATAGTAAATTAATGTGATTAATTTCTCTTTTTTTTGTCTTGTATAGAGGTCCGGTAACTTTTGATTTATTATCTAACCCATATATATTAACGCTTATATTCGGGTTATTTTTTTCAAAAAGTTCAATTTGTTTAGGCGAAGGTGGGAATGACATTCCTTCTGTGTTGAGAACGGAAGAATAATGTGGATATGAACTGACTTTACATACATTCCTTGTAGAAGGAAACAAACCGGCCATAATACTCCACAAGAAACAATGATTATCGCTATTCTGTATACTTATACAACTTTTCGAACTTCTGACTGCCGGAGGTAACGGAATATAAGAACCGCCTCGCAAAGGAGAATACTTGTTCATGTTAATTTCAATATGACTTATAGATAGGTACGTCCATCCAGATTCACGAAGTTCGAATTCGGTTAGTTTTTTTTTCAGAGTGTTACTTGTATTCAATAATAATTCATTAAAATCAGTGCTCTTGTAAACAGTTTCATATTTAGTGTTGAATGACTTTAGCTCCTGTTTGTCTGAGTGAGGTTGTATAAAGTACGCAAAGAATTCAAAGTTAACTTTAATACAAGTAAGGCTCTCTACTGATATATTGATAAGTTTTAGAAGATCTTTCTGACACTCATTAAAGAATATCTCTGGCGTGAAATAATCTACTTTCTGAGATGGATTTATACGATATGAAACAATTCTGTTTTTAAAAGCAGTAGCAATCATATAAATATTATCGAATTCTGTGTTCAGTAAGCAGTTTGACTTATGTAAATTAGTTTTTAAGTGAGATGAGTATTCCTTTCGAGACATTTCAATTTTACAGTTTTCACAATTCATTAATTCATATTCAGGTATTAAGGCTGATACAGGATGAACTGTAAAGAAAAGAAAAAAATTAAAGGGTTACAATCTACTCATTTATTTTATAAATCCTAGTAATAGTTGCAAGCGGTAGTTTAATAAGCTTTACACTTTAGTATTAACTGTTCTATAGTTAAACATTTTTTGAATACATCTTAACTATGGGTACAATAGAGAGGGTACAATTAAGAGCGAGCTCTATTTTAATAATAACTTCCGATAAAAGTAGGCGGGCAAGGCTTGAACTCCTTTCGCGTAGCTTTTATATACTCGGTTAACGCACGCCAGCCTTCCGTACTATCATCTGTTCTGTTTTTTAAGCTTATTATTGCGTGGCGCCATCGATTCATGGGAGGTACGCGCTCTATTTCATCGCATTTATAAACTTTTAATTCTACGTAATGAGAACCGAGTTTACAGTCGTTAGACTGGCGAGCAACTCCGTTTGCGATTCGTCGGTTTAGAAAAGATACGAGAGGAGTCATTTTTTTACCAGGTCTGAGGGCTTGCTCATCTACTTCGTCATCCTCAGAGTCGGTCCCGAACACATCGCGCGCAGACTCCTTTCTGCTAACGTCAGCGGGAGTAGTATGGCTCGCTGTAGTTGGAGTAATAATGCTGACTTTACTTTTCTTTCGCTTCGGCTGCTCCAGTTCACTGTTATGCGGCTCTTTGCTTCCATGTTTTCCCACCTTTTGTATTTTCAGGCTTTCACACCGTACTCCATCTTGAACAAATGAATAAACATTATGACTAGTGTTAATGTTATAACTTTTTGGATATCTTTTAAACTCTTTTCTTATAATGCTTACAAACTGCTTTAGATATTGCCAGGCTTCTGAGTCGGTGTTAGTTTTATTTTTTAATTTTAGGTCAAATAATATTTCATCTTCCTTGCACAATTTCAAAACGATGTAGTATGTTCCTTTTTTATGTTTATCGATCTGACGCGAAAATCCTTTCGGAATTTTGTTAGTGATGTAGGAATAAAGATGATTGTATTGTTCCTTACCACTATCGTCACTGTTTCGATCCTCCCCCTCGCTATCTGTCCCGAACAATTCATATGATAACGCTGGTTCGATGCGAGCGGGATTAATTCGCTTTTTCCCCTTTTCCGAAGTGCTGACCCGAGATGCTGAGTTCGAGCCGTGACCCCCCTCACGGATCACGGGTTTTTTACATTTTTTATGAGTATAATTCTTCTCATCCTCCTCCGTCCGAAGCGGTCTCTCTTGAACATGACTGGACCTGAAAAGGTAATTTTATTAAATTAATTTGATAATTGAACCCACAAGCAATCAGTAAAACAACTCAGATCGCAAGAACAAAACACAAATTTATTTTAAACTTTAACTATCTAAACATACGAGAGAATTGAATGGATGCATTCATTTCTCTACTATTGTCAAACTACACTAAGCTTGCGCTCAGAAAAAATAATCGTATTTTAATAGATGAAATATCTGATAGATGAATAGATGAATATTCGAATGGTACTTACATGATAGCAGATATGTTGACACTTATTGATGCACTTTAGTAACTTGAAGATCAGAAGACTTCGCTTGCCGATGACAATGTGTCTCAGTCTCACAATTCCCACTTTAAATATATGCGAGCGATAACCATTTTTGGAACGAAAAACACACATTCAAATAAAAATCAAGCAGACTTGCACTTTTGCTGCTCCATACTTATCATGCACAATAGCTGTTGTCAGCGTTCTGTATCCCGATATAAAAGTAAAAATCTAAATATTTAATTACAACCTTATGTACTATGCAACAAGCACTATAAATAAGTGCAACCAAGAAATTAATCACTATCATGTTTTTTTGTCTCAACACGATTGGAATTCAGTCGGAAGTATACGCGGGCCGAACATTGAAATTAAACTTTATTATTTGTAAATATAGTTCAATTTAAAATGGCAGAAAAATCAGACCTTATAAGTCTCACACCGAAAAGCTAGAATTTAAATAGATAGGGAATCATCTTGCATTCGACACGTGCATAAACTTTCCTCTTATGGCATATACCATAAAGGATTAGAATGTTAGATCAATATCCAATATTAAGCTACTTTGAATTCTATCGACACCATTTTATTTATATATAAAGCTAAAAATTTCTGAAGGGATACCTATTGTAATAAATATTTTGAACGTACGTGGTTCTCTTGCAAAATGTCGGTAAGTTAAATTTAATTATAAATATCGGTACATATGTTTTCTGTTTATATATTACATGCTAACCGGTGTGTAAATTTCAGGATACGTCTGAGCATCTATTCAACTTTGTACCCTGCAATGCATCGCGACCTACATATGAACCAAGGCTCGGGTTAGATCGTAAACGAAAGCCAGAAAACACAACAATTTATTCGTATATCAAGAAACCTCATCAGAATAGAGCTGCTAAAGTGATTAAAATAGAAATTTATGACGGAGACAAAATAGAAGATAGTGAGCGAATATGCAAGTGTAATGCAGAATTGTGCCTGCAGTATGCGGTCAAAAGCGTTCCTCTAGACGGAATATATGAGTCAACACTTAACGTAATAGATAAAATAACGGAGTCTATATCATCTAATATTTGTAATCGCTACACAGTGTTGTAAAAATATGCATTTTACAGAATAAATATTAATCGAGTAACAATGTGTTTATTTATTTATCACGCCACTAACCCACCATTTTAAATTCGACTTATCCGACTCGCGTTGTTTTGGAAAGGTGAGACCGCTAATTAATTACCGGCGTCGATAACACTGTACGTCTCATAATTATGTTCACGTCGATGTATGAATCACTATCTATTTAATAACGCTTAATATAAAATGGAGCACTCATAATTGATGTATTGAATACATGAATACTGATTTAGATCTATTATAAATTTTGCCTAGCTCATAGGTATTACACTAGATGAAAACTTGATCTATTCAGTATTCAGAACATGAAAGAAGAACAAGTAGAATTAATAGATTAATTGATGAAAAGAAGAATTAATAGATGAAATGATGAAAACTTGATCACTGGTAAGATTGGGGGGGCTTGGATACCTCGGTACGTATCCAGGTCCCCCAATTTTACCCTACTCGCGTCCCCACGGACTAAGGTTCTCGGGGAGGGTCCCACAGAGGTGTGATAAGGCTAGGATATCTACACAAGTAGTGTCCCAACCAGCACTCACCCCATACTCCACGGAATTAAAGACATACCATCAAGGCCCTATCTAATAAACGTTACAATCCGACAATATTGTAAAATAGTGACATATTTGTAGAATTGTATGGTAAAAGCCTGTTTAGTAAAACTACAAGATTGTAAAATAGCACTGCTAAAAATTTGTAAATTGTAACGCGTTCATACTTTAATAAAACTTAAAAATTGTAAAAAATGCCTGTAGTTTTCGATTACAATTTTGTTTTACAATTAAGCCATGGTAAGATACAATTCACATATAAGTGTAATATTTTTTATTGAACAATAATGAAACTAGGGTAGGACATACTTTAGTCGCTGTGTAATCTATATTTTATAACTATCATTCAACTTTTTTTACGAAATAGACTAGAACAACACAATTACAATGTTAACGCTCATATATGTAAATAAACATGTGTTATTTTGTAAATGTAGCGATAAAGTGACTCATGAAATTAAAATAAATAAGTGGAAAGAAATAACGGAACAATTAAGAGCTTTGGACATTACCGGGATTCGAACCCAGGACCGCTGGCTTCGTTGGCAGGGTCACTACCAAGTACTGTTTTTTTTAAATCAGGCGATATAAATTAACAGTCTCTTGCCGTCGTCCCTAGAGGTACCGGTTGGCTCCAGTAAAGCGGGAACCTTCTCGGATGCAAGAGACCGGCAGATAACGTAATTGCGTGTGTAGAGAAGCAGTCCGCCACATTAATACACACACACACACACGCACACACACACACACACACACATACACACCCACAGACACACACACACACACACACACACACACACACACACACACACACACACACACACACACACACACACACACACACACAGACACACACACACACAACAAGTGGTCTGAGTGCAGTTCCCGAAAAACTTTCCGTTAAACTAATTACTTTTATGTCAGTACAATACGAGTATACAATGACGAGAGAATCAAAAAAAAATGTGCAAATATATTTAATAACTTATAAATGGCGTGTTTTAAAATCCTAAATATAAAATTCATTTTCAGGTTTTGTTCAAAACACAAATACAATTTACGTAAATATTTTAAATACAATTAATTAAAATACTGCGCAACCTTAGGGCCCTACAACTCAGCAATTTTATGTATCCAGCGTACCTATCTAGTTATTCCTAAAATTCAAAGAAAAATTCATAAAATCATTCATAATTAGGTCATACTCGTGAAAATAAAATATTAAAATAATTATTTTTTGGTAATTCTGTAGCTCTGCCATCCCCACTCTGGGAATGAAGGCGTGAGTTTATGTATGTATTAAAATTATGACATATTTCATTCAGTACCAATTAATTTAATCAGACAATGTTTTCAGCATGAGGAAATAGGACCACGATCCCCGCATGATCTGAAAATAAAGCAACAGATTAATTAAATTTTAAAGGTTAATCCAATATGGATTTTAGCAGTGATATATTATGTAAACTCAACATCTGTATTGTGTAGTGATGTGTTATGTACTAAGGAACTCGTCGACATGTGCATTCTGCCCATCCTAACCTTCGGTGTCCAAAGGTGGTAATTGACTGAGGCTCAAAAGTCTAAACTCAAGGTTTGCCAAAGAGCAATGGAGCGTAGCATACTGGGTGTTCGAAGATCCGATAGGGTGAGGAACACAGAGCTGTGCTCCAGAACTGGTATTGCTGATGTTGGGGTGAAGACCGCAAATTTAAAGTGGGACTGGGCTGGCCATATCTGCCACATGCTTAATGGGAGATGGGCCGAAAATACCACCCATTGGCTGCCATGCGATGGACATCGTAGCAGAGGTAGACCCAGAAGGAGATGTAGAGATGACCTAGATTCGTTAGCGAGGGATTGGCAGGAATGCCGTCTGGATAGGGACGAGTGGCGAAAGAGAGCGGAGGCCTTTGCCCAGCAGTGGGACACCAAAACAGGCTAGTAATATATATATATATATAAGTATATATATATATATGTAGACAGTATACTCGTATTCGGTAAGACTTGCGATTCCTAATAGATACTGAGATAAGAGCGAGTAAGAGAGAAGTGCAAACCCGACGCTATCGCTCTGTATGTTAGTATGATCCTTTGTTCCTTGTAACTTGCAGCTCATACACCATTCATCACATTTTGACACTTAAGATCGTTAGTTATATGACGTCATATAAAATCCAACACGGCGGAGCTGACGTATGACACGTCCTAGTCACCCACGCTAGGCAATGAAATATAAAAATTATACGAAAACTCCATCAATAAAAATATCTTGAGTCAGTAGGACAACAAGTGCAGCTTAATAAAATTGTAAGTGACCCTCATGATCAGCAACATCTGGCTGTTTTTGAAAAATCAAGGAAGGGTGAAAATGTGTATTCTTCTAAAGAAGTATTGAATGAAGAAAAGCATTTCTGTTAACCTGACTTTAATGCAGTTCCCCTCCTGCTGGGAGTTCAATAACCCTGTCAAAGGTCTATTATTGAACGGGGTTTTTGTGATATCCTTTTTATAAAGATTACCAAGTGACATTCTATGAAACGTTTATAATTACCGCTGACATCGTTCGGACTCCAACTGGCACCACGTTGGCGGCTTTGAGCGCCAGAGGTGTTTGTACATTCTGAAGAAACAGGAGCACCACCCGCCTGTTCCCCGCGCCCATACACTCCCAGGGCAGGCCATACACTGCGTCCACCAGGGTATCACCCTGTAGATTTAAAAGCAACTGTATAATACAATAAATAAATATTAGGTCCGTGTGGTTGCCGGGTTAGAATAGTGCCACTCCATGTCTTCCCGTGGATGTCGTAAGAGGCGACTAAGGGAATATAGGCTTGTAGCACTGTTAGGCGATGGGCTTGCAACCTGTCACTAATATGCTGGTAAACATCGCAGTCTATTTGTGCAAATTGTGGTTACTGAATTATCAACAACTTTTTTCAAGTTGTAATTCTGTAGCTCTGCCTAGCCCACTCTGGGATTACAGGCGTGAAGGTATGTATGTATGTAGGTGATAGATGGGTTTAGTGAAAAGCGATGTCAATACTGAGATAGCTGATAGGGATGATAGGTAGAAAAAGACGAGCTGCGCCGATCCCAAATGATCGGAGCAAGGATGGGAGGGGGGATGATGATGAGCGACGAAGTTACTGAACGTTTGATTTAATTTCCAAACGTATATTTATTGAACTTTTACTTACTTTCGAGCCGATGAGTTCAAATATCACTGATATTTGGATTAATTGTTGAAACATAACATAAGTTAGTACGGCAAACTTGGATAAGGCGTCTGGATCCTAAAATCGAAACAGAAAGCTGTATTTGTGTAAATTCACGGAGACATATTACGAGTATGTATGCCTTTGGGAAATAGACGTGATTTAATGTATGTATGTATATTTTACGTATGTCTATGCAAAAATAACTTGTGACGTGAAATTACGAGAAGAACGAATCAATAAACACACTTCTGCATTAACAAGGGTAACCACTCTTCTTTATCCTTTCTAGGGCTCGTCCAGAAATCAGGTGATCATATTTGACCTAATTTTGAGCATCCTTGGTGATATTTTGTTCCCTCCATTCAAGATCACGTGTAGTTTGAGGACTAAGTATGAATTAAGTTGGTAATTATGTCACTTTGCATCATGTCCTCGGTCCACGGGTTTTCACATATGTTTTTGATGGTGATGATGGGACAGAATTCGGAGCGGATTATTTTGACATAAGAAAATTATTGAGTAATTTCGTTAATTTTTGGCTTTCCGGCTGAGTAAAAAATTACACGTGATGTCTTCTCGGAAGTCGTGATAATTTCTGTCCCCCCCACCATAAACGATCACATGATGGCGTTAGTCCCGATCAGTTTCACAAGGCTTGTTATCTTTAGCATTCATAAATTATTCACTTATGATCGTAATGTTGTCATTTACCAGAGTGGAACATTCCAACAGCAACAAGCAGCCCCCTAGTTGATGGAACCCGTAGTAAACGCATAACGACGTACCGAAAGCGTTGGAAGTTTTGGACAAAAAACTGAAAAAAGTTGTTAGAAATGATTAAATAATGTATGATCCGATATATTTTAACAACTTTAACTTTACTTTATTTTCGACCAGGGGGGTTACTATGACAGTAAAGGACAGAGCTATGGTAGTTATATGGCTCTGTCCTTTTCTCTCGGCATAAACTGAACTGCATTAGCTATGTCATAATAACCCCGCAGTTGTGACATAGAAGGAGAAAAGATACTTTAAGTAAATAATAATATTATGTACTTCTTAACTAATATTAATATACGATCTTATTTTCTGCACTTTTAAAAAGTTATTAATTATTTTATTTTTGTATGATATTTTGTTGTAAAGAGAAAGTTGAGGCACAATATTGTTATACCATTTTTATGTGTGAGGCAATAACAGTGTAGTTGCCGGTTTATGAACACCCTGGACGGCATTACTTCTCCCTTATCAATTTATCTTTCATAAAAAATGCTTACTTACTCTTTTATCATATTATGTTGCGTCATTAAAAATTTCAACTGATTAAAGACATTCCGATCCTCTTCGTTAGAAAACGAGAATACAGAAGAGTTATCACTTATGTCGTGTGCCGGCCGAGGAAAATCGTTCAAGTCATGCTGTAATATCGATAAATGGCCCCAAATATGTAGAACGATAATGCAAAGCAGAAGATCGACGCAACAAACTGTGCATATGGCATTATATGACATGTAGCAGTTGTCTATGAACATAATTGCGTAGAAAAAAGGGTCGTGGTAGTGATCAAACGGTAGATCATGCCCCAGTGAATGTTCAAAAGTCCCATTGATCGGCCTGTGCGAACTGTACATGCCATGTTTGTAGTTCTTGTAGATGGGAAAAATGTTGAACACGGCGACGCCAATATACATTTGGTAGTGGCATACTACGGTGGCAATGGCGCAGAGTTTCTCGACGCGGTTGTATATCTGAAAAATGAGTGCAAAGTGTGCTTTCATTTATGCAGATTTATACTTGTAGTTTTGGAAGAAGGGAGGACGTGGTTGAGACTCAAAACTCTGGGGAAAATTTCACTTTTGGGAGTTCAATATATCCTAAACTTTTCATTATCTATATGTGCACATGTTTTTAACTTTGATAGTTTCTAAGAAAAACTGAGTGTGACTTTCAGACAGACATAGCGAAACTCAAAGGTTAAGTTTAACTTCAGAACCCTACAAACGGTGGATCTGCCACAGCTAAATATTTCAGCAACTAATGCTATTATTTACACATTTCAAAGCACGTTTGCTCGGTCTTCTAGGTAATACAGGATTAAAATAACTCATAAAATATTAAAAAAGTTCAAAATTTGTTTGTTGGGAGGACCTTGTGCAGGGTCCGTCCGGGTTGGTACCACAATCTTATCCATTAACCTACCGCCAAGCAGCAGTGTTCACATTGTTGCGTTCCGGTTTGGGGATAAGACAGCCGGTGAAATGACTAGCATAGAGGCATTCCATCTTAGGGTTTCCCCAAACCAGTCGACGCGGAGTCGGCTTTCGCCGAGTGTTTTACACCACACTATTCACATTTAGCCGATCAGCCGTCTCCGCGGTTGGACACCTGCGTTCAGCAGTCTCATCCTCCTTGCGGCCGTCGAGACGCCCAATTGCCTGCGATTTGCTATCGCAACGGTTGTAAAGCGTGCTCCGTACGGCCGTCGAGACGTCAGACAGCACGCGTGCAGCCGTAGAGTCGGATGACGTAGGCAACAGCGGGTGATCGGCAATCGTAAATCTCATTTTTGGAGACTGGTTGTTAGTAACAACGTGAGTTGGGAATGGGACAGACGTGTTAGATTATTTTCCTGCATATAATTAAATACAATACAAATATAAATTAAATACAAACGCATCAGTAGCTACTTCGGCCGTCATCGGCTCTGTTCGGCCGTCATCGGCTCTGTTCGGCCGTCGCCGGCTATGTTCGGCCGTCGAAGACGCTGAACGGCTTCCGCCAGCTCTGACCGGTCCTTATCGTAGGTACTCGGCCGTGATCGGAACCGAACGGCGGTACTCGGAGATTTATGAATGCGAACGTGTGCGTAAGGCTGCTAACAGCGTCGTACAGATGCGAACAGCTTTACAGCAAAACGCCGTTTTCCCGTCGAAAGACGTCGTTTCGCGTCGGCCGAGCCGATTGACGTCTTATTCGCTCTTATTGCGTTGACATAAAGCTTTTTCCGTACGCGATTTGCCGAAACGTCGTCGACTGGTTTGGGGAGACCCTTTAGTCCTCAGGGTTGGCAGTGCATTTGCAGTCTTGTGAATGAGAATGTGTATGGGTCACAGTTTCCACTTACCATCAGGTGGCCTGTGTGTTCGTTTGCCTTCCTATGATATAAAAAAAAATAAAAAAATGTATGACTTACTTTTAAGCTGAAATCCGACTTATTCTTGTGATGTATTAAATGAAATTTGGTCACAAACTCATTCAATACTGTACCATATGCTCTGTTCAGGGGCAGAGTCATTCGTACCTGAAACACGAGAAGTGCAGTAGTAATGAAATGTGGGTGCCTATCAGAAAATATTGTATACCAATATCGTAATATGATTTTCTTGGGCTAAAACAAATATACAAAACATAATGTATTTGAAGGTCTATATACTTTGCTATAAAACTACGACGACGTAGAACTAGGGAATGCAATTTAACCGGTTATTCACCGTATTTCTATGAAAATAACCGGTTAAAACCGGTTCTAACCGGTTATTTGCATACCCTACCAAGAACGGATACTACCAAGGCCCTTGGTACCCTTGGGTAATTTTAACACTTGAAAAAATTAAATCATATCTTTACAAAGTATAAAACAAAGTCGTTTCTGCCGTCTGTTCGCTTAGATCTTTTGAACTGCTAAACGGATTTTAATGTGATTGGCATGAATTGGTAGAGTGATTAAAGAGAAACGTTTTTTGTGCGTTTTGTACGTTGTACAGGTTTTATACAAAACTTACATAAACGGAAGCAAAGCGAGGGCGGGTCGCTAGTTAGCCATAAAATTACGTACAAATCGCACCTTCCTGATCAATAGTGACATAATTCTGAAATTTTGAATTTCGAGTTAGGGCTCTATCGTAATCACTTTACGGCTTAAAGTTGGAAAGCTGAAATTTTGAATTAGGCCACTATCGTTCTGAAGGTGCGAAATTGTCGTGGGCAATGAGGGGCCACTAAACTAAAAGCTTTGATACATCTGGTACAGTTGGAAACCATAACCTCTTGCATGTAGTTGTGAACAAAATAATATGGAATTTACGTCAAATTTCAAATAATGAATGTCTCAGATGTATTACAACTACAAGAGGTCATTTATATGATAATTCCCTTCAGGAAACTCTATATCTTAATAAAATATCCATTTTGACATTCAATGCTCATCAAGTGTAGCTCTACCGGCGTTCCTGTCCTCTGCTTATGGTTCGATGTCTCCTTGTCAGTATTATATTAAATCTCCCACAGATACTTGACGTTGAGATAACGAACCTGGCGGAGGCCAGGGATGCCTGGTGTGTCATGCCCTGGAGTGGATATACCAATACATGAAGTATTCATGCCAAGAAGATCTTTTTTTTGTTTTTTTTTTTTATATCATAGGAAGGCAAACGAGCACACAGGCTACCTGATGGTAAGTGGAAACTGTGACCCATACACATTCGCATTCACAAGACCGCAATCCTAAGACTGCTAATGCGTTGCCAACCCAGAGGACTAAGATGGAATGCCTCTATGCTAGTCATTTCAGCGGGTGTCTTATCCTCAAACCGGAACACAATAATGCGAACACTGCTGCTTGGCGGTAGGTTAATGGATAAGATGAGAATGGACGGACCCTGCACCAGGTCCTCCCACAAGTAAGTCTCTGGAGTGGATATACCAACACATAAACTATTCATGCCAAGAAGGTCCTACTTTGATTTTTCTTTGAGCATGTTATGTATTTTTCTCAAAAATGACCGGAAAAATTGATATTACTAACTCCATACTGAGACGCGAAGTACATAGTTTACAGACAGTTCCCAAATTAAAAAAAAAACATTGCGTGCTCGCTACACAAGCCCGCAATGTTGCATACAAATTTCATTGTTATCTAGTTTGTAACTTTTTAAAAAGTCAAAACGGCCATAATAAAATGAGGGCACAAGTCTTATACATCCATTCATCCATATTTAATTCGATACGTAACTTTTTTATCTGTGTCTGGAATAGCTTGATTTTTTTTTTAAAATCTTGATTTCTCCTTGTCATAAACATAAAGGCATAAAGAGTAATAGTTTTTTCTTGTGAAGATTTTGTTTGTTTGCAATTTTTTTCTTGCGATTTTTGAGAAAAGCGCTATAAATGCCTCGGCAGGAACGGCAATTGCGGGCCTCGTATTTTTAAACTGACTCGCCAGCTCGTCCGTTTATACCAATTCTCGGCCCGCAATTGCCTGCTTCACTGCCTAGGCATTAATGTACTATTTAATTCGGCAAACTTTCAAAGGAATTTTACTTTGAACATGTTATGTGTTTTTAAGGTTTTCAATAAAATGTAAATTAACACAATGTGGATTGAGGGACAAAATATTAGCAGATTTATATTCTGCTCTTCCAAATAAAAAGGACGCGTGCGCAATTTAATAGTGAAACTAAATTGAACCTTCTATCTTATGAAAAAAAATCAGTTATACATACGCGGTGCTATGAGACATGCGCCCTTTTTCCTGGAGGACAGTATTGTGGTGTTACTCTAATTAAGTTATATACTTATTTTTAAATAAGGTTCTTACCATAAATACAATTCCCAGCAACCAAGTTATGTACGATTCACCTAAATCTATAAAATTAAGAACTTTTATATTGTTTTTTACATATGCAAACATGAAATATTGAGCCAAAATAACTTTTGTAAGTAGGGCAATGTTGTAAATATGTAATATTCTTGATGTCAAACTGTGGTCCCCCAAGTCTCGATTTGGCCAGATTCCAACACTGTTAAGAGTAAACCTGATTTTTTTCATGTTTTTTAAATCCCACACGAGAGCAACGTCACTAAAAAGAAAATAAGAAAATAACTTTTTCATTTTTCCTATTCCGACAGGAAGGATATCTATCAAAAATAAAAACTAAAATAGAAAAGTAGACACTATGTTAAAACAGTTTAAACAATGATTTATTTCGTAGTAATAACTTTAAGATTTATTTCATAACGAGTTCTTAACAAATTCTTATTTAACAACATTTTTTTTTCTTGGGTTTGAAATACCATTATCATCCCGCGATTGAGATTCTTAATATGGACGATAAGATATTTCCATCTTTAGCGTGAAAAGGGTTTTGAAATAACAATTTGTGAAGCTCTCTTTTTGAAATAAATCTTACAAGTTACTTTTACGAAATAACTCATTATTTTAACTGTTTTTACATACTTAGTGTCAACTTTTTATTTTAGTTTTGACTCACCGTTTAGGACAATACTTATGACAATTTTATTAAATTTGAACTCTTAATAACTTACTTGTTCGCCATTTTGAATTATCCAGAATAGCTGAAATCTTCTTATTATTTTCCTCGTTCGTGTTAATTGTGCTCGACAATTTGGTATTTTTAATAACTGAGAACAGAAAAATATGAGGTTATTTAGTGATAACATGGTGTAAGTAATTTAAAACTGAAAGCCACTGCACTATGAAATATGCATCTGCTGCAGCGTGAGCACACTGAAGAAGCAGGTGGTCAAAGATTTGACGATGTGTCTTCTGCAGTATCAGCCCGAAAGAACGCTGACCCACCATAGAACTGCGTCACAATGACGTTATGATTCAAGTCGTAAGAATGTCAAATAAATTGTTTTTTAATGTCACTGTGACATAGTTCTATAATGGCTCAGGGTTGCATTGGGCTACATACATAGGTCTACTCTTCAGAGACCAGCACTGTCAACTGAGTTAGAGGAGGAAAAAGGTGTTAAGTCTCATTATTATGAAAAGTACTGCCACTTAGAACAATACAATTGGTTATTAGGTGGTGCACTTAATTCATTATATTCTAGAACTAGTTAAATAAAGAATTTCGGATCATGCTCATTGTAGGGTTCTGACGCCTCTACAAGCACATAAAACTATCTCAAAAAACCACAAGTAATTTTCTGTTAAGTTATTTGGTGCAGGAAGGTGGCGACAGGATATCCGCTTTACTTATCCCACCGTGTTAGGTCTAATTATTTTGCGAGTGACTGCAAAAATATATACAGTCGGCAGCAAACAAACTTTTTTTTTTTACATGAACTTCTTTTTAACCATCGCACAGTGATCCATAGAGACTTACGAGTAGTACGGTGACGGAACCTAGCCACGGTAACCCAAACAGTTTCTCCACGTAGACCAATAGAACCCTGACTCATATAACGGTGTCACAGTGACTGTATAAAACAATTTTTTTGGCACTTCTTACAACTTGAATCATAACGTCACTGTGGCACAGTTCTATCAGGGTACACAAACTTAGAGCTGGCAACCATATTCGATTATGGTTTATGAAGCCTGTGCATTTCTAACTATGCCAAATTACAGTTTTGGAGTACCAATAGCCTAACCGAAGACAGACCTAACCTAAACTGAGACATTGAAAAATGAGCTTTAATTTGTGTACGTACGATACATTTTTGAAAGTTAAAAGTGAAACGTGACTGCCACTGAAAAATGTATCGTACCTATACCTTCAGAACAATAGTGACCTAACGCAGAAATTTTAAATTTCGAGTTAGGTCTCTATAATAATAAATTTATGACTTGTAGTTTGAGAGCTGAAATTTTGAATTAGGTCACTATTGTTCTGACGGTGCGATATGTTCAGTTTCTGTAGCTAACAAGAAACTTTAACAAGTCAAAGTTCACTTTTCAATGTCTTAGTTTGAGCTGATCCGGTGCCGAACGTTTAGTGTCTGCGCCTGCGCCAACCATAAGAGTTTTTTGTTGGGTACAGAATCTGAACCCTAAAATACGTAAAAATAAGGTTGCGGGGCTAGACAAGTTGCCATCGAATACGAACGCTAGCGATTGGTGATCACTGTCGCTTTACGTTTTCATAGGAAAATGTATGGAATTGACGTAAGCTACCGAGATAGTCACGTGATATATCACGCGTTACCACCGACACGCTGTAATGTGATCACTATCACTCGCGCTAGTCAAATACTGATCGTTTTGACAACTACACAGTCGTTACGCGTTATCTTCAAACAAATGCTAGACAAGTTGCCCTTTTGACTAGTCGAATCCAACACGAGTGCTATCGCGATATAAACGTCGATATCTAAGGGCGGTACAAAGACACTGTCAACTGAGTCAGTGTCATTACTGTCATTATTGCTTTGCGGTCGCATAAAATATATTGTTTCAACTTTGATTGCTTGATTTAAAAACTAGACAGCCGTGCGAGATCATATTCATCATTGACAACTGATGACAACGCATGTCAACAGTCGCCAAACGCTAGCGTTTCCCTTCGATGGCAACTTGTCTAGCTTTTCCATTTTTGACAACGAAAAGCGGCTGGTGATCGCCAAATGCTAGCGTTTCCATTCGATGGCCGGTAGTCTAGCTTTTTCATTTTTGACAACGAAAAGCGACTGGTGATCGCCAAACGCTAGCGTTTCCATTCGATGGCCGCTTGTCTAGCTTTTTCATTTTTGACAACGAAAAGCGACTGGTGATCGCCAAACGCTAGCGTTTCCATTCGATGGCCGCTTGTCTAGCTTTTTCATTTTTGACAACGAAAAGCGACTGGTGATCGCCAAACGCTAGCGTTTCCATTCGATGGCCGCTTGTCTAGCTTTTTCATTTTTGACAACGAAAAGCGACTGGTGATCGCCAAACGCTAGCGTTTCCATTCGATGGCCGTTTGTCTAGCTTTTTCATTTTTCACAACTAAAAGCGACTGGTGATCGCCAAACGCTAGCGTTTCCATTCGATGGCCGCTTGTCTAGCTTTTTCATTTTTGACAACGAAAAGCGACTGGTGATCGCCAAACGCTAGCGTTTCCATTCGATGGCCGCTTGTCTAGCTTTTTCATTTTTGACAACGAAAAGCGACTGGTGATCGCCAAACGCTAGCGTTTCCATTCGATGGCCGCTTGTCTAGCTTTTTCATTTTTGACAACGAAAAGCGACTGGTGATCGCCAAACGCTAGCGTTTCCATTCGATGGCCGCTTGTCTAGCTTTTTCATTTTTGACAACGAAAAGCGACTGGTGATCGCCAAACGCTAGCGTTTCCATTCGATGGCCGCTTGTCTAGCTTTTTCATTTTTGACAACGAAAAGCGACTGGTGATCGCCAAACGCTAGCGTTTCCATTCGATGGCCGCTTGTCTAGCTTTTTCATTTTTGACAACAAAAAGCTGCTGGTGATCGCCAAACCCTAGCGTTTCCATTCGATGGCCGCTTGTCTAGCTTTTTCATTTTTGACAACAAAAAGCTGCTGGTGATCGCCAAACCCTAGCGTTTCCATTCGATGGCCGCTTGTCTAGCTTTTTCATTTTTGACAACAAAAAGCTGCTGGTGATCGCCAAACGCTAGCGTTTCCATTCGATGGCCGCTTGTCTAGCTTTTTCATTTTTGACAACAAATAGCGACTGGTGATCGCCAAACGCTAGCGTTTCCATTCGATGGCCGCTTGTCTAGCTTTTTCATTTTTGACAACAAAAAGCTGCTGGTGATCGCCAAACCCTAGCGTTTCCATTCGATGGCCGCTTGTCTAGCTTTTTCATTTTTGACAACGAAAAGCTGCTGGTGATCGCCAAACGCTAGCATTTCCATTCGATGGCCGCTTGTCTAGCTTTTTCATTTTTGACAACGAAAAGCGACAGGTGATCGCCAAACGCTAGCGTTTCCATTCGATGGCCGCTTGTCTAGCTTTTTCATTTTTGACAACGAAAAGCGACAGGTGATCGCCAAACGCTAGCGTTTCCATTCGATGGCCGCTTGACTAGCTTTTTCATTTTTGACAACGAAAAGCGACTGGTGATCGCCAAACGCTAGCGTTTCCATTCGATGGCCGCTTGTCTAGCTTTTTCATTTTTGACAACGAAAAGCGACAGGTGATCGCCAAACGCTAGCGTTTCCATTCGATGGCCGCTTGTCTAGCTTTTTCATTTTTGACAACGAAAAGCGACAGGTGATCGCCAAACGCTAGCGTTTCCATTCGATGGCCGCTTGTCTAGCTTTTTCATTTTTGACAACGAAAAGCGACTGGTGATCGCCAAACGCTAGCGTTTCCATTCGATGGCCGCTTGTCTAGCTTTTTCATTTTTGTCAACGAAAAGCGGCTGGTGATCGCCAAACGCTAGCGTTTCCATTCGATGGCCACTTGTCTAGCCCCGGGTTAGTTATAATATTTTTCCGTTCGATTCCGTTTTTCCTTTGAACGCACGGAACCCTAAAAATGTGATAATTCTCTATATTATAAAAAATACTGCCACTGATTAAAAGTAGGTACCTATTAGTAATAATTAAGCAGTGCATTTAATCGTGTGGCTAATTGGAAAATTGCGTATAATATTATTTAATTAGCGTCCCTGATGTCCCATGTCCCAGAAGGGTAGGCAGAGACCACTTCTTTTCACTAGCTACGATCTTGACAAATTTCTTTCGCTTCTGAATACATCGGGTCATGCATAGTTATATACATGTATATTTTATATTATTATGCGTGTATTATGTATATGTAAGTTTATATTAGTTTGAGTATTGTGTGTCCAACCCCATGCATTGTCCTTACTCATCTACTTCAGGGATAGCTGGACGAGATTAGAGCCATTTAGGGATAAGTTTGCCTTTGTACATTAGTTTAATATTAATATTGTATTATTTATATTTTTGTGCAATAAAGAGTACATACATAAATGAAAGATCAGACAGATCAGACCTCTTTACAAAAAATAGCAGCTGACAGAAAAGTAGTTTAGGTTAAGTTACAATTGCGACTCCTTACAATATGTCATTTATGCATAATAATATTAAATATATCCTTGTATCATTATTCAACATAATATAATATGGCTAATGAAATTACTATAGGTATTTAATGATATTACCAATTACGATAGGATAGGCAAAATTATGATGTACTAAAATTAACTGATTAATAATTTTCAGTCTTGTTACCGTTACTTAAAATGATGATAATCCTTTTGAATTTCTTCTTTTCAATACAATCACCGCATGAAATGATAACCAATGACGGTGTGAAATTCAATAGTTATTACTAATGAAAGGGGGATGAAAGAACATTATAAGATTATAATATAACTATTGAAAAAATAACCAACACATGACGATTATGAAAAACAAAAATTTAGATAAATCAAATCTAAAGATTAATCTATGGGAGTCAATATAGACCCTGCAGCATAACATACTCGTACCATCCGGAAAAATTAAAAATCAGACAAATATATATTCGGAAAAAAAAACGGAATTTGTGGATGATATAAAAAATGCAAAACGATACCACATTTAAATAAAAAGTGCACTATTTTGAGTGAGTACGGTATCAAAGATCATGTGCAATGTGTTTTAAGTAAATACAGGGGCTCTGTTCTAGCAGGTAAAACTATATTGCTTTTTACATGTTATCGTATTGTCAACGTAACCGTTATTCTTATTGACAGTGTTGAAAGTAATCAGCTTGGCTTTACCAGAGGACGATCCACAACTGATGCAGCATCTGTGATCATTAAATATATATACAATATTTGGGAGAAATCTTGTGATGCTATAGGATTTTTTTGTGACCTTTTCAAAGCTTTCAATTGCGTAGATCATGCGACTCTTATATTAAAATTAGAACATTATGGTCTGTCAAATAATTATCTAAATCTTATGTCTTCATATCTTAGTGATAGAACACAAACGGTTGTTGTAAACCAAACACAGTCTATTGGAGCCGCTGTTAAGTTAGGTGTGCCTCAGGGCTCTATATTAGGTCCTTTCTTATTTTTGGTTTATATTAATGACTTACCACCTACAGTAGATAATCTTTGTGATATTAAGTACTTAATTGGTTTACTAGTAACAATTTGCTACTCAATGGTAAGAAAACTAAATGTGTTAGGTTCGCTTTGCCTAATGTTAGACCGGTAGAATCTAGTATATTTCTTAATAATGAGAGATTGGAAATGGTAGATAAGGCGCTTTTCTTAGGGATAACTATAGATAAAAACTTGCAATGGAGTCCCCATATAGCAGTACTAGCAGGTAAATTAAGTTCGGCAGCTTATGCTGTTAGGAAAATCAGGCAACTTACTAATGTTGAGACAGCTCGCTTAGTTTATTATAGTTATTTTCATAGTGTTATGTCGTACGGTATTCTGGTTTGGGGAAAAGCTGCTGACATACAGACTATATTCGTGTTGCAAAAAAGAGCCATTCGTTCTATATATACCTAATCTAAACTTCCGTGATTCCTTAAGAGTACTATTTAAAGAAATTAATATTTTGACAGTAGCATCACAATTTATTTATGAGAATATTATTTATGTCATTAAGAATCAAGACTCTTTTGTTAAGAATTGTGATGTACCTACATAATTTGAATACAAGAAATAAAAATAAAATTGCTATTAAAAAATTTCGTGTCCGTAAGGTTTATAAATCATTTGTAGGTCAATGCATCCTTTTCTTTAATAAATTACCTGACGTTGTTTTAAAGTTACCATTTCCAGTACTTAAAACTTACTTGAAAAAGTCGTTGATGTCTAAATGCTTGGCCAACACCTAAATAATTTAATAATAACTTAGTCATAAAAAATATGTAAATATTGTATATTGTCTAGGGGACACGGTTTCTGTAGGAGAATGTATCGAAACTTTTATGCAGGTTGTTTTGCACCGTCACAGGTAAGTATAACTTGTATACTTTCTATATATATTTTTTTATATTACTGTTGCTTATTAGTTTTGTGACAATTCTGAGTATTGACACATTTTCCTACTCAACTACGCATGAATATATAAATTTTTGGTGTTATGTGAGATTCATTGTTTTATATAATGCTAGGTTAAGTTTATTATTGTATAATATCATTAGCAATATTTAAAAACCGACTTACTTACTGTTGAGTTTCTTGCGGCGTTTCTTCTCAGCAGTGGTCTCTTGCGAAGCGCTGGTAGATTTTTGACGTGTAAAAGTGCCCGTGCGGCCTACTTACTGCATAAACATCTTTTATCTTTTTTTATCTTTTTTTAGTATAATTTAGAATTGTACGCCTTAAATGTTATCTGTACCGTGTCTCTATCTACTCTGTGTCATCATTCTATGCGAATGTGTTCTTATAATAAATAAATTTATTATTTAATATACCGGTTTACCTCTGATTACTTTATTAGGTTATGGTACCAGAAAAGCCCAGAAATAAGATCAGTGTGGAAAATTAATTTGAAAAACGTGCAAAAGGACATTAAGGTGAACATAATCTGAAATTACGAATTGTCACTTTTCTTTTCTTTGCTTTACGTCATATTCGTATTTCAAATAGTATGACAAAAAAATGGCAGCAAATAATCAATTGGAATTAATTGAAAAATTAATCGGCCGTGAAAATTATGCAACTTGGCGGTTTGCAGTGAAAACATTTCTGCAATTTGAAGAGTTGTGGGACTGCATAGAATACGAGTCAGGTACTAAAGTGGATACGAAACGGGACACAAAAGCAAAAACAAGAATAATTCTTTTAGTCCATGGGTTTGCAATCCGGATACCCGGATACCCGAATTATCCGGATATCCGTCGAAAATTGGATCCGGATCCGACGACCCCTTGGATCCGGATATTTCGGATCCTACGGATATTATGAGACACCTATGGAATTTGCAATAAAATTAAAATAAACCATGAAATCGTGACTAATGTAATACCAGTCTATCTATAGTGTTCTTAAATGCATATTTATGAGTATGTGTGTGATTAACAATAACACCCACCAACTAAATTCATGTCATACATTGTTTTAGTCATTACAAATTATCATAATTTAGATCGTTTTCTCGCGGCAGTCGCGGCACTCAGTAGCGAGCGGCACACTTAACAGAAGATATCTAGCTAGCTAGACCAATTAAAGGATCGCCTGACGCGGTTGTTTACAACTGGTTGCCCTTAATCATATTGTTTTAGCTGCAACGCCTGTAACAATACGATTAAGTGCAAAGACCGTGGGGGTGGGTTAACTCGCAGCATTGGAAATAAATTCCAAACTAGTCCAAAACTGCAAAGAAAACCTAAATACCCTAGGAAACTCCAACAAAGTAATACTTAGATGGGTACCAGGGCACTCCAACATTGATGGAAACGAAATAGCAGATGAATTGGCTAGGAACGGTGCTGACAACCCCCTGGTCCGCCCGGAGCCGTTTTGTGGCATCACAAAACGCAAATCCTATTCCCTGCTAAACGACCTATACAAATCTAGGGCGATCGAGCTGTGGAAGTCCACAAAAGGACAAAATCACTCGAAAACACTAATTAAAGGGTTCAAAAGCAAGCTCTCCAAAGAGATTTTACCACTCAAAAGAGAAAAGTTTTGCGCAGTGACTAGGATCCTAACTGGCCACTGCAAACTGAACAGACATCTGTTTCTAATGGGTATGAAAAAAGACGCGATATGCAGGTTCTGTCAAGAGACAGAGGAGACAGCAATGCACATCCTCTGTTCCTGTGGACCACTAATGCGCAACAGAAGTATCTACCTAGGGAGGGCGACATATAATGGACCCACAAGAGTTGCAACTCCTTACTGCCCAAAGCATCTGGAAATTCCTGGACGCAACGGGCCTTTGCGGTGAGTTCTAAAATAAAGGGCTGCTACAAAAGATCAGCAATGGTCGAAGTGGCTCACAAGTACTCATTATATTATGTTGATTTTATTGATATTTTAAAGTGTCACAACAACCCAATAATTATTCGTCTCTAAGAAATGGTTAATTAAAAAATATTTAAAATTCCAATAATAAGTAGGCATTTATTTTTACAAATAGCCTTGTGATTTTATGTTCAAAATCTACGAGCATCGTGCGTGCATCTAAGTAAAAAAAACTTATTATAAATCAAAGTATATTTCATTTAAAACCAGGATCCGTTATTATCCGAAATATCCGGGTATCCGGATCCGTCAAGTCACCAGATCCGTATTATCCGGATCCGGAAAATTCAACGGATCTTGCAAACCCTAAGTCCATCCAACGAATTACGTGCACATTCAAGAGGCTAGCACTGCAAAGGAAGTATGGGAAAAGTTGTCGCTGGCATTCGATGACTCTGGGCTGACACGCCGAGTTGGTCTGCTGCGTGACCTCTGTAACACTTCGCTTACCGGATGTCAAAACGTAGAGGAATATGTGAGCAAAATAATGGGTACTGCTCACAAGCTCAGAAACATTGGTTTTAATGTAGACGATGAGTGGCTCGGCACACTGTTACTCTCCGGTCTACCGGAAACTTATCAGCCAATGATTATAGCTATTGAAAGCTCCGGGATGAAAATAACATCAGATTCTGTAAAATCGAAATTACTACAAGATGTCAGAACTAACCAACCCGAGAATGAGTCCGTGTTTGCAGTTAACAAAAAAATTCATCAAGGTCTTAAGAAACAATCAAAAGGTCCACGGTGCTACACTTGTAATAAATATGGCCATAAAAGTCCAGAGTACAAATCCAAAACCAAGGGCACGGAGCAAAAAACAAGTAGTTCGTCCTATGCTGCTGTGTTTGTGGCAACAGCTGCCCAAGAAGATGCTTGGTATGTGGATTCAGGTGCATCATCACACATGACCAGGCACGTGAACTTGCTTGAAAAGGGGACATATCCTGCCATACAGAATATAAAAGTTGCAAATAATAAAGTATTATCTGTGCCATGTTCGGGACAAGTGAGCTTGGATGCTTATGACAATGAAGGTCAAATAAAAAAAAAAGTGCTGTTCACAAATGTTTTATGTGTCCCTGAACTCGCGACTAATCTTCTGTCCGTGAGTCAGATTATACGAAGTAGTGGACAAGTAAAGTTTGACAAAACAGGCTGTGTTATTATTAGGGTTCGGAAAATCGGGAGCTAATATACCTAAACATCGGGCTCAGTACCTACATCGCGTAGATGTTGACTAATATGGAAGCGGACTCAGTTTAATTTTATTACTAAATTTTCCGGGAATCCCGGAACATCGGAAATTAGAATAATAGTCATACCAATGTATATAATATAACGGATTAACACGTGCCTTTTTGATACATTTTGTATGTCGATAAAACATCTTGTATGTTGAGGAAATTCGCTAAAAAGGCATAACCCAATGACAATTGATACGTATAAACTATTTTCTGATGTTGCGTACAATCCCGGAATATCAATAATAAAAATATTATTTTTGAGAAGCCGACTCCATACTTGCTTAGCTTTTTCCGGAATTTTGTTAGTTGTGGGTATAATAGCTCCCGATTTTCCGAACCCTAGTTATTATGAACAACAAAAGTCAGATAGTAGCAACAGCAAGACTTATCAACAACATGTACCGGTTGAATATGCCTGGAGGAGGCTATGCATGCATGTCTGATGTTGAAGAGCAAGACATTTTCCTGTGGCACCAAAGAATGGGGCACCTTAACTTTCAGAGTTTAAAAAGGATGACTTCAAATACAGACCATGTAATTTTCTCCGCAAAATCAGAAAATCTGACATGTGTCACATGCAAGGAAGGTAAACAAACTAGACAACCTTTTAAAAGTGAAAGCTCCAAGAGTAAAAGTCTTCTTGAGTTGGTCCACTCAGATATATGCGGGCCTATGGAAACGCAGACACTAGGGGGTGCCAAATATTTTCTAACATTTCTTGATGACTACTCAAAGAAAATCTATGTGTATTTTCTCAGAAACAAGTCTGATGCATTAGAAAAGTTTAAAGAATTCCAAAATGAAGTGGAAAACCAACTTGGTGCTCACATAAAAATTCTTAGATCTGATAATGGCTTGGAATATGTCAACAAGAACTTCTCTGATTATTTGATAGGTGCTGGGATCATACATCAAACGACCACACCATATACACTAGAGCAAAATGGGACTGCAGAGCGAATGAACAGAACCCTAGTTGAAAGAGCGAAATATATGCTCCTAAATGCCAATTTATCGAAAGTACACTGGGCTGACGCAGTACATATCGCTGCTTATATAATAAATCGTTCTCCGACTAAGTCCCTGTCATACAAAACTCCTGAAGAAATTTGGTCTGGTGAAAAACCGAAAGTGAATCACATGCGTATATTTGGTTGTGAAGCAATGGTCCATCTGCCTAAAGAGAAACGAAAGAAATGGGATCCGAAAGCACAAAAGATGATTTTTATTGGATATTGTGATCACACCAAAGGCTACCGATTTATTATAGCCAACTCCAGAAAGGTGATAAAAAGCAGGGATGCTACTTTTCTTGAATCTACTGTAAAAAGGGACTATGTTCCTGTTGAATTGTCTGTAAAAAATCCTGAAACAAATAATGATATTACTCAAGAAAAAGTGGAGGATAATGATGTTGAAACAAATTTAGATTCAAGTTCAAGTACATATGACACTGTGTGTGAAAACAGGTCAGACAGTGAATACGTCCCTGATACCAGTTTTGATTCTCCTTCAGTCAGCAATATTACACTGAGACCTAGAAATAAAAGAAAGGTATGTATAAATTTAGATAATTCAGAAGAAAATACTTACCTGTGTCAACATGAAGAGGTTCTAACAGATATTCCTGTAACTTTCAAAGATGCTATAAACTGCAGAAAAGTAAAAAATGGAGAAAATTAATTGCTGAAGAACTGGATGCTCATAAGAAAAACAACACCTGGACATTGATTAAAAAACCCCTGAATGCGAAAGTGATAGGATGCAAATGGGTTTTCCGTATCAAAGAAGAATCAACCGGTCCACGTTACAAATCTCGACTATGTGCTAAAGGATATGCACAAACGGAAGGTATCGATTACAAGGAGACCTTTGCGCCTACAGTCAGTGTTCCAGCGGACCCTCACATGAAGCTACAAAAAGGAGATGAAGGGCCTGAAAAGAAAATACCATACAGGGAAGCTGTGGTGTGCTCTTTCATGCACCTGGCCATCGTGAGTCGACCCGATATAATGTTTGCAGTCAGTCTGGTGAGTAGATTCCTTAATTGTTACAATCAAACCCACTGGAATGCAGTTAAAAGGATCTTCAAATATTTGAAAGATTCGAAAGAGTATGGACTGTGCTACTCACGCACTCCGCAACCCTCAGAAGTCACAGAGTACTCTGATGCTGACTTTGCAAATGATCTAGACACACGGCGTTCGGTTACTGGCTATGTTTTCTTAAAGAACGGAGCTGCTGTAACTTGGTCTAGTCAGAGACAATCAAAGTGCTATCAGTGTCATAAAAAATATAAACTTTCACAAACGGTGTAAACACATTGGTATTAAATATCACTTTGTTAAGGAAAAGTACCATCAAAAGATAATTGCATTAAAGTTTGTTAGTAGTGATTATCAATATGCAGATATCCTTACTAAAGCATTGTCAAAAGACAAATTTAACTTTCAGAGATCTAAACTCGGAATGTGTTTACATAGCTCTTTACATTAAGAATTTATTTTATTTAATATTGCGTTGTGAATGTTTATAGGTACTGTCATTATGCAGAAGTTATTTACTTGACTTTGTTAATTATTGATATGTAAGGCTTGAATTCAGGGAGGGTGTTGAAAGTATAATTTAGAATTGTACGCCTTAAATGTTATCTGTGCCGTGTCTCTATCTACTCTGTGTCATCATTATATACGAATGTGTTCTTATAATAAATAAATGTATTATTTAATATACCGGTTTACCTCTGATTACTTTATTAGACAGTAATGGCGGCCGAATTAAAAACAATACGATAACATATCAAAATCCCCACAGGGCTCAGTATCGCGTGACAAAATGTGGAGGAAGCATCCGTCACTCTCGTACTTATACTACTTATACACGTGACAGAAAGTGACGGATGTTTTAGCCAGATTTTGTCACGCGATAAACGCAGCCATATTGGGCCTCGTGATGTTTGGTTAAAAGTTTGAACGTCGTTTTAATAGTATTTTATGTAACTGGTACATAAAGAGGGTCCTTAAAACACGAGTGTGGTTTTGTGAAACGAGCCGAAGGCGAGTTTTATAATAACATCACACGAGTTTTTTAAGTCCTAATTATGTACAGTTGCATACATTACTTTATTTGCACACATATTATAAGTACTCTAAGATGCGTTCAGTAGCCGAAGGCAAATAACCTTCATAGCACCAGTGCTACTGCTACCTGAAATATATCTATAGGTGTTAAGCTAATGTATGAACTGAAATAAGAAATAAATCAAATCAGAGAAAACTCACTCACTCACTTCAAATATACTTTTCCGGATTTTAAAAACAAGCGGCAGAACAAACAAATGGCGGCAAAGCTAACCTGTGTCACGTATATGAATGTTTTTTTTTTTAATCATAGACAAACTAACAAAGTCCCTATTCTAATGTCATTCGACATCATAACGGCGTACGACACTTTACTTAAAATATACCGAGTCGACGTTTAATAGATACTAGAATTGACCCCCTGTTTGAATTGTGTTGGTTTTGGAAGATGTTCCAAATTTGAACAATATTACTTTATCAAAAATTGTATCGTAATTTTAACTTTTCATTACAGCTACAGATAAGAAAAAATATCATAGTAAAATTGTATCTTGTATAGGTGTACCAGAATCTCATGGCAAATGGGGAAATAAAAAAATGTAGAGGGCAATACTGGGGAAATTGGACTAAACGGTATTGATACTGTGTAATTTTTAACCGATTCAAAAAAATTAAGAAGTTTAAGATTCGACGCTTTTTTTATGTTTTTAGGATTATTAAAAAAAATATATGACACTAGAGGTCTATTAAATTAAACTCTCAGTATAGGATAATAATTTAATATATCTGAGGACAAAGGACCATTTCATACATACCATGACTCAAACTAAGCTCTTTTCGTGTACAACGGTACTAGACAACGATATACACGTCAGCAGTATATAATTAGAAAGCAGTAGGTACATAAAAAGAGATATGAACTTAAAAACTTACAAACATCCAAGATTTGGTAGCAAAATTCTGTGCTCATCACACAAGTATGTCTACCGGTATTTGAACGCCTTGCGTCCGTGGGCGATTGAGCTACCGTGCCGTTTAAAGTGAGTATGTGTATTGTGTATGTATATACTATATCTTCTTATATATAATTTATATTTATATAATATTTAATTAATACAATCGTTACATAATGAAGCCCTTAAGATGAGTTCCATCGAGTCGAGTAGGTTGGATTGGGTTAGACTAATTATGAAATGGTTGTATATTGCTGGGGTAAGGTATTAACATTATTGCTCACAAATAAAATAATAAACACACCATTATTTCTATGAGTATAAAAAATAACTTGAAATCTCATCGTATGGTAGTGCTGGGAACCCCTGTAATAAGTAACATTTACGTAAGACAAAATATACCTAAACCTAAAAGTATCAAAAACGTTTGTTTCAACTTACCGGTCAACTCCAGGACACGCTTTAAAATTGAAGATTGTGATTGATTTACACCTCCTTCTTCGCGCATTGTATTATATAAATTGTATACAATATTCCTCGCTTGAGATCTAAGCGGTTTTCTCGACATATTCACCAGATAACAATAGTTGAAGTCGAATTACAAAATGTAAGCAACAGTAAACAAACGATTTGACACAGCTGCCAGTTGACAGTTGCCATATGAAAACCATTATTTTTTTACTTTTAAAAATGCCATCAGATTCTGGTACACCTATAATGATGGTCATTGTCTACGGATTCTGAACGCATTATAGAGGACTTATGTTATGAGTGTAGATAAAGGTCTTTTCTTCATAGGTGAAATTATTTTTAAGTATCTTTTGAAACAGTATCTTCAGGGACGATAGTTAAATAATATTATACGGAATTTTCCAATTAGCCACACGATTAAATGCACTGCTTAATCACTAATACTTTTAACAAATGGCAGTATTTTTTATAATATAGAGAATTAACATATTTTTAGGGTTCCGTGCGTTCAAAGGAAAAACATAACCGTTATAAAATCACTTTTTGTCCGTCCGTCTGTCTCAGAGGTTTTTTATTTCACTAACCCATTTGACAGCAATTTACGAGTATACCTACTGTATAATGTAGAAGAATTCCTAAAAAAAAACATAACTAACCCGGGCTTGACAAGTTGCCATCGAATACAAACGCTAGCGTTTGGCCATCACCTGTCGCTTTTCGTTGTCAAAAATCAAAAAGCTGGACAAGTTGCCATCGAATGCAAACGTTTGGCGAATATTGACATGCGTTGTCTATGTAGTTTTGAAATAAAACAATCAAAGTTGAAACAATATATTTTATGCGATCGCAAAGCAATAATGACAGTGATGACTAACTCAGTTGACAGGTTCTTCGTAGTTACCGCCCTTAGATACCGACGTTTACGAGTATATCGTGATATTGCTCGTGTTGGATACGACCTGTCAAAAGGGCAACTTGTCTAGCATTTGTATGAAGATAGTACCGCGTAACGACGGAAGTCGTCAAAAGTATCACTATTCGACTAGCGCGAGTGATAGTGATCACATTACAGCGTGTCAGTGGTAACGCGTGATATATCACGTGACTATGTCGGTAGCTTACGTCAATTCCATACATTTTTCTAAGTCAACGCATAGCGACAGTGATCACCAAACGCTAGCGTTTGTATGCGATGGCAACTTGTCTAGTCCCGCAACCTTTTTTGTACGTATTTTAGGGTTCAGATTCTGTACCTAACAAGAAACTCTTAAGGTTGGCGCAGGCGCAGACAAAACAGGACACAGGATCAGCTCAAAGTAAGACCTTGAAAAGTGAGCTTTGACTTGTTAACTAACACAAGTTTCTTGTTAGCTACAGAATCTGAGCATATCGCACCTTTAGAACAATAATGACCTAATTCAATTTCAGCTTTCAAACTTCAAGTCATAAATGTATTATTATAGAGACATAATACGAAATTTTAAATTTCTGCATTAGGTCACTATTGATCAAAACGTACGGCATAGGGACGATACATTTTTCAGTGGACGTCACGTCACGTTTCACTTTAACTTTGAAAATTGTATCGTACGTACGTACAGAAATTAAAGCTCACTTTTCAATGTCTTAGTTCGAGCCGATCCGGCGCCGAGTGGTTATGTCTGTCCTCGGTTAGGCTATTGGTACCTACTACAAAACTGTAATTTGGCATGGTTAGCAATGTACAAGTCAGGCTTCATAAATCATAATTAGGGTTCGGAAAATCGGGAGCTAATATACCTAAACTTCGGGCTCAGTACCTACATCGCGTAGATGTTGACTAATATGGAAGCGGACTCAGTTTAATTTTACTACTAAATTTTCCGGGAATCCCGGAACATCGGAAATTAGAATAATAGCCATACCAATGTATATAATATAACGGATTAACACGTGCCTTTTTGATACATTTTGTATGTCGATAAAACATCTTGTATGTTGAGGAAATTCGCTAAAAAGGCATAACCCAATGACAATTGATACGTATAAACTATTTTCTGATGTTGCGTACAATCCCGGAATCCCGGAATTTCAATAAAAAAAACTATTATATTTGAGAAGCCGACTCCATACTTGCTTACCTTTTTCCGGAATTTTGTTAGTTGTAGGTATAATAGCTCCCGATTTTCCGAACCCTAATCATAATCAAATATGGTTCCCAGCTCTAAGTTTGTGCACCCCAGTGTCAACTTCCATTAAATGGTAGGTACCCTGATAGAACTGTGCCACAGTGACGTTATGATTCAAGTTGTAAGCAGTGCCAAAAAAAATATTTTATACAGTCACTGTGACACCGTTATATGAGTCAGGGTTCTATTGGTCTACATGGAGAAGCTGTTTGGGTTACCGAGGCTAGGTTCCGTCACCGTACTACTGGTAAGTCTCTATGGATCACTGTGCGATGGATAAAAGAAGTTCATGTAAAAAAAAAAGTTTGTTTGCTGCCGACTGTATATATTTTTGCAGTCACTCGCAAAATAATTAGACCTAACACGGTGGGATAAGTAAAGCGGATATCCTGTCGCCACCTTCCTGCACCAAATAACTTAACAGAAAATTACTTGTGGTTTTTTGAGATAGTTTTATGTGCTTGTAGAGGCGTCAGAACCCTACAATGAGCATGATCCGAAATTCTTTATTTAACTAGTTCTAGAATATAATGAATTAAGTGCACCACCTAATAACCAATTGTATTGTTCTAAGTGGCAGTACTTTTCATAATAATGAGACTTAACACCTTTTTCCTCCTCTAACTCAGTTGACAGTGCTGGTCTCTGAAGAGTAGACCTATGTATGTAGCCCAATGCAACCCTGAGCCATTATAGAACTATGTCACAGTGACATTAAAAAACAATTTATTTGACATTCTTACGACTTGAATCATAACGTCATTGTGACGCAGTTCTATGGTGGGTCAGCGTTCTTTCGGGCTGATACTGCAGAAGACACATCGTCAAATCTTTGACCACCTGCTTCTTCAGTGTGCTCACGCTGCAGCAGATGCATATTTCATAGTGCAGTGGCTTTCAGTTTTAAATTACTTACACCATGTTATCACTAAATAACCTCATATTTTTCTGTTCTCAGTTATTAAAAATACCAAATTGTCGAGCACAATTAACACGAACGAGGAAAATAATAAGAAGATTTCAGCTATTCTGGATAATTCAAAATGGCGAACAAGTAAGTTATTAAGAGTTCAAATTTAATAAAATTGTCATAAGTATTGTCCTAAACGGTGAGTCAAAACTAAAATAAAAAGTTGACACTAAGTATGTAAAAACAGGTTAAAATAATGAGTTATTTCGTAATAGTAACTTGTAAGATTTATTTCAAAAAGAGAGCTTCACAAATTGTTATTTCAAAACCCTTTTCACGCTGAAGATGGAAATATCTTATAGTCCATATTAAGAATCTCAATCGCGGGATGAAAATGGTATTTCAAACCCAAGAAAAAAAAATGTTGTTAAATAAGAATTAGTTAAGAACTCGTTATGAAATAAACCTTAAAGTTATTTACCAAATAAATCATTGTTTAAACTGTTTTAACATAGTGTCTACTTTTCTATTTTAGTTTTTATTTTTGATAGATATCCTTCCTGTCGGAATAGGAAAAATGAAAAAGTTATTTCTTTTTAGTGACGTTGCTCTCGTGTGGGATTTAAAATACATGAAAAAAATCAGGTTTACTCTTAACAGTGTTGGAATCTGGCCAAATCGAGACTTGGGGGACCACAGTTTGACATCAAGAATATTACATATTTACACCATTGCCCTACTTACAAAAATTATTTTGGCTGAATATTTGATGTTTACATATGCAAAAAACAATATAAAAGTTCTTAATTTTATAGATTTAGGTCAAACGTACATAATTTTTTTGCTGGGATTTGTATTTTTGGTAAGAACCTTATTTAAAAATAAGTATATAACTTAATTAGAGTAACACCACAATACTGTCCTCCAGGAAAAAGGGCGCCTGTCTCATGGCACCGCGTATGTATAACTGATCTTTTTTCATAAGATAGAAGGTTCAATTTAGTTTCACTATTAAATTGCGCACGCGTCCTTTTTATTTGGAAGAGCAGAATATAAATCTGCTAATATTTTGTCCCTCAATCCACATTGTGTTAATTTACATTTTATTGAAAACCTTAAAAACACATAACATGTTCAAAGTAAAATTCCTTTGAAAGTTTGCCGAATTAAATAGTACATTAATGCCTAGGCAGTGAAGCAGGCAATTGCGGGCCGAGTATTGGTATAAACGGACGAGCTGGCGAGTCAGTTTAAAAATACGAGGCCCGCAATTGCCGTTCCTGCCGAGGCATATATAGCGCTTTTCTCAAAAATCGCAAGAAAAAAATTGCAAACAAACAAAATCTTCACAAGAAAAAACTATTACTCTTTACCGGGTAATTCTAATAAAAGTGGCACAGACAGGCTAAAGTTTCTCAAAAAAAAAAGTTGTGGTTTTTTACCTTCTTTGCTTAGAATAAGCTTCTTGGTGTTCCAATTGTTACATATTTATAAAAGGGAACGGAATATTCATGAAAATAAAAGAATTATGGCTTGTTGAAATATGGAGATGAAGGTGAAAGTGTCATTAGACAGGTTAGAAGAGAAAAGGTTCCAGGTTAAAGAGAGTTATATTAAAATACAAATTACTATAAAAAAGAAATTTCCTACATTTACTTTGGTAGAGCACTGTTAATGGGTACTGCTTCATAAAGCATCTGTACAGTTTTTCAGGGAAATTGTATGTAAGTTATTAAATAAAAAATATTTAAAATATTCATTCACTTTAGCTTGCCAATAGTCACACTAACCTGCACATTAGTTTACATATGTCTCTTTAACCTCCCAAGAGTTACATTAACCTGTGCCTAACCTTATCTAACCAAGTTACAGGTAAAAGTTACACAGGTTAGAGTTAAAAGTATATTTACAAGACATTTACTCTTAAACCGACGAAAATATGAATGTTCCACTCTTAGTAATATAAGTAGATACATCAGAATACCACGTTCAAATGATTAGTTAATTATGTCCCATACCGTTAACATTAAATAATCGAGACAAGATAAAGTTACCATACCCGTTACAAACTCCAGATAACCGCATTTGATCACTAATCTCCACAAAATTATGACAGATAGTCTCCAACCGTTTCGAATAGTGGAGAGTCAAACACAGGCCGAATGTTTACCGAGAAATATCGTGTGCCTATTATTTTTCGTATGTGAGTGAGATACAATATCACCGACACACAGGTAACAGTTAAAATATCACTGGACAAACTGTCGTGTGTAAAAATTGATGTATATGCATATATTTTTAAAACCATATCATAACTATTGAATGTCATAATATTCTTCTTGAAATATATTATAAAACATATATAATAAAATATACACAAATAGTTCAAAGACCTTAGAAACTGGAAGCATGTCGCATTTGGACAAGACAGGTTATAGTAAAAAATGGTGCCTACCATTTTTTTTTAACAAATTTAATGAAAAAAAAAAAAAGTGCCTTGGCCTCGATGCAAATGGTCTGTGCTTATCTATGAACGTTTTTAGTTTTTCTGTAAAACAAACATTTAACACACTTTGTATTCAAAAACTCATTGACAGGTTACGGTGCCACTTTTTTTAGAACGACCCTACCGCCTTTATGTTTATGACAAGGAGAAAGTCAAAATTTTTTAGAAAAAAAATTCAAGTTATTCCAGACACAGATAAAAAAGTTACGTATCGAATTAAATATGGATGAATGGATGTATAAGACTTGTGCCCTCATTTTATTATGGCCGTTTTCACTTTTTTTAAAGTTACAAACTAGATAACAATGAAATTTGTATGCAACATTGCGGGCTTGTGTAGCGAGCACGAGCACGCAATATTTTTTTTTAAATTTGGGAACTGTCTGTAAACTATGTACTTCGCGTCTCAGTATGGAGTTAGTAATATCAACTTTTCCGGTCATTTTTGAGAAAAATACATAACATGCTCAAAGAAAAATCAAAGTAGGATCTTCTTGGCTTGAATAGTTTATGTGTTGGTTAGGCTTACTTGTGGGAGGATCTTGTGCAGGGTCCGTCCAGATCGCTACCACCATCTTATCCATTAACCTACCGCCAAGCAGCAGTGTTCGCATTGTTGTGTTCCGGTTTGAGGATAAGACACCCGCTGAAATGACTAGCATAGAGGCATTCCATCTTAGTCCTCAGGGTTGGCAACGCATTAGCAGTCTTAGGATTGCGGTCTTGTGAATGCGAATGTGTAAAGGTCACAGTTTCCACTTACCATCAGGTGGCCTGTGTGCTCGTTTGCCTTCCTATGACATAAAAAAAAAACAAAAAAAAGATTTTCTTGGCATGAATACTTCACACACTAGGCATCCAGGCCTCCGCCAGGTTAGTTATCTCAACGTCAAGTATCTGTGGGAGATTTAATATAATACTGACAAGAGACATCGAACCATAAGCAGAGGACAGGAACGCCGGTAGAGCTACACCTTGATGAGCATTGAATGTCAAAATGGATATTTCATTAAGATATAGAGTTTCCTGAAGGGAATTATCATATAAATGACCTCTTGTAGTTGTAATACATCTGAGACATTCTGCATTTGAAATTTGACGTAAATTCCATATTATTTTTGTCCACAACTACATGCAAGAGGTTATGGTTTTCAACTGTACAAGATGTACCAAAGCTTTTAGTTTAGTTGCCACGACAATTTCGCACCTTCCGAACGATAGTGACCTAACTCAAAATGTCAGCTTTCAAACTTTAAGTCGTAAAGTGATTATGATAGAGCCCTAACTCGAAATTCAAAAGGAGATAGGCGAAAGTGGGCCTAACCGTTACAGGAATCTAACTAAAACAATAATAAATGATGTATTTTTTTACTACTCTTTGTGAAGTATCAGATTTTTTTTCTATGGGATTTAAAATGTAACAAAAATTAATAACATTGTTGATTTCTGTTATCGTAATATTGTCGTAGTAGGACATTAAAAACAAATTGAGGGTAGAAATACCCTCCATAACATCACTACATAGTATAAAACAAAGTCGCTTGCGCTGTCTGTCCCTACGAGGGGTGATCCATAAGTTTTGAGAATCAGTATGAACCATGCACATAATGATATTTTTTTAATGTGGAATATACCATGGCACTAATCAAACTTAAATTAGAGAGAAAAAAAAACTATATTGTTCATTTGTTTTTCTGTGATAGCTAAACAATAAACATCTGTATGAATAATTTTACAAGACGGTAAAATAAGAGTTAGTTTTGTAATAATTTGGAGCGGTGTGGAGAAAATTCTGGTACACTAATAAAAAATATTGTTTTTGAAAATGAAACCTTGATTTATCATTATGATTTAAACGATAAATAAGTTATCATTGCAGTGGATTTTTTATCTCCAGCTCTGTCACCAAAATTTAGGGTGGTTTTTTCGGCCTCGCCCAGGATTATTGAGGCATACAAATAAATACTTTGACATTCATTTTTAGCAATTGTGTTTAAATAATCTAGGAGAGTTATATAACATTATTCTATCATAGTTATGGGAAAATATTAAAAATAAGCTCAAGAAAAAAAAAACGAATTTGCGGCAGGAAATGTGCTTCAGAGCCTTCTAATTGACAAGGGTGCTGCTCATCGACCAAAGATCAGAACTGAGAACCGCTCTCCCCGTTATTAAGCCCTAATTTTCGACTAATACTTCTCATTCACTAATGTTAAAAAACAACTACATAAAAATCACGAGCTGATGATGACTTAGTGAACGTACAAAATTTGACCATTTTGACCTCCTAAAGTAAAATTATTTTTATAGTGGTAAAATAAAACAATTGAATGACGTTAATAAGTGTTTGCAAATATAGAAAGTGTGCTTATTTCAATTAAAATATAACGATTTACATATCTCCCATTTTTAATACCGATTATCAAAACTTATGGATCACCCCTCGTATGTATGCTTAAATCTTTAAAACTACGCAACGGATTTTGATGCGGTTTTTTCTAAAAGATAGAGTGATTCTTAAGGAAGGTTTATATGTATAATACATTCCACGCGGGCGAAGCCGTGGGCGGGTCGCTAGTAATATTATAAATGTCAGTGGCATTCACTTCGTTTCGCGTTCCCCACATTGCGGTGATTTTTGATTTCTGGTGGATTAATCGAACTCTGGCAAGATGGAACAACATTGTGTAAACTGTGGAATTAATATTTCTCGCAATAATCATCATATGCATCTTTTGGACGACGAGGCAATCCATACACTTGTACAACAGTGGGTTGCTCCTCTTGTGGTAAATACTATGTTTATTTGATTAGCACAATTACACTAATTATTTTGTATGAAAGAAACAAATACAACTACTGTGCCTGAAATCGCTTAAAACAGCCTGTTTTTCACCATTAACTTTGAACTAAATGAGATTGATTATTGGAAATATGTAATTATGAGCATGATGATTATTTACAGGTCACTCATTCTAATCATCTATGTGGATATTGTAACCCTTTGAATTTTTATTCATGTTCATATAATAATATCATGTTGCACATGCTTAACATCTATACCATGATTATTTTATGCTACTATAAATATAACTTATCAGAGTAGTCATCGAGTTCTTTTTTATCTACTTACTGTGGTTGACATGGAATGGAGAACCGTCCATATCTCTGCTTCTCCAAAGGCCAGGCCTATAATTTTTATACTGAAAATATCCTGCATAGTGATCTACAAAACGGCCTAAAAATCATTATTGTAATGGTTGGGCCCAAGACTCTATGGATGTTCGCCGATCTCCTTTCAGATGGCTAACTAGCGCCCCGCCCTCGCTTTGCTTCCGTTTATGTAAGTTTTGTATAAAACCCGTACATAAACAATAATTTAGTATACATAAAAAACCTTTCTCTTTAATCACTCTACCAATTGATGCAAATCACATTAAAATCACGGCAGAAACGTTAATTTATCCAAGTGTTAAAATTACCCAAGGGTACCAAGGATGAACGGCTGACCGAATCGACTGCCCGCCTGCTTCGGCTGGGCGTCCCCACTTATCATCATCACCAAGGGCCTTGGTAGTATCCGTTCTTGGTAGGGTATGCAAATGACCGGTTAGAACAAGTTTTAACCGGTTATTTTCATAGAGATACGGTGAATAACCGGTTAAATTGCATTCCCTAGTTCTACGTCGTCGTAGTTTTATAACCAAGTATATAGACCTTCAAATACATTTTTCTCCCACATGCTCGGAAATGTTAACCTTACTGTTGTAAAATCAGCCCGCGAAGTTCCGAGTTCCAGGCCCAGGCAAAATTAAAAAAAAAAAGTTATTATTTACCAGCGGCAGCGGCCGCGAAAATGTATACAAATTTCATAACGTACCCGGTTTTTTACTTTTTAAAACCATATTTGGACTATGATAACTAACTCCAAACAGCCAAACACTCGGACAATTCAAAATTCTTCCATGTTAATTTACTTTTTAAATGTCATAGACTAAAAAGGTAAACGCCGTTTATCGCGTTTACAGCGTACTTACCAAAGTGTCAAATAGTATTACTTTTTTTATAACATTCTGCGTTTAGAATTAAAAAAAATAAGGCGGGAATCGGGAATACTTTTTTCTTAGGGAAGTTTAAGTACTACAGTACGTATTATTTTTGTTTCGCGAAAATACAAAAGTAAAATGAGTTCCAGTGACGAAGATGTGTTTATCGGCACACCACCAGAGTGTAAAGAAGAAGCATAGTCGGTTAAGTACTTACTGCCATTTGCCTTCGTCATATTATCACATCGTATTTGACTTGATTTTGTTAATACATTTGAATACAAATTATATCAATACTGAAATTTTGTTTAATTTCCTCGCATTGTTAGAGAAAAGTACTATACAAGCCTCGACCAGGAAGGGCGGTTGCTGGACTCGTATATAGCGAGGCCTCGACTGCGTCTCGGCCACGCTAACTCTACTCGTCCCGCAACGGCCTACTTCCTGGTCTGTGCAGTAATGTACTAATGTTTTGTATATTTGTTTTAGCCCAAGAAAATCATATTACGATATTGGTATACAATATTTTTTGACACGCACCCACATTTCATTACTACTGCACTTCTCGTGTTTCAGGTACGAATGACTCTGCCCCTGAACAAAGCATTTGGTATAGTATTGAACGAGTTTTTGACCAAATTTCATTTAATACATCACAAGAATAAGTCGGATTTCAATTTAAAAGTAAGTCATACATTATGTAAATATTCAATAAATCTTGATTTTTTTATACTTAATGTTATGAGTTATAAATTTAATCCTGTACCTATTACCTGGAAGATCGAGCGTAGCTCGGGTTGTAAACCAATTTTCGCGGAGATGACAACCGTTGACCCGTTTTAAAGAACGTAATTACAAATGTATATAGTCAGATATTGCTCGTTATGAAACCGGAAGGCGAAAATTGTATGTAAACCGTATTATCTATTGCCCCTGCGATGCGGCTTCCGGCCAACTGCTCGGCCCGACTGCCGCCTGCTGGCCGGTCGTTCGCTATACGCACTACGCGCATGCACTGCGGTTTCTAGTTTGCGGTTGATGGCCATGAAATAAAGAGATTGTACACGCTTTATACTCGTACAATTCTAGACTGTGGATTTCGATACAGAACGGTTTATAATTCAAATAGCTACGACTTCAATGACTCAACGATTCAACAAATTGTTGCTATATACGCATGTTCTGGTTGCGGTTACGGCTAGCCGCCACCCGGTGAGTCGCTATTGCAACCGCAGCGCTTTTATACCTCTAAGGGTACGTACGCACTGTGCGGTTGTCCGCACTGCGGCCAACCGCACAGCGGCTAACCGGACAGTGCGTATATGCCCCTACTCTACCAAAGACGACAATTCAATGACAAAAATTGTCGTAACTTAACGTTAAGTCAGCCCTTCTGTTACGACTGTATCGCCAATCTGCCACAGCAAAATATTTCAGCAACTACTAATGCTATTATTTACACATTTCAAAGCAGGTTTATCTTCAACCATTTGTAGGGTTCTGAAGTTTAACTTAACCTTTGAGTTTCGCTATGTCTGTCTGAATGTCACACTCAGTTTTTCTTAGAAACTAAAAAAGTTAAAAACGTGAGCACATACAGATTGTGGCGATATCTAACGGAAACTTGTGTCAACCAACTCGCTAGCGCCACCAGCGTCAGACAGCGGAACTAAGGGTTCTACATCGCGCTAACGAAGTTTTGACCCTTTATTTCCAGTAGTTCCGTGGAAGAAGTTCCGCGGCGAAACTAGTGAGACTTTTTTTCCCAATAGTTCCGTGGCGGAACTAGTGACACTTTTTCTTCCCAATAGTTCCGTGTTGGAATTAGTGACACTTTTTCGAACGCTTACCCGTGGTCCCACTACTTCGTCCCACTGCTCTATTTGACGGAGCCCTGCCTCGCGGCAGGGCTCCTATTTCAGGGCGGTTTGCCCTTCGGGCATTTATAGATACCTAACGAACCTAACCTACCTATTTTTGCGGAATATACATGATTTCTGACGAAAGCGGAAATGCACGGAACTAATGGGATTATAAAATATTAGTATTTAATTGATGCTTAGTTCCGCGGAACTATTGGGAAAAAAAGTCTCACTAGTTCCGCCACGGAACTTCTTCCACGGAACTACTGGGAATGAACTGTTTTGACAGCTGGTTGACATATATACCACTACCAACTTCATCCCAATGAACTTCGGTCCCCAGGCATAACACCCGCCTGGAGAGAGATCTCTCTATTGTCCTCTCTTCCTACATTGGTGACCCCGACGTGATCGTCCTCATACAAGATAATGAAAAGTTTTGGTTCTATTAAATTCCCAAAAGCGAAATTTTCTCCAGAGTTTCGAGTCCCCAACACCCACTTCCAAAACTACAAGTATAAGTCTGCATAAATGAAAGAATATTTTGCACTCATTTTTCAGATATACAACCGCGTCGAGAAACTCTGCACCATTGCCACCGTAATATGCCATTACCAATTGTATATTGGCATCACCGTGTTCAACATTTTTCCCATCTACAAAAACTACAAGAATGGCATGTACAGTTTGCACAGGCCGGTCAATGGGACTTTCGAACATTCGGTGGCACATGATCTACCGTTTGATCACCTCCACGATCCTTTTTTCTACTCAATTATGTTCATAGACAACTGGTACATGTCATATAATACTGTATGCATAGTTTGTTGCGTCGATCTTCTGGTTTGCATTATCGTTCTACATATTTGGGGCCATTTATCGATATTACAGCATGACTTGAACGACTTTCCTCGGCCGGCACACGACATAAGTGATAACTCTTCTGTATTCTCGTTTTCTAACGAAGAGGATCGGAATGTCTTTAATCAGTTGAAATCTTTAATGATACAACACAAAATGATAAAAGAGTAAGTAAGCATTTTTTATGAGTGAAAGATAAATTTATAAGGAAGGTAATGCCGTCCAGGGTGATCATAAACCGGCAACTACACTGTTATTGCCTCACCACATAAAAATAATATAATAATATTATACCTTTACTTTCTCTTTACAATTTAAAATATCATATAAAAAGCTATATAGCTATTAAGGCTTGTAGTACTGTTAGGCGATAGGCTTGCTACCTGTCACTAATATACACTGTTAAATATCTTAGCCTAATTGTGCAAATTGTGGTTACAGAATTATCATCAAGTTTTGAGAGTTGTTGGTAATTCTGTAGCTCTGCCTACCCCACTCTGGGAATGAAGGCGTGAAGGTATGTATATAAAAAGAAAATAATTAATAACTAATTTCAAAGTGTAGAAATAGAGATCTTGTCTGGATATTAGTTAAGAAGTACATAAATACTCGTATTATTCTTTACTTAAAGTATAATTTCTCCCACATGCTCGGAAATGTTAACTTTACTGAAGTTCTGAGGTCCAGGTCCAGGCAAAATTAAAGAAAAAGTTATTATTTATCAACGGGAGCGGCCACGAAAATGTATACAAATTTCATTACGTACCTACCGGGGTTTTACTTTTGGTTTTACTAAATGTTTCCAGGATACAGCGTAGGTCATCAAACTTTCCGGGCTTAACCAGGCTGCGGATGTTAGCATAAAATAATCTAAGTAATTGATTTCTTTGAGGTCGTGATGTTATAATCATTACTAGTTATATTGTATTTAATGTTTGAGTCTTCTTTTTTGATATCGTTATTTAGTTTTTTGATGGCAGCGTTATGATTTTTGGAGTTCCTCTGATATATTTAATCGTCGGGTTCTTTTCTCCCTTCTCCGTGCGTTTTAACAAGTCATCTCTCAGACACTGCATATATTTTTGTTGGGATGGTGTTTGGTCGGGGTAAATTTAAACAGCAGTTGCTGTGGAGTTTGTTTTGTTTTGGAGTATAGTTTTAACAATTGCCTCAGACGCAAACCAAATCTTTAGAGGACGCACTTTTTCAGGCTCATACTTGCCAATCCGCACAATTTTTACTGGATTCGGGCATTCGGGATAAATGGATACAAGTATCTCCATCCATTACTTCAAGTTTTTCTGTTTCTCGTATATCCCGACTTTTGTCTATGCATGGTATCGGGATGCCCGTCATTATTATATGTTTTTTACGCTCATTCCGATCTTGTAATTCCGCGATTAAGTCATTATAGACAGCGGCCATTCTCAGAATAGTGGGTTTTTGCGTGTCCGGCCCGATATTTATCCCTAAACATGGTCAGAAATAACTGCATATATTTTTCTTACATAGATTATGGTTTTATCTATACAGTATAAGAAATATATTTGCCCTGTTATTTAGATATCATATTTAATATAATTTTCAAAACCTCATTCTCCAATTACCGTACCCTGTCCGCACGCTACCTTGGTCTCATGGCCTAATTTTCAAGTAGGAACGGCTTTTACGTGTGCCATTTTAAATCTTGGTAGGCTAATAGTGTCTGTATAACCAGATTTATTTTTAATTCACTAGGACCATTCCTTAAAAATATTTTATTATAAAACTGTCTGTCCGGCCCGAACATATAATTACCATAGCCGTTGCTTTTCGAAGTGCTCATCGCCAAATAACATAATATTTTTTCATTAAAATTGCATGAGTCGCGAGCTGAGGGTTGTGCCTCGGGACTCAAACTATGTGAACGTATCAGATTTGTCGTATTTTCCCACAGTGCAAGTAAGTGTCTAACAAGGAAGGGTACCCAACTGTCCGACTCCGATTTGATTCATTTTGATATATGTTATAGAGTAGTCTAAAATAACGGACACGTATTTTTTTTTAGCTGCCCAAACTCAACTTGTTAGGAGAAAATGGCCTTCAAAGTACTGAAAATTGACCAAACCTTCTAATTTCTGAGAAGAGATTTGTTCAAAAAAATTGATAATTCATTACTGGTTTCGTTATATGTTGGAGAACATGAATAAAAAATGGGGACGTGTTTTGTCATTTCACCACAAACAAATTTTTTATATAAAAAAAACAAATGTCAAAGTTTCATAAATTTCGTCGCTACACTCACTTCCTTATGTTTATTTTTTTGCTTAAAAACTTCTTGGTCCATGATCTCATGGTTTATGCTTCTGAAAATATAAATAAAAAAAACAATTGGCGGTTTTAAACTATTATAAAAAAAAAACTGAACTTTTTTTTTTTTTATTGCCGTTGTCGTATCATCAATTTCAACAAAAACTTGTTAAAAGTAAATAAAAGATAACTTTGAATATTGCGAATGTAAAATAAATTATTTGTTTATCTGTCTAATATCATTGAAAATAGATAAAATCCACTTATAAACGATAACCGCTGTTGATTTCCATCCACAAGTGTGTTCAAGTGCATTTTGGTAATACTTACCTATGTATTGTTGTATATAATATTTTAACATTAGAGAAAATGATTGTGAATCTAATAAACGTTCTAAATTTACTTTTTCAAAACTTTCAACCGATGGGACTGGTAGAAACACCAATTACCAAACAACAAATTTGTTTGTATGAAAAATTACAGCAACTGCTTTTGGAATCTATGTATGAATTTAATACAATCATAACTGAAGAAGTTTTACTCGATTTGGAAAACCTAGACACAGACTTCAACAAATCAAAATATGATAATTAGTTTTGTATTCATACACGAATGCTTATATTACAAACAACTTAATGCAAAATAAAGTAAAACGATATATCAAAATAATTATCTTTCGTTCATTTATTTACGTATAATACACGCCTCCGCATTTTTTCTGAACATATTGAACACAGGTGCAGTTTTAATAATGTCCACACTCGATATAACAATTTTCAATACAGTTTTTGCAATAGACATCGCTTATCAATAACTGTTTGGGGTGCTTGTAACCAAAATCATTATTAAATAATAAAATCGGAAAGCGGAAATCCTGTGCATTTTCGGCACAAAATAATATTTTCTTCAGAAAGCATTAATTCACAATCGGGAATCAGGTCAAAAAATATTTGACATAAAATAGTTCTTGGTAAGTTTAGTAACGATAACTTCTTTTTCACAATATTAACCTGAAATAAAATACAAAAATAAATCAACCCCGCCATAACCAATTTGATTTGAATAACAATAAAGCATAATTATGTATGAGTATACTTACATCATAAAGTGAAAATAATGACTCATCACCATCAGATACAAATATGGGTTTACGTCTGATGTCAAAATGTTCATCACTGTACTATAAACAGTATGGTATAGTGTGTTTGGAGTATTTAATGTCATCTTTTATTTAGGTACTTTAAATAGGTTTTTGTTGGTTGTAGGTTGAAATTGAAGATACGACAACGGCAATGAAAATAATAAAAAGTTCAGAGTTATTTTTTTTATAATAGTTTAAAACCGCCAATTGTTTTTTTGTTTTTTTTCAGAAGCATATACCATGAGATCATGGACCAAAAAGTTTTTAAGCAAAAAAATAACCATAAGGAAGTGAGTGTAGCGACGAAATCTATGAAACTTTGACATGTGTTTTTTTATATAAAAAATGAGTTTGTGGTGAAATGACTAAACACGTCCCCATTATTTATTCATGTTCTCCAACATATAACGAAACCAGTAACGAATTATCATTTTTTTTTGAACAAATCTCTTTTCAGAAATTAGAAGGTTTGGTCAATTTTCAGTACTTTGAAGGCCATTTTCTCATAGGTTGAGTTTGGGCAGCTAAAAAAAAATACGTGTCCGTTATTTTAGACTATTCTATAACATATATCAAAATGAATCAAATCGGAGTCAGACAGTTGGGTACCCTTCCTTGTAAGTACCGTAACTTTGGTTTACAAATTTTCTAATTACCGTGCCCCGTGTTTTAAATTTGGTTTTAAAGGGAAATTCGCTGTCACTTAGTAGAACAAAAGAACTCTAAAGCCTCTGTGTACAACAATTCAGCAGTATTTTTACAACTTCAAGTTTTTGTTATTTTTAGTAAAATGTGAATTATTCTAAGTACCGTAGTGCTAATTACCGTAGATTTACTAATCACCGTAGTATGAAATGTATTGAAAGAGTCTCAATAATACAATCAATGTTGCAAAATATAGTGCAAAAAAAACACGATATGGTATATAAACCATTTTCATTATCAATTTAAATATATTATATTATATTTAATCAATTTATTTGACAATTAAAACAAGAAGAAAACAGGCCCTTTAATTAAGACAAATGTATAAATAATTATTACGTTTGGCCATCAGATTTTTAAAGTAATGTAGTTAATGGCGAGTCACCGTATGCTTTTTCAAATTCTCTCATTATTAGTCCCGTAAACTCCTGATTGGCAAAACCACACGTCAAGAATAATGTAATATTTCTTCCTAACAACACAGGTATACATCCTAGTCTGTCTTGGATGGGTGCAAAAGTTTAAAAAATAACTAAATGATTAGCCTAGTGGGTAGTGACCCTACCTACGAAGCTAGCTAATATTTGTTTGTCCCTTGATATTTATAATTTATTTATTTATTCATTTTATTGGTCTTGAGTCTTGGATGTTTTCTATTTATTTAAGTATTTATTTTTCTATATAAGCATCTTTGTCATTGTGTATTACCATTTTTGCCTAGGTTTAACTAGGTTATGTTCATAAATATTAATAAAAATCGAAAGTAATCATTTAGAAAAAAAAACCTGTTTTTAGTTGTTGATTTATAAATTATTATAATTATAATACTTTCTTAAGTCAAATGTATTTTCTAATTACCATTTCCATCTCAAACAAAAAAATCTAATTACCGTTCATATTAAATATTGGAATCTCTATAACTCGAAAACTTTTTTGTATATTTTGATGCCATTTCGACATATTGTAAATAATCAATATGCTGAAATGGCATCAAAACCTGTTGTTCATATTCTTATGTTATCTAGTCAAATAAACGGATAAACAAATCGGCTTTGATAATTAGGCGGAGAACACCCAATCGTGAGAATGGCCGCCAGATCGGCTTGCAACGTTTTCACTTTGTCTTCAGTTGCATTGCACTGACACTAAGTAGTAGTTAAGCTGGCAATACGCTTCTTGACGTCGTTATTGTCCGCTATCAATTCTTGTGTGGTAGACTTCAGGTCATTTAGCTGGTCCTTGATTGAAGTAATATTTTGACTAATAGTTGCTATATTTTCATTCTGTGCTTTAAATGACTTTTTTATGATGTCTGTTATTTCTCGTTTTAGTTGTTCAAACTGATAAGCAAGGTCATTATCGGGAGTTTTCCTTTTTCGTTGTGAAATATTTTTATGCTCTGGTTGTGAATTATTAGTTCCCTCTTCTGCCATCATATTACTATCGCTCCGCTCGGTCGCTATGGTCTCACTCTTATCGTGCCAGGTGATTTCCACGCACAACACTTGTAATTAACGGGTGAAGCACTTTAAAACTAATAGTATTTAGGTTCAAATTCGAGTGTACCTCATTAAATTATTTTTAAATACAATTTTAGAGACAAACTGGTTACGCGTCAACTCGTTGCGCTAGCCGTACGACGAAAAAAGATTTAAAAGTGTTTCAAATAGTTTGACGTTTTTTTTAAAGATTTTGTGCCAACAACCAACCAAAATAAATTGCCGAAATAACTGATATAATTGAAACTATATTTTATTCCAATTGAATTTATTGCGTTGGAACGTGTGATTTTATTTAATGCTTTATTTCAGTGTCATACTAAACAGAACCTGTTTCTGTTCTTTTTTATCAAGGAAATTTTGGGACTGAGTTTAATATAATGATAAAAAATGTGTTATATTTTCTCGCATTGTTGGAGAAACGCACCATACCGCCGCACCGCCGTCTATGCAGTTTAGTTTACCCCGAGAGAAAAGGACAGAGCTATATAACTACTACACTACTACAGTAAAGTTAAAGTTGTTAAATATAGGTACATTATTTAATCATTTCTAACACCTTTTTTCAGTTTTTTGTCCAAAACTTCCACCGCTTTCAGTACGTCGTTATGCGTTTACTACGGGTTCCATCAACTAGGGGGCTGCTTGTTGCTGTTGGAATGTTCCACTCTGGTAAATGACAATAATACGATCATAAGTGAATAATTATGAATGCTAAAGATAACAAGCCTTGTGAAACTGAACGGCACTAACGCCATCATGTGATCGTTTATTTGGGGGGGGGGGGGACAGAAAAATATCACAAATTATCACGATGGGGGGAGGGGTGTCCGACCACGTGTCATTTTTTACTCAGCAGGAAAGCCAAAAATTAACGAAATTACTCAATAATTTTCTCATATCAAAATAATCCGCTCCGAAGTCTGTCCCATCATCACCATCCAAAACATATGTGAAAACCCGTGGACCGAGGACATGGTGTAGGGTGACGTAATTACCGACTTAATTCATATTAATTAATTAATTCTTAGTTTGAGAACTACACGTGATCTTGAATGGGGGGAGCCAAAGATCACCAAGGATGGTCAAAACTAGGTAAAATATGATCACCTGGTTTCTGGACGAGCCCTAGTAAGGATAAAAAAGAGTGGTTACCCTTGTTAATGCAGAAGTGTGTTTATTGATTCGTCCTTCTCGTAATTTCACGTCACAGTTTATTTTTGCATAGACATACGTAAAATATACATACATACATTAAATCACGCCTGTTTCCCAGAGGCATACATAATATATATCTCCGTGAATTTACACAAATACAGCTTTCTGTTTCGATTTTAGGATCCAGACGCCTTATCCAGGTTTGGTCTACTAACCTATGTTATGTTTCAACAATTAATCCAAATATCGGTGATTTTTGAACTCATCAGTTCAAAAGTAAGTAAAAGTAAAATAAATATCCGTTTGGAAATTAAATCAAACGTTCAGTAACTTCGTCGCTCATCATCATCCCCCCTCCCATCCTTGCTCCAATTATTTGGGATCGGCGCGGCGCGTGTTTTTCCACCTATCATCCCTATCAGCTATCTCAGTATTGACATTGCTTTTCACTCAACCCATCTATCACCTTCCTAGGTTTCCTCCTTCCACCATAGCCCTCCAAATGTATACTTAAAACTCTTCTTGTAACATGCCTTTCATTCCCACTCATGACAGACCCATAACGTGGTCTTTTCATTCTTGTGTTCACTGGCGCCGCTTTCAAATTTCCTCTTACATCCATCATACACTTAACATCAATCTCAATATTGGCGTCTCAACAAAAAAAAAATGCATTGGAAGGTAGACGAGCACACAGGCCACCTGATGGTAAGTGGAAACTGTGACCCATAGACATTCGCATTCACAAGACTGCAAATGCACTGCCAACCCTGTGGACTAAGATGAAATGCCTCTATGCTACCTATAGTCATTTTACCGGCTGTCTTATCCCCAAACCGGAATACAACAGTGCGAACACTGCTGCTTGGCGGTAGGTTAATGGATAATATGGTGGAACCAACCTGGACGGACCCTGCACAAGGTCCTCCCACAAGTAAAATTCATTCCATATTCATTTATTTCCCAACCTTCTCGATCGCAGCCCTGCATTGTGTTCCTTACAACACAGGTATGGAACATAATGACTGATTCAACACTGTTCCCGAACCTGACACCACTTTATCAGTCCTTTCCTTAATTCCTCGGCCCGGTTTCGCCATAGCTTTTCATTGAGGATCACGCTATCAAGCACTATCAGAACCAAACTGGAGAAACCTCTGAAATCACAAAACATATGTTCCGTTTTGGATCTGCTGATGTTTTTGCCATCATCCAGCATCCTCGAGCATTTCTCCAGTCTGTTCTGTACCTATTACATCTTCACCGAGAATTACAATGTCATCATCGGCTTAGGTTTAATACATTTAATGTGCAATTTTCCCCTTCCACTCTTTTCCCCTGCCTCTTTCTGGCAGCCACATAATTAGGAATTCTAGTATAGTCCAGGAAATATGTTTTGCCCGTCTGTTATACATGGTTACTTGTAACTCGACGTATGTCTGGTAGGTGGTGATAGAGGAGCTAAAATGCAATAAATTTAACCCACATATGTATGTATGGTCGGAAATCAATAGTTATTGAGATATTGATTTATTTAACTCATTGCTACTATCTAGTAAAATTATTAATATGAAGCACATAACAATTTCTTAAGACCGTCCCAGAAAACTGAGTTAAGCATTTTTAATTATCAATCAACAAAAGAGTGCAGGTAAAGGGGTAGTTGCATTAAAAATAGTGATTTTTATATGGACCATCATATCTTTTCTGAGAGCTGATGAAACGAAGATGTTTTTCTAGTAATTTGTACGCTTGATGTCATATTATTTTTTTGGACTATAGAGCATAAGTTTTCTAGTAATAAGCACTAATTAAAAAAATAAAAATGTTGCCTGTTATATTTGGGGTTTTTGTACTTTGTATAATTAAATAATAGTTAATAATTTAATTTTAAAAAAATACGGTAAACTACAGTATTTTTTTATTTATTTATTTAATGCAAGATTCTGGAAATTTCTAGGAAATACTTATATAAATCAATATCTCAAGAACTATTGATTTCCGACCATCCATATGTGGGTTAAATTTATTGCATTTTAGCTCCTCTATCGTCAAATATCGCCACCTACCAAATATACGTCGAGTTACTAGTAGCCCTGTATACTTTGCGATCTTTTTTATGCGTTAATACTTACTGGACCTAACCTGAACCTTGATCTTGACCTTTCAACCCTCTGTGTTGTGTGTTTGAAGAACGAGAGCAGTTTTACGATTACCTTTTGTTTGATAGTAACAAAAAGATCTTAGTGAAGATTACAGACGGCCAATTCATATTTTCTGAACTATACACGCATATAGAGCTCAGTTTGGGACTTGGTTTTTCTCCTAATATTTATTTAATGTATTGTATAGTTGGTTTTAAATCTACAGGGTGATACCCTGGTGGACGCAGTGTATGGCCTGCCCTGGGAGTGTATGGGCGCAGGGAACAGGCGGGTGGTGCTACTCTTTCTTCAGAATGTACAAACACCTCTGGCGCTCAAAGCCGCCAACGTGGTGCCAGTTGGAGTCCGAACGATGTCAGCGGTAATTATAAACGTTTCATAGAACGTAACTTGGTAATCTTTATCTAAAGGATGTCACAAAAACCCCGTTCACAGGGTTATTGAACTCCCCAGCAGGAGAACTGCATTCAAGTCAGGTTAACAGAAATGATTTTCTTCATTTAAAACTTCTTTTGAAAACTTAAACTTCCACCCATCCTTAATTTTTCTAAAACCGCCAGATGTTGCTGATCGTGAGGGTTACTTACAATTTTATTAAGCTGAACTTGCTGTCCTACTGACTCAAGCTATATTTATTGATGGAGTTTTCGTATAATTTGTATATTTCATTGCCTAGCGTGGGTGACTAGGACGTGTCATACGTCAGCTCCGCTGTGTTGGATTTTATATGACGTCATATAACTAAACTAACGACTTTAAGTGTCAAAATGTAATGAATGGTGTATGAGCTGCAAGTTACAAGGAACAAAGGATCATACTAACATACAGAGCGATAGCTTCGGGTTGGCACTGCTCTCTTACTCGCTCAATCTCAATATCTATTAAGACTCGGAAGTCTTACTGAATTTACTGTCTACATAATATATCCACTGCTAAAATCCATGTCCACCTTTCCGGCTTCTCCGTAGTTGTATTTACTTTTAAAATTGAATTAAACTGTTGATTTATTTTCAGATCATGCGGGGATCGTGGTCCTATTTCCTCATGCTGAAAACATTGGCTGATTAAATAATTTGGTACTGAATGAAATATGTCATCATTTTAATAATTTATTCAATTTACGAGTATTAGTAATTATTATTGATACATACATACATAAACTCACGCCTTCATTCCCAGTGTGGGGTAGGTAGAGCTAAAGAATTACCAACAAGTCTTAAAACTTCTTGATAATTCTGTAACCACATTTTGCACAAGTAGGCTAAGATGTTTCCTAGTGTATTATTGACAGGTGGCAAGCCCATCGCCTAACAGTACTACAAGCCTTTATTCCCTTAGTCGCCTCTTACGACATCCACGGGAAGACATGGAGTGGCACTATTCTAACCCGGCAACTACACGGCATATTATTGATATTACTATTATTTTCTCTTCGAAGTTTAGGATTAAGGTCCCTTAGATTTTTTTGTGATTTAAAGAATACCTAAAGTATTTAGTATTTAAAACACGCCATTTACAATTTTTTAATATGTTTTCACAAATTATTTTTTTCGATTCTCTTATTATTATAATAATATACGAGTGAACCTGCGGGCTATAGCCCTCACTGATAGCGCCCTTCGCTCCTTCTCCATTATCGTCATCGTCTTTGAGGTACTTAGTAAGCCAGTGCCCAGATATACAGGGTGGAAAAAATCTATGGGCCCTGGAGGGGAACCTGTGAGGGGAACTACCTTAAATCCTTTAGTTAGCTCATTTTACTGAAAGGAATTATTCTTTTATTTTTAAAAAGAAACAAAGCTGCATTTAACGATTTTTTTTATTGTGGCTTGTCTCACCCGGGAATTGTCACTTCACCGGCTGTCTTATCTCCAAACCGGAACACAACAATGCGAACACTGCTGCTTGGCGGTAGGTTAATGGCTGAGATGGTGGTACCAACTAGGGAATGCAATTACCGGCCAAATTTGAAAACCGGTAAATTACCGACTTCGGTCCGGCAAAACCGGTTAACCGGTAAATTACCGGTGTTCAAATAACAGCAATAAAAATGTTTGAAAATCCTATATTTTACTTTAACAAGTCATTTAAAAATAATGACAACTTGAAGTAATAATTTTAAACTTAGATATAAGAAAAAATATCAATGTCTTAAAATTAAAAAAAACATTTTAATGACTAACAGTCATTTATCACCAAGGTAACTCAAAGATTTAATTTGTTTCAAGACTTTCAAGGATGACACAAGTAAAAAATATGATATTTATACTATACTTATACGTAACTTTTAATATATTTATACGTAACTTAATAATAGCTCTCTAGTGTGAATAAAAGTTGCACTTTTAATTGTGTGACTGAGCTAAAGAAACAGTAACCAAATAGTACCTTACCTAATAAGGCACATCTTCGGCTGACCCTGGAATACGTAGCGTTACTTTACTTGCTGACTTCGTAATAGTAATATAATTTTACAAATAATTATCAGTTTTGTTCATAATTTGAAAGCCAATTTCAATCAAATACATTTTTAAGGAGTGGCTGAAAGTAAATTGCACTTAAAATCATATTATTTCACGTTTATTTTTAGTTTTTCACGGTTCGGTAAATTACCGGTAATAGCTATAAATTACCGGTAATTTACCGGATATAAAAAGGGTCGGTTTACCGGTAAACCGGTTGTTGTTTGCATTCCCTAGTACCAACCCGGACGGACCCTGCACAAGGTCCTCCCACAAGTTACATTTAAATTTAAATTGGTATACCTACCCTGTTTAAGGGGACACCATATCGCTAAGGCGGAGGCACTCTAGTAAAAATAATTTTCAGTACTGTATCATAAAAAAAAACGAAGAGTTTTGTGCAACTCTCCAGCATGAGATGAATTCAATGACATATCATTTATCAAAATCGTTAATATACGAGAATGAGTTTGTATGTCATCGTTTTCGAAATAAACATACAACAGTGTAATAAATTGGCATAAAAGAAAACTAAAATTAAAAATTTACACAATGCGACAGTCATTCATATGTAAACATAATCATGTGGTTGCCTGCTTAGAATAGTGCCACTCCATGTCTTCCCGTGGAAGTCGCAAGAGGCGACTAAGGGAATAAAGGCTTGTAGTACCGTTAGGCGATGGGCTTGATACCTGTCACTAATATACACTGTTAGCACGTTGACTGCGGCAATGAAATTAGCGGACTTACCGCGGGTGCGTTACGGGAAATATTTGGTCGTATCGAAGTTTACCGTGGTGCGTTACGGCCAGTATTTTCCCGTTCATAGTGTGTACTTTGAATGGCTGTAACTTTATCAAAAATAACACTACAAAGCTAATTTTTAGATATGTGTTACATTATATAGTCTTTTTTAACAAGCTGAAATAGTACTCGACTAAAGGTTTTAGTTTAGAAGATATAACCTTTTTACGAAAACTTCAATTTAAGGGAAATTATTTCCCGTACCGCACCAAAAAGGAATTAAGTTAAGGATGTGACAGTGTTGTATTAAAATAAACGTCGATAATCAACATAATATTTATCATAACCTTGCTAGTTTTATTTTTTTTCCTGCTTTTAAATATTCTGTCGTTGTGTTTTTGACACTACACATTTTTATTCACATTGCACCTTGTTTTTTTATTAGTTATTATAAAATTTCGGTCATCTTTAATTCGAGAAGGACCTGGATTATTGTCATTCGGTCTCATTTGATTTACACTTTCCACTTTCACCACATTTTTATCGTTTTTGTTGGTAGGGCTCGTTTTTATTTTTCTTCTTGTTCGCTTCACCTCGGTGCGGTACGGGGTCACAACTACGGGAAAATACTTCCCGTATCGCACTAGAGAGCAAAACTGACACGGTGGTGCGTTACGGGAACTATTTTCCCGTACGATGTTTTATTACCATTAATTCAAAATAGATCTGGTATTCACAAATCTATAGTTGACTCTTTCATACCTTCATGGGAACCTTGTTAACTCCTTCCCGCACCGAGGGAGAGAACACTATTTTTGACCGCCGCACCCAGCGAAAGTCGAATACGGGAAAATAGTAGCCGTACCGCACACAACGTGTTAAACATCTTGGCCTATTTGTGCAAATTGTGGTTACAGAGTTATCAATTATCATTGGAGTTGTTAGTAATTCTGTAGGTCTGCCTACCCCACTCTGGGAATGACGGCGTGAAGGTATGTATGTATGTAATCATCGTAGAGTCATGTGGGGCAAGTGTGCGCACTTTTTTTCAAACTAGTATCAAAATCAAATAATAAGCATGAAAGAAAAATTAAAATATGTATCCAGCACAGCATTAACTTAGGTAATGATTTAATCAAAAAATTATCAATAAAACTTTGCCACTTCGAAGAAAAATCACCTTAATTCAACCAGCTCAAAATGCGGGTAAGTGTGCGCAGTTAAGAGAATTTTGTGTTTTTTTTTTAATATTCTTAGCAGACTGATTTTGATCAAACTTACCTCATTTTATTGAGACATAACATAGCTTCAAATGTTATGCAAAATAAAAGGCTTAAATACATTTTTAATAGATATAAAGTTCATTTAACCGTGTCAATTTTCGCCATGACAGAAAATTTTACCTTTACAGCTTCGAATTCTGAATATTTTCTTTTTCAAGTGAACTAATGATACCATCTGGGTTTTTCTCGCATAAACTAATTCTCTACCAACATAACTTTAATTTGTCGACACATATCACCAACTTCTCCCTCCCCATTCCTAAATAAAGGGGTTGCGCACACTTACCCGCTGCGCACAGTTACCCCACATGACTATACAATTGTACATAGACCATTAATATCATGATTTGTTGACTCAACACTTATATTTTCTCATGCTAAAGAACTTACAACAGGTTTGTGTTGATTCTTGTTTATTTATTTTCATTGTCATCTCAAGTCAAAGCAGAGGTCGGGTGACGTGACGTCACACAGTAGTTTTTTAAAATTTAATTTTCAGTACTTTATCGTTAAAAAACGAAGAGATGTACAACTCTCCGTACGAGGCGAATCCAATGACATATCATTTATCAAAATCTGACGATAACTGTAGATATGATGTCATGTACAAAAATCGGCCTCGCGTAATATACCTATATACATATACAAGGTGTCGGGTTTCTTGTGGTCCAAATGAAAAAATAAAAAGGTCATCTTAAGGGCTACCTAAAACACCCCCATGTATGTTCAGCGATTTTAAGTAATTTCAGAGATATTGAACATTTTAATCGGAATTTGTAATTTTTCCTTGTTTCCGTCGTACGAAAAACCCTTAAGCTCTTGTATTATTTCAATGTTTTTTCGGTATTTTCTTTCATTGTTAGAATCATTATGAAGTTAAGATGTTTTGAAAGCTACATCCCAGTTTTTTTTTCCTGTCAACTTTTCGTGTAATCACACTAAGTTGGTTTTTCCATTCTAGATGAAAAAAAAAACATGGGGTTCACTTAGTATGAAAAAACCAACTTTCATAATGATTCTATCAGGCACCTAGATGGACATAAGCCTACTAACTTGCAAAGTCTGTATAAATCATAATCCAAAGAGGGTTATCGTATATATTTGCTTTTGTTTTTTCAGATTTTGAGAAGAACATGGTCCTATTTCCTCATGCTCAGAACATTGCAAGAATAAAATTATTATTAGTAGCTAAATCAAACAGCCTGAATTTATTATATTTTATGCACTTTAAAAATAGTAGGTACTTTGAAACTATTCTTCGTTTATTTGAAATGTAATATTCTAATATTTTTATGAATTTACTAAAACCTTAATATGTTTACTTATTCATCAAATCTTAGCACAAGTTTTTAATTCAGCTTATTAATACGTATTATTTAAGACTTTAAGAAGAAGATGTAATGTTTCAACTCGATATCTCGCACATTTTCCTTTGATTCATTCAATAAACTTTAAATTGAAACGAGGTTTTTTTACGTAATATTAAATCAATAAATTATAACATGACATAGTTATTGTCATAGCCTCATAGCTCTTTTTTTATAAACTATACTAGACTATACTCTGCCAGCTTTTCTATAGGAACATAAGAACAAAGAGGTCAAACGTAAAGAAATAAAATCATAATAAGGACCGTATCGAAAAGAAAGTAGACAACTTTAAGGTCGTATAAATACTTATACTCAACTCCGATTTACGAAAAGTTTTTACTAGATTGTAAACCTTATTCTTGGGTACGATATGTCAAAAGCAATACGTCTTTTCTTACCAAATTGTCAAAATGGGACGGATTCAGTCAGAAACTAGAAAAAAAAAAATTGGACGACTGGTGCAAAATTCAGTGTATAGCAATAAGAAAACTTGCTAAAAAGTATGTTGTCAGGCCTGCAGGAATACACAAGTTGATAACTAAGTTCGGCAACACCTTAACTTTGGAAGACCTGCCTAAGAGCGGCAGAAAACGAGGACCCTGTGACCCTGCATTGCAAAAAAGAGTTGTACGCATTTTTTTTACAAAATCCACCTGTTTCTGTCCGAGATGCTGATAAAAAAACTAAAACTTCTCCATCAATGGTTCGGCGAATTGAAAAAAGATGTAACCTAAAGACTTATAAAAAACAGAAACAACCTAAAAGAGACGAAAAGCAAGTGGCAACCGTTAGACAACGAACAAGAAAACTATATGATCGTGTATTAACCAAGAAAACGCATTTTATTGATTACGAAACATACTGCAAATTAGATTTTTAAAACATTGCCCGACCTTAGTTTTGTACCCGCTGGTAAGAAGGTTTCTCAAAAAGATAAAGCCTTCAGTGTTGAGAAATTCGGTAAAAAGATACTAATTTGGCACGCAATTTGTCAATGTGGCATGCGTTCGAAATCCTTTTTCACCACAGGTAACTTAAACGCTGAAGTATATCGTGAGGAGTGCTTGAAAAAAAGACTACTGCCTGTCATTAAAATACACAAGAAGCCTATTTTATTTTGGCCAGACTTGGCATCATGCCATTACTCAAAAGCTACACTGGAATGGTATAAGGCCCACAAGGTTGATATAGTCGAAAGAGACATGAACCCCCCCAACTTCCCTGAAGTCCGCCCTATCGAAAGTTACTGCGCTATTATGAAGCGGCAGCTCCAAAAGAATGTCAAAGCTGCAACATCAGTCGAGGACTTTAAAAAAAAGTGGAACAGAGTGTCAGGAAAAATAGCAAATACTGTCGTCCAAAACTTAATGAAGGATATCAAAAAGAAAGCAAGACTGCAGGCTAAATAGGAGGTCTACGACAGTTTTCTTAAAATTAGTTCTTGAAAAGGTGTTATATTTTAGTTAATTTTATGTTTTATATCCAAATATCACATAGAATAAAAATTATGTCATTTTTAACTTGTCTACTTTCTTTTCGATACGGTCGTTATTCACAATTAAATACTTAAAATCTAGCGCAAACAATAAATGAAAAATAAAAATATAATTAAAGCTTTAGGTCAGTGTTTTCTTTAACCCAGTACATTGGGTTAGCCAACCTAAGGATCTCAAGTATGCGCCTAAACGTTTCATCAGATGTTTCGTCTTTGAGCGTGGTGGGGAGGTGCCCATTTTTTTTTATGGCATCGTATAGCAAACGAGCGCACAGAATAAGAGTATGTAGGGCCAATGACACGTGGTTTCTTTCTTGCAAGCGCTATGCGACGAGGAACTGTGCACAGGCGGCCCGTGCGCCTTGTTTCTTTGCCGGGAATATAATACCGTGATCATAGGTTCATATTTTGCCTTACGTACATTGGTGACCTCATACAAATATCTCGAGTCATGCGTCATGATTAGACCTAGAGATTTTCCTAGCACGAACGACGTGTTGTTAGGGCTTGACACAAAAAAAACATCGACAATCCTGTTATCGATAACCACCTCTTCAACTTCATAGAGGAAATAATTGTACATCATTACGAGTATGATAGTTATTAAGAAATAATTCACAATGTCCTAAAACTCATTGACGTACCTAACCGGAAAAAAAATACAATCATAATGTCTTATGATATGATTCATAAAACAATGTGGTGCGTTTTAAAAGTTAAAATAAGAATGACAAGTTAATATCAAAACTATAAATTTATTACTAATTAATATTTAACATTAATCAGTGAAAATCGCTCTATGATATTGAAGTGGTAATTATCGATAACAGGATTGTCGATGTTTTTATTGTGTCAAGCACTAACAACACGTCGTTTGTGCTAGGAAAATATTTAGGTCTAGTGATGATGCATCGCCATCACTGGTTGAAGTATTTCTGCCCTCCTAAGCAAATACACAGTATCCCTAAATCAATAACCAAAGCAGTTTTAGTTCTCTTCTCTTAGTAATAAGGTTGATATTGCTCCAGGATTTTTATCTGACATACGGCGTATTAGCTTAGGAGGGTGAATTTCGTCGATGCGTATCAAAATCCACACCACCACAGAACTATATCGAGATAGAGGAAAGAGTGTCAATTTATATGAGAACCGAGCGTGTAACATTTTGCGTAGGCACTTTGACGTCACGCGAGTCTTTTAGTTATGTGCACAACATAAAAAAAATCTTTTCTAATCTGTGGTGTCATCGATCGCAACGGAAAAGCGTCAGCGAGCCGACAGACTTCGACGGGAGAGGACGCGCGCGCTGGTCTCATGACGCGCGCGCGATCTTTCGGAAAACGGAAACAACATTGCAAACTATACTTAATTATTATCCTTTCGGCAATAATATTTCATTTTGACTATTTTATCTCACGGCTACATAATAGTAAAAAAAAACATTATTGGGACAAGTTTTTGTTGGCTACTGTACTTTTTTTTGCAAAATCATTATCATCTTATCGAGACTTGCTTGCCAAGCAGCTTTGGAATTAAATAATTGAATGAGTATGAGTATGAATATGAATAAGAGTTCTTCATTGCCTTTCAAAAAGGATCAGCTGACAAAAAAGTAGGTATGGTTATGGTAGAACTGAGACCCTTTACAAAAACGACCAGCTGTCATATAAATAGGTTAGGTTAGGTTAGGTTAGGTTAGATAATAAAAGAGGCTTGTAACTGTACATTCAGAGGAAACATAGCGGGATACATAATTATTGCATTTTAAACGAGTCGATCACAATATAAGGTTTAATTGACCCTAGAAATGTCATGAAGCAAGGGTAATTAATAATGGCATACGAAAATTTACTTCATTTTGTAAGATTAACGTGGATCCATCTCTTTGTAGTTGACTGTACCCAAAAATTTTGGAAGCATCGGAAAACTAATTCTTCGCGTATAAAGTCGCGTGCATCTTCTAGTCGCACATATTTCATCAACGACATCATTTGAACCCTGATAGCTGATATAGGGAAGTATCACTCTTCTATCAAAATGTTAGAGGCCTGCGAAGTAAAACAGCTACTTTCTATAAAAGTGTTCTTCAGCGTTCCTGTGATATTATTGCCTTGACTGAGACGTTCTTAACAAGTTCCGTGCTAGATGCTGAATTATTCCTGCCTGGCTACAAAGTGTTCCGCAAGGATAGAGCTAGTGACGTTGGCTGGGGTGGGGGTGCTCATGGCAGTCAGGGACCGGTATGATGCGCAATTAATAACAGGCGTCGACGGTTGGGCTTCGTATATGGAATTATTATTTATTGCAATAAGCTTGAAGGGTTTTAAGTGTAAGTAAATTATTGTATGTGTTGTATATCTTCCTCCTAACTATAATGACGACCAATATCTCAGTGTACTAATATGTATTGAAAACGTCATATGTAGTAATCCAAACTCAGAGTTGGTAATTGTTGGAGATTTTAATCTTAACTCTTGTAGCACGTTCATTAAAAATCTATTTGACTGCTTTTTAAATTTTTGTGATTTAAAACAATATAATAATGTGTGTAATGCCCGCGGAGGCGTACTGGATCTGGTGCTTACAGGACTCAATAATGGTATGGTGAGCGTTGCAGGTGATGTCGAACCTCTGGTGCCTATAGACACATATCACCCCCCCCCCCCCTAGAAGTAACTATTATTGTCCCGGGCGTCTGCGATCCGTGCAAACAAAATTTGGAAAACTCCGAGTTTACTAAAGCTACTCCGTCCTGGAACTTCCGGAAAGCTGACCTTTATAAACTTTACGAGTCAATAGCTGAAATTACTTGGGAGGATATTTTTGGCGTCGCTGATGTTGATCTGGCTGTAGGATTGTTATATCAGAAATTAACCGAGGTTATCAATCGTGTAGTTCCCCTGAGAAAGTGCCCCTACGGCAAACGATATGCATATCCATCATGGTATTCGTCTGAACTAATTTACTATATAAAATTAAAATACTTTAACATAAAAAAAACACAAATCTCACGGCCTAGCCTTTAATCGTGAATTATACAAATATTACAGGACTGATGTTAAAGGCTTGGTGGACCGAGACTATAGTCAATATCTAGCCACTCTTGAACGAGGCATTTGTAAAGATCCTGGTACATTTTGGAAATTTGTTAAAAGCAAAAAGCAACATTTGAATCAACAAATGGAGTACATGTACCGCGACAAAGTTGTTGCGGGTCGAGAGGCTGTCGATGCTTTTGCTGAATTTTTTGCTTCAGTTTTTCATGCTGGAGTCCCGAGACTCGACCCGGAAGAAGCTGCACGCCTTACCAACAATCACATTGGGTCAAAAACAATTGAAATTACCCATGTGACTGCCGCGGAGTTACGGTCGGCCATTAGGCGACTAAAAGCTTCATTCTCAGCTGGCCCAGATGGTATTCCCGCTTTTATGATAAAAGGCTGTATATCGGCACTAGAACAACCTCTGCTTTACATATTTAACTTGTGCTTGAAAATTGGAATTTATCCTTCAATTTGGAAGGTGTCGAGGGTCACACCCATACCTAAAGTTAAAAACTCAAATGATATATTTTTACATAGGCCAATAGCTATTCTCTCCGCGTTTGGTAAAATCTTTGAGAGTGTAATAAATGGTTGTCTCATTAAACAAATTAATAATAGGTTAAATGATGCCCAGCATGGGTTTCGCTGTGCGCGTTCAACCACCACGAATCATGTTTGTTTTTTTGACTACGTTTTGAAACGCATGGATACGCATCGCCAAGTAGATGCTGTATACTTTGATTTTAAAAAGGCGTTTGACCTAGTAGACAATGACGTCCTGCTTATTAAGCTCTTGGCCTTTGGTTTTTCTCCAAAACTGCTGGTTTTCTTTGCGGATTATCTTAGAGACCGTAGGCAGTACGTGCAAGTGTCTGTTTTTAGGTCAAAGGAATATTTCACGCGTTCCGGCGTGAGTCAGGGGAGTAACCTGGGACCTACGCAATTTTTAATAATGATCAACGATTTAATGCATTGTATCGATGGGGCCCTTCCTTTGATGTTTGCTGATGACTTATAAATTATGCAGCCTATAAACAAAAGCTCTGATTGCGTGGTGCTTCAACATGCGGTCGACTCAGTAGTGCAGTGGAGTGCTACCAACAAATTGCAGCTCAACGAACTTAAATGCAGGACCATTACGTTTACCCGATCTAATAATCCAGTCAATGGGAACTACCACCTCTCCGACACACAGCTTGAACGTGTTAACACAATCCAGGATTTAGGTCTTACGTTGGACACTAGATTGGGCATGCGCGATCACATATTTAATATTTGCAAAAGCGCTAATAGGGTACTGGGCCTTATAATTAGGACAGCGTCCCAGTTCCGTGACGATAGAGTTGCCATATTGTTATACAATACCTACGTTCGGAGTAAGCTCGAGTACAATGCAGTAGCATGGGATCCACGGGAGGAGAAATATAGCCTAATGATCGAGCGTGTCCAACGCAAATTTGCGAGATACCTATATAAAAGGCGTTATCGTTGTTACCCGTTCCTCTACCCATCTTTATTTGTTAGTGGTATGGTCGGGTTAGAATCTCTTAACTTAAGGCGGAAGTTTATAACGCTTGTCCACTACTGTTTATTATTGCGCCATAAGGTGGATAATCCTTCCGTTTTGGAAAAGTTTTGTTTGTTTGTGCCGGATCGTTATTTATGCGCCGCGGACCGCAGCGGACGGCGCGCACGCAACTTGTTTGCTTTGTCAGATAGGATGCGCCCCCGGCACGCCTGCCACGCTCCTACCACCAGAGCCATCGCGCTACTTAACGAGTTCCTTGCTCAGATGCGGGAGGCCGCCGTGTTTGCGGACAAGTGGCCTGTCCTTATAGTGGCCTTAAGCCGCTTCCTAAATTTAAATAAGCTACAGGGTTATGTCTAGCTGTGATGTTCCCTGATTGATTTATGAATATTGAACCCCTTTTATGTTTTTAAGTAAGATGTGTAAATGTTATTTCTAGTTCTTGTCTTAAATTTTTAGCTTTTAAGTTATCTTGCTGGGCGCTTTGGCTGACGCTGTAAGTCCACAAGACATTGTTTAAATAAATAAATAAATATACATGGGTCCAGCAAAAACATGCCAGTAGAAGTACATTGACTATTTGGTTTTCACGTATGAGGCGAGAGCGACGCAATGTGCAGTCGAGTTCATGAATATGTGTTCACTTTAGTACCTTGTCTATTTAATGTCATGTTTAAACTACTATATAGGGTGGAAAGTTAAGATATAGATACCTTGCTGCCACGCGAAAATGCTCTTTGGAGGCTTTACTAACTTCTTAAGTGATGACAACCGACATTTACAGATTTTTTATAAAATGTACAGTCAGCGAGAAAATCCTCAGTGTTGTTTTTTTTTAAATGCTAATTGGAGGTTTAAAATACTCTCTTTCTAGAACACCCACAAATCAAAGAAATCTTTTTCTTTACATTTTGTAGGGTACCTAATTACAAAGAAAAATATTTTCACCTTAATGATTATTCAATTGTGTAGAAAACTAAAATTATGACTAAAAAACGAGTCTGCGCGGAAAGAGAACTTCAAATACGAACATTCTGCTACATTCCTTGATAGAAATGGGACCCATTGGCATTAAAATAAAAACTCAAATCTGTCGATTTTCTCGCTGACTGTACATTTTATCAAAAATCTGTGAATGTCGATTGTCATCACTTAAAACATTAGTAAAGGTCTCCTAAGAGCATTTTCGCGTGGCAGCAAGGGATCTAGTAGCTGCCCTTACTGCCCCACCTTAACTTTCCACCCTGTATATGAATTGTCACAACGATTAAAGTGGCAAGGCATAAAAGTCTACACTTATTTTTATGAAGTTAGCTGGGGGGTTACCATGACATACTAAAGCAGTTCAGTTTAGGTTGAGAGAAAGGGACCGAGCTATAGCAGTTGTATAGCTCTATCACTTTCTCTCAGCCTAAACTGAACTGATTTAGTATGTCATGGTAACCCCCCTGTACCTACTTATACTGGCATGCTTTTGCTGGACCAATGTAAATCAGACATGAGAAACTCATCGTTTCCCACATCGACAATTAAGTGGCCACACTATTTCATATGAGATAATTGAGTGGCCTATGTGAAGACGCCATAATAACGATAATACAGCGATAATGTGGCGATAATCATAAGTTATATCGCAAATTGCCGCGTTTATGTGCGTGGAACGTAACAGCTAATAAGGCTTGCTCATACATTTTGTAACTAACGAAGCGGTGTGAATTTTGATACGCATTCGACGAAATCTGCCCTCCTAAGCTAATACGCAGTATGTCAGATAAAATTCTTGTAGCAAAATCAACCTTATTACTAAGAGAAGAGAACTAAAACGGTTTTGATTATTGATTTTGGGATATTGCTCAGGAGGGCAGAAATACTTCAACCAGTGATCGCGATGCATCATGACGCATGGACTCGAGATATTTGTATGAGGTCACCAATGTACGTAAGTCAAAATATGAACCTATGATCACGGTATTATATTCCCGGCAAAGAAACAAGGCGCACGGGCCGCCTGTGCACAGTTCCTCGTCGCATAGCGCTTGCAAGAAAGAAACCACGTGTCATTGGCCCTACATACTCGTATTCTGTGAGCTCGTTTGCTTTCCGATGCCATAAAAAAAAATGGGCACCTCCCCACCACACTCATAGACAAAACATCTGATGAAACGTTTAGGCGCATACTTGAGATCCTTATGTTGGCTAACCCAATGTACTCTGTTAAAGAAAACACTGACCTAAAGCTTTAATTTTATTTTTTATTTGTTTGCGCTAGTTTTTAAGTATTGTGATTATTGTGATTTTATTTCTCTACTTTTGATATCTTTGCTCTTATGTTTCTATAGAAAAGCTGACAGAGTATATAGTCTGTAAAAAAGAGCTATGACAATAACTATGTCATGTTATAATTTATTGATTTAATATTACGTAAAAAAAAAACATTTTTAAATTTAAAGTTTATTGAAGTAATCAAAGGAAAATGTGCGAGATATTGAATTGAAACATTACATCTTTTTCTTAAAGTCTTAAATAATATGTATTAATAAGCTGAATTGTCAAACTTGTGCTAAGATTTGATGAATAAGTAAACATATTAATCTTTTAGTGAATTCATAAAAATATTAGAATATTACATTTCAAATAAACAAAGAATAGTTGCAAATTACGAATAATGTTTTATTAAAGTGCATAAAATATAATAAATTCAGGCTGTTTAATTTAGCTACAAATGATTTATTCTTGCAATGTTCGCAGCATGAGGAAATAGGACCATGACCTTCTCAAAATCTGAAAAAACAAAAGCAAGTGTTATACGATAACCCTCCTTGTGTTATGGTTTAAACAGTATTTTTATGTTAGTAGGTTTATGTCCATCTAAGGGCGCCTTTCCACCCAACATGTGCTATGCAGCTGTGCTGCGAAGATGTGAAAGCTACGCGTCTCCACCAGTGCTATGCTATGTCATCATCATCATCATGTCAGCCGAAAAACGTCCACTGCTGGACATAGGCCTTCCCCAAGGCTCTCCACTCAGACCGGTCTTGTACTTTTTGCATCCACCGCTTTCCCGCGATCCTTACAAGATCGTCACTCCATCTTGTTGGAGGCCTACCCACAGCTCGTGTCCCGGTCCGCGGACGTCACTCAAGAACCTTCTGCCCCATCGGCCATCAGTCAATATTCAGTGGACCAATGAATATGTTTTTTTTAATTGATTTTTATGGCATAGGAAGGCAAACGAGCCCACAGGCCACCAGATGGTAAGTGGAAACTGTGACTCATAGACATTCGCATTCACAAGACTGCAAATGCACTGCTAACCCTGAGGATTAAGATGAAATGCCTCTATGCTAGTCATTTCACCGGCTGTCTTATCCCCAAACCGGAACACAACAATGCGAACACTACTGCTTGGCGGTAGGTTAATGGATAAGATGGTGGTACCAACCCGGACGGGCCCTGCACAAGGTCAAGTATTGTATTGATGGATATCAACACATCTATAGCAACGTAGCGTAGTACAGCTCTGGTGGAAAAGCACCCTTATCCGCTTATACATTATGATCCATTGACAAATGAGGTCGTTGGCTTCGTCTTAGTAATACAAGTGTCATCAAAGAAGAAGAAAAAGAAAGACATTTATTCACTGACCATTGAACAGAAATATTCAAAAAAAGATAACAATAAACATAACAGGAATAGCACAGAAGGAGAGTCATATTAAATCCAACATGGCAAATATGACGTATTTCGTGTCAATCTGCTATGTCTGTCTAATATGCTAGACAAAAAAAACAATCCAACTGTCTCGAGTTTCTTACAAATTAAAGTTTTTTTAGCACAGTTTCCAAAAATGTAAAGACATACTTAAAAGGTTTATTAGCTCCAAACTTGAATCGTTTTTTGTGGTCGGGTTTCAGTGTGCTCAAAATTTGGACTAAGTATATTGTATTTTTTAACCTTATTTTTTGGACTAGATATAATAAGAAGACTAGAATCTAGTACTTTTTTCACCTTCTACACACATGACGGCTTAAATACTTAATTTTTCACTGGGGAAATGCGTTTACGCATACCACCCAGGTCCAGGGGGACCTGGGATGGTTATGTGGGACTCACCAACCGAGAACGGCCGGAATACCCACTAAAAACCCAGCGGTAAACCATCTGCGTCCTTCAGGGAGGTGCCACGCGATCACGAACCAGCGCATTCGGCTGTGGCACCTCGACGCCAATGACTCCGGGAGGGTGGCTTGGTTTACTAAGCCACCCTCAGACTTCCGATGCGCCCCGGTGGACTAAGGGGTCCGCTGACCCCTTCGGCCGGCGCACTGTTACGGTGGGGGAAGGAGGTGCGCATAGCGTCGCCTTGCCCTTCCCCTCCGTCGTCTGCGGAGCGGGTCAGCGAGAGCGCTGGTCTCTCTAGCCCGCTCCGCTTCCTCCTTCTGCGAGATGACTGCTTCGCAGAAGGAGGTTACCGCCCTCCATCCCCTTCGGCTGCCGAGCATGATGTTGACTAGGCTCGGCAGCGAGAGGTCCCCGCCCACGGTGTTAGTGAGCAGGAACCTCTGAGGCTCCCATGCGGAGCACTCCACTAGCGCAGTAGGTACCTTACAAATACTTCAAAATTATCATTGAGTTATCTAGTTATATTGTTTAAGGAAACAAAATTAACAAAGCTGTTCAAAATTCCATGTAAAATAATATGTAAAAATAACATTTGTAGGGACATTTTTTTTATTGGACGGCTTTTATGACACCTTTTAAGTAAAGATTCATCATCATCATGTCAGCCGAAAGACGTCCACTGCTGGACATAGGCCTCCCCCAAGGCTCTCCACTCAGACCGGTCTTGTGCTTTTCGCATCCACCGCGTTCCCGCGATCCTTACAAGGTCGTCACTCCATCTTGTTGAAGGCCTACCTACAGCTCGTCTCCCGGTCCGCGGACGCCACTCAAGAACCTTCTGACCCTGCGTGCGATTAAAGAAGAAGAAAGCGTGAAGTAAAGATTACTTAGGTACTATTCAATTATATTTTTTTATTACAGCTGACTTCGTTTGAACTCCGACTGGTACCACTTCGGCGGCTTTTAGCGCCAGAGGGGTTTGTACATTCTGGAGGAACAGCATCACCGCCCGCCTGTTCCCCGTTCCCATACTCTCCCAGGGCAGCCCATACACTGCTTCATTTAAAGTATCACCCTGTAGGTTTAAATACAATAAAAAATGTTAGGAAACAAAAACCACCTAGTCCCAAAATAACCTGCCTAGTAAGGCCCTGTGTGCAATAGGACGTACATAATCAAGGAAATTTACTTTGAACTCTGTTGCAATAAGGATAAGGTTTATTTTCCTATGTTCATTAACTGAAAACTGCAATTTCGAACAATCGCAATTGAACTTTATTCCCTTGATTGTAGATTCAAAGTCCTAGTTACAAAAAACTCCCGTTTTTCAGTATGGTGGGCCTTACGAGGCTAAGCTTGTACTATAGGATCCTAGTGAAAAAAGGGTTTAAGTCTTCTGAACATTAAGTGAAAAGGGGTTTAAGTCTAGTATTCTCCGGTCATGTATATACACTTTTTATTACGAGTTAAGTTCGACTTGTACCCTTTTTCACTAAGACCCCAGAATTAAAATAGTACATTATTGCCTAGGCAGTGAAGCAGGCAATTGCATGCAATTGCCGTTCCTGCCGAGGCATATATAGTGCTTTTCTCAAAAATCGCAACATACAAATCGCATATAAACAGAAACTTCACGTGAAATAACATCACTCTTTACCGCCTTTATGTTTATGACAAGGAGAAACGCAAGCTTTTTTAGAAAAAAAAGCTCAAGCTATTACAGACACAGATAAAAAAGTTACGTTTCGAATAAAATATGGATGTATAAGACTTGTGCCCTCATTTTATTATGGCCATTTTCACTTTTTAAAAGTTACAAACTAGATAACAATTAAATTTGTATGCAAAGTTGCGGGCTTGTGTAGCGAGCACGCAATGTTTTTTTTTTTTAATTTGGGAACTGTCTGTAAACTATGTAGGTACTTCGCGTCTCAGTATGTAGTTAGTAATGTCAACTTTTCCGGTAATGTTTGAGAAAATTATATTTAACTCAAGACATCATATAATTACGTAGAAAAATATCCAATAGCAATACTACAAATATTGCCATTCACTGGTAAAACACGCCTCAAAGCATGATAGTTGCCATTTCTACCGTCTTTGTGTTGTGGAATAAACTTAAATAAAACAAAATATCTACGTCGGCGTTACTAAACTTCGATAATCTTTCTAAATATTCAATAATATTTAAACTTACTTTTGTACCGATGAGTTCAAAAATCACAGATATTTGTATCAATTGTTGAAACAATACAAACGCCATGCCAGCGGACCAAATCTTACTAGAGCCTTGGGATCCTGAAATAACAAAAAAAAAACATTTGTATGCTCCCTGCTTTCGACTGTACGTGTATGTAAGATTAATGAAAATAAGAAAAAAAAAACTGCTATCCAATGGAACCCTGATTCACCATAGAACGGTGTCACAGTGACCTTATAAAACAATTTTGATACTTGCTGTTAACGGCAATTTACCATGTTTTCATTTATATTTTATAATCATCGTGTAATGTATATCAATAATGTGTGGTTTACTGTCGCCGTCCATCCATGATGATGATGATGATGATAATAATTAATGGCTACCTACCTACTATTTTTGTTTCTTTTAAATATGTTTTTTTTTGTTTATTTGGGCACAAACGGTACAAGTAAGAAAAAAAAATATTTCAGAAAAACTTACATAATACATTGACCAGTGAAGTTGCCACAAATAACTAATACAGTACAGAGTAACACGTCAAAAAATGTGTGCTTACATAATATTAAATTAAATTACAGAGTACACTTAATGTTTAGACAACGCAATTTTAAATCTAAGAAGGGAAAGACTAAATATATCTAAGTGAGAAAATGTGCTATTATAGTTTTTGAAAGTTCTACATATAAAAGAATTTGATGCATATTTGTTACGAGTAAGGGGAACATGAAATACATTGTTATTACTTCGTGCATTAATACGAGGAGTCCTAAGGCCAATTTTGCCAAAAAAAAAAAAAAAATTCTAAAGAGCAAGCAGAGTTTTCTTTTTATGTTTATTATTTTTTAGTTTGTGTGGAAAAGGAACGGACTGAAAACCAGCGCTGCGCAGACGCGGCTGCGCCCGCTCCTTCTGCCACTCGGCCGAGATCATTTAAGAATACAAATAAGTCTAAATTATAAATACTGCCTGTCTGTAAATTTTCTTGGTTTCTTATGATGAAATCCTTTTATCCCTCAGCAGGGACATAGGACTCGTCGAAGGGAATTCCATTTTGCTCGATGCTGAGCAACTGTTTTCAGTTCACTCCCACTGTCCAACGGAAATGGCCTCTTTTTCAACTGAACGCCTCCAGGTGTTCCAGGGGCTGTACTGAATTTCCATAGAAAGTGGCTCGATTTCTTTGCTCCCAAGTGTATAAAGTTTTAGTTTTAGGTGACCGTTTAGGATATTATTATTAAACTATACAAAAGCGTCATTTTCGATTGAGTTACGTTTCCGCACCCCATACAGCCAAAACCACGAATGAAAAAGAAAGTAAACTTGATTGATTCTTCATATACTTACAGGCGGTTAAATTATTTGTGATTACCTACTAAAAATTATCTAAGACAGCACCAATTACTATTTATTAGTTATTACCAATTATTATTTGTATGTCTTTACCATTCACGGGACTATGGGAGTCCCGGACCTTTGGAATGCGTACATGGAGCCGAAGCCAACACGCAGAGGCCCTTTAGACAAGTTTAATTTAGTAAAGTGATGGGACACCAACCGGCGATTGTCCCTAAGTTCAAACTATAGAAGTATGCTACCACGGACAACCAATGGTTAGTGTAGGACTATTTAAGAAGGATGGAAACATTAAAAATAGGCTCTATGAATGGACAGATATGGATTGGTGGACTAGGCTATTGATGAAACTACGGCCCCAGTCTGGCCAATGCTAATTACTTTGGTTGAAATGGCAGGCTGTGACTTGCCAACCCAATGGAATGGGCCTCCCAAAATAGCCGCAGCAGCAGGGAGGTAACAGTACCAAAGGGGCTAAGGGTCGAGAGGTGCTTCTGGACTTTAAACGACCATAAGGTGCCCACTCGCCACTTATGCTACACATCCGCCCTTCGAGCAGATAGCTCTTGCGACTCCACTCGGACCGACCAATTAAGGCAAGTCAGAGGTGAGGGTCTGTTCCTCGTCATTATACACTCCAGCCAGCCGGTGAAGGCAAGCGTGAGGCGAGGAACAGGACCTACCCTCGGGAGCACTCAGGTCCGTGGTATCGCCACTCACCAACAGCTCGCCACTAGCTGCCCTGCGGCCAGCTATTATTATTATTATTTCAATATTTTTCGCAAATTTATATTATTTTGGTAATTCTGTAGCTGTGCCTAGCCCACTCTGGGATTACAAGCGTGAAGGTGAGTATGTGTGTACGAGTATGTGTGTATTATTATTTGTGACATGTAGGTAAAGTAAGGCCTACGAGACGAGATAAATAATGTACAGTCTGTGAGAAGAGGTTTCGGCTTAGTATAGTTCAGGAAATATGAATTGAACGTTTGTAATCTTCACTAAGATCTTTTTGTAAATATCAAACAATAGACGTAAAATACACCACGTTCTTTTTTTTTTTTTTTTTTTGCCCCCGCGGCGACTTGAACAGCTACTACCGCAGGGATATGGCTTCCACGTGAAGTGATTTCGCCAGTGTCAAGGTTTATATGAGTATAAAACACAATCCAATCTTCTCTAGGAAGATTGGGGGCAACGTTGTACGGTGATTTGTAGGTCAGAGGTCAAGATAGTTTTAACCTCTGCACCACTGCGAGTCCACTTGAAACGAGAAGAAAGATGCCAGATACACGAAATAAGTCCAAGTCTTCAATCACTGTGCGACACTAAGGCATAAAAAGTACAAATCACTATCAGAAAAGAACTTTGAACACCTAATTACCCAAAAATTAAAGTCTAAAACAAATTACACGTCCGCCATCTTTTAACGTTGCAAATGGCCCAGCTACCACGTTCTTCGAACAACACAGCAGCGGATTGAAAAGTTTTGATACTTGCATCACAATCACAATTGCACATGACAATTTTAAATGTAAAAGAACAGTAAAATTTAAAATGTCCAAAAATAATGATACTGGTTTTTATCAGTAAAAATGTCATATCACACTAAAAAAAAAAAGTTTTACTTAGGTTATTATGTTATTTCAATTATTTAGATTACCGTCTGCCTGCACCCAAGTGAAGAAGAAAAAACAAAAAGTATCAATGTTTTTCAATCCATGAGTAGTAGCCCGAGTGTCGAAGCGACTCATAAAAAGGCACATGTTTGCACCATTCAAGGCTATACGACGATGACAATAAGCAGTATAATCGCGTGTAAAAAAAATAACTTGTCTCACTCCGGCTCTCAGGTAAGGATTAGTGTTGTTGTGGTTGCCGGGTTAGAATAGTGCCACTCCATGTCTTCCCGTGGATGTCGTAAGAGGCGACTAAGGGAATAAAGGCTTGAAGTACTGTTAGGCGATGGGCTTGCAACCTGTCACTAATACGCTGGTAAACATCTTAGCCTGTTTATGCAAAATGTGGTTACAGAATTATCAACAAGTTTTTAGAGTTGTTCGTAATTCTGTAGCTCTGCCTACCCCACTCTGGGAATGAAGGCGTGAGTTTATGTATGTATGTGTATGTTAACAATAGTTACGCGTGCGCGGCTCCTCATTGTCCGGTAAGTGTTTACAACGAACAAAAGATCACAAAGTAGATAAGAAGTGACCAATTTATATTTCCCAAACTATACTTCTCTCTCACTCGCTCTTAATAAGATCGTACGAGAGCGAATGAGAGAGAAGTACTAAACCGAAGCCTCTTCTATGTGCTCACGGACTGTAAAAAAGCTTTCAGGGGCCCTAGACAAGATGCATTACGCCGAGTCGCTTTTCTATTCGTTTCGTTTTTAAACCAATCGCGTCACTGCTAGATCACGTGACTTTTCGTATTACGTGATCTAGCAGTGACGCGATTGGTTTAAAAACGAAACGAACAGAAAAGCGACTCGGCGTAATGCATCTTGTCTAGGGCCCCAGAAGTTCAAAAAGTTTTTATTTGAAATCGTGTCACTTCGAACGCAATCCAAACAGGAATGAACTTCACAAAATTTATGAGTTTACTTATGAGTTTGTAATGTTTGTATCAATTTTGAAGTGATATTTATAACTTACTTGTCCGCCATTTTGCTGGTATCTTATGAACTTATGATTTCACTCGTCCGTGTTAATTATTTTGCATTGCAAATACCCATCTGAAAACACCAAAAATGCCGTTTAGAAATCAGATTATTCCGGTACTTTTTTACAGTAAAACCTGTCTTTCACTGATACATTCCCTTACACCATCATCATCATCATCATCATGTCAGCCGAAAGACGTCCACTGCTGGACATAGGCCTCCCCCAAGGCTCTCCACTCAGACCGGTCTTGTGCTTTTCGCATCCACCGCGTTCCCGCGATCCTTACAAGGTCGTCACTCCATCTTGTTGGAGGCCTACCTATAGCTCGTCTCTCGGTCCGCGGACGCCACTCAAGAACCTTCTGACCCCATTGGCCATCAGCCTTGCGAGCGATGTGCCCCGTCCACTGCCACTTCAGTTTAGCTATTCTTCGGGCTATGTCGGTAACCTTAGTTCTACTGCGGATATCATCATTTCCCTTTCCATAGCCCTTAAACCATGGAATGATACCATCGTGCAGATTATATATATAGAAAAATAACCTTTTTTCCGTGACTCAAAAATGAGTTGATAGCAAATGAATTTAAACCTTAAGAACAAATCAGTAAACGTCCTATTAATCTGCTAATTAGGAAGATTCAATATGATTCAATATCATTCTAGACTTAATGCTACGTGCGGTTTGAAAATAGTGTATTTACGTACATCTACTCTCCATTGGTAAGCAACATGAAATGAGTATAATAGTAAATAAACATGCATCAAACGTTATTATTATAAAAAATACAGCCACTTAGTAAAAGTATTGATGCTTAGGTAAACACTTAATTTATAGCTATGACTAATTTGAAAATTGAATAATAATAATTCTGTTAGCGTCCTTGATAAACAGTAAAATTGTCGACGTGCTAGAAAAGGGTACTTCCCCATAGATTCGGTAGGTCTAAGTTTTTGCCATGTTGTTTAGGGTCTTGGTCCTAAACTGGTTTTCAGCTGAGTCAGAAAACTTTTTATTTTATGGCATAGAGAAGACAAACGAGCACACAGGTCACCTGACGGTAAGTGGAAACTGTGACCCAATAGACATTCGCATTCACAAGACTGCAATGCAATCCTAAGACTGCAAATGCGTTGCCAACTCTGAGGACTAAGATGGAATGCCTCTATGCTAGTCATTACATGCGGCTCGGTAAGGTTAAGTTTTTTATTACAAGAACACTAAAAAAAGTGTGTTAAATTAAGGCATATTATTATTTATTGTAAACTGATAACCATAATTGGTTCGAAATTGTCACGCAAAATGCGACTCACACATACATAGTAACATACACATTAAGTGTAGTAAAATTAGGCTTGTAAAAATACGACTATTAGACGTAACGTCCTAATGGTACTTCCGATTTCTTGCCTCGCTTCATAAGAAAATAAGAAATAGGAACGTTAAATGATTTAAAAAAAACGCCTGCTTACTTTTAACTGGAAGACACGTAAAAAATAGACGATTTGGTCTGGTTTAAACTTCTTATAGACGCTTTTGTAGTAAACTCAATTTTTGAGAAAATATTTCAAAAATACATTCTCGATGACCGATAGCGCATCCCCTTCCCCTTGTAAGGCCTTTTTACACGTCCCTACGGACTGGTTCATTTAGGATAAATAAAAATTCGGACTGACGCATAAGAACAAATGACGATTAGGAATTCCAATGAGTTAATGGGAATTCGTTAAAAACCGTGCACAAATTTACCTTTATAGAAATCGGTATTCTGCCCTTCTAATTAAAAAGGACGTACTGTTATAGGAAATGTAGCCCCCCGATTCAAGAAATAAGGTCACTAATAAATACGCGGTTCTATGCGATATACGCCTTTTTTATAAGGAGGGCAGTGTTCAAGTCAAGTGGCTGTCAGACAATCGCCGCACGCGCACAATCGGTACAAATTATGATTATGCACGCACATTTGAATGATGGATCCGTGATAGTCTTTGTAAGGTAAGTATTTGAAGAAACAATACCAATTGTTGGTAATATTACACTTTAAGTTTTAAACAGAGAATGGTTATTGTAGAGACATACTGTAGTATGTGTGTGTGACTAAGGGAATAAAGGCTTGTAGTACTGTTAGACGATGGGCTTGCTACCTGTCACTAATATACACTGTTAAATATCTTAGCCTATTTGTGCAAATTGTGGTTACAGAGTTATCAACAAGTTTTTGGAGTTGTTGGTAATTCTGTAGCTCTACCTACCCCACTTTGGGAATGAAGGCGTGAGTTTATGTATGTATGTAAGTTTTAAATAGAGAATGATTATTGTAGAGGGACATACTGTAGTAGTCTCTAGGGAAGTATTTCAAGTATTTCACTTCTTAGCCTCTCGTATCTACTAATCTAGTAATAAAGTGAGTCTGGCTGGGATAACTGTCTCAAGATAGGTAGGTACAGTCGAATTTATAAATCTGTATACACTTTTGAACCTAAGTTTCACTTCACTTTAATTGCCGTCACAATTGGGATTATTTCATGGAATAGGATTTTAAAGCCGTTCTAAATTATTAAGTTTTTAAAATATTAATCTTTTTCGAATATTTCGACAAAAGTATATTTAACCTTTATTTGACTTTCGTTTTCCGCTTGAAGCCCTCCTAGGTGCAACTTACGGGTAAGGCGAAAATGGCTTGAAATTGTATGTTTTAATACATTATTACAATCACTTTCATAGTTCATTAAATATAATTTAATTGTTATAATTTGTTAGAAAATGCAAAGCCAATTTTAAGATAATCATGTCATCCATAAAATGTCTGCTAAAGAAATAAAGATATTAAACCAAAACTATTGGGTCAACTACAAAATTAATGAAATTCGTCTCTTAAAATTACCTATTCTTTCGAATTAAAATGTTAAAACCGTGAGTTATTTTTTTTGGTCTATCCCAACTCATTAATTATGGCGTCGGACGTAAAGAATAGCACCATCCCATTTCTTCCCGTGGATGTCGTAAAAGACGACTAAGGGAGCTTGTGACCTAGTGCATACAATTTTAGCACCATGGGTCAACAAAAGCATTCCCAAGACGGGTTGGTGTTGGTGTCAGGCGGGCGGTCGAATGTCAAACTCAGCCAAAACCTGTTAGTAACCTGACAAGACATGTTGCGCTGACCCCAAAGGGCAGGAGAACGATGATGATGATGCTGGCAGTTTAAACTTTAATTTAATTAGACAAGGAACTAAAGTGTTCACATATTTATGAGCTCGACTGAATGTCTAAGTAAATCTCGAGTCATAGACCACTTACTACATAGTTTACTAGTGGGAGGATCTTGTGCAGGGTCCGTCGGTGTTTGTACCACCATCTTATCCATTAACCTACCGCCAAGCAGCAGTGTTTGCATTGTTGTGTTCCGGTTTGGGGATAAGGCAGCCGGTGAAATGACTAGCATAGAGGCATTCCATCTTAGTCCTCAGGGTTGGCAACGCATTTGCAGTCTTAGGATTGCGGCCTTGTAGCAATGTGCAAGAACATTCCCAAAACGCGAAAACATTCTCGAGAATGTTCTTAGAACATTCTTGCAACATGAAACTTATTGTTTAAATAAGAAAATGTTTTTACAATAAAGTTTAAATGATCATAATTTTAAATTAAAAAATATTATGCACATGTTTTAGTTTGTTACAGTTAAATATTTTGTTGATAAGTGTTAAGTTTCCAATAAGTTGCTTAAATTCTCATTAAATCTTCGTGTACATTTCAGAGAAAGTTGCAAACAGATATGTTCTCAGCACCAGTACCAGGACCTATATAATATCTATTTTCTATATAATATATGTACTCGTATATATATTATATATTATATATTCTTTCCCACCGTCCACCTATCGTAGTCCACCTGGACATTTTAGCAGCTATTGCGGAGCTCCTGTTTCTGGGTGCTGTGGCCCTTCGTGCCAAATGAATAATTTCTCGTTCTCGAGAACATTTTCAGAAATTACCGAGAAATTCTCACTTGTAAAGTTTCGCAACTTTGGGAACTTCTCGCCTGCACATTGCTACTTGTGAATGCGAATGTCTATTGGGTCACGGTTTCCACTTACAGGTGGCCTGAGTGCTTGTTTGCCTTCCTATGCCATAAAAAATAAATTTAAAAAATTGAAAACTGTCAATCTGCTACGATAAAGCCCTAAGCTCGTTATCGTAGCTTACAAAATGGAGGGACCGATTCAGACGCGGTTTTTTGGATGATGATGAAGTTTAAGATGACAAAGTGTGAAAGTGTGAAGTGTGAGTGTGAAAATTGTGACGTTCTTAATTCTTATTCTCTGTGAAATCTATTTACTAAGGTTGATATTTATAAATCAGTCTAATGTTTATTTAATGTAAGAACTTAATATGTGCTATGTATAATGGAAACCATTTACTAATTTACATACATACACATTTATACCTTCACGCCTGTAATCCCAGAGTGGGCTAGGCAATTACAACTTTAAAAAGTTGTTGATAATTCAGTAACCACAATTTGCACTAATAGGCTAAGATGTTTACCAGCGTATTAGTGACAGGTTGCAAGCTCATCGCCCAACAGTATTACAAGCCTATATTCCCTTAGTCGCCTCTTACGACATCCAGGGGAAGACATGGTGGCACTATTCTAACCCGCCAACCACACGGGATTTAGTAATTTAATAATTTTAATTGTTTTCTCATTTTGTACGCCGCAAGGCAGAGCTTAGAGGTAGCTTAAACACTGTACTAATTTTAGAACTACAAGTATTATGCATACCTGTGTTTCTCAAAATAATAACTTACTTACTTAAATTAAGATTTAAGGAAATCGGGAAATTATCATGTAAATTTGAAGTTTTAAAGATTATATAGGTTTTAATTAAACTTATATCGGATCAAAGTTAGGTCTTAATGGTTTGAGTTATACACACGGACAGTGTGTCTCTTTTTTCGTTAATCATATTTCACTGTGTGAACTGTGTCACAGTCGTGTCTCTAAGTTGGATTATATTTTTTATGTCATTCGGACAACAGGACCTCTTTATTCTTCTCAGTAAAACCATATCGTATTGTCAAAGTTACAATAGCTCTTATTTACTTGACAGTTATGGAGGCCGTGTTTGAAAACTGTACGATAACATGTCAATAGCAACATAGTTTTACTTAGTAGGTACAAATAAAACAAAAAAAAACGAAAGACGCAGATTATTTTTAGTATTTCAACGGCATATGTTAAACACTAATAATATCACTAATTGCTGTTGTAAAAGAACTATTTTTACTCGAAGATCCTGTTCATAATTACTTACAATTACACCCAACTAATAGGTCATCATTTCAGTCCTATATCCTTATTGGAATATTTGAAATTTAGATCAATACAATAATTGCCGATTGCAATGTCAGTTGCACGATATGTTTTAAATACCTACTCTGATTTACATAGAGGTCATCGAAAAGGTCTGTTCAAGGTCGGTATTGATATGTAAAAGATTGAAAGCTCGCAAGTTAAGCGATGCGTCCAGTGGGTGTGCTAAAAAACAAGCGTAAACTAGAGAGAACCAGTGTGAAATAAAATAGGTACTTACTGAATGTTGCCCGCGACTCCGTTCATGTAGAAATCGTTCACCCGTACAATTTTTTATTGAAATTAGTTCGGAGGTTTAGTCGTGAAAGCGAAACAGACAGAGTTACTTTCAGATTTATAATATCGACGGTGGAAATTTCAAATGTCGTAAGGGACCTTTTGTCGTAAGTACACTAAATATACCATTGGAGTCAGTTTTTTTTTTCCTATCTGTCTGTGGTATTGAAATTTCGATATGACCCCTTCTTAAAAAGTTATGAGATGGTGAAATTTTGTCGTAACTCCCTTATATTTAAAACACTATGTTGTATCAGTCAATTTTTTTTTTAACGTCTTGTGTTATTAAGCGCAAGGTCGTATATCTCAATAATTTTAAAATTCCTATGTTGTAAGGCACTAACAAGAAATGTACATTCCCTTACGACATTCAATTAGTTAAAATGTGTATACAACTTTGAATAAATATTGTTGTAAGTATCAAGTACATTTTGTGTTTCATCCGTTACAACAATATTTCCATAAACATTGAGTCGATTACTATTTGCAAATTTTGTTGTATGTAGCAATTAACCAAAATAAATTAAAACTCTGATGCTGTAAGTCACAAAAAATACAATGAACAAAATGTTCTACATTAAAAACAGCTTAAAAATTACACTTACCTACACCTCAAAATACTTACATTTATAAAAAAGGACGTTATTTTGTGTTACTTATATAGGTTATAATTTCTCGACGCACTTGTAACATTATTGGGCGAGTGTGGGAACACCACCCGGGAGGAAGGTGAAGGCGGGAGGGGTAAAATACGACAGGCTTGTTGTCGCTTCGCACCGCGTCCAGTGACAAAACAAAACTAGTAGAAGGTCAACGCGTGATCGAATTGAAACCTTTATATAAGACAAGACTGTCTTTATCCATAGCAAAATATAAATATTTGAAACAATTATGCGAGAAAGGAACAGTGCCAAAGCGTTTCCATGACGAATACTTACAACTTCCATTTTCTAATGGAGTCCCTGATACACTACCGCTAGTGTATCAGGGACTCCATTGTCTCGGGACTCCATTGAAGGGGCTCCTTCATCTTCCTCGTCTGTCTCCGCAGACAGACGAGGAAGATGAGGAGAAAGGAGACTCAGAAGACTAACAGTATTTTTATTTAAGTATGCCTCGTTTTTTATTACATGACCATTTCCAGAATCTGGGTCCAAAAACAAATATAACTGTTAATATGTAGATTTCAGGCTGATTATTTGAGCATCCTGTGTAATTAATTGTTGGTTGTTTTTTTACTATTTGTTACTAAGAAAAGTTGGTACCTATTTTCAGTATATTCCACTTTTCCGTTTATTTAAAACTGACACCTGTCATTCGAATCAAGTAAGGAAAAACGAGTTAAAGTGCTATATTATTTATGTTACAATATTTTTAGTTTTTTGGGATACGTGATTATTTTGGCCTATTCCCAGTTGTCCACACCTGTTTTCGAGGGTGTGGACAACTGGGATTTATTATTCCCAGTTGTCGACACTGGACAACTGGGATTTTTTTCCCAGTTGTCCACAGTGTGGACAAAGGGGGTGTGGACAACTGGGAATAGGCCATTATTTTTGTCCCATTGATTGACTTAATCTTAAAGAATAATTTACTTGTGATCTCATTGTTGAAAGTTCCTTTTAATTATAAAGTTCATACAGATTTAAATTAAACGTCTTTTTTGTGATCAATGCAAAGCAAAATACAAATCATTTACAGCCCAGCCAAATTGGGCTTTTACAGCTCTCTACTTCGAGATATATTCAAGAAAGACGCCAAAACTTAACTTGAATAACAAAATCTGTATGACGCATGACTATAATATGTTATTTAGATGTGTACTTTTACTTATTACCAAAAATTAATAGTACTCACAATGTAACAAAGTTTTTTTTTGTGATTGTTAAACCTTGTTGAATAAGACCAGGTGAATAGATTAATTAATGATAAATTAGATTAATGCATTAGCATTTGATTATTTTATTGTGATTTTCATTAGCTTGGATAGCACTGCTTCTAGAAACCCGCCCTCGAGCTAAAACTGTTCGAGGCGTTCTATCATAAGCAGAGATCGGAAATTCGGATCGATATTTACCTAAAGTTGGCAAAATCCCGGAAAAAGATAGGCAAACATGACGTCGGCTTCTTAAAAATATTATTTTAATAATATAAGTTCCGGGATTCTGGGATTCTACAAAATGTTAATATATAATTATTTTACATGTAGTATAAAATATTCATTTTTGCTCCTATAAATTCGTTAGGTTAATGAGTTACAGGTAAATTAAATAACATTTGGTAAATCCATACATAAAAAATAACTTCAAACAGTTGATATCAATAATTGATTATGAATTAATGCCTGTGCAATTTATTTATTTTGAAGCCCAGAAATTTTAGTAATGAATTCTATGATTGAGTCCGCCTCCACACAACTGAACAACAAAGCCGGTGCGAAAGTATAGGTAAAGATCGATCCGAATTAGTAATGGGCCGCGGTAATATTCCCGTTACCAGTAAGTTTCCGTTTGGGAATATTCCCAGTAAGTTTCTAATGTTACCAGTAATATTCCCAAAAGGTGGGAATATACTATACTGGTGATTTATATGAGATTTAATGATTATATAGTTAGTTAAATAAGCAATATGCATAGATATATTCCTTTCTCTTTTACACATATCACCTTTTTTCTCTTTCACACAAACTTCTTATCTGAAATGGCACAAACACAAAGGACTTAGTTTTGCCCTTGACTCGACTCAGTGCACGTGCTTTTTGTGATGATAGTGAAAAATGTGATAATGATTACTAAGCTTAAAAAAAATCGTTTTTCATGAAAAGAGGAAAAACATTATTCACGCCAAAATTACACAATCTAAATACATGACAAAATTAAAAAAATACAGTAAAACAAATTCTTAAAACTAAACTTAAAACCTAGTGTTACCTCCCCAAGACCTAATTACAGCCTCCATGCGATCCTTCATTGACCTCACCAACGTCACGATTCGTTCTTGAGGAATGTCACTCCACTCCTCGACGACGGCGTCCCGAAGCTGTTCAAGGGTAGCAGGGGCAGTATCACGAGACCGCACCCGGCGTTTCAGATCATCCCAAAGGTCTGGCTCTATGGGGTTCAGGTCAGGACTTCTCGCTGGCCACTGCATCACGGGGATCCCAACCTGATCCAGGTAGTCCCGAACAATCAACGCCGTATGAGAGCGGCCGTTGTCGTGCATGAATGTGAATTCAGGCCCGACAAAACCAGCATACGGGACCACGTGGTCCTCCAGGATCTCTGTGATGTACCGATGAGCAGTCAGGGACCCCTGGCCACGTCCACCTCCAGTGCGGGAGACGCACACATGGTCGGTTTTGCCCTGGATTGAAATTCCGCCCCAGAACATGCAGGATCCTCCTCCGTAGCTGACGGTTTCTTCAAAGCAGGCTTGTGAGTACCGTTCTCCCTGCCTCCTGTACACTCTTCTACGCCTATCGTTGTAGAAAAGGCATACCCTCGTCTCGTCGAAGAAGAGGACAGACTGAAGTCTGACTCGCCTATGCTCTGCTGTCAATTTGGGCCCCGTAGCAGACCTACGAGGCAGGATTTTCTTCTCTCGCAGCCTTCTTCTTAGTGTGGAAACGCTCACCGACGTCCTCCGAGCTGTTCGGAGCTGCTGTTGCACCTCAACAGCGTTGGAGAATCGGTTACGCAAACACGTTGACACAATATAGCGGTCGTCTCTGTCGGAAGTGAAACGTCGTCTCCCAGATCCATGCTTCCTAATGTAGCCTCCAGTCTCCTGGAACCGCTGGGATACTCGTTTCACCCGGAAACGGCTTATGTTGAGTTGTCGAGCAACATCAACCTGCCGTAGTCCTGATAACAGTAGTGCTACCACTTGAGCTGCTTCTTCTGCCGTGATATCCATTTTTCAGAGTTTTCTCTTACTGGAGCTGTTCAGGTGTGACTTCTGTGATGTCTGGATAGCAAATTACCCATAATTCATTTTTACCCCCCCTTTTATTCGTGTTCAGGGTGGCACAAGTAGTGAGTCCTCTAATGAGTTTTCCATCACTTTTTTTTAAAGACCCTAACGTGTCGTGATCATTGTTTTTACGAAAAAGAACGATTCGCGTTATTAAAGTTGATTAACTGTGCTTTCAAATGATACTAATATTGGTAGGGTACAATAAATAAGTTAAGAGCTTTATTCGCTTGAAATCAAAATTTCAAAAGGTGCGATTTTTTTGACGCCGTGTGTATTTGTATAATTAAACTGATTTTCCGACATTTTCTTTCATTCCGATCGAAACTAAGATGTTTTTACCGTGATTTAAAGTGTACTTGGCCATAATTACACGATGGGAATATTCCCAGTAACATTGGAAAAATACCTGGTAATTTTGGGAATATTCCCGGTAACATTGGGAATTTACTTTCTGGGGGGGGAGCTCCGTATTTTTTTTTATTCTAAATTGTTCCAATGTTCACCAAATAAGCATAAAACACAAAAAAAAATTACTTTATAATTCAGTTTTTCTATATTTCCCTAAATTTCCAATACTTGGAAATATTACTGGTAACATTACTGGGAATATTCCCGCCATGGGAATATTCCCGGTAACGACCCATCACTAATCCGAATTTCCGATCCCTGATCATAAGGCAGTTTTTGTTCTTCGAAAATCTCGGACGCCTCGAGAATAAGGCTATTATAGTGCTATTTTTAGCTGGTAGCAGAAAGGTGAATTGATTAAGTTTCTTTTATTTAATAGTTTTCGCACTTTTATTTGGAAAATAAATAAATATATATAGTACCGAACCTTTTTATTTTCCTTCTTTCCCTTTTTACACTTTCCCGCATCCAAAAGTCTTTGAAATACATAAATTTAGTATTTAAATCCTTGTTTTCATACGTTTTACTAAGTACTTACTTCACTAACCTAGAAATTATACTGACTTTACAACACAAAAATTCGCAGTAAACAATACTGTAAACGCAGTTACGACATAAGATAACAATTTAGTTCTAGGGCGTAAGACATTTTGTCGGATAAATAACGTGTCTTCGTAAGTGTAACGCACATTTTCTTCTTTTTTTTTTGCGTAAGGGACACTATTTTCTAAACTACTGCATATATTGATATTCAATTGATAATTTATTGTAGACGAAGTTATTTGAAAAGTATACATCTAAGAATCATCTTTATGGGATAAGTAGTCTCCAAGTTATGAATTTTAAAAAAGTGGAATTTTGTTTTCTGGCTCCCCTGTAAGGTAGGCGTTTGTCCCTTACGACATTTGAAATTTCCACCGTCGATATTAGTATGGATGTGGATATGCTGTTAGATCAGAGACAATCTTACAGAAACCAATTGGCATATCGCACCTGCGGAACAATAATGACTTAATTCAGAAATTTTGAATTTCGAGTTAGGGCTTTATCATAATCAATTTATGGCTTAAAGTTTGAAAGCTGAAATTTTGAATTACGTCACTATAGTTCGGAAGGTGCGTATATCTTGTTATAATAAAGATCTCACTCACCCACTTGGTATTGGCGAAACTGCGGTGGAGCGCCATTAATAAAAAAGAAGAGGGAACTCAGACAGCAAGGAGGAGCCACTTGGGTGCAATGAACCTGGAATAGGAAAATTATGAGTAACGGACGTTGCAAGTAAGGTGACTAAGTGAGTCCAACCCAAATTACTGAGAAGATGGTAAAGGAGTGAGAGAGAGAGACAGTACATACATACACATACATACCTGCACGCCTTCATTCCCAGAGTGGGGTAGGCAGAGCTACAGAATTACCAACAACTCTTAAAACTTGTTGATAACTCTGTAACCACAATTTGCACAATTAGGCTAAGATGTTTAACAGTGTATATTAGTGACAGGTAGCAAGCCCATTGCCTAACAGTACTACAAGCCTTTATTCCCTTAGTCACCTCTTACAACTTCCAAGGGAAGACATGGAGTGGCACAATTCTAAGCCGGCAACCACACGGAGAGACAGTAATTTTGTTAGAATATAACTTGTAAAAAAAGCTTTACCTATTCCAATGCGGTAGTCCAAAGGATGAGAGAACTAACACCCGTGAACTCAAAAAAATGGGAGCTAACCAAGAGAGTTTTATTCTTAGTGGTCGAATAATGAACACAGTAGTTATTTGATTCATACTACATTATTGCCTAGGCACGGAAAGTAATGGAAATCCTCGTTTCCTCCGAGGCATATATAATGCTTTTCTCAAACAATGCGAGGAATTGATACCAATATGTATATGATTATAAGTATTGTTAAAAACCTTTGACAAATTCGGAGAGAATGTTTGTTTGAAAACTACGAGTATTAGTTAAGATAGTTCCACGCACGACGAGCCGCCGCCAGCGCCGCATAGCCCCGTCGCCGCACCACACTCCCCCACCCACAAGTCTAATATGTTGTTATATACGTTTAAACTCTGGTATCAAATAAAGATTGCCGTTTATTACATTTGAAATGCCACATTCAGACATTCCCCAAACAAAAGAAAATGTTGAAACAATCCTTATCTCTTGCATAAACACATCCTCAACAATTATAGTCCGTCTCTGTGTATTACATGATTAAGCAATCGCGAACCAAGACACGATCGGACCATCTTCAATTTCTAAGTAGATCGATACAGTATATATATAGTACAGTGTTTTAATTGCTATCACATCATCTCTGGCTTTGCATCTGAGTAGTAGCTCAAGCAAAAACATGAAATTGGTGCGTACTTTAATATCGTACATAACTAAATTTTAAAGCTGAACTATAAATAATAATTTGAAAAAGATTTACTTAGTTTTTGAGCTCATTTTTGAAAATGAAGACTAACCCTATATTAATTATTTTCTTTAGCCTTCTCAAGCCAATGACTACTCGTTCGTCGACGTGTTTAGCTTAGTCGGTTCGACTCCTGGTATGGGCAAATATTTGTGTGATGAGCACAAGTATTCGTTACTGAGTTTTGATTGTTTCCATTTTTTTAACTACGTATTTCTCTCTATTAGTATCTGTATCGTTGTCTAGATCATAGTACAAGTCTAGTTAATTCGGGACTAGGTCGATATTGTCTCTTAATGATCTTATTTATTATTTGTTTCCTTTACAGATAATCCTTCTGTCAGTTGTAGCCTGGTCTAGCTGTGCCAAGCTAGACCGGACCTACCTCCCCCCAAACCATGCCCAAACCTCGGGCGGTTCCTCCTTCCTTCAAGCCCCTGGCACCGACTCAGGCCTAGCCCGCAACGGAAACAACCGCAACCAGTACCAAGACAATGGCATCGCTCAATCAAACGACGACTACAGTCAGAACGGCTTCAACCAAAACGGGAATGGCTTCAACAATGCCAACAATGCCGACAACTTCAACGGTTTCAACGCCAACAACTTCAACGGCAACAGCTTCGACCGCCCTGAAAGGCCTCAGGCTTCATTTGAAAGGAACGCTGCTATCCTTCGCTACGATTCTCAGAATGATGGAGAGACGTACTCTTACGCTTTTGAAACTGAGAACGGTATTTCTGCTGAGGAAAGTGGCATGGCTACCAACGGTGTTGAAGCTCAAGGTAGTTTCTCCTACACTGGTGATGATGGACAAGTGTATAGCATCAGGTAAATAAAACTTCCTTTACTTTTTGCTAATAACTAATCATTACATAAGTAATCCAACCGCAAAACGAATAACGACGCGTATTCATGGCTTGGGGCTCGTTTCTCAAAAAGTATTAGTAAGAAGTTAGTGTTTTTTCTTGAAAATAAAACTAATAAATGAGACAAAACACTAATATTACTGGACTAATAGTTTTTGAGAATATTTGGGGGGCCTGGCTACTTATATAGGTGCTTCCTAGCATTCTCTATTTACAACACCCAAATATATATATTTAATAAACCCATTGCGGAATGCCTTTTAAAGGTTTTGTTTTAAACCTTTTTATTGAATTGCCATGAGATGGAAAGTCACATAAAATTGTTCATCCAAAAAGTTATTTAAGTCACATTAATTTCATGAAATATTATATCGTAAAAATAGATATAACAGCTGAATTTGAATATTTATTTTACTAAAAGTGTATCTTCTCCTATCAACAACGGAAATGAAAAAGCAAATCATTGAACGGTCTTTGATTCTCCTTACGTAATACTATAATAATATGAACATTCCAGGTACACAGCTGACCAGAACGGTTTCGTCCCCATCGGTGACCACCTCCCCACCCCCCCTCCAGTACCCGAAGAGATCCTGAAAGCCCTGGAACAGAACGCACGTGATGAAGCTAATGGCATCTATGATGATGGTAAGATAACCTAATATTTATCAATATATTGACGAATAGCTTAGTTGGTGGTGACCCTGTCTACGAAGCCAGCGGCCCTGGGTTCAATTCCCAGTATGGGCAAATATTTATGTGATGACTATTCAAATATTCATTTAAAGAGGCATGTCTTCGCGGTATAGTATGTTTCGCATTACCTAGTACCTATCGTAAAAGCCTAAAGCTGAGTTTGGGACTAATAAGTTAATTTTCGTTTTGATATTTATTTATTTATATTGGTTCGCTCTACTCCCAAGTTAATTGAAAGAGACCAATAATGTTGGTTTATTGACAGTCGACTACAAAAAGATGATTCCATTTTTTCACCTCTTTGCATTGTAATGAGGTCCAAGAGTGGATACATCTCTTTGAAGTCAACTGTACTCCTAAAGTTGAACCCTTATAATGTATTACAAAGACTTTGAAAATCCTAAGCGTACCTTTATAACACAACAGGTTCATACAACGAAGGCAAGTACGGCGATGACGACCAATACAATGGCAAGGGAAACAACAACAACGGAAACGACTTCAATAACGCCAACAATTTCAACAACGCCAACAATTTCAACAACGCCAACAATGCCAACAACGGCAACAATGCCAACAACTACAACGGCAACTTCAACCGTGATTTCAACGGCAACGACGAAGACACCATTGTTACCGACTCTGCTGCCTTTAGGACTAACCAGGGTCCTTCCAGAGGCTTCGACGGCGCTACTAAGGCATACTTGCCTCCAGTCCAGGCCCAGGGACCTAGGTCCAGGTCGAGACCCAGCTTCAATGCTAGGGATGGATACAATTATTAGACGAATTTTGTAGTCAAATTACGGATGGATTGATTAATAAAGATTATTTATTGTGAATGTTATTTTTTACTTTTAATTATTTAGTTATCACGTCTTCATTTTTCCATACTAAAACCATTATTTACAGTTGTAAAATTTTCCTGTAGTGTAAGTACTCATAATGAGACATTTGTTTGTTTATATTTTACAAAGTAAAGGTAGGTACTACAATTAAAAGTTAAAACTAAACTTATTTAAATTAAAATAAAACTAAGCTACTCAAATATTAAAGATCTAAATTATAATCGCCACTATAAAAAGAACGCTCCCTCTAGCAGGTCCGCTAGCGGCGTGGTCCCTATGACACTGGCTGCATTACCTCTCTGGATAGCTAGCCCAATCCTTTGGGAGAGGTAATACAGTTGTTTTGGGTGCACTGAGTATTTAGAGTATTTAAAGGGAACTGTACAACTTCAAATGTGATATTTTAAACCGCATCCAATTTTTATTGTAACGCCTATTAGAGGAATAACAATCAAAATTAACATCATTTTTACACCAAAATAATCCGAGAAAATACCTTATATAGAATGTCTAATGTTTTATTATTATACACGAAAATACAATGTTTGAACATTTAAAATAAATTTAATGGAAGTTTTCATAGTTTAAACATTACATCAAAGACATTAACTTTCAAAATGCAATACACAGTCAAATCTTATTCACAAAAATAATCGTTATCAAAAATGTTAATTGTTTTACGATCTTAAATTCAATAAAACATTGATGCTAGATTAAGATTGAGTTATTATGAAGAAATAATAATTTCAGCGCCCACTCGTTAATGTTTTATTGTAGTTTAAAAGTTGACCAATTAATTTGTCGTGGCTAAGATAAAGTTTATAAGCGTCTGTAGCCATCATGTGGAGAAGGGTGCACAAAAATAAACACTGAGGATGTTATTTATAAATATAAATAAATAAATACATAAATAATATCAGGCGACAATGTCACACCAATTGACCTAGTCCCAATTTAAGCTCGAGGCTTGTATTATGGGTATTAGACAACGATATAAATACTTATGTATATAGAGAAATATATATTGAAATACATAGTAAACATCCATGACTCAGGAACAAATATTCGCGCTCATCACACAAATATCTGCCCTTACCGGGATTTGAACCCAGGACCGCTAGCTTCGTAGGCAGGGTCACTACCAACTAGGCTAGCGTGTCGTCGTTTTTATATATACATATATACATTTATTCACTGTTTCATAATATGATTTATGTATGAGAATACAATTAATGCGCACTCTGCACTGGCTTCCAAGCGACCCCCGACACTATACAAAACAATTAAGTCGCTGTTTTATCGAATAATCTGCTTTTAAATTTAAATAATTAAAAGCAAATGAGACGTATCGTATAAAAAGTACAATGCAATAAGGTTTATTTTAGATGCTATAACCTTATTGTATTACAGTACCGACTAATGAAGTGATCGCAAGGTACTGAGTCTACTCACGGCTACCATACAAAGAAAAACGAGTTTTTTTAAGTATATTCATGGCGATACTAAGGTTTTCTTGTTGACTACAGAACCCCAAAAAACATTTTTTTTAAATATAAATGTTATGTGAACAAAAGTGAAGGATAGAAACAGTTTACACAACAATCGAAGATGAAGCGAAGATAACGTATCGCGTATTTGTTAAGAAGGTTAGGATGGTTTTGAAATGGTACCGAATTAAGAAGTATTGGAAAGTTCAACGGAATTATCTAATAGAGCCTTTATGGAACTAAGTTTAAGCGTATTAGTATTTATGTACAGTCAACTTCATAAATAAGTGATCATTTATGTACCTTGTCACTTTAATGTTGTGTTTGGAATGTTATACAAAATGGTGAAACGATTGAAAGATTTGAAAGCGACAAGGTACATACAATACATGATCACTTATTTATGCTGTTGACTGTCCTTGTTTACCGTTGATTGCATAGCAAATGGGTAAGGACAAAAAGTTGGCTAGGCTAACTCACTCAATAAAATTTTCTATGAAAATTTTCCGTTGTGACACGAAAGTTAGCCATACAATTGTAGGGTCAATTTTCGTCGCACAATGGAACTTTTTTCAACTTCGTTGTTTCTATGGTTAACTGTGCTTAAGCTGGTGTCCCATACACCCACGTCAACCCGCCTATGGCTGATAGAGCAGTTAAAAAGCTATAGATAACCTGAATGTGTGTTCAGCGATTTTTACTAGCTTCAGAGATATTTCTCATTTTAATGTGAATTTTTGTAATGTTCCCTTATGTCCATGTCACGAAAAATCATTAATTTAATGTCTTATATCATAAGGTGGCTTGTCTGTCTGTTTGCTTTCTAAAGGTAAATTAAAAAGACCGGGGACAATGACTCGCCCACCGAGGGTTCCGCATATGACACTAACTCCACCGACGGTTAACACAATTTAAAATTTTGACCGCCGTTCCTTGCATAAAGATCCTGTATTTTTTGGGATTTCAATATTTTATAGTTTTCATACTTGTCCCTGGTAGTATAAGACGGTATAACTTGCCAAATTTCATAGTTCTAGACCAACGGAAAATACCCTATAAATTTTGATTCCCTTGAGAGTGTCGAAATGTACGTTTTTGCGGCATAAACGACTGTTTTTTTTTACGTTTGAATTTTTTAATTTATCTTAGCATTAAGAGACTATAAAAACCTGAGTGTGTGATTTTAATTTCTACTCGATACCCCCCCCCGCGTTCCGGAGATAAAGGCTCTTGACAGACAGACTTGATCAGTTAAGATCAACAACCTAAATATCTTAAACCAGGTAGTATGTGAGCATTTAGAAGAGGCTTCGCTTTAGTACTTCTCTCTCACTCGCTCTTAATGAGACCGTATGAGAGCGAGTGAGAGAGTACAAATTCCGTGTGAATCGTGACATTCGTGACTCGTTATCCACCTGTATCCCGCTGCGTGTTATGAAATACTAAACTATCGTCTAACTATTTTAGAACTCTATCGCTCTAACGTCCTGTTTGAGCTGACGTACGATTTTGTTACAGATAATAAAGCGACATGGTACGAAGATCATCAATTGGGTATTTTTCTTGACGCAATCTATTTACTTATAATGAAATCTCGGTGTTTACAATAGATGTTTTTTTAAATATCAAGCAGGTTGGAACATGAGTTTTTTTTTATAACTCTATCGCTCTAACGTCCTGTTTGAGCTGCCGAGCGATTTTGTTACAGATAATTAAGCGACATGTTACCGAGATCATCAATTACTTGGGTATTTCTTCTTGACGCATTCTATTTACTTACAATGAAATCTCGGTATTTACAATGCATGTTTTTTTTAATGTCAAGCAGGTTGGAAGATGAGAATTATTGAAATAAAGACTGGCTGTTGTTATTTTTAAGCTCTTCTTCTCAACAGTGATCTTATCTTGGAAAGTACTAGTGAACTCAAACATGTGAGCGTGCCTAGAGGGCCTACATAGGTATATAATTAAATAAATCAGCCAAGTGCGACTGGCACTCGCGCAAGAAGGATTCTGTACTATTATTAATTTCGAGCAAAAACTGGTAAAAAATCACGTTTGTTGTATGTTGTATGGGAGCCTTAAATGAAGTATAATTTTTTTTGTTTTTTTTTTAGGGGATTATCTCACACAAATTGACCTAGCTCCAAACTAAGCTCTAGGCTTGTACTATGGGTATTAGGCAACGATTAACTTACTTATATAGATAAATACATACTTAAATACATAGAAACACCAAGACTAAAACTAAATATTCTACGTCTACCTGTTGCCATTATTAATATCGAGCAAAAATGGCAAAAAAATCACGTTTTTAGTATTTGTTGTTACATGCATACATAAATTACCTATGTGAAAATTTCAACTGTCTATCACGGTTCAAGAGATACAGCCTGGTGACAGACAGACAGACAGTCAAGTCAAGTCTTAGTAATAGGGTCCCGTTTTTACCCTATGTGTACGGAACTCTAAAATACAATTGTCCAAAAAGGATTCCTCAACGAAAATTATAAAAAGTAAAAACCAAAGGATGGATGAAAGAAGATTGACTAAAGAGATATACAGATCGAAAGTGAGTGGAAGGATCGGAAGGAGCCGCCCTAGGCGTACTTTTTCGAATCAAATCGGAGAAATACTGGAAAAGGGCCGAATCTTAAGTACCCGAAACCGACGTGCGTGCATGACTCGATGTATGAATGTTGAAGAAGCGAAAGAAATTTGTCAAGATCGTAGCAAGTGGAAAGAAGTGGTCTCTGCCTACCCCTCTGGGAAACAGGCGTGATTTAATGTATGTATGTATGTAAAAACCAGTCAAGAGCGAGCCGGACTTGCGCACTGACGGCTCCGTACCGCCGCACAGTAGGTATTATTACATTCCGACGGCATTCTGAGCCCTCAGGGTTGACAACGCATTCGGAGTCTTAAGTTTACAGTCTTGAGATTGAAGTTGGGTCTTAATCAGATCCCACTTGCCACCACGTGGCTTGTGTCGTGCCTTCTCCTTGCCGTAACTTATAACTTATATAATTTCAATTTTTTTATTACTATTAGTACTATTACTTATTACTTTTTTTGACAAGTGAGTTTTGACACATTTTCCTGCTCAACTACGCATGAATATATTTATTTTTTGTTTTATATGTGAGATTCATTGTTTTATATAATGCTAGGTTAAGTTAATTATTGTATAATATAATAAGCAATATTTAAAAAACGACTGACTGTTGAGTTTCTTGCGGCGTTTCTTCTCAGCAGTGGTTGCGAAGCGCTGGTAGATTTTTGACAATGTAAAAGTGCCCGTACTTACTGAATAAACATCTTTTATCTTTTTTTAAATCTTTTATCATAAAAAGTAGACTTTAACGCGGCAAAATTTGCTTGACATCTCGTATTTTCTTCCTACTAATCAGCGAACATTCTCACGTCAGTGTGGCAACATTGACAACAATGGCTGACTCCGTGGGTGCCGGCATGCGAATGATGCACACATCGGCATCCACGCCTTTATATCTTTAGTTCCCAGTCATTCATAAGTGTGTTAAGGCGAAGTGTTGTATGAATTTCTTCTCAAACCATGATTTAAATGAATGATATTAGAAACCTCAATATCATTTTTGAAGACCTATTCAGAGATAGCCTATACAGGGTTTGATGAAAAAGAAGTTTTACGTTTCAGTTCTCAGTATGGGGAACACCCAATTTTTTGTTTTTTTTCTATTTTTGAGTAAAAATTATTTTAATGCATCAATTTGTTACATCTACTTACCAAGTTTCAACAGTATTAGTTGTTATAGTTTCGGAAAAAAGTGGCTGTGACATACGGACGGACAGACAGACATGACGAATCCATAAGGGTTCATTTCAAGGGGTAAATTTAAGTCTCACATCAAGCGCTGCTTATTGGGTAGGGCTTATTACACTGTAAATGACTTCATTGGTGACCAAGATGTATTTTAGTAGTGTCTAGGATATTTACAATATAAAATAGTCTCTAAGCAAATTTTGTATTCAAGCACTACTGACTCAGTCAGTCGACTGTGATTTACTAATTGTATTTTATCTTTTCTACTCTTGTGTGTACAAGAAGATTTTAAATGAGAACACACTGTGATGTTTCTCGCCGGACAGCTGTTTCACACAATATTACTTTTGTTGTCCGGCAGCATGAGCATGTCATGCTCGCTCAAAGGTCTTTGCTTACGGCGGCGTCGTTGATCGGGTCGCCACTTTCCCGATCACATGGTTGAGAGAGGCGATGGCTGAGATACGCGTCATACTCGTGAACGGGTGCTGTTTGTGGGGTCCGGTCTGTTCACGTTTGCAAGGACTTGTTGTTCAATTTATTATCCAAGTTATATGGCTTTTGACGTAGAGACCTCGTTGTGTTGTTCTCATAGTCATTATTTTATTTTAACCTCCTGAGGTTCCTTGTACTAATATTAGTACATAATACGACCATTGAAATAAAGATCTAGTGCAAAGGAAATAAAGTGGTATTTCTTTTGTTTCTATGATTAATGATCAATTTAGAAAATTTACTTTATTATCATCCGTAATAGATTCATATTCCATTGACAAATTTCGTTGTATGGTGGGTCTTAGGAGGTTAAGGTTTATTGACCTTACATTTGTAATAATTTTATTTTTGCTTGTTTTAAGAATTTATTGTTTATTACTTTATTACCTTAATATTACTTAATGTAACTTACTTTTAAGTATAATTATGTTTTTATGATTGAAAAAATGACCTTCTGCTGGAGTTTCTTGCGGCGCTTCTTCTCCGCAATGATGGTCTTGTCCGAAGCGCTGGTAGATTCACTGTACATTTCCGACGTGTAAAAGAGCCCGCATGTGGCCAATTTACTGAATAAATATTTTGAATTTTGAATTTTGAATTTTGTTCCGTTTTTTGCCTTTTGGCTACGGATCCCTAAAAACACTTTCAATGGAATGTCCTTTTTGCGTAATGATACCTACGATTGTTGAAAGGAGTCTCGATAAATAATAGTCATCCGTTGTATGAAGATGTAAGTTATCAACACCTATCAGGTTCCAGGCAGTGAAAGGGACGGAAATATATGAATATAGCTCTATTCCTTTCATTGATTGGTACTCGGAATGTTTATTTTTTTTAATAAAACGGCTTCTGGGCAGTGTTTTAGCACAGTGGAGCCTTAAAAGATCTATTTACCTGCGTCAGATAAAATTATTTACCGGTTCAAGTTAACCCTGTCCTTTCATCATGTCAGCCGAAAGACGTCCACTGCTGGACATAGGCCTCCCCCAACCCACCTGCTAAGCGTGGCGACTACGGCATTTTTCTCCCCAACGGTTCTAGACTTAATTTTAGTCGGGAACGTGGGACTTGGAGGTCATTCTTATAGCGCAAAGATCGCACTGCACGTAGGACTTAGGGAATGCAAATTAACCGGTTATTAACAGATTTTGTATGAAAATAACCAGGTAAAACCGGTTATAACCGGTTATTAACAGTTTTTGTATGAAAATAACCAGGTAAAACCGGTTATAGCCGGTTATTAACAGATTTTGTATGAAAATAACCAGGTAAAACCGGTTATAACCGGTTATTAACAGATTTTGTATGAAAATAACCAGGTAAAACCGGTTATAACCGGTTATTAACAGATTTTGTATGAAAATAACCAGGTAAAACCGGTTATAACCGGTTATTAACAGATTTTGTATGAAAATAACCAGGTAAAACCGGTTATAACCGGTTATTTGCATTCCCTAGTTGGACTACGCATTTTTTGAAGAATTCTGGGAACTCTCTCACAAATTTGCTCAATTCTAGGATGTAGATAGATGGAAGGGTATTGTATTTGATGAAATATGGTTTACAGTAGGTCTGTTTTATATTTACTAGGATACGCAATAAATAAATGTCAGTCAAGCGGAAACAATCGCAAAATAAGAAAACAAGAATCAAGCGAATAATCTAAAGAAGATAAGGAAGCAAACAAGCACAATACAAATAGAACGAAGCCTTTACAAGTTCATAGTTCACGGATCGCTAGCAATTACAAGAGACATATTGATTACTGAGATGGTGTCGTGCGCGGTCCGACCTTAGACAATGGTCAGAGACAATAAGGTTTCTATGGTTTTTGGGTATTCAATGCCATTGCGTTTATGGATGATTTCGTTGTTTTATCTAAAGTTACAAGTGGAATTGATCTTATAAAATACTTAGTTTTTATGGTTTTAATTAGTTTAGAGATCTTGGTGCAAGATATAGTAATTATATTTACATACATACATAAACTCACGCCTTCATTCCCATAGTGGAGTAGGCAGAGCTACAGAATCACCAACAACTCCAAAAACTTGTTAATAACTCTGTAACCACAATTTGCACAATTATTTAGGTAGGCTAAGATGTTTAACAGTGTCATATTAGTGACAGGTAGCAAGCCCATCGCCTAACCTACAAGCCTTTATTCCCTTAGTCGCCTCTTACGACTTCCACGGGAAGACATGTAGTGGCACAATTCTAAGCTGGCAACCACACGGCTAAATAATAGTTAAATGAAGTATTTACATATAAATTACCTCGGAATAGAGTGTTTGGATCATATCATAACTAATCACTGGTCTACAATAACTTATTAGGTAAGTCATTAATAACTTAGGTTCAGAAGTTAACCTTATTAACAAGTTGTCTATTATTAATTGCTATAGTAAGTTTATGTATGACTAATGATGTTATGGATAATATTGTCAATTAATCAAGATGGTTAATGACCTAGGATTTTAATATTATGATCCAATGAGAGCAAACATGTGAAATGGTGCCCTTATTGGTAGTTAACACGTCGATCACCCTATGTACAGCAGAGGAAATTGATTCATAGACCATTTTTGACTGTCATTGTGACGTAATCAATCAAAACGTAAGAGACTACTAATGAATTTATTTACAGTGTCACTTTGACATAGTCCAAAATGGTCTACGAATCAATTTCCTTGACTGTAAATATATTGTATATAATGTTTTTTGTTCTACATCGCTTATGTACACACGCCCATTTTTTGAAATGATTTCAAATAATGTTCCTTTTCGTTCCACGGGTAAAAGAAGAATTTAGACTGATTAGTTGGTTTTTGCGGTATATAAGAATAAATATAAGCTTTTGTATACCGTTACTAAGTATAATTATCGTCACTATATTATTTAAAAACCGTGAAGTTGAAATTTAACACCAGTTACTCGTACTTATTAATTCGACTAGCTTGAAAAAACCTAAAATCGATAATAAAAACATCCATTTGGTACCGTTTTGTTGTTGTCGGTAGCAACCCTGCCTATGAAGCTAGCGGTCACGGGTTCGATCCCCGGTACGGGCAAATATTTGTGTGTAGGCCCTAGTATTTGGTTCTGAGTCTTGGGTGTTTTTTATGTATTTATCTATATAAGTAAGTTTATCGTTGCCTAGTACCCATAGTACAAGCCTAGAGCTTAGTGATATTGTTCCCTGATATTTATTTATTTTATTTATTCTGGACATAATTTTTTTTATTTGAAGTTTGATGTAATTATGTATGTTTTCTGTAAAAACTTCCTAGGCGGAAAATTGGGCTACCTAGCCATCTGAAACTGCTCTAACGACTGCCTTTGGATCACTCGCAGGTTTTCTATAAGTATAATAAGGAATGGAAAAACCTACAAGCAAAATCATCGACGCATAGTTCTTTATTTATAGTAATCACCGAACTACTTTCATTCATTATGTCACATATCGGGGTTAATTTTGTTCGTTTGTCACCTCCATACACTGCGGGCCACGGAAATGTCAAGGCAGCTATAATGCCCATATCATGACCATCTCAACAATAAAGTGACGAAACACGAAAATAAACACTCTTAATAACTTGCTTAGGTTTGACAGCAACAATTAGGGTACTGTCACGGTGTACGTCTGTCTGTCACGTCCGCACGTACGCTTAAATAGTCATTAGAGGTTAATTTTAAGGATGGTATAAATAACAATTTTTTGACTGGAGACGACACACATCCCATCTGAGTCCTGACGTGGAAACATCGATTGAGATGAAGATCTTTCTGGTTGGTATTGTTTGTTGTTTTTCGTGGTGTCAAGTGTACAGTGCGATATTAGGGTTAATAACGAAAGTGTATTGAGATGCGTGTGACAATGGATTGGGAGCAGAGTTAGAACACAGTTTCGTCATTACGTGAGTCAACTACGATGGGAATTAACAAGTGCTTTCTCTTTAAAATTACTTTAAATACACTGTAAAAATTAAATATGTAGAAAAAAAAACATTGTGTCGTTATAAAGGCATAATTTTATCAAGACGACCTATGCACTGTGATGATTGGATGCTGAATCGTCATAGCGTTACCGTATTCTTGGTTGAATGTTGGCTCTTAGACATCACTTAGATTGAGGGTTTAAATAGGTTTGATGTAAAAACATCAAACCATAAATAAAAAAAATATATAAAATTGACATTATAATTTCATAATCGTTTCAACTTTCTCTTTGCAGCTTTTATGCCTGGCCTCAGGCCTGGTTTCGACCGAGAAGCTAGACAGAACCTACCTTCCACCACCAGGGTCTAAATTCTCAGGAGGTAGCTCAGGAGACATCAAAGTTCCTTTTGAATTCCCCAAGGAAACCTACTCAACTGAACGACCTCAACTTGAAGATGGAACACCTGAATTCGAGTTGGGAATCAACCAGCGTCCAAAACCAACTGAATCTGCCCAAAAACCAGGTTTTACGTATTTCCAAAAGTCATACTCCGTTCCTACGACAACAACATCATATGCTATAACTCAGACGACTACGTTTGAACCCGTGGAAGATGAAGAGTTAGAGCAACCATCAGGTTTCTTTAATGGTTCAACTGTTCAAAAATTAGGCTTCCCGAAAAACCCACAAACATCAGGGCAGACCTTCCAGCAACGAACAAACGAACAATCAGGCCAAGGTCCTAACTATAACCGGTATCAACCAGCTCAAAAGCAGCCTTCCAACTTACCTTCTTATGGTACAACACAGAGACCGCAGTTTCCAAGCAATTTAATGGGTCAAGCATATTTACCACCCGTGCAAATCTCAGGTTCTAGAGGAAAGCCTATTTCTGGTCAGGATATCAATGGCTTCCCGGCTGGACTACCGAAAGGACCTCAATACCAAGACGGGCAAGAGTATCCTCCAACATCTCGGCCTATTGACTACAAACCTGGTTTTATATCTCCTGGAGTTCAGCAAAACCAAGTTAATCGTACTCCTAATTCGCCGTTTTCTACTTCTGCCCCTCAATACCAAAATGGCCGATTTGGTTCTACAATGGGACCGGTTTCTAATGAGCTGGAATTTGGATCTCTCATAAATATGGATCAAAATCTAAATGAATTCCAAGGAAACCAGAAGTTCCCTTCGACAACCGCGGCACCACAATACCAGGATCCGCAAGGATTCTCTACTCCCGCTACAGTAGGGCAGCAGCAATACTTTGGCAACCAAAATTTCCCTTCATTTAATAATTTGCCTCAGAATGGACAGCAATTTTCCACTACTACTAGACCATCTGGACAAAGCCAATATGCAGGAATCCAAAACAAACCTTCTATTGCACCTCAGTACCAGAATACGCAGCGTGTGACCTCTGAACCGTTTGGGCAGAACCAATACATTGGTAATCAGAACACTATTCCATCTACACATCAATCTCAAGGTGATCAGCGGTTTTCGACTCCTGGCTCAGTTGGACAGAATCGATTCGCAGGAACCCAAAATTTCCCTTCATCTACTGCCGTTCCCCAGTATCAATATGGACAACGGGTTACGACCCCTGGACCCGCTGGGCAGAACCAATACTTTGGGAACCAGAATTCCCCTACATCCACCGGTGCTCCACAGTATCAAAATGGACAAATAATTTCTACCCCGGGATCTGTCGGACAAAATCAATTCATAGGCACTCAAAACTTACCTACAACTGGTGCACTCCAATATCAGGACGTGCAACGGTTTCCAACCACTGGACCAGTTGGACAAAATCAATTCATAGGAAGTCAGAATTTCCCATCATCTACAACTGCACCTCAATACCAGAATGGGCAAGGTTACACTACTCCTGGAGCAGTTCAACAATTTTTTGGATCTCGAATTCCTAACAGCCAAAACCAATTCCCTGGAAACCAAAATATCCCATCATCTACTGTCTCACCTCAATATCAAATCAGACCAGGATCGGAGCAACTTCACCAATATTCAGAAAATCAGAATCTACCATCTAGTGCAGCTCCTGAATACCAAGATGGTCAACGCTTTACTACCCCTGGTTACGCGAGATTTGGACCTATATCACCAAATCAACAAAACTTAAACAAGGATTATGAAGATTTCTTATCAGCTACTGACGCTCCTCAATTTCAAAATGGCCAGCAGTTTACCCCTGCATCGGCCCAGCAGAACCAATTCTTTGGTAACCAAAATATCCCATCGACAGCTATTCCTCAATACCAAGATGGTCAACGGTTTACTACACCCGCAACATCTCGCCTACCTACTGGTCAAACCTACCAAGGACAGCAACTAGTAAACCAGCAATATCCCTCTACGGTTGCACCACAGTACCAGCAAACATTCTCAACTACTCCTGGATCCAACCAACAAGGGTTTATACCCAATCAAAACATCAACCAATATCCAGGCCAACCTGGATATAATCAGCAATTCCCATCGTCTACCACAGCCCAAGGATTTATACCGGAATTGCAACAATACGGTAATGATGGTATTCAAACCGTACCTGGTACGGCAGTTTCATTTCCATCTATCCAAAGTACTCCAGAAACCGGGACCTCACCGAGTTACGGTAACCGACCAATTTCTTCCTATACTGGAGCGGGCCCTCAAGCCTATGGTACCACTCCCTCGCCGTCTCCGAATTACCAAGGGTTCCCAAGTACAGCTTCACCGGCAAACAATTTGCCTTCAACCCCAGAATTTGGAGTTTTTACTCAAAATAGACCTGAACGTCCACAGGCTGCATTCGAAAGAACCGCTGAAATTCTCAACTATGAGAACGTTCAGATGCCAGAAGGTTACTCATACAGTTACGATACATCTAACGGAATCCACGCTGATGAGACAGGCATTGTTGGTAATGGAACGAAAGCCCAAGGAGGTTTTTCATATACAGGTGATGATGGAAAAGTTTACAGTGTATTCTATTCTGCCGATGAAAACGGTTTCCAACCTAGAGGTGATCATTTGCCTACACCGCCTCCTATTCCTGAAGCTATCCAACGAGTCATCGAACAAGCACACAAGGATAAAGAATCCGGAATTTCGGACGACGGTAAGAATAACCAGTTTTCACTATAATTTGAATGAAAAAGAATTAGTGCTTATTACTTTGTTTCTTTTTTACAGGTTCATACAATGAAGATAAGTACGGCTATATGAAATATGATTTGCCCTTAACTGGACTGAGGCGGAAAAACAAAACGAAACCTCTAGTGAATGGAGCAGACATCCCTAAAAGGTACGGAAACGACTTTATTGAACTGAACAATAAACAACCGAAATTAAAAGGAGGAAACCAACAAGATTATCTAGGAGGAGACATTACTGATGAATCCGTGGATGTCGATGAACAGGGGCAAGATAATGATGAAGTATATGATGATGGAAGGAATTCTCAAGGCGTAAAAAGTATTTATTCTAAGCGTCCTACGTCAATGAAACACTCTGCAGCAAATGACAATCAGGACGATCGAACCAATTCACCAAATAAAAATAACTTCAAGAATGATTTACCAGGAATCAGGAGGCCTGTTGGTGGAAACCTACGGCCCATTTATGTTGAAAATGAAGAAAATGCATCCGATAACGAGTCTGAATATAATATGCCAGAAGACGGCGAAGAACTTCAAGAATCTCAAGGTGCTGATTATGAATCGGATCTAGTCAACTATAAGGATGACCCAAATTCTAGAACTGATTTCCATGGTCTCAATAAATACCTTCCAAGACCTGGATCTAACAAAAAACGACCACTAGTACGACCTGATAATATTAAGGAATCAGTAACAGTAAACCAAAAATCAGGCAAACCTTTAAACCGCAAGCCTCAAGTGTCTCAGGACACAGTAACCGATGGCCAACAAGATCTTAGTGATACAGGCCACAAACGTATACCGTCTAGGATAAATAAATTTAATCCAAAAATGAGAGGTCAAGGAAATGTGAAACAATCAAACGTACCCAGTCGTAATGGTATCAAACTGGATAACAGTGAATTAGTGACGTACAATGATTATGAAACTGATGGAGAGCCAACATCAGAAGATCAACAAAACCGACGATATAAGTATCAAAACGGAAAGAAAAATGTAAGCAAACCTACGAGTCCAATTACAAAAGAAATTAATGGTATATATAATAAAAATATCAAAGCGACAGATCAAGAAACGGGTTATGAATATATTACACCGCAACGAAAATTTGAATCTGGTGTAACGTTCCCACCGAGATTATCAATAACCGAAAAACCCAAAATATCCAAAATTGTACAAAAAGGATCGCAAACTACACTTCGTCCGTTTATGACACCTAATGTGTATGATGATAACAAGGAGCTAATTGAAGATGATGACGATCTCATTGACTCTCAGGGAAAACCTAATCGTCCTTCAATGAATGAAAATATAAATGATCCCGGATATAACAAGGAAAAGGTTCAAAATAACGAACACCCTGAAACATACAATAACGAGAACAACACTACAAGAAAACCTTCAGGACAATATGAAACATACTCGACCAGACGTCCTTACGGCAGACCACAAACTACTACAGAACAAGATACAACTGGACAAAATAGATACAATCGACCAGGTAATAACCAAGGATCTCGTAGACCAAGTAACAAACCAATCTATGGAACTAATATCCCAAGCCAGGGAGTGTCAAAAGTGGAAAGTAACTCCTTAGTTTCAACGACACCGTTACCTAGTTCAAGACCTAATGCTAACAAGGATTACCAACGCCGCCCTGGTCAATATCAGACAACGCTAAGTCCTACAGACGGTTCACCGTACTACGATGGAACTGCTCCAGGAAAAGATGGTTACATTCAAAAACCTATTCCTAACAGACCAGGACTAGATAACTCTCGAGGCCAGGTCCCAAGTACAACGTATCGACCAAACTACACCTTTGGAGATAGAACTTTAGCACCAAGCGGCTCTATTACTGTTGATGGTTTCGGTCGACCGATTTCAACTACTAAAGCGCCTGGTTACGACCCGACTTACTCTGTGACTGTGACTGACGACAGGGTACCTAATTCTGAAGTATTTTCTGACAACCAAGCAAGACCAGTAGAAGAAAAATTCAGGCCAAGCGTTGGTCGATTTGGAGTGACTTCGGCACCAACATTAGGAACACCGGGGGTATACCAAGGGTCTACTTCAGCCCCCATTGGCGAAGACTTTAGCGGTCCAAAACAGCCTCAACGATTCGACCCTGAAACTGGATATCATTACAAATAAATACTGATTTGTTGACTATTTATTGTTAACGGCTTTTCGATGAAATAAATGTTATTGATCATTATTGGTTGCCTTTCACTTAGTTATGTTCAAGTTACTCGAAGGGATGGTAAAAATATTGGTTTACACCCAAATAAGAAAAACAAACCCAACGAAAATCAAGAATTACATACATACATACATAAACTCACGCCTTCGATCCCAGAGGGGGGTACTGCCCTACTAAGCTTAATAGCGATAACGCAGAAAAAACACGTGAAGAAATTGCAACTTAGTTACAAACAAAACAGAGTTGAATCTTCTTTGGTTATTGAAATCTAGTTTAGGAGGCTGCTTAGGAGGGCAGGGTAGGCAGAGCTACAGAATTACCTACAACTCTAAAAGCTTGTTGATTAATCAAGAATTTATTACCATAATATTGTATGTATTGAATAAAAAGGTTAACAAACACTGTCAAAACCTTTTTAAATTACCGACTTACATTTTTAAAACGTATGAACAATCATAAAGTATTAAATTGTAGTCAATGTTAAAATTAACTAGGTATTAATCTAAATCATATCGAGAAATCGTTTAAAATCGAATACATTCTCAAAGCATTGATAATCGTCAAAGTATTTAAGTATGTTCGTGCTTAACTAAACATCAAAGACCCGCTTTGTTATCAATATAAAATCAAAAGACATTTTGTAGAAATAGTTCACACAAAATTTAACCTTAACATGCCTGAACAAAGCTTAATATGAAGACCAAGGACTTCTACTTGCGTCTTTTTTAAATTGATCGGACGAGATGCATAATAATACGCTGGTCAAGAGTCATTGAACCATTAATGTTGCATCACGCACGAAGCTTTAATCTCTGCAATTAGGTAACAGCTCCATCTATGAAGCGCTTGCAGAACTATTGAAGAACGTTAGAACTAAGTTTGCTTGTGCGCGGATCTTTGCGAAGTAGAATTAGATGATAGTGCGAAAGATAAAGTATAGATGGCGCGCTGGTAAAAGATTCGAAAAATCGAGTTCGAAATTGTGATATAAAAGAAAATATATTAGAACGATTGATGTTTTATTTTATTGATTGCTTAAAGTAACTTTTTTATTAATACAGCATTAACTAGGAGCTAAGTTTGAGTTTGTTCCACTTGATATTATTCGAACAAAATTTTGAATGGTTAGTAAATTTTGCTAAAATAACCACAAATTGGATACCGTAAGATCGGATACGATGACGTCGCAGATCCGGGAGATTTCCCAAAACCGAATTACGTGGAAAGGTGAGAAGGAGTCCTTTGGCCAGCAGTGGGACATTCCGGGCTAATAATAATGTAATAATAAAAAGTTTTGCAGTGCTAAATAATGCAATGGGAGTTAGTACTTTTCTTTAGCCGGGTCATTATTTGGGCGTTTCAACCGCCTCACTTTCGTGGTCACATTTTTGTAGAAGTGACTTCAGATTTCGATTTTGTTTCTGGTTAGGTATCTAAGTTTACCGGACATCTAACAAATATCCAAAAACGCTATCAAAATATACGCCCAATTCTTTAAAAACGTGTCCACGAAAGTGAGGCGGTTGAAACGCTCGAATAATGACCCAGCCCATAACTAACAAGTTTTAAGTACGACCGTACTTGTATCAAACTTGACAATGATGATAAGATAGAAAGTAACGCTTTCAAATGAAGTTACTATAAAAAAAACAATAGAAAGCTGTGTATGTGTTCCTCTTCATGATCTCGGACATATCATGAACCAATCACCAAATCAATAGCCAAAAACCAACAAAAACCTAAGAGCCTATGCTACAAAAACGTGGATTCATGCCTATGGGATAAAAAACGCAGTACCAACATCTTACGCAAGTACTTTTTGTCCGTCTGCCCGTTTTTGTGGGCCTTAATGTGCTGGGTCAAAGGAGCTCATATATTGGTTCAGATCCGGTTAGTGGCAAGTTCAAGGTTGGCTATCAAGGACGCCATTAGGGACCTCAAAGATCAGGGATCCTACTGCCTTTTGATAAAAAGTTACATTAATTTGACCCTTTTTTGTAGTGGTGATTATACAATTTACGTTTTTACGTTATAAAAATGAGTACAAATGGGTGCTGTAGGAAATATTCTAGTTTCCTTTCAATATTTATGTATTTAAAGCTTGTCCCAGTAAAAAATGTCGCTTATAAACTTTAAAAAAATCTTATTAAATATTAAAATTCACCAAATTTTCTGATACCGTTTTATTTGATATTCCTTAAAATATTATTATTTACGCATAAAGACCAGTTTAGGATTAGTTCATCCAGAAACTTCTTAATTTTCCCTTGACCCCTGCCATCAAAGTTTGTACATCGTCATCGGTGATCAGTTTGGAAGCTTCATTCCACTTCCGCTTGAAGTCTTGAACTGAAGTGGCATTACTTTTATGTTTTAAAAGCTTCTGTTTCACACGAGCCCAATATTTTTCAATGGGTCGTAACTCCGGGCAGTTGGGAGGATTGAGAGTTTTTTCAACAAAATCGTCATTATTTGCTTTGTACCACTGTATTGCTTCCTTCGTGTAGTGACACGTGGCCAAATCAGGCTAAAACAGGACAGGTGAAGTATGCCTCTTAATGAATGGCAACAATCGTTTTTTGAGGCACTCATTCGGGTATATATCAGCATTTATGGTTCCATTAGCAAAATATGGTGTACTGCGTTTGCCACATGAACAGATCGCCTGCCACACGAGAACTTTATTTGCAAATTTATCCATTTTGATAACCTTATACTCTTCACTTACTACTTTTCTGTCGGTCCCAGAATAATAGTGGTGTCCTGGAAGTCATTTGAATTCAAGTTTGCAGTAAGTTTCGTCATCCATAACTGTACAATATTTTTTCTTAGTCATTTTTGAATAAAGTTTTCTAGATCTCGTTTTAGACTCTTTTGACTGTTTTGCATTTCTGTTGGGCACTTTAGTTTGTTTAAACGTTGTTATAAAACAATTTTTCTTCACTCGTTGCACTGTAGATTTCGAGGTTTTAAACTTCTTGGCCAAGTCTCGTACAGAGAGGGTAGTTTTTTCTGTAAAGCTGTTATAATCTTCTTCTCGATATTCTGGTTTACAAACCCTGGTTTACGTCCACTTCCAGGCCATCGCCGTATACCACCTGTCTCCCTGAACCGTTTTAAAACCCTTTGAACGGTTCTTGTAACGTTTTCAGCTCCGATGCCACTTTCTTCGCAGAGATGCCTTTATATAGAACATATTTGTACAAAAAAAAATCGTGTAACTTTTCTTGCACCGACGACATCGTTGATTCGTTGAACATCTAGTACTGACAACTTTTTTTTAATTTCTTATTTATACATTATAGAGCATCCTAACGGGAAACATAGTTTTCAAACCTCTTTAGATTTCATCCTGATACACAACCCCATCTAATAATGAGCGACATTTTTTTCTGGGACAAGCTTTATGTATGTAAACTCTTTACTGCACAAATATTAATATTACAATATAAATATTAAACTAATGTACAAAGGCGAACTTATACCTAAATCTCTTTCAGCTAACCCTGAAGTAGATGAGTAAGGACAATGCATGGGGTTGGACACATACAAGAATGCACAACAAAAAAAAAACGATCATATATTTATATAGCTTTATTAGTCAGCTTTAGTACTCGTCGATAAGCTTATTGAGAAAGCAAGACGAATACGACAGCACACACCACAGACAGACCAGACAGACACCACCACCACCACCACCACCTCCACTACCTGATGGTTAGCAATCCCCGTTGCTCATAAACATAAGCAATGCCAGGGGCACGGCCAAAGTTGTTCCTTTAAAAATAATACTTTTTTAATCCGTGTTATAAAGCATAAAGGCCAAAATATTCAAAAAAATATCTTTAAAAATAATATTTTATAAGTTCCGCAATACTTATCTCACATTTAACATTTTCAACATCATTAGTGTTTGCATTATAAAGTCTTGTTTCTTAATGCTAATATCCCTATTGTTTATATGTCATTGAAATATTGCAATTAGCAAACTGATACATTTCCAATCCAACATCACATTTGCCAAATTAACTTTGCCGCTGAGAAACTATCAGCTCCAAAGTTAATCTCTTAAATCAAACCAGTTCTCGAATGATCATCTGCAAAGATAACTTGGCATGTATTGACAAGATGTTCTATATTTGAATATCAAGGCTAGAAAAATGAATCATGTCGCAAGAGTTTAGTGAACGCACATTCTGAAGTGGTCTCAACTTGAACTATGACCTGGTCTTAAATAGACCCAGAGTGCATTCTTGCGTGCTGTGTAATAGCGTTCAATGAATATTTCGAGACTACACCTACACCCCCCACTACACTCACTACTTGTACAATCTTATTAGGTTTATCCATTGTATTACTTAGCGTTTTTACAATAATTTGCAATCATAAATATTTCATGTTTTCAAATGAAGAATCTTATTTTTTAGAATTTTTGAATTTATGTAGTTTATGCTGAATATTTTGAAAATATTGTTGTAAAAGCAATGTAATGTAACGATCTAAAATAGTTAAGTATAAAGTTTAAATTATTATCTTAACTTTTGCACTTGAAGAAATTTCTCAAAATGGAACTGAGGCGTCAATCTTCAGATAGGTATCTGTCGAATTAATTTTAACTCTTTCTTATCTTTCCATATGTTAGATAATTTTATCTGGGCATTGAAAAATAATGGTGATGGCTGATTGTGTCAGAAGGTTCTTGAGTGGCGTCCGCGGACCGGGAGACGAGCTGTAGGCCTCCAACAAGATGGAGTGACGACCTTGTAAGGATCGCGGGAACGCGGTGGATGCGAGTAGCACAAGACCGGTCTGAGTGGAGAGCCTCGGGGGAGGCCTATGTCCAGCAGTGGACGTCTTTCGGCTGACATGATGATGATGATGATTGAAAAATTATCCAAAAAAGTAACACTACATGTATTGTTTACATCACCATAATGTTAAACATAATGACAAAACTAGAGATCGAAACCTACAACTGTGTCCATACAATACGTATTCGGATATGAATCACGCATCCTTTCAACTTCATTGATCGATGCGTGTGCGACAAATTTTGGTCTCGAATTCTATTGAAAGTTATCGGACTATTGTCAGGTGGCATTGATCTGAGATTAAAGAAGTATTGTGATGCTCATAGAGAGCAAATTATTATGGCAATCTGGAGCTTAAAGTTTTGAATGAGCTACAAGGTTGACCTTGACCGTTAAATGCAGTTTTTTTTCCTAAGAATCATTGAGACGGGACTAAAGCAACTTTTATATTAAAGAGTGTCTCGACACGGCCTAACTAACCATTTTATATACGTAAAATATTATATTCAATTGATTCTAAACATACACTCGCGGTCAAATAATACGGGTCAGAGTGCGTTTTTCATACTAAAGAGGCTATTTCAAACCCTTGGTTCCTGGCCAGGGGATGCTTTTAGTGAAATCTGATGATGGACACCCAGAGCATCGATCCAGGACTTCCAGAGTGCCTAGGACACCCAACTGATTGAATCTGCGGTTAACGCCGGAATTGTGCATGTTCAGGAAAAACCTATAAAATGGCAAAAAATGTAAGGAAATCCAAATGCTGACCCAAACTCTCTCGCTGTGGTGTTACCTGATTGTGCGATCAGTTAGGTATCTTAAGCACTTTTGACCTCCTCTATTGAACCTCAGAGTATCCACTATTAAACCTCACTCAAAATAACCAATGCCCTAGAACCAAGGCTTCAAAATAGCCTCGTTTGTATGAAAAACGCACACTGACCCGTTATTTGACCGCGAGTGTAATTAAAATCTTTGAATTACAACACATGCATTTTTCTATTTCTTAGCCTTAGAAATATTTTATACAAAGTAAATGCGATGATCCAAGAAAGGCGTCATGTCCCAATAGAGCCGCAAGCGCGGGGCGTTGATTTATAGAATTACAAACTTATCATTACCGTTGTTTAATCTATAGCTAACTTTTCTATAATACAATTTAGTGCCAACGACTTCAAATCGTGTCAATTTCGTATTGAAATAAAAGAATCCGGCATTGATACTGCTAGCTTTACGATACATTTTTGTTATAACCGCCATCTCTTGTCGGTAAAGGTAAATTTGTATTGATTGTGATCTTCCGATCAGATGCATCGCATATTGAACTATCTGTCTGCGGTAGATTAGCATTTGTAATTTAGTATTTGATGCTTGAGGACATGTTTCTGTTGGATTATGATAATGTTAGTCGAGATACATATCTGTTTTTAATTAACTTTGTATTGAATTGGACTAGACATTTCCCGCGACGGCAGGATATTACACATCGTTTCAATCTAAGAAGTTTCATGTATTTTTTTTCTAAGCAAGTTTAGCAACATTGGGATTTTAACTCAATGAAATGAACGAACCTATTATTAACAATACGCTTGTGACGGTTTACCTTCCGCCTCGTGTGAACTACACACACATTTTTATTTTACTAAATCTATAATTGTATGAGGATTTACTGTTAAAATAGGACATTATGTCATAATTAGGTATTTTGTCTAGTTACTGAACTGAAGAGTTATACATTTTTGATTTTAATATCTACATTATTTTACTAATATGTTTTTGTAGAGCACAAACCTTGATTTTAACTTGTATATTATTACTTAAACATATTCATACAAGCATAAACAACTGTGTGTTGCTTGCCCATTCAATGGGTTCATAGATATTACGAGAGTTTTAGGCTTTCTTATTTTGATGACCATATACATTGATGATTCTATCTAAAAGACCGCTTGAACTGGGGCTCTATTTCAACTCGGCAATTCCATATTGCTCATGACATGTCATATCGTATTGTAATGGCGGCCGAGTTTAGCAATATGGTTATGCTCAGCAGTTTTTTTTTAAATTGAATATGTCATATGGAATTAAAAGGCCTATGTCCAGCAGTGGACATGATGATGATGATGATGATGATGGAATTAAAAAAGCGGACAAGTGCGAGTTGAATTCGCGTGGAGACGTTTCCGTACATACTTTTTTTTGATAGATTTGTTATAGGTTGATTGTAATTAGGGTTTGCAATCCGGATCCATTTTGTATGGAAGATCCGGATAATTTCGGATCCAGATCCGGATCTTCCATACAAAATGGATCCGCATTGCAAACCCTAATTGTAAAGTAAAAGCAATGAACTATAATATTGTATTTTTTCCCGCAAAAAAAATAAATTACTTTGCATATCTGCGTTTGGATCATCAATTTACATATGTGTATAGTCTTTATTATTTCTACTGAGCCGATCTTCTACACAAAGGCCATTGTTTGTAAACAATACCATTGTCTTTCTTTGTGTCCGTAACACCAAGCCGATTACATAAAAAAAAGTTAGAACTACATTGAATGTACATTGAATTATCAACCCTACTCTCTTAGTCAGTAGGTTTAAAATGTAGTGTCAGGATACAGATATAAGTCTTTATTATTTGAACTGTGCTTATTCTTTACACAATACTATCATCTACACAAAACTTCTATCTGTATCCTGACACTTTACATTTTAAACCTACTGACTAAGAGGGTAGGGTTGATAATTCAATGTACATTCAATGTAGTTTTAACTTTTTTGTATGTAATCGGCTTGGTGTTACGAACACAAAGAAAGACAATGGTATTGTTTACAAACAATGGCCTTTGTGTAGAAGATCAGCTCAGTTCAAATAGTAAAGACTATACCAAATTTCAACTCAATCGGTCCAGTAAATTGTCTGTGACAGACGGACAGACACACAAACGCACGAGTGATCCTATAAGGATTCCGTTTTTTAATTTTTTGTACGGAACTCTAATAAACAAACAACCTTGAATATTACCTGTTGGAAAAAGGTGCAATATGTGCATTTTAAACCCCAAGGTAAAAATAGCCACGTTAGTTCTAGCAATTTAAAATAAATCTGGCGAAATGATAGCAAGTTAGCGACGTGTATTCATAAAATAGTGTTAAACAAACAACTTAAGTGCCATTTCAAAACACATTAGTTACAGTCTTATTTCAATTCTCCATTATCTTCCGAGTGCAATCAAATCTCTTTATTCTCTTAATGGTCTGCTATTTGCTTCACAATTTCTAGATTTGATTAATGTTCCGTGAAATATTTTGATAATCCTTAGAGATAAATAAATAAGATTTGAGGTGTGAGTAGATTTGAAGGTAGAACGATTAATTTAGATAGAAGGTTAGGGACTGTGTGAAGTAAATGCAGACGTTTGTTTAAGAATTACTTACACAATTTATCTACTTTTAGATTATTTGATGATGATCATATGATCATAGCAGACGGGCGGTCGATCGCTCGCCAGGTTAATCCGCCCTGTTCCCGTTGGTTATTTTTTTTTTTGTGGCGTGGTATGGCAAACGAGCACACAGGCCACCTGATGGTAAGTGGAACTGTGACCCATAGACATTCGCATTCACAAGATTGCAAATGCGTTGCCAACACTGAGGACTAAGACGGAATGCCTCTATGCTAGTCATTTCACCGGCTGTCTTATCCCCAAACCGGAACACAACAATGCGAACACTGCTGCTTGGCGGTAGGTTAATGGATAAGATAGTTGTTCCAACCCGGACGGACCCTGCACAAGGTCCTACCACAAGTAAACTGTTATTGTTACTGGCCCGGCGACGCTTCCATCAGCATGGATTCCATCATCTGGTTTTGGCTTATGTTACCATTTAAAAGCTGTGAACAAAAAAAAAGTAGAGTGTTTCAAGAGTTTTATGACAAGGTAGTTCTAAATTGCAGAAGATAGGGAAATTGAAAACGAAAAAAACATGCTGTGATTTCAACTATGAGTAGAAAGAATTAAAGGAAATGTTTATTAAACTCTTAGTCTAGGCATCCATAGGTCAATAAATACTACTAAATCAATAATCAATGCCTGATCTTAATGTCGCAAGACTAATTGCGAATCCACAGGGGAAAGGTCATTAGGTCGCTCGGCAGGTCTGGTCCGATTTGAAGGCGTGCCTGCCGCGGCTAGTGTTATTCCTTTACGTTAAGATGAGTTCGAAGGCGAGGTCTTTGTTGAATTGGCTTGGGATTTTCGCGAAGTTTCGTGATGATCATGCGTGAAAACCAGAGACAAACCAGAATAAAATAAGACCAAAAGCTAGAAAGTTTGCATTGAACTAAGTATGCCGAAACAGAATAAGAAAAACTTTATATTGTTGTCTATCCAAGAAGATGCCTCATGCGTTCTTTATCTACATTTAACATCATTATATTCTTTAGGCATGATAAAATGCAAGGTGGTCTATACTAGCAACAGCCTTTAGGCCATTGCCTTTTTCTCGATATAGACATCTCCAATCTTCAACTTTTATCTTTTCCGGGCTACCATAATCATCGTCTTTGTCTAGACTAGGCTACTCTTGGACTAGTTTTGGTTTAGAAAAACTGTTGTTAAAATCAAGCCATTTTAGTGTAGTGAAACATGTACACATGTTCATGTCACGTCAACGTCTGTTTATAATCTTATCGCTGCCAGTTTCTAGTGTACGTAAGGGTCAAGATACGCAAGTTCGGCTTGGTCTACTCAACTTTAGCTGCGTGATAATATTATTATTATTGGGGGGTTGAGATGGGCCTTGTGAGCCACTTCGAACATTGCTGATCTTTTGAAGCAGGCCTTTGTTTTAGAGCTCACCGCAAAGGCCCGTTGCATCCAGGAATTTCCAGATGCTTTGGGCAGTGAGGAATTGTATCTCTTGTGGGTCCATTATATGTCGCCCTAGGTAGATACTTCTGTTCGTCCAGTCTTCTGTCGGTCCGCAAGAACAGAGGATGTGCATTGCTGTCTCCTCTGTCTCCTGCCAGAACCTGCATGTCGCGTCTTGTTTCATACCCATTAGAAACAGATGTCTGTTCAGATTGCAGTGGCCAGTTAGGATCCTAGTCACTGCGCAAGACTTTTCTTTTGAGACCTTGCTTTTGAACCCTTTAACCCTTTGTGGACTTCCACAGCTCGACCGCCCTAGATTTGTATAGGTCGTTTAGCAGGGAATAGGTTTTGCGTTTTGTGATGCCACTAAACGCTCCGGGCCGACCGCGTAATAATAACCCCGTTGGTCCGTTTACAGCCGTGCCTATCTGATGAGTTATATCGGTAAGCAGTCGTGTGATGTAACTAGTGGATTGATTGAGATCATGAGTGGAAGTGACGTGATTGTTAGTCGAGGGATGTATTATTAGTTATTTGGTTGTTTATAGCCAAAGTAACGGGGTTATTGGAATGATTTAGCAACGCGAGACCGCTCTTTTCATCTTCTTGGAAACAGAAAAGTTTTTTTTTGGAGATCTATTTTAGAATACATTGTTAACATGGAAAAATATATGGGGAAGCGATACTAGCATATAATGACAGCTAATATCAGACTTATGGTTGATAATAATGTATAAATATTAAAATGAGAACACCAAATTTACAGACCTTACATGTTAAGCACATCAAATATTTTTTAATCCTCAAAAAACCTAGTAACTCAGGGAAAATGCACATTTTCCATACAAAACCTAGGGACAACAATTGTCCCCTGTGTTACAAACTACGTAAAAAAAAAAAAAACAATTGTTAGTCTATTTGTCTGATTTTATAAGCGTGTAAGTCACATAACATATAGTTTTTCTAAAAAGGTTATAATACATACATACATACATAAACTCACGCCTTCATTCCCAGATTGGGGTAGGCAGAGCTAAAGAATTACCAAGAAGTCTTAAAACTTCTTGATAATTCTGTAACCACATTTTGCACAAGTAGGCTAAGATGTTTCCCAGTGTATTAGTGACAGGTGGCAAGCCCATCGCCTAACAGTACTACAAGCCTTAATTCTCTTAGTCGCCTCTTACGACATCCACGTCCAGGTTATAATTTGTGAAACATTTCGAAAAATGGGGAGTACCTTAAAAGTTGATTCACCCAATTATAAATAGTCTAGTGAGACGCTTAATAAGATGAGAGACAGGATTTTGTCGGTAAAAAAGAAGAACGACCCAATTAATAATTCTTACTCATTAAGATGATTACCAGAGGGCGGAATTTTCATAGCAAAAATCAAACGTCAATAGAGTTGGAACGTTGAATTTTATCGATTATAAGTTATATTTACGAAGCGCATCTTTATTTAGATATTTATCAATAAAAATAGATATCAAAATGGTGGTTAAAAGGAACAACAAATCTGAAAAAAAAATGGAATTGTGAATTGTTAATTCTATTCGAAACTAGAAATATAATGAAATCTAGATAAAAACTATTATCGTCCGCTTTAAACTCACGTGAGTATGTTTTACTCGTTTTACGAGTTTCAACGCAATATTTTCATGTTGCTTTGAATGAACCTTACATGTAGAACACTATATTATTGAATTATTTAACCATTTGTTTAGTGTTTTGCGTTTTGGATTAACCATTTTTCACATACGTGCATTATTTGCAAAAAGACCAGTGGCAGAAATGCCAGTTAACTGCCATGCGATTTATTTTTAATGGCGATGCAACTCGGTACAGAGGTTACTCTAACTCATAAACTCACGCCTTCATTCCCAGAGTGGGGTAGGCAGAGCTAAAGAATTACCAACAAGTCCTAAAACTTCTTAATAATTCTGTAACCAAATTTTGCACAAGTAGGCTAAGATGTTTCCCAGTGTATTAATGACAGGTGGCAAGCCCATCGCCTAACAGTACTGCAAGCCTTTATTCCCTTAGTCGCCTCTTACGACATCCACGGGAAGACATGGAGTGGTACTATTCTAACCCGGCAACCACACGGGGTACAGAGGTTAATGTTAAAAATCAGTGATATAGAAGATTCAACTTATCGATAGCTGGAAATGTCGATAAAATTTAACATTCCAACCCTATTGAAGTTTGATTTTTGCCGCCCTCCGATGATTACACATTTTATATGGTTTTGTAGAGTAACGCTTCAAAATGAATGACGGAGTTGCATTCCTTCTAGCATTGGTGGGAGATGAACTGAAGAATTTCCTCCCGATACTTCGCCAATTTCGACACATTCGCGGTTTCGATACGTGTTCGCCAAACTTGAGTTAATTTTAATGTTTCGTCATAAATTCTCACGAATATTGCCGTCGTAGCTTAGATTTAGGCATTCACTGTTTCATAGAACATTAGCTTATGGACGCACTTTTTCATTTAATTTACAAAGGATCCCTTTAAGGGATCTCTCCCAGTTAACCCTTGAGAGATTGAGAAAAGTGAAACGTTGTGCATCAAGTAGGCAAGTGTACAACTTTATTTAGGAAAAGAGAATAAAAAATAAATACATTAAAATATCTACATTTATAGTACATTTGTAGTACTGTTAGGCGATGGGCTTGCTACCTATCACTAATATACACTGTTAAACATCTTAGCCTAATTGTGCAAATTGTGGTTACAGAGTTATCAACAAGTTTTTGGAGTTGTTGGTGATTCTGTGGCTCTGCCTACCCCACTCTGGGAATGAGGGCGTGAAGGTATGTATGTATGTATGTATCTAAATTTATAGATATATTCATATACGAAATTAACTTTATACATCTATATCGTTACTACTTAACAAAAAACTCGTATCTGATGTTTCGAGATGTATGAGTTTCAACTTAATTCTCTTCACATTTAAATTTAAAATTGTTCGTCACTTAATATGAGATACGAGGTTTTTTCAAAGCAATGAAACGATACGATATACATGCTTAAACTTATATAAACTAAATAATAAATTGCACTTATGTAGAGGACAGTTGAAACAATATTTAGGAACTAGAGTCAAGCCAGAACTTCTTCAATTTGTCTTAGTAATATACATAGGTGATCACATAATAAGAAATTGCATTGAGTGAACTGATATTAATAATACTCTATTGACGTTCGAAAAACGGGCCCGTGCACGTCTATTGTTGTTGTGTATGTCTGTGTGGATAAAACATCTGTCACTTCCTGACCTCATCCTTTATCCAACGCGATTAGGCGACCGTAATACGGGCCCTGGTAGTTCATTGTCATATGATTAGTCTTTGTCGCGCTTAATTAAATATAAAGCTGTATTCAATACTACACTTTAAATTATTACAATCAAGCCTAAAGGTCTTGTAAGTTTAAAAAAAAATGTTAATGAACTAAACTAAGACTGTCTCTATTAAGGGAAGGCACTTTGTTCTTGCGTGTTCTTTATACAATATATTTGATGCACTAAATGAGCTCAAAAGGTTCTCGGTCTCTGTCCTCTTAATTCTTCGCACTGTGTCTGTGTTGTCGAGGAGCTGGATAGCGGGTATACTGTTCAATTGAACTATCTTTTTCCCCGTACTCTGTGTCATCGTGCTTATAGCGATGTTACATTAAAATTTAAATACTGCATACCGAACAGGTCACCTCGCTTCGCTTCTATTTCAATTAACTAATCATTTTATTACGCTTAAATATGTACCGCCGATTAGTTTTCAAATTATTCTGTCATTAGTTTGAAAACGTCGTGATCAGCTTCCTCATCTTACATGTTTATATAATTTATAAGAGCCTGATGTTTTGCCGAAATATTTTTGCATCCTTGGTTGGATGTATCATTTCCCATAATGCTGTTTCTTTTTTTTTTGGGATTACCAAAACCGCTAATTACGTTGGTGAGATTAGGTTTTTTTAATTAATGTTCTAAATATCCTGAAAACATACAGGTTTTAACAGAAAATAGAAAATAATTCAATAAATGAAGTCAAATTCGATAACATTATGGGTTTTCAAGCTTATAACTAAACAAAAGCTGCCACGAGAAATAGGGTACCTATCAGTAATGACGAATTTTCTAAACATTACTGTCGATGATCAATGATTTAATTAATTACAATGACACACACACTTTCTATAGGAAGGTAAAACCACATCGATTTCATGATCATTAAGACTTTTTTTTAAATTGAATACTTCAAACCCATTTACTCGAAGCCTTAGGGTAAGTCAATTAGTTTTTACAAAGATGCGTCAAGGAAACTCGCAAAAATGCCATATCTCAAGACGTACACCCAACAACGAAAGTTCCCAAGCCAAAAGATCTATTCAAGCTCTTATACTTTGACCGGTCCTTTCTGCATACTGTGCCTCGTTGATCTTGTAACCTAATTACATAGATTAATGGCGTACCACACGATTCATCAGCGGTTTAACTAGAGGTCAAATGCTACCAAAGCTGTAATTACTGTGACGGACGTGTGTTGTTTTAAAGCCAGTTTTTTAATGAAATGGCTAAGGGTATCGCTCTAGGGCCTATATTCTACATGGTAAAACTATATGTATGTATGTATGTAAAACTATATGCTGTTGACATGTTATCGCATTGTTTTTAACTTAGCCGCCATTGCTGTCAAGTAAATGAAAGCTATTGTCATCCAAACCCAAAAACGTAACGTATCATACGAGTATGATAACGTTTAAAAAGCAATATGGTTTTATCCAGTAGAAAAGAAGCTAGACCATTTTAGCTGATGGACATCAATAAAATGCACTTTAACTCGTAATGCAAAGATTTACATACATACATAAACTCACGCCTTCATTCCCAGAGTGGGGTAGGCAGAGCTAAAGAATTACCAACAAGTCTTAAAACTTCTTGATAATTCTGTAACCACATTTTGCACAAGTAGGCTAAGATGTTTCCCTGATGTTTGCAAAGATTTAAAAGAATAAAATAGATTGAATGAACACGCAAAGCCTGATTGTGCAAAGTGTGGTTGCAGAATTATCAGCATATGAGAGATGTTGGTAATTCTGTAGCTCTGCCGACCCCACTCTGGGAATAAAGGCGTGAGTTTATGTATGTATGTGTATGATGAATAAATGACTTTTATACAGGGTGGGCCAAAATTTTTTGCACTTTTAAAACATCGATAAAAATTTAACTTTTCATGTTTTTTTATATTTTATTTATTTAACCTAGTAACAGATAAATGCAATTTATTTTTGAAAAATAACGTCATCCAGATCTCCTCCGTCTCGTCGTTGCACTCCTGCAGTCGACTACACAAACACTTTGGAAAACTCGCTGACGCATGCTGCGAGGGATCGCAGCTATCTCATTCTGAATGTTTTGTTTTAACTGGGGTATTGTCATCGGATTATTAAGGTACACTCGACTCTTTAAATATCTCCACTTGAAAACATCGCAAGGTGTTAGGTCCGGGCTCCTTGGCAGCCATGGGAATTGGGATGTCACCTCTGCGAGAAATCAACTTTTTCGGAAACATTTCTTTCACCACCGGTAAACTCATGTTTGACGTATGGCATGTTGTTCCATCTTGTTGCATCCATGTTCTGGTCACCTTCAAATTCATGCAGTGGGTGCAGTTTCAGATCTAGATGTAAAATTCGCCGTAGACTAGTTCTTGGTATTGCTAGAGCTGCTGAACGTTTACGCGTAGATAATTCTGGATCGTTCTCTACAGAAACTTTAACCTGCCGTATGTTCTCATCATTTCTTGTTAAACGTGGACGCCCTGTTTGTTTGATATTCAGTGTCGAACCAGTTTGCTTGAAGTTTTTGACCTAAGATTTAATTAAACTAACACTTGGACACTCACTCACTTGGCGTTATCCTTATTCAATTCTAAGTAGGCGTCGTACAGAAAGATACAAATCGTTGTTTTTATAAAACTGTTTAATACAAAAACCCCGTTGCTTTCCCGTGAAACGCTCCTTTATAAATAAAATTGCACGAAGTGATCTATAGTTTCCCACCAATTTCCCGCCGCTCACTCTGACAGAGTCCGAAAAAATCAGTGTTGCTATTTGCAAAAATTTATGGCCCACCCTGTATTATAAGAATAAGGTTTCCAGCATTCGGTCTTGTATAAATTACTTGTGTTTTTATTTTTAGTAAAGTAAATCGATATGAATTAACGATAACACCCTTGGAATAGGTTGGGTAGATACCTACCCACTATTATTAGATATGTTCTACTGGGAAAGCCACTATTAAGAATCATTTTTTTTAACTTACGGGTTCTGCCGTAGCCTCTGCTATCTTCCTTCATGAAACAAATCAAGTGAAGCAATCAAACTTAAAACTAGCTTTTTCGCATTTAGACTTATTTAATTCATTACTTGTAACATTCACATGTTAAATATTTGATAACATATCACATCTAGCCGCGAGCGTGACGACGTCGGATTGGTTTATAGACTGATCCATCATTTTGCCATCAGGCTTGTACTATGGTCACCTTCATCGCGTTCGACAAACGCAGATTAAGCACCCGTCACGCTCGCACTTACATACTGGCCAGACTATGACAGATGCTTTATCCACGTCTATCTACATCTTTAAACACGATAGGCCTGCGGGCTTATATTTAAAGTGTGGTAATTTTCTTTTATTACACTTGTTGATATTTGAGGCGTGAGTGAAGTTTATTGAATTATTTGGTTCGTGAGAATGAATGCCTGAGCCATAAATCTCTGAATTACCAATTACTAGGTGATGGGTGGTTTTAACGTTTACAGGAATTGCAATAGAGATTCAATATTGAACGGCCTTATGGTGGGAATCACAATAGACGGGCCAAACCAGACATGTACCTACGCATGGGGAAGGTTACGTTACTTTAAAACCTACTAAAGACTTTTTATAGATTTCCTTTATAAGGTCGCACAGGATCTTCAGATAAAAGGGGGGGCGGTCACCATTTATCTTATCTAATATTCATCCGATTGCGGTGTTTAAGAGATATCAGCTCCGAAAGAAGGCAACCAATAAAATGGGCAGTTTTATCCTTCTAATAGTTATTTTTAATGGCGGTCTACCGTCACCGGTAGTCTTGTCCCTGCATCGGAACACCACACTGAGAACACTGCAGTTTAGCGGCAATTTAAAAAGGTGAGATGGTGGTAGTGATCCGGACGGACCCTGCATAAGGAGCTGCCTCTAACATAATTAATATAATCAAAAAGACTACGCAGCTGGACATAGGCCTCCGCAAAGTTTGCCTCAAAGACGGGTCCTGCATCCGTAGGTTTCAATAATATGTGTAGTAGGGAGTATTCATGACTTACGGAATATTTATTTCACAGATTCAATAAAAGCTGATCTCATGTAAGAAACAGTTGTCAAAAATCATTTTTGGAGTAGCTACGAAATTAACCAAAGATTCGTTCCTCTTACTAGCAAATAGTAGTTTTGTATGGCATAGGAAGGCAAAAGAGCAAACAGGCCACCTGATGGTAAGTGGAAACTGTGACCCATAGGCATTCGCATTCACAAGACGGCAAATACACTGCCAACCCTGAGGACTAGGATGGAATGCCTCTATGCTAGTCATTTCACCGGCTGTCTTATCCCCAAACCGGAACACAACAATGCGAACACTGCTGCTTGGCGGTAGGTTAATGGATAAGATGGTGGTACCAACCCGGACGGACCCTGCACAAGGTCCTCCCACAAGTAAATAAATAAATAATATATGCATATACCAGCCCAAGAGGCAGACTAAAAAGAAGAAAAAGTAGGCTCTGTGCCTTAACCCTAAATTTATAAACGTCAAGCTCGTTTCTAGTCTAACAAGAAGTTGGATGTTTACACATTTGTAATATTAGTCACAATCTCGCTTTAGACATTTATATTGTATAATTCCTGTTCCGATTTGGGGATAAGACAGTTATCCCCAAATCGGAACACAAAATGGTACCAACCCAGACGGACCCTGCACATGGTCCTCCCACAAGGAACCCGTGGAATTTGTATGACCGACCGTTACATGACGTCACAGATCGGATCTCTCTGTCTAATCGCTGTCCAACTAGCAATTGAAATTGCTTGTATCATTCTTATTTCTTAGCCGATTTTAATTTTAATTTCTCTTTTGGTGATCTCTTTTACAGTATCTTCATGTCTTGTTAAGAAATGCGATTTAAAAAATCGCAAATTTCCTATTAGTATTTCCCGTATTACTCATAAACAGACCTAGGAATATACGGGGCAAAATTAAATGACAGCTAGGGATTGCCTTTATCGATAAACTCAATTATCGATGCTTTTCCCGCATACTAGTGATTGCTCCAAGTTTTGTTTGTATTTTTTTGTTATTGTTACTATGCAAATAAAACAAAATAGCAACATAATTCTTGTTATTCCTTACTTTAAAAGTTTTTTTTTACCTTTAGTCATCATCATCATTTTTTTCCTTACCGTGTATTTCAGAATGACTGTCCCATTTTGTTAAAATAAACAATCAGAATTTGTCAAAAGTAAAAAAAAACGATTATGAGTAGTGAAGGTTAAAATATCCTTTTAAAATAAAGAATAACCAGTATGTGGGAAAAGCATCGATAATAGAGTTTATCGATATAGGCAATCCCTAGCTGTCATTTAATTTTGCCCCGTATATTCCTAGGTCTGCTCATAAATGTGTTGTATTGAAGGCAAATAGACCTTATTATCAGTGGCATAGGGACGTGTAGATCTTTTTGCCGCCTTCGGAACGTTTATTATATTTATATTGCATCAGTCCACAACATCTACGTACTCGTACAAATTAATTAACAGTTAATTATTCGCAATTATCTGCTATTACAGTTGAAATCTTCCGCATTGATTTGCAAATGAGGTAACTATCTATTAAAAAAAAAACTTGCTTTGATCGTGATAATAGATTTTTCGCATTCACAAAAAATACTGACTCCAAATTATTATGGAGTTCTGATGACTTTCCATGAATCCTATGATCAGATCTTGACAAAATTTAAGCACCCTTCTAATGGGGATGTAACTTACTAATGAAAAAAACATTACAGGTAGTAGAAGTAAGCTTCGGGATAAAATTTGACTTTTGCTCATACAAAATGCGTCAATTTGTAATGCGTCCGCGGTTTGAATATAGGGTTCGGCCATAAATTGCTTGTTTAAAGTACCAATAGGTCTATGCATGTGATTGAAGGCTTTATATGACAACACTACATAAATAATCGCGTCGTGTGACATTAAAACCCATGAAAAAGTTTCCAGAGTTCTAAAATGATTTCATCTTTGCTGTGTGGGTACTGTAGATAGATAAGCATTGTGAAGTATTAAAAAAAATTGCGTATTATATAAATAATTAAAGCTTAAAATGCTTATTGAATCCTAATAAGAACTATATAACATCATGTTGTAAACTTTTTAGAGCGTTACTATATGTGGAACTACGGAAATCATGAATTTACTCTTTATTCATATAATAAAGTAACAAACGGCTACTTTTCATCCCGGATTTTTTTTAAGTCCCGAGGGAATGACGATGATCGAAATCCCACGAAGTCGCGGGCAGAAGCTAGTAAACATATAAACCTAAATATACCTTAATTATCAAATACCACTTTATAAAGATCGTTACTCTTCACATTCCCAAAGACGCGAACCACTAATTATATTATGTTAATTATAAGATGGAACTACTATGGAATTCAGGCTACCATTAAAAACGATCCAAATTAGACCCTTTACACATACAATCAAGATCAATAATTATTTAAGAGAAACGTTAAAGTTGATCTGCTTTATTTTATGACCGGTTGCAATAAAACTGCACTGTAAATTAAACCTTCATTTGACTTAAATTAAGATTTGTTTTCAGACAGTAGTCATAGGCCGTTTTGTATTAGGTTATTCAACGCCCAAGACCTCGTTTGAAGTATATTTTGTATGGAAATACGAGAGCCTGGCACTATAATGTATTAAAGCTACCTTGATTTGTATTAAAGGTTAATATTTTAAAGACAAAATACGATACTAAAGATACTTAGATATCTTACTGAGAATATATGAGGTAATCAAATTCCTATAAAGTTGGTTTACAAATTAATAATGTACATAGTGGTTAAGTTCAAAGAGGCTTGAAATACTTGAAATTAATACACAGATAAACAAACAAACAAGTATATTAATCCAAATCTTGTAAAGTGACTATATTAAAGCGAAAAACTTTCGTCGGTCTTAGGTAAGATTAAATATATTAGGAATATAGTATTAGAATTTAGTAACAGACGTTTCTGTTAAATTATAGTAGGTAGATAAAAGTAAATGGACCATGCATTATAAAATTAATTCATACTTAATATAATTAAATAAATTCGACGACGCGCTGGCCTAGTTGGTAGTGACCCTGCCTACGAAGCTAGCGGTCCTGGGTTCAAATCCCGGTAAGGGCAGATATTTGTGTGATGAGCGCAAATATTTGTTCCTGAGTCATGGATGTTTTCTATGTATTTAGGTATATATTTCTCTATATAAGTATTTATATCGTTGCCTAGTACCCATAGTACTAGTGGGAGGACCTTGTGCAGGGTCCGTACGGGTTGGTACCACCATCTTATCCATTAACCTACCGCCAAGCAGCAGTGTTCGCATTGTTGTGTTCCGGTTTGGGGATAAGACAGCCGGTGAAATTACTAGCATACAGACATTCCATCTTCGTCCTCAGGGTTGGCAACGCATTTGCAGTCTTAGGATTGCGGTCTTGTGAATGCGAATGTCTATGGGTCACAGTTTCCATTTTCCATCAGGTGGCCTGTGTGCTCGTTTGCCTTCATATGATATAAAAAAAAAAAAAAAAAGTACAAGATTAGAGCTTAGTTTGGGTTAGGTCAATTGGTGTGACATTGTCTCATGATATTTATTTATTTATTTATTTATTCATAATCATTAATCGTGTTTCACGAAATTAAATCATTTTTATTATATTTTAGCACAGTTGTCATTTTGAGGTTATTTCCACGCCCTAAAAATTGTTTATGCAAAATCACTGATAATGGTGATAATCCTCCATTCACAAACACAGTGATAGGATGTTTAGGGGTTTCCAAAGTAAATTAAAACAAAAAACTTTTATCCCTAGAGATTCATAAGGAGCTTTAGTCTCGATACGCATAGACTAAAGTTACATTGTAAAAACATGAGAAGTGAAAAACTATTTCAATTTAACACTTACATTAATACTAACATCTACCGCAGATAGTAATCAAGTCGTATTCATTCCTAATAAGTCGTGCTCAAAGGTGTAATGTTACTTAATTCAACTCTTTAATTAATAAGTTTAAACTATCTCAGAAATAACGAACACGTTGACCACTTTCTAAACTTATTTTATTTGTATCCAGCAAGAAAATCCACAGCATCCAAACTTATTATGTTGCAGCATCCAAACTTATTGTTAACCAGTATAACCAAACTTATTACAACTTAATTATCACTTGTTACCAAACTTATTATTAACCCGCGACCATTCAGTTCAATATCCCGATCCAGATTGCCCGTTTAGCCAAGCCGCCACCTTGAGAACCCCACTTCCGTCACCAGAATAGTCAATGCAGCTCCTTAGTCTACTTCCGGTTTACTATTTAATTTATTAAACCTTACACTCGACCATCCTGATAACGTGCCTGTCCTCATGCACGCACCCGGTGGAACCTTACACTTGGCCAAACGAAGCTCTCTCGTAAATAATACCTAAATTAAGTTAAATTTATTAAGTATCATCATAGCGTAGTAGATAAGAGACATTATTTATTTAGTTACTATCATAATTATGAATATTTATATAAATATACATTTTTGATTGCTATCGATCTATTATGCTTAGTACATCAATAAAACTTACACATTATACATCATTAATTATATTGAATTGAATCAATTATTAATTATTTAATATATATTATTATTTTGTACATCATTAATTATATTTAATATAATCATTAACCCATTATTTCGGTACAACTAATCATTTCCATATAGGTATCATTTAAATAATAAATGTATCCGTTCATCTAACCGATCTATTTACCAATCCTCTCGAGGTAACCAATTTTGTTCAATGAATATGTTACGATTGTTCCAGGCCAAGTCGCGACATTCTCAACGCTGTGTCGCCCGCGCTTGACCTGAAACATCACAAAAAATAAACACAATCAATCAGTTTCACTAAATTATGCGTAAATTACATTAAAGACACACAATAAATATAATTTCATTCTGACATATCATCGTCATCGCTTGCATCATCCCTAGCATCAACATCATTATCATCGTCGATCTCTAACGATGCCACGTGGATCCATGGCTGCATACGATCCGCAGCAACGGTCGTCTTTTTCTTTCTTTTCATTCCTTCAAACCCCGCTATTGGGGCCACTTTATATCGATCGTTACCTAAGACCTTCACAACTCTAAAGGGACCCTCGTATGAAGGCATAAGTTTCGTACTTTTGCCGTCATTATGAAATGCAACCTTGGTTATTTTTATCAAGTCACCGTTATTGTACGTTCGCGCAGGTCGTCTGCCCTGATCATAATATTGTTTTTGCTTATCCTGAACCTTATCAATTCGACGTTTAACTTCATTGCGAATAGTGGCCAGGTCGGAGACACTGCGTGTTTTATCCGTAATTTCATTTAACACAGGGTTTACCTCGCTGTTCATCCCCGTCCCAAACATGACTTCTGCCGGTGCCCTACCTATCGTCTTTTGCATTGTGTTGTTTAAGCCCCATTGTATTCTTCCTACTTTGCTATCCCAGTCCCTATCATCGTCTCTGAGATTTTGCGCAGTCAGTGAATCTAGAATGGTCCTATTATATCGTTCTACTTGACCGTTGGATCTCGGGCTTGCGACCGCATTCAAAACGTGCTTTATCCCTCGGTCAAGGCAGAATTTCCTAAATGCCTGGGAAGTGAAGCAAGAACCTCGGTCGCTAATAATGCGATCAGGAGCTCTAAAAGTATCAAAGATATCTTGTAAAACCCTAACAACATTTTGTGTATTTGTGTTTCTGACCGGCTTAATAAATACGAACTTTGTAAAAGAATCCACAACGTTTAGTAAATGGGTATGACCTCTTTTTGACTTAACAAAGGGCCCAAGGTGATCGATGTGCAAGGTGTGGAACGGCGTTGCAATCTTCTCTATTGGATACAGCAAACCTTCGCGTGTGTTTGAAGCCCTTTTCGAGTACGCACAATCAATGCACGCCCCTACATACTTTTTAACAAATCGTGTCATTTTCGCAAACCAATAATTTCTTTTCATGCGCTCCAGCGTCTTCTCAACGCCTACGTGGCCTATATCGTCGTGATTAATCTTGCACAACTGCCACCTTGCCCCCTTTGGTACCACCCACTTAACATTCTCCTTATCAGTCCCTACTCTCCTGAACAACTTGTTGTCCCTGACTGTATAGTTGCCTTTTATGTATTCCAGACCCTTGGAATCCAAATCGCTACTAACAATATCGCGGATTCTACGCAATTCAGTATCACCTAGTTGAAGAGTTAATAGCCAATCCTCATCGTTTATGGCCATCACTGTAGGATATGGTACAGGGTTCTCAGTGTCTGTGTCGACAATTGCATTTCGAGATAGCGCGTCTACATGTCCCATTTTCGTACCAGCTCTATATTCCACACAACAATCAAACTCCTGTAGCGCTAGCCACCATCTAGCGATTCTTGGTATCAGGTCGCGTTTTTCGAAGGTAGAACGAAGCGCACTACAGTCAGAAACTACCTTGAATGCTTTTCCTAGAAGAAATACTCTAAATTTCTTAAGGGAACAGATCACTGCCAAAGTTTCCAGTTCGTAGGAGTGGAAGTTCCTCTCCTCCGGTGTCGTCTGGCGACTATAGTACGCCACCGGATGGAAAGAACACCCACTGCCCTGGGTACGCTGTAATAAGATTCCCCCGATACCTAATTTACTAGCGTCGGCGTGCAGTTCCGTTTCTGCTGAGGGGTCGTATATCGCAAGTACCGGCCTATCAGTAAGCTTAGCTTTTAAGACCTGGAAAGAATCCTCTTGAGTATCTGTCCATTCCCAAGCCGTATCCTTCTTAAGCAACTTGGTAAGGGGAGAGGCAAGGTGTGCAAACCCTTGTATGAATTTCCTAAAGTAGCTCACTAACCCTAGGAATTGGCGAACACCGTGTACATTTTCTGGACGAGGAAAATCGATGACACTCTGGATCTTGGCCTTACCCGGTCGCATACCTGCTGAGCTGATTTCGTAACCCAAGTAGTTGATTTCATTTTGTAGAAAACTGCACTTCGCAAGATTTAATTTAAGATGAGCTTTTTGTAACAGATCAAGTACTTCCTCCAAACGGTCTAAGCATTCGGCAGGGCTCTTACCAAAAATTAAAACGTCATCTATATAGACGGTGGCTTTGTCAAAACGAGCTGGACCCAAGACACGGTTCATCATTCGCTGGAAGACAGCAGGTGCGTTTGCCAGACCGAACGGCATGCGATTGTACTCATACTGGCCGTCCGGCGTGACAAACGCCGTTAAATGTCTGCTGTCCTCCGAGATTGGGACCTGGTAATATCCGGACATTAAGTCTAACGTGATGAACCATGCTTGTCCAGATAACCTTGCTATCTCGTCCTCGATTATGGGCATAGGATATCTTTCTTTTACAGTCACCGAATTGAGTTGTCTATAATCTACGCATAATCGGATGCTACCGTCCTTTTTGCGCACAAGAATAATCGGACTAGCATAGTTGGACACAGACTCCTTGATAATTCCCGCGTGCAACATCTCGTCCACCATTACGCGTACTCGCTCGCGTTCATGATGTGACAGACGGTATGGTCTATAAACTACGGGACGCTGACTACTCAGCTCTATTTTCATCTCCGTAACGTTTGTACAGCCTAAACCTGCCAAATCATATGCGAAACAATTCTCATAACGTTGCAGTAGAGCTATAAGTCTAGCTTCATCGTTCTTAGACACCGAATGACCTAATCTAATTTGAGCTACGTCAAGCCGTTTGTCTGTAATAACTTTGTTTGGATTGGAAATCGGAGCGAATTCCTTATCCGAAAACCTGTAAACTGACTCTATCCTTTCAGCCCTAGAGAATACCGAATTCTCTTGAAGGTGACATGGTGTCGAACATGGCATGAGCACGACAAAAAGTGTGCCATTCTTTACTTCGTAGACACCACCGCATACTACGTATTGACAGCTAGGTTTCCCCACAACTTTGGTATCTAATGCTACACTTCCAGAGAAAATAGTCGACGTCGCGGCCCTAACGCTCGCGGGGCCAAAAATACTACATTGAGCTGACACCCTTACTCGTACTGAATATTTCTCACCATCATCTATATTAGGGCAGGGTACTTCTGTACCTATGTGCAGGAATTGCAGCTTATTCGTGTCCTTATATACAACTACATGCGGTTGCTCAGTGTAGGTCTGACCAATCAGCATCGGTTTTTCTAGCAATTGATCATCCACTACTCGACACGAGACATCAGCAGCTACCCCATCAATTATTAGATTTACGTTTGCTGATCCTGCTGAGTGTACTAAGCTATGGCCAAAACCTTTCATCGTAGACGGTGTATTGTTATGCTGAAGCCTAAGCTTTTCTAAATTAGATCGCTTTATTAATGTCACCTCACTACCAAGGTCAACGAAGGCCTCCATATGCACACCATTAACGCTTACTTGTTTTATAAATTTGTCGCAAGGATTAGAACTAGAGATGCGCATTGTTTTTGCGATCGTGTCAGTCTTCGTTGACCCTGCATCTTGTTTAAAGCGACATACTTCAGGCTTGTGTCCTATCTTGTTACAGTGGGTACACTTGAGCAAGGGCTTAGAGCACCTTGAAAAAGGATGACCTTTTTCTTTACAATTATAGCAGTATAAGCTAGTGTTAGTCCTTAAGTTCGTGCGATTACTTTGCCTATCTTCTATCGTGCCAAAGTTCCTGTCTCTAAAAGATGGTTGTTGTACCGAAAGTTCTCTATTATTGCTTAACAGAAATTTTAAAAGCAGATCAGGCTCCTCACATCGTAATGCCAACGCACTGGATCGTATGGTCCTATCAGTAATGCCATGGATGAGGCAATCGACAGCTTTTTTACTAAAAATTTCGCATTGGTTTAACAGTGCTAGCTTTTCGTAAAAATAATTTTCAATTAATTCGTTGGGCCTACTTTTCCGCTTTAACATATCTTCTATTAGCTGTGCGTAATTTTGTTCGCATGGGAAAGCATTAATTAACTTAATTTTCCATTCGTCCCAAGTGTACAGTATTGAACTAAGACTTTCATACCAGGTCTTTGCTAAGCCCGTTAGTTTTTGCATCGCAAAGTGGATTACAGCCTTTTCATCCCAGTTATAAACCTTAGCGCACTCGTCAACCTTTTTAAGCCATACATCTACCCGCTGGTTCTTCTCTGAAGGATTAAACTCCGGGATAATGTTTTTATGATCTATACCTCTACTAGTAACGTGTGCGCTCTGGCTTAATGACTGCGATGGCAGGATTTCCTTGATTGTTTGAATAATCTGAATTACGTCTTTAGAGGAGAAAGTAGGGCTACATGACCTGTTGGAGTGATGTCCGACGTTTGCCCCAGCTGGTTCTCTCGGGCCTCTCGTGGCAGGCGGCCGGTTGCGACTGCGACTGCGCAGCTCGCTCTCGCGCCGCTCGCTCCTGCGTCGCCGCTGCTCGCGGTCCCGTGCCTCTTGCAGGTCCATCTCCATCAAGCGTAACCGCTCCTGCTGATGCTTCAGCGCTTGTTCTCGTTCTCGCAGCCGACGACTGTGACTTCGGCTTCGGCTTCGTATGCGTGAACTTGTGCTCGCCTGGCAGCGGCTATGACTTCGCCTGGTGCTCGAGCCATCTCGCAAAGGAGTCTTTAGACTCCGGCGAGTTTTATCCTCATCTTCCATTGTCTGGAAACTCGTACAATAAAAACACCAATTACTAGCGGAACTTAACGTACTCTATTAGAAGACTATTAATAATATTAATACTCATATTCATACTCATATTCATACTCATACTCATATTCGTACTCATACTCATATCCATACTCATATTCACATTCATACTCGTACTCATACTCATAGTCATACCCGTACTAACTATAAATAATAATAATAATAAATATCAGGGGACAATGTCGCACCGATTGACCTATTTAGTCCCAAACTAAGCTCTAGGCTTGTACTATGGGTACTAGACAACGATATAAATACTTAAATAGATAAATGTATGTATACTTAAATACATAGAAAACATCCATGACTCAGGAACAAATATTTGCGCTCATCACACAAAATCTGCACTTACCGGGATTTGAACCCAGGACCGCTAGCTCTATAGGCAGGGTCACTACCAACTATGCCAGCGCGTCGTCACTAGGTACGTACTTTAACGTAAGACATTTCGTTTATTAAAACTATGGTAAAGTAACAGACAGAAATAAATTTAGCAACGTTTAAGACCGATTGCGTTTCCGGCCCCGTTTATCGCTCAGGGGAAAAAGATATAATAACGGTTAATTATAACGGAAAACGGATAAAATGATTTGAATTTAGGCAAGTAACGGACAAACATCATGCATTCAACAACGAATTTTACCACGTAAAATTCCAAATATCTACGAGTATGTAAACCTAAAATTAAAGGAGTGTAGCGAGAATATCAAAAATATAATGTAGGCGTGTACTTACAGGATTTTGAGTTGTAATCCCACTTGCTGAGATTTAAACTATCTCAGAAATAACGAACACGTTGACCACTTTCTAAACTTATTTTATTTGTATCCAGCAAGAAAATCCACAGCATCCAAACTTATTATGTTGCAGCATCCAAACTTATTGTTAACCAGTATAACCAAACTTATTACAACTTAATTATCACTTGTTACCAAACTTATTATTAACCCGCGACCATTCAGTTCAATATCCCGATCCAGATTGCCCGTTTAGCCAAGCCGCCACCTTGAGAACCCCACTTCCGTCACCAGAATAGTCAATGCAGCTCCTTAGTCTACTTCCGGTTTACTATTTAATTTATTAAACCTTACATAAGTACGGATTAATACAAAGTCCTTGCACGATTCTGTCTTAAAGTTGAAGCAATTGAATCGTTATTACATTTGATTTTATTATCTGACGCCATCTTGCCAATATTGGCGCAAGCGAACTTTCATAGACTAGTTACAAGTAAAAAGTTTTTATTGATATAGTTTAGTTTAGTTTGTTTATTCATCAATGTAATATTAGGATATTAATTGCATTGCATGTCAAAAAAATACAAAATTACATTGTGATTAATAATATTTAATCAAAGTATACAAAAATAATTAATAATTAAAACAACAACGATTAAACATCTAATAAATGGTCACTTGGCCGATGTTTTTATATGTACAAGGAAATAAGATTTCCAGCTCCATATATTCATCCATAGAGTATAAATAGATTATCCAATAAAAGGTTTCTTAGCTGATGTTTAAATGCTTCGTCGGATTGTACATTTTTAAGTTTGGCGGGTAGACGCTAATAGTGGTAAGGATTGTTTTTTTTTAAAACCTGTGGTTAAATTTATATGTTTTTTCGGTGAATTGAAGATTTTACTATTGTCTACACATAAACTCAAAATCATTTAAATCTAACCACAGGTTTTCGAAAAAAAACAATCCTTACCAGGAGGGGGGGGTATCCTTTTCTCTGCAGCTGACTGTACGTGGTACCATGGGATACGTGGGAAGTGCCATGCGACGGGGAACTGTCTGCCCTACGAAGCAAATGAGCAATATCCCAACATCAATAACCAAAGCAGTTTTAGTTCTCTTCACTTAGTAATAAGGTTGATATTGCTACAGGAGTTTTATCTGACTTACTGCGTATTAGCTTAGAAGCGTAGTGTTCTCAAACGCCAAAAGTCCTTAGTTCCATAACCGAAGGGTTCCCAAAGTGACCCTATTCATATGCCTACTCTTTCTGTCCGTCCGTCCTAACTTTACGGAGCTGTGTCTTCCGAACCGGAATAGATAGCTGGTTGATTTTGTAGAATTAGTTTATTTTTTTCATGGCCGTTTTTTTTTTACGAAAAACAATTTCTCAGCGTTTTTTTATTTTTTGCAGATTTTTTCATTTCCCTCTATTTGTTAAACCTTACGCAATGTACACGATTAACTCCATCGAAAATAGACTAATGCAGACAAGTTATTTAATGCTAACGTCAATGATTTTCGAAATTTGTCAAAATAATGGAATTAACGTAGGCGCTCAACGCGACCGTCTAACAGTTTACGTCAATGCTATATGTCGTGTCTATGCTATTGTTTCTACTTTTTGGTGGATCAGTTTATCACTGTCATCTTTATTGAATAATTTAAATTAGATTCAATAATTCACACCTAGTTATACCTATATGAAGGGTCCACGGAAAGAATATGTCTAGTCACATTAGTAACTTTTTGAGATATCGCGATTTGAAAGTTAGGAACCATGTCATTTTGTACGTAGGTAATTTTCGTGTAGAGGTTTTTTTAAGAGTGAAAAGATACAAGTTATATGAAGATTTATATCTGAATCTGAGAGGTAAATAGTTAATTTCGTCCTCTATATTTTGAAATTCAAAACTCATTTTCAAAAAAAAGTTTCATTTTGGATAACGATAATGAACGCCGAATGCATTTCGTAAAAACATGCGTAAACAAAATGTAGCTATACTAAAACTGCGATCGTGACTAAAAAACAATAGCAAATCAACAACGAATTGAGCCATTACATTCGCTAATAACTGTTGATTTACTGATCTACGATAGTTGGTAACCTATCTAACAGACTGTGGGTTGACATTTACAAGTGAACGTGACAGACAGACGGACAAAGACGCGAGGCTAGCTGCTAGCTGTTAATTTTATACTAAGGCTGAGGATTTTGGATTTGAATTGATTCCGATTCTTTTATGGCTTAGGTAAAAAAAAAAAGTTCAAGTGTGAGTCAGACTCGCACACTGATGGTTCCGTATAACCGCACAGTACCTAGCTATTATATTCCGATTTGGATTCAATTTCGGATCGAACTCGATTCAGTACTTGTGGTAGGACCACCCTTGTCCGGGTTGGTACCATAACCTACCGCCAAGCAGCAGTGTTCTCATTGTTGTGTTCCGGTTTGTGGATTAGACAGCCGGTGAAATGACTAGCATAGAGGCATTCCATCTTAGTCCTCAGGGTTGGCAGTGCATTTGCAGTCTTGTGAATGCGAATGTCTATAGGTCACAGTTACCACTTACCATCAGGTGGCCTGTGTGCTCGTTTGCGTTCCTACGCTATAAAAAAAAACATAAAGTTGCAAGAGCTTCTGTACTTACACCATTTTTACGATGTCAGTTTTAAATTCTCACGACTCTTATTTTGCCCTCATAAGCCAAAAAGCCATATCTCAAACCCATAGAGACAAAGCAGATACAACTCTCTCCCGTTAATAATAAGGTTGCACTTGCTACAGGAGTTATGTCAGAGATGCGGCCATTTGTCTTAGCAGGGCAGTATTGCATGGTTATAAAAATGGGTATAGTCGAAAGTAATTATATCTACACAGCCATAGCGTCAAATATACATCGACGGCAGCAAAGAGTAAACGGTTATCTACAAAATCACAACTTTAGGATACAGCGGTTTTTGTATAAAAACATGATATTTTCTGTCGTAATTGGCCAAATTAGCTGAAATTTGGAACAACACCTAATCAAAGCAGTACCTAACGAATGGCAATAGCATATTGATGGTAATTTGTTTTTTTGCCGAAATAATGCAGATATCTTTGTGTACGTCGGGCGAGAAAAATAAATAAGTGAGATAACTGCCACTTGTCTGTTTGTACCTGGGATGGTTAAAACCCATTTGTTTAATTTTCTATTAAATAAAAGTGTTTAAAATGCCATTAAATTTTCAATCTAATAGTATTGTTTGACACTTATTTGTACCAAAAGACACTAGTTATCGTTTTGCCGTAGTTGTCTCGAATTACGTTGCAACTTTATTTGAAAATGGGTTAAATAAGACAACTGAAATAATATATATTTTTTTATAATGAATCAGTTTAAAAACCCTTTCTTTTTTTCTTATGAACTAATCATTATAACTCACCTTATTATTATTTTTCAAGTTAGGTATAACAATTACTTTTATTGTAATCAGATAGTAGTATCAAAAAACAAATCAGTATCAATGCTTGCTTTGAAGGCCAATAATAGGAAATAATTATTCCTTATTAATTATTAACTTATCTTAGAATTTCTCTGGTTTACACTTAAAACAGCTTAAATTATACTAAATAAAGCCAGGTGTGACATTTTCGCTAAGATTGCAAGACCTAAACAAAAATCCTCTCTTTATACGATAAAAAACAGCATTTAACAGGTTTTTGTTTTCAAAATATATTTATATATTACTTACTGCTATAATCAAAGTAAGTAAAGAAATACCCATACCTAGATAAGCCCTGATTTGTTCTACGCATCGTCGTAGGAAGCTGTAACATCTGTGCCATATTATATGCTTTAAATTCTTATAAAAATCGTAGTTCCTTGGTGGTATCAGATTTTTATCGCACAGCGACACTTAGTCGTTGTGCTTTGCTAACGAAATTAAAAAAGTCTCATTGCAAATATTTTTTAAAATGTCTTCCATATTATTTTGATGCCGCTTGGTTGTTGCACGCCCAGTGCAATCAATACATATACATTGATTGAACTTAATTGAAATCATATTTATACTAAATTATATTTGAATTTTCAGGTTTCACTCTAATTTTCTTGGTTCCATTTCACTTTTTATTAATTGAGTTTTTTAACCATAACTGGAACTGTTTGGTATATTTTGCAATAAATTGCCACTGCTTGACGTGATCGCTTAAGCCCCAAAATAAATTAAAAATACGTTTCCGATCTTGTCCAGTAAACTTTGAATGGCATTTAGATTTTCAATTTTCGCAGGTTTGCTTTATTTTTTTTCTCTGGTTGCACTTTTCCCCCACGTGATAAATGATGTTTACCATTATTAACCTAAGAATTTTCTTTACGTGTCTAACCAGTCGTTTTTGTCAAACTTTCTCTTCTTTTTAGAACTATCTATAAAAATCTGGTCCGCTTTCTAGCTGTTGCTGATGATGGCGAGGAGCACTCACTTGAAGCTTCGACTGCAGAAGTTGAGACACTTGTAGTTAATTCAAATTTTGATTGGTTTCTCGATACCACTGGCGAAGATACCGATGGTATTATGGATGCAATCGGATTATAAATATCATCTCGCAGAGAAACCGAATTTATTATACGAAAGCTTATTAGTTGGCCTGGGCGGAAAAAGTATTATTTTTACTGAATTCGTTAAAATACTACATAATCTGCCACAAAAATACCTTTTGTATATCAATCAAAACTATTTAACTTCGTTATTAAGAACATCGAATGTATTCTTTAATAATTTCACAAGATCTTAATTAGTAGACACATAACTTTGTTGCCCTTTTTTCGCGAAATTGAGCATTAATTATTTCTTCTGATATACACGTTGATGTATTAAAATGCACGATTTATAGTCACATTAGAGCTGATTTTATAACACCGAAAACTATCTTTGAAATATAACACCGAAAACTTCTCCAGACCAACGACAACGTGTCAGATAACTGATATCTTTGTTTACGACTAGACCACTTGACGCTCCTTCGACGAGCACACGGACAAGTTAAGATATCTCTTTGTGCTTTGAACTTTTTCTAAATTAGGAGGTAGTTGTCTTTCAATACGGCTAAAAAAATCTTAATAAATGTGAATTTTGAGCTGAAAATTTTATGGATGATAAAACACACCATTCTGAGTTGAATTATGTCAAAAAGTGAAATTTGTCAAAAATGTAGTTGTCCGTTTATTCTTTGCTGCCGTCGACATGCATGTACCTTATTGTTAGTGGCATAGGGGCGTATAGATATTTCTGACGAATTGGGAACGTATATATTTATGGCGTGTGGAATCGCTGTCTTTAATTAAATAACAAATTTTGGATCCTTCAAATTTAAAACTTTAATTCAAAATGGCGGCTCGAGTGTCCACCTGAGGGGTTATTATGACCTAACTTTGCAGTTCAGTTTACGCTGAGAGAAAAGGACGGAGCTAAATAACTGCTATAGCTCTATCCTTTACACTCGCCGTAAAATTAACTGCACAGTTATGTCATAATAACCCCTCTGGTCGAAAACTAGGATTTTTATTAGGAACTCATATTTAACTTTAAATAACAAAAACTGTTAGTTTTCTAGTCAGTAAAGCATAACAACCTATGGTTTTATGTTCCTTTAAACTAAGGCCTTATTCCACTTTGTCTGTACACTTATTGTAACCGTATTGTTTATACCTTGACCACCATTTCTATAAAGTCAATAAGAGTTAATACAATGTTGAAAATACGATAACAATAGGTGTAGAGTCAATGAAAAATAAGGCCCCAGGGTAGCTGTATTATATCCTCTTACATTTCTAAGAAACGCGTGAACTTTAACTTTAAGTATTGTGTAAGTTCTAAGTAAAACGATAAATATCAGCTGAAGTTAATCATCAAAACAGCGGATATAAGGATACTGGTTCATAAAGTTGAGTAGGTACCTAGTTAGTTTAATTACCTAGTTTAATAATGAAAACATATTTGAATTAAATACAAAAAACCGGGCAAGAGCATTTTGGATCCTTGTCAGTGTAAGGTTTCTAAGCCGTTACTACAAACAAATTTAACCTTGTGACAAACTTAACTTTGCCGTTGGAAATCTGTTATCCCCATACGTCATTAAAATTCGTTTCCATGTGCTTTCATTTAAGGGGCTACCATGGGCTGATGACCTTCGATCTGAAGCTCTACACCTTCAGTTATTGTTAAAACCTATTTGCTTTAAGACTGCTGCTCTAAACTAGCAGCCACCTCAATTTTTTTTTTAGTAACTGGTATCGAGATTAATGCTGTCAAAGTTTAACATTTTTACTCCAAAAAAGTATTTTTTTGGCGTTGATTTCCATATTTATTAATGAAGAATATTTAGATGTGTATATATTTAAAAAAAAACATTGGTTGCTTTTGAAATTATGTTCGTCAGAATCAAAGATGAATTATATGGATAATTATAATATATTTTTTCATAAATTTATATTCAGTTTTGACTGAGTTATAACAACTTAAACTTTATCAAAAACGTCTGTAATGGGTTTGGTGCTCCCTAAGATATTTAACAGAACAATAGTGAAATCATTCAGAAATTTTGAATTTTGAGCTCTATCATTCATCATCAGCCTGTTGCAGTCCACTGCTGGACATAGGCCTCTCCCAAGGAACGCCACAGAGCCTGGTTTAATGCTTTATGCATCCAGTTGCTGCCGGCCCTCTTAGCACCCCGTGCCTCACCGACGCTGTGACCGCTACCGTAGCCAAGCCTGGTGTGGCGGCCGGGAACTGGGGGCCATTGATTTGGTGTGTTTGTCATTTGTCATTGTCGTTGGGAGGTACTGCCCTAATCTCCAGGTTTGGTTGGCGATCGCAGTGAATAGAAAAGAAAACATACCGGAGAATGCTGCTGCCCATTCTCTGGTGTATTGAAGCTTAGGTTGTTCTACATCTTCAGACATTAGTCGCCTTGTACGACACCCAACTACTTGTTGTGGCAGTGGGCGGGGCACATCGCACGCAGGACTGATGGCCGATGGGGTCAGAAGGTTCTTGAGTGGCGTCCGCGGACCGGGACACGAGCTGTGGGTAGGCCTCCAACAAGATGGAGTGACGACCTTGTAAGGATCGCGGGAAAGCGGTGGATGCGAAAAGCACAAGACCGGTCTGAGTGGAGAGCCTTGGGGGAGGCCTATGTCCAGCAGTGGACGTCTTTCGGCTGACATGATGATGATGATGATGACGACACCCAAAGTGAAATGGGTTGGTGATACTCTACTCTGCCGGACACCACGCGTCTCTATCATTATCAACAATAATTTATGACTTAAACTTTGAAAGCTGAAATTTTGAATTACCTAGGTCACTATCGGTCTGAAGGTGCGATGTATTTAGTTAAAGCTGTTTGGTCACGACGGCGACGACACGCAACTTTCGAGTGTGATATTTTCTGAACGGTCATGAAATGTTAAAATGGATTACCAAATCTTTTACATGATAGATAACATATCGTCGAAGAAACTGCAAAACCGCGTAAGTAACATTAGAAATGAGGAGCAAATTGCAACTTTTTAATGAGACAGTAAGGTATATTTTGCTCTATCATTTTGTTAGTTACGCGGTTTTGCAAAATCACCGATGATATAGGTAGTCAAGAAGCTAATGAAAGCTGACCTTTACAAAAGATTTATGGAAGAAAATAAATGTCTATCTATCACAGTTAAAACTTTACAGTCGGTATTGTGACACAAATAATTATGATATTTAGTGCGACACCAAAACCGTTTTTAATAAAACCCCTTCATTTGATTAAACCTGTCGATAGGCTAACCCACTCATTTGGCTACCCAATCGATGTGGTTACCCTCTGATTGAGTTACCTTACCGTTAGGGCAAACCCCTTTGAATTAGTTAACCGTATCCATAGAACTTACTAAGTTTCAGTAAATTAACATTTAAGCACTTTTTAGCATTGACTGGGTTACCCATATTAGGCTAAATACCCGCCGCTATCAATTGTTAGTTGATGCAATAATAAGTCAAAACTCTTGCACATAGAGATTAAATCAGCTTGAAACCGTTCGTATAAGATTGAATAGGGTAACAGACGATGGGGTATTGGGATAGGGTTACCGCTTAGTCGAATGAACTGTATCGTTTGGTTGCTCTTTCATTGACCTAAGTCGACGATAGGCTTAGCGCATCCTTGGGATTTGGAATAAAATAAGTCTATCAAATACCATATCAAAAACCCTTTCGCGATAAGTGGTTCCGGCGCACCATCAGTCAAATGACTTTTTTTAAGGGAAGTAGAAGGCACGACTACTTACGAGCACGTAAGTGGGATCTGTGGGGTTGTTATAACGTAGCTATGAAATTCATTTTACGCTGAGAGAACAGGACAGAGTCATGTAACTGCTATAGCTCCGTCCTTTACGCTCTCCGTAAAATTAAATGCATATCCATATCATAATAACCCCTCTGAGCTCCACAAATATTTGCAAGATTGCAATCACAAGACTGCAATTCTAAGACTGCAAAAGCTTTGCCAACTCTAAGGACTGAGGTGGGAATGGCTCTATGCTAGTTATTTTATCGGTTGTCTTAAATCCCCACACCAGAACATAGCCGTGCGAACACTGCTGCTTGACGACGACGACTTAATGGTTGACTCATTAAGAACCCTGTCGCAGTGGGCAAAAGATCAATTTTGAAGTAATTTCTTGCACGTATCTAACACACCGCTCAAGTCGAAAAATTGCGCTTTTAAATGTCATTAGATAATGTCGATATACCACTCACATTCTAAACGTTTCGGCCAATAAGAGACAAGGAGGTTTATTATGATATTTGAAAAAAACATATCTATTTAATTGCTATAGCTCTGTTCTTTATGCTCGCAGTAAAATGAACTATAAGTATCATAAATAATAAAAAACCGGCCAAGTGCGAGTCGGACTCGCGCACGTAGGGTTCCGTACAACTATACATCTAAATAAATGTTTTTCTTTATTCTTTATTATATTTGAGTTGATTGAATGAAAGGTAAAATGCGGTTTACGATTTATAACGTATTAAAAAAAAACTAATTATTAGATCTCGTTCAAACCAATTTTCGGTGGAAGTTTGCATGGTAATGTACATCATATATTATTTTTACATTTATCATTCCCTTATTTTAGAAGTTACGGGGGGGGGGACACACATTTTTCCACTTTGGAAGCGTCTCTCGCGCAAACTATTCAGTTTAGAAAAAAATTATAATAGAAACCTCAATATCATTTTTGAATACCTATCCATAGATACCCCACACGTATGAGTTTGATGAAAAAAAAATTTTTGAGTTTCAGTTCTAAGTATGGGGAACCCCAAACATTTATTGTTTTTTTTCTATTTTTGTATGAAAATCTTAATGCGGTTCACCGAATACATCTACTTACCAAGTTTCCACAGTATAGCTCTTATAGTTACGGAATAAAGTGGCTGTGACATACGGACGGACAGACGGACAGACATGACGAATCTATAAGGGTTCCGTTTTTTGCCATTTGGCTACGGAACCCTAAAAACCCCAAATTCAATAAATAGACGGTTTTTCGCTCTCCTGTAAAGTTGGTCATAATTACTTAAACAGTGCTATTACGTTAGCGACGTGACGTCGTGACTTGACGTTGTCACTGTGACAAGGTTCTATGGCTGATTAGCAATTTAAGTTGTACTTAAAACTAGCTTCGCCCCGTGACTTGGTCCGTGTAGATTTAAATTATCGTTATTTCCTCGAGAAATTTGATATGTTCCTGGATGAGAAGTAGCCTATATGTGAGTCCAGAGTATAAGCTCTCTTCACTTTAAATTTCATCCAAATCCGATCAGCCGTAAGTCCTGAAAGACTGCGGCCAGCACCAGCTGAGCTGTAAAAGCTGTAATAACTGGGTCCTGTACGGTTATTAAATATCAGTAAATACCAGGAAACAATCTCACACAAATTGACCTAGTCCCAAACTAAGCTCTAGGCTTGTACTATGGGAACTAGACAACGATAAACATACTTATATAGAGAAATATATACTTAAATATATAGAAAACACCCATGACACGGGAAAAAATATTCGTGCTCATCACACAAATAATTATCTGCCCTTACCTGGATTTGAACCCAGGACCGCTAGCTTCGTAGGCAGGGTCACTACCAACTAGGCCAGCGCGTCGTCATGACATAGCTTTGCAGTTTAGTTTACCCTGAGAGAAAAGGATAAAGCTATAGCAGTTATATAGCTCTATCCTTTTCTATCACCGTAAACTGAACCATCTGCTGCAATACGTATTTTTTTATTTCATTCTTTACAAACACTCCCATTTATAATATTGATAGAATAGATAGTCTTCATGAAATTAACGGTCTCCCACGACTTAATACTTAACCAAATTAACTTCATAAATATTTAACCTTTTACGCTAATGGCGGACCACCATTATGACCACGTTAACTGTATCATCACGATCTAGCCAAGAAAGGGAAGACCTTGGGCTCCCGGAAAGAAATCAATGTGCTGAACGCTGATTGTTAGTCATTGCATGACGCATGATGACGTCGATGATTGACCTGAGGTTATACGTGATCCTGGTTATTAAATATACAATAATTTTAATGATAATGTTCGAAAAACCACTACTTTTAAGATAAAATAAAAATAAGTGTATATCGGGGGATTACGTCACACAAAAATGTCCTTGTCCTAAAGTAAGCTCTAGGCTTGTACTATGGGCACTAGACGACGATAACCATACAATAAATACTCTTTATTAAATACTTAAACAACATCCAAGACTCAGGATCAAAAACTAGCGCTCGTCACACAAATCTGCTATTACCGGGATTTGAACCCGGGACCACTGGCTTCGTCCGGATCACTACCAACTAAGCTAGTGTCGTTAAATATGAAATAAGATTAGATTATAGTACCACCAAGTAGTAGTGTTCGCATTGTGGTGTTCTGGTGTAGATATAATACAACCAGTGAAAGTACTAGCATACAGGCATTCCATCTTGGTCCTCAGGGTTCGCATTTGCGGTCTTAGGATAGAAGTCTTAAGAATGCAAATGTTTATGGATCATAGTAGATATTTATCATCAGGTGGCATGTGTGCTCGTTTGCCTTCTCAATTCAATAAAAAACCCAACTGCTAAAGTTATATAGTTGAACTCGCGTGGAGTGGGATCCGCACATTTTTTTTTATATAGATCTTATAGGTTTTCCTGTAATCTACAAGCAATGTACTATTTTTTGTATTTTTTTACAAAATATTAGGCTCAGTAGTTTCGGAGATCAGGAGGGGAAATGGTCAATTTTCGTTTTCTTTCATGAACAAAATCAAAACCGTGTGGTTGCCGGCTTAGAATTGTGCCACTCCATGTCTTCCCGTGGAAGTCGTAAGAGGCGACTAAGGGAATAAAGGCCTGTAGTACTGTTAGGCGATGGGCTTGCTACTTGTCACTAATATACACTGTTAAACATCTTAGCCTAACTGTGCAAATTGTGGTTACAGAGTTACCAACAAGTTTTTAGAGTTGTTGGTAATTCTGTAGCTCTGCCTACCCCACTCTGGGAATGAAGGCGTGAAGGTATGTGTGTATGTATGTAAAATCAAAACTATTTACTTTACAATAATAACAAAAATATATTTGAGATCGTCATAACCAGACCTTTCATTTGATATGTGACACAGTAAGGTTTGCATAACTTTTTGTAAATATCCTAATTTGACCCCCGAAAATGTCCCTTATTTACTTACTTTGCAAATCTTTTTTTGGATCATCAATTTAGATATGACATGTGTACCAAATTTCAACTCAATCGGTCCAGTAGTTTTGGAGCTAAATGGCTGTGACAGACAGACGAACAGACAGACGCACGAGTGATACTATGAAGGTTCCGTTTTATGATTTGTATGGAACCCTAAAAATATTCAAAGTCTCTTATTAGCAATAAAATTTGACCTTAACTTTCACCCATGTCCACGATCTATTGTAACAATCCACATTAATGCATAATCAATTTGTTAATAGCATCCTAACTACGGTTGTTACATTAAAAACTGCTACTTACACGGCGTAGTTTCAAAACCGTTGATTCTCACGCAGTGGCGAGATGCTCGGTTGTACATTGTGTCAGAGTGATTAGTAAAAGGCAGATACTTGGTTATGACTGATCTGTGTGAAGGTGATAAAATGTATGATCTAATATGTATTTTTATCCAAGAACTAAGACTTATAGGGGGTCAATTCGTTATAGTACGGTACCGAGTATGAACCCGGTCACCACAAAGTGCTGTTACATTGGAGTATCTTGCGGCGCTTCTTCTCCGCAATGATGGTCTTGTCCGAAGCGCTAGTAGATTCACTCCATGTTACCGACGTGTAAAAGGGCCCTCATGAGGCCAATTTACTTAATAAATATTTTGAATTTTTTAATTGAATGAAAACTGTCACTAATATACACATCGTAAACATATCAGCCTGTTTGTGCAAAATGTGTTTATAGAATTAACAAGAGATTGTTAAAGTTGTTGGTAATTCTGTAGGTCTGCCTACCCCATTCTGAGATGGAGGCGTGATGGTATGTATGTTTTTTTTATCTTTTAGTAAAGTTAAAATGATATTTGTTTAGTACTTACCTACGAATTCATTGCGTCTCAGAAACGTGTAATACTTAACCTTTCGTCCAACAGTAGCAGCGATTCACGGTTAAACTGTCAGTTAAAATTGACTTAATGGTTCGCCTCGTTACAGTAACAAGGTGAGGTAACAAAATGACCCTTAATTGATGCGGGGTTAAACCTTTACTTTGCCAAATTGGATATCAGAGTAGACTTTTGGTTAAAAATATTGTTTAACTGACCTATAGGGTAAAAAGTCACCAGTAGTCATCTAGAGATCTGTAGCCGGCCTATGCCTATACTTTGTATGAGTGGGAAGAGTACGAAATATATATTTTCTACTCTACGCAATCATATAAGGTCGACTACTGGTCTCTGGCTGACCACTGGTGACTTTACCCTATTACATTTAGAAAATAAATATTTTTTTGCGTAAGATTTTGGTTTTATTTAACACTTAATTTTAATTTCTTAATTTTTAGTGATTTTAATAAAATGCTGTTATTTAGTCCCGCTTTTCAAATGAATAATAGACTTTAGGATATTTCGAGCTTGCTGTAAGCAATAACGCGGGACAGAGATGTATATGTAAACCATTTAAATGTGGTTCATCATTATACACAGTCGCTCAACTATCTTATTCGAGATATCTGGTCGCCACCTTTGAAATAAGTACCTACCATTGAGGAGTTCCAGTCGCCATCTGTGGTCTTTATCATCAGTTTCATTACACCAAATGGTACTTTGTGAATACAAATATCAAGTACTCTCCGATTTCCTCTTCCTCATCAGATACTAACTGGAAGACAACGGGTCTACCTCAAAAGTATACTTACCCTATTAAACAAAATAAAAAATTTCATAGTCTGTTCACATTTGAAAATCGGTGAACATACAAAAAAACTTAAAAATACAACTGAACATAGAACCTCCTCCTTTTTTCGGTCGGTTAGAAATGATCCTTAGTTCATGCGTGTTTAAACCTTTCGTTCGTAAAATTATGAATAAGATTATAGAGTTTGTACTAGAACTCAATAAACAACAACATCAAACAAATAAAAAGTCGAAGCTTTACACGAACGTGAAAAAGCTCATTTTGCCCTACTCGAAACGTTGCCTACTTACGATGGAAGACAAATGAAATGTATGAAAACATTTGCTCGACCAAATAATATAAATTACCCTCCACATCAGAGGAAAGAAGGAAGCTGAATCCTATTTAAAAGCACAAGCTTTTATTTAACTTGAAATGTATGTATGTATGTATGTAAGGGTCTAAATCATACACGTTAAATTTGATCCACTTCCGTCAACGGAATACGCTGAAATTTAGACCACATAATCATAATGTAAACCCGATGACAATGCAATATTATGGTATATAAGAGGCTATTTGATGATGGAGTCGGAAGGTGGCGACAGGATCTCCGCTATTCTTACCGTATACCCACCGTGTTAGGACTCAGTAGTTTGTCTTGATATGCAGATAAAATTTTTGCTAAAAAAATAATATACGAGGGCAGAGTGAGAAGTCTGGTAAAAATCAAATTAAAGGTATTTTCTTCACAAATTCATTAATGTCAATTTGTAATGCAGCCTTTTTGGAGGTAAATCGTATATTTTCAGCCAGTTCACACGACTAGTTTTTTTTTGACAGCTATGAAAAAGAAACAATCACTTCGGTGTTTGCAAACATGGAGAAAAGTGAGTTTCGTGTTCTGATTAAACATTATTTTTTGCGAAAAAAAAGCATTACGGATACAAAAAAAAATTAGACAAATATTACGGGAACTCTGCTCCATCGATTAAAATGATCCACAAGTGGTTTCGGGATTTTCGTTGTGGCCGTACAAGCACTGCTGACGCCGACCGACCCGGACGCCCGGTTGAGGTCACTACACCAGAGATGATCACCAAAATCCATGACATCGTATTGACCGACCGAAGAATAAAGGTCCGTGAGATAGCTGATATTGTAAGCATTTCAGACGAACGGGTTCGTAATATCCTTCACACTTATTTGGATATGAAGAAGCTCTCCGCCCGTTGGGTCATGGGTGCCGCGATTGCTCACAGTAGATCAAAAACGCACTAGGGTGACCCTGTCAGAGGCATCTTTGGCGAAGTTTAGGTGTAATGAAAAGGACTTCTTGCGTCGTTTCATAACTGTTGACGAAACCTGGATTCATCATCATACACCAGAAACCAAGGAGCAGTCAAAACAATGGATTGCTTCAGGTAAACCTGCACCAAAGAAGGCCAAAGCAGTTTTATCGGCGAATAAAGTTATGGCTACTGTCTTCTGGGATGCTCGTGGTGTAATATAATATGTTGATTACCTTCAGAAAGGTAAAACAATTAACGGCGAATATTATGCCAACTTGTTACAGCGATTTCATGAAGTTTTAATGGAAAAACGACCCCATTTGGCGAAAAAGAAAATCATTTTTCACCAAGACAACGCACGGGTCCACACTTGTGCAGTTGATATGGCTAAAATCCACGAGTTGCGTTACGAATTGCTCCCGCATCCGCCTTATTCTCCAGATTTAGCCCCCTGCGACTATTTTCTTTTCCCAAACTTAAAGAAATGGCTTCGTGGAAAAAGATTTGGTTCCAACGAAGAAATCATCGCAGAAACCAATGCGTATTTTGAAGGGTTGGAGAAATCGTGCTATACGGAGGGAATCGAAAAGCTAGAAAAGCGATGGACAAAGTGTATTGAGTTACATGAAGACATTTTTGTCGTCGTAGCGAATATTTCCCAATAGTAATTACATCGTAATACGTAGGTCGTAATGCATCGTAATACGTCTAGCCTAACCTAGGTTAGATTTTAAGGAGGGCCAAAAACACCCAGAAGTAGGAGCTCCGCAAAGCTCCACCGACTCTATCAAATTAAATTTTGGGAATGGGACAAAAGACTTTCGGAAATTTTAATACAAGGAAATAAAAATATCAGAAAATATGTCTGTCAAATCAGATAGAAAGCTTTAACTAAATGCATTAAGTATACTTAGACTGTGTTACTGAAATACACTAACGGCCGAACCCTATATTCAATCCGAGGATAGATAAGGCTTTTTTTTTTTTTTTTTTTGCCCCCGCGGCGACTTGAACAGCTACTACCGCAGGGATAATGGAGTTTCCACGTGAAGTGATTTCGCCAGTGTCAAGGTTTATATGAGTATAAAACAATATAGCAATAAAACACAATCCAATCTTCTCTAGGAAGATTGGGGGCAACGTTGTACGGTGATTTGTAGGTCAGAGGTCAAGATAGTTTTAACCTGTGCACCACTGCGAGTCCACTTGAAACGAGAAGAAAGATGCCAGATACACGAAATAAGTCCAAGTCTTCAATCACTGTGCGACACAAAGGCATAAAAAGTACAAATCACTATCAGAAAAGAACTTTGAACACCTAATTACCCAAAAATTAAAGTCTAAAACAAATTACACGTCCGCCATCTTTTAACGTTGCAAATGGCCTCCCAGATAAGGCTTACCTCGGGTTAAAATTTGACATTTGCCCATACAAAATGTGTCAAATTTTAGTAAGCCTATCTGTCCGCGGATTGAATATAGGGTTTGGCCGTTAGACATGCAAAATCGGGTGTATTTCAAAAGGATTATAAAAATCAACAATCAGGTCATCTGATATGATAATTTTTCGACTCCCGTTTTGTTCTCCTTATGACTAGGCGAATGTTAAACATTGCTAAATACATAATTTTATACAAGCTAAACGGTAAAGCTAAACAACACTATAGAAAACATTGTAACTTAAAAATACAGTTTTTACAATTATATTCCGTTTTATAGTAGTTTCAAAACCACGCTTTTTATTTATTTCACATTTCCACTTCTGCTACACAATATACGGTACGTAAGACCCTGTTAGGGTATTGCAAAAATCAAGTACTTATACAATTAAAACAAAGTAAGTATACTTATTAGCGTTTTCACATGCTTCTTTTATTAACTTAAATAGATTAACTGCCACGCTTAGAGACGTCAATTAAATTTAATGCTGGTTTAGTGACGTGTTGCCTTATTCTAATGCTATAGCAAAGAAAGTTACAGCAGCAACTTTAATGAAGCATTCAATTTAATTGATGTCTCTGAGTGCGGTAGTTAGTAAAAAATAAATGATTGATGTGATAGTACACTTTTTATTATTATTGTATTTTAAGCTTTTTACTTGTCTCTGTTTGACCCAATGGTTGACTGGTAGAGAATGCCTCAAGGCATTAAGTCCGCCATACTTTGTGTTTTGTGTTTGTAGTTAAAAGTTAAAGTTTGTGATTTTGCGAGTGGTAGGATCTTGTGCAAGGGTCCGTCCTGATCGCTACCACCATCTTATCCATAAACGTACCGCCAAACTGCAGTGTTCGCATTGTTTTGTTCCGGTTTGGGGATAGCACCGCCGGTGAAATGACTAGCATAGAGGCATTCCATCTTCGTCCTCAGGGTTGGCAGTGCATTTGCAGTCTTGTGAATGCGAATGTCTATGGGTCACAGTTTCCACTTACCATCAGGTGGCCTGTGTGCTCGTTTGCCTTCTCTATGCCATAAAAAAATAGACTGTTTTCTGCAAAATTCTCTCAGTCTCGAGAACGCAAATGTTTATGCGGTCCAGGGGCTGCTATAGCCCTATATGAGAGAAAAGGACAGAGCTATATAACTGCTATAGCTCTGTCCTTTATGCTCGCCGTAAAATGAACTGCATAGCTATGTCATAATAACCCCCAGATCCCTCTTATCATCAGTGGGGTTATTGTGAAATACCTATACAGTTCAGTGTATGGTAACAGAAAAGGACAGAGCTATATAACTGCTATAGCTCTGTCCTTTACGCTCGCTGTAAAATGAACTACTTAGCTATGTCATAATAACTCCCCAGGTGGCCTGTGTGTTTGGTATGCCTTCAATGTGGAAAATAAATTACAAAGGTAACACTTACGGCCCCTCTACACGTCAGCGGATCATGGGCGTGCGTAAGGGACGCATTTACACCTTAGAGTGAGCAACATATTCTTGCGTATCACTCTTACGTATTGCTCCATCCCTTACGCACGCCCATGATCCGCTGACATGTAGAGGGGCCATTACCGACACTTGCTCTTGCCCGGTCTTTATTAGGGTTCCGTAGTCAGACTAGGAACCCTTATCGTTTCGCCATGTCCGTCCGTCCGTCCGTCCGCAGCCTAGCTCAGAGACTCTTACCACTAGAAAGCTGTAATTTGGCCTGAACATACATATTAGTCACGCCAAGAAAGTGGTAAAACAAAATCGTAAAAAAAAGTGTACCTCCCCTACTCGTAACGTGGGGATGTAATTTTTTTCTCGTCTACCCCATAGTGTGGGGTGTCCGTGAGTAGGTCTTTCAAAAATAAAAAACCAAATTGCGGCTTTGTGAAAATCATTTTTTGATTAGGGGATCTGGAAGGGATTTATGAAATATTAAGTATTAAAGCGCAAATTTTTGTTTGCAAAAAATCAGAAAAATATCTTAAATGAAAGCGCATATTAATGATTTAAAAACCCGCCTTCAAAAAGAAAAAAAAACATCTTTTGGAATGGTAGGTAATAGGACTAGGTCAGTAAAATATTGTAGGACGCCGACTTCAGTTAGACTGACCTACCATTTTAGAAGAAGTTTTTCTTATTGAAGGCGGTTTTTGTTTTTTTTTACATTTATTTATTTTATACTTTTTAGTGATCATAATTATGCGGTTATGTAGTCCCACTTCTCAATTAATAAGAAACTATAGAACATTTCAAACTCGCCGCAAGCAACGCTATGGGAAACTCATAGTCATATATCGCACCTCAAGAACAATAGTGGCATAATTCAAAAAATTTAAATTTCGAGTTAGGGCTCTATCATAATCAATTTATGACATAAAGTTTGAAATCTGATATTTTGAATTAGGTCACTATCGTTCTGAAGGTGCGATATTTAAACCTAAATATGCTTCGTCATAGTCGCTCAACTATCCTTATCAAAATGTCTTGTCGCCACCCTTGAAATATATATGTACCGTTTAAGAATTCCGATGGCCATCTGTGGTCTTCATCATCAGTTCCACTTCAGCAAATAGATGTAGAGATAGCTGTCCAAGAGCAAATACGCGAGGTACAATGTAAAACACTAAAATAGAAAAAAGAAAGAAAGAAAAAGAAAAAAAGAAAAATACATTTATTCACTAACCACAACAAAACACAAAAAAAAAGAAAAAACAGTAAACTAAAACAAAGTGGTGGATGTGTCTTCGTGGCAGTGAATCGGATACTGGCTCAGCATGATGCTGAGGTGCTAAGCACCTGCAGCGCTGATTTTCATCGCTTCGAAATCGCTTTAGGCCTATAAATTTTGAAGAGTTCCATCGATTCCTCATAGATTTAACCATTCGATCTTCATTTTGATAACAATGGGACCAAACGGGAAGCACCAGCTTTTAAATAAAAAGGGAATCATCCAAATTGGTTGGTACTCTCGACAGGTACCTGTCGAGAGTACTGAGGTAACTAACATAAAAACAAAAGAAACAACAAAAAAAACAGACTAATTGAGAACCTTGTCCTTTTCTAAAGTCGTTTAAAAAGAAAAACTATCACGACTAAGAAACAATAAACAAACAAAAAAAAGAAATAAAATAATTAAAAACAATTATTATTAATACAATTATAATTATTATTATTATTTGTATGTCTTTACCAATCACGGGACTTTATTGGGAGTCCCGGACCTTTGGATGGCGTACATGGAGCCGAAGCCAACACGCAGAGGCCCTTTAGACAAGTTTAATTTAGTAAAGTGATGGGACACCAACCGGCGATTGTCCCTGAGTTCAAACTATAGAAGTATGCTCCCACGGACAACCAACGGTTAGTGTAGGACTATTTAAGAAGGATGGAAGTATTAAAATAGGCTCTATGAATGAACAGTTATGGATTGGTGAACTAGGCTATTGATGAAACTACAGCGCCTGCCTGGCCAATGCTAATTACTTTGGTTGAAATGGCAGGCGGTGACTCGCCAACTCAATGGAATGGGCCTGCCGAAATAGCCGCATATATATAGCAGCAGGGAGGTAACAGTTCCAGAGGGGCTAAGGGTGGAGAGGTGCTTCTGGACTTTAAACGACCATAAGGTGCCCACTCACCACTTATGCAACACATCCACCCTTCGAGCATATAACTCTTGCGACTCCACTCTGACCGGCCAATAAAGGCAAGCCAGAGGTGAGGGTCTGTTCCTCTTCATTATTCACTCCAGCCGGCCGGTGAAGGCAAGCGTGAGGTGAGGAACAGGACCTACCCTCGGGAGCATTCAGGTCCGTGGTGTCGCCACTCACCAACAGCTCGCCACTAGCTGCCCTGCGGTTATTATTATTATTATTTAGATATTCATTTAATTTTCTATAAATTAGGTTTTTTACATATTCAAATATAAAGGTAAAATAACAATACCGATACAAAAAATAAACATTATAAAAAACCTAATCTACGGGTGCCGCCAGCAGCGGGGCAGGGCTCAAGCTACCGGTGGTTAGGGTTGCAGAGAGAGGAACCTCCTCACAATGCGTGCCGTGTCGAGGAGTACTGCCTTCTGTATCTGGCCCTTGATCCAGCCATCTAGCGAGAGTCTCTTGAGGTGTTGGTCGAGACTCTTCGCTATAAGACCGTTTGCCGAAACAAATATCGGGACAATGATCGTCGAGTCAACATCCCACATGGTGGTCACCTCGTGAGCCAAGTCAAGGTACTTGCTGAGCTTATCCTTCTCGGCCTTCACGAGGTTCTCATCATGCGGGATGGTGACGTCGACGAGCACTGCCCGGCGTTGAGATCGATCTGTCAACACGATGTCAGGTTTATTGGCGACAATAGTCCTGTCTGTGATAACAGATCGATCCCAATAGAGCGTAGCACGACCATTTTCGAGAACTGGCGCCGGTGTGTATTTATAGTACGGCACTTCAGACTCAACAAGACCGTATTGAAGAGCAAGCTGCTGATGAATGATCCTGGCTACGAGGTTATGTCTGTGCAAGTACTCGCCGTTGGCCAAATGCGAACAACCGGAAATTATATGTCTGAGGGATTCGCCGGGACAACGGCACGCTCGACAAATGTCGACCGTGCCATCCCTCAGAATATATTTCCGGTAATTGTTCGTCATTATGACCTCGTCAGCAATTGCACAGGCAAAACCTTCGGTTTCCCCAAAGAGGTCACCAAACCGTAGCCAGTTCACGGACGCTAAAAAGTCTACGTCGGGCCTTGTTAGGGCCCGGTAGAAGCGTCCGTGTAGCTCCTTGCTCTTCCATACGTTCTTGCGGTCTTCAGTGCTCAACACTGTTGGTCTACGCCAGTTTTCGTTTGCCAAGGAGAGAGGCGTGAGGCTCCTGTCTACTGCAACCACATCACAATGCATCCCACACTCATTGCCAAGGAAATAATCCCTGAGATTGCACACCTCGCGGTTATGGAGATTCTTAGCATTTAAAATGCCTCGACCTCCACATTTCCTCGGGATGTACAATCTCATGACAGATGAGCGTGGGTGCAACATGCGATGTGATTTGAGCAGTAGGCGGACCTTCCTATCCAGGGCGTCCAGCTCAGTCTGAGTCCATCTTAGTATGCCAAAGGAGTATGTGAGCAGCGGCATCACCCAGCCATTGAAGGCACGCACCTTATTGCCACCCGACAAAAGACTGTTAAGAACTTTTGTCAAGCGGCAAAAGAAGCGCTCCTTCACTGACTGCTTGACATCGCCGTCCATAATACCCAAAGACTGTGACATACCAAGATATTTGTAGGTTTCAACTTCGGAGAGAGATCTGAGGGTCATTGTCTCAGAAAGCTGCAAATTAGATGAATTTACAACTTTCCCTCTTTGAACATGCATGACCGCACACTTATCTACACCGAATTCCATCTTGATCGCACTACTGAACTCTTGTGTGATTTTCAATAATGCGATAAGATCTTGGCACCCCGATGCAAACAATTTGAGGTCATCCATGAACAATAAGTGAGAAATGACTTCAGCCTCTCTACGAAGTCGATAGCCAAGCCCGGAATCCTTCAGCAAAGAGCTGAGAGGATTCATGGCTAGGCAAAACCACAAAGGACTCAGACTGTCACCCTGGAAGATGCCTCTTTCAATCCTTATCAAGTTAGGCGAATCAGAGGGGATGTCTCGACCACCTGGTTGACGAAGGACTGTGACCCACTGCCTCACACACACACCTAAAAAGGACCTCAAAGTTGTATCAACTTTATACAACTCTAAGATCCTTTCAAGCCATGAGTGAGGCACCGAGTCATAAGCCTTCTTGTAGTCAATCCAAGCAGCCGAGAGGGCCGCCTTGTTTCGCCTAACTTGCTGACAAATGGTCATGTCTATGAGGAGGAGCTCCTTAGTACCACGGGACCCAACCTTACATCCATTTTGAGCAGAGGCCAAAATATTGTTTGCAATAAAATGTGCATTTAATTTTGTGCTCAAAATGGATGTAAGGAGCTTGTAGATGGTAGGCAAGCATGTAATGGGTCGGTAATTCTTTGGATCCGCGGTACTACCGGACTTGTGGAGCATGGAGGTGACACCAGTTGTTAATAAAGGTGGCAAGGAACCGATTTCAAGGGCATTTTGGAGTTGCGCTGCCAAACACTCATGTGAGGCTTTGAACCATTTAATCCAGAAATTGTGCAATCCGTCCGGCCCAGGACTTTTCCAGTTCTGAGCCATTCGAATTGCACAACTTACATCTTCGGGACAGATGGTAATAGGCCCCATTGGTTCAATAGCCTCACACGTGCGCTCAACAGCACGTATCCAATCTCCTTCAGTGTGCACGACCGGCACCGACCAGATATTGCGCCAGAAATTAATCATAGCAGCAGGATCTGGTAGGTGTCCGTCGCTCACACCTTGATCAGTTCCTTCCCACTTTCGGTACACCTTCCTCTGATCACTTTGGAAGAGGCGATTTTGCTGGTATCTATTCACACGTTCTCTATAGCGACGAATATGGCTTGCCCACGCGTAAACCTTCTGCTTCAGGAAGTCGATACGTTCCGTGACACAAGCCATATAATGTTGGGACCTTATTCCGGTCCCAGCAAAGGCTTGGTTCACGAAACGCATGACTCGGGGGCATTGATTGCCTCCCCTGAAGTAGATTAGCTTCGCTATGAGAGTCCTAAATTTATCAATACGCCGCTCAATTCGCACTTGCCAATCGGGGACAGACCCACGAGCGCGCGGAGCTCGGTCAGTGTCCGAAAACTTGACTCGAGCTACGCGGCACGCAGCTATGGCCCCGCAGTACAAAATTGAGTGGGTATCGATTATATCCTCGCTGGCTTGTAAATATGGCGCCAGCAAGGCGTTTAGGGCTCCCATAAGCGCAAAATTTCGTTTACAGGCAGGCAAGCGTGGTAGACGAGGCCTAGAATTGGGTGTGGACCGATACTGCGCGATCGCGTCTTCCAAAGCCCTCCTCAATTGCTCATTTACCTGGCTAGTTACGCTTATATTCGCACAATCCTCAACATCGATAACGGGATCATCCTGTACTGGCATCAGTGCGTGTTGGGCGACTGGCATCGAAGCCAATAACGCAGCAGGAGGATCCCGTGACGAAGCAGAGGTCGTGCGAATAGGTAGCGCTTCCAGGCGTAGCCGATCAAGTACAGACTGATCCAGCCGCCGAAGCCGCTGAATGGCCCGCACTTGATCCGAAAGTCGTTGGGCGGTAACGATGATGGCTGGTTCAAGGGTCTGAAACAGAAGCAACATTCGATCACGGTACGCAGTGAGGTTAGTTCCTCCCTCTGTAGCCCCGTAATACGCTCGCATGCAATTTTCATTGTTCGATATTGACCATCGCATGCGACGCACTAAACCACCGGTAGCGGGAGCCATGCTCGGAGCAGGATGCCCCGCAGGCCCCAAGCGTGCCGGCAGCGGTGGTCGCCCGCGTCGCGCAGGTGGTCGCGGCGGCGGAGGCGGCGGCCCGCGCTCGTCGCTCGACTCGCTGGTGTCGGGTGCAGTGGCGAACTCATCATCCGACGACGATGGCGAGGAGCTAGACGAGGCGGGCAAGGGTGGAGGGCGTGCGTTAGGTGTATCCGCTTGACGTCGTGTTCTAGATCTTATTAACATTTGAAAATGAGTTTGAAAAATAATAAATATAAATAATATTATAATATATATATAATATTATTATTATTATTAATTATTGAGAAACAGACGACTACTTAAATCACCTAAGACAGCACCAAACAACTTTAAATAGAGAATTAGTTCATACTTGTTTTGTTGAGATAGTTTTTGTGAAGTAACGGCTTCGGAACCCTACACTGAGCATGGTCAGACATGCTCTTGCCTGGTTTATTATGAATAGATCTGCAAGACTGATCGTGAGTTGTGTGTGTGTGTGTGTAGGTTCTAATACACCTACCTACTAAAAATATTTATTCAGTAAAAGTATCAAGATTCATCAGCAACATGCTTCGTCAAGAATACCTACTTGTATTTTATGCAGTCACTTATGCCTTAAATTTCCAGAATATTATTTGTTGTTTGTTTAATAAGATGTATTCACACCTATTTGTATGACAAACACTCATGAAGTGATGTTACCGTAAGAATTATCCCACGAGATAATGATAAATGCAGTTCTTTGCAATTTCATAGTTGCATTGTAAAACCCGATTAATAGTCTTTACCGAAGACGGATGGACATTATTATTAACGCACATAACATTTTAATACCTCATAAACACACAAAAGTGCATTATATAGTTAAGTGCAGTAGGATGATTGCACCAATGCTGGACACTTATAGATGAACGAACCAATGATGGACACTTATCTCTTAATTTAAAGATCATAAAGTTATAATAGTCCGCGTAGATTTCGATTATTGTTATTCGCTTGGAAACTTTATTTTCCGGGATGTAGAACCCTATGTGTTAATCCAAGGTACACCTATCTCCATTTAAAATTTCATTCAAATCCTTCAGCGTGAAGGAGTAACAGACTAACACACACACACTTTCGCATTTCTAATATTAGTAGGATGGTCTCAAAAAAACAGATAACCCATATGTTCTGTGACATAAGATTTAAGTGTCCATCATTGGTCCTTGTCCATTACTGGTTCCATCTTCCTCCACCGTATTGTATTTTTTTTATCTACGGATTGGTAACCGTCATAAATATAGCTGGCATAAAACAAACCATTTTATCCAAGACTTACGGTATCCAGACTAAAATTGTATACGCTTCAAAATAAAATTTCCTGGATTTAGGCGGCAATGTCTGTTTTCTTTTTTGAATTTCTTTCTTTTTTGTTAAATGAAACATAGAAAGCAAATAAATTATAGTAAATAATTGTATACGAATGCCGTGTGGTTGCCGGGTTAGAATAGTGCCACTCCATGTCTTCCCGTGGATGTCGTAAGAGGCGACTAAGGGAATAAAGGCTTGTAGTACTGTTAGGCGATGGGCTTGCAACCTGTCACTAATACACTGGGAAACATCTTAGCCTACTTGTGCAAAATGTGGTTACAGAATTATCAAGAAGTTTTAAGACTTGTTGGTAATTCTTTAGGTCTGCCCACCCCACTCTGGGAATGCAGGCGTGAGTTTATGTATGTATGTATGTATTCAAATAACAAGTTTATTTAACGCAGTCACCTCGTCTGTCTAGCTGTAGTTCTTAATTGTCTTAGTCTAGATGACAACAGCACTTTATGCACTAGTGCATAAAAGTCAATCTTATGCAGCGTATCCCCAGCATAAAGAAGGACTTTACGAGCAAGAGAAATAATTAGGTATTTTTTGCCCGTCCCATCGTCAGTGTAGTTCGCGAATTTGCTGTGTTCAGTCAAAATACGTTATACCGTAGTTAGCCTAGTTGGTAGCGACTCTGCCTACGAAGCGAGCGGTCCCGGGGTCAATTCCCGGTCAGGGCAAATATTAATGTGATGAGCGCGAGTATTTGTTTGATCGTTTTGGTATACAGGGTGCCTCTGACTTTGCGGCTTATACATGGATCGTTTCTACTTCAGAAACGGTACTTCTTTTGTGCTGTAAATTGTTAAAATATTTGCAACTTAATTTTTTTTTAGAAATAGAAATAGAAACATTTATTCGACGAACACAAGAAAAAAAAACAGAACAGAGAAAAACATCATTAAAAAAAACAATAAAAAAGGAAAGAAAAAAAAAACAATTGTAGGATAGTGTTGCCATGGATGATTCTGTGACGTCGAAATTGACACCACTCAGCACTATGTCACAGCGTTGACCGCGACGCTGGTTTTCAGTGGCGCCAACGTGATTTTCATACAAGTTAAATGTAATTTTCAATGTACGCGATCCAATTCTCCATTTTCCTTTAGCCCTTGTACCAAGGAAATGTCGCCCCCGTACCACGAGATAGTGATTAAATGGCCATGATTGAATGCACTGATTTTACAATTAAACTTTAACATCAATTAGTTATCTAATGTTAAGCTGCCCCAACGGAAGACCAGCGTCGGCTTCACAGCCAACACATGCTGAGTTGGGACCCGTTCGCAACATTAGCACAACTCTATTCTCTTGTCTCATTTTCTTCATTTTTATTGCTACTTTTTTTTGTTGTGTGTTATTGTTGTGAACAAATGTTTTACTTACTTAATTAAGTTTTTTTTTCATGTCGCAGAACTAAAGTACTTCAGTTAAGCGAGTAGAATCGATCGTACATTAAGCCTTAAGGTCGGAGACATCCTTTATAAGTATTTATTTCTCCATATAAGAATGTTTATCGTTGCCTAGTACCCAAAGTACGAACGTAGAGCTTACTTGGGGACTAGATCAATTTGTGAGATTGACAACAGACATTTATTTATTTATTTATTTTTAATAAAGATATTAATAACTCCGAATGGCATTTAAAAACATCGCTTGAACAAAATTTAAAAACAGGCTATTGTTAAGGCTTAAAATAACATAATAATAAATAGTGTATTACCACATGAATGTGGTTTTGAAACTAGAAAACGCATTATATCAAAACAGCAGTTTTGAGAGACTAAATGACGTACTTACTTGTTAATTTATAATATATTTATATTTATATAATGATGTATTTAGCAATATTTAACTTTTGCCTAGACATAAGAAGAATTAAGCGAGAATCGAGATATTAAACATCTGGTTGATTTTTGATGTGTAAAAGTGCCCGTGCGGCCTACTTACTGAATAAACATTTTTTTTATCTTAGATGGTGATTGATTTTTATAAACCTTTTAAATTTCAAATACAACCGATTTTGCATAACTACTTATCTTAGAATGCATTAAATAATTAAGCTTTCTATGTTGCATTTTATTTTATTTTTTTATTACGAACCGCGATATGTGTTTATATTAATTAGCAGTCAGAGACTTATGTACTTATTTAAAATTAGGACTAAATCACTAGTAATTTAGTCGTGATTTTTTCCTTTCGTGATTTTACCCAATCACAATTTTTATCATTCTTAATTTTTCCTAGTTGCATATTTTTCATTGTACATTTTTCCCATTTGCAATTTTCCCAAGATAAGTAGGTAGGTAAAGGTTATGTTAGCTACAGCAAGCCCAAAGGCAAAATAAGCTACTGAAAATTAAAAGACAAGTAATACCTTACCTATAATGAAAAAATAACAACTGATGATGTAAGGAAAAAAATCACCGTACTCTTTTAACACCGTAATAAAAATAATATTAGACCATGTCAAGTTTTTCTATTATTATATAATATTTCCTTTTTATATAAATGTGTGAAATAAAATTGAAAAATATGACATTGTTATGCAGGAGAGATTTTTTTGGCAAACGTAAATAATAGTTTTCAGTTAGTAAACATTATATACGTTCCCCAAAAAAACCCATTTAAAGTATGTAAATCGTATGTTAACCCATTTTTATCGTATCCTAGACACCGAAGAATTAATATCTAAACTACATACTTATTGTCTAGATTCAATATTTTCCAGAATAAATTCCCGGACCCAAACTAACATAAAAGGAAGAAACAAAATCATCTGTATTAATTTAGCCGGATCTCTTTTGTACAAAACCCAAAAAACAAACACACGCAACGAATCGTATAGTCTAGCATCTTTCTCAGATTAAATTGCAATAAGAAGCTCCAATTAAATTGAACAAAAAAAGTTAACCTTATACCGTAAAAGGATCGATTGCAAAACTAGATCTTGAAAAATGTTACACATTTACAAGGAAGAGTAACCTACGGACCTTCAAAGATTCTGCAGCGCTCTAAGACTGCCTGGGTATATAACCCGTCGGTCGTCTTCACTCATCACAGTCGACCGTTCGCCTCCGTTGGGTTCTCATATCAATTTCTTATTTCAAAAATGAAATTGGTAAGTTTCTAAGCTTATAAAGAGTGAACTAACTTTGGATAAAAGTTTACCATTTGATTTGGAATTCGGGATTTTTTGGTTTTTTTACGGATAAGTTGACTATTACTTTTTGAATTAGGATCATTTTCGTGATACTTGAATTTCCTGAACAATTACATGAACAATTCTGTTTATGATAAAAATACAGACAATATAACATCTCAATAACTTGAGAATTCACAAATATAATTAAAACCTAAAAGTACGACGTGACACTAAAAATATGAAACATCTTGCAAGATTCATTATTTTGCAACACATCGTCAGTTCAACTGCGATCTCATTGATAACTTATAAAGTAACTAAAACGCTTGAGCAAACAGTAATTTGGCCTCAAAAGACCGTTGCATCGACGTCTTTTGTCATATTGTTAGTCCGTCAACTATAGCCATCATTAAAGTCTCGGCTACCCACGTTTTCTTCAATCTTCGTCAGTGATTCTGTAATGATACTGTCTTGAATCTACTGATAAGTTTTCTAGTAATTAATCAAGTGCATTTGAAAAGAAGGGAAGTTAAAGTTAGGTTAAGTAATTGTTTTGTTGCATTTTACCTCTGAAACTAAAATGAAATAATAAGAGCTAATGTATACACATTTTTTAATTTGAAAATTTTGGGCTCTTTATCCAAAAAATCATCCCTAATTTAAGATATTTATTATGGACTTTTGACTTTGGTATTATTTATATAAACATTACTGTTTCATTTATAAATCTAAAAAATAATATTCTCTGGCAAGTTTAAAATTGGAAATCCTATTAGATTAATTGTATTGTTTTATCACAGGATTCATTGCAACTTCGCTAATTGTATTGCCGTCTATAATATAACCGTTATTATTCTTTCCAGTTCGTAGTCGCCGCCGTCCTAGGAGTCTGCGCCGCAGGACGTCTGGACAACACCTACCTGCCTCCTGGCTCAGGGTCAGGTGGTTCAGGGTTCAGAGGAAACTTCGGTTCAGCTGCCGGCGGTAGCGGAGCCAAGTCAGCTGGTGCCTTTGGAGCTGGAGGCTTCGGTGCTGGCGGGTTCGGCCAGGGAGGTCGTTCCGGTGGTTTTGGCCAGGGAGGCGCCGGTGGCCACAGTGCAGGCGGTTTTGGAGGCGGAGCTGGTTTCGGCCAAGGAGCCGGAGGCCATAGCGCGGGTGGTTTCGGAGGTGGAGCTGGTTTCGGCCAAGGAGCCGGTGGCCACAGTGCAGGCGGTTTTGGAGGCGGAGCTGGTGGTTTTGGACAAGGCCAAACCCAACACGGTGGTAACATCTACAACGCCCCCAACCAGTACTCCAGCCGCCAGCAAAACTCTGCCGATGCTAGCGCTCAGATCCTCCGCTCCAACAGCGAAGTTACCGCTGAAGGGTTCGCTTATGACTTCGAGACTTCCAATGGAATCCGCGCTGATGCTTCTGGTGTAGCTACCAACGGTGTCCAGTCCCACGGTAGCTTCGGGTACAAGGGTGATGATGGCCAGGACTACAGCATCACTTACACTGCTGACGAGAACGGGTACCAGCCCCAGGGTGCTCACCTTCCCACTCCTCCCCCGATCCCAGAGGCCATCCTGAAGTCGTTGGAACAGAACGCCCGTGATGAGGCTGCTGGCATTTCTGATGATGGTGAGTGATCTTGATTTTATTGGTAGTACAATACATACCTTCACGCCTTCATTCCCAGAGTGGGGTAGGCAGAGCTACAGAATTACCAACAACTCAAAAAACTTGTTGATAACTCTGTAACCACAATTTGCACAAATAGGGTAAGATGTTTACCAGCGTATTAGTGACAGGTAGCAAGCCTAACAGTACTACAAGCCTATATTCCCTTAGTCGCCTCTTACGACTTACACGGGAAGACATGGAGTGGCACTATTCTAAGCCGGCAACCACACAAACGGCGACGGACAATCTTTTGAAAAAAAAATAACAGTTTTGATTTGATGAGTTTGATGACTTAATTCGGTTAGTTCCCGATTCGCCGGATTCTTGTTTCGTCGGATTCCCGATTCGCCGGAATTTCATTTATAAAATATGTGCCAGTCTGAACTTTTCCCTCAAGAATCCGGCGAAACAAGAATCCGACGAAACAGGAATCCGGCGAATCGGGAACTAACCCTCCAAGTCGAATTGTGATTGAATCAACTTGCCAGTAATTTTTAGTTCGTAAATAGTTTATTTCCTTATATTGGTACTTATTTTTATTCACCTAACTAGACTCTGCCCGCAACTTTGCCAACGTATATTTTGATTATCGTTATTCCCTTAGAAACTTTTTTTTCCGGGATAAAAAGTAGCCATGTGTTAATCCAGGGTATAAGCTGTCTCTATTTCTATTTCACCAAATTCTATCCAACTGCTGCAGCGTGAAAGAGTAACAAATAAACACACGTTTCGCATTTATATTAGATATTTATTTTGATATTTTTAATCGTATTTTCATACTTCCTTGTCAAGTCAATTTGTTTACTGCAACTTGGTGACCTAGGTTATCCACCGTGCTTTATCTAGATGACTTATGAGTAATAACATGTTAATCAACTGACCTATAAGAGATTAGGTCAATATAACATATAACAGCGCGAGAGTAGTGAAACGTGATAAGGTATCTTTAGTGTATAATCACACACGGTCTTGATATTCCAATCCCTGTAAAGTTTACAAAAAAAAATGTAATTACGACTTTTAGGTATTCAGGTTAAATGTAATCCCCTTTTAGGGTGCGGCTCCACTGAGGCGGAGACGAGAGGAGCGGAGCGGAGCTGTGCCAATATTAACCAATAAAAGGCGCATGCGGTCACGTCGAGCGCGCCTTGCGCAGATTCCATTGGTTAATATTGGCACAGCTCCGCTCCGCTCCTCTCGTCTCCGCCTCAGTGGAGCCGCACCCTAAAAGAGGGCCATTAGAATATTTTTAGTGAAAGATCGTTCAATGTTTTACTATATTCAAGATCTGCAAAAGTCGTAATTGTTAATTGATATTGTTTAATCATTTAGGCAGTGGTAGTTTTAGGTTTGTTAAAATTGTTATATGGAATAAAAACCTCCACGTTTTACAGTAAAAGAAAAAAAAATAAAAAAAATAGTTTATTTGCTTATCAACACAGATATACATAAAAAAGAGATGTCTGGCGGACCCCAAACTAGGCTGAGCCTGTATCTTGGGGCCCTAAAGGATGAAGGAAGAAAGGATGAAGAATCAAGCTAATAATGTAGTCTAGTTATAGTATTGTTTTTTTTTACATGCTATAATTAGCTTTATCTCATCCTTTCAATCAATATCTTACTAAAAACCGGCCAAGTGCAAGTCGGACTCGCGCTCGAATGGTTCCGCACATTATCTATAAAAAATCACGTCTGTTGTATGGGAGCCCCTTAAATATTTATTTTATTCTGTTTTTAGTATTTGTTGTTATAGCGGCAACAGAAATACATCATCTGTGAAAATATCAACTGTTTAGCTATCACGGTTCGTGAGATACAGCCAGGTGACAGACAAACGGACAGACGGACAGTGGAGTCTTAGTAATAGGGTACCGTTTTTACCCTTTGGGTACGGAACCCTAAAAACTAATACTGTTGTTCGATATCTCAGCAAAAAATCCACAAATGTGCAGCTAATTTCTTACAGCTACAAAAACATTGCTAAGTTAATCAAAGTCAGATTTTTTTGTATCCAGTCAATGATCATTAGGTACCTAATCTGAGGATTGCGAATTAGTATAAAACGATGATGAATTGACTAAATGTTATAGACCGTGTTTTTTTTTTATTTACGATATCTTTATGGGAACGTTCTTTAGGTCAAATAAAGTTAATTTCCCGAAACAGACCAATGATAACTCTTACGGTTTTAAAGATTATGAATTTTTAAATTTAATCAGTTAATCACGTTGAACTGGTGTAAAAGGCTCTTAATTGTGTGTTTATGTCACGCCAACATTGACGTATTTGACGCTGACTATTACTTAACTCTAAAGGCCCTTTTAGAATAACCAAAGATACAACATTTAATGACTTTGTTCTAAACAGAAAAATATTTTTTATTTGCAATATTTAAAAACCGAATCTACCATTTAGTTTCTATGGATGTACATAGTAATATGCCGAAGTTATCGTAAATAAAAAAAAACACGGCGTAGAATACCTATGGATAGATATTTATGTCACTGATAATCTCTTCAATGTCCCACATATTGCACCTCCTCAGTTTACCAAGACACTTCTCAATCAAAAACCTAATTAATACTTAAAGTAAAATGACAACAATGACGACGGATACATAATTTAAAATTGAAGCGGATTTGATAATATCAATGTTGTAAAATTTAATTTTACAATGTAAATTAAAGAAAATAAGCTCATTAAATGTGCATAGCCAGAAAGAATACGTGAGATAACCTTTTTTGTTAATTTGGCAAATAAACCGCGGTTTGACCTTGGTACACGTATTCCGAAGGCAATTTGTTGGCAACCACAAATTTTGTTTCGAAAATGGCATCGCGTGCAAAAAAAAAAGGAGGTGGGAGGACCTTGTGCAGGGTCCGTCCGGGTTGGTACCACCATCTTATCCATTAACCTACCGCCAAGCAGCAGTGTTCGCATTGTTGTGTTCCGGTTTGGGGATAAGACAGCCGGTGAAATGTCTAGCGTAGAGGCATTCCATCTTCGGCCTCAGGGTTGGCAACGCATTTGCAGTCTTAGGATTGCGGTCTTGTGAATGCGAATGTCTATGGGTCACAGTTTCCACTTACCATCAGGTGGCCTGTGTGCTCGTTTGCCTTCCTATGATATAAAAAAAAAAAAAAAAAAAAAAAAGCACTTCAAAATGGGACTTGGTAAAATGTTCGACACCGCAAATGTTAAGTGACCTTAAAAATCTAATAACTGAACCGCGGAAACAAAAAGTTTTTGGAAATGACTCAAGTGTCAATACTTTATAGAATTCGGAGTCAATTTCTGACTGGGAAGCTGTGAAAATCAAATTTTCTCCACACTGCACTGAATCAATCTCTGCAAGAATCAGAAATCTAAATGATTAATTGATTAAGGTTAGAAGTGAATCACATAATCAGCTTAATTTAGAAATATCGATTTGCAATTATGTATGATCAGATTATTATATAACTATGCAAACACCTGCCTGTTAAATCGTCAAATTTATAAATTTTAATGTCAGAACCTACAAAGTTAGTTATTTTAAAAGTATTTCAACTACAAGATACCATTCGGCATTTATCGTCATCATTTTAACCAAAAACGTCCTCTGCTGAACAAAGGCCTTCCCTGAGGGTTTCGACGTTATTCTTCACAACAACAAAAAAGAGTTTTTTTTTTTTTTCATAGAACGCTTGTCCAACTAGACCTGTTCTTATCTAGGTTTAATGAGAATCTATTAATCCGTTTATTATTAGCTCTGAAAAGGGGGGTATTTTAAATATTTACTATACAATACTCAAATAATAAAAGATATTGGACCTTGTGCAGGGTCCGTCCGGGTTGGTACCACCATCTTATCCATTAACCAACCGCCAAACAGCAGTGTTCGCATTGTTGTGTTCCGGTTTGGGGATAAGACAGCCGGTGAAATGACTAGCATAGAGGCATTCTATCTTAGTCCTTAGGGTTGGCAGTGCATTTGCGGTCTTGTGAATGCGAATGTCTATGGGTCACAGTTTCCACTTACCATCAGGTGGCCTGTGTGCTCAATTGCCTTCTTACGCCATATTTTTTTTTTGATATAAATAATAATCAGCATTATAAAAAGAACGCAGCCTCTCTAGCAGATCCGCTCTCGGCATGGTCCCTATGTCACTGGCTTCATTACCTCTCTGGATAGCTAGCCCAATCCTTTGAGAGAGGTAAACACCAGCTCTAGGATCTTCGGAGGTGTCTATGAGCCGGGAAGACAGGGCCTTAATAAAGCTTTTCATATCGGCTGACCGAGGTCCAATAGTCTCCACTGCAAGCGCCACAAATTCATTAATATTCAGAGCGTGATGTCTTAATAAATAGTGTAAAATCCTCTTCCTCTGTAGCAATTTGTCAGTAGTCGGTTCCTAGATGAGCAAGACGGTGTAGTTGCGTCAACGTCGTGACTCCACTTGTCTGAGATTTATATACGCAAGTGTAGAGACACAGATGTAGACGGCTGACTTAGAAATAATTAGTGCGCTTGCACGGAGTGCTAAGTGAGGATTTTGCAAAACTCAACCGTATTCAATCGATAAGTGACAAAGGAAAGGATATGTAGGAGAAGTTCATTTCTAAAATCAAAAAAAAATATGTTATGGAAAGACGCCAGTTTAGTTGAATATTTTTTTCAATATTTTAAAGTTTCTTTCTTTGTCTAAAATCAAAGTTTAGGCCAAAATTCTTAGTACCTAATGAGACTATTAATGTAGTATGAAGGAAAACAAGCAAATTCTGCGTTAGAAATGTTGTCAACTCACATAGCAACCATAAGGATTGATGCAATGAATGTGGTTGCAGAATGATCACCAAGTTTTTAAGAATTGTTGGTAATCCTGTAGCTCTGCCTACCCCACTTTAGGAATGAAGGTCTGAGTTTATGTATGTAAGATTGATTCATCTGTCCTTTATTCAGTCTGGTGGTCAGTTTGTAATCTAGGCTTGGCATGCATTGCGGAGGCGTGCGAAAATCTCATTGTCCCTTTCCTTTGGACCTTGATAGCAGAGATGGACATAGTGCACGCGATTGGAATTGCTAAGTCAGTAGAAATATTTCAGGTGCAATTCTTGATGCCTAAGTTCTTTGTGTCGTAGTTGAAGAGTTTGTCTATGTCTATATCATACCCTATCGTATCTGCGACCCTTTTATGCTCGTGTTTATTGTAGAAAAATAAGCTACTGACATACTAAATTAACTGATATTAATCCTGATTGGTTTAACAGTAACGTTAAATATGAAAGAACATCATCAAAAGATCATTGGCTTCGTCGATTGTAACACTCCTATTTTATAATCAAACTTTGATCCCTGAATTTATTGAATATTATTTTCTTACTAACTTCAAATCAACTTCCACTAGCTAATGACACAGCAATAATAATTTACTTAGCCCTAAGCTCATAATTAGGGCATTCATAAAGGCACTAAATTTCGTTATTAAGGTCAGCTTCGAAATCGCCATAGCCCAGTCCTACGCAAGATCCCTTTCTACTGATGAACCGGTACTACTGAGTATAATCTACAGCACACGGTGTGCAAATTCGAAATTATAGTTTCAAGAAGTTATCATGTTGCCTCAGACCATATTGGCCACTAACAATCTGCTTCAATCTTAAATCGTCTTCAGATTACTAGTCTAGGTTATTGGAGTTGATTTGCCAGTTTAACTTGGTAACATATTTAATATAACATTTGCAATTACCTTTAATCGAACCCAGGAATAGTTTCGTAGTCAGGGTCACTACCAAAGTAACAACTACTTGTGCAATAAACTTAACTACGTTTTAAAAATACGGTAGATTACGGTTATCTATGACATTTGCTAAACATAATGTCTCTCAATCGTCGTAGTTTATAAAATATCACGGTAAGATTAAAATGTTACAAATGGTCATATGTAAATCGTTTTTAAAATCGTTTCAACGCTTTCTATCGAACTTATAGGGTACCTCAGCGATTAACCTTTCTTCTAGACATTAAAAGTTAAAGGACCGACCCGTATTTGGTGTTGTAACACTTGTAATAGATGAGAAATCGTTCAAGGAAGCTAACATTTAAAGTAAGACAAGCTGTGAAATATTTATACTGGCTTAAAGGTCATAACGCCTGCGGGTACTCTAAGTTTATTATGTTGCTACTGAAATGCATAAATATTTAGAAGACCTAGCAATATTTAAAGTGAAATGAAGATATACTTCCACCTATTATTATTTTTTACGAAGACTAAAAGCATGTTAGGCGGACAAAGACAACAACAATCAACTATTTGGGCATTAACTAGAAAATTTCAACATATGGTAAAGTGTTTTTAGAGATGGCGATGAGGTGCAATATTTAATAGTCCTTAATGTACTCAATATTAAACGCTTTCTCAAATAAGTCCATCTAATTTGCCATTGCCTTGTATACACAAACAAAGCAAATTCTGTATCCTTTTACATACGACGTATGAGCAAATATAGGCATAAATTGACTTGATGCTCGACCATCTAACTCAATCTAGAGCAGTCTCAGCCTTTCAATTATTCTTCTAATGATGGCAATTACTTCTATAACATCTTGTTTTTTCTTTGATTCTGATGAATACCAGTAGATTTCATAGTAAGTACCATTGGTTTACAAAATGGAAAGTGCAAAGTCTCTACAGGAATTTGTTTGAAGAATTCATTGACAGAAAATAGGTTTAAGATTTGGTTTTGTTTAACGTTATTTAGCCTAAATATGTGACAGAGATAAGTTGCGTGAGTACCTTCATGAATTAGCCTTTTAAATTCACATTAAAATAGCTTCAGACACGTTCGTCCGTGTAACATATAGATTTCCCCACGAAGGAATTCTTTTGTTCAAAAAACGTTACAAATGTTAACGATTTAAAAACGTTTCGCAAAACATCCGCCGTTATAAAATTAACGGATCTCGTGTGACAACACGGTCCCACGGTTGGGAAATGTGGGAATAGTGAACAAAGACTCGACTCTATGGTTTGGGATCTGATATAATTTGAGTTTGAATATCATCAAAGCAAAATAAATAATTACCCGGTTAATCAAGGAATCTGGGTTGGGATTGTAAACACACTTACTTCAATTATTATTAAAAGAACATCAAAATAAGTCGATAATAAACTAGTTTATTGCGATACTTTTGCTTCATAACTTTATTGTTCTAACCAAAATTTAGCAAAATTCCAACGTATCCAGTGAAACTTTGAAAAACTCAAATATACAAGAAAACGCTAAAAATTAATTCGTAAGTATATTGAATCTTGCAAATCAAATGTGAATGGCGTCAATTAGCCTATCCCTTGAAATGGTTTTTGAATAACCGTACGATTATATCGTTTTCAATAATAGTGTAATCCAAATTGACATTAAATCTGAATTCAAAGCCACTAAAGATCAATACGTCGCTGGAGATTGTTTCAAGATACAAAACAGGAAACACAAATCTAGGATCGTACCTACAATATTCTTATCAAAGGGCATGAGTTGAAGATCACCATTGTATATTGAATATTATAAAATAACCTAAAACAATACGCGATTAAAATCTTTCGTACGAAATTTATTACTAATAACAAATATGACTTTTTATATCTCTTTACACGTTTTATATCTCTTTAAGATTATTGCTACCAAGAAAAAGTTTAACTACCCTAAACGGCAATTTTTCTAATTCTAAAACATTAATTTTCCATCGTAATATAACTGCACGCAATATTAAATCATCAATCTGTAAGCTGTGTATGTTTGTGTCAGTCACTTGGTATCTTGTAGACATAACATCATGTTCGAACAACCTTGCAAAATAAAACGAAATCATCAACATACAAACGTCAAGTTGATGATTGTCATCAACTTGACGTTGACTATGATGAGCACTAACAGCTAATATATTAATTTTGTAATATCTACTTGATTTCAGATGGCTGTCACTTAATTTAAAGATTTACACACTAATGTATAGTAAATTATCATAAAAGCAATGACCTCTTACAGTTCCGTTAACATCATCATTAAAAAAAATGATTTCTTTGTTGCGTGCCTAAGCGCAGCCTTGAGCTTTGAGAAATGCAAGCCGTTCGGCCGGGAAACCAGCGTGAAACATTCTATTAAACTTACTAGATTATTGTGATATTAGTAATAGAAAAAACCATTAATCGTTAGAAAGATGTGTTCATAAGGGGGTAAAGTACTAATTAACGAACAACCGGTCATTATTTAGAAAAATATTAAGTTACTAATTATATTATATATATTAGTAATGGGTGTTGTTATTTCTGAAGAAATTTTAAAAATTCGGTACTAGATATTTTTTTTCCTATGCAAGAACCACTTGCATTATGATTAACAAACAATCGCTATCTTTCATTTTGACTCGTCCTACTTTACACGTCTACTTTGCGTTGCTGTATTAGTGGCCACAACAAAATAACTATCACGAAACTATATCGCAGAAGCTTTGCTCAAATACTATTATTTATTACCAAACAATATGTTGCAAATGTGCATCCTTCACGAATTGAAAGGTCGTACTAGTTCTGTTAACTTGTACTTGAATCATAATGTTTCGACATTTTGACCCTCAAGTGATTCTTCCATCCTCCATTGTTTAATGTTCTGTCTCTTCTTTAGGCACAGTTTTAGTATTGTTCAAATGTGCTGAAACTTACTCTTTTTTAGCTCATTAGTTATAAAGCCACTTTTTCAGGCAAGATTAAGTTTTCATCACTCGTATGGAATGTTTCATCATTATGTATTGCTGCTATTGGAAGCAAAATTGATCACTTTGAACTATGATTGAGCTCTTCACTCCGCTTACTTTATCCGGGTAAAAAGCAATGTAGAAGTTACAGAACGCTCCTACAATTTTTGGAACCTCAAAATTTGAAAACATTAGCGGAAACATTTGAACACTGAGAATCTTCATGCAAAAATTTGAATATTCTCAAGATTTACAGAGAAATTAACATAGGAATTTTGCATAATTTGAGAAGTTTCTTTTCACGTAGCATTGTACGGTAAAACACCACTGGTTTTTAGATAATCTTGATATTAAATGTTCAGAAAAATTAACATTACCTTTTTCTCAGGTGCTTACCACGGTGAAGGCGCTGGCTCCGGCTACTCTGGTGCCGGCCAGTACTCTGGTGCCGGGCAGTACTCTGGTGCCGGCCAACACTCTGGCGCTGGTCAATACTCCGGTGCCGGTCAGCAAGCTCCTTCCAACCAATACGGCGCCCCTAGCCGTGGCTTCCAGCCTGCGAAGTCCAACTTCGGAGGAGCAGCGTCTCGTCAATACTTAGCTCCTAACGCGGCTCCCAATGGCTCTGGCAACTTCAACTCTAGGACTGGCTACCAATACTAAAGATAAATAAAAATTGTACACTGAAAAAATACTGAGATGGTCAAGGTTGTTTACTCAAACAATGAACTGCAAAAATATTTGCCGATATATTATCACATGATGAGTAGCCATAAAAACACGACACTAAATGGTGAACTTGACTTTTTCAGTATTTTAAAGTAAAAAACTACCGGAGAAAACGCTACAAATGAAGTTTATTTCTTAATGATGATGTCTCTTTATTGCCATTTATCTCAGTTAATCTCTAATCATTCTTGTTATTTATTTATTCTGTGATGTTTTCCACTAGTCCTCAGTTTACTTTTAAGTATAAATACTTGTCTCTTTTAAACGTTATTTCTCATCATCATTAGAAATAATTATAATAATGGAAAAAGCTGTGAACTGTTGATGTGATTTATAATAATTATTACTGTTACCATTTTATTTTCTTTCTTTCTAATAAGTGATCTCAATTTCATGACATTCTACTTCAAAATTTATTTCCTCTTGTATGAAATAGATGTACTCGTAAGTTAATTTTCAAGCAAATGGACAGTAATAGATGTAAGAAAATGGCAAAAAAATGTTTATATACGTAGACGTAAGGTGTACATATATATTAAAACAATAAATGAGGTTGAACCTACAACAAATAATGCATTCATTTCTTTGATTTTTGTGCCCTTTGAGCAATTTTGCTTTAATAACAAATTGACATAACTTAACCATCGGTGACTGACGTTACGTCGCCAAAAAAAAATTGCTGTATACCGTGATATAGCTCTGTATCGCTCAGTACCTTCTAATCTAACGACTCGCGGCATTGTAAGTTAATCTTTGTGAAAAATACATCTGGTATTTTACCTTATTCAAGTAAATTACATATTTTTTTATTTAAAAGCTCATATTCATGTTTATTATTAATTCCGCATTAAAATTAAATAAACGATACTTATCATTGAACCATTAGCATTTTTTCTATATTTTATCAAAAATGACGTTTCAGTAGAATGTTTCTAAAAAAGTCACCACAGTTGCAGAGGGTTACAGGAAAAAAAACGGTCAATTGCGAGTCGAACTCACGCACAAGGGACTCCGAATTAAAAAAAAAAAGATCTGAGACCTTGACCCATTTGCATTCTCAAGACTAATTAATTTCACAGCTGTTTTATTATTGGTTTTGTTTTATTTTATATGCACAAAAACATGACGTAGATCAAGAACATGCCTTTAATGGCTGTAATTATGGTAGGATCTTTTACCTAACATAGTGTCAAGGTATTTTAACCGCATGCCGGCGCATCACCAATGCACTTGATCGAAGCCGACGGGCAAAAAATGGAACGACTAGAAAAGGGTATTTGACTTAACAGTACGTTTAGTATTAAATTATCTAAAGCCCTCTCTCATGGATAACATTTTTGTTTTTTTAAGCTAATTTAAGTAGGTACACAGTAAATATACAGAGTGTTTTTAAAATTCGCCAACAAACTGTTACCGCAGTTTGGCGAAGAGTATTTTTGTAAAAAAGTGTACTTTATCAGTAAAATAAATTAAAAAAAAAAAAAAAAAAAAAAAATGTGGCTGTGAACAACAGGGTCCATATTTAAGTTGCATATTATTTACTGTAACAGCATAAATTTGCGTGTCAACTGCCAACACATTGTGGAATGCAAAACGTTTGAATATTTGAGTATTATTATTTGTAGAGCGTTAATAATTAGTCTATGTGGGTTTAAAAAATATTTAATAAGTAAAATTACCGGAAAGGTAAAGTGCTGTTGCTTGAGCACGAAAAAAGCCTTTATAAAGTGTTTTCTTATCCTATACGTAGCACGAAACCCTTGAACAGACTATCGTTTTCATACGTTATTTTACGTATAGGTACTTCACTTTTAATGATGATGCGAAAGCCAACGTCAATGTCTACTTTGTATCCAGTTTTAGCACTAAATATGGACACGGGTCGTTTTAACTAATCCCTACTCTTTTTTTAGACATAAGTAATAATAATATAATAATAAAATGAATATAATGTTTTTTTATTGATACAGTTCCTCAAAAAGCTCTATATAGTGCGGAAAGTTACATTTTTCACACTAGTGTTTTTACTTTTCTATTTTTTACCCTAAATCTCTCTTTAATCAGGGTAAGAATTAAGTAAAATGACTCTCTTAATCTAACATTATCTTTATTGTCATTATTTCGCAAATGAATTTTAAAAACTCGTTGTATATAAACACATGCGAAACTTTTTTCCATTCGTCCCCAGTCTTGTCCCTCGCTTGCAGCTTGAGCTAAGACACGGGACTCGGAACTCGTGTAAAATGACATACTTTCCGTCCCTGCATTAAAATTTACTATCATGTGATTCACTAACGTATAAAAAAACTAAAATAGAATGTTAATAAATTGAAAAGTCAAATACCCTACCGACCTTACACTAGCAGCTGCCGCAGCGTGTCATCTCGTCCCTATTTGGACTTCGATTCGTTTCATGCATCAATTTTTTGCGTCAATAATGATATTAAGACGTCAGTGATATAATAATACATTTTATAATCATATTGTCAGTTAAATGAAAATAGATTACGAACAAAGATACGTAGGATTTAGAAGTAGATAAAAAATATATATAAGTCAATAATCTTGCAAAAATTTTGGCTTGTATTGGCTACGATTAACATACTCGTACGTAGGGGGAAAAACAAACTTAAGTACATTGAAAACATCCAAGCAGGGTTTGGAATCCTGTTTTGAAAATCCGGAATTGACCTAGTCCCAAACTAAGCTTTAGGCTTGTGCTATGTGAGTCAGGAACAAAGCTCATCACACAAATATCTCCCCTTATTTGCGGTCTTAAGATTGCAGTCTTAAGATTGTAGTCTTGAGAATACAAATTTCTATGGATCACAGTACTTATCATCATGTGGCCTGTGTATGTTGCCTTCTCGATGCCATAAAAAGGGGAACTGACGATGTGGCCATGTTTGCGGGCAGCCGATGGATGCAAGCAGCGCAGGAACGAGCCTTGTGGCACACCTTCGGGAGACCTATGTCCGGCAGTGGACGGACGTCTTTCGGCCGAGATGTTGATGATGAAGAAAGTGATCCTTTTAGCTACTTACAATAAAATTAAAAGACAAAACTGACGGGATTGTCGAAAGTTATACAGAGCAGAAGTGAGTGGAAGGGTGGGAAGGGGCCGCCCTAGTCGTACTTTTTCGAATCAAACCGGACAAATACTGGAAAAAGGCCGAATCTTAAGTACTCGAATCCAACTTGCAAGCATGACTCGATGTATGAATTTGGAAGACGTGAAAGAGATTTGTCAGGATCGTAGCAGGTGAAGAGAAGTGGTCTCTGCCTACTCCTCTGGGAAATAGGCATGATTTAATGTTCGTATGTATGTATTTAATAAAGCACGTTTTACACACAGTGGACGGTGACACGTTATTTTCTGTAACGTTTACTAAACACATGTCTCTTGATTGCCTTAGTTTATTGTAGTTGTAAATGCCGCAACGCAGGATACTTAAATAGAAAAATAAACGCCGTTTTTTTTTTTAGATTTGTTTTTTTATTATTTATAGTGATTCATGAGCGCGAATATAGTGTTTACAATTTTAGGGCAGCTACAAGAGTATTCAATTAGAATATATTAAAAGGTTTCAAAGCTCTCTTGTAATAATTTAATTCTGTCTTGTAAAACGAATGTTAAATTGATTCACACCGCCATCTTTTGACTAGATCGCGAGTCACGCAGCACACTTCGAATAGGTTGTGTTAGCGCAACGTTAGTATTGACATGTGCTACTAGATGGCGTTACATTTAAAAATCAAGTTCCAGGGTCAAGAGTCAATTGCAATCTTGATCACCGCTAGCCCTAGTAGGTCAAGCTTTTATTTAAAGATCTTGGACCGGTTACTCTTAGAACGAAATTAAAAAATATATCGGAAACGTGTCAGGTACAAAATTAAGTATCGCTTTTTTATTACTCTTTATGCGTTAAGTCACATTTAATTACGAAGTTTAATAATCGGTGATCACTTCACATCAGCCCCTTCCCCAGCCGGCTCGTTTGCACCTTTGAGCATTTAGAAAAAACAAAAAAAAATTGATGACACGATTGGATAGTTGTTAGTGACCCTACCTTCGAAGCTAGCGGCAGTTCAAATACCGGTAAGGGCAGATATTTGTGTGATGATGTCGAGTATTTGTTTCTGAGGCTTGGATGTATTCTACGTACTTCTCTGTATATTGGTTTGATAATGACATTAGTAGTCTTATGGTAATGGAGTCCATGCTCTGAATTAAACTCACTGACATAGAGTTGAGAATGGCTAGATTCATAGTGGCAACGGGCGGGGCTATTCGCTCGCGGATCAGATGGCCGATAGGGTCGAAGAGTTACCGAATGGCGTCCGGATTCCGGAAGACGCAGCGGGGGTAGACCTCCAACAAGGTGGACTGACGACGGGGCTAAGGTTGAAGGTAGGGAGTGCAATTAAACCGGTTATTAACAGTTTTTGTATGAAACTAACCGGTTATAACCGGTTATTAACAGTTTTTGTATGAAACTAACCGGATATAACCGGTTATTAACAGTTTTTGTATGAAACTAACCGGATATAACCGGTTATTAACAGTTTTTGTATGAAACTAACCGGTTATAACCGGTTATTAACAGTTTTTGTATGAAACTAACCGGATATAACCGGTTATTAACAGTTTTTGTATGAAACTAACCGGTTAAAACCGGTTATTTACATTCCCTAGTTGAAGGGAATCGATGGATGCGAGTGATGCAGGATCGGTACTTGTGGCAAACCTTTGCAAGCAGTGGAATGTTGGTTAAATGGTCCTGCCTACGAAGCTAGCGGTCCTGGGTTCAAATCCCGGTAAGGGCAGCTACTTGTGTGATGAGCGCGAATATTTGTTCCTGAGTCATGGATGTTTTCTATGTATATATATACATCTCTTTATAAGTATTTATATCGTTGTCTAGTACCCATAGTACAAGCCTAGAGCTTAGTTTGGGACTAGGTGAATTGGTGTGACATTGTCCCCTGATATTTATTTATTTATTTTAATAATTATGATAATTAATTGATTGCTTGATTTATTGAATCTTATTGATCTCACTAATATTATAAATGCGAAAGTTTGGATGTTTGTTACTCAATCACACCAGAGCGGCAAAAGAGATTTGGATGAAGTTGACAACAAAGATAAATGCATATATGTAAAGTCTGGAAAAGCACATAGGCTTGGCATAGGATAGGTCGTATTAAGTCTTATTTATACTGTTGACTGCACCGTAAAAAAAAATAGGATCTATTTCCAAATTCATAACTTGAGAACTTTTTTATCGGCAACCATCACGGCATTTACCATATTTTTTTCTTATTTGCGTATTGAAAGAGAACAACAATGCACTCAAATATATTGAGTTTTTTTTCAAGGATTACAAACTTTATGGAATTTTATACAACATGCATATGTAGGTACTGGATAAAACGCGCTTCGGACAAAGAAAATTCAGTAATAGTTAACGATGATAATCTAATATCAAATCAATTAAAAAGCCAACTAACAGGGATTTTTAAGCCGACATATGTACCTAAATAGCCATTAAGTACAGTCAATTGCATTAATATCTATACAGCCATCGCGTCAAACATGGACCTTATTTCCAGTTACACAAAGGTGTATAGATATTTGTAACGTCTTGGAAACGTATATATATTTATGCACATAACTTTACTTTTTCACAAAAGCTGCTTGTAACAACAGCATTTATGATTTAGGTATAACTTACTTATTGATTTATCTAACACTAGTGGACGGCCGCGACTTTGAAAGTGTAGAATTATTATTACTAATTTCCCTCTACTCCCGCTATTTCTTTCCGTTGGAGGTCGACTTCTCTTCTCTTCTCTTTCTTAGTGAACCTCTAGAACTCATAAGCAACCTACGTACAGTCAAGGGCATAAATATATATACGTTCCCAAGACGTCAAAAATATCTATACACCTTTATGCTACTGGCAATAAGGTCCATGAATACATATATTTGTCGCGATGGCTGTATATATATTAATGCCCTAGACTGTACCTAATTTGAAATTCTTAGACCGAGCGGATTGCGCTGTATGTTCAAATTCAAATTCAAATTCAAATTGTTTATTGCCAGTTGTTGTTGTTGTTGTTTATTGTTGATATGTCAGTTATTTTATTGATCTTGTTATGTCACCAAGATGCTTAACTAACAACAATCACAATCTTGTCAGAAACAACCAATTTAAATAAGTATACAGAACCCTCAGTGCGCGAGTCCATCACACACTTGACTACGTTTACGATTTCGCACACATCACGTCCGAAGGCAACATGCTCCATTAACCGATTACAACACAGATAGCTAATTATGAACTATCCTGATCTGCCCTCACTAGAAAAAAGGGCGTGTGTCTCATGGAATCGTGAATGTATTAGTAACCTTATTTTATAAGACATAGGGTCCAATTTCGTTTGATTTTTAAATAGCGCTTGTGTCCTTTTTATTTAGAAGGGCAGATAGCATCAAGACATGCGTGTCCTTGCAAAAATGGACGCAAGCGCATGTTTTTTTTTTCGCTTATGGTACATCTTAATAAAGATAAAAGTATAGATTATTCAGTAATGAGGCCACATGGGAATTTTTACACGTCAGGTCAGGTCAGGAGTACCCTTAACTGAAGCACGTGTATGAAGAGACTATGAGTTTGTCTGGATAGTAAGGTTATGATTGTATGTATGTATGTAAAAATCTACCAGCGCTTTACAAAATAAACTGCTGAGAAGAAGCGCCGCAGTAAAGTCAGTCAGTTGTTAGGACCAGATTTCGTATGGATCGCCCACCATCTTATCCGTCTCGCCTCCAAGTTTGTACAATATAAGATAAGTTGTGTTATTAAGTTATTTATAGTCACTTTCTTTTGCATTGTATCAAAACAAAACAATTGGATTGATAATATCGATACATCATAATTATTATCACCATAGATAGGTGTTGCCATAGATAAAATACGTCATGTCGGTTTTCTCTGCTTGCTCCATGTCATGTAAGTAAGGCTAAGGGACTGTTGCCCTTTCCGCCATTTAAAGACGGGCATGTTTTTTTGTTGCGAAACTCAGAGCTTTGCGTTTTTTTTCTCGTTCTATTTACTCATGTTTAGTGTTCAAATAATTATGTGTGTGTAACCTTCCGTGGTTTCACCTGATGGTTCCAACGGAAGACCAGCGCTGACTTTAATGCCAGCATTACGCTGAGTCGGGACCATTTCGTGGCTACTTTCTTCTTGTATTTGTTAATCTGTTCTTTGTTATGCATGTCACGAATAAATGATTTTCTTTCTTTCTTTTCTTTCTATATGAATGGATATTGACCTCGATCACCTAAAGATTTAGCATCCGGGTCCTAATGTTTCAAAGCATCTTGGGTCAGCTCATGGGTAGACTCTAGAATCCACTAGGGAGTTAAAGTTGCATAGCCGACTGCAACCATCCAGTTTATCGTATTTATTACACATTACACACAGGGTATGCTAAGATGGTTTGTTCATTTAGAAAGGATGGATGAAAGAAGGGTTACGAAGCATATATAGCGAGCTAGAGTGAGCGGAGATAATGTACGGTGATCAGATTCGCGACGTACTGCATAAGGGCTGAATAAAGAGCACCCGAAACCGACATTCGTGCGTGAAGAGATTGATGAATGTAGAGGAAGCGAAGGTTGTATGTTTAAATCGGTGCACCTGGCGTTCCATAGTCTCTGCCTACCCCATTGGGAGACAGGCGTGAAGTTATGTATGTATGTATGCACACAGGGGCCGTAGCCAAGATGCAATCTCTACTAAAGTTTTTCTTTTCTATCACTCAAAATGTATGGGATGTCAGTGGACCACGACGTTTATCGCAACACACGAGAATGTCATCCCATACATTTTGAGTGATAGAAACGAAAAATGTTAGTAGATTTTGCATCTCTGCTAGGGCTTTAGACTTTAGACTATCCGTTTCTCTTAGGATTTATGTATGTATGTAAATACTTTATTGTTCAAACGGAAAAAGAACAAAAAACGAAATAGACGGACACAAAAGGTATGTTCAATGGCGAACTTATCTCTTTAAGAAATCGTTCTTCACATATTTCATACGATTCTTCACATATTTTGGACTTAGGACTGTAGGTAACCTGCTAGTCTGTGGTGCCCTTAAGAGCTAAACTGATGGACCCAAATAGCTACATATTAAATAAATTTCCTGTAACAATCACAACCTCATTACTAAGAGAAGAGAATTAAATTTACTTTGGCAATTGGATCTAAGATAGTACTGCTTATTGGCTTAATAAGGCAGTGGTGGGGTCGGAAGGTAGCAACAGATTTTTTGCTGTACCTAATAGACGTTGGATTTAATCGATTAGTCTATATATTCAGTTATCTGTATAAAAAAGTACAGTCCGCAAGAAAGGAGCGGCACCAGTTAAATTTTTGACAGACTTATCAATATAGGGTGTCCCAGAACTTGATGTAAATATTACGGCATCTATAAAATGGCTTTCTTATCCTTTAATTATTAAATATTATCAAGTTCTAAAATACCCTGTTCAAATAAAAATTAAACGTTCCTTTCTAAGCACATCACTTGAGAATGACTGGACTGATTTGACCTTTTTAAATGTTATAAATAGTCTGAATAAGGGTTTGGGGGTATCCAATGTTTGAAAAAAAAATTATCCACTGTCTCGTTTATCCAAAATTTTAATTTGACCGAAAATCATGTTTCTCTGAACCCACAAACTTTTTAAAATGTTTAAAGAAATATAGGTATCTACAGAACCTGTAGGTTAGGTTAGGTTAGAAAAAATTTTTTTGGACAACTTAAAATTTCGGACAAACGAAACAGCGGACAAAAGTTTTTCGAACTTAAGATAGAGTTCGACCAGCGAGTGGTGACATAAAAAATGGCGGGTAATTCAAAAGATCATTAGCTGGTAACACGAAATGCATAACGACTGGATAGGTAGGTACTCATAATGTGACAGCTTGTTTCGTAGGTAAAATTGTTGCCATGTGAAGAATTAGAGAAAAATGCTTTTTCCGAAAAAGTCCGTTATAAAAACACACTAACCACCATAGAAACATTTTAGAAACAATTAACTTGTTCCTTTTTTGAACTTGTGTATTAAAAATCGTCACTAAGGAACGGCTACATCGTCATTAACTGACTCAAGCTGACTCAAATGCGTCCGTGTGTCTTCCGACGGGCCTATGCCCACACCACACCTCCAAATCAATCAAGGTGTCTCAATCAACACCACTATTTATATACAAAGGCAGTTCCGTTTAGCGTCGTGTCCAAATCGTTAAGTAATCGATTAAAAAATCGTTAATTGATTTCTATCGATAATCGAACACCATGGTGACCCGGAAGCTGTTTGATGACGACATCGGGGGTCGTTTTTGTACTGGATTATAATAGGCAATAATTTATACATTAAATATGTTTTTTTTTGGAGATTCTTGGAAAATTATTGATTGATGATCGTTGACTTAGTTACATAATTTTTAAATGGGCGTATTTCGGTTCTGTTCTGGCCAGATCTTTAATAATTATTGTACGAGAGAGATTGTGATAGACAAACACAATTTTAGGCAGTATAATATATAAAAAAAAACGAATACAATAATTAGCTTTTTTATATTTAAAATTTGCAACGTGTTTTAGTCTTTAACACTTAAAATGATGACTTAATACGTTTAAAAACCTTATACTTCGTAAAAAGCGGAACTTAGCAGGAATAAACTAAAGAAAAAATGCTGTAAAAGGGATTTTTCTAAAACGCTTTATTATAAATTAAGTAAATAGGTAACACAAGGGTAAACTAATTTAAGGGTATCCCAATTGAATCTATAATTTTGAATTTAGTCAGATCCTAAGCCCGTTTTGGGTTTTTTTTTTATCTTTACAAACAGGCAAGTTGATTTCCAAATAAAATAAAGACCCACGTGAAGCTTAACAAAAAATGCCAAGAATACTAATTTCCGAGATATAGATTATGATGCCTATCGAATTGTATGGGTTTTAATATTGTTCAAATCGTTTGTTGCACTATTTACTAGTTTTTTGTGATATCGATTGTTTAAAATTATGGTTTTTCTGACATTAGACGCAATAAAATTGGCGGGACGTGGCCGATACGCAGTTTCTTGAAAATAATTTGCGAAAACGTGACTATACAATATTTGCGAGGCATGGTGAATATTTTAATTAATTGAGCGCTTTAATGTCTTCCTTTGTTTACAAACTTAGTACAAATTGGTTGCCTCTGGTACAGCTGTCAACCTTTTTGATAGGATACCGGGTACCATAGTGAAAACCATCCAGCGCTTGTTTCCAGATGAATTGTATTTAGCCGCACATCAAAATTCCGTCCAATTTGAAGGAGAGGAAAGAAGCAGACAAATTTCTGAATTCTTTTTTAAAAGAGGAAAAATAATGTAACATAAGAAACTGATCACATTTCTCATGGACGGTTGAAATACTGGAGGAATCGCAAGAGGTCACAAAGCAAGGGCAGATATGTCTCCCAGAGTCTTGGATGTTTTCTGATGGCTTTCCAGTCCCGCGCTTTTGGTCCGTTGCCTCTGTCCAGTAATATTTTAAATCTCCTACATATACTTGACATTGAGATTGTACAACTGGCGGAGGCCAGGGTTTGAGTCGTGCGCAGGAGTGGATATGCCAGTCAAAAGGCATATCCAAAGAGCATGGGATACACATCGTCTTCATGCATCTCTCTTACCAAATAGTCCAGACGATTCAAATCCCACCCGTCTTCTTCCTACCTCAGCAGGCAAATCGGGTCATTGGCTCCACGTCCTTCCCTCCCGATATATAGGCACAGTCTTGGACCCAAGCTGCTTGGGCATAGCAGTAAATATGTACGAGTATTATTATTAGATATCAAATTCACTACTTATTCAAAACTGTTAGGGTTATAAAGATACTTTTGAGGTGCCTACTAATTTTATTAAACGTTAGTTTTGATAAATGGCCACCTATCCCGATGTTTGATTCTGATTAATTACTATGAAATCAATTACATATTGAATAGATCTTATTAAAGCTAAATAAAAAACTAGATTAGTAAGTCGTGATTAGGTTCTGTGATATTCTACTATTCTGCCCTCCTAAGCCATTTAGCAGTATATCAAATTCAATAACCAAAGCAGTTTGAATTCTATTCCGTTATACACCGTGTTTTTTTTTATTTACGATAACTTCGGCATATTACTAGGTACATCCATAGAAACTAAGTGGTAGATTAGATTTTCAAACATTGCAAAAAAAAAGAAAAACTGTTTAGAACAAAGTAATTTAATGTTGTATCTTTGGTCGTTCTAAAAAGGCCATCACAGTTAACTAATAGTCAGTGTCAAATACGTCAATGGTGGCGTGACATACACACACAATTAAGAGCCTTTTACACCAGTTCAACGTGATTAACTGATTAAATTTAAAAATTAAATATCTTTAAAACCATAAGTGATATAATTTGTCTGTCTTGGGGAAATTAATTTTATTTGACCTAAAGAATGTTCCCTTAAAATTATCGTAAATCAAAAAAAACACGGTGTATATGAGGTTGATATTGCTACAGGAGTTTTATCCGAGATACTTCTATTGGCTTAGCAGGGCAGTATTGGACACCAGATTAAACTTACTTATGTAGACGTACATAAACGTAAATACATAGAAAACATTCACGACTCGGGAATAAACACTCGCGCTTATCATAAAAAATCGTCGGTAATGCTGCAAAACCGCGTAACTAGCAAATTTATGATAAAGCAAAATAAACCTTACTTCCTTATTAAAAAGGTGCATTTTGCTCCGTAGTTAAAATGTTACTTACGCGGTTTTGCAGTTTCACCGACGAAATGTCTCCTTAAAGTATAATTAACTTGAAGTTGAAAATACTTGTGTGTTTGGGAACCGTACGTATGTATTTCAGTATGTTAATATACAATGACAAACCTTGAGCTCAGTTTGGAATTTAGTCAATTTGTATGAGATTATTGCTTCATATAATTTATTTATTCACTTTTTCTGCTAAAGAAAAAATGGCGGACTTGAAAGCTGAAAAAAAAAACAGCAAAAATTCACACCCTATAAGTAGTATTTAATAAGAAGACTTTAATTTTTTTTAAACTTACTTATCTACATTTTACGGAACGACATAAAATAAAAAGTATAGCAAGGGAATAAATATTTTGCGCTGTAACCCCAAAAATGCAAATACTAGGAAACAAAAACATTCTAGGTTTAATATCAGTTTTTTTTTCAATACTAATGACTCGTCAATAATTCTAGGCTCTTATTCAAATATCTAGGTCACGACTAAAGTTTTTGGCTCTTGATACATCGGTAGCTATTTAATTACATTAATCTTCGGAGTTTTTAGATCATTAAAAGTAAAAATACATACGCTCTTGATTACCCTTTTTGTGCTATATACCATTAAGTGTATGATCATATCATACTCCTTGAATTGAGTTGTTTATGTCAAAAGAAGCAATTTAGTGTGTTCTATATAAAACACCCTAATTTTTTTATGTATTATTAGTGAATAAGCATTTTTATGCGAGATGATTTAATAACTTAATCTTCTTTAAATATCTTTGTATGTCCATAAATGAACAAATTACACAAACAAGAAATGAGATTTTTATATATCAAGTAGCAAAAAGTTTTTTTACAATTTAAAATATCAATAACGAGGAAAAGCAGCCAGCATTATGGCCACCATTCCCCGGGGACATGTGTAAATATTATAGTTACCTAGAATAAGTTCATTTATTTTATTTTAGTATTTATGTTTTTACTATTTTGCTGTTTTTTGTTTGTCTCTTAATAAAGTATCTTTAGTATTTAGTAAGGGAATAAAGGCTTGTAGGTAAAACTGTTAGGCGATGGGTTTGCTTCGTTCTAATTGTGCGAAATATGGTAAAAGAATTACTAACAAGTTTTTGGAGTTGTAGGTAATTCTATAGCTCTGTCTACCTTCTGGGATTACGTGCGTGAAGTTATGTAAGTAAAATTTGGTTTTATAGATAACACTACCGACTCGCCCAGCTTCGGTTTATGATAATTTTCTGTAACAATCTTTCATAATTTACGGAATTTATTAAACATAAATTCCCGTGACTCTTTAAGAGATATTTTTAAGGAAATTAATATCTTAACTGTAGCGTCACAATTTATTTATGAGAATATTATTTATGTTATAAAAAAATTGGATTCTTTCACAAAAAAATCTGATATACATAATTTAAATACTAGAAATAAAAATAAAATAGCTATTCGAAAATTCCGCGTCCGTAAAGTACATAAATCATTTGTTGGTCAATGCAGTCATTTCTATAATAAATTACCTGAGGTAGTATTAAAGTTACCCTTTCCAGCACTCAAAAATTACTTGAAAAAGTCGTTAATGTCTAATATAATAGACAAAAATGATTGTCCTAAACCCGAAACTTAATCAACAATTATTTATTTATTTTCAAATTCAAAAGCTTTATCTTGTCTGGGGGACACCGTTGATGTAAGAAAACATATCAATCTTATGTGGTCATCTTGCACCGTCTTATATACACATACGTAGGAGTTCTTTTTTCCTTTTCTCTCTTTCTATCTTAAGATTTTGGTGTGTTTTCCTGCGGAAACTACGCAGGATATTTGAAATATTTTTTTAATTTGCTATTTATAGATTTATATAATGCTAGACTAAGTAGTACCATTGTAATATTAAATATATTTAAAAAAATGACTGACTGCTGAGTTTCTTGCGGCGCTTCTTCTCAGCAGTGGTCTCCTTTTGTGAATCGCTGGTAGATTCTTGACGTGTAAAAGTACCCATGCGGCCTACTTACTGAATAATAGTACATTACTACAGACGCCGGGAAGTAGGTGGTTGGAGGCCGAGTTCATATAGACGGCCGAGCGAAGCGAGGTCGGATAGTTACGAGGCTGGCAACCCCTTTTCACGGCGAGGTATGTATAGTGCTTTTCTCAAACATATGCAATGAAATAAAAAAAAAACATCACTCAAAAAACATTTGTGTAATAGGCATTAACGCGGATATTTTTGGTCCGAACCACACATACAAAAAAAAACGATTTTCAGCTATTCAGCCTGTTCATAAAACCAGCTGTCATGGCCATATTAAAATTAAAAAAAAAATACTTCCCGGCCTAGGCCTTTAATTTTGTATGAAATTCCTTTACAGTTCTCTCGAGTTGTTCCGTCGGGAACGTGGCACTTTGAAGCCTAAAATAACTAACATAACGCCGACATTACATAGCATGTTTGAGAAAATGTATTTATCTTTATCTTTATCATAAAAACCTTCTTGAATCAATCTATTGATGAAAATCGCATTAAAATCCGTTTCGTAATTTGGAAGCTGTATGCGTATATACAGAAGGACAGACGGCGAGAAACAACTACTATTATACCAAGTAAACCTGAACAAAAACATATAAAATGTGATTTATGCGTGTTAACGTGTATTGACTATAAGGAAATATGCCGAAGTATAAAAATGTCTACCTTTAAAACATACATTAGTCTAAGTATAAGAAAGCCAATACTTCAAAACGTCTAAGTCTTATTAAGTCGAAATATAGAAATGACTACTCTCAAAGTATCAAATCAAGTCAAAAGTTCATTTATACCGTGCCAACATATTGTATTGCAATTTTAAGGCGACAATTTTGTTAATAAGCTCCATCGGTAAAATTTCTTCCACCATCACTTGTATCAAATATTTCTCATAAGTTTTATCGAATAGAATGTTGAAGTTGCGTCTATCAAAAATACACTGCGACAAAGTTATTCAAGTGGACATTTTTATACGTCGGCATATTTCCTTATAGTCTATTGTCGTAACATCTTTATACGTCGTCTAATATATGTGTGCACATTTTTATACTTTGACCAAATTATGCACGGACGAAATTATTCAAGTGGACATTTTTATACTTCGGCATATTTCCTTATAGTCAATACACGCATAAATCTAAAATGTATCAATAAAATATAATTTATATAATCAAACACCACTACACCGACGTACGTGCATGAAGAGATTGATGAATGTAGAGGAAGCGAAAGTGGTATGTTTAGATCGATGCACCTGGCGTTCCATAGTCTCTGCCTACCCCATTGGGAGACAGGCGTGAAGTTATGTATGTATGTATGTATGTAAACACCACTACTTTATAAAAGTGCAACAGCCCATCTATAGAGTAGTGCAAAATCAATCAAACCTAACCCCTTTTATATGCAGAAATGCACAAAAGATTCTGCAACACGAGAACAATGGTCATCACGATCCCGACCATCATTAAACTTTCATGAGTTCATGACACGTGCTTCTACAATTAATTATGAAAATCCTTGAAGCTGTTCACTGCTCCTTATTTCTGATTGACGAGGTCGATCCGTCACGTATTAAAAAAAGTTATAGTAACTAATTACTTGGGCATGCATATCATAGCTCGAATATGGTCGTTTATTATCTTCTATAAAACATTACGTCAGTCTCGGGATTAGGATCTGGCGAGCCGGTATATAATAGGTCAGAAGATCTCTCAGCATCACAGTCCACTGCCAGCTTCCCATTCGGTTGTTTGTTACTACATCTATCAAAATGAAACTGGTAATATTTCGGTCTTGTTATTTTTCTATTGTTTTATAGTTTTAAAAAAGATTTTTTTAAACTAGCAATTTTTTGTTTTTCATTTAAAGTTTCATTTTAAAATTAATGCAAAAACTACAATTTTATTCAACTTTATCCTCTTTGTTTTACTAAAGTCATTTTTTTTATCTGTACTGTAACAAAGAAAAACCTGATCTCTAGATCCAGGCCTAATTTCTTTTTTAGATCGAGAACTCAATTCATCGCTGCAATAACAGTCAGCAGGTGCGCTAACCTGAATTGAGTAATAATCGTAACTATCTATGAAAGTACAGTATGTCCCTTTTTTTCCAGTTCATCCTTGCCGCCCTAATCGCTGTCAGCTCAGCTGCTCGTCTTGAGCACTTGGAGCGTGGCTACCTTCCTCCAGACCAGACGAACCAGCTCCAAGGCTTTGGCGGCCAAGGCTCCCGAGGCTCTAGCAACGGTTTCGGTGCCCAAGGCTCCCAGACTGGCTCTAATGGCTTCGGCTCTCAAGACTTCGGCTCCAATGGTGACTCCACTGGCTTCGGGTCGTCTCCTGCAGGCACTAAGACTGGACCTGCTCCTCAACGCGGTGGTTCATCGTTGAACGCTGCCACCTCCAACCAGTACCTGCCTCCGGATCATGGACCCTCAGCTGGTTTCCCCAGGCCCAACGGTGGTGCTCACTCCCAAGGTATTTCATTGATATGCATACGGATAGGAAGTACTGATTTTTTTCGTTCCGATTTATAAATTTTAAATATTTTCCACAAAGCTATTGGTATTATTTTTGTTTTGTTTTACCGCTTATTGCGTTGGTAAGGTTTGGTTAAAGTTGTGAATGCAAGTTTTTTCTTTGTAAAAGTAGCTTTTTGGAAAGTCTAAATTTGGGAAATAATACATTTTGTGTAACATATTTCACCCAAACAGCAGAGATACAGAGTCTGGATGACTTTGATTTAAGCTATTTGGAAATATGGTATATGGTATTTTTGTTTAAGGTAAAAATTGATAAGAGTAAAACTGCCCCTTTCCTTCTGTGACCATTGCAAGCCATTCTAGTATTTACTTTGCTAACAATACGGGTTCTAATCCTTATATCTTTTTCAGATGCTTTCGGTGCCTCAAGCAACCAGAACCAATTCGGTGCCCAGCCCAGCTTTGGATCTCAGGGTTCCAACGGATTCAGCTCCCAAAGCTCCAACGGTTTCGGCTCTCATGGATCTAACGGTTTCGGCTCCCATGGATCCAACGGTGTCGGTTCTCAAGGCTCCCACGGTTTTGGCTCTCAAGGCTCCAACGGTTTCGGCTCTCAAGGCTCCAACGGTTTTGGCTCTCAAGGATCCAACGGTTTTGGCTCTCAGGGCTCTAACGGATTCGGTTCCCACGGATCCAACGGTTTCGGCTCTCATGGCTCCAACGGTTTTGGTGCTCAGAACTCCAACGCCCGCTCGCAGCAGGGTGGTCGGTTCAGCGCCAGCCGTCAGTACCTCGCTCCTAAGACCTCTTCGTCCTTCGACAACATCCCCCAGCAATCCTTTGACGAAGAAACTGGTTACCACTACTAGATCTTTTAAAGAGGAGGCATGAATTTCGAGCAAGATGTTGAAGTTGTTGATGATTCGTGTCAATGTATCGTTTATTTAGTCAATCAATGTGTTCCAATATTGCTCATGTAAAATTATATCAAACACAATCAAGTATTGTAAATGTATATCAATGTCAATAAAGTATTGTACTTTGAAAAATATTTTTATCGTTTTTCTTTGCCCCAATCAGTTTTAAAAAGCTTTGCAGAATGTTTAGAATATAAGTATTAGTACAATCATACTTTGCAATAGCATTATTGGTAGCCTAAAATATTACCATCAAATAAATTTTAATAATTTAAAAGACTTAACAAACGTTCTAATCGTTGCCAATACTTCTTTAATTGGTTATAATAATATTAACCTCCCAAATTCAAAATTATCGTGATCGAATATCTATAATTACTAGAACAATAAAAGTTAATATCTGACAAAGCAAAGATATAACAAAAGGTTCACAGTTCAGGCAAATTTATTACTCACGTAGTCGTTAATTTATCGTATAATTACAAAAGATCGTGATGATTTGGATCCTTAAAAGTTATCGAATTGTAATATACTTCGGCACACATGTTTTTGCACTAATCGATAATGATTTCATCAAAGTGGGCACGATCGAAATGGTTTCTAAGTCGATTGAAATGCAACGTTTTAACTCGTTAATTAAAATATAATTATTTTAGTTCACGCTTCTTTAAGTTACAACGGTAAAAAAGAAATACGCTGTATAAAACGGTTTTTTATGTGAAACTTTAGCCATTATTATCATTAACAATCTCACAGAATTTTACCTAGTCCCAAACTAAACTCCAGACTTGTACTTTAATAGAGAAATGAATACTCAAATACTTTTTTTGTCAGGCAAAAATTAAGAGAACTGATAGTACCTAACTTTTTTTTTTTTTTTATTTATTTTCAAACTTATATAAAGAACATGTAGTAAGTGTACATTTTAGCCACTATTGAAAACCCAGATGGTGGTGGTGGTTTAATGTAATATAGGTACTACAATTAAAAGTTAAAACTAAACTTATTAAAAATAAAATTAAACTTAGCTACTTAAATATAGAAGATGTAAATAATACATACATACATACATAAACTCACGCCTTCATTCCCAGAGTGGGGTAGGCAGAGCTACAGAATTACCAACTACTCTAAAAACTTGTTGATAATTCTGTAACCACAATTTGCAAAACCAGGCTAAGCTGTTTACCAGCGTATTATAGTCGAGTCCGGAATTAGGCGAACTAACTTGACAGCCGAAAATGTTGCCATACATAGGAAAAAAAAAATAGTGATAGGTTTATGTCGACACAAATATGTCGATATAACCTTGTGCCTTCTATAAATCTGATTATATTTATATTTTATCAAGTAATTGTCATCGAAACTTTCACACTCATACATACTTGCCAAATAGGGAAAAACCACAGCAATTTTTACGATATAATATGATCTGAAGGATGTACGGTTTAAAGCGGATATTTACGATACTTACTCCTCAAATTAGGAATAAAATACAAAAATAATGCTGACATTACAACAGGCCATTGTGATCCTTTTAGGTGGCTTCCAAATTATTAGTTAGATTTCAAACACAATAATAATGATAAACTAGACTTTTTAAATATCGATATTAACAGCACTAGCCAAACTGTGGCAACATTAGTGTACAATGAACTGTCAAGTTAGTTCGCCTAATTCCGGACTCGACTTTAGTGACAGGTTGCAAGCCCATCGCCTAACATTACTACAAGCCTATATTCCCTTAGTCGCCTCTTACGACATCCACGGGAAGAAATGGAGTGGCACTATTCTATCCCGGTAACCACACGGGCCAATAATAATCACCACTATAAAAATAACACAAATTAATGTAAGTCTCCTTTGCGTAGAACATGCTATTTCCAATATTTAACGTAGTTGTCGCCCATGTGGCGTTCGTTTTTCCTCCCTGTATGATGAGCTAATTGAGAGTTACATACATTACACGTCGATTGTAAGACCAATGCAAATTAAATGACTACCATGGAGGCATACTTTGTTTTATTCTATATAAAAAAGATTAAAAAATAGGCTAAATGGGCAATTTAACTCGTTAAAGATCTACCAGCGCTTCCCAATAGGAGACTACTCCTGAAAAGCAACGCTGCAAACAACGCAACAGTCATTTTTCAATTATGTCGGTGAAACTGCAAAATCGCGTGCACCTTTTTAACAAGTTAGTAAGGTATATTTTTCTCTATCATAAACTTGTTACTTACGCGGTTTTACAGTATCACCGACGATATGTCTACGATAATACCTAAGTGAACTCTGAAATGTCACCTGCCACGGACGGCTGCCACATCTCATTGTCACGATGGTGGAATAAAGTGCAATTGACCTGTGTAACCGCTTGCTTTCTTATCATGCCATAAAATAAAATAAAAAACTAATAGTAGTTTATGAAATTGTTACATGATGAGGGGTATTAAAACACGAGAGTGTGATTAGATTAAGAACCGAGCCGCTAGGCGAGGTTTTTAATAGTATCACACGAGTGTTTTAATACCTAGTTATGTGCAGTTTCATACACTACTTTATCTACTTTCATACATTGCGATTCAACCTACTAAATAAAATATCAAAGTTAATAAAGTAACTACAGCAAAACGTATTCAATGAATGGCGCCAAAACCTAGCACATCACCGCGCATGCGTTAAAGCGGGCGCTGTCACAGACAAGTAAAAATTGGAATGAAAACTTTTTGTAATGCTGTAAAAATGACGCGAACCTCATGTGCGTTCCCTTATAAAAAAGAAATTGCTATGGAACCTTGTATCGTAATGGTAAAAAAATTACTTTATAACATTATTTTGTTAAAGAAATAATGTTATAATGTGTTTTTTTATTTTATTTCGGTATTGTGTTTATAAAGTATGCCAATATAAATTCGTTTTGAAGTTTATAATTCGAACTTTACGATATGAGAGTAGATAAAATTACTTTCGTTTTTTGCCAATAAATCGACTGAGTCATTTAGGTAATCAATCATAAAATGACGTCAACCCATCAGTTAATATCGATAATTAAAATATACACGATTATTACGCTGTCTAATATGGGCAATTTTCCTAACGAGTTTTAGTTTTTTTTACTGTTTTTCTACTGTAACACCTGTTGCGAACGCCCATATTAACAGTTTTTTGTTAAACAACATAACGCCTTATGGTTTTCGCAGATGTTTTGTTAATTTAAGGTTAAGATATCGGATGAGTTTGTTTTATTAAAACGACCTAAATTGGAATACGCCTTAAAACCATTTGAGGAACAGGCTTCTCAAATAAATCCCTGTAGTTAGATATAATAAATGTTACAGTGAATATTAGAATAACATTAAGAAATTTTTGCTCAGTAAGTAGGCGAGGTTAATTTTTTTTGATAAATTATTTTAAGTAAGAATAACACTTGTAATCATGAAATGCCTCACATAATATCCTTGGAAAAGGCTAATCTTTCGAATAAAGATGTAAAAGCAAGCAGTTATTTTTAGGTGTAGGTCTCCCAAGTCCTTTAGCGACGTTCTTTATCAACGCGTAATATAAAAAAGAACACTCTTTTTATCTTATACGAGTATTATACATGCAAAAATCAATAGTGATCTAGTACATCGATCAGTGGGGGCGTATTTGATATAACAGGCCCGAGAACCTTACTGATCAATGATTTCAATACTAGATTCTTCTAGAAATCGGTGAAAATCTACCGTTTTGGTGAACTTTAGCCACCGAATGATATCAAAAAACGTTGACGTCTAACTTTAGAAAATGCGAAACGCAGACATTTACAGCTTCCGATGGACTGACATACGTAGATGACTTTGATGCAGATTCTGTCCGGTTTGGTACAACCATCTTACCCTGTCACCTGCAGTTCCGTGCAGTGCTTTGCGGTACAGCTATAAGATAACCGGTGTGATTACTAGTATATAGGCATTCCATCTAAGTCCTCAGACTCCAGTAACCATCAGAGGGGTTATTATGAGTATGGCTATGCAGTTAATTTTACGGCGAGCGTAAAGGACGGAGCTATCAAAATCAAAATCAAATCATTTATTCTGTAAGTAGGCCCTGTAGGCACTTTTACAAGTCTGAATCTACCATCTACCAGCGCTTCAAGAGACCATTGTTGAGAAGAAGCGCCGCAAGAAACTCAACAGTAAACCATTTTTTATAATAAATAACTTATTACAATACTAAACTTAAGCTATCTAATTTAAATGTCACAGGGATGTACAGGTCCCAGTAGTAATAATAATTACATTAATAAAAATGTCAGGTTAAAATAATAATACAATTCCGGAGATGTAAAGAGTCTCCAAATGTCAAATTAAAATTAAATATAGGTAAGTAGGTAATTATACAAAAAAACAAAAAAAAACACAGGAGATGTAGAAAGTCTCCACGGTCAATTTTGGAGATGTAAAGAGTCTCCAGATGTCAAATTAAAAAAATAAGCATACAAGGAGATGTATATAGTCTCCACGGTCATTAATAATTATAATACAAATAATTCAGTCCCAAGCATTGTCATCATTCATATAATCTTTAATACTATAATACGCTTTAGAAATTAGTTGACGTTTAACGTAACTCTTAAATTTATTTATTGATAAATGAGTAACACTACTTGGCAGCTACTACTATAGCAGTTACATAGCTCTGTCTTTTTCCCTCAGCGTAAACTGAACTGCCTATCTTCGTCATAATAACTCCCCTATTCACCTGTACTAGCACACGAATAGGTGCAGTCAACAGCATAAAAAACTGATAATTTTTGTACCATGTCGCTTTCAATCGTTTTACAATTTTGTATGACATTTCAAACACAACGTTAAAGTGACAAGGTACATAAATGATCACTTATTTATGCTGTTGACTATACCTATTCGTGTACCTTCTCTTGCTCTAAAAAACACTATCATTTTTGATTAAGGCCACATAATCTAAAGCTTCTGATCAATATAAACACATACAAACAATCACACAGCGGATGTTACCAAACATTCAAACAATGGAGATCAATGACACACATTAATTGTATAATAGATATAATAGATTACAATTACATTCCACACGATATAACACATAATTAACCTTAAAGTTAACGTAAACTTAGATACAAAGTAACGATTAAACGAATCCATTTAGCGGATCACGGTCGGGTGAAGGGCAAAGTCATATGCTTTTGCTCTCCAAAGACGCGCATGCGCCGGATGTACAGTGGCGCCCTCATTACTAACATTTAAACTTTATTGCACAAGCACAAAGATCGAAAACGGAGGATTTAATGCCTTAAGGCATTATCTGCCAGCTAACCAAGTGGCCAAACAGAAACAAGTCAAAGGTGCTTACTTTTAAGAAACCAGCTGAACATGAATTATAGCAAATCAGTGTACATGCTAACAATACAATGAAATTATAATAAATTAAATTAAATACAATAATATTTATGTTTACATGTGGAAAAAGAAAAATAATATGAAAAAATACATGCAATAAACATACCTACTAAAAGAGATTATGCAGAGTCTATCAACAAACAGCCGAAAAAAATAAATATCAAAGGGCAATGTCACACAAATTGACCTAGTCCTAAACTAAGCTCTGATCATGTCAGCCGAAAGACGTCCATTGCTGGACATAGGCCTCCCCCAAGGCTCTCCACTCAGACCGGTCTTGTGTTTTTTGCATCCATCGCGTTCCCGCGATACTTCCAAAGTCGTCACTTCATCTTGTTGGAGGCCTACCTGCAGCTCGTCTCCCGGTCCACGGACGCCACTCAAGAACCTTCTGGCCCCATCGGCCATCAGTCCTGCGAGGAATGTGCCCCGCCCACTGCCACTTCAGTTTAGCCGTTCTTCGGGCTATGTCGGTAACCTTAGTTCTACTGCGGATATCATCATACAATAATAATAATTTATAGCTCTAGGCGTGTACTATTATACTAAACGACGATAAACTTACTTACATTGAGAAATATACTTAAATACATAAAAAACATCCATAACTCATGAACAAATAGCACTCATCACACAAATATCTGACCTTATCGGGATTTGAACCCAGAACCACTAGCTTCGTAGACAGGTCACTACCAACTAGGCCCACCCGTCGTCAAATCGCTGAACCAAGAAACTTAAAATTTGAGGGAATATGATTGATTGTTATTTTTTATTTTTATTTATCCCCTAACTGGTTAAAATAAGAAAAGTAGTGGTAAACCAATTTTACGCATACGGTGTCGCGGGAGTCCTCTAGTCCTGTAGGTATATAATATAATCAAAGAAATTCTTGCACAATTCGCACTTAAAAGACTGTTCGTTTTGTTGTAAAAGATAAAAGATGTTTATTCAGTAAGAAGGCCGCACGGGCACTTTTACCCGTCAAAAATCTACCAGCGCTTCGCAAGAGACCACTGCTGAGAAGAAATTCAACAGTCAGTCGTTTTTTAAACATTGCTTATGATTATACAATTGTAAAACTTAATCTTACATATAAAAATACATTCTCCTACAGAAACCGTGTCCTCTAGACAATATTTATATGACATGTAAAAGAGTCCGCATGTGGCCAATTTACTGAATAATTTTGAATTTGAATTTGAATTTTACTAAGTTATATTAAGTTAATTAAGTGTTTAATTTAAGCCAAGTGGTTATTTTTTATAAAAATGAATACAATATTACCCCAAAAAATTACCCTTAACGTCTAGTTAGATTACAGTGTAGTGTAGAATTGAGGACGTCTACCGCCATCTATAACTCTGTGGTGTAACTAAGGTGCAGATAAATTCATCTAGATGGCACCGCAAGATCGAGTGGGCGTTTCTGCCATCCTACGGAAAAAAGGCACATCTACTATACGAATCGTATTGCACTTCCAACCTAAAGGTGGGTACAGACTGGTGAAACGTAACATGCAATGTGTCATGAATTCACCGTACACATTGCTGCAATGTATCATGAAAGGTAACACCTTGTACGGTGAATTCTTTCATTGCATGACACATTGCATGTTACGTTTCACCAGTCTGTACCCACCTTTATTATAACCCTGGAGAGCTTAATATGCTCCTATGAATTAATTGCACGTCATGCGTCTTTTCTCCGTAGGAGGGCAGAATTCAAACATTCGAACATCCTTTATACAAAGAATTTCGCGCGTATTTTAACCACCTCCACCTTGTACCTACATCTTGTAATGGGGGGTATTAATTATTGGGGGGGTTGAGATGGGCCTTGTGAGCCACTTCGACCATTGCTGATCTTTTGTGGCAGCCCTTTGTGTTAGAGTTCACTACACAGGCCCGTTGCGTCTAAGAATTTCCAGATGCTTTGGGCAGTGAGTAGTTGTATCTCTTGTGGGTCAATGATATGTCGCCCTAGGTGGATACTTCTGTTGCGCATTAGTGGTCCGCAGGAACAGAGGATGTGCATTGCTGTTTCCTCTGTCTCCTGACAGAACCTGCATGTCGCGTCTTGTTTCATTCCCATTACAAACAGATGTCTGTTCAGTTTGCAGTGGCCAGTTAGGATCCTAGTCACTTCGCAAGTCTTTTCTCTTTTGAGTTGTAGAATCTCTTTGGAGAGCTTGCTGCTGAACCCTTTAATAAGTAACTTCGAGTGGTTTTGTCCTTTTGTGGACTTCCACAGCTCGGTCGCTTTATATCTGTGTAGCTCGCTTAGCAGGGAATAGGCTTTTCGTTTTGTGATGCCACAGAACGGCTCCGGGTTAATAAATAATATTGGGGGGTACATTTTATATCACCAAAAATCCTGTGTCAACTTTAATTTATCTTTCAATATTCAAGTTTCTGCTATTACTTTTAAAGTAACTTCTTACTTGTGGGAGGACCTTGTGCAGGGTCCGTCCGGGTTGGTACCACTATCTTATGCATTAACCTACCGCCAAGCAGTAGTGTTCTCATTATTGTGTTCCGGTTTGGGGATAAGACAGCCGGTGAAATGACTAGCATAGAGGCATTCCATTTTGGTCCTCAGGGATCGCAGTGTACTTGCAGTCTTAGGATTGCGGTCTTGTGAATGCGAATGTCTATGGGTCACAGATTCACTTACCATCAGGTGGTCTGTATGCTCGTTTGCCTTCGCTATGACATAAAAAAAAAATGAACTTCTAAGCGTATTTATTGAAGAAACTTTCACAGTGATTTCTTGAGGCGGTTTTCAAACTCCTGGGAATGTTCTGTAAGTTTCCCATCGCTACAAAGAGCAGTGTTTTAGTTCGTTTTCTGGGCTGTCAGTTTTTGAGTGAAAAACCTCTGTAACAGACGGACGGACACAAAAGTGATCTTATAAGGATTCCGTTTTTTTCTTTTAAGGTACGGAACCCTAAAAACTACTACGAGTATTAAACTTGAATCACTAACTTGGTACACCATAACGATCGATTTATAACTTATATAATTAATGATATTCATAATATTCATATAATTTAAATTTAAATTTAATGATGTTATAAATTATGCCTGTCTTCTTCGGATAATAAAAAGACTTGTTTTTCTTGAAGTTTTGGATTTTATTATACTTTACTTATAAAGCTAGCGTCTATTCACCGCCATGATCGCCAAAAAGAGGAAAACTCTCCGCTTCATCGACAGAGCCCAGTCATCTCGGTCGGTAAAGCGGGTTCTGAAGTGACATCTAGCGGAGGAAGGCAGCACCAAATCGTTATCAGTCGATGGTGGCCGCTCACCGTCAGATGTCGCTATAATACATTCTTGCGGATTTTGCCGCTTATTGTCGCTATTGCGACAATGCCGTTTAACGTTCTATTATGCTTTTGCAATAAGGGAGTCAATAAAATAAATAAATAATATCAGGTGTCACTTTCACACGAATGAACCGAGTCTCAAACTCTAGGCTTGTTTTATGGTTATGTTATGAGTACTAGACATCAGTAAACGTACTTATAATAGAGCAATAATTACATAAATACATAGAAAACATTCAAGATTTAGGAACAAATCGTGCTCATGACACAAATATTTCGTCGGTGAAACTGCAAAACCGCGTAGGTAACATTTTAAATATGGAGCAAAATGCACCTTTTTAATTACACAGTAAGGTTTATTTTGCTCTATCATAAATTTGTTAGTTACGTTGTTTTGCAGTATCACTGACGATTTGTTTTTTGGGAATCTAACTGGGCTGAACGCATCGCAAGAAGGGAATATGCATAAAATTTAAATCTGACTGAAATATTTTTTTTCTGTATTTTAATTAGCAACAAACTTGATCTAAACGATTGTTTCGTTAATTTATGTATTTTTAATTACTTAAAATTAATAAATAAAAGTGCAAATTTAGCGAGCGAATTTCAAATGTGTGAAACGCAACGCCATTGGTTAAACGAAACGTGACGTCATATACTATGACAACAAGTTCGTGTTGCCTATATTTGTATTGTATGGAAATTGGAGCATTAGTCCAACTTTAGTCAGATAAAATAGTAATATTGTGTGTGTTGTGAATTCTTATTGTCATTTTAGTATCTTCATAATATTAGAAATTATTTTAGAAATGACTGATATTGGATTTGTGAAAGCACAGTCAGATAATCTGCCGAAAATAGATGCATTCATGATGTCGTCTTATTTGGCGTCAAATTTAGATTTTACGTCCGCTGAGGTGAAAGGAGTGAAAGCTGTGAGGTAATTATACTATAATAATGCATTATTTGACTAATTTAATCTTAAATATAAAGATCAGTAAACATAACCTAAAAGTTATGATTATTGTCTAACGGAGAGATTTAAGTCAATTTGCTATTTATCTTGGCAGAAAACTATAAGTGTACCTACCAATTATCATGAATATTACATGATTGTTACTTTGTGTTACAGATCTGAACGTGAATCTTATGGCGATTCAGCCATAGGTTACGTGCAAGTTAAAAGAGACGGGGACGGAACCTGTGAAGTTAAGGCTCGAATAACACCTAAGCATAATGTGCGACACAAATGCTATGCTGTAACAGCTATTTGTCATGAAAATGAAGAAAAAATAGTTAACGTTAGTTAGTTAGTGAGTGAAGTGAATTAGTTAGTGAAGATTGTGCGGCACACTTAGGTATGTGTTTTAAAAAGTGACTGTCAGATTGTGGGTAATACCAGTAATCAATTAATGAAATACTTTAGTGAATCAAGTATTACAGAAAAATTGTCAATCCACTATTTGAACACAATAAGCAAGGCAACAAACCCTGATGACTTCATACAACATTGTAAGCAAATGATGTCTGTGAGTGCATGTGAAGAAGCTGCATTAGCAACTCTTGACCAAAAGGACTGCCCATTGTGGCATGAACTCCAATTTGCTAGAATCACAGCTTCTAAAGCTTACGAGGCTGCACATTGTAGTGTTTTAGATGGAACAATGTCAGAGTCCATAATGGGAGCACGCAAATTAAGGGATATTGAAGCAATGAAAAGGGGAAGATTACTGGAACAACAAGTTATAAATGAGGTGGAAAAACAAAGAAAAATTCAAATTAAAAGATGTGGCTTACTTTTGAATCCAAATTACCTTGTTATGGGTGCTTCTCCAGATGGTGAAAGTGATACTTATAGTGTTGAAATCAAATGCCCTTTACATACATTAGTTCAGGAAATAGAGTGACCTCAAAGTGCATGGCACAAGTGCAATTACAAATGCATTTCTCAAACAATAAAAAGGCCCTCTTTTGTGTTGCCCAGTGATTTTGAAACTTCTAGAAAAGTAATTATTTTAGAGATTGATTATGATAATCAACTGTGTCTAAGCCTTTTAGAAAAATGCATTTTATTTTGGACTCGTGCCATCTATCCTAAACTGTCTAAAGAGCTGTACCTATGTATGTACAGGGTTTCCCAGAACTCAATGTTAACCCGCCAAGAGTTGATAGAACGGCTACAAAGCTCTATAGCTTTTTAGCCGTTCTATCAGCTCAGCGGTTACATAGGGGTTGAATCAATATTTAACCCCTACATATGTTCAGCAATTTATACTAGGTAAGGGGATATTGATCATTTTAAACTGATTTTGGCAATTTGTCCTTATGTCCATGTCATGAAACCACTTTAATTCACATTTTATTTCAATAGTTTTTCAGTAGTATCTTACATTATTAGAATCATTACAAATCGGGAAAGTTTTTTAGCCCATTTTCCTGTTTTTTTATAATGAACTTTTTAAGTAGGTAATCACATAGAGTTTGTTGCTTCATACTAAGTGTAAAACAAACACTGAGAACACCTAGTATAGAAAAACAAATTAAATGTGATTATTTTAAAAGTTTATACAAAAACTGGAAAATGGGCTTAAAAACTGTGCTGATTCGTAATGATTCTAATAATGTAAGATACTACTGAAAAACTATTGAAATAAAATGTGAATTTAAGTGGTTTTTATGACATGGACATAAGGACAAATTGCCAAAATTCAGTTGTTGTACAACCTACTAATGTATATACTGTAAATAAGATACTGTAACTGTACTGTAATAAGATACTCTAAATAAAACAAAGCTATATTTTAATTTACTTTTTTATTAAAACATCCTGCAAATTAATCAAACCACATCCTACTATTATTACCTCATCTATGATTGGAATTAAATTGTGGTCTATACAGGCATGCGGTAGCAGCATGTAAAACTCTCTTAATCTGTTTATGACACATTCAATATGTATTCTCAATGCTGCAATCCGTTTTGAAAGCTTTACTTCATCTTTTGTACGTGGTAAATAAATTATTATTACTGAATAAATATTTTGAATTTGAATTTGAATCCTCTATCTGCCATTATGGCTTTGTTAGGGGGTAAAAACTCTAAATAACCGCAGTCTTGAACAATCGCCACATCAGTAGCCCTTCCGCCATATCCTTCAAAGATAAAATTTACTAATCCATCAGGTGTGCATGAAATTAAGTACTTCAAAGTATTACATTTTTTGTACTGTGACCAAGTAAGCGATTGGTGGAGTGCATCAGATGGTTTCTCAATCTGAATTTCTAGGCAATCAATTATTGAAACAACATTTGCATACCTGGACCGGAATGATATAGGTAGCCTTTTATAAATTTCTGATGGTGTTGGCCATACAATTAAGTCTTTCATTTTTTCAGCAATAAGAGGTACCGTTTTAGAAAATATTCTGCTGACAGTACTCTGGGAATATCCAAATTGTAATGCTAATATGCTAAATGACTCATTAAATTTAATTTTCTTCAATGTAATTAGTATATATCTATGGTGGAAAGGGGAACATTTTCACTTAATAATTTAATTAAATGATATAATTTTTTAGGTAATCCTAACAACATTTTAGGCTCTTTTTCTATAGCCATGAATATGCTAGTCCGCATTGTACTTTTAAATTGTTTTTCATTATCTGACTCATCATCTTTCATCCAACTTGATTCAGATGAACGACTTCGTTCATAATCTAGAGATTTCACTGTAGAAAGAGAAGACATTGACATACCGTCTGGGTTGTCTCCTAACAATTTCGTTTCAGGAAATAAAGTTGATTTTGATTTTAATGGTGAGGTTGCAGTATTTTTAACAAGGCATTTTAATGGAGATAGTGCAATATTTCTCTTTTTAATAGTGACAAACACTTTTACTTCTGTGCTTAGTTTTAATATTCGATTGCACAGCTTTATCGTTACATAGTTTTTCATCTTTCTTCAATGAATTACTATCTTCAATATGGGATGAACTGCATCCTGCTTCATCACTGCTTTGTTGTGGTGGCTCATATGTTTCCAAAACATCACTTTGTTTGGCAGGGGGCTCAGAGAGAACTTCTTTTAACAATGCTAACCATTCTCTTTTAATTGCACCCATTCTTACAGTGGGTGGTGTTATATTTCGGTTTTGGCAATGGAATATGTGAGGCAGTACTCCTTTATTTAGTCTAAGTGTCACTTTTACACCTTCTTGTTTCATTATGTTATAACAAACATGATTTTTTGTATCCTCCTCTATCTGTAATCAAATTATACCATTACATTATTTGAGTCAAAATATGAAAAAGAAAGTAAACATATCTGAAAGAATCTTTCGACTTGCTGTAGGTAAGTATTCTTAGTCAATGATATTTTATAAATATATAAAATATCATTGTTCTTAGTATGGTTTCGGAACAGAACTGAATACGTAGTTAAATATTTTACTTATTATCTTTCCTTACGTTGTAAATAGACAAAATTAATCACACTGCACTGTGAACATAAATGGTTGCTTCTGTTATTGCTTTACAATACCTACAAAATTTACTTCTAATTCACTGAAATCATATCAGGTAGTATCTAAATATGCCATACCTACTTACTTACATTAAAATGATCTTCACAACAATGTAAAGTAGTGCTTGGAGATACTTCACTTCTTCTCATAATTTTGCACCATCGTTTACGAACTTTTGCACCTGCTGGGGACTTGAAAAAAAACTTTATCGGGTGCACTTCTAATAGTGTTTTTGCATTCAGGTACAAGGCAATACTTATAAGGTGGTTTTCGAAGGTTTTCCATGGTTTAAATACTCTGAAAGCTAGTTTTAAACAATCACACCCGCATATCGTATTGAATAACCTGTCAATATGGCGACAGACATAGTATTTGACGTCATCAAACAGAGCGCGCGGATATGGCGCCGTTTCAAAATGTCAAAATTAGTCTCAATTTTAAATAATTTTTAAAGCTTAAATACGACATTTTTCAACAGTATTTCAATTTTTTCCTATGTTATAACAATGTAAATAATGAAATAATAATAAAAAAAAAAAAATGCATATTCCCTTTCTTACATACATAAACTCACGCCTTCATTCCCAGAGTGGGGTAGGCAGAGCTACAGAATTACCAAGCACTCTTAAATAAGTTGTTGATAATTCTGTAACCACGTTTTGCACAATCAGGCTAATAATGTTTACCATTGTATTAGTGACAGGTTGCAAGCCCATCGCCTAAGAGTACTGGAAGCCTTTATTATTCCTTTAGTCTCCTCTTACGACAGTATATCGCACCTTTAGAACAATAGTGACCTTATTGAGAAATTTTATATTTCGAGTTAGGACTCTATAACAATAAATTTATGATTTGAAGTTTGAAAGCAGAAAATTTGAATTAGGTCACTATTGTTCTGAAGGTGCGATATTTTCTATTATTTGTTTTAATTATAGACTTCTGTAGAGTGCCAAAAACTAATTATTAATTTCAGCGCCATCTAGCGCTTATGTTCAGTAACTTAACGTGACGATCAAATTTTAAGTAGAAATAGTAAGTAGCACAACGTAATCGTAACATTCGTAACATCATCGAGAGTAAGTGGAGTACATTCACCGAGGGCGGGACCTTGAACGAGAGTAACAGACCTTGAAAGTGAAAGTCTTGCGTCGTGTGAGGATGAGATTACAACTATACGTTGTGACTGAGATGAAAGGCTTAGCCCGCGGCTCCGTCAGCGTAGAAAATTTTGTCGCTAATAATTTAGTTATTTGTTTTATATTTCGAAACCAACACCCAATTTAATATATATAATAGTTTAATCGGTTTAATCTAAATAAAGTCTAAAAGTTAGTGGTCTCATCCTTAGCATTCTGCTGAAGAGCTATCAGGATAGCCTCAGGAGTCTGGGGAGCGACAGGTAGATGAGCACCCTGAGCTCTGTAGCCTCCTTCACCAGCGGTAAACGTGATCGTGTAAGTGTTTCCATCGTCACCTTTTTAATTATAGTTATCTGTAGAGTGCCAAAAAACTAATTATTAATTTCAGCGCCATCTAGCGCTTATGTTCAGTAACTTAAGTGACTATCAATTTTAAGTAGAAATAGTAAGTAGCACAACGTATTCGTAACATTCGTAACATCATCGAGAGTAAGTGGAGTACATTCACCGAGGGTGGGACCTTGAACGAGAGTAACAGACCTTGCGTCGTGTGAGGATAAGTTTACAACTATACGTTGTGACACTTGTGACCTTCATAATAGACGAACAGTCTGTGGAAGCGAGAGCGCAGCCTCTTTATGCACGAATACGAGTGCGACAGTGACAGCGAAAGACGTTGACGTTGTAACCATTTTGAAAGCTAATGGTAGCCCACGGTAGCCCACTGGCGACAGCGTCTTTTAGTTTTTATTAAAATATTCAGGATAATTGTATAAACGTGGTGTCAAAACCGTTAAAAACAACAATGGTGGGCTGTGCAGTACCTGATTGCGAAGTCAATCATAGGAATAATCCAAACAATGAGTCATTTCACTGGTAATTATGATCCACACATAGTCATTTTTGAACTCATATTTTCAAGGATTCCTAGGTCCAAGGAATACGGTTAGTGGTCTAATAAGTACGATATATCATGTAGTTTTGTGTTTTATGCATATTTTTAATTTTTATATGTAAAATGAAAAGATGTTGTGTCCGTGAAAATTTCCATTTTTTAGGTAGTGATTGAATGTTTGAATCACACTCATCTATCGATAAGTTATCAATATGTCGATATTTTTTTATTCCTTCTCATAATTATTTAAAAATTATTCCGAGCGATTATAAAACGCAGCTAGGTAAATTGATCGCAGTTTATTATTTATCATTAAATGCAGTGGTCCAGGCTACGACAGGACTTCAAATTTTTTTTTTTTATGTTTTTTGTGTATGTTTTAATTAAATCGTGTAGAAAATGCTAAAATAAGCATCTTCTCTTATTTAAGTTTTTTCTCTCAGGTTGATGATTACCGAGATATGGGGGTCCAAAAGTTAGTAAATTCGGTACCTACAAGGCGTTTGAGAAATTTCGATGGGGTGAAAATTATGTCTGTATAACATTCGGTTTTTATTTATGTATTGTGTAGATAGTACTAAAATAACCATCTTTTGTTGTGTAAACTTTTACCTAAAAGTCCTAAAATCGGGCCCCCTTTGCCCCTATAACCCAACCAAATATACTTACCAACCGTCACCTTTTGACCACAGGTTTTCTAAAACTTTAGTACAGATCGATAACTTTCAAAATCTCTTAATCTCTAACATTTTAATAAATAAAAAACAAAAACAGTGAATCTCAATATTAATAATATCGCGTTTTTGTGATAAGGTACGGTTATATTAAGAATCATTTCGCGTTGGTATGTTGTACAAAAAAAGTCCAAGTTGTCTCCTACCTGGAGAAACCCAAACTTAATATGTTTAAAAATATTTCATGGTTTTTTAGAAAAAAGGGGGCCGAAAGGTGGTGGTATAGTATATTTTGAGGACCGGCTCATGAAGTCCTTTCATTTGATACCACACATGATAGGTGTCCGAAAAAAAGATAATTCCCATACAACAATAATATTATGTCATTAAGTACTGGCCCATATCAATATTTTGAAGAAATATTTTAACTTAAAGTACCCGTACACCAAAAGGCTACCCTGTACATCGATTTGCGGTTTTCAAGCAATATTTGCTTCGTACACCGTCCACTAAAAGTAAAGGTACATTTCAGATTTCCATCATGCCCATATTAAAAGCCTAGAATTTGTGTAAGACTGAAATTTATTAATTATTTACATTAAAAATTGATTGTATGATATGTGTGTGGTAATTACCATGAAAAGAGTATTATTATAGATAATGAAAGAATCTTGTGTTTTATTAGTGAAGAATGCTAGTTTTAAGTTCCACGCAAGATACAAACAAGTCTTATATAAGCGAGTCTTTTTCATCGATATTTTTTCGATATAACGTACGGACATCACTAAAATTACTCACACACTTGTAAAATCACGCACACGTTGACATTTCCGTTTTGGTAACGCGGGAAAAAGGGAGTCTGTTCGTCTATTACGTTAGTTATATAAAGGTCTTTGCTTGTGACTGAGATGAAAGGCTTAACCGGCGACTCCGTCAGCGTAGAAATTTTTGTCGCTAATAATTTAGTTATTTGTTTTATATTTTGAAAACAGCACCCATTTTCATATATACAGGGTTATTGGTAAGTCGACTTATTCCCCTCTAGGGGCTATGGGGGAGGTCATTTGCAATCATTTTGGTCCCATAATACCCTACGCAAAAGTTAGTAAATTTTTCTGTTTTTGTGTCATTTACCTATGTTGGATAAACTGATAAAAAAAACAGGTTTTTTTTTTACTTTTTAGTCTCGCTTTCTTAAACGTGTACAGATAATTCAACTTTTAATATTGCATAAGAACAGCAACTTTACCTAGTACAAAAGCTATTATTTTATTTTTATTAAAAGTGCTATTTTTTTGGATTTTTTTGATGATGCGTTCCTGTCTTTTTTAGCAAAAATCTTAATTTTAAATTATCTCAGAAATGTTGACTTTTGCAAAGGGATATTATGGGACCAATATGATTGCAGATGACCTCTCCCATAACCCCCAGAGGGAAATAGGTCGACTTACCAATAACCCTGTATAATAGTATAACCTAAATAAAGCCTAGTTGGTAGCGAGCGACCCTGCCTACAAAGTTAGCGGTCTCGGATTTGATTCCCGGTATGGGTAAATATTTGTGCGATGAGCACGAGTATTTATTTCTGAGTCATGGATATTCTCTATGTATAAATAGATATAAGTATTAATTTATCGTCACAAGTACATTTATCGTCTAGAAACTAAGTATTTATATTATCCGTAGCAGTCATAGTAGTAGTAGTACATAGTATTCGTAGTATCGGGTGGGAGGTCCTTGTGCAGGGTCCGCCCGGGTTGGTACTACCATCTTATCCATTAACCTACCGCCAAGCAGCAGTGTTCGCATTGCTGTGTTCCGGTTTGGGGATAAGACAGCCGGTGAAATGACTAGCATAGAGGTATTCCATCTTAGTCCTCAGGGTTGGCAGTGTATTTGCAGTCTTAGGATTGCAGTCTTGTGAATGCGAATGTCTATGGGTCACAGTTTCCACTTACCATCAGGTGGCCTGTGCGCTCGTTTGCCTTCCCTTTCCCTTCCCTTTCCCTTCCCTTCCATAAATAAAAAATAAAATTAATTACATTAATTTACAATTTGAAAATAAGTACCTAACTAAGAATGATATAACACTAATTACCAATCACGTATTTTGTAATCCATAAGTGTAAAAACTATTACCGCACTTTAATTGGCAGAAAGAGAATCTAAATACTTTCACTCCCAAGGTCGTCTGTTACTTTCATCCACAGCTCGTAACAGTTCAGTGAAGGTCGACTATAGCGTCATCACAAGTGAGTGAGAAAACGATAAATGTCTTTAGTTTGAGTGAGATAGGTTTCTGTTGAGATGGAAGCATTTAAATTGTTGAGGTGCGCTTCAATCAGCATATAAACAGTTTGCATAGTTTCATTTAACTAATCACGAAAAGCATAATTAACGTATAGCATAAAAACCAATTGTATAATTTTATCTGGCATACAATCGAATAACATAACACTCATTTAGTACAACTATCATTTTCTTGTTATTATGCATTTTAAGTCAACTGCTTCTAACTAGGTTAGGTTAGGTTAGAACTGTGACCACATTAATTGTAATTAAAGCCGTTAGAAATATTTTAGTTTAATTAATTTATAAACATTATAGTTTTTGAATTTTTCGTTGTATGCATCATGACTATTACATCGATGGTTTATTATATAGATCGAAATTATGCAATTCGTTTATTTATTTTTATGCTACACATTACACACCCAAATTGTTGTGCTATCTTGTTACAAACGTAGTGGGTCAGTGGTGGTAGGATCTTGTGGAGAGGGTCCGTCCGAATCCCTAGTACCACCATTTTTTTCTTCAAACTCAAACTGCAGCGATGTAGCAGTGTTCGCAGTGTCATGTTTCAGTGTGATAATAAACCCGGTAAATTTATTACGTAGTACAGAGGGAATCCGCTAATGGTCACGCTCATCACACAAATATTTCTTCGCCCTTAACGGGAATCCAGGACCGCTAGACTACCGACTAGGCGTCGTCGATATGAATGTATAGAACTTCTATTTCATTGACAGGCGTAGCCCACAATGCCCACCGTATTTTTTTTTTGTAGTCAAATTTCCTGAAAAAAAATTAACATCAGCAAAATATCCATCTTAGTCCTCGGGGAGGCAAAGCATTTGCAGTCTTGAGATTGCACTCTTAAGATTGTAGTCTATGGGTCACAAATAACACTTACCATCAGGTAGCAAGTATGGTAGTTTGCCTTCTCAATGCCATAAATACTACACTACGAGTAAATATGTGCACTTGCCGTCTTTGGACATGTCTAAATGGAGCGAAGCTGCTACAGATTTCTCATCATGTCTGTAACTAAAGCTAAAGATGAAGCTTCAAAAAGGTTACGTGCGAAAAGCGCCGCATAAAATCAAAGTTTCGGCACTTTTCCTATTTTCGGTGGTTATTCCTCCGTGTGTCCGATTTTCAATTTTATTTTTTCTAAACCATCTATGGCTAGATGTCGTATTACGGGCTAAATTTGATTCTGATTTTTTTATAGTTTAGGAGGAGTATGCAGACCAACGAAAATCCGAATCAGAGAAGAATGGAGCTTCACTCACTTTGTTCGCTTCGCTCCAATAAATCAAGTGTGAACTATAAGACTACAACCATAAGACCGCAAATACTTTGCTAACCTTGTGGCCTAAGATAAAATGCAGCAAAGATATATAATAAAACAAAATAGTAACAATTATTGTCGTAATTGCAAATAATGTAAACCTATTTAAAGCTAGGGTTTATAGGCATCTTCTCGGTGAGCTCGCTTCATCGTAAACAAAATCTTCTTTCTCCAGGGGCTAAAGTTAGTCAAGAACAAACCAATTATCAATAATAAAAAAACGTAAAGTCTGTTTTTTTTATATTATAACTAACCCTGATTTGAAAATTAATTAATATTTTTGGTAGTCTCTATTTAGAATCCCAAAGTTGACTGATTGTTAATAGGTAGTATACAACTGGTCTCGCATAAAGTAATACAAGCATACCTGATTGTAATATAAATAAATTGCGACTAAATGTAATACTGCGGTTTTTATTTAAATAATAATCATCTTGATTAAGTTTTGAGGCAACTTACAAAGCACGACTAAAAATCGTATCGTGAGCCTAAATAACATGTATGTTTATCTTACAGTCACCATTTAAATACATTGGTAATATCATTAAAAATAAATGTAAATTTTGTCGCGAATTGTAAATGGATTAAACATTGGATGCTGCATTCTCTCGTTACATTAGTATCAAGGTTCATTGTATTATCGAGATCCGTTTTTAGTGAAAAAACAGAGAGTTTTGAAACGGTATAAAAGGTACCGAAACAGGTCAACAGGCACAGTTTAATTCTAGGTCTCATCGATTGAACTTGAATTCAATTCAGAAAATGTATCTAGTAAGTGTGGTCTTTAAATATCTTACGTGTCCTTTTAATTATTGATTTTGTCTAATATTTTTCCCATCTTAATGTTCTAAATTTAATTTGTACATCACAATCACTTGAAAGATTTAAGAGTGATGTTTAATTTAGTTTTCGTTTTTCAAGTATCGATTTTTTCATACGCAGGTTTGAAAAAGGAACGAAATAATTACCTCATAAAATGTCCCTGAGCAACCAAGAAACATAAAATATATTACTAAACATAATAGATCAATAGTTTGAATTATCATCAGCTACTATTTTAGCATTTTCCACAGTTTTAACTTATGTTTATCTAGTTCCAGATTTCATTCCTGGCAATCATTGCCCTGAGCTCATCAGCTCTTCTGCCTTCAAGAAACTACCTTCCTCAATCCCAAGGATCCTCTAGCCAGTCCAGTTTCCAGCAGGGGTCCTTCAACCAGGCCCAGTTCCATAGCTCCAGCAGTTCCATTGGGTCCAGTGGAGGTTCCTCTTCTGGTGGTGACAATGGGAATAGACGTCCTCAGCAAGCGGCGGAGAAGAATGCTCAGATCCTGAAGCAGGATACTGATGTTGGGGAAAATGGTGAGTGTTATCGATTTTGTTACTGATTTCAAATTTTTCCTTTGATTGATCCTTATCCTTACTAAGGCCAACTTGCGCAAACAGTAAGTATTATATAGATTTAGGCTGAGGCTTAGTTTAGTTGGAATTGTGTCAAATATGTGAAATTGGCAAACTGTTAATCCTAAATCTAGTTTTAAGACTATAACAATTTGGTGATCTTCGTACAGTTAGCCTTAATACTATCAATACAATACAGATACTCTTTCTTAAACACCAAAAAAAACAAAACACGGAAATCAATGCGAAAGGGGTTTTTTTTTCGACTTTATTATTCCTATTGATGCATAATTTAGTTAAGTATAGTAATAGTTAATATTATAAACTATATCCCAATACCAATACTTGGAGATGGATCAAGGGTGTAGTGATAAACAATTTCAACACGAAAAGAAGCATGAAATAGTAGACTTAATAGAAAGTTATCAATGCAAAAAAGTCATCCTTGCGTATATAATGGAAACCTTACTAAAAATTAAATTTTGAAAACTTTTTGTTTCCAGATTTCCATTACAGCTTCGAAACCTCAAACGGAATCAGAGCTGAGGAATCCAACAACAACGGCCAGTCCCAAGGCGGTTTCTCCTACAAGGGTGACGATGGCAACACTTACACGATCACGTTTACCGCTGGTGAAGGAGGCTACAGAGCTCAGGGTGCTCATCTACCTGTCGCTCCCCCGACTCCTGAGGCTATCCTGATAGCTCTTCAGCAGAATGCTAAGGATGAGGCTGCTGGTATCTTTGACGATGGTACGTTATAACTGCTTATTAATTTTATTTATCAGCCAGGTGGCCAATGACGCGAATGGTTTAAAAACGAAACGAATAGAAACGCTAGTTAGTGTAATGCATCTCGGCAAAGCCTTCTGTTTTCCTATTTCTGGGCAAAGACCTAATTTTCTTCCTTCTATGTTGTTCAACCTTGAGCCCTACCACCAGTCAAAGGCATCAACATCAAGGTCATCGTTATCTTGGTCGTTTAGTACGTTTAGCTGCTTTGTAAAAAAAAACTCCGAGTGAAGTAATTGCAGTCAAAATAGATAGGCAACTCAGATCAAAAGTCAGAACGTTTATTAGGTTGCTCGTTAATCAAGTCAAACCAAAGATATGATGAAAGCTAACGTGATTTTTGCACATAATTGTGGAGGTGAAGTAACAACGAGAGAAAACGATTAGGTACTGAAATAATGATGAACGTACTCTTCACAAAAACATACATACATACATACCTTCACTCCTTAGATAAATAAAGTAATCCAACAGATCTAATTTGAACTTGTATGCAATAAATAAATAAAAACCTACTATCAGCGCCATCTATGTTGTATCGTGTAAATTTTCTCGGGCCTTGATAACGCCAACATGAATTGTGATAATTATAAAGATTACATAGCGAGCTACGATTACAACGAATATCTACGTTAAAGTAGCGACATCTATCCAGTTTTGCTTGTAAATGACCTCAATTTGTTCATTTTACTGTATAGAAATTTTATTATTATGCAGAATATAATATAACACATGAATCGGACTATTTAAAATAATCATTTTGTTAAGGTAGAGTTATTCAAACACGCTTATTCTTTTACTAATATTTATGTCTCCAATAACCCTTATTCTACATTTTTTTCAGGTAAATACGATGCAGCTAAGCACGGCGGTGGTATGGCCGCTTCGGGCGGTTCTTCGTCAGGATCCGGTTTCTTCCAATCATCATCATCGTCTTCTTCGGGTGGATTCGGATCCTCCAATCACCAAACAAGCTACAACTCTAACTCTGGCTACCAATACTAGTTGACATCAGCAAGCGAAATGACATTCGAAGCATTTTTGCTATGTATCCTTCTTTCTTTATCGTTTGCGTTGTATTTTCAGTAATTTGCTATTAATTTTATTTCATCTGCATTTGTTTTTATCGTTACTTTGATTTATAATTTATCAAAATATTCAGATTTATTATATTATTTTGTTATTGGCTTAATTTCTTAAATGCTGTGTTTGTTTAAACGATGTCATTATTGCTTGATGAATTTGGCTACGTCCTCGGTTACTGATTATGTTACGGGAATCATAATTATAATTAAGCTCTATGAAGATAAATTGATGTTTAATAACTAACAAAGTATTTTGCGATGTCGTGTAATATTTTGATGTGAATAAATATTTATTGACAGATTACTTTTGCTTTTACCGTTTATTTACTGAACTAGGCCCCTCATATTGGATTATTTAGCCACCAAAGGCGAAGTCTTACAAGTACTACACCATAATTCGTCTGTAAAGGTCTTTATACTCGTATACTTACGTATAAGGGTATATTTAATAATTTTACAGACATTTATTTATTCATTTAACCTATATAATTTAATGCCTATTGGCACAAATAATCATAAATAAACCAACAAAAGCGGTGGATAAAAAAATAAAGGCAGACAAAGCAAAGAGTACTGTTACAAAATAAAGTAGGTACCTACTTATATGTACATATGTGACTACTGAACTCACAATAATATTATCCTGACACATTAAGTAGAGCAGGTTTTCAATCACATACCAGTAATAAAATTACTAAATAGTTAGGTAACTCTCTTCAACGCTTTCATTTGACAGACACAAATTATTGGAAACTGTAGTTTTAGGTAAAATTTTATTTTTTATTTTTTTATTTATTTAGAACTCATACAGTCATATTCGAATACGATATCTTTAAACAATGTAAGTATCAAAAAAGACCTGGAGGTTCATTAAGAATACATAACAAAAAATTAGGTAATGCTTTGCTTTACCAATTTTTCCTATTTTTATCGTCAAAACAACATAATAGAAAAGAGGGACAGAAAACGGTTGATATCTGTTTTGTGTAAACGATAGTTAGATTCAGTAGCGAAGGAGAGCCCGTGAAATATCATGACTGTTGTCTTAAAATACAATTAGATTGTTAAATAATGATTTAATTTTTAGCTGTCCCCGTGTGGTTGCCGGGTTAGAATAGTGTCACTCCATGTCTTCCGGTGGATGTCGTAAGAGGCGACTAAGGGAATATAGGCTTGTAGCTGTTAGGCGATGGGCTTGCAACCTGTCACTAAAATGCTGGTAAAAATCTTAGCCTACTTGTGAAAATTGTGGTTACTGAATTATCAACAACTTTTTAAAGTTGTTATTCTGTAGCTCTGCCTAGCCCACTCTGGGAGTACAGGCGTGAAGATATGCATGTATGTAATTTTTAGCTTCCCCTTCATTTCACCCCTTTTGGTATAGAAACTATAACAATTCCAAAGGGTGTATTTTCTTTAACGAAAAAGATAATACAAATTCCTGTTTTATTAAGATCCAAACAAAAATATCGTAGTATAATACTACGTTATATAAACCTTAAATGTGTTTTTTGCAAACTAACGAAAGTCAGGAATTTGGTCAGGAATGATTAATACGTACCTAGTAACTTTGAAAAAAAGAATAGAAAGGAAATAAATTTATCAACAAAGAATTAAAACGATAACATATTTACTTACATCTGTGGCGTACGTTGCGTCGATAAGGGACCCACTCAGTACTATACCGAGACAAGCCACGACGCTTTGTCGCTGAATATGTTCTTTTTTATCACTCAATTGAATTTAATTATTTCAATTGGCTGGCTTTGTTTCCCTAGGTACCACAGAATGCAGTGAGAAAATAATATGTCTGTACTTACTCAACTGTAAACAAAGCCCGCATGAGATGGAACTAAGTACCCCGCAATCACTTTTCAACACCTCCAGCCTAAGCTACCTACGCTTTTCGAGATCTTATACTCATTATATTTTATGTCAAGGATCATATTAATTATCATGTGTTAATAAATGAGTGTTTCATCATAATTATGTATATCTCTTGGCCTTGACCTCTCATTTCAATTCCACATTGGTGTCTTAAAATAGCTACCAAATTACTTAATACTTTTATGGTACTCCATATAAATAAAACCTGTTTCAACGGAAGCTTAATTAGAAAGTAAAAGATCCTAAACATGTCCATTTAATTTGATCTCGATATATAATTATTTCCTATTCATTTTGATATATGGTTTTATTACTTAGATTTCTATCAAAACTAGTACCTATTGAAGAAAGTGTATCTCATGCATGATGCAATAGTTGATTTATAGTTTACGATTATCGTAATTACTAGTTTTCTATAGCTGTGTAAGATCATTTAATTTCTACACTCATCACTATTTAAATATTGTTTACCAAAAAAAGTGAAAAGCTAAGAAAATTTACCATTTTCTTTCTGTTCAGTGTCAAATTATGATATTTACGTATAATTTTCATGTATGTTTATAACGCATAACCCTAGAGCTCAGTTTGGAACTAGGCTATTCCAATTTTTTCGAGTATTCCCTAGATATCTTTTTTTATATTATTAAATATTTATTTCGTCATTGTCGATACAGTTCTGATTTTAGATTCAGAATCATTGTATAGATTCTCATCTTTATAATTTAGTCAAACATTACATGTATTTAAAGGAATAAAATGATAGTTTGTTTTATAAAAATAGTATCGTTTATTCACAGAATAAATAATTTCACCTCACATCGCATCACGGTCTTCATTAAGTCTAAATTTAAACAGAGTATTATCCAGTATGGCAAGCTACAAAATAACTTCAGGTATCAACAGAGCATCAGTATTATCAGCTTCATTGTTATCATTGCTAACTTCAGTATCATCGCAGTTATTTTCATTAACATTACCAGGTGATTCTTCTTTTTTATTTTCTTCTATTTCATTATTATCTGCATCTTTACTATTAATTTGATGTTTGTTCTTATTACTATTTTCGGTCTTATTGCTACAGTCAGGTGTTAGCTCAGTACTTGTAGTTGTTTTGTCTGAAGCCAGCGCTGGCTTGGGCACGAGCGTAAGGCTGCTGGGCAAATCCAGCAGCACCGCCGGCACCATGCTCGGGTTTGTATTGACCTGGAAGTTGAAGAAGACAAAGTAAGTATATATTAAGACTAATATATTTTTACCGGACTGCCGGGGATGAGGATAATGTTTTTATCAGCGTATATATGTATATTTGTTGCTTTGTAGCGCTCTAGAAACTAAACGCGTGGACTGATATAAATGTTTGTTACGTCAATTGATTTGTCGTAATCTTGTCTGTCACTGAAGATATGACAGTAATAAAAAAACAACATGGTATAAAAAACGACAAATTATGACAAATTGGGTATCGTTGGATAGATATTTCAAAATCATCTTTAGGTTCATTCATCATTTTTCATTTTCAATGGTCATTTAGAATTTATAACGATTTAAAGTTGGTAGCAACAGTTGGGTTTTTAAAGCTTGTTTTTGGTGGTTTTTTTGATGGTGGGATCTAAACAGTAATTAATACAACAATGCGAACACCGCTGCTTGACGGTCGGTTCATGGAGACTTAACAATGACTTATTGTGCGTAGAGGTGGTAATAACCCTTTGCTCAATGGGGTATCAGAATAGGGAATATGCATGTTTTTTTTTTACAGCTTCAATTGAAGCTGATTCATGTAACAAACAGATCACAAAAATCATTTTTTGAATAACTATAAAAATAACCAAGATATAAGCCAACAAAGATTTGTTCCTATCTCTTTCTAGAAAAACGGAATTTTACATGGAGTTTATATGGCCGCAGTGCACAATGACGTCACGGTGCACATCGGATCTCTCTGTCTAATTAGAAGTTTGAAATGCTTATAACTTCCGTATTTCTTGACCGATTTTAATTTTAATTTCCGTTTTGGTGATCTCTTTTACGGTATTTTCATATTTTGATGAGAAATGCGATTTTTAAAATCCATGCATATTCCCTATTGCAGTTTCCATAATGAGGCGGTTCAAGTTGGTTACAAAAAATCGGTTCATAAGTAAGATTCATAACTTGTGATTGACTAGCAAAACGCGAATACTATAATAGTACATTGTGTATTAAGGTCGGTAAGTAAGGAATTACGATCGAGGCTCTAGTAGAAGCCCGAAGTCGAAGACTGAGGGCTTTCTGAGTCGAGGTTCGTAATTCCTGTACCGACCGTGAAACATACAATGTTTTTCATCACATTTGCGAGTAAATAAATAAAATTATAGGACAGAAAACACTTATAATACTTACACAAGTCAGCACAACTATTATTACGAATTACTTGAACTTTTTTTAAGCGGATGACGGGCGGACTCCACAGATTATACAAATGTTTCGTTCAGAAACGTTAAGGGCAAATACTTACGTAGGTATACATACAGCCCTGAAGGAGTGTAAAAAAAAACGACGTTTTGATACAGAAAACTAATAAAATCGATTATTAAGAACATTAATTGAGTATTTAAGTAACATGTAGCGAGATTGCAGTGAAATTCCTGTTTAAATAACATTTTAAGACAATTTTTCGATTGCGTGTAAACTCGTTGCTTGAACTTGCAATACCTGTGTGCTGTGCTATAAATTAAAAAAAAATTACTTACCGACCTTGGGTTTCATGGTAAATAAAAAGGTCGAGGGTTTTATATCGGGCATTGCGGCCAAGTTAACCTGTATGTTTAGATACTGTTTACGTGCAAGTGTGATGAAAAGTTTCTTGATGAAGAAACAGTTACGGTAGCATTCACTTCTCTTTTTATTATGAGTCATTGTTAAATATAAGGTAAACTGAGTTTACATAAGCCATTGTACATAAATTAAATCTAACGACCCGCTTGTTAGTACAGTAACATTTAACTCCAGTCAGGTCGTTATCCGACCACCGTTCTATTGTTTGTCAAAACACTCATTTTCCGCTAATTTATAATCCTTCGCAGTCTCATTCCCACCGCAAACCACTAAACTAACATAAAACAAAATGCATCCATTTTACACGATCTTCGAAATAACACCACAACAACGTGTTCCAAGGCAAAGCCGCCTCTAATTACATGACATTAAGACCTGTCTGGAACGTAAATTGGCGCCGGTCGTTCAGTTTCCCAAGCTTTGCGATCTAGAGTGAGAGGTCATTGTGAAACATCGGAAAGGTCAGTGCAATACAGGTGTGTATGTTCACATAAATTATTATCAAAAACGCCCAAGTAATTTTCCTATCCGTTTTATATAGATGACTTCATTTGTGGGGATTTTGCAGTCGATAATTAGAATAAACAAGACTGGTTTGTGAAATTCTGAAGTGTCAGAGGTTAGAAAGGTCAATAAATTGTTAAATTGAGATAGCTTAAATAGCTTGGTTAGCTTATATGCAGACATTAAGTCTCTATAGATTAGAATACAGTTTGAATTGAGAGAATGAATGAAGTATTTTTCAACCTTGTTTCAAAACAATTGCACATAATAAGAAAACTTTCTCTTAATAATCAGACAGTTAAATAATGTACCAACTTATTATTTGCAAGTGAAGCTGTTAGTAAGGTACGGACATAGAAATGCTTCACAAAAAAAAACTTGAAGACTCTCTATTTTTCAAATATGATGAAACCATTAATTGATTATAAAGCTAACCATCATCAATGATGCCAGCGGCTTCATCAGCAGCGTTCTGCTCCAGAGCCTTCAGAATTTCTTGAGGGACTGGGGGGGCGGTGGGGAGGTGAGCACCCTGGGGCTCGAAGCCATTCTGACCGGCAGCATAGCTGATGGAGTAGACCTGACCATCATCGCCAGTGTACTGGAAACCACCTTGAGCTTGGATGCCATCAGCCTGGAATAAGATAATTGCAATGATTTAGTTAAGTCTAATAACTTAAAATAACAATATAAAATAGTTGTTAATGTCGAAAACATCAATACTAAAGCATTGTTTATACCAATTTATAACAAAAGTAAAGCAGCAAATAGGATTTTGTTGGTAGAGATGACAAGCAATGTTACAATTACCAATTCATATATGAAAAACCTTAATATTTTTGCAACCTGATTGAGAAAAGAACATTTAAAGTCTCGGCAAACGTTTCAAATGGCATAAGACTAACAATTACTTTGTCTGCTATCAAATTTAATGACCTCTTAAAGCAGGTCAATTTTGTATAAGTGTTACGCACTACCCGAATCAACAATTATCCTGCCAAGTCAAAATCAAGACAAGTTTCATCATTCTACGTGCAATCTTGCATCACCCTGTAATCCGTATTTGGTAGAGATATCATTAAGATGATCTTGCAACGATGGTCATCCGTCATTTTTTTGCAACCCGCGTGTCAATAAAATTTCAATTGTTAATGTATCTTCAGCTTTCACAACGCGTGCTCTTTGTTCGTATACACAGAGATATATCTTATCGATTTTATGACGTCAAGTGAATTTCACAATTGATTTACCGAATTCAGGCAGGTGGGTGATTTATTGTTTATTCATGCATCAAAAATTAAAGTTAATTGAATAATAAATCTATTCAGCTTTTGTAATATATGTGGTTTTAAGACATTTCAGTGGTAATAAAGGCAGATAAAACAGTGAAGAATATTTGCAGTTAAAGTAACTAAAATATTTTGAATTTTGACTTGATCTTTAAGCATTTTAGCTTCTAAAGGTAGAAATGAAACCACATTTCAAAACCAATGAAGCGACCACAAACCTTCGCATATTTAAATTAATTGCTACAATCTTAATAACATTAAGTCATGCATAAAGTGTGTATAGGCAGCTGATGTATCATTTCGATTAATCTAACTGAGGTGCAATTTGACCTTTGCTTGGACACTGCCCTTTAGAGATAGAATAGGCTCGGCTGCGGGTCACGCAAAACCGGATCTGGTTTATTATTTCAGCAGGTTTCTGGTTTACTATTACAAACTGGTGACACTCCTAAATATACGCAATAATATTTTATTAGTGATGAAACAATTATAGGTTACGAAAGAACAGCGACAGATGATACTATGAGCGCCTGCCAATGGTAATCATTAAATTTAAGCGTTTCAGAAATCAACATTCCTTGTTGTTTAGATTTGACTTTTTTTAACTCAAACTTCATGCATTTAAAAAACTTTATCACATCAATTACACGCTTAATAAAATTAATATACATGAGGGAAACCTATCTAAAAATGCTATCGGAAACATTGTAAGAACAATATGCTCCCGCGCAGACAAAGGTGCGAACCCTTTTGTTCCGAACAAAGCCTTTGACCTACAATCGAAGGTTTTGAACTTTAGATGACCTGCGACGTATTTCTGATGCGGTCGAGAATCTGTTATTAAACATATCAAGGGCACATTCTAATTCTAGTTTTCCTGTTTGAGCTGGATAACTTAAGGAAGCATATTTTGATTTATTTGAAGTGTTGGAAACACAAGAAGAAGAAAGAAGCAGCGAATTTGATGAACATGTGCCACTTGCTGGCGTAAATATTTATGTCAATCTGCTTATGCGTGAATGTGGATGTTTTAGGGATCAAAGAAAGGTTAAATAAGTTTGGTTTGCGGTTAAGAAGCGTTAAGAAGTTTGCGTGTTAAGATTTGTTAGAGAACAATGTATCATAAAGTGGATATTGCTTTTAAATTGTTAAGGAAACGATTGCGGCCTTATTCTATATCGTCTCAACACATATTATATTAACTTGGCCGTACTTACTGTTAAGTAAATAAGTGCTATCATAATGTTTACAATACGATAACATGTAAAAGGCAATTAGGTTTAGCCAGAGTAGTATAGAGCCCCAGAAGGCGCACAAATAAAAAGCGAGATTCATGCAAGTTGCGCAAAATAAAATTATTAGACATTTTTACTCTAAGAAAGTTTTCTTAACTACTTCTACTGACGGTTTTTGTAGAAACATTATAAACATAATATTAAGAAAATAAGCAAGACGCTTGGTTAGTCTTCTATAATTAACTACCATTGCTATGACGATGGAAATCTAGGTCGGTTAGATAGATACAAAAGTACGAGTAATTTGCCTTACTTACCATAGGTAAGTATCTAGTCAAGGGTAGTAAATTAGTCAATAGGCAGACCTGCCTACTGATCAAATGACCTAATTAAGTAACAAATAATCAAGAGGAGTCAAATTAAAATGTTACTACGGGGACTAGGAATGTGCAAGGCACAGAAAAAAATCCAGAAGTTTCCAAATCTTCTCAAGAAATTTCTTTAAAAAATATCGGAAACATTTACAAGTATTGTTTGTTCTCTTTACATACATTAATCTTCGAAGTTAGCCAGAATTGGGATTGTTCATATTTTTAGAATTACTCTAATTCGAAAACCATTTCGAGGTACAGGATTTTTAAGCCTTTCTGCATTATTAAGTTTTTGAAATATTTATCTATTTCGGATATTTCGACAGAAGTATAATATTTAACCTTTGTTTGACTTTCGATTTCGGTTTGAAGCCCTCTTAGTTGTATCTTACGGGTTAGGCGAAAAACGCTTGAAATATTATGTTTTAATACACTATTACTATCACTATTTATCTTTAGGTATCATTTAATTGTTGTAATTTATTAGAAAACGCCACCCTAAATTTAAAATAATAATGTCATCCATAAAATGTCTGCTAAATAAATAAAGCTAATAAAACAAAACTATTGGGTCCAATACAAAATTAATGAAATTGTTCTCTTAAAATTACCTGTTCTTTCAAATTTGAATGTAAAAATCATGAGTTATTGTTTTGGTCTATCCCAATTTCTCATAAGACACGCTCACAAATGGTGAAGTTTATCGTAGGCATTATAAGTAACTGTAAACTTTACTACTTTGTCACTATTACGTCATGTTTGACCGGCTACACTAATCTGTGAAAGATTCCCCTTACCTCTTGACCCTGTTCCTCAGCCTTGATCCCGTTTTCCGTCTCATAGTTGTATCTGAAGGAGTCCTCTTTCACGTCAGAGTCCAGAGCAATGATGCGGGCGTTCCTCTCCTGAGAAGCCTGGGGGCGGCTGGAGGGCTGCTCATGGTATTGGGCAAGAGCCACGCCGAGGAGAGCGGAGATCAGGAGCTGAGGGTGAACAGAAATATTAATATTTTGGAAAATAACTTAATTTGTGTGGTTGCCGGGTTAGAAAAGTGCCACTCCATGTCTACTCTTCGACTACGCGCTGGCCTAGTTGGTAGTGACCCTGCCTACGAAGCTAGCGGTCCTGGGTTCAAATCCCGGTAAGGGCAGATATTTGTGTGATGAGCGCGAATATTTGTTCCTGAGTTATGGTTGTTTACTATGTATTTAAGTATATATTTCTCTGTATAAGTATTTATATCGTTGTCTAGTACCCATAATACCAGCCTAGAGCTTAAATTGGGACTAGGTCAATTGGTGTGACATTGTCCCCTGATATTTAAATGTATTATATTTATTTATTATAATTTCAGGCTTATCGATGGCCAATTTAAATTAAACGACGTGTCGTCAGACATCTTTTGGCATAGAGAGTATAAATATTTAAAAGAAGGCAAAATTATTTATACATTTTTTTTGCTGTAATCCGATTCTTGATTCCTGATTTATTAATAATTGCAACTCGTCTAGATTACAATTTTTTTTTATCGTGACTTGGCAAATTTAAAGTTAAAGATTCATTATGATAACTAAAAACGAAAGTAAAAAAATAGAAAGGTACATTCAGACAGGAGATTTCTATCCGTCAGTCATGACAGTCATGACCTAACCATACATCCTTTAGCAAAGTTGAATGGGTCGGATCTAATAACAATCTTGCATAATTTTGAAACCTGTCATTTCCTAGATGTCAAGTTTTTATGTAACGAACACGGCTCCCTCCGGTTATTGATGTAAGAGTTAATTAGAGGTTAAGCGTTAATTAACATTGTGTTTTTAATGATTACATTGTTTAGCTCTAGATTTTTTTTAGTACAAAAAGTATTCTAACAAATTTAAGTATCTGCAATACAATTTTAATTTTATTTTCTAATGTTTTATAATAAAATATTGAATTATTCTAATTTCACGTTTTTTTGAACAATTAAAATAACGTTAATAATATATAATAATTTAATTATAATTTTTATAATTTAATTTAAATTATATTAAAAAAAACAAATCAATCACATGCATTTCGACCCAATCCCACGATCAACTCACCAGTTTCATGTTTGCGTCACGTTTGGTTTGCTTGGACTCGAACCTGCGAATGTAAAGTCTGAGAGCTTCCCTTCCTTTTTATACTCGGCGTTACAAAACTCCTAGATAATGTTACTTTTGCTAATAAATAAAGTTCGTTTTTTGCGTATGCAGATGACTGGTATTGTGAATGTTGAACTTTATACGATTATAAAATGGATTCAATTGATATTCAGTTTTGGTGTGTAAGGAGACTTTTACTAAACATACACCAATTACATGTTATTTCCGAAATTTACAGAAAGCGTAAGTTAAAAAAAAATGTTTTGTGTAACTTTTCTTTTATTTTTTATTGACCAAAAATTTTTTTTGTTAAGAAATTATTCGGGAATTAAAAAAATAATCAAAGAGACAAGCGAAAGTTTAAACGTTTGTTAATCAATCACGCTAGAGCGGCTGATCTGATCTGGATGAAATTTGGCACAGAGATAGATTATAGTCTGGAATAGCACATAGGTTATTTTTTTAATCCTGGAAAATTGGATAACTAACTTCTACGTGGACTCGCACGCAAAAGCTCAGCGTCAATAAATTTAACGACCTCCTTTGTATTTTTATTTATCTATCTATTACATAGCTGATATGTATGGATATAAAATATTATAAGTCCCGTGTGGTTGCCGGGTTAGAATAGTGCCACTCCATGTCATCCCGTGGATGTCGTAAGAGGCGACTAAGGGAATAAAGGCTTGTACTTGGTACTATTAGGCGATGGGCTTGCAACCTGTCACTAATACGCTGGTAAACATCTTAGCCTATTTGTGCAGAATGTGGTTACAGAATTATCAACAAGTTTTTAAAGTTGTAGGTAATTCTGTAGCTCTGCCTACCCCACTCTGGGATGACAGGCGTGAAGGTATGTATGTATGTAAAATATTATATAGTTAAGAGCATTTTTTAATGAATCTACTGTTTATTGATGCTGAGCAGTCTTTAAGTAATTTTGACTTGTTATCATTAAAAATTAAATAAAAATAGCATCTCTGAAGTGTGTCTATATATCATTATACTAATCACAATTTAATCTATTTTTATCCGTTTGAAATAGTTAACTGTAGCCCTGACGTCTGACCTTACATTAGAAATGTCAGCGGAACATCGTTATACGTCAATGATATCAAATAAGAGTTATGTATAAGTACGTTACCAAACTACTTTCTAGCGCCTCGCATAGGCGTTGTAACCAGTGATTAGATAAACAAAAATGTATAATAATTGTATTGTACTATTGTAATACAATAGGTTAATTATAGAATCTGGGGAATAGAATAGTTGTAGGTAGGTTTGACCTACCTACAACTATTCTATTCCCCAGATCTATAATTAACCTAAGCTAGCGGCCCTGGGTTCAAATCCCGGTAAGGGCAGATATTTGTGTGATGAACGCAAATATTTGTTCCTGAGTCATGGATGTTTACTATGTATTTACATACATACATACATAAACTCACGCCTTTGTTCCCGGGGAGGGGTAGGCAGAGCTACAGAATTACCAACAACTCTAAAAACTTGTTGATAATTCTGTAACCACATTTTGCACAATCAGGCTAAGATGTTTACCAGCGTATTAGTGGCAGGTTGCAAGCCCATCGCCTAACAGTACTGCAAGCCTTTATTCCCTTAGTCGCCTCTTACGACATCCACGGGAAGACATGGAGTGGCACTATTCTAACCCGGCAACCACACAGGTAACACACACACACACACACTACACACACACACACACACACAGGTTTACTGTGTATTTAAGTATATATTTCTCTATATGTATAAGTATTTATATCGTTGTCTAGTACCCATAATACAAGCCTAGAGCTTAAATTGGGACTAGGTCAATTGGCGTGACATTGTCCCCTGATATTTATTTATTTTTATTTATTTAGTCACGCCAACAAAGTGGTAAAATAAAACCTTGAAAAAAAAACCATTTTTTTGGTGCCTCCCCTTCACGTAACGTGGGGATGTTTTTTTTCTCGTCCACCCCATAGCGTGGTGTGACGTTGGATAGGTCTTTCAAAAATATTGCGGGTTTGAGAAAACAATATTTTACGATTAAGGTGTCCGTTTATGAAATATTAAACCAGGGACCGGAAAACCCCTTCTTTTGATTAACCCTATCAATAGGCTTAGCCTATCATTCGGTTAGCCAATCGATGTGCTTAGCTATGATTGAGTCGCCTTAACGTTAGGGCGAACCCATTTGAAGTAATTAACCGCATCCAAAGAGCTTACCCGGTTCATTAGGGTTTCGGTAGTTTAATATTTAAGCGCTTAGCATTGACTGGGTATTACCCCATCGATCGCCTCTCTCTTTTTTGCGTATTCGGGCGAACTCTAGCCGTCTCGCTTAAGCGGCTACTGCCTGCCGCCACCCTATCAATTGTTAGGTAATTCAATAACACGTCTAAACTCTTGCTCATAGAGGTTAAACCAGCTTGAAACCGTTCGAATAAACTTGAATAAGGTGACAGACAATAGGGTATTGGAATAGGCTTAGCGCTTAGTCAAATTAACCGTATCGTTGGGTTGCCCTTTCTTTGAGCTAAGTCGACGATAAGCTCAGCGCATCCTTGGGGTTTGTAACAACAAGTCTATCAAAAAGCATATCAAAAACCCCTTTCGCGCTAAGCGGTTCCGGTCCCTGTATTAAACATTAAAGCGCAAACTTTTGTTAGAGTCAAGTGTGTCCCCCTCCTCCTACAGCCAAAACTACAAATACAAAAAATCTGAAAAATATCTTAAATGACAGCACATATAATGAATTTAATAGAAAAACGATCACTTCTAAGTAGACTTCAGTGTTTCTTGAGTTACAAACGGTTTAATTATTTATACCTACCGAAAACTTATTTGCGGTGTTGGTAAACTGACCGCGACTTGTGTCGATGTATGGGGATAACAGTTTTCCAACGGCAAAGTTAAGTTTGCTTTGGAACATTACACTAAGCATGGTCCGACATGCTCTTGCCCGATTTTAAAGCAGGAAGATCGCACCCGAGCACACAGCCCACCTGATGGTAAGCGAGATCTGAAATCCATAGCCATTGGCATTCTTAAGATTACAATCCTGAGACTGCAATCCTAAGACTGCGAATGCGTTGCCAACCTTTAAATCTAATGTAGAAACACTGCTGCTTGGCCGGAGGTTAAAAGATACCTATAACAAGGTGGTAGCGATCTGGACGGACCCTGCATAAGGTCCTACCAGTGGGTCGTACCACCATTGTTTGTCATCATTAGGCAATTCTGTCGCCAGAAGGCCTATAAATAAATAGTGGGGTAGTATAATTAAGAAATTTCTGTAAGTGTCAAAATTAATTTTAGGTCCTTTATGTTAATTTAAAATAATTTGCTGTCTTGCATTTTCATTTATATTTTGGTCCTTTTTAAAAGCTTTAATTTTTTTTTTATTACTGTTGTAAATTTTATATTTAAAGATTTTCAAGCGTCTTGTCTGAAGTTCTGTAAAAAAAACAGCCTGATTAAGTACGTAGTTTTTTTTTCTAGAAACAAACCATAAAGTAACTTTCGATTCATAAATAACAATTTATGCGCGTTTAATAAGCTTGACACCAGGCAGGATGCGTCTGCGCAGCAAGCCCTTTTCGGGGAAAAAAATATTCACAGAACGGGTCTTAAAGAAATTCACTTTCGTATTTAAATTCAATTAACTGCACTTTTAAGGAAGTGAGGTTATTGGTAATTGTTAGCTATTTTAACGAGGTACCCATCGTTACATGTACCTATGTACTATACAAGAAAATGCTCGCGGTTTTGTCGGTACTTTTATTGGTGACTATATTAAATCTCTATTCATGTGTCTATTGTTGTATTTTAAACTACGCAATAAGTTTTAATATCGTTTTTACGAAGGTTTCTGTGTGACTGACTATAACATACATCGCCTACCTAGGGAACCTATGGGAAGACAGATTGTTGTCAATTGTCTTAGGCACTCGACGTGACCGTCCGGCAGCTTACGTCAGTCCTATACATTTTGGATAACGATAACGAATACCGAATGCATCTTGTGTAGGGCCTTAGGTACTTAACGCTTACGCAAATGATTTTCGTAAACGTACAAAATGTGGAATTGACAAAAGCGCTCGACGCGACCGTCCGGTCCGTCCGGCAGCTTACGACAATCCTATACATTCTCGATAACGATAACGTTCGCCAAATGAATCTCATCTAGGGCTAAGAGTAGCCCGCTAAACGAACAAAAAATAGCACTTCCCATGAATTATCTGTAGTATATGTAACTTTATTACTAGAAGTAAAGAGAAGAATCTGCTCTAGCTATTAAATTAACAAATCACCTTTTAGTTTGGGCACTGCATGTCGATGCCTAGAAAACCATGTTTTATTTATGTTTTTATCTAGTTAGCTTCGTACGTATGTCCGTCATTCCGGTTTAAATTAATTTTGAACCACTTCCCGTTATGGTAATGGGATGAGATCAATGCAATATTATGGTTTCTTGGAGATGACCTGATGATGGAGCCGGAAGGTGACCAGAGGATATCAAAAATTTTGAACTATACGTTTTTTAATCCTAACCATAATTATAATTGCGTCTAATATTGTGAAAGACCAAAAGATGTAATAACAATATCTTTACAATGGTCTTTTTAAAGTACCTATATGGATTTTCTGGGAGGAGAAGGTACTTTTATTGCGTTTTTAGTAACTACACGCCTTAAAGCGACAAGATACTAAAATGTTCACGTTACATTAATAAACTATCTCTTTGAAGTCATTTATAGCTATTCCCGTGAGAACTGTCCAATTTTCGGTAGTTTTTTTTCTTAAAATTCGTCTCTGCATTTCAGCTGTAAAACAATACTAACTAATGGATGTGCCGAATTAAAATTGTATCTCTAAAGTTTAACGTAACCTTTACCATAACGCAACAAAAGATCGAAATTATGTATATTACATAGTTTAAGCAAGGCCAGAGCCTTTGTTACTCGGAATATGATCTATTCAAAACTATAAACGTTAAACTTTGAACGTTTTTCGATGCTATCTTTCATATTGATAACAGCCATCGAGTATATTTATTTATTTTATGGCATAGGAAGGCAAACTCTCACACAGGCCACCTGATGGTAAGTGGAAACCCGTAGACATTCGCATTCACAAGACTGCAAATGCACTGCCAACCCTGAGGACTAAGATGGAATGCCTCTATGCTAGTCATTTCACCTGCTGTCTTATCCCCAAACCGGAACACAACAATGCGAACACTGCTGTTTGGCGGTAGGTTAATGGATAAGATGGTGGTACCAACCCGGACGGACCCTGCACAAGGTCTTCCCACAAGTATTTTAAGTTTTTAAGTATTTGTAGGGTTCCGTATTTAAACTTATAGCTTAGACCCCTTATAGTTTCTTTCTCTTAGTACCAGAAAGCTGTAATTTGGCATAAATATACATATTAGTCATGCCAATAACCTAGAAAAATTGTGGTTATCACGAATTTTTGATTCGATAAATTTCGTTGGTCAATCGATCAAAAAAGTGTATGTACTTAAGGCCTATTTTTGTTTTGGACGGATCATCACACCATGGATTTTAGTAGCCTTAATATTTAATGTTTTATTTATGATCAGATTTATTTATTTATCCCAGAGAGGTAATGCAGCCAGTGTCATAGGGACCATGCCGCGAGCGGACCTGCTAGAGGGGCTGCCTCTTTTTATAGTGGTGACTATTATTTACATCTTTAATATTTGAGTAGCTTAGTTTTATTTTAATTTAAATAAGTTTCGTTTTATCTTTTAATTGTTAGTATCATTAAATATTATTATCTCTCTAAAATGGCAATAAAATGTAAGGAAACTTTATCATCAAATAAAAATCGATTTCCTAAAGCAATTATGCAAACGAGTCGATAACTTATCGACTCAGGTATTCGATCCAGTTCAAATGTCCAACATGGGTTAGTATGACCAAAAAACGATGAATCTCCTTAGATAAATAATTTGTCTGTCCTTCATTTGTCTGACCTTTAAGCAGGTATAAAATATGTATCATGAAGCAATAGATCGATGAATATTATACAATCGAAACTAATCGATTTCAAAACTATCAACCACGGAGTACGAGGACAGTTAGTTCACAAATATTCCTATGACTTTATCTGCATGGTATATTATTTTTCTGTCCGGAATAATAAAAAAAACCTGACTATCAGTGTTTTATTAGTTTGATCGTACACTAGGTAACGTAGTAAACAGTAGCGGCTCGAAATGGCGGACACGGGGGCCATGCCAACCTAAAACTAAAAAAAAATGCTAGACAAGAGACCTTACATAAGGCCGGCTTACGATGTTGGTGTATAAAGATGGAAATGCCCCACCCCATCCCATTTTTGTTAATTTTCTTATAAACAGTATACCATTTTTTTATTTACTTCATAATGCAGTTTTGTATGCAATCAAGTAGTCTACAGGAGAGTAGGCTAAAAAATAAAGTTCAGTGAGCTAAATCCTAAAACGAACTATAAAATAAACGGTTATCATATTTAAATGCAATATCCATATAATAATATCTCCGGCCTTCACACAGACAGACACTAATTTGATTTAATGTGAACATAAAATTTTGCAAGATTCAGTAAACGGTAATAAAAAGATTTCACTGCTACAATACATCTCTTAAAATATAATAGCATAATTAAAGTTTAGGATATAACTGCAAATTGTGGCTAGTATGCATTTATTTGCTTACAGTTCGGCTTTATATAATACATTCAACTACAAAGCGTAACTATCCACTTTTTCACCTTATTGCATTATAATAAGGACTTGTGCTTTTTAAGGTTCCTTGCCACACGGGTAAAAATGGGACCCTATTGCTAAGAAGAATGTATATCGGTTGGTCTAAAATGCTTTAGGCTCTTTTTGTTTCGCCATAAATTTATTTGCCTACCAACGTTTGCTCTAATGATTTAAATGTCAAAATTTGTTTGGTCGAAAAATTGTTTAGTATTACATTTCTTTGGAATAACTTTATTTTTGTCGAATGATTTTATGGTATAACGTTGACCTTCGCGCCTTGACCAATTCCAACCCATATTAACCCATAGATTAGAGAGCTAGATGTTTTATACCGGGAGGGGGGAGCTTCGACCAAACAATATTATGGATTTAGCCTTTTAGTAATTAAAATTTTAGAAAAAAACAATTTAAGACCAAAAGTGCTTTAGAACAAAAAAAAAATGCAAAAAAAAGTTATGCTAAAAAATAAGTATGCAATTCAATATTATAGGAAACATTTTCGACCAAACATTTTTATATACACTTTTGAAATAAATACCTAATTGCTTCGTCTGGTTACACAAGACATAATAGCCATAAGAATAAAGCTCGTAACACCTAGGCTACAGCCTAAAATCAATTAATTCTAAACTCGCCAATATTATGCACTTCCTCTGTCTTGTTTGATTCGGCAACCGTCTTCTCGTAATTGAGCATTATTTAATTAATTTCGGTCTTATTTCAAAACTATGACGCTATAGCACTGAAATAATAGTTGTCTGACCTTGTGTGTCCGGATTTGGTATTCGACGGTACTATTATTCCTTTTTCTTCCACTGTCATAAATTTGGGTCTCACAATGGATCAGACCCTTTCCTGGTCGGCTCAGGTTTCTGAGGTTAGTCGAAAGCTCTTTAGATCTCTCCACTCCCTTAGGCGCCTACAGAATTTTCTGCCCCTTCGCACCAAGATTACTCTTGCACAATCTCTTCTACTTCCTTTATTCGACTATGGCGACATCGCATATATTGACGCAACTGAAGAGCTGCTCAATAAGCTGGAACGGCTTCAGAATGTGTGCATTCGGTACATATTTGGCTTGCGGAAATTTGACCATGTGTCTGATTTCCGTACTCAGCTTAAATGGTTGCCCATTAGATCGCGTAGGAATGTTCATGTCCTGTCGTTGCTATTTAATATCCTTTTCAATCCTCAATCCCCTCCTTACCTTGTCGAACGGTTCTCTTTCTTGGCTACCGGGTCCCAGAACCGCTTACGCTCGAGTGCCAACCTACTCCTGGCTTTTCCTGCTAGCAAATCCAAATCTTACTCTAAATCCTTCTCGGTACATTCTGTTCGTTTATGGAATAGCCTTCTAACTGATATCAGGCATTCACAATCTGTTGCTTCACTTAGATCTAGGCTGAAGAGGTACTGGCTTGACTCTTGTTCCTGATCTAAGACTATGTCCTTTCTTCCTTTCATACTTATGTGTATATTATTTATATATGTATATATATATATATTTGCTCTACTCAATATTATTAGACTCAAGGACATATAATTATTGTACACCATTAATATGGTAGGTCATGGACTAGATCACCTCGAATATTGTAACACCTTTGTATACCTATGATCTGACAATAAATGAAATTTGATTTGATTTGATTTGATATACAGTGGTGGACATATAATTAGAAACAGTACATAAAACTTAGGTAAACACAGAATGAACTATCGTTATGAGTAAAAATTATATTGATTAAATCACTATTGACTATGCCAGAATATAGCCAATGAGTTAAAAAACTCATAAAATATTTAAAAAAGTAAATCTGTTCTATCTTTAATTATTAAAAGATTTTAAAAATCATGATAGTTGAATTTCTATTACTGGCCGCTTGGACAACTAATTAGAAACAGGATCCATGGTTCGTTCCATTTTTGAAACTAAAAAAAAAACCTCTTTTTACGCTTTTTCTGTTGTTTCGGCGGCAATTAAACGTCAATTTGGAAAATTACGTGAATAATAAGTATTGTTAAAAATGGGTAAAAATAAGAGTTCTGACGAGTCAACCAGGCAATTAATCGTTAAATTACATTTAGATCGAAAGTGGACTTATAGAAGAATTGCTAAACATCTAGAATGTTCTGTGAAGAAAGTTTTCAACGCTATTGCTCATTATAAAACTAACGGAACTACTAAAAGTGTTGTTAGAAAGGCTCGTCCAAGGAAAACCTCTCCCCGGGAAGATTCGCAAATAATACGTGTAGCTAAACAAGAGCCGTTCAAAGGCTCCAACGAGATTAGAAATGAAGTTTTTTCACCTGATGACCCAAGGAACATTTCCTCGAAACTGGTACGCCGCAGATTAGTGGAAGCTAAATGGTTCGGGAGGGTTTCTCGAAAGGTACCGCTTCTTACCAAGCAACACCGAGAGAAGCGATTATTATTTGCAAAGAAATATCTTAACTGGACCGTACGAGAAAAAGTGTTAGTCTCGGATGAAACAAAAATAAATAATGGTGAATTCAGACGGCAAACGCTACGTTAGACGTCCAATGAACCATGCTTTTGATTATAAATACACGAGGAGCATAGTCAAACACGGCGGTGGTAATATTAAAGTATGGGGATGTTTTTCTGGTTGCGGAGTTGGACCCGTCCGTAAGATTGAAGGTATTTATTTATTTATTTATGGATCAATTTCAATACAAAAACATCTTAGAAGAGACAATGATTCCCTACACCGACGACTATTGCCTGTGACCTGGATCTTTCAGCACGATAACGACCCAAAACACACGGCCCGCAGTGTTAAATCCTTTCTTAGTGAGCAACGTGTTACCATGTTAGACTGGCCTGCAAATAGTCCCGATTTAAATCCAATTGAAAATTTGTGGTACGTCGTTTAAAAAAAAGTCTCCGTTAAACGTAATTCCAGTCAAAATGAACTTTACGAAGCCTTTGTTGAAGCATGGAACTCGATCCCACTCGATAAATGTATGAAATTACTTGAATCAATGCCACGTCGTTGCAGAGCCGTCATTAATAACAAAGGCTATGCAACTAAATATTAATTGTTGAGAAATTTAGTAAACCAAACATTATTTTACATAAATAATTTGAAATTGTTGACGTTGACACGTTAAAACTTTGATTTTTACCTCATTTCTTTAGTGTTTCTAATTACTTGTCCATGACGGATGGTACTGCAAATGTCGTTTAGTTGTTTGTACGTAACTAAATATCTAAATGGTAGTTGTAAACTCGGATATTTATTTGTTTTTTAATTAATTATAAGTTGTTGAACGTATTCTATGCATTTTGTTGTTTTATTTCCAAAAACAAAAGTTTTACGGCAATGTGCCTTGTATAATGTGAAATACGTCGCAAGTGTTTCTACTTATATGTCCACCACTGTATATATATATTTATTTATTTATCCTATTTAATATATATATTTATTATACCTACATATTTATTTGCTATTATTATTTTAATCTTCTGTATCTTTAATACGTTGTGCGTTTAGCCATCCGTTGTTTTTATTCGTCTCTCAATCGCTCAAAGGTTAACTGGTAGAGATCCCTTATAGGGATAAGTTCGCCTTTGTACATACCTTTTTTGTTTCTGTTTATTTTTGATTTGTTATTTTCTGTTTGTACAATAAAGAGTTTACATACATACATACATAATATCTGCGCTCGTTCTCATAAATCGTTCTTCCATTTTCGACTCTATTGCAACGGCATTATGGTCCAAAAGTGACGAACCTTTTCTTACCGTTGCTATAAGTCGGCCCTAACGCTAGGGTTTAAAGCCCTGTCGTCGGTGATACTGCAATATATACCGCGTAAATAACAAATAAATAAGATGCAAAATACACCTTAGCAAGCAAGTCAGTAAGGTGCATTTTACAAGCTATTGAATTTGCTAGTTACGCAGTATTGCAGTAGGTATAACCGACGCTGTGGTAAAAACCTATGTTAAAGACCTTATGTTAAAAACCTATATTAAAAAACCCTATGTTAAAAACCTACATTTAAAAACTTTATGTTAAAAACCTATGTAAAAGACCCTAAGTTAAAATCTCTAAACCTAATCAGAACTCTTCACAAACTCAGTAAATTGTTGAAATTTTCTTATAGGTACTACTCTTATTAAGTTACCAAATTAAACCAAGAGTTCATTAAACATAACAATAAAATACAAAACCCTTTATTGAACACCACACACTCCAAGGAATGGAGACGCAAAAAAAAAAATGCATATTGAGTGAGCAGGCGGTCAATATTCATAATTTTAAAAGTATTGTAACAATGCAGTTGTTACGCTGTTTACCTGTGCTGCATTTTAACATACAAATAAGCTTAATTCACTTCAATTTAACTTCATTTCACTTCACTTTCATTGAAATTCGTATTGTAAACATCTTTATGAATTGTTTACTATAATAACTGTCAAACAGACAGCTCAATTCCATAGATTATTTGAGTTGCGTTAACCACAAATCGATATTTGTCAAGTGTTGACGACACTTATCCAACAGATGGCGTTACTAGCCATTCTGTGTAACTTTACTTATAATTAAATCTTTTAATAAAATTAACTTCAACATAAATATAAATAACCTTTTAATTGTCACTCGTTAATAAAATAATGTATTCTTACATATCTGATTCAGCGCATGAGAAAATAATGGAGGGTATGTTGGTGTCTTACCTACATGACCCGATATTTTCACTCAAAATTAACCGAAATGGGCGAAAGGTTATAAAAGGGCCGCGCTCATTTCATTCGTCCTCTTTACCGCCTCAGCTACTACACTTCGAACACTAGTATTAACGTTCGTATAGGTACTTAATACCTATCTATAAAATCGGTGCAAATCCCCAAATCGGGTAAGTTCAGTGCAACGAATTAACTATTTATCCTTCTTCTATATTGCTGTGTAATGTAGGCTTGGGACTTTTGGATGGTCGCTATGGTTCTAGAATCCACGGAGTCGCCATTATGTTAAAATATTTTTTTAGAAGTCAAAGTCAAAGTGGATAAGTACATACAACTTGTATGTATATAATTACCAATAATAAAATACTCTATTGCTAGTAAACAAAATAAACTAAAACAAATAATTTAAGTAACAATAACAAAAATGTATTTTTCAATCTAATATTAGTCGCCACTTCTAAGTTTTTGATGAGGTACAGGCTTTTTGAATCAGTGCATCATAATCATCATCTATTACTATTTCATGTTCGTCATTAAAATGGTAGAATGGATCACTATTATTGTTTCTATATTTTGCGGGGTTAAACGAGTTCTGGACCTATCAAAAACTCTTTTGTGTGTTGAAAAAGATCTCTCCACGTCCACTGATGTTAAAGTTGTATTCTCGAGATTTTTTGCCGATTCGTCATCTTTGTGGTGCGTTGTGGTAAAATTCGTTGATGTAATTTTAAATTTTATCAGAAATTGCTTAAACCGTGTTTAATCAAGTGACAATTTATTAATCAAGTGTTTTTTTAATTGCTAAAATAGATGTCAGTCAGTAGTCTGTCACAACGCAAGTATCAAAGAGGATGCATAATTAAGTAAATCGTACCTATATTTGCATATCGCGTCACCTGTGAACTGTGACATGTGTGTGTAATAACTAATAAATTTATGATAAAATTAATTGCAGTCATAATAACGTGGTTATTACCGATCGATATAACAGCGTAAATCTAACATGTTTTATTTTTACACTTTGACTTTGACTTCGAAAAATTATATTTTAACATAATGGCGACTCCGTGGAATCTAAAACCATAGCGAGCATCCAAAAGTCCCAAGCCTAGTAATGTTACCGTATTTTATATTTTCTTATTGCGTGTTCTTCTAGATTATTCCAAATTATTCTTTTAACCATTTTTTTTTTCTAATAACCGACCGTTACTTCATAACGGTCGTTAGTACATTAACTTCTTTAGCAAATTGTTATTTTGGCTTAGCTTCTCTTTGTTTTATGTAACTCCGTTCCGATAGTTCTTGCCACCGCCAATAATTAAAAGCGCTATTCCCTCGGGCTTCACCCAACGGCGGTTGGCATAACTATCCCAATACTGGACACCAGGCTCACACAGCCAATGCTTGGGTTTCCAGGGTTCACCGTACAGGGAGCACCAATCACCGTTCACCTTTCACCTAGCACCGAGCACCTTCCACCGTTCACCGTTCATAATCACCGCTAGGAGCGTCCACCGCTAAGAGTAAACCAACGCTGCTACCATCTACTCCTCCTCTACGCACCTACTTGGCCGGCGCGGCGTCTATCTCCGGGACCAGGATCGTCGAGTGGGGTCCGGTGCTACACACCGGGTGCTATCCCCCGACGCCAGGATCCTGGCATCGTACACCGTCGGGCTGCCGACGGGTTACCTCCACCGCCACTCCGCGCCACTCTAACTACGAGGGAAGTGCTATCCACTTCATAGAATCAGACCACACCCTACGAACCTACTACCCTCTTCTGTTCACACTACCGGAGTTTTTTTCAATAAATTCTTGAAACTTTTATCGAGTTTTTCTTGCCACCCGGTAGGACGTGACAGTATAAATGTATAATTTTTTAAGCATGACAATCTTTAATACTATTACGCATCTAACCTAACCTCCATCTTAAGTATCTAATTAACGATGGACATTAAAATATAACGAGTAAGATACGCGTGAAGTGAGATGTTAAATTGCAACCGGTTACCCTAACGCCTTCAATTGAATAGGGTAACCGTTGGCTGCCCCAAACTAAGTATTGTGCGTTAGTTGTATACTGCTGCCCTCCTAAGGAGAAAAGGCGTATCTACTATATGAATTGTATTGAAAATCCAACCTTATCATAACCTTTGAGAGTTTAATATGCTTCTATGAATTAATTGTACATGCACGTTTTCTCTGTAGGAGGGCAGAAAAGGCCAGGTGTGTCGGTGGCACGTGATGATGATGACATCATCAGAGAGTTTCGCACAAATTGACCTAGTCCTAACCTAAGTTCTAGGCTTTTAGGTATGGTCACGGTCAAAATTGCATAATCCTCTGAGCACTTGCGCCAACGTTCTCAAACATTAAACTAGATGGCGGTGTTGACTAAACCAGTTCATTTGTCTTTATTACAACTTCGTTCGTTCTTTATAGTTAGGGAGGCGAATAGGGGAATTTTCGGTAATACTCGAGCGTGGCAGTTTAAGATATGAGAGATACCTTAGACCTAATAGAACAACCTTGTAAAGTATTTAGCTCTGTAGTGACGCGCGCCTAGGATAGACGATCAGATTAGTAAAAAAAAATCGAGTCTGAAATACTCGAGCGCGTCAGATTAAGATATTGGGGGTTGATTTTAGTGTTTTAAGACTAAATTTAACTAATCTAACGATAAGTCCTTGACGCCGCCGAGTTATAGGATCGCGAACTTGTAAAAAAAAAACGTTAATCCGGCATACTCGAGCGCGATTTTGTTTTTTTTTATTTTGAAGAATATAATCTAAAACTTACTAAAAATACAAAATCTGCCGGTTTCCGCATGACCGGAAGTGTGGAGGAGCCATTTCGTCTTCCGAAAAACGCGTTGCGGCATATAAGCCGCGAACGATACATTCTACAAAAAAAAAGTTTAAATAAACAAAAAAGGGAATATCTATCGCTTTATTGTCATTCTCAAATTCCCCGTTTTATCAAGGAGAAAGAAAGGAAAAAAAAGAAACCATAAAACCTTTTTCGGTCAGATTAAGAGAACCCACCAACATTTTTGTCAGATTAAGAAAATATGCTTTCAGGATACCGAGATAAACCTCCCCTATGAAAATCTGACGCGCTCGAGTATTTCAAAAAAACTTTTTTTTTGCATTTTCAAAAATTCATCGTAACTTATCGTCGCGGCAGCATTACCCAGACCACAGAGTATTCATAAACACACATTTGACACTGATGGCTGGACGTGATCCTGGCCATCCAACTCAAGAAGGAGTTCCCAGAGTGGATCCAAATAGAAGGGATGAAGTCTTGGCAGAAATCCAAGGAGACCCGTCTACAAGTTCAAGGAGGATTAATAACAGAACTGGAAGCTATGCAAGCAAGCTAAGACCAGAAGTAATTTTAAAAACTTTGCCTTTGCCAGACTTCATCCCTCCTATCTCCCACCCGGCCCGAAAATTCTTGAAAAAATCTTTTCAAATTAATTACTCGAAAACAACAAAAAATCGGCCAGCATACATGGGGTATATTCGAATAGCCCCGGATGTGAGGCATCTAAATTTTTTTTTTAGACGTCAGTCTTTGGACCACCCTGTATAGTATACAAGAGGTTTTAACCTCTCTACCACAATTAGAAGTTTGTGAATAAATTTAGCTGTACTTGGCTCAAGTTTAATGTATTAACTTTTTTTTAAGCTACCCTTTTTGTTTTTAATTAGATAATCTCAGAAAAATAATATAAATTTATGTTGCTTTGATGAATAAAATATTAGTTTTATTATCACACATTTAGAAGTTTTTCATAAGACTTGACTCAAAAAACTTGACAAAAATAAATTACTTCTCAAATTTACAAATTTTAATTGATAATTTTGAAAACTATTAAGTATCAAAGTAGTATATATATAACAAATGGTTAAAGAAGGCTACGCCTTCTACCGCGCGTGGTTTCCACACGCTCAATTTTTTGCTAATACGTTATCTGATGGAGTCAAGCGATAAAAAAAATCTTGTTTTCCTCTAAATCATACATTAAACGAGCTTACAGATAAAATGATTTAGCAGTGCAATATTAAGCCAAAAAATAGTGGCAGTTAATGATATAAAAAATAAGTGTAGAAAGAAAGACAATTTAATTTAAGTATGTATGTACGTTTCATTAACCAAAAATTGTTTTTTAACCATGAATTCTTTATAACATGAAGAGTGATATCCAAGGGCAGCACTTCAACAGCTGAACGAAAAAAGTTTTTTTTTTATTTAAATAAAGAAAATTCGGTGTGGGTTGACAAAAAGGATGGCGTGGCTGGGTGCATGTGAATAGGTTATGGACGCCACTCGGCCAGTGTTTGTGTTTGTAACTCTGGGTAGTTGGGTGCGCTCTCTGCCCCATCATCTTTCTCACTCACTCTCATGCAGCCAAACACAGAACAGAAACACACAGACAGCGTTCAGGGAGAGAGGGGAGATATATATAGGTATACTTAAATGCTGTATACAGAACGAATAATTTTAATAGATATTTTATCGATTTTTATTAGTATTCCCCACATTTCTTGTCGGACAATCGTAGAATCACGTTTGAAACATTATTTTATTACTAAAAAAATAAAAATTAGGTTGATATCAATCACTTTTTTGTGCTGGTATTTTCGACATTTTTAGAGTGTCGGACTGGCGCATATCCCCATAAATTTTGTCGGACAACGTTACGGTTGTATTATATTAATTTTAATTAACCCATAAAAAAAAAATTGCCTGATATTAATCACTTTTTTGAGTTGGAATTTCTAACATTTTCAGTATGTCCAACTGGCGCATAGTCCCCATTAATTTTGTCGGACAATCTACTTTTTGACTTTCTCATAAATTAATCTTTAAATTTCAATGACAATCGGCTTGGTATTAGTAATTTTTTGCCACCCGGACTTATCGACATGTTTCAAGGCCTCTAGCAAAGTTAGTCCCCACTACCGAGATTTTTGTCAAATATAAAGTTTGTCCGACTCACTGAAATGAAGCGATCTAGAAAGTTTCAGCCTGATATTTATGACCCGACAAAAAGGTCTACGGACGCAGACCTATAATGGCGCAGTGGGTTTACGCCTGACTACAACTCCATTGATCCATATAGACCGAAGTTCGAATCTCATAAATTTTTCTTTTTGTGACGCGCGATTTTACGACGCGCTGGCCTAGTTGGTGGTGACCCTGCCTGCGAAGCTAGAGGTCCTGGGTTCAAATCCCGGTAAGGGCAGATATTTGTGTGATGAACGCGAATATTTGTTCCTGAGTCATGGATGTTTTCTATGTATTTAAGCATATATTTCTCTATATAAGTATTTATATCGTTGTCTAGTACCCATAGTACAAGCCTTGAGCTTAGTTTGGGACTAGGTCAATTGGTGTGACATTGTCCCCTGATATTTATTTATTTATTTGTATTTTTTCAGAACGATGTTATTTTATTACTATAAATAATGTTGATGGCCCTACGAAATAAATAAATAAATAACAGCAAAAATCATGCATGCTTTTAAAAACATTTATTAATTAAATAAAACTATTGTTTTTTTTATTTAAATTGGGGTGCAAATAGTGCAAGTTTGATGGCTTCAAACCAATTACAGTGGGCATAAGACAATTTGTGAGTAAACTTATGAAATAAAATTAAGTTTTTATTTGGTTTTGCACACTACAAATAAAACAGTTATATTTATTTATAACGTTATGCTTGCGTTCACTTTATAGTCATTTGTCAAATAGATTTAAGTAAATAACCCGGTCTCAACCAAATAATATTATCTATGTACTCCTCCAACACGTCCACATAATTAACACCGGTCGCTCGGCTTGGCATTCGCACTAGTTCCCCCGGGTCGGCTGCACTCATCCAGCCCCACATATTCACAATTATCCGACCAGACTCCATGTTGGGCACAACGTGATTACTATCATAGCGGGTATTATTCCGCCGCCATAAACTAGGTCGTCCGTGTTGGCTAGATTTAAAAGTTTTTTCGTCAGTAAAGACGACATTACTCCAGTCGGAATCCAGATGCTCCAATTCGAACGCTAACCTGGCTCCTTTGTGAGCTTCAGTAAGCAAGGGTTTGACGGCATGCCGGCGGTGATGCAAGCCCTCGCTGTGAAGAGCACGTCGCACAGTGCGCATGCTGGTGTCGAATAAACTGGCGTAGTGACTTGTCGGGATAAGTCCATTTTCCTCATAATCCCTCACCATGATTTGACGCTGCTGTGTGGTTATAAGTGGAGCTCTGCCAGTTCTTCGCCGATGTAATAAAGAACCTTCCTCTTCAAATCGTCGGACCCATAAAACAACGGTTTTTCGCTATAACAAAACATCACATATTTAAATTATCTTTAAAATATGTATTTTAAAATATATTATTAAAAATAGTAATTTAAATTATACTTATTGTTTATTACCTTATAATACTTTATTGTAAAACGACATAAAATAATACAACCATAATTATACTTATATACAAAAACTACTTACGTTAACACCGGCTTCTCTACCAATTTCATACAAATTTTTGCCTTAATTATACAAAGCAATTATTTGCGATCTTTTCACCACGTCGATAGATATTGCAACGAGAACTCATGATTAAAAATTATCAATAGTAAGTATTAATCGAGAACAAAGGCAATCTAACAGGGAGCAACGAACGAGCGGGCGTAAGTAAATCTTTAGTAAAACCGATCCGGTGTTCAGACATTTTCAGCTTACCCTCGCAAATTTTAATACTAATCGTATTCGTTAAAAGATAATCTAAACGTAAAATAACGTGATACACAATTTCGCCGGACCAAGTAAATGTGATTATGGTCAAACAGCACGGAAGGATGCTTTCCATCCATAATGATACGAGTTCGAATCCATTCAAAAGTTCAGTGTTTTTGGAAGTTTCCATTTTAATTGTTTTGGGAGTTTTATAAGTTTAAGACAATAAATATTAAAGGAACATTTGTCATGCTGTTTCGGCAGAAAAGTAAAGATGTAAGTAGAAGAATGTATTTTTCACAGTATGTGGTGATGATACGAGGGGCGGCTGAAAAGTTCTAAGCCTAAGGGTAGAAAAAAAATGTTCAGATTTTTTTTACTATTTTTATTTTTCAATATAATCTCCCTCTAATATAATGCATTTATTACATTTTTTAAATACCTAATGCTTTTAGACCGTTAAAAAAATAAGTTTTATTTTGGCTGTCGAAATGTTCCTGTACAGCCGCCTTCATCTCTTCATCACTGACAAATCGCTTTCCCCTTAAATCTTTCTTCAAATTGCTGAATAGAAAATAATCACTAGGGGCCAGATCTGGACTGTAAGGTGGATGATCAATTTCCTCGAAGCCAGTTTCCTTCAGAGCAAGCTTGGCAACACGAGCGGTGTGAACGGGGGCGTTGTCTTGCAAAAACAAAATGCCTTTGCTCAGTTTGCCCCTTCGTTTCTCGACTATGGCTTATCGCACTTTTCTTAATAGCTCAGCATAATAAACTGCATTTATTGTAGAGCCTTTCGCCAAATAGTCTATGAAAAGAATGCCATCGCAATCCCAGAACACGGTGGCCATTAGCTTAGACGCCGATCTTTGAACCTTGAATTTCTTTGGCGGCCTTTCACCCTTTTCGATCCACTGCATAGATTTACTTCGACTCTGGATCATACTGTCTGATCCATGTTTCATCAACAGTTACTATGCGGGAACAAACTTCATCTAAACCTTCTTCACATAATTCTAAAAATGCCTGAGAAGTTTGAACACGACGTTCTCTATCGAAAGCTGTGAGCATTTTCGGCACCCAACGAGCACTTACTTTTGTCATATGCAAATGTTGATGCAAAATCTGTCCAACTCTTTCCTTACTAATACCTAAGGCTTCAGCTATTTGCCAAACCTTAATTCTCCGATCCTCTAATACTAACTTTTTGACTTTTTCAGTATTTTCTTCAGTCACAACCGATATTGGCCTTCCTGAGCGAGGATCGTCTTCGATCGACTCCCGTCCAAGTTTAAAAAGTCGACTCCATTTTTTAACAGTGGCATGAGAAGGGCCAGATTCACCGTAAATACTAGACATTTCTTCAAAAATTCTTTTCGGCGATTTGTCACTTTTCGTGAGGAACTTAATGACTGCACGGTGCTCAATTTTCGTGATATGCGTTGATAATTCACACATGATGACCTTTAGCATCGGTTATCTCGAGATGTAATAAACAAAAAGACGACATTTTTTTCTTTTATTTATTAACTTTTTAAATGGTCTTTTTAGTGGCCAGTATCGCTAACGCATATGCAACCTCAAAATACCTCAGGCTTAGAAATTTTCAGCCGCCCCTCGTACAGCGCCATCTAGCATGATCACATTGAAATGAGAAGCCTCATATGTAAGTAAAATCACGAAACGAGCACAAAAATGGCGTCGATTTCACTTCATAGGATTTTGTTTGACAGCTATCCATGCAAATAAGGCCTCGACTGTACTGTGTAAGTATTAGAAAATAATAATCGTACCGTTTGTTCATAGTTCTACCAATGCTCATGAGGTGAAAGAAAATCATCATGGGGAACTACACATTCAAACAGCTGAGTGTGTAAGACGGTAATTGGGATAGACAAAAAAAACATGGTTTTTACATTCTAATTCGAAAGAATAGGTAATTTTAAGAGACCTATTTCATTAATTTTGTATTAGCCGAAATTTTACTTAGTTTTATTTGATAACTTTATTTATCATTTTATGGATGACATGATTATTTTGTATTAGAGTTGGAAATTTCTTATAAATTACAAAAATTAAACGATATCTAATGATAAAAAGTGATTGTAATAGTGTAACATACAATTTCAAGCGGTTTTCGCCTAACCCGTAAGATACACCTAGGAGGGCTTCAAGCCGAAAACGAAAATCAAACAAAGGTTAAAATTTATACCTTTCTCAAAATATCCAAAATAGATAAATATTTCAAAAACTTAATAATGCAGAACGGCTTTAATCCCCTCGAAATGGTTATCGAATTAGAATAATTTTAAAAAAATTAAACAATCCGAATTGCAAAAAGATCTTAAAGGTCCGCAGTGTATCTGAAGCAACTCATGCTCTTGCCGAAGTATCTCTGTTTGTTTGTTTGTTTATCATGTTATCCTAAACCGCTGAAACACTTTAAATAATATTTGGTATAGACAGCTTGAACCCAGGGGAAGAATAAAGAGTACCTACTTTTGATCCCGGATAATAGGACATGCCCCGTTGGAATAGCAATGAACGATTTCTACACGGACGGAGTCGCAAGCAACAGCTAGTCGAAGAAATTCCATATTGGTCCCAGTCTTGTGCAGTTAATAGATAATTCTAGCAATCATATAATTCATAATTTATGTCAAACAGGACAAATTATACAGCAAATTTACTCATATTTATCATTTTCTATGACGTTCGTTTTGATTAAATTACTTGAAAATCTGAATATATACAGGAACAAGGTAATTTAAGTTAAATTACGACTTTAAACTCTCGTAGATGAACCAAAACACGCATAGTATAAACTTTGGGTGTGTAATAATTTTGGCATAAAAATAATTATTATAATTTCATTTGATATAATAACATTTGATATAATTTCAAAGGATATAATTACTCATTTTATATAACAAACGAATGGTATATTAACAAAATATCTATTTTTATTTACTATAATTATCATTTGGTATATCATTTATGTATTACTAGCTTTTGCCCGCGACTTCGTCCGCGTAGAACTCGTTTATCGCAGTTAAGTACATTCATAGTTTAAAGTAATTTAATAGTTAGACGTCCTCCCTGGCCAGAATTATATCGACATAGCTTTTGCCCGCGGCTTCGCTCGCGTTAAGTAGTATTATTATTAATTATGTATAGTTTTTGCGGCTTTACTTTTTATAGCGTGTGTAAAAAAATAGGGCCTTCAAATCTTCTTTGTACACAATATTCTTAACTAATCTGTCATTAGGCGCTAAAACAATCAAGCTACTGGGTGAACTTACTCGAGAGCAAGCAACATAAAACTGTCCATGAGAGAAGCAATGTTCTCTCAAGTTAATACCCGCAAATTTGAGAGTTTGCCCCTGAGACTTGTTTATTGTCATGGCAAAGCAGACTTTTAGGGGAAACTGTAATCGTTTAAATTCACCCAGTTAATATAGTGGCTTCCACTATATTAAAATTAAATGAAATAAAATTTATTTCGCACTTAAAGCACTTAAGTTAAAAATAGTAATAATAATACAATTTGCTTAACTAAATCAACTTAAATTCTAAATAATACCTTAACTGCATCAAGCCCAAAATGGTCTCCACTCAGCTTTTTATGCCACAATTTATTGTTTAGATACACCGTGACGCTGGTTTTCAGTGAAACCTGGAGAGGTGAATGGCGCACCGTAATAACTACACACTATTTAAAATTAACCAAAACCAAAACACTATACACAATTGCATACAACTACCCATTACTACATTGCGATGTAACGCTTTCACTTGCAGTCTCGTACCGTTACAAAGTTTTGGTGGTTTTAAATTTCTCAACAACATAATTGGAGTGCCCACACGCAGAACAGAATAAGCTTATGATAAGGCAAACCTGGTGGTTTCAATGAATTTAAAAATTCTACAGGGTAATTAGTAGCGTCATCTGTATTAACCACAGTATCAATCGAAGTATAGACCTTTTCTTCGCCCTCAAACGACATGAGCAGTATATCGTTGATAGCTGCTGCTTGATCGTTCTTTGGAGTAAGAACGGCACGCTCACATAACCATTCAATAGGCTTAAATTGTCATGTATATGAATAATGTCTGGATAAACTTTAGACAGTAACTCTTGAATCGTAGTAACAACTGTGCACAATTCTTCCGGGATGGTTATCATTCCATCAAACGATGGAAAATCACAAATCAAATTCAATCAAATTAGTTAATGCACGACTTTACTTCGTCAGCTCGGGTTCCTTTTGGCACCACTGGTAGAGTCTGCCGAAAGTCTCCGGCCAGCAAAACTGTTACTCCACCCATTAATTTTGTATCACCCCTTATATCTCTTAGTGATCTGTTTAAGGCTTCAATACCACCTTTATGAGCCATCGTTATTTCGTCCCACTCGATTATTTTTGTACTCTTACTTCAGCAAAATTACTTTGTTTGGAGATGTTGCAAATGAGAGTCTCTGCAGTGATTAAATTGAGTGGTAACTTAAAAGTAGCATGAGCAGTTCGATCACCTTCGAGTAATGTAGCAGCTATGCCAGACGACGCCACAGCCATAGCAATGCCGTGAGTACTTCTTACTTTCGCCAAAGTAAATTAATAGGGAAGGTTTTACCAGTTCCACCTGGTGCGTCTAAGAAGAATATTCGACCGTCATTTGCGTCTACACTCGTGATAATTTTACTGTAAACTTCCTGTTGCTCGTCATTCAAGGATGCTTCATTTTGTCTTACTGCGTCTTCTAAGGCCACTGTATCGTAACTGGTCTCCTTCATGTACTCTCTATTTCCAAATTGTATTGATGGAATTGGCTGAGGTAATCCATACTCTTTAAGAGGACGGCCACCTAATGATAATACGGCATCCTCTAATACCGACAGGCATTTGTTAAATATCAGGTCCGATGAGTGCTCTACATCCACGTCACCTTGCCTTTCCAGTTGTTTTTTAAAGTCCTCAGAAAGGTATTCTTTGTATTTTTCCCAAAGACATAAGGGGTCGGAAACCTGGCAGAACAATAAAATTATAGCAAAAAGCTCTCGAATCATATGCGGTGTTTGACAAAGTGCTGCCTCTTCAAGAGCTGACTCCAAATGACGATCATCTTCGAGTAGACCTAGAGCCTTGCACGCGGATTGGAAAGTGGGATGTAAGTGACCATCTACAGCTTTCAACGCTTCAAATGAAATTGGGCCTCTGATCTCATGTAGAAGCATTCGAAGGTGGTAGCATTCTGTATTGTTTGGATGAACAGTATAAACCCTACCTAGAACGTGTTCTTTTTTGACCCCTGACCATCCTTCAACATTCACTCCTCTCTTCCTTTTCGTTCCATTAGGTACTGATAGGTTCAAATTAATACATTTACATCCTCCATCATCCCTTATTTTATCCCCATGGGGGTTGAATTTATCAAAATCCTATTTCAGCGGACGTCTTCACCAAAGTCGCTCCAATCTTTAATTTCAGTTCAAACAGTCGAAAATCTAAGAAGAGTTATACAAACTTTGATCCCCTTTTTATCCCCTTAGGGGTGGAATTTATCAAAATCCTTTCTTAGAGGATGCCTATATCATAGTAGCTATATGCATGCAAAGCCTCAGCCCGATCGGTTTAAAATTGACAAAGTTTCATACAAACTTTCATCCCCTATTTTATCCCCTTGGGGGTAGAATTTATCAAAATCCTATCTAAGCGGACGTCTTCACCATAGTAGCCCAATCTTTAATTTCAGTTCAATCAGTCGAAAATCTAAGAAGATTTATACAAACTTTCATCCCCTTTTTATCCCCTTAGGGGTCGAATTTATCAAAATCCTATTTAAGCGGACGTCTTCACCATAGTAGCTCCAATCTTTAATTTCAGTTCAATCAGTCGAAAATCTAAGAAGATTTATACAAACTTTCATCCCCTTTTTATCCCCTTAGGGGTGGAATTTATCAAAATCCTTTCTTAAAGGTTGCCTATATCATAGTAGCTATATGCATGCAAAGTCTCAGCCCGATCGGTTTAAAATTGACAAAGTTTCATACAAAGTTTCATCCCCTATTTTATCCCCTTAGGGGTAGAATTTATCAAAATCCTTTCTTAGTGCACCTCTACGGTACCTAAGCTACGTCCTTTCCAAATTTCAAGTGTCTACGTTTAGCCGTTTAGGCTGTGCGTTGATATGTCAGTCAGTCAGTCAGTCAGTTAGTCAGTCAGTCAGTTTCTCCTTTTATATATTTAGATTAGTGTTATAGCGACTGATATTATAGGATATATTTTTATATCGATCGTTACGCATCCATAAACTTTAAGTTCAAAGAGACTCGCTTCTTGCTGTAACTATTCTAGAGTAATCAAGATAAAATATTAAAAGCATAACAGATGTTTAATTAGTAAGCTTATAACCAGCGCTTCCCAAGAGGAAACCGCTACTGCTCCGTAACGCCTCAAGAAACTCAACAGTCAGTATTATTTTTTAATATTTCTTATGACAGTGATAAAACGTAAACCTAACATTATACGAAACAATGAATATATCAAAAAACAAGTGCAAATTGAGCAGGAAAACAAGTCCAAAAGTGTCTATTGATATGAATTATTTTAAACCCATCAAAACATATGTATGTATGTATGCCCTTTATTAAACAAGAATAAAAAAGAAGTACAAAACATAGGCAATGTAATAAAAAACAAGTACAAAGGCGATGTTATCCCTTTTTTTTTTGGGATAGTTTAAATGAAATAGATAAATACCCTAACATATCCTACTCTTACAGCCGAGCTGATACCATAAAAAGGGCACTACCGATTCTTATATATCTAGCTTAAAACCACGACCAAGTCATGGTCGGGTTAACTGGAAAAGATCCCTTTAAGGGATAAGTTCGCCATTGTACATTGCCAGCGTTACGCTGAGTTGGCACCATTTCGTGGCTACTTTGTTCTTGTATTTGTCAATCTGTTCTTTGTTATATGCATGTCACGAATAAATGATTTTCTTTCTTTCTTTCTTTACATGTTAATCTCAAGTTTATGTACGAATTTACTTGTTTTTTTGTGCAATAAAGTGTTTTCATACATACATACATACAATTGAACTAGCTCTCTACAAAAAAAACTGCATCCCGTAGTCAGAATAAAATGGCTATCCCATATATACAAACATACAAAGGGCCATGCATGACGAACACACATGCGTTTAAATTGGCCAAATGGCTCAAAAACAGGCACTTATAAGTTTAAACTCGTTTAGAAATATTTTTACTAAACAATAAAAAAATAGATATATTATAAATAATCTCGTAATGCGGTGTAAATGCGTCGTCATCAATCATTAACGCACGTCAGTCATGATTTAAATCCCATATCGTTAAATGACATTACACTGACGACCCTAACCACTTATTTAGTTATCAAATTGAAAAGTTCATTTAAACACTTAACATAAACAATTATCATATAATTATTTGCGTGATTCGATACTTATTCATAAATGGAATAATAATAAAATGCTAATAGTGCCACTACATGTCTTCCCGTGGATGTCGTAAGAGGCGACTAAGGGAATAAAGGCTTGTAGTACTGTTAGGCGATTGGCTGCTTGCAATTGCAACCTGTCACTAATACACTGGGAAACATCTTAGCCTACTTGGGCAAAATGTGGTTACAGAATTATCAACAAGTTTTAAGACTCGTTGGTAATTCTTTAGCTCTGCCTACCCCACTCTGGGAATGAAGGCGTGAGTTTATGTATGTTTTATGTATGCTAAATGTACATACAATTTTGTAGCGTGAATTTTAATATTAATAAGTAATTGGAATATGCTATTTTACAATGTCTGAGTTGTTATTATGACATGCATAACTATGAAGTTAAGTTTACGCTGCGACAAAATGACAGAGCTATAGCAGTTATATGTAACTGCTATAGCTCTGTCCTTCCTATTCCTGTCTAGTACCCATAGTACAAGCCTAGAGCTTAGTTTTTGTGAGTAGGTCAATTGGTGCAACATAGTCCCCTGATATGTATTTTTATTTACTTATTTAATTACTGCATTGGCTAGACTAACTACATAGAAAGATGCGTTCCAAAGTCATGTAGCAACATTTCTCTATTCATTGCGGGGCTCTAAAGTGAAGAGCTATCGTAGGCTTAAAGTTTACAATAAACAATACCGTATACTGATGACTAACCGTTATTTAGTCGAGCGTGTAGGACATCGCAGTAATCGGTGTCCTTCGCGGTCGTATCGAATATTCTTTAGGTTGGTTCTAGTTGGTTCTAGGATTACTAATAAATAAAATAAATCTCATTTGTAACTAAGGGACCAGACAACCATAAACATACTTATATAGATAAATAAATAATTTAGTATTAAAAATAAAGAGTGCATGGAACTGAAATGCGAATGTTGAGATGGATGTTTGGTGTATATACTCGTACATACCTTCACGCCTGTAATCCCAGAGTGGGCTAGGCAGAGCTACAGAATTACATGTTTGGTGTAACAAGTATAAATTGTAAATTTTTCTTGTTGGTACAACCATCTTATCCATTAACCCACCGCCAAGCAGCAGTGTTTGAATTGTTGTGTTCCGGTTTGGGGATCAGACCGCCGGTGAAATGACCAGCATGGAGGCATTCTATCTTAGTTCTCAGGGTTGGCAGTGTATTTGCAGTCTTAGGATTGCGGTCTTGTGAATGCGAATGTCACTTACCATCAGGTGGTCTGTGAGCTCGTTTGCCTTCTCTATGATATATTAAAAAAAAACGAGGGTTAAGGATGGAATGCCTCATTTCACCGGTTTCCTATGATGGTGATGATAGGTAGGGACGTCCAGTATCTTGTCTAGGGTCCCGGATGCTAGTGACCACCAGCTTAAAGACGTTTATAACTGGTATTATTTATACCTGTACAAGTGCTGGTTAAAAAACAAAACACCGGCCAAGTGCGAGTCGGAATCGCGCTCGAAGGGTTCCGTAGCATTATCTATAAAAATACACGTTTTTGTACTTTTTTTATTATAGTAGCAATAGAAATACATCATCTGTGAAAATTTCAACTGTCTAGCTATCACGGTTCGTGAAATACAGCCTGGTGACAGACAGGCGGACAGACGGACAGCGGAGTCTTAGTAATAGGGTCCCGTTTTTACCCTTTGGGAATGGAACTGTAATAACGCTTTTATACAGCGTTATTTATAGTACATTGTGTATTAAGGTCGGTAAGTAAGGAATTACGATCGAGGCTCTAGTAGAAGCCCGAAGTCGAAGACTGAGGGCTTTCTGAGTCGAGGTACGTAATTCCTGTACCGACCGTGAAACATACAATGTTTTTCATCACATTTGCGAGTAAATAAATAAAATTATAGGACAGAAAAAACTTATAATCACACACAAGTCAGCACAACTATTATTACGAATTACTTGAACTTTTTTAAAGCGGATGACGGGCGGACTCCACAGATTATACAAATGTTTCGTTCAGAAACGTTAAGGGCAAATACTTACGTAGGTATACATACAGCCCTGAAGGAGTGTAAAAAAAAACGACGTTTTGATACAGAAAACTATTAAAATCGATTATTAAGAACATTAATTGAGTATTTAAGTAACATGTAGCGAGATTGCAATGAAATTCCTGTTTAAATAACATTTTAAGACAATTTTTCAATTGCGTGTAAACTCTTTGCTTGAACTTGCATGACATGTGTGCTGTGCTATAAATTAAAAAAAAATTACTTACCGACCTTGGGTTTCATGGTAAATAAAAAGGTCGAGGGTTTTATATCGGGCATTGCGGCCAAGTTAACCTGTATGTTTAGATACTGTTTACGTGCAAGTGTGATGAAAAATATATTTACTCTCTTCAACCACTTTCACATTCGCATCTGGCTTAGGATTAATAGAGAAAAAAAATGATTATCTTGAAAAAAAATACTGCACATTGGCCACACCTAGCTTACAATTAGGTCAAGTAATTTGTATATAGGATCAAATGATTTATTGATTTATCTAAAAATCTAAGTTCTTAATGTAACGCAACTTACATGATGTAGGCGTTTCTTTTCTCTTTCGTCAAATTGCCTACGGGGTTATTACAACTTGTTTTAAAATTAATGCTGGGTCAAAGCGGATTGTTTCTGTTTAACGCATGCAGCTCATTTATTGATTGCATAAAAATCTGTCAAGTGCGAGATGTAGTTGCATACTGAGGGTTCTTTAACATAGAACACGAGAATTAGGTTTAATATAATGCTTACAGTGGTTAATTTGTTTGGTTTTATATGTATTAAGTGATTTGTTAATTTCTCAAGAACGATTTTTTTTGTCTGGTTTTTATTTTAGTCTTTATAGCACAAAAATACAAATTAGAGTACAAAAGGTGAAGTTAATGCCTAATGGCATTCTTGACCAGTTGACCTTTGGGCAAATCAGAATTTTCGTTACAGATTTTTATAAGCTATTATTTTTTATAGATAACAATTTCAAATGTTACAAAAAAGTAGTAGGTAGTAAACTTCTCCTGAAATAGTTAATAAAGCCCCTTCAGATGATTGTGATGATACACCAGGGGGGTTATTATGACAAAGCAATACAGTTCAGTTTACGCTGAGAGAATAGGACGCAGCCATACAACTGTAGCTCTGTCCTTTACGCTCGCCGTAAAATGAACTACATAGCTATATCATAATAATAACTGGAGTTGCTCATATAACCTATTATATCAATATTTAACCGCTGATTTAAATATACACTGTCACTAATAAACTGGGAAACATCTTAGCCTACTTTTGCAAAATGTGGTTACAGAATTATCAAGAAGTTTTAAGACTTGTTGGTAATTATTTTGCTCTGCCTACCCCACTGTGGGAATGAAGGCGTGAGTTTATGTATGTATGTATGTATTTAAATATCTTATTAAGTACATACATATTTATTGTTGTGTTTGTTTTCATTTAAGATAAACTACCTACTATGCTGCATATCATATTGATATTTTTTGTTGCCGAGAAAAACTTTTGTGACATGGTGACAGCCATGACCTGAATATCATAATGGTTTCCTTTTGAACATTGTGCTACTGAACCCTAAAAACACCTATGCTTTTTATGTACAATCACTAAATTGGGACCCTGACCCACCATAGATTTGTGTCACATTACATTTTGTTTGAAAACTATTACGCTTTGATTTTCACTTTCACTGTGACACAGTTGTACCGGTGCTAGTGATTCATTAAATGTCGGTAAGTTTATCGACATCGATAAGAAGCATTTATAATCATCCATCATTATCATAAGTAATTACCAAGTTTGAATACCTTTTCATTATGTGCAAATCTCTTTTATTTATACTTATTGAAACTATAAACAACTGGTATCTGACATTGACCCTGGACTCGTCACTTTTGACAACCATTGAAATTACATTGAATAATAAATTCATTCAGTACAACAATATTCTTTAGCATTCCAACGAATTCAGAATCTTTTTGTTTTGTTAGTCGGTTAAAAATGCCTCGAAAGAAAAAGATCGTAGTATCTTCATGGAAAACTGATCATTCACTGACTGAGGACTAAGATGGAATGCCTCTATGCTAGTCATTTCACCGTGTTATCCCCAAACCGGAACACAACAATGCGAACACTGCTGTTTGGCGGTAGGTTAATGGATAAGATGGTGGTAGCGATCCGGACGGACCCTGCAGAAGGTCCTACCACCCGCAATAGATATCCTTATACCTTTTGTTACAAGCACCAAGTGGAATACAGCTAAATGATGCATCTATCGATGGAATGCGTCGATTAGGATCTATTACAATAGAGTGTCAGGTGTGGGCGGATTTCGTAATCGTTGTTTTAGATTTACTGTCAAGTCATTATTATTCACGAGCTCATCTTGTTTTTTTTTTGCGTGCTGTAAAGGGCAGTTATGTGTTTATCTGTTCTTGCGAAAACTACCTTATTACGTCGCTGTCCGTCTGTCCATCCTAACCGTAAAACAACAACAAACAAGAAATGTAGCGTCTTTGGTATGATTTTAGTAACAAACTTTAAAAAAGTAATACAAACAGGGTAAGTGTGTCTTAGGATCGTAATCTTAAGAGCTTAATTTGGGGACTAGGTCAATTTGTGCACGTATTAATATTAATATATTTGCTATCTGCTTTTGTATGAAGAGCGCAAATATTTTTTCATGAGTCATGAATGTTTTCTAGGTATTCAAGTAGGTACCTATATATTTCTCTATATAAGTATTTACATCGTTGTGTAGTACCCATTGTACAAGTCTAGAGGTTAGTTTGGGACTAGGTCAATTAGTGTGACATTGTCATTAAAAAAAACTAACCAACTAACCAAAACTAGCCATAAGGCTTGCACCAAAATATTATTGTGGGTCAATATATTGTTGACCTAAAATCAGTAGGTACTAATCAATAGAGAAATAAAATAAGAAGTCAATTTTAAATTGTTAATAACAAAATATAATAATTACAAAACAACAATATAAACAAGATAACATAAGGAACACGTTAATTTGGTTAACATTTTATTTTATTTTAAGTTTTTGTTTTCTATCATAGTACCACACGATATCCAGTCGGCTACAATTCTTACTTTTCTAAAACATTTTGCTATTCAATAATTTAGATGACGTTTTCAGTCTTTTGTGGATTAAAATCAAAATTTCCTTTCATTGTAACCGATTCAAGATTATCCCAAGATCATTTTTCTGTTTGTATATCAAAATTCATCTATAAGTATATGTACCTATACAACGCTTCAGATACTTTTGACTCAAAATAAATTATACTTATTACTTTAGTAGTTAGTTTAGTATCAAAAATAACCTTATTCATAGCCTCGGCAGGCCCTCGCCAGAATAAGTAAATAATGAAAAAAAAATAGTTAGAGCCCCTTAGGCAAATGCCTAAAAGGCCGTCCGATCTTACAAGCATAGAGCAGAGCTACAGAATTACCTACAACTCAAAAAACCTGTTGATAATTCTGTAACCACATTTTGCACAAGTAGGCTAAGATGTTTATAAATTATAAATTAATGTTATGACAATCCTGTATGGAGTAACAGTTTTATTTTTTATAATCATAATATTTGTTGATCCTTCATTTATTTTTATTTTAGTTTCTGACAACCTCTTCTCCTCTTCATCTTCTGACATGCCGTGTAATTTATACCTGTAATTTATATCGAGTAATACAATAAGAAATATGAAAATATTACACTATTTTTAAGATTGCTGTGACCTACCAGGGCCTATTACTATACTATAACCTATATTTTTAAAATTTTGAACTCAAGACCTTTTATCCAACATGATCGCTTTTATAAATTGTTTGGTTTGATTAAAAAAAACATTTTTTACCATCGCTAAGCTAACGATGCTTGGGACATCTTTTCAAGATTTAAAAGCGGCCTGTACACGAATAGTTCGGACCGCGGGAAACGCCACGCGTCGTTCCTATCTTCGTTCCGAACCGTACGTGTAAATACAATTGTAATAGTACATACATACATAAACTCACGCCTTCATTCCCAGAGTGGGGTAGGCAGAGCTAAATAATTACCAACAAGTCTTAAAACTTCTTGATAATTCTGTAACCACATTTTCCACAAGTAATAGTAAAATAGTAAAAATTGTTCAGTTCGGAACGAAGATTGGAACGGCGTGTGGTGTTTCTCGCGGTCCTTACTTAACGTGTAAAGGCCGCTAAAGTGTGGTCACTAAGACAGAAATTCTATTTTTAATTATTGGTAGTACCCAGCCGTGGTACCAGTAACTTCCTGGTGATACTCCTGAGGGTATTCCTGCTGATACTCCTGTTGGTACTCTTGTTGGTACGCTGGGTTCTCATACTGCTCTTGGCCAAGCTGAATATGCTGGACTTGAGGAATATGCTGGGGTTGCTGAATTTCCTGGATGGGTTGGGCATGCTGGATCTGCTGGATAGTTTGAACGTGCTGGATTGGTTGTTGTTGCTGCTGGAGCTGTTGTCTGTTGTATTTGAGCTCGTTCTCTTCTTTGTAGCTTCCTGTACGGCAACAACAGTTAAACACTATTAGAGAACGTATTATAAGCTCTTAAAACTGCCGAGATGTGTTAAATTTGTAAATTTTAAAAGAAAGTTGTATGTTTAGACCGGTGAACCTGGCGATCCATAGTCTCTGCCTATCGCATTGGAAGACAGGCGTGAAGGTATATTATGTATGTAAAAACTGACATATTTCCGACAGTGGAAAGGATAAAGCTATAGGAGTCATATATTTCTGTCCTTTACTCAGGATGAAACTTGCCAAGTTTTAACAGCTTTATAGAAAAATAATGATCATACACATTAATTCGGTTTTAAATTACAAAAACACTGTTTTCTTTGGTTTCAGTTCTAGTTAAACAATGCGTTGATGAGGTTTTAATTATAAGTTATTGTCTTTGGTTTGCAACCTAGGTAACGTTGTTCTGTTGATTGTCCGGTCTTCGTTTTCTTGTGTTTGAAGTATGAAATAAAGTTTTGGAGTAACAATGGTTTTACTTATTATAATTAGGAATATGGAGTCTTCTACAAGTAAGTAATGAAGATAGATATTTAAGAGGTTATGGGCCGCCCCATATTCCTAATTTTCAGTAATTCGGATATAAAAAATTATAAATAAATTTACGGTCATATAATTTTTTGTCAATTTTATAAATAATATAAAATTGTAATAAAGCACGTTAACTAGAGTTTCCTGTTGGAGTAAAAGGTATAAAAGAGCGAAATATGGCTCAGTCGAAAATACAAAAGGTTTGTCGGTTAGAAGATGGAAACAATTTTCATAATTGGAAATTTAGATTGGAGTTGTTAATGGAGGAGAAAGGTCTTGGTGATATAGTGGCCTGTGCTAGTAAAGGAGGAAGATAAAAAGAAGGATGCGGAAGCGAGATCGCTAATAGTACAATGCATAGGAGATAATTTTCTGGAAATTGTAAAAGGGTGCAAAAGTGCAAAAGATATGATGACATCTTTAGAAAATATTTTTATACGAAGAAGTATAATGAATAAATATATTTTGAAAAAGAGGTTAATTGAGTTGAAATGTGAAAACAATGAAAAGTTACAAATTTTCTTTTTAAAATTTGACAAACTGGTAAGTGACATTGAAGTGATGTCAAAAATGGACGAGTCTGATAAAGTGGTACATTTGCTACTCGCCTTACCCAGTAAATATAATAATGTTACGACAGCCTTAGAAGCATTGAATGAAGAACTGACTTTAGAAAAGACAAAAAGTACTCTACTTGATGCAGAAATTAGACTTGAGAACATGATTACATCAAACCAGGATAGTGCATTTAATATTGAATGCTGGAATTGTAATGAGAGAGGACATACAGCAAGATATTGTGACAAAAATGCTCAAAACAGACGGTATTATACTTCCCAACGGGGAGCTCCTGTCCGAAATGGTGAAGTATATAGACGGGGTCGTGGCAGAATTCAGGGACGAAATCCAAGTGCGAATAGAGCATGTATATCGAGGGACGATGCAATAATAGTTCACGAAGAGACTCCAGAGGAAGTGGGCTGTATTATTGATGGAGAATTTAATTTAACTTGTAAGGCATTCTTTCATCAGTCAATTTCATTTGTAATAGATTCTGGTGCATCACAAAATTTTATTTCTGGTCTTTATACACCATGTATGACAAATGTAAAAAATCTAGAACATCCCATGAAAATAAACACCGCTAATGGTGAAAAATTAATTGCATATAAAAGCGGCAGTTTACCTATAAAATGGGGTAAAGTAAAGTTTACTATAGAGGGATTTATAGTAGAAAATTTAGCCTATAATCTTCTATCTGTACGAAAATTACTGGAAAAACCAAACAGAATCATATTTGTGAATGATTATGCAAAAATTACCTTTTATAATGGATCCACTATATGGGCATACAATAATGGCAAACTTTATATTTTACAGGGTGAAATTATAACAGAGGACGGAGTCGCGGCTATATGTTCGGCGGATGGCATGTTATGGCACAGACGTTTAGGACATACCAGCTCTAAAACTTTGCAAAGGCTACAGCTACCACTTAACAACAACGTATGTAATGCGTGTATGAAAGGTAAGGCAACACGGTTACCATTCAAAACGTTAGAGCGACCTAGGTCTCGTCAGATCTTAGAACTATTACACAGTGATATAGCGGGTCCATCCACGATTCCTACTATACAGGGTGATATTTTTTTTCAAACGATTATAGATGATTTTTCCCACTTTTGTGTAGTGTTCTTGTTAAAGAGAAAATCAGAAGCTGTTGAGAACATTATTAACTATATCCGTCGATACGAAAACGAATTTGAGAAAACAGTTAAAAGGATTAGGTGTGATAATGGAGGAGAATATACCTGTAATAAATTACGTCAATTCTGTGATTTGAAAGGTATAGCTTTGGAATATAGTTTACCATATTCACCATCTAGCAATGGCGTTGCAGAGCGAATGAATCGCAGTTTATATAACAAAGCAAGAACTATGCTTGTTGAAACGCAGCTACCGAAAAGTTTGTGGGGTGAAGCTATAAAATGTGCAGCTTATCAATTAAACCGTTGTACCTCTGTGGCTATTAATTACAAGACTCCTTGTGAAGTTTTATATGGGACAAGAGACTTAAACAAACTACGAGCGTTTGGTGCAAAGGCGTGGGCATACATTTTACCTAAATCTGATAAACTTTCAGAAAGAGCACGTGATTGCAGAATGGTAGGGTATAACAGGACTGGGTATAATTTATGGGATCCTAAAAACAATAAAATAATTGTGTCACGAGATGTGAGATTCGACGAAAACAATATTATATATAAAGAGAGTAATCAAACTGATAGCGAACAAGAGTGGCAAAGAGTAAGTATGTCAGAGGTCAATTCTGAAAGTAATAATAATATTACACAATCTGAACAAGATAATCAAGATAGAGAAGAGGTTGTCATTGATAATACAAATGTTGATGAAGAAATGTTTGAAGATTGTCTGGAAGAAAACTTTAGTGAGAGAATCGACGCAAATGAACATGTAATAAGAACAAGAAGTGGACGAATTGTTAAGCCTCCGAAAAGATTAGAAGATTATGAAACACATGTGGCCTACTGTTTATGTACGGGTGATCCAAGTTCTTACAAAGATGCTGTTGAAAGAGGTCAAGAGTGGCAAGATGCTATAGATAAAGAATTAAATTCCCTTAAATGTTTGGGAACCTGGGTAGAATCGAAATTGCCTACAGATAAAAAGGCTATAGATACCAAATGGGTATTCACTACTAAGAAGGATGGTACAAAAAAGGCCAGATTAGTGGCGAAAGGATTTCAAGAAGAAACACTATTTAACGTATATTCACCAGTAGCTCGTATGCCTACAATTCGTTTGATGCTGAGCCAAGCAGTACAAAATGACATGTATTTAAAACAATTAGATGTTCCAACGGCCTTTTTAAATGGTTATTTAAAGGAAGATGTCTATATAAAACCACCTTTAGGAGTAAAAGTTGAAAAGGGTATTGTTTTAAAACTAAAAAGATCCCTCTATGGGTTAAAACAGGCACCTAAATGTTGGAACGAAAGACTTCATTGTTTTCTAATGAAAAAAGGTTTTGTACAATCAAAACATGATTTCTGTTTATATGTTTTAGAAGATGTATTTCTATTAGTTTATGTCGATGATATTATTCTAATGTCAAAAAGCGAAATAAACTTAAATAAGTCACATGAGTTTTTAAAAACTGAATTCAATGTTAAGGACCTAGGAGAGGTGAGTGCTTATTTGGGATTAGATATTGTGAGAACGCAAGAATCAATTTCAATTTCTCAAGAATCAGCAATAAACAGATTGCTTGATAAATTTAACATGACAGATTGCAAAGGAGCGGAGACACCGATGGAAGTAAATTTCACAACAGAAGACAATGAAAACATTACCTTGGATATACCATATCGTGAGCTTATAGGTAGTCTTCTATACTTAGCTACTTCGAGTAGACCTGATATTTGTTTCGCAGTATCCTTTTTAAGTAGATTTTTGGATGAGCCCACTTTGTCACTGTGGAAAGCAGCGAAGCGTGTTTTACGGTATCTAAAAGAAACGAAATCAATATCTCTCGTATATAAACGGGATAGCGGGTGTAACTTAGTTGCCTATACCGATGCTGACTGGGCTGGTGACAAAAAGGACAGGAAAAGCGTGAGTGGTTCTGTAGTTTTCTTTGGCAATAATTTAGTGGCCTGGTTTTGTAAGAAACAAAACGTTGTCGCCTTATCAACAGCCGAAGCTGAATATGTAGCTGCGGCTTTAGCTTCCGCAGAATTAATTTCTTTAAAGGGTTTGTTAGAAGATTTTAATTGTCCTTCGAATTCAATGTTACTTGTAGATAACCAAAGTGCAATTAAGTTAATGGAGTCAAATGAAAATGGTAAGAGGTCAAAACACATTGATATCAAATACCATTTCATCAAGGATTTGGTTAGTAAAGGAGATATAATTGTAAAATATGTAAGTACGAATGAAAATATAGCAGATGTTTTGACAATGGCTTTAGGAAAACTGAAGCATAACTACTTTGTACAAAAACTGGGCTTTAATTGAATGGTTATTTTGTATGATTGTGTGTAGCTATATAATATTGCTATAATGAGTTATAATAATTACTTGTTACTGTAATTGTGTTAAAGTAATCGAAGATGGTAAGTTCTTGAAATTGAAGGGGGGGGATAGAACTTGTTAAATGAAAACATACTTTACATATAATTATTTAATTGATTCCTATGTTATGACAATTCTTATTCTGTGGTGAATTAGAATTGAGGAGGGGTGATGAGGTTTTAATTATAAGTTATTGTCTTTGGTTTGCAACCTAGGTAACGTTGTTCTGTTGATTGTCCGGTCTTCGTTTTCTTGTGTTTGAAGTATGAAATAAAGTTTTGGAGTAACAATGGTTTTACTTATTATAATTAGGAATATGGAGTCTTCTACAAGTAAGTAATGAAGATAGATATTTAAGATGCGTACCTTCTTTATTTGAAATACTTATTAAGAGTTTATGTCTTACAACAGTTTTTTTATGGCATAGGCAAAGCAAACGAGCGCACAGGCAACCTGATGGTATGTGCAAACTGTTGCCCATAGACATTCGCATTCACAAGACCGCAATCCTAAGACTGCAAATGCGCTGCCGACCCTGAGGATTCAGATGGAATGACTCTATCCTAGTCATTTCACCGGCTGTCTTTTCCCCAAACCAGAACACAACAATTTTGTTTTATTTAGTAGAGTTACACATACCACATTTGGGGAAATTTAGATTGAATATTTTAAAGTCTTAAAAGCAATGGCATTTGGATTATTCTTGTTTTTAAACTTTTCGTCGTGAAAGCTAAAATAAATGCCTATAAACTCACTAACCACTTTCCATTCTTTTTACTCACCGTCATCAAATACTCCATTAGCTTGATCCTTAGCATTCTGTTCAATGGACTTCATGATAGCTTCAGGGATGGGCGGAGGAGTGGGCAAGTGAGAGCCTTGGGCCCTGAAGCCGTTCTCGTCGGCAGTGTAAGTCACCGTGTACACTTGGCCGTCGTCACCAGTGTAAGAGTATCCACCTTGAGCTTGGGTGCCTTTTCCTTGGGTTTGACCGCGCTCTTGGACTTTGATTCCTGGAATTAAATTAATAAACTGTCATCCCGGCTCATACCTCCGGAGATCCTAGAGCTGGTGCTTACCTCTCCCAAAAGATTGGGCTAGCTAGCTGTCATAGGGACCATGCCGCGAGCGGACCTGCTAGAGGGGGTGTTCTTTTTATAGTGGTGATTATTTACATCTTTAAAATTTGAGTAGCTTAGTTTTATTATTATTTAAATAAGTTTAGTTTTAACTTTTAATTGCAGTTCCTATAAACTCTAAGTTAAATGTTTCCTGAAATGACTAGTTTAGTCCTAGAAATGTACAAGTTAAAAAACTATTCCAGAAATTCGGAAGCTTCTGAAGGAAACCAAGTTATCTTTCAAGAATAAAGAAAAATTAATGAGAAGTTACCGAGAATAATTCATCATAGATGCTACGTAAGTAGTCCCTGGTTTTAGATACCAAAATGCGGTAAACTAGCAAGCAGATCAGATGACACTCGCAACTTATGCTGTCCATTCTAAGAAAGAAGTATATACATAGAAAGGGAGGATGAAGTGCGGGCTTATTATGACATTTCATTTTACGCTGAGAGGAAGGGACAGAGTTATGTGGCATGTATAGCTCTGTCTTTTGTGTCATAACCTCGTAAGGCCCACCATACTGCTTAATGGGAGTTTTTTATAACTGGGACTTTGAATCTACAATCAAGGGAATACAGTTCAATTGCAATTATCCGAAAATGGCATTTTCAGTTTATGAACATAGGAAAATAAACCTTATAATTATTGCTACAGAGTTCAAAGTAAATTACCTTGATTCTGTACATCCTATTACACACTGGGCGAGGATAATAACTCCTCAGGTAGTTATAATAAAAAATGAATGAATTAAACTCACCATTTTCTGTCTCATAAGAATACTGGTAGCTGTTCCCCTTGTTTTCATTCTGGAAGCTAATTATCCTGGCTGACCTCTCAGTGGAAACTCTTTGCTGTTGCTGTGAGTTTTGTCCATTGAACCCATTATGTGCTCCAGAATAAGTACTCTGTCCTGCAAACGAGTTTTGTCCAGTAGGGAACGCTACTGTATGACCTTGCGAATATCCAGCTTGTGATTGGCTGTAATCCTGTTGGCTGTACTGTGATTGGTCGCCGTAGACGCCTTGTTGTTGCTGCTCGAGCGCTGATTGGTAGGCTTCGGCGTTGTTTGCGAAGTGCTCTGTTGGTTGGGTGGTGTAGATTGGGTTTGATGATGCTAGAGCTAGCATAGCTGCTATTGACGTAATCTGGAATTTATTTTTTATTGTTAAATACAATACTCTATAGTTTCGCTAGGAATTGCGTAAAAATAGCGGTAGCGAAAGAGCTTTTTTATTTCAAAGATGATGCAAAGAAATTTTTCAAGGTCGTAGCAAGTGGGAAGAAGTGGTGTCTGCCTACCCCTCTGGGAAACAGGCGTGATTTAATGTATGTATGTATGTAAGATGATGCAATACATTATATTGTTTTACATTTGGTATTATTATACTGTTTTATTTCACCTAAAGCTAACTGGTAATGTTACAAGTTTCAAGCAAGGACCGGAAAACCCCTTCATTTGATTAACCCTATGAATAGGCTTAGCCGATCATTCGGTTAGCCAATCGATGTGCTTACACTGAAAAAAAATCTTGTTTAATGAAATCAAAATTTTATTTAATTTAATCAATCTACTTGTTAACATACGTTCGCATAAAGCAAATTGATTCATGTTATCAAGCCCGTTTGATAGAAAATTAATCAAGAAATCAAGTTTATTCAACAAATCACTTAGTTGAAATGATAAGAGTATCTTAAGCAAATCTATCATGCAACTTAGTTATTTCAATAACTTTTGTTTTTCATTCTCATTGTGTAATTAGATTGATGTTACTACTGAACATATATGGTTTAAATAAACCCTTTGATTACATTTATTAAGTGTGTATGTTGGTGTCACTAAGTGATTGTATGAATCAATATTCTTACATGTTTAAATGAAATATGCCAGTTAGTAATATAAATAAAGAGCATTGTGAAATCTACCACCCAACTTGTTTATTTCAATTAATCTTGTTCTTTATTTCAATTCTCTAGGTAGATTGATGTTACTACTAACATATATCGTTTAAATAAACCCTTTGATTGCATTTATTAAGTATGCATGAAGGGATTCACTAAGTGATCGTTTAAATTAATATTGTTACATGTTTAAATGAAATATGCCAGTTAGTAATATTAATAAAGAGATTTGTGAAATCTACCACCCAACTTGTTTATTTCAATTAATCTTCTTTTTTATTTTCATTATCTAGGTAGATTGATGTTACTACTCAACATATATGGTTTAAATAAACCCTTTGACTGCATTTATTAAGTATGCATGAAGGGATTCACAAAGTGTAATGTTTAATCCAAATAAATAATTTGTTTGAAATCGAAAGCAAGGGACTGGGGGTTAAATCGTACAAAACTGTATGGAAAGTGCCACACGGCGTGACTGACGCACACAACCTTTCGGTTGGTGTTTCGAACACGCGCATTCATAGTGACATCTTGCATACAGTTCCACTCGTACAAACCACCTAGGTACTCTGCGCCGGCTTAAGTGTGACAAGACAATATAATACAAACCATTTTAAAATAAGTGGACTTAACACTACCTACTATTAATAGGTAAATTGCAAATGAGAAACCATTTTTCAAGTAATTAATGTTTATTAGACTCTCTTTAAGTAATCAAAGTAATCACAGTTTGATTATCTTACACTAATTAATTATAATCAGTCATGTGACAGGTTACATCTATTATTCCTGTTTGTTCAACAATTTATTTATACCAAATACACCATCCTTGGATATTGACACTGAAAATTCATCCTTTTTTTAAGTCATTCAAACTTTGTTCCTTTAAATAGCGAAAACTAACTAAAATATAATATACTAACATTGTCTGTAACAAATGTGTTAGGAGATTTTTCCGGTGTTGCAGTTTGAGTTCCTTGCTCTTGAACATCATGCATCGATCAACATGCATCTTGAAGACCCTGTAATAAAATGTTTTTATTTATTAAACTGTAAATTATATCAAACTACTCCCGTATCACATACACACAGACAAGCAATCAAGGTACACGTAACAAAAAAGTTACCTTTATAAGCTAAGAACTTATGGATGCTCACTAGAGTTTAAAACCAATTTTTTTTATATTTTATTAGAACAACAGACAGACAAGACTAAGGAAGTTGAATAAAAGCTTGTAAAATTCTAAAGTCCATATATTGATAAATAAGTTTGAAGGCTTCTTTATGTGCATCCTATCCTAACCATGGACTACAGAAACCTAAATACAACTTTTTAATATGTGTCGAATACTAAGTCAACCCCACCTACCATAATAAAAAAAAAGCAAACCTAATAAAAACCCAGCAGAAATAAATAAGTAGCAGTCCCAGGATCAATCCCAGGTAATGGCGAATGTTGATGTGATGAACATGAGTAGTAGTTGCTTAGTCGCAGATGTTTTTAACTACTAAATTATTTTCTCTCCATAAGAAAATCATATACTTATCATTGCTGAAACAAGCCTAGAGCTTGATTTGGGACCAAGTCAATTTGTGTAAGATTATACCTTGATATTTTTTTTATTAGCCCGTGTGGTTGATGGGTTAGAATAGTGCCACTCCATGTTTTCCCGTGGATGTCGTACGAGGCGATTAAGGGAGTAAGGGCTTGTAGTACTGTTAGGCGATGGGCTTGCAACCTGTCACTAATGCGCTGTTAAATACCTTAGCCTCATTATGCAAAATGAGGTTACAGAATTATCAACAAGGTTTTAGTTGCTGGTTATTCTGTAGCTCTGCCTATCCCACTTTGGGAATGAAGGCGTGAGTTTGTGTATGTATTTATTTTCTACCTTATGATTTAAGAGTTCCATATGTAGATACTTACACTTATAGAAATATTGGAAATGTCCTCTTGATCTAAATTTCTGTTAGCATTGCATTCTCCTCTGTGTATGCTTTTAACCACACTTTCCAGCTTCTTATGAAAAGGGCACGTGGTCCGATAAGTGGCACCAACACTCCTTGATTGCATCAAGGTTCAAAGCTGCCAACGCCTGTACTGTTATGCCATTTTCTAAAAAAGATATTTCATATGAATTACAAATAAGGTACCTACATAAAACTATACTTAAATTAAAACCAATTATGCTTGAAAGTTAATAGAAATTAATTTACAACCCGTCACTATTACTCTACCCAAAACAAAACATCTTAGCCATTTATGAAAAATGTGATTATAGAATTATCAGCAAGTTTATTAGAGTTGGTGGTAATTCTGTAGTTCTCACTCTAGGAATGAAGGCGTGAGTTTATGTAGGTATGTGAGTACAATTCTCCTTTCGCAATATTCATTTGGGATGTTTAGGAGGTCTTTAGTCAAGTACAACATTTAGTCAAAATAATTTCCCACCACATGCAAAACGTTCCCCTTTATTATATTGTTAAAATAACGGTCACACTGTAGCAAAGGGGGGGCCGTGTCTGGGACTTAGATTTTTTAAAAAAAAAAATGAAAAATCATAGGGATTGCAAAACACTTAGAATAATTTTCAAGTTTATGTTAAAATAAGCACATTTTGCTTGAAAAACTTTTCTCTAAAATTAAAAATGGGCGAGATAGACGAGTTCAAAGATTGATAATTTACAAAAGACAGAAAGTTTTTGTTGGTTGTGGTGTCATTATAACACTATTTTTTTATGATTGCAACGTATAGAACACGTCAAAATAAGCACATTTTACTTGAAACACTTTTCTCTAAAATTAAAAATTACTGAGATAGACGCCATCAAAGATTACAATAGCGACGTCGACGGAGGTCCGCTTCGCGGACCTCCTATTCTACGTAGTTTTGGCGCTTCGCGCCTGGACAACAAACTAACCTAACCTAAACCTATACCTATACTGCGCCCTACGGCCTTCGGCGACACCACATCCAACAAAAAAATTCTAAGTCTTTTGTAAATTATCAATCTTTGAACTCGTCTATCTCGCCCATTTTTAATTTTAGAGAAAAGTTTTTCAAGTAAAATGTGCTTATTTTGACGTGTTCTATACGTTGCAATCATAAAAAAATAGTGTTAAAATGACACCACAACCAACAAAAAAAATCTAAGTCCCGGCCCCCCCTTTGCTACAGTCCGACCAAAATAACTATTATACATATAAGTATCATTATTTCAAACAAAATAGTATAGCTATTTGTTTTAATTTGTTAAACACACATTACAGTACACATTTTTGATACCACGGTTACTCATGCTGGCCATTCAAAAATAATACCTAATCGGGATAGATTGTGTCGTAAAGCGAAGCACGTTCTTAAACCGGCGACGCCTGACTAGCTACCTACATACACGACACACCGTGCCGCCGGCTGGCTGGCTCAGCCATCCGACTTGCCAGTATAAAGTTTAGAGGAATCTAGAGTCTAAACAATCACTTTACCGATGAGAAACAATGCTTGTAACTAAGAGAAATTAATTAAAAAAATAAGTACTTACTTGCAAACGTGACAATAAGATCAGGCGCCAATCCCCATGCCATTAGCAGATCTAGCACTTTGTCCATCGTTTTCACTTTCACTACTACTACAACTTGATTACATTATAATATTTATAGTTATTATTATAAGTTATAAAACGATACAAAATTGCTGCCGACGATGCGATAATAATCCACTGACTGAAGTGAAGAACTAAACTTAACAAACTTGTCGCAACGCAAAACGCAACTCGTAAAGCAGTGGTAGCGCGCCAACGGTCTGCACTGCAGTGTTGCCAGGTGGCGAATTTCATATTACCCATGCACTACTACTTTATTCGGGTAATTTTTCATGAATATGATAAAACTGATAAAGCAATAATTAATAAGTCGTATCATACGAAAAGATTAATGGAACTATAATATAGGGACCCCCACGTTGCAGGTTGCAGGGTGTTATCGGCAGGTAGGTAGGTAAGGTATTTGGGCGTTTTCAGAAAAAGTAGGTGGTTAAAAAAAGTATATATTTTAGATTAAATAACTTATTTACTTCAGAAATACGCTAGAATTATGCAAAATTATCCATATTAAATTTAAAATAAAGGCAAAATAAGAAAAAAAGAGGCCCTGTTTTGACGTGTCCCACGCCCTCCACGCCAATTTTGGAGTTAGATAAAAAAATACTAAATAAGACTGTTTAAAAGTTAACGGTTTTGTGCTGGTCAGTTATAATAATAATAATAATAATAAATCATTTATTTTGGACCAACGAGGATCATTGTGTTAGTAATACAAACAGATAGATTTACTTACGGACTAATGTTAGTAAACACAAGAATAACTTATTTTAATGGCTGCACGTGAAGCTTCCAACAGTATAAACCGAACTTTAACTTTAAACCTTAAAACAAGAGCGTTAACATAGAATGTTCAAAGATCAAAGATTTTCAATGATTTACTTATTTTTAGGGTTACTGAACTCTTATAATGATAGGTTGATAATACAGCAGTCCCAACTGAAGTCGGCTTTTGGTTGAAAATTTTCTGAGTCGCCGAGGTTATTTTTTGCATTTTTAAAGGCTGTTTTTTGTTTTTTGATAAATATTTGATGTCTAAAATAGAAAATTACTTTTAGCCCTCAGTTGGAAATGCATTTTTAACCTTGCCACTAAGCACAAATTATGAAAGATTTCCGATAGCAGAGTTAATAGTCAGTCTGTGCTGTTTTCCCCGTTAGTTTAAATTGAGCACAAATGGCAACACTAAATAAAAGCAAAAATAACGGTTAAAATGGTAATCAAACGAAATGTTTAATTTTTGTCTAACGTGGTTTTCAAATCAATCATCGAAATGATTGTTTTTAAACTCTTAAATGATTGCGTTCACAAAGTAGCATGATTATGCTTATTTAGTAAGCTTAGTAATATTAAATAATAAGCACATTATTAGATCAATCATGTCACACAGTTATATTATTAATGCTCCTTGTTAGCTTTAAACACTATTTTGATTGTATTCTTTTAAAATTAAATTTGATCAAATCTATTAATAATTTTCACTAAGTTACATTTACCCTCCATCAGCTTGTTCGATGCAAACATTAGTACTATATAAATTAGAGCATTCTTTTGATTAATATCAACACATTTTTTCAAACAAGTTAAAATGACACTTGATTGGATAAGTTTTTTTTCAGTGTAGCTATGATTGCGTTACCTTAACGTTAGGGCGAACCCCTTTGAGGTAGTTAACCGCATCCATAGAGCTTACCCGGTTCATTAGGGTTTCGGTAGTTTAATATTTAAGCGCTTAGCATTGACTGGGTACTACCCCATCGATCGATATCTCTTTTTTGCGCATTCGGGCGAATTCTAGCCGTCTCGCTCAAGCGGCTACTGCCTGCCGCCACCCTATCAATTGTTAGGTAATTCAATAATAAGTAAGTAATAATAACTCTTGCGCATAGAGGTTAAACCAGCTTGAATCCGTTCGAATAAGCTTGAATAAGGTAACAGACAATAGGGTATTGGGATAGGCTTAGAGCTTAGTCGAATTAACCGTATCGTTTGGTTGCCCTTTCTTTGAGCTAAGGCGACGATAAGCTTAGCGCATCCTTGGGGTTTGTAACAAGAAGTCTATCAAAAAGCATATCGAAAACCCCTTTCGCGCTAAGCGGTTCCGGTCCCTGGTTTCAAGATTACTTAAGCAATTGTTTGGTAGACTAACTTTGTGGTTTTGAACTTAAATTAATATTTTCTAAGAAAATGTTTTTTTAGCTACTACAATTGATGTATCATCTACTTTTAAATACATTTTTATTATTATACTCTAACACATGAATAAATAAGAAAGAATTATATAAAACATGTGTAACGAGTTTGGTTCTTGTCAGATGTATATCTACGCATCCATTGTTTTTTCGTATTTAACAAATCACATATTGGTTTAGCGGCAAGAATTTAAAAAAAAACATCTGCTTGGAAGTTTACCTTTGATAGGTAGTGGGAAGATCTAGATCTACATTCAAAAGGGATTAACCTTTGCCTATAAAAAATTAGGACCAATGTTATGGGTAGGAAATAAATAAGATTAATCTTTAGTACCCGAAACCGACGTGCGAGCATGACTCGATGTATGAATGTTGAAGAAGCGAAATAAATTTGTCAAGATCGTAGCAAGTGGAAAGAAGTGGTCTCTGCCTACCCCTCTGGGAAACAGGCGTGATTTAATATATATATATGTATGTAATTTTAAGTTCTATTCCTTTTTTTTTATTATCACAACAGTTTTTTAAACGACTCGCGCTTCAAACGCGTCCATCATGGCTTTAAATGATGATGACTTAATCAAATTTAGAACAAAAGGCATTGTTTATTTACATAAGTTTCTTGTTTGCAGCTAGTTAGTTGCCTTTGAGTTTTTATTTAATTAGCTTTACTTTTTTTATGGCGATCCAATTAGTGCTTGCAACCTTAATTGAAGTATTTTTCATTGATAATTGAAGAGAGTTTTTTATGTATTTAATATTAATTATTGAATCTGTTTCTTAAAAATATTTTATTAAAGTGTTTAATGTGCGTTCGTCTCATTAATTGATATGTTTCTAATGTACGAAAAAATATGAAAAGTGGTTTTGTTTTTTTTTGAGATGAAAAGGACCTAATTTGCAATTTCAAGATTCCAAACTCAACACAGTTATCCTAAGACTGTAATTCCTTAGGACTATTAAATGCCTAGACATTTCAGCGGACGCCTTATCTCACCGCAACACATCAATACAAAAACTGCTGCTTTGTGGCAAATTCAAGGATAAGATGGCAATCCAGACAGACCCAGCACAAGATCCTACGGCTAACAGACGATTAATTAAAATATAATTAAACTTAAGAACTTAATTAAAAACTATTATCCACTATTAATATCACTTATCACTTCACGTACCAGTTTCATTTTCACGGAAATAATAAAAAACTAAATTACTATAATAAGTATATCACGCCGCGTGTTACTGAGTTGAGAATGTGTTCCAAAATTTCACTCTTCCGTTTTTATAGCGAAAAGTTTTATGCTTACATCTGTGTAGAGTTACTATGCTGAGTGGCTACGGAGACTGGGAACTTGACAAATAATCGTTGGAGTATCTGAGAGGGTTGCAATTGAGTTAGTACGGAGACGACCATTTGAGAGATCGATTTATCTAGCTATTTCCAACAAAATAAAACGTAATATGCATATACCAGCCCAAGAGACAGACCAAAAAAAACATACCCAAACCAATTTAAAGACAAAATAGGTTCTGTGCCTTAACCCTTAATTTATAAAGGAAAAGTTTGATGTTTACACATTTTGGTTTACATGTCTTTTTTAATTTGGAAACGATGGTTGGGCCCCGCTGTCCCTTAGTATTTTCATAGTTTATTGTAATCACGTAATGGCGCCAATAAATGAAAAAAAAATTAAGCTTCTTAACGAGTCAAAAATATAATTACCGATCAAATTAAAAAAAAACTTGGAAACACCATTTTGTATGGAAAATTGGTGTCTAATTAAGTTCCTGAGTTGTCAAATGGACATCGTAACATAATTTGGATATTGTTGTTATTTTGCGGATCCAAGAATTATATTAATAATTCTTACAAATAAAAACTTATTTAAATTGAAATAAAACTAAGCTACTCAAATATGATCATCACTATAAAAAGAACACCCCCTCTAGCAGGTCCGCTCGCGGCATGGTCCCTATGACACTGGCTGCATTACCTCTCTAGAGGCACCAGCTCTAGGATCTCCGTTGGTGTCTAAGAGCTAGGATGACAGAACCTTTTTTTTTTTTTTTAATTGTTTATTTACTTAAGCATAGATAATGGGAGGTTAAATAGACATCTACCCTATATTTTATTGAATAATGTAATAAACTTGTTAGCCTTTTTTTGCAAAGTGTGGTTACTGAATTATCAACAGGTTTTTAGAGTTGTGGGTAATTCTGTAGCTGTGCCTACCCTACTCTGGGAATGAAGGCGTGAGTTTATTTATGTACATACATAAATACATTAAATCACGCCTGTTTCCCAGAGGGGTAGGCAGAGACCACTTCTTTCCACTTGCTACGATCTTGACAAATTTCTTTCGCTTCTTCAACATTCATACATTATGTATGTACGTATGTAATAAACACCCAAGTCCGCAGTGTTCGCGGTCGCGGCGTTAGGTAACGTTGGGTAAGATGCACCGGCTGCTGAGCAACTGGAGCACATTTCGGGCGGTACGGAGAAACTTATAGAAGTGGCATTGAATTAATCAGTGTTTTTTTTCATTTTCTTTGTTTTATAAAACAGACATAATGACTGTAATGAGGCTACACGAATCATTATCATCATCAAATCACGCAGTTAGCCAAGTTAGTAGTGACCTCGGCTACAAAGAGGAGGTTTCGGGTTCGATTTCTGGCAAGCGTTTTATTTTGCACGAACACAACTATTAAACAATAATTATTAAATTTTTAATTAATTTAATGCAGTTTTAAGCTAAAAATTTCCATAAAAAACGCGATTAAGTTTCTCTCTCCATTAAACCTAGTCTGATTTTTATGATTGAAAACTATTTTCCAGAAAATACATTTATTTTTATTGTTAGTGATTTAAAGGGTGATAAACGATATCGCTCGGTGTAAATTTATATGGAAATACAGCTTCGCGATTAAAGCTTCGCTACGGAATACTCTTAATAATTTGAATAAAATCGTTTAGAGCCAGTGTCGCATGTATGTTTTATTGGTTACCTTTGTTTCGGCGAAATATGTTTGCCAAATGTATCGTTTCCCAACTTTTCATTTGCAAACCCGATTCGTTTTGTCTAACCGTAAATATTTCAGGATAATATAAAACCTAACCTAACCTAACCTACAGGGTTCTACACGATGGTACAAAAATAAATTGTGAAAATTTTATATAACATTGGGTTGGTAAATAAAAAAGTTGATACATACAAACATATTTTTGCCAAACAGCGGGCTCCCGTTTTATTGTTCTCTACTTTTGACGATATTTAATAGTACATTATTGCCTAGGCAGTGAAGCAGGCAATACTCGGCCCGCAATTGCCGTTCCTGCCGAGGCATATATAGTGCTTTTCTCAAAAATCGCAAGATAAAAATTGCATATAAACAGAAACTTCACGTGAAATAACATCACTCTTTACCGCCTTTATGTTTATGACAAGGAGAAACGCAAGCTTTTTTAGAAAAAAAAACTCAAGCTATTCCAGACACAGATGAAAAAGTTACGTTTCGAATAAAATATGGATGTATAAGACTTGTGCCCTCATTTTATTATGGCCGTTTTCACTTTTTAAAAAGTTACAAACTAGATAACAATGAAATTTGTATGCAACATTGCGGGCTTGTGTAGCGAAAACGCAATGTTTTTTTTATTTTATTTGGGAACTGTCTCTAGACTATGTACCTCGCGTCTCAGTATGGAGTTAGTAATGTCAACTTTTCTGGTCATTTTTGAGAAAAATACTTCTTACGCCAGCTCTACGCATTCCCCGGTGCATGTAACGCGAGGCGGCGCCTTTCAATACGATGCGTTCAATTCATTTTGCCGCGAGATATATCGAGCGTCAATGTCGACCTGCCGGCTATTAGGGGTCCTCCATACTACCGCTTATATTACAGATATTTCAAGAAGTAAGACGTTCCGGCTTCGGTCGGGATGGATCATATTAACCATGAATCTTTCTGAAAACTTTTACATCATGGTAATAATTGAGCTAGTTTAAAAAATAAAATGGATAAAAAGGTGTTTAGAATTTGGTACGTTAATAGGGGGCCCTTAGTCCGCAACTAAGCTCTAAGCTTTAACTATGGCTACTAGACAACGATAAACTTATTTATGAAGAGAAATACATACTTCAATAGATAATGATGCATGACACAATGTCATAAGTGCTAGTTGGTCTTATCCATGCAAGCAAAACACCCTTTCCGAAAATCGAACTGGAAACCTCCTCTCCGTAGCCAAGATCACTTCCAACTTCCAACAACGCGATAGACTATGCCTTTAGTATCTCCCGCCATAAATAAATTCTACAGAACCCAATAAACGGTATTCGACTCACGCGCAACCGGTTTTGTAACCTTTGTGTAACACGCCATTTTGGATAATTGATACCTCGATGTATTCCAATACGTTTGGGAGATGCGAGACTGATCTATTGCCTTAATTGCGACTTTAATTTGCAAAAAAAATTGCAGGTTGGTAGAGTGAATGAAGCTGAGCCTAAATAACATAGTCTCCCAAAATGTCCTCATACATTTGTATGAAACTTTCCTTTTTTGTTACCATGAACCAAAGAAAGTTAGTAACAAAAAAGGAAAGTTTCATACAAATGTATGAGGACATTTTGGGAGACTATGTTATTTAGGCTCAGCTTCATTCACCCTACCAACCTGCAATTTTTTTTGCAAATCGAAGTCGTAAATGAAATGTACAAACTTTTTTAGAAATGCTCTTATACGTCTAGCGTGTTCATGATGTAATGTTAGATATAAATTAAGTGGAGTGGCCGCGTGTTTTTACCGGAAAGTATTATGCTTATTTATCGTCGGTGAAACTGCAAAACCGCGTATGTATCATTTTAAATAAGGAGCAAAATGCACCTTTTTAAGACTGTAAGGTTTATTTTGCTCTATCATAAATTTGTAAGTTACGCGGTTTTGCAATATCACCGACGTTATGACTTCGTTTTACATAATTTTAGTGATTCTATTGAAGTAAATAATGCTCTACTGAATTATATAGCAACATCTTCGTGCTTCTATCGTGCTGGATTTATTAAAAAAAAACCAAAGTAAAGCTGTTTTTTTTTAATAAAACCGGCCAAGTGCGAGTTCACCTCGCATGGAGAGGGTTCCGTAGATACGTAATTTTTCTTGTAATCTACAAGCAATGAACTATATTTTGTATTTTTTTCAAAATCATGCATGGGTGATTATCTCAGCGAGAAAATTTTGGCGGCGGAGCTGATAATCATAGTGTGGAGTAATTATTTAAGAAATTTTAAAGTTTTTTCGGAAAAAACATACTAATTATTATATTAAGCCATATCGCAAAGTGTTATAAAAGTCATTGATGTTTATTAAAAAAATATATTTTCGTCGAAATCATAATTTTGGTGTGGCGTCCAGTACCTGTTGTTCTTGATATATGATTCATTATAGAACCATAATATCCATTTATTTAACTTAAATTGCCATTACTTTAATTCCTCATTACTTTACACATCATATAAAAACATATAAATAAGGATAAGTACATTTATTGATACTCAAAACTAGGCCCTAAAGGTTGTCCGGGTGAAATTGACAATTTTGGTGGTAACTATTGAATATGATTTTGTCGTCGAACGGAACGCAATAAGACCACCAAACGGGAAGTAACCTGTTCGTTCAGTTTAACTCCAGCCTTGACGGATGACACACGTGCTATATCTTGCCAGATCTGTCCGCCAAGAACGTAAGTACCTAATTTTGGTGTATTAAAATACTTTTTTATGCAATTTTGGTGGTATATGTTATTAATGACTGAGTAATATTTGTTCGTGTTTGAATTTAATTTAAGGCGTGTTAGCAGTCTCATTTTCAAAATATAAAGTTAAATTCGAAATGTATGTTACTGTTTTTTTTTAAATATTTTTTTATGCACTTTTCCTAATTTTGGTGAACCAATTTTGGTGGTTTTGGTGGCAATTTGAAATCCACCAAAATTGCTTGATGCCACCAAAATTGTTAATACTATGTATAGTTCCATATTTGTAACCATATACTTTGTATTTACAATATTATTGACTCAGAACACTTATTTCGAGTAATATATAAACACTTAATCATACTACTAATATTATAAACGCGAAAGTTCGTGAGTTTGTATGGATGTATGGATGGTTGTTACTCTATTACACAAAAACTACAAGACGGATTTCGATGAAATTTAACATGGAGATACCTTCTACCTTGGATTAAAACATAGTCTACCTTAAATAATGCTATTCCTTCGGGAACTGTTTCTACGCGTACGAAGTCGCCGGTGGAAGCTAGTTTACAATAAAACTAAATTAATTGTGTAAATTCATGGTAAAAATTAAAATTTGGTATTAACTGTCTGCTGGAAATGAAAAGAAAGTAAGGTTTTTTATAATCGTTTTAATTATAAATACCAAAATACAATGTTATTCGTAAATATATATTTTTTTAATTAAGTACGATTTTCCTATGGCTGGATGGATTTTTTTTGGATTGTTAGAGTCAAACAGTAAGTAATTAACAAATTTTTACCTGTAATCAACAATACCTAATCCTAGGATATAATAAGATAATATTTTACCTCAAGGAATTATATAACTCATATTAATATGTACTCATAATCGTGGACATCAGTCAGAAACCTATAATAATTGCACATAAAGTCATAGAAGTACAAATACTTTTTATATTTGTACTTCAATGACTTTTATTTAAACAGTAAGTAATTAAAAAAAAATACTCGTAGGGTGACGGCACCAATGATGGACACTTTTAGCTGACAGGCACCAGTAATGGACACTTCAGTCTTAAATCAAATTTCATACGGTCCTAAATTGATTGTTGCAAAACAAATGAATAACCCTTATCTTCTGTAAAATAAGAATCAAGTGTCCATTATTGGTGCCTTGTCCATTACTGGTTCCGTCACCCTAATCAACAATACTTAATTCTACGGACATAATAAGTTCAATTCTTCACTGAAGGAATTAAAACTCACATTAACATCAACAATCGTGAACGTCAGTCAGAACCCTATAATAATTGTAAGTAAAGTCATAGAAGTACCTACAAACACTTTTTATATTTGTACTTATTATTTTTATAAAAAGTGTTTGTACTTCTATGACTTTATGTTCAATTATTATAGGGTTCTGACTGATGCCCACGATTGTTAATGTTAATGTGAGTTATATGTATAATTCCTTTAGTTAGGAATTGAACTTATCATGTCCGTAGGATTAAGTATTGTTGATTACGAGTAAAATTTTATAATTACTTACTGTTTGACTCGGAGAGTCGAAGATCTCAACTATTGCCAGATTTAAATAAAAGTCATTGAAGTACAAATATAAACGGTGATTATACTTCTATGACTTTATGTGCAATTATTATAGGTTTCTGACTGATGTCCACGATTTTTAATGTTAATGTGAGTTATGTAATTCCTTGAGTTAGGAATTGAACTTATTATGTCCGTAGGATTAAGTAATGTTGATTACTGTTAAATTTTATAATTACTTACTGTTTGACTCGAAGAGTCGAAGATCTCAACTGTTGCCAGATTGAAATAAAAGTCATTGAAGTACAAAAATAAAAAGTGATTGTACTTCTATGAATTTATGTGCAATTATTATAGGGTTCTGATTGATGCCCACGATGAATGTTAATGTGAGTTACCTATGTAACTCCTTGAGTTAAGAATTGGACTTATTATGTCCGTAGGATTGAGTATTGTTGATTACGAGTAAAATTTTATAGTCACTTACTATTTGACTCGAAGAGTCGAAGATCTTAAAGATTACATTGTATTTTCGTATAATTAAAACGATTAATAAATTTCTTGCTTTCTTTGCATTTCCAGCAGATAATTTAATAACCAAATTGTAATTTTTATCATGAATTAGCACAAGTACCTAATTTTGGTGTAAATGTGCAATTTTGGTGGCCAATTAATCTAATTTTGGTGAGTACAAGCAATTTTGGTGGGAGCCAAATTACAAAAAACATAATATCTCTAAAACTATTATGTATGATGAAAGGCCACTACTACGCTTTATTGATTATGACTAGTTACGTATTATTTATATGAAATTTTGACTCAGAAATCAAAAATAAAAAATGCCACCAAAATTTGATAAATTTCGAGCTTGCTGAAATTCACCCGCATGGTCAATTTTCTAGAATAAAATCAAAATTATTTCTTTTTCAAATAATAACATAAATATGGTTGAGATCCTCATAACGAGGCCTTTAATTTGATATATGACCTCAATTTGGTGTGCATAACTTTTTTTTTAAATTTCATAATTTGGCCCCCGAAAACGACCACACACACATCTGTTTTTGGGTCATAGGATTGCACCAACCTACCAAATTTCACTTGATTTGGTCCACTATATTCGGAGCAAATTGGCTGTGACAGACGGACGGACAGACAGACAGACGCATGAATAAGGGTTTTTTATTTTTTGTACGGAACCCTTAAAAGCAATTCTGGAAACCCGACTGTATTTATTGATATTGTGTGGGTGATTATTTGGCGTTTTAATCGCCGTCATTATTGTCTTCGCATATTTTATTCAAGATAAACTTAATAAATTTCTTGTTCTTTCCCCAAGTAGCAATGTACAAGTTGGAGAACATTCTCAGAAGTTAGGAAATTATCTCAAGAAATTAATGAGATTATTATCGGAAACTATTTAGAACATTGAGAATGTTCTCCTTCCATAAACACTTTAAGAATATTCTTAGAAATTTCCGAGAATTTCTAATAAGAAACTTTCACAATTTGAGAATTAACTTTTTGGTACAATGCTACCCCGGGTCCGTTGATATTGACGTCAAAAGTTGCTGGTAGTTATCATTATTTTCGCCAACGACGGCGGTTGTTAAAAAACCCTCTCATTACTTTGATTTAAATATCCGTATCCTCTAGACCTACCCAATTTTCCTGGATAAAATTATCTTATACCCTTCATCAGAACTCAAGCTATCTCCGGACCGAATTTCATCGAAATCGGTTCGGCAGTTCAGACAGAGTACCCAGCATTACATTTATACCATTAGTGTGGGAATAACAGGGTTATTGGTAGGGAATGCAATTTAACCGGTTATTAACCGGTTTTGTATGAAAATAACCGGTTATTTGCCTTCCCTATTTGTTGGTAAGTGGACCTTTTCCCCTCAAGGGGTATGGGGGACATCATTTGCAATCATTTTGGTCCCAAAATACCCTACGCAAAAGTTACGAAATTTTTCTGTTTTTGTGTCATTTATGTTGGATAAACATATATTTTTTTACTTTTCTCAGAAATGGTTCACTTTTGCATAGGGTATTATGGGACCAAAATGATTGCAAATGACCTCTCCCATAACCCCTAGAGGGGAATAGGTCGACTTACCAATAACCCTGTAGATAGTAAACGATAAGGAATAATACCTACCCCATTCTGGGAATGAAGGCGTGAGTTTAACTGAAAAAGTAGGGACAGATAGTGTATTACGTTAAAATATATTTACTTTTTAAATTGGCAGTGACTCTCACACTAAATTTTGTCATTGATTGACGCAACAATGGTGGGAGCAACAAATAGGTATTTTGTTGAGAGCACAATAGAACATTCCGGCATTACACGGAGAGGTCAGGTGTAAACGGAAAACGTAAAGTGGTTCCGTAGTAATACATTTTGCACTGATAGATCAAAACGGTAGTAACTCAAAATACATTGCTTATTTTATTATACTGTTTGATTCTTGCCAAATTGAATTAAGTTTATGTTACTGAGTTCACTTTCGAGAATTTGGTTTAATTTTTTATGTTTGGTGTGTTTTACTCTTGTCATATTTTTTAAAGTTAAGTTCCTTGTATACTTCTAAGAATTTATATTATTTCTGTTTATTTTATTTTGTTAGGTTTTTAAGTTGAAGTTCATTCAGTACCTTTGATTGTTGATCGCACTAGCAGACGTCCAAGATACAGGCCCCTGGCCCAGCCTAGTTTGGAGTCTGACAGATATCTCATGTAAAAAAAATTAATTGTAGATTTAATTGTATTTAAAAACCAACTTTATTACAACTTCTTTGAACTTGAAATAAAACTAGCAAGGATTTTGAGTTGATACTGTATTGATCTAGCAGTGCGATTTATGGTTTTAATTGACTACTGCGCACTTATCCTATGTAAGGAGTTTTTTGAGGAACATACCCTATGTGAGTACACACATCAATATATTTAGTCCTCATCAATTTCGATAACGGTGACCAGAGGGGTTATTATGCAGCTAATTTTACGACGAGTGTAAAGGACAGAGCTATAGCAGTTATATAGCTATGTCCTTTTCTCTCAGCGTAATGAACTGCTGGGTTTGGTGGAGATTAAATTAACCTTTTAAATTGTTATTAAACAAATCATAAAATCATAATGCCAGCTAAGTTGCCTTATATAAGAATGTACCTATATCACTTTAAGTGTTTCACATAAACCAACAAAAACACACTGAACCCTAAAAACTGATATGAAATGAGATTAACTCTACAATAGTGCCGCAAATTAGAGATGCGACTGCAAATATTTGTACAGCATTTGAAACTGTTTGCCCAAGAGTTGCAGAAGTGCGATTTCCTGGCAATTTAGAGTGACGAGCCAAATTTCAATGGCAATTGTTCTTTACAAAGGAGTAAAGTCGCTCAGGGCTAGCACAAAAAAAAAGAAATTTATTCAGTAAGTAAGGCTACACGGGAACTTTTACACGTCAAGAATCTACCAACGCACACATGGGCTTATTCCACCCGTTAAGCTATTATTTTTTTTCTACAAAAATTACACAGCATAATAGCTTAACACTAGAGCACTGTGAATTACATACTAAATATTAATTAAAAAACACAACCAAATAAAAAATAAAAATAAAAGTAATACAAAGAAAGGATAGAAAGCATTACCGTAACCTCGAGTTACTTTAACCCTAATGTTACCCCATTGCCCACCCTAAAACCATGGTTAAAATTTAAATTTAAACAGAAGAAATGCGGGCATCCATCTTAATATGGCATAACTTCACACATCCTTCCATCCACTGGCAAATACATCAAAATCAGGGGCCAACTAATTGCTTTTGGCATGTTATCATTCGTCGACGACGAGCTGGCCTAGTTGGTCGTGACCCTGCCTTCGAAGCTAGCGGTCCTGGGTTCAAATCCCGGTAAAGGCAGATATTTGTATGACGAGCGCGAATATTTTTGTTCCTGAGTCATGGATGTTTACTATGTATTTAAGTATATATTTCTCTATATAAGTATTTATATCGTTGTCTAGTTCCCATAATACAAGCCTAGAGCTTAAATTGGGACTAGGTCAATTGGTGTGACATTGTCCCCTGATATTTATTTATTTATTTATTTTTCCGCCGTGTGGTTGCCGGCTTAGAATTGTGCCACTCCATGTCTTCCCGTGGAAGTCGTAAGAGGCGACTAAGGGAATAAAGGCTTGTACTACTGTTAGGCGATGGGCTTGCTACCTGTCACTAATGTACACTGTTAAACATCTTAGCCTATTTGTGCAAATTGTGGTTACAGAGTTATCAACAAGTTTTTAGTGGTTTTTAATTCTGTAGCTCTGCCTACCCCACTCTGGGAATGAAGGCGTGAAGGTATGTTGTTATTTATTTTTATTTATCGTATCGTTTTAATATGTTTTAATTCAGCCACCATTATGGTTAAATAAATCAAAGCTGTCATAACGTTGTCAATACAATTTCATGTTATAAGTTATATGGTTTTAACGACTAGAATGCACCCAGGCCACTTGGAGGCTGTAAGGCACATGGAAAAAGCAACTCTCAAAATTACAATAGTAGATTGCTAAGTAAGGGATGGTTAAGATCAATTGCATCTATTAGCAATGTACAAGTTACAAGAAATTACTCACAATATTATCGGAAATTTTGGAGAGCATTGAAAATGTTCTCTTTCCATACATCTTTCTTTTAGAAATTTCCGAGAATTTCTCAAAATAAACTTTCACAATTTTGAGAAGTTACTTTTCGGTACAATGCTAATTTCATCGCAAGAAAGTGCACCTGTGTTCGAGCCTGCAATCTTGTCATTTCTACTTAGTGGAGTAAACAAAAATGTTGTATGATATAGTCACGAATAATTTTTTTGAATTATTGTCATTAAAAATTTAGGTGTCATTTTTATCACTGAGTGTGAAACCCAATATTATATTCCTTCTCAATATCACTTTCCTCCCTAGGAATGGAAATGCCGTTTTCTTCCCGCTTTATGAGATATTTAAAAACCTCACTTTTCAAACGGGAGCGATGAAAAACGCTTTTTTCTGTCTGCTGGTTTTGAACATAAAACGAAACGTTTTTGTGTGCTCTAGATCGAGCCATCGATAACATCATCGTCTTATATGATGATTTATTTAAATTTATGCCTCTAATAAATCTTACAACGTTACTAATCTTGTTTCACATAAATAAAGTGACAGGGGTATAATAAAATGGTTAATCGACGTATCTGGGTCAAGTATTTCGTAAATTTGGTAAAGAAGCTTGTAAATTAATAATAAACATAAGGACATAAAGGTTCGATAAATATAACGTCGAGGAAGGACGTATAAACTTAAGCAGCTGTGTTCGTATTGTGTTCCGGTATGGGAGTAGGATAACCGGTGAAGTTACTAAATATCATAGACGCACGTGTTCGCAGTGTTAGTGTGTGTGTGTGTGTGTATTTCAGTCTTAAATTTGAAGTCTTCATGTTTTGAGAATGTAATTGTCTTTAGGTCTCAGATCCTACTTACATTCAAGTCATCATGTCAGCCGAAAGACGTCCACTGCTGTACAATCTGGACATAGGCCTCCCCAAAGGCTCTCCACTCAGACGGGTCTTGTGCGTTTCGCATCCACCGCGTTCCCGCGATCCTTACAAAATCGTCACTCTATCTTGTTGGAGGCCTACCTACAGCTTGTCTCCCGGTTTGCGGACGCCACTCAAGAACCTTCTGGCCCCAACGCGGTGGAGCACAAGACCGGTCTGAGTGGAGAGCCTTCGGGGAGGCCTATGTCCAGCATTGGACGTCTTTCGGCTGACATAGTCATAGTCATAGTCATAGTCATATTAATTTATTGCTTTATGTTGTACAAAGAGATCATAAAAATACAGTAGGTAGCATCAACATAAACCCTGCAAGGGCACTGCAACAAGACAATAATATTCTTACATGACATGACGACATAATGATGACGGGACAGTTGATTAAAAACACAATAGAAATCACTTCACATATTTATTTGCTTCACTTTGTTCATTAACCTAAAACTATCGGTACATTAACGGTAGTATGGCACAATTAGTGTTAGTAGCACTCAGTAGTTCTGGCGACGGGCTTGAGGAGGGGTGAACTGGCGGGCAGGAGCAAAAGACCTTACAGCTGCCACGCCGGTGCCGTATTGGTTGTCGTGGTAGCTACCTGTTGACAGAAATAAATTAAGTAAAAGAAAGAAAGAAAGAAAGAAAGAAATTATTTATTCGTGACAAATTAATGAACACATAAAATAATAATAAACAAATTGGACACATGCACAGTTTGTCACGAAATGGTTACAACTCAGCGTGTTGCTGGCAGAGCCAGCGCTGGTCTTCCGTTGCGACCATTTGGTGAAGTCACGGCGCAATGACGCCACGATCATACACGAATCACAAAAAAAAAACCACAAAGATACTGATAAAAAGAAAATTAAAATAAAAAGAAAACTAAAATAAAACTAAAATACAGGCAAAAACAAAAACACGCCACGCAACTACATAACGCCGTCGCGCAAACACCGCTCCACGCAGCTTGATGTAGTCTGTGGCATATAAAAAAAGAAAACTAAACTAGGCTTTATCTATTCTATGGCATACAAATCAACACAACAATTATTACGTAACGCTAACCACGATTCTCTTGGGGCTTTTGACAAGATGGAAGTAGAGTAATTGGTTGTAGGTTTTATTATTAGTAGACGGAAGTACTGCGTACTGCTAAGTAGGAAAAGAGAAGGGAAAAACGCGCTAAATGGAGTAAAATTGACCACATGAACCAATTTTTACCCAAAGGTTCCCGCTTTGTGTCGTCAAAATTCAAATTCAAAATATTTATCCAGTAAATTGGCCACATGAGGGCTCTTCTTACTTCTTACTTGAATATTGCTGTTTTACTTATACCACGACTTTTCTTCCTTTATGATGATACATTTTGATGTGCAATTGTCTACGTTTTTAAGGCCCAGTGTCGCGCTTTTGCGATACATTGCGTTGCTGCAATAGCTCTTGGCTCAAAAACCTTTAAACACACCGTCAATGGATTGCTACAATCATGCGGGCTATCGACCAATGAAACTGAGCCTTTAGCTTGGCTGGCAGTCCAATCCAATATAATTTTTAATTAATTCTCGTTATATCTATATTTATTGTTGTCTCTAGTACCCTTAGTATAATATAGGCTTTTTATTTATTTATTGATGATTGCAAGATGTACCGAGCTCATCCAGAAGATACTATTCACCTTAGTTTTAAATAGGTTCAGATTGTATGCACTCGAAAATACAGACGCCGGAAGCGCATTCCACTCTTTTGCAGCATTATGAAGGATGCAAAGCGCTTGGTTTGAAAAGGCGAACTTCAACCAGGTAGTGTGATGGAACCAGTAATGAACAAGGACTAACAATGGACACTTGATTCTTATGGTACAGAAGATAAGGGTTATTCATTTATTTTGAGACAGACAGTTTATTTATATTACCTTATCGTCGGTGATACTGCAAAACGGCGTAAGTAACAAATTTATGATAGAGCAAAATAAACCTTACGCTCTTATTAAAAAGGTGCATTTTGCTCCTTATTTAAAATGTCACTTATGCGGTTTTGCAGTTTCACCGACGTTATGATCTTTGAGTTACGAGTGTCCATAATTGGGATTGTTCATATTTTTTAAATTACTCTAATTTGAAGACCATTTCGAGGAATAGGGTTTTAAAGCGGTTCTGCATTATTAAGTTTTGAAATATTAATCTATTTCGGTAATTTCAATAAAAGTATATTTGACCTTTGTTTGACTTTCGTTTTTGGCTTGAAGCCCTCCTAGATGTATCTTACGGGTTATGCGAAAACCGCTTGAAATTGTTTGTTTTATTTCACTATTACAATCACTTATTACTATTACATATCATAATAATTGTTGTAATTTATTAGAAAATGCCAACCCAAATTTAGAATAATTATGTCATCCATAAAATGTCTGCTTAATAAATAAAGATATTAAAACGAAACTATTGGGTCAAATACAAAATTAAAGAAATTGGTGTCTTAAAATTACCCATTCTTTCGAATTAGAATGTAAAAAGCGTGAGTTTTTTTTTTGGTCTATCCTAATTGGTGCCGTCACCCTACTGGTATGTCGTGGTGTAGATTCACTCCAACCAATACCCTATTTCCCAAACTCTTCGCCCCAAAGCCATCATTACCAAATTAACATTCCTTACCATCATCAAAGATCCCATTGGCTTCATCCCTGGCATTCTCAGCTAGAGCCTTCGCGATGGCTTCAGGGAGTGGTGGTGGCGTGGGAAGGTGGGCACCCTGGGGTTGGAAGCCGTTGGCATCAGCTATGTACCGGACCTGGTACACCTGGCCATCATCACCGGTGTAAGAGTAGCTGCCTGATGCTTGGATGCCGTTGGCCTCTTGGCCAGTCTCTTCAGCTTGGATACCTGAACATTCAGAATTATGTGTATAAACACTTGATTGATTGAGGGCATGCTTCGATGTTTCGGTCATTTGGAAAGGATGGATGAAAGAAGATTGACGAAAGAGATATACAGATCGAAAGTGAGTGGAAGGGTCGGAAGGGGCCGCCCTAGGCGTGCTTTTTCGAATCAAATCGGAGAAATACTGGAAAAGGGCCGAATCTTAAGTACCCGAAACCGACGTGCGTGCATGACTCGATGTATGAATGTTGAAGAAGCGAAATAAATTTTTCGAGATCGTAGCAAGTGGAAAGAAGTGGTCTCTGCCTACCCCTCTGGGGAACAGGCGTGATTTAATGTATGTATGTACACTTGATTGTACAAATAATCTTGGATGTACAAAGGCGAACTTATCCCTTTAAGGGATCTGTTCCAGTTAACCTTTTGTAACATTAAATACTAGTGACTCGCCCTCGCTTCGCTTCGGTTCCTTAATCCAGAATTTATTTATACTTATCCACTTTTGTATTATAATTATGCTTTTAAATAAACTTTCACGTTTAGGGACGTATTTTTAGGGATGAAATTAAATTTTGGTATAACTGCTGTGCTGCCTAATGAATTAAAACAATAAAAAGTAAAAATATCCCTTAACATGTTATATAAAGGAACAGACGGTTACTACGTACAGTCAACGGCATAAATAAGTGATCATTTAGTACCTTGTCACTTTCACGTTGTGTTTGAAATGTTGTACAAAATTGTGAACCGATTGAAAGCGACAAGGTACAGAAATGATCACTTATTAATTTTGTTGACTGTACAAAAGCTTTCTTAAAACGTGTATTTTAAAATAAATTATAATACTAGGAAAACAGAGATTAATTTGCTACTACAAGTAATCTACAACATTATTATTGACTTAATTTAAACCATATTCCACTCACTTTTATGACTACACATCATAAATCAAGATGAGTTATTAGCATCAAACAAGTCCACGTATCTAGTCCTGCCTTGGGCACATTTTTATAGACTAGCAATCAGTTATTTATGGCTTCTAAAGCAATTAGTAGATTAATTACAGAATTAATCGAATGGTTAGGATTAATTATGACTTAACACTTAGAGGACGCTTGCTTATTTATATTTCATATTACGAGATTATTAATATAACAACAGAATATCTAAATAAATACATACATACATATCTTCACGCCTGTAATCCCAGAGTGGGCTAGGCAGAGCTACAGAATTAAAACTTTAGAAAGTAGTTGATAATTCAGTAACCACAATTTGCACAAATAGGCTAAGATGTTTACCAGCATATTAGTGACAGGTCGCAAGCCCATCGCCTAACAGTACTACAAGCCTATATTCCCTTAGTCGCCTCTTACGACATCCACGGGAAGACAAGGAGTGGCACTATTCTAACCCGGCAACCACACGGCTAAAACCTAAATAAATATTTGGACTAATTTGAAATAATCGTAACCCCTTGTTTCAAATCTGATATCTCTCGCGAACGATTTTCATGACACCTTACTAGGAACTACCGCCAGAAAGCAGGCTGTCAAATAAAAAAAACGCATCCATATTGGTTCATCCGTCTAAGAGCTAGTTTATGAGATACGAACACACACACACACACACCCATTGCTGTCAAACTTATAGCACAACAAATTTATAATCATCAAACTGTATTCCAGTTAGGCAATAACCAAGTTTGAGGTTTCTTAGAGTCGTATTAATGGTTAAACTGATTTCGACTTTAATGCTTCTCTCAAGATGCGTTTCTATGGCTTGACGTTTACTTTGACGTATCTTGTGACCGGCATCTCAGCCAAGACGAGTTTATTAATACGACCGTTAATGATGGACATACATACATACATTAAATTACGCCTGTTTCCGAGAGGGGTAGGCAGAGACCACTTCTTTCCACTTGCTATGGACATAACTATATAAAACTTTTAAAGATTAACACAGTTTAATTAAATTCACCAAGTCTTGACACGCATTATTTGACTTAATAAGAAACCTGAAAAAGAACTTAATTTCGGGGGCGAAAAACGATAACGCCCGGAGCTAAATTTGTATGGTTTTATTTTGGACAGCTACAAACCTATTAAAAATATGATAATAATATTGTAAGCTCAATAATCACTATTAATTTTATAAGAGCACAATTAAAATGTCAAATATACAGATATGTTTCACCGAACAAAAACTATTTTGACTACAATATCAATATTTTCATTGAACTTTACACAAATATAAACACTTACCGTTTTCAGTTTCAAAAGCGTAATGGAATCCTTTATCGTTGACCTCAGCATCAGACCTCAAGATGGCGGCATTGCCTTCGAAGGATCTAGGTCTTGGCTGGTAGGCCGCTGGCTGGAAGGGAGAAGGCTGGTACCGGTAGCTAGGACCCTGGGCCACCGCTACCGAAAGTACTGCTGCGAGGATGATCTGGAATAGAATGATGATGATGAAGATTGAAGTCTCGGTGAAGAGCTGATAAAGGTAGGGTGAAATGTTACAAATATATGGTATGGAGAATGATGATAACTGAGGTCTCTTAAGAGAGACTGAGATTTTAAGAGGGAGTGCAGATGTTTTTTTTATTCTTGAAGTGTGTTCCGAAAATAGTTATCTGTGAGATGTAAATTAGAACTGTTTTTAGAGATTATTGAAAAGTATATTAGCCTAATATTGAAAAAAACGAGACGTAGTTTTGTAAAAATGTGGCTGTCTATTAAGACACTTGTAACAGAACTGTCTTCTGCTATGGAAACCGTAAACTTCGCTGGTAAAAAACAAAGGGATGTTATTGACAATGATTCATTTATAAATTACAGAACTTCGTTAATGTTTATTTTTATTATTATTAGATTTGATGAAAAATATATATTTTTAACGCGCCTCATATAAGTAAATCTTTACTACCACACCAAAAACGTAATATTCCAAGACCCGACAAAAAAGCGATGAGTGTTATTATAACATCAAAATTTGTAACATTTATTACAGTCGTTTCGAAATAAAGTAACAATAAAGAAGCAACAAAAAACGCGACCAAAATCTAAACCGATCGTGAGCTCAGATTGGATCACTTTATACTATCTTATTACCGATTTCATGGTGTGGCTGTGTTGGGTTTCGATCGAGGAATGCGCCAGACCAGCCGGGTGCAGCTTTTATAATGCAGCGATGACTCCGATGATCAATGCCAAGGTCGAGATGTAGGATGTGCTTTGGAGGAAGACAAATAAGACGTACTTTTACTTTTAAGGAGCTGGGAGAAATTGTTGTTACATGGGATGTTACTTTTTCAATCGATGACGCAAAAATGTAAATAATTAGTTTGACGGGTAATCGTGGGATCAGGTTGGTACCATAGTGGTGGTGGCCCGTGGTACCACCTATAGGTATAAAGGGTAAATATTTTTTAGTTTAGTTTCTTAGTTTAAATTGTCCCATTTTTATATGCTTATGGAACCTGTTCGAAATACAATTATTCCATTTTATCTTATAATTCTTGTCAAGGTTCTTGTCTACGTTTCATGAAAATCATGGGTGATGAAGCTGGAGGTACTGGGTTCGATTTCAATGGAAAATGTTTGTGTGATGATCGCAAACAAATTGGTTATTGAGTTTTGAGATGTTTTATGTATGTTCAATAATGTGTTTCTTTATGATAGTGTTAATCAAGGTTAAGTGTCCACAGTACAAGCTTATAGCTTTGTTTGGATATAGTTCTATTGGTTTGGTACGATCTTATGATTGATTTATTTATTTATTTTTATATAGTCAGCAGTGTTAAAGTTTTACCCCCTTAGGTACTTATACTTTGGTATTAACTATTAACATATTTTAGTTTAAAACACTTTATCACTTTATGTAATACTTTATAAGTTACAATGAAAATTAGGGCCGCAGCATTTATCGTCCTTTTACTTTCTCAACCTCGTATCTGATCCAATAGTTAGATAGAAAAAACACTCATGTTGTAAGGATCGTACAAACTACTTTCCTATGAAAATGATCAATCATATAAGACGTTGAGAAAGTAAAGGGACGATATGTTTTAAAATTAATGTATATTTACCAGTTTTTTTTTCATGACTATTAGTGGTTCCTTAGTGACAATATTTCATACACAGTTTTGATTGACAGCTATGGGTACCAGACAACGATAAACTTACTCACAAACATCTGCCCTTACCGAGATTTTAACCCAGGACTGCTCACTTCGTAGGTAGGACTATCAACTAGGCTGAGATGTCGTTTTAATATCTCAAAGTACGATGATATGACCATAAAGTTTTTGTCAGAAAACAGGTTACAAGGTGTCATACTTGTAAACCTTAATGTAACAATATAAGTAGGCCATTTTTTTGAATTAGCATTTTTATACATTTAACATTGAAGTTTAGTTTACGACAAGTTCACATGCAAATAAGATTTTATAGTTTTGTTTTTGCTATCCTAAGGTTAATTCAATCCGGAGTTAATATTTTTTTCATCACACTTGCACGTAAACAGTGTCTAAACATACAGGTTAACTTGGCCGCAATGCCCCATATAAAACCCTCGACCTTTCTTTTTACCATGAAACCCAAGGTCGGTAAGTATTTTTTTTTTAATTTATGGCACAGCACGCAGGTCATGCAAGTTCAAGCAAAGAGTTTACACGCAATTGAAAAATTGTCTTAAAATGTTATTTAAACAGGAATTTCATTGCAATCTCGCTACATGTTACTTAAATACTCAATTAATGTTCTTAATAACCGATTTTAATAGTTTTCTGTATCAAAACGTCGTTTTTTTTTTACACTCCTTCAGGGCTGTATGTATAACTACGTAAGTATTTGCCCTTAACGTTTCTGAACGAAACATTTGTATAATCTGTGGAGTCCGCCAGCCATCCGCTTAAAAAAAGTTCAAGTAATTCGTAATAATAGTTGTACTGACTTGTGTATTTATTTACTAGCAAATGTGATGAAAAACATTGTATGTTTCACGGGCCGGGCGGTACGGGAATTACGAACCTCGACTCAGAAAGCCCTCAGTCTTCGACTTCGGGCTTCTACTAGAGCCTCGATCGTAATTCCTTACTTACCGACCTTAATACACAATGTACTATTTGTTCCAATGAATGTCGTTTGGCTTAACACCCTTTAGGCTGACATTGCAGAATTTAATAGTCTATTGTGTAGATTAACTTCGAAGGTTAGGATAGTTTTTAATAATAGATAATTAAAATAAAACCCTTTCTTTTGTAAAAACCGTTTTAGGACAAACGATTTGGACCCAATTTTTATGAGGTGATGATGATGATGAAATAGGTTATTGAATAAAATGTAATAGGTTTTATTAATAACAACAATTTTACTTGGCATATAAGGAAGATGTTTTAACTGTTCCAGCCAAACAATTTTGAACTCATTTGAATAGTACTTAAAGCGGAAAACCAATAGGTAAGTGAAGTTATAATGAACAGTGCCCTAATATGGTTAAAATATGCGGTTCTGTATATCTCTAGACGTTGAAACTTTTGGCTGTTTGACATTGACACCGAGCGAGATATAATACCACCTTTGCGTGACCTTTATAAATGACTAGCGACCCGCCCGCGGCTTCGCCCGCGTGGAATGTATTATACATATAAACCTTCCTTAAGAATCACTCTATCTATTAAAAAAAACCGCATCAAAATCCGTTGCGTAGTTTTAAAGATTTAAGCATACATAGGGACAGACAGCGCAAGCGACTTTGTTTTATACTATGTAGTGATACATTGTACAAATAGAGAAGCTGTATGCTGGGCACAATGCGTATCGTCGGTGATACTGGTAAGCCGCGTATGTAACAAATTTATGATAGAGCAAAATAAACCTTACAACCTTATTAAAAAGGTGCATTTTACTCCTTATTAAAAATGTTACTTACGCGATTTTGTAGTTTCATTCATATAGAGGATTTTCGTAATAGTTGATAAGGAAGAAATAAGTGGTAATACAGTTCTTGTTTAAGGTTTTACTGAAACAATTGGAATTGTGCTTGAATTAGGAAATGCAACTTTAGGTAAATATACTCCAGTATTATTTTTTTAGGCTTGAAGGCATGTTTTATCTGTCATTCTCATCTCATGGTCAGAGACGATTAAATCTAAGATAACACACGCTTTCCTAGAAAGTAAACTATCCTCCAAGAGGAGCCTGTTATGAAAAAAAGCATTAAAAAAATCTATTCCACTATGATTTGACGATGAGGTTGGTGTTTGATGGTGACCTTGCCTACAAAGCTAGCGGTCCTAGCTTCTATTTCCGGTAAAGGCAAATATTTTTGTGATGAGTGCGATAATTTTACCCGTGTCTTGGATGTTTTCTACGTATTTATTGATACAAGTATTTTTATCGTGGTCTCATATCCATAGTACAAGCGTAGCTTAGGTGGAGTGAAATGGTCGCCTGTTTATTTGAGTTTGTGTAAACTACATGAAATCATTGAGTTGCATGGTGGAGATCGAAATGCATTTTCTCTTAGCAAACCTAATAAAGGTCATGTGCAGACCTAGGAATATACGGGGCAAAATTAAATGACAGCAAGGGATTGCCTTTATCGATAAACTCAATTATCGATGCTTTTCCCGCACACTAGTGATCGCTCCAAGTTTTGTTTGTATTTTTTTATTATTGTAACTATGCAAATAAAACAAAATAGCAACATAATTCTTTTTATTCCTTACTTTAAAAGATTTTTTTAACCTTTAATCATCATCATCATTTTTTTCCTTACCGTGTATTTCAGAATGACTATCCCATTTTCTTAAAATAAACAATCAGAATTTGTCAAGAGTAAAAAAAAAAGATTATGATTAGTGAAGGTTAAAATATCCTTTTAAAATAAAGAATAACCAGAATTATGTTTCTATTTTGTTTTATTTGCATAGTTTCAATAAAAAAAATTTTTTACAAACAAAACTTGGAGCGATCACTAGTATGTGGGAAAAGCATCGATAATTGAGTTTATCGATATAGGCAATCCCTAGCTGTCATTTAATTTTGCCCCGTATATTCCTAGGTCTGGTCATGTGCAATGATATGACGATCAGCTAAGTGAAAATCACTTCATTGCACATCACGCTTCCAATATATGTAAATAGGAACTTATAACATATAGTTAATACTGGTCCTATTCAGCCTAGCCTAGCCTAGAGCTGAGTTAGAGACTAGGTCAATTTGTGTGAGATTGTCACATAGGTTGGGTTCAAAAAGTTTAAAAGCAATGCGAACTGTTGTGTCCCGGTGTTAGGATAAGACAACCGGAGAATTATCTTAAATTATCTATCTTAGTCCTCAGGTTTGCAACGCATTTGGGGTCTTAAGATTACAGTCTTGAGATTGCAATATGTTTATGGGTCACAGATCCCTTTTAACATAAGGTTGCCTGTTTGTTCGTGTATCTTATCATTATGCCATAAAATGGAGCACATTCGAAAATTCAATATTTTCTTCGAATATTAATTTGACCAAAAATTTATTTTTTCCGTGCGGTATGTATTATGAAGCTATTAAATTAAATTAAAACTAAGCTACTCAAATATTAAATATGTAAATAATAATCACCACTATAAAAAGAACACTCCCTCTAAAGGTCCGCTCGCGGCATGGTCCCTGTGACACTATCTGCATTACCTCTCTGGATAGCTAGCCCAATCCTTTGGGAGAGGTAAGCACCAGCTCTAGGATCTCCGGAGGTGTCTATGAGCCGGGGAAAAAAATATATAATTACTATATATAATTACATAGGTAAGGTTAGGTTAGGTTAGTAAGCAAGCAGTATCCAAAAGTAAAGGCTTCTATCGGAATTATGAAAGCTCGGGATTCTGATCCATTTGGAGGAATTATGACCCTTCGGAGTTATGTACATAAAAAACCTGAATTCCTGCAGAAATGTAAGCAAAAGCAATCATACCCCACTTTTCCTTAACTAGGTAATGTTCCATCACTTCGTTCTTTGAGTTTGTCCTTTTATCCGAACCTATTAATCCTGCCTTTCTACGGAAAAAAGGCACATCTACTATATGAAATTGTATTGCATTTCCAACCTTATTATAAACCTTTGAGAGTTTAATATAATTCTATGAATTGATTGCACTTGTTCCTTTTCTCCGTGGGATGGCAGCATCATAAATCCTAGTTGAAAGACATTACCTCACTTTCAGTAGGCAAACGAACACCTTCGGTGAATCACAAATCCTTGACACATGCGTAGGCGCATTAGGATGCCTCAGTAATTAACTATTGTTACAGCGATATTTGAATAGAAATTCATGTTTTTTGGCATTGACGAGAGGATATTAAATAATTATTAGTTTAGAGATGGTTGTAAAAGCTTTTGGTGAATTTTTAAACGCAGGTGGCCTGGCCTTGCCTGTGACGCTAGAGGTCTCGGGTTCGATGCCTGGTTAGGGCAATGTTATCCATGTATTTAGGGATTTGTCAATCGATATAGGTAGTTTATGTTCCCAAGGCGTCTAAAACATATACTAGCCCCTGTGACACTGATAATAGGGTCTAATTGGGTGAATCAACTTTTAAGGTATTTTTTTTCTTTTGCGGTATCAAAACTTTCCTGGTGACTTATCTTTAATAATAATGTATGAATATTAATATCAGACCACCAAATTTACAGACCTTACACGTTAAACACCTCAAATATTATTTAATCTTCGAAAAAACCTGGTAACTCAGGGGAAAATGCACATTTTCCATACAAAACCTAGGGACAACATCGTCCGCTGCGTTACCAACTATATTATTATTTCAAACTGTACTATTTTTAAATCAAATCATTTCAAATGCTAGCCTAATTGTCTGATTTAATAAGCGTGTAAGCTACGTCGTTGGCAAATATGTAGTTTTTCTAAAAACATATAATTTGTGAAACATGTCGAAAAATGCGGAGTACCTTAGAAGTTGATTCACCCAATTATGATAGTATACATGCCGTGTGGTTGCCGGGTTAGAAAAGTGCCACTCCATGTCTTCCCGTGGATGTCGTAAGAGGCGACTACGGGAATAAAGGCTTGCAGTACTGTTAGGCGATGGGCTTGCCACGTGTCACTAATACACTGGGAAACATCTTAGCCTACTCGTGCAAAATGTGGTTACAGAATTATCAAGAAGTTTTAAAGACTTGTTGGTAATTCTTTAGCTCTGCCTACCCCACTCTGGGAATGAAGGTGTGAGTTTATGTATGTATGTAATTATGATACATTTATTTGGCGCGATGCCCGTATATAGGATGGAAAAAACGAACGCCTCATGGTCGGCAACCACCTTAAATATTGGACATAGCAAATACTACGCAAAGGAGACTTTCTTTTACTTTGAAAACTGATCAAATATGACAAAACTACAAAGTCGTGTTATTTTAACGGTATTATTTAGTTATCAGTGATGTCTACATGACACACCTTTAAGTTAAATAAAAACCGTAAAAAAACACGACTTTTTATATATAAAGATAAAGATAAAGATAAAGACATTTATTCAGTAAGTAGGCCGCACGGGCACTTTTACACGTCAAGAATCTACCAGCGCTTCACAAGAGGAGACCACTGCTGAGAAGAAGCGCCGCAAGAAACTCAGCAGTCAGTCATTTTTTTAAATATATTTAATATTACAATGGTACTACTTAGTCTAGCATTATATAAATCTATAAATAGCAAATTAAAAAATATTTCAAATATCCTGCGTAGTTTCCGCAGGAAAACACACCAAAATCTAATATATTCCTATAGGTCGATTCCCAGTTAACAAGTCGAGCGATAATGTCAAAGTTGTTGTAAATCAAATTTAAACTTTATGTCAAATGAATAACTCATGTAATGTCAAAAAATCTGCGGTCATGTGCGTAGGACAACTGAGGGGTTACGGCCGGGCTGACGAATTTTCAAAAATCAATAAATGCAGTTACTATTGCTTTCAAAAATCAAAGTAGTCTTTTGCGTAGCATTTGCTATTTCCAATATTTTTGGTAGTTGCCGTTCATAAGGCGTTCGTTTTTTTTAAACATTGAATATCTGACATTATATTACTTTTGACTGTACTTAATTAGATCTTAGTCTAGTTCCCAAAATACTTGTCTAGAGCTAAGTTTGGGGCTTTTTGAATTTGTGAGACATGATCCGCAGATCTTTGATTATTTTTGCCCAAAACAAAATTATAAGAGTTGTGTATACTTATTATTCCTATAATATTCTATTCTGTTCTCTTGTAACAAAAATACTTGCGTAAGTATACCTACTTATTGACCCGAGATATTCGAAATTATGAGCTTATGAATATAATGTACAAGAAGACGCCCGCGATTTCGTCCGCGTAGATTTAGTATTCCCGCTAAATACTCCCCCCATTTCTTCCCGTTGGGGGTAGATTATCGGAAAAAAAACATTTGTACTCACTTACACCATGAAAGGAACTCCTGTACCAAATTTCAAGTTTCTAGCTAGAGTGGTTTCGGCTGTGAGTTGATATATACTAAGTCAGTGAGTCAGGTTTGCCTTTTATACATACAGGGTGAAATAGGGGTCGTGGAGCAAGAAAGACGCATTTAACTTACTTTCACCTAAGGATCACGATAGGTTAGGACTAACAGTTATTAAAGTTAGTTATTTAAGTCAGTACAGCAAATAATAAATAAAACTGGTATGATTTGAGATCATGGTCACCCTTCTGTTTCCCAAGAAAACTTATGTCAAGTGCATGTAATTAACAATCATCGCAGTAAGTATGTAAAGAGGTTGTTATGACGATACCTACTGATAGACAGATAAGAAAAATTCCTTCGATGGCAGTTTGTTTTCAAAGAGGTTGTAATTGTAAAAGTAGGGTGACCACGCATTTTAGTTACTTAACGTTTTTTTAATTAAAATAAGTAAATACCGAACCATCTTTGTTTCAATTAAAATATATACAGGTAACATCGCAATCGTTTACTGAGTCAGAAAAAATGGTTGGGATCACGACCCCTATTTCACCCTGTATAGATTTAAATTATTTTTAAAATACGCGTTCAAGCTTATTGTAAACTTTCTTAGATGGATAACAATGTTTGGCCTCTAACTCATCTATCAGCAAAGTGACAAAACCGATAGACTTTATGTAATAAGATGTAACAAAACTGACACCATTTCTCTACCCTCGTTTGCACAATGATCCATTATTTGCCGATGGATCAATTGAATAATCAGTGTGAATCATGAACAGCAATTGATTTTAGTGGGCCAAGTATTGAGATCAGTTTTATTTGGTATAACTAACATCATCATGTTAAGTAAGCTACCTTGTCGGTGTATGACAGTGGAGACTGTTGGCAACATACCGTCTAAGTTAAAATTCAGATGAAATTTGAAATGCATATAGCTTATACTTTAGATTAGCACATAGACTACTTTCATCAGCAATATTTAAAAAATTCTGAAGGAATAACGATAATCAAAATCCCTGCGTAACATGATGACCAAATATCTAATTCTACGCGAACAAAATCATAGGCAGAAGCTAGTTACATACATACATAAACTCACGCCTTCATTCCCAGAGTGGGGTAGGCAGAGCTACAGAATTACCTACAACTCTAAAAACTTGTTGATAATTCTGTAACCACATTTTACACAATCGGGCTAAGATGTTTCCCAGTGTATTAGTGACAGGTTGCAAGCCCATCGTCTAACAGTACTACAAGCCCTTATTCCCTTAGTCGCCTCTTACGACATCCACGGGAAGACATGGAGTCGCACTATTCTAACCCGGCAACCACACAGCTTTGAGATTCATTATATTTAAGTAGACATTTTAAAACAAGACATGGTAAGAAAACCATCCTGTATATCTTAACTTGTCATGTCAATCTATTATTGACATAAACAATAAGCTTTATTGAATAGATTATCATATCCATCAAGTACCGAACAGGTGTAATTTGTCCGTCTACATGTATTAGTAGGCAGGAAGATGTTGAACAATGCGTGTGGGGGCAGAGGAGATTGAATCATGATTTAATCATAGCTCGTATATGTAGATATGTTTAACAGGAAGGTCTTCTATAAGATAATTAGTGTTTATTGACTGGGTGAAAAAAAATAGGATTTTTGCGTCTAGTTGAGGCAATACTTATTTTTGTTCAAAATTTAAATTAAACATGGACCTAAAAAAATACGGACGTAACATTGCACTAAAAAAGTGTGAAGCATTTAAGGTTTGCACTTTCGTCCGTTAAACACGACTTACCGCACATTAGAGGTAAATAAGACAACGCAAAGAGCTCGAGTGACAGTTAAAGTGTGTGCGTGTGGACGCACGGAGACAACCATTTTGCTTGCTTCACTCATAGATAATTAGACGAGGTTACGTCCGTATTTTTTTGCCCAACGCAGTCCGTTCCGTTGTAACCTAATGAAGCCTACCTAAACGGCCTGCCCGATTGTGATGAGTGAGGAGTCTTTAAATCCATCTCGGTTGTGGAAGTGACAGAGGCTGTAATTTTTAATCTAAGAAATATGAATTAAAATAATGATGAGATGTTTTTTACATAATTATTGAGGACAATATAAAAAATACAGTCACTTTTTTTTAAAGCCTGCTTTTATATTGTTTTTGTAATGCTTAAGAGGTATTAATAATTCAAATCATTTTTTGAGTACTTATTTCATAAAATATTGTAAGTACATATTTCTATCATCAAAATCCCGAATGATCATAATTCCAAATTTAAGTATTCGTGGAACGTTATTCTTTAGTTAATCAATAACTACTTATTTGAAGAGTTCCCTCAATTCCTCATGAATCCAATCATCAGACGTTGGCTTCTTTACAATGGGACGATCTCCAAGACATATTTGTCGGAATTATTCATAGAAATACTTCACAAATCATAAAAGCTCGCCGAATTGAACACCACTTCCTTTGTTAGTCGGTTCATAAAAAAAAAAACAATAAAGTCAGTACAGTTTCTAATCAAATGAACATGACAATATACTAAACTTTTGACAGAGCTGATAGTAATTTAAACTTTATTACACTTCGTTATTATACTCTGATGACACTAAAATCAGGATATAAATTTAACTTCCAATTCATCATTGGTTACACCAGCACTTTACATTGGCGAAACTCCCGCAGTGGCCCCCCTTTCGGTACCCCCTTTTCCTGCATTCCGCGTCGCAGTTGGAGATGTAATCGACCCCCAACACGAAGCAGCTACCGATGTGCACGTCAGCCTCTACAGCACTCTTGGAGATGACGGATAGCAGCATGAAGCTGCACAGTACCAACATCATAACGCGGTTGCTGGAGGCCATTTTGATTTGAAATTATGGGGGAAAGTGTTGATCTGTAAAAATATATTATTAAAGTAAGTAAAGTAAAGTAATGATTTATTAACAAAATGGTACAATGTTCTTAAAAGTAATATCCGGCGGACCCCAAACTAGGCTGAGCCTATATCTTGGGCGTCCAATGAGTGACGTTAAGCACATTTTTAGACTTGGATGAACGGCAACATAATCTACTATGTGCACATTTTATTTTAAGATTTTGCGAACACCCTGTGTAGGTTCTCGATTGGGGAGAAATAGGACGTTGGTTACCTTGAGACTCAAAAGTCTTACTTGTTTGCTTGTTTTTTTCGTTAACTTTGTACCTATAACCCTACTTGGGTTGTGGGTCCAGGTGCAATTGGTTGTGAAAAGCTGAATTAAACTTTAAATTAAAATCTGAAACAATCAAGTCCATTTTTTTCATTGGAATAATTAATGATTATTTTATTCGTTCAGTTACGTACAACTATCCTGGAAGAAGTTGAATACCAATGTATTTCTTACGTTATTTTTAAGGCGAAAAAAAGTTATTAAATTTTGTATAAAAATTCAGCTTCAAAATCCTTTTAACTCTAGTAGGACGTATGTCTCAATGTCCAGGGCTCGGAAACGTTTTTAAAACGTTTCCAACGGTTCTATAATAAACAAATTGTTCGGAACGCTAGGGAAACGGGAACGTTTTCAAAAACCGGTGTTTATTTAATTCGTAGCTTCAGGTTAAAAACGTTTTGTTAACCAAAAATGATTAAAATTTTGATCTTGATCAAAAACGTTTTCCATAATGTTCCGTTCGAACGAGATCGAAACAAATCGTTTCTTAGGTAGTAAAGACGAAACCGTTTCGAAAAATATACCGTTATAAGCCTTGTATATGTCTAAATTTTAACAATAATAATAACCCCTCATTCTTCATAGGAGAAAAAAAACTTGGAAATAATAATGGAAGTTTAATTTTAAGAGTAGCGCCTGGGTGCATCATTGGAATATTCTTAGTCTGTAATATTTTGTATCTATAGACGCATTCCTTTTTAGTCCTCAGGGTTGGCAGTGCATTTGCGGTCTTGTGAATGCGAATGTCTATGGGTCACAGTTTCCTCTTACCATCAGGTAGCCTGTGTGCTCGCTACAACTACTACAAAAAAATGCTACAATGTTCAGTATTTCGCTTAAATTTTCGACTTTATTAACTGCTATGTCCGTTACATATAAGTACATACATACATACATTAAATCACGCCTGTTTCCCAGAGGGGTAGGCAGCTAGACCACTTCTTTCCACTTGCTACGATCTTGACAAATTTCTTTCGCTTCTTCAACATTCATACATCGAGTCATGCACGCACGTCGGTTTCGGGTACTTAAGATTCGGCCCTTTTCAGTATTTCTCCGATTTGATTCGAAAAAGTACGCCTAGGGCGGCCATATTTAAGAATTAATTATTTTCGGAATACGGAGTCTTCTTTCGATTGATTTTAATGCTTTTCTTTGAGATGTTTATATTATTTTGTTAAAGTCATTTTTTCTCCACAATTTTTTTTTAAATGTTGTGTTAATTTGGAATTGCTCTTGCAATACGTAGTAGTACCTAGCTACTACGGTACTAAGTATAACTGTAAGATTAAAACTTTCGACTTTTTTATATTAAATAAAAAAATACTCACACTCTTAACGTCAGGGACGTTCAAAACCTCAGTCAGGTAGGTCAGTTTAGTGTAACTCTTCGACGCTTTTATAATATGCCTGGTAATTGCGCAAACTAGTAACTAACGAAGTACACGGCAGTGTACAAACCAAGTTCGCAGAAATGGCGGCACGAAGTTTAACATTTCACTGATCTTTTTTTCGTAATTAATGAGTTTCACGCCTTGTTTTAACTAGGTGTATTTCGCCAATGTCATGTTTCAGACAAACATGAACTTGTTTGATATCGCACGTGAAGAAAATAACTGTTCAGTTGAGAAGTATTTACCCAGGTGGACGAAGCGAAAGCACATGCGGTTAGCTCCAAGTGCTTCTCCCGTCCTCTCTGACCTTTTCACCGCGTAACCTTTCAAGTTTTTATAATGAATACTATTGGACTAGGCAAATACGAAGTTAATCCTGACACATTACACAACGATGAAGTTATTGAGTTACGGACAATGTTGACAGCAGTAAAACACTGTTTAACTTATTTATTGCGTGTGAATAAAGGACGATTGGCAAAAATGGCCAACAGACTCTGCAACAGAGATTGAGTATTGAGATGTAACATGTCCCAGTTTATAGATCTAGCTTGGCAACGTGATGTATTTTTACTATGGCGACGATTGCCATATGTATGTAGTTTTCTTGGATAATCATAATTGTATCGTATGAAATTTGTTTAAAAATGAACACATTCTTGCCTTTAAAAAAATCCAATCGAGTACTATAATATTTATTTTGTCTTTTTTTGGGTAGTAATGAACATAATAAGATGCATCCCGTGACTGATTCTGTTGGAGGGTGGGGACGGGGTCCATACAAAATACCCCATCACCCTTTTGTGATATAAGCATTGTTTTAATGCTGTCAAGATTATGTTAGCAGTATGCTTCTTATCTGGCTAGTACTCTGTAGTAGTGGTAGGATCATGTGTAGGGCCCGTCAAAGCATCTGTCCGGAATGTGTTCACAGGAAGATGCTAGCATTGTCGTTTGCAATGTACTATGTTGAGACGCTCTGTAACGTAAGGCAATAATGTAAGGAAATTTATCTGTGATCGTTTTTGCTGTGTATGTATAATACGAGGGTGGATTGAAAAGTTCTGAGCCTGGTAAAAAAAAGTAACGGGCTCACTTTTTATAACAATTTTATTTTTCGACATATTCTCCATGAAGGTCAATGCACTTAGTCTACCTCGCCTCCGACTTCATTATCCCATCAAAAAAAAAAGAATCGCTGAGGTCGTTAAAATATGAGTCTACTGCTTCTTGTACCTCCATATTTGTCGAAAATATTTGTCCTCCCAAGTGTTTTTTGAGGTTTGGGAAGAGATGATAATCGGGAGGAGCTAGATCCGGCGAGTAAGGGTCATGCGGCAGCACTACAAATCCACAATCATATATTTGTGCCATTGATTTCGCCGAAGTGTGAACGCGAGCGTTGTCTTGGTGAAACAGTACTTATTTCGACAGCATTCCAGGTCTCTTTATTTTAATTTCCTCACGCAGATGACGTAAAAGAGCACAATAGTAGTCCGAATTTATTGCTTTGCCCTTTTCGAGATAGTCTATCATGATATTCATGATAACCCCCCTGCAATCCCAGAAAACTGAGGACATTACCTTATTAGCTGACAAAATGACCTTGGCTTTTTTGGGTGGTGGTGAACCTGGTCTTTTCCATTGCCTGGATTGTTCTTTCGATTCTGGTGTACTGTGGTGGACCCATGTCTCGTCCATAGTTATAAAACGATTGAAAAAATTGTCGAAGTCACGTTGAAACATACATAAACAATCTTGGGAAATTGTAACACCTACTCGTTTGTTCTCGACTGAAAGCAGTCTAGGCACCCACCTGGTTGACACCTTAGAAAATCCAAGAACATCGGTGATGATGTTCTGTGCCCGCTCATAAGAAATACCCATTGCTTCCGCTATCTCCACAATCTTCAATCGCCAATCCTTCATTATCGCATCTAATATATTATTGACATTTTCGTCCGTAGTAGCCGTCAACGGCCGCCCACTCCTAGGCTCGTCTTGAACAGTCTCCCGGCCACGTTTGAAACCAGCTACCCATCTTTTTATGGTAGCATACGATGGGGCAGATTGCCCTTATGTTTGATTCATATCTACAAATATTTGTTTTGGTGTTAACCCCTTCTTTTGCAAACATTTTATGACAGAACGGTGCTCAATTTTATCCATTACTTGAAAAATCAGTGACCTTAAAAAACAAAAGATAGTGCATAATGGCGACAAAATATGGCACTTTGACCTGCCAGTATTTATTTGTTTTTTTTTTATTATATTCAACCTTAGGCTCAGAACTTTTCAATGCACCCTCGTATATGAGGAATCCTTAAGTTAACGCAATTTGTGACGAAAATGCTGTGTAGCGCAGTAAGAACTTGGCCTTAGCACTGACATTAACGATTTTGCTCGGATTTTATTGTTACAAGCTGATTTGAATGCTGATGAAGTGACAAAACCTGTCGAAGATTGTTTTTGAAACCGTAATTACAAAGCAATTACTTTAAAACAATTACATCGTGGTATCCATATTATTAATAGAAATCTCCTTAGAACAATTAGATCGTGATACTCATATTCATTATCTATAAATAGATAAAATTATGTGGATAAATCAGGAATTTATTTCATAAGAACACTAGCATTTGCCTACAACTTCGCCTGCGTAGCGCTAAATATCCTATGCTTTAATTCAGAATATGAATATAATGTGCAGGGGTCGGAATTTTCGTAGCACTTTTGAGCTGTCATAGGGACTTCTCGTTTATCGACTTCGGATATACATATTTTATCGATACATTATAGAACACAACAAGTCATGTTAAAGAAGATTAAAAATATAGGTAAAGCACAGGCGGTATTATCGCTAAAGAGCGATTTATTTCAAATAACTTTCGAGTAATTCAAAACGTGAAATAGAGATTTGCAATGAAAATAATGAAAAGTTAATAGTTAACATTTTAATCAGTTCCGTTCAGTGTTGTATCATTTATGAATTTCATGTTCAGTCTGTTTTAGTGCAAACAAGACTAAGTGTTTCTTCATTTGTTTTTCTATAAAATAAATAGATTGTCATTATCTGAAAGAGATCCCTCTTTAGCGATAAGACCGCCTGTTGTTTACCTATACTTTTAATCTTCTTTAACATGTTGTGTTCTATAATGTATCCATAAAATATGTATATCCGAAGTCGATAAACGAGAAGTCCCTATGACAGCTCAAAAGTGCTACGAAAATTCCGACCCCTGATAATGTGTGTCAAATGATGACAGAAACCTAGATATGATTTTTAAATACCTAATCAATGATACCCCTTTGTTCATAATTCACCGACTTTTTTTTCCATTTTTACAATAATGACGTCTAGTTGTCGCCTTATTAAATTTTAATTACCGTCATATTTTTAGTGACACTCACAAGATTAAGACAAATTGATTGCTATAATAATCATCCATTTCGGTCCACGCGTTGAGATTCTAGAGCACTACAAAGGAACATACATACAATTTATTTATTTATAGGCCCATAAATACATTACCCTCCTCCTTTAGAAATCTTGTAAAAATGTACGAAGGGCGTTCAATAAATTCTCGGTATGAGAAGGAAAACAAAAGCATATACGATTAGTGTTTTATTTTTATTTTTATTTATATTCCCCCCTATGTTTATACACTTATAAGATCTGTCAATTAGTTTTTAACCACTTATAAAAATATTTTTTGTCTTTGGTGTTAAAATGCTCCAGCACCGCTGCCTTCAACGCTTCATCATTAGAAAATCGATGTCCACGAAGATCCTTTTTAAGGTTGGGAAACAAAAAGTAGTCGCTGGGGGCCAAGTCTGGACTGTACGGCGGGTGAGTAAGTGTTTCGAACCCAGATTCAAGACCAGCAGCCTTGGCAACATGAGCAGTATGCACAGGGGCGTTGTCATGAAAAAGCAGCACTCCTCTGGTCAATTTTCCCCTCCTCTTCTCTTTGATTGCTTCCCGTAATTGGCGTAAAATGTTAGCGTAGTACTCTCCTGTAATATTTAAACCCTTTTCTTTATAATCTATTAATAATATCCTATATAATTGTGGTTACTGAATTGTCAACAACTTTTTGAAGTTGTAATTCAGTAGCTCTGCCTACCCCACTCTGGGATTAAAGGCGTGAAGGTATGTATGTATGTAATATCCCTTCACAATCCCAGAATATTGTCGCCATGATCTTGCCAGCTGAGGGGACGACTTTGAATTTCTTGGGATGAGGTGTTCCTTTAACGTGCCACTGCATCGACTCTTGTTTGCTCTCAGGGTCATAATGATGAGCCCAAGTTTCATCTCCGGTAACAATTTAAACCATCAGGGTTTTCACCACACAGCTCAATGAAGTCGGAACAACAAGCAACACGCGTGTGCTTCTGAAACGGTGTCAACATTCGTGGTACCCATCTCGCACTAACTTTGGACATGTTAAGATGATCGTGGATAATATCATGTATTGTACCAATAGAAATATTGTTTTTTTGTGCTATAGACCTAACCTTCACTCGACCATCTTCCAGTATAATATTCTCCACTTTTTGAATGTTTTCTGGTGAAGTAGCTTCAACAGGCCGACCAGGTCTAGGGTCATCTTCTATGCTCTCCCTCCCACGCTTAAATTCATTTGACCACTTTTGGACAGTAGATAATGAAAGAGCGGACTCACGGTAAACTAAATCCATTTCTTCTTTAATACACTTTTGATTTTTTCCCTGTTTAGTCAAGAATTTTATCACGGCTCGATGCTCCAATTTAATTATCATTGTAAAATCGCTCATGGTGATCACGTTTGTTCAGCAGTAGCAGAAAAACAAAAGAACGTGTAGGCTTCAAATATACTTTTTTTTACTGTCAATGAATGACTCTCCGCGGCCAGTATTAAGAAGTTTACTAAAAAGGTTTGCAAGATACCAATACCGAGAATTTATTGAACGCCCCTCGTATATCTTGCGTATTTTAAGAAACAGAGCAGTTCTTTTTTATTAGTTTTATGTCTCCATCCGCGTAAGAGTCATATATTCAGGGGCAATAATAAAAAAAAATGACGCGGTCATCGATATTTGTTAAAAATATTAAGCATTATATACTCTCATTACTATGTATAATTTAAGTATTATAGCCTATGTCACTCCCATAACCAAACCGAATTTAACGACACCTAATAATTATGTTAACGCTTTGAGGCGCATAATTTTGTTAATTATGATAAAGACGTAATTTTTACAGTAGTTTATTATTTAAGACGATTGTGAAGCTAAAAATTTCCATACAAAATGCGAAAACGTTTCTCTACACTCAAACCTAGTCCAAATTTTACGATTTTTGAATATGTTGTAGATGTCATGAAAAGCTATGTCTGTCTTTACGTTTTCCTTTCCACGAAAATGCTTCTTAGAATGAAACAAATTTAAAAATACAAAGAACAGAAACGTATAGACCTAGTTCTTTATAATATCTACAACATAATATATTGAATATTATTCAAAAATTGTGGAAATCTGACTTTATTTACGGGGTGAGAGACGTTATCGGATGGAACTAAAGTATGGAATTTTTTGATAGCTACGTGGTTTTAGCGGCGCTTACCGGTACTTAACTCATTATCAGTGATCGGATTTCCTGGTGCAACACGAGGTAAATGACTAGTAGCTTTTAAGTTTAATGACCTTTAACGTTCAGTAGCACCTTTAAAGTTCAGACCCGTGTGGTTGCCGGGTTAGAATAGTGCCACTCCATGTCTTCCCGTGGATGTCGTAAGAGGCGACTAAGGGAATAAAGGCTTGGAGTACTGTTAGGCGATGGGCTTGCAACCTTGTCACTAATACGCTGGTAAACATCTTAGCCTGTTTATGCAAAATGTGGTTACAGAATTATCAACAAGTTTTTAGAGTTGTTGGTAATTCTGTAGCTCTGCCTACCCTCTGGGAATGAAGGCGTGAGTTTATGTATGTGTATGTATGTAACGTTCAGTAACCTTTAAAATAGTTCAATTGTTATCAAATTATGTCATATATCCTTTACATACACACATACATACATTAAATCACGTCTGTTTCCCAGAGGGGTAGGCAGAGACCACTTCTGTTCACCTGCTACGAGTGGACTGCGCACTGCCAGTCAGGAGACTAATCTCTTTCGCTTCTTCCACATTCATACATCAATTGTTGCACGCATGTCGGTTTCGGGTACTTAAGATTCGGCCCTTTTCCAGTATTTCTCCGATTTGATTCGAAAAAGTACGCCTAAGGCGGCCCCTTCCGACCCTTCCACTCACTTTCGCTCTGTAAATCTCTTTCGTCAATCTTCTTTCATCCATCCTTTCCAAATGACCGAAACAACAAAGCATGCCCTTTTTAATCTTAGTCGCTACATCTTGTTTTAGTTCACATTTCTCCCTGATTTTTTCATTCATCAATCACACCACACATACTACGCAACGGGACGGCAACTGGTATTATAATAACTAATCGAGCAGGTAAAATAACGAAAAATATCATTTTCACAGTTAAAGTTTATTAAAAAAATAACATTTAATTGTGACAAACATAAGGCGTGTCCCAAAATCAACTGGGCTGAGATTAACAATACCAATAAATAATTCTTACATTTTAAATATACTGAATTTTTGTAATGATGTTAAAGCCATAATGCTAACAATTTTGAAGTTAACTATTGGTTACACCAACAATTAACATTGGCGAAGCTCCCACAATGTCCTCCCTTGGGGTAGCCGCGGTTCTTGCATTCCTTGTTGCAGTTGGAAGTGTAGTCAACGGCGCCCCAAACGCAGCTGCCGATGTGGACATCAGCTTCGACAACGCTCTGGGAGATGACGAATAACAGCACGAAGCTGCAGAGAACAAGCGTCAATGCACGGTTGTTGGATGCCATTTTGGTTTAGTGTTTGGTTTTGGTGTGATCTGTAAAGAAAATATTGATAAGTTTAATAATAATGTTGACGCAGTTAGCTTAGTTCGTAGTCACCCTGCCTACAAAGCTAGCGGTCCCGGGTTCGAGTCCTCATCAGGGAAAATATTTATGTGATGAGCGCTAGTACCTATTTGTTTTTATGTATATAAGTATTTATTAAGGCCATTTAATTTAGAATTTAGGGTTAGAATAGTGCCACTCCATGTCTTCCCGTGGATGTCGTAAGAGGCGACTAAGGGAATAAAGGCTTGTAGTACTATTAGGCGATGGGCTTGCAACCTGTCACTAATACGCTGGTAAACATCTTAGCCAATTTGTGCAGAATGTGGTTAAAGAATGATCAACAAGTTTTTAAAGTTGTAGGTAATTCTGTAGCTCTGCCTACCCCACTCCGGGATTACAGGCGTGAAGGTATGTATGTATGTAATTTTATATTTTAATTTTTTTAATGGCATAGAGAAGACAAACGAGCACATAGGCCACTTGATGGTAAGTATGGAAACTGTGACCCATAGACATTCGCATTCACAAGACTGCAATGCAATCCTAAGACTGCAAATGCGTTGCCAACCCTGAGGACTAAGATGGAATGCCTCTATGCTAGTCATTTCACCGGCTGTCTTATCCCCAAACCGGAACACAACAATGCGAACACTGCTGCTTGGAGGTGGGTTAATGAATAAAATGGTGGCAGCGATCCGGACGGACGCTGCACAAGGTCCTACCATCCGCATAATGCTGACAGTGGAAAAAACACCGATTGCAAAGGAAACAAAGTGTTTTTTTTATTGTTTTAATACATTATCAAGTTGAATAATCGATTTTATTTCTTGCACAATCCGTTTATATCCTTTTAACAAAGTAACCGGGATAAAAAGCAGAGCAGAGTTACTTTCACTTTTATATATTAAAATTGGGACGGGAGTTATTGTGCCTGTGACAGATTGGAGTTTTACATTTCACGCGAACGCTGTTCCAACCTATTAATATAGTCTAATAACAAAAAAAAATGCGCATCTATAATAAATTCGTTTAAAAAAACGATAATTATTACTTTACGCCTTTTTAAAAACAAATTATGAAAATCTATACATATTTCATCGACTAAAAAAAACTACTTTCACTCTTTGTATGCGAAACTGACCGTTAGGTGTTTGACAATAACTATTTGCGGAAACGATTTTAATCATTTCATATCATTGGGTTTTAATTTTCCAAATAAAATACATAGACTATACCATATAATATATACACATATACGTAGACGTAGACTTTACCATACGATGTACGAATGTATGTAAACACTCGTGCAAAAAAAAAAAACGAGTTTTTTTAAATTACTTTTTGAGTTTTTCTTTTAATTTAAATTAGTTTAGTTTTAACTTTTACATGAGTTTTTTTTTTAATGTTCAATGGCGAACTTAGATCTAGCGTGATGTTAGACGAAATAAAACATTTCTTTATAGTAGGTTAGGTTAATAAATTACATTAAATTAACAAATATGTAACATTATACGAATCAATATTTTTTTCTTTTTTAATCTTTATACTTAGATGATTAAAAAAAAAGATTTTAATTAGCAGCATCACTAAATTTGCCAAATGACATTTGTCACGCCCAATAATTTATGAAAAATATTATAAAAAGATACCCATGCTCCGATAGACATACACAGACTATTGTTTGCATAGAAAGCGTGACTGAACCAATATCGATAATTACGGTAATTAAGATGTATCCGTGTTAATTTAACCCACAAAGCCATCATACATTATAAACAAACAAATGATGCGGGACGTTGTAACTCGCAACATTTTTTTTTTAGTTTGATTTTGTTTAAGTACTTAAATTTTGTTGGTTCTTGAAAATGTCTAGTCATGAAATTCTGGTACCAATTTACGACGAACTACTTTTTTTTTTATAAAGTCAAAATATTTTTTACTTACAGTAAAGACGTCAGGGACGGTCGAAATCTCAGTCAGGTAGTGAAGTTAGTGAAACTAGTGGATGCTTTTATACCGTTTTAATGAACAATATTTTCCTGTTATCGTGTGACGTATTTGCGTGAACTAGAAACTACTGAAGTGCACGGCAGTGCGCAAACCAAGTTCAACGAAAATTCATCGAAATCTTTCCAAGTAGGTTGATACCATTTTTTCCGAATCAATGATGAGCCGCGATGGATTCGTTCGTCGACGATAAGGAAAAGTGCTAAACCTGTATCTTTTCTACTTTTTATTTCTATTTATTTTATTTCTATCTTGACAGCTATCGCATATTATTTTCTATCTTCATGCCGAATGATATACGTAAAGTGTGGACAGACAGATAGACGGCGATCACGATGGATAAGTCTGAAAAGCCAACAAAAAAGACAAAAAGAAAGCGTAAGCTAAGAAATAGTATCAATGCTATAAGTTAGGCAAAAAAAGTATTACTTCAGTACGAAAAGAAACGAGTATGTCGTTTCTTTCTGATGACGAAAAATAGTTACAATACCAAATGTATGGATATTATTACACCCTTTTGCTTACGTATAGTAATCGTATGGATGAGCTTATGACGGATGTCATGTATGGGATCCTTGTGACAAAACATGAAGTCTAATGATCGAGTGCGTCTATAAGAGGCGTTATAGAAGAAGAAATACATTTATTCATAAACTATGGTTATCGGTGGTATCCATTTCTGTATCTATTTCTGTGTCTAGAGACTACAACTAAGACGCAAGTTCATAACTCAAGTTCATAACGCATGTCCACTACTGTTTACTCCTTTACCATAAAGTACATAATCCATTCGCCTTGGAAAACATGGTTTATTCGTGTCGGATCGGTTTATAAGTGCGGCGGATCGCAGCGCACAGCGCATGCGCAATCTATTGGTCATGCGTCATGCCTGATAGGATGCGTACAGTCAGCAAGCTTGTAACGCTCCTACCCACCAGCAGGGCTCAAAAACCTAGTTAAATGTTCCCAGCTCGTCAGAAACGCCATACATTTTAAATGTTCCTGCTGGAAATAACGGTTAATTTCACTCGCAAATTTATTCGCAATGCCCACTACAGTATTAAATGAATAACCCTTATCTTCTATGCCATAAGAATCAGGTGTCTATTATTGGTCCGTGTTAATTACTGGTTCCATCACCTTATTTGTGCAACATGATAAAATGTAATTCATACTTCTTAAGTTATCTTGCTGGATGCTTTGACGGACAATGTAATTCCACCCAGGATTTAAAAAATACAGCTCTTATATTCACTTGTCAGTAAGAGCTATCACATCTTAAAAACCCTGATAATAATAAATAATAAACACAAATAAAAATACCAAAAAAATGGACATAAAAAATAAAATAAAAAAATTGATGGGGTGGTTGAAAAACATTTATCTTAGTAAAATTTACCATCTTCAATATATTTGAGGTAAGTATTTCTTTCCCTTCGCTTTCTTCTGGTATAGGTATACCCATTTTATTATTTTATTATAAGAAATGATTTTTGCAATGATAATTCACATTTTACAGGCAATAAATGTAAAAACAATGGATTTCCAACAGTTAGCTAGTAAGAACTTGGCCTAAGCACTAACGAATTGATTGGGATTGTTTTGTTCCCCGCGAAACTTGAATACTGATGTATAGGGAAAACCCGTCAGCCATTTTTTCGCGAGTAAGATGTAAGATACGACGTATAAGGCAATTTCCTTAAAACAATTAGAGCGTGATATCTTGTTGACATTATATGTAATAGTCTAAGAGCCCACGACACTATATATATGTATATATACTAGCTGACCCGCAAACGTTGTTTTGCCATGTATATTATTTAAAAGACCACCCTTAACATTTAGGAGGATGAAAAATAGACGTTGTCCGATTCGCAGACCTAACCGATATGCACACAAAATTTCACGAAAATCAGTCGAGCTATTTCGGAGGAGTTTCATTACAAACACCGTGACACGAGAATTTTATATATTGAAAACAATATTTGTGCAAATTGTGTCACCAACTTTTAAAAGTTGTAATTCTGTACAGTAGCTCTGCCTAGGCCTAGCTCACTCTGGAATTACAGGCGTGAAGGTATGTATGTATATGTATAATATACATGTATATAAATAATTAGTCTCGTAATTAATGGGGGAGCACAAAATGGCGATGCTGCAATGCAAAAAACCAGGCTGCCCGTAGGGTGACCTTCAATCGCTGCAGCAAACACTTTCTCCACTGTTTGGAAAATGCAGCAACATTTTTCTTACATAGAAATTGATGATCTTTCAGATGCGCTTCGGTTTTTTGCGGAGATCGATCATACTAGATACTTAAGTAAAATGCGTCGCTTATCATGCTGCTGCCACTGATTAGGCCACTCAGAGGGCTTGCAGCACTGCATTAAAAGATAAGATAAAAGATAAATGATGTTTATTCAGTAAGTAGGCCACACGGGCACTTTTACACGTCAAAAATCTACCAGCGCTTCGCAAGAGACCACTGCTGAGAAGAAACGCCGCAAGAAACTCAACAGTCAGTCGTTTTTTAAATGTTGCTTATGATATTATACAATAATAAACTTAATAAATCTCACATAAAACAAAAAAATATATATATTCATGCGTAGTTGAGCAGGAAAATGTGTCAAAACTCAGCATTGTCACAATAAGTAATAAGTAAGTAGCATTATAGTTTAAATAGACCTACCCTGCGCTGCTCCCAGAAACAAACGAAACTTGGGAGTCTTATAATACTAGACATAAGACTTATAATTTAAAAAAAAATGCTTTACCGGGTTTTTGGATTGCAGAATTGCCATTTGCTGTTCCCCCATTAATAATGTGACAAATTATACATACACCGTGTTTTACTAACAATAACTTCGGCACATTACTAGGTACATTCATAGAAACTAAGAGGTAAATTAGATTTTTAAATATTGCAATAAAAAAAATAAAAAACTGTTTAGAACAAAGTAATTAAATGTTGTATCTTTGGTCATTCTAAAAAGGCCTTTACAGTTAACCAATAGTCAGTGTCAAATACGTCAATGTTGGCGTGACATACTAACTCAATTAAGAGCCTTTTACACCAGTCAAACGTGATTAACGGATTAAAACCGTATATCTTTAAAACCGTAAGAGTTATCATTTGTGTGTTTTCGGGAAAATAATTTTATTTGACCGTAAGAACGTTACCTTAAAATCATCGTAAATAAAAAAAAACACGGTGTATACGTATCATCTGGTAATCTTATCGAGCTAGGTTTAGTGTCATTGGCTCCCCTACTATAAGCATAGATAAGCAATTTTATTGTCACCAAAACAATTGGTACAGTGCGAGCCAGGCTCGCAGTCTGAGGCTTCCGTACATAAGATACAAGGTGACTCATTATTGCTGTTCCCATTACTCTAAGGTCTGGGTCGTTCTCACCCGCTACCCGCGGCAGATGTTCGGCAGCGGTCGTTCTCACCCGCCGTTGGGTGGACGTTGGTCACGGCGGGCGAGAGCGACCGCTCCCGAACATTTACGAACACACCACGCAGACGCCGCGGGCGACGGTCCGCTGCCGCGGGTGGCGGGTGAGAACAATCCAGGCCTAACATCATGCTTCGTCGGATTAAATCTACCGCCAAGCAGCAGTGTTTTGCATCCGGTGTGGGGATAAGACAGCCGGTGAAATGACTAGCATAGAGGCATTCCATTTTAGTCCTCAGGGTTGGCAACGCATTTGGAGTCTGAGGATTTGCTTTTGTCTTTAGATAAAAAAATACCTTTGATTTACACGCATAGAATGGGGTATCCGAAAAAAAAACACGATTTTATTTTATTATTTATTATTATTATTTATTATTATTATAATTACAATCATAGGCTTACAGTATGGACTAATAACTAATAATTATTTATAACTTTGTTATGAATCACGATGCCAAATTATAGCTTTGTAATACCAAGAGTCTATGAGATGACCCGCGGGCAGACGGACAGACGGACATGGCTTGACTTCGGAACCCTGAAAACACCTGATGGTGATTCAACGATATCATGGACTAACCCAAGCGTATAACATGCCCAGTTAGAAACAATATGTACGATTACATGTCAAGAGCAATTAGGGTTTACCGGCTATAAAACAACTTTGGAGTAAGTGACTTTAATTACTTATGACATACCACCATAACATAAAAAATAGTTCCAGGCTGTAAGAGTTTTTAGAGTCATAACGCACATTTTCTTCTTAATTTTATTGCGTAAGAGACACCATTTCCTAAACTATTGAGTTTATAGATATCCAATAAATAGTTTGATGTAGAAATAGGTTTTTGACATTTATTTCAAACTAGGCATTTGTAACGAAATTTGAAATTTCCACTGTCGATATGATTGTTCGAATATGATACTTGTACAGCCTCAAGTAGTTGTGAATCATTGGGTAACCCATAGTCTCATCTGAACAATTGCTGACTAATAATGACTTACAACCGAGAATCATAATTAATCCTGAAGAATGGATGACACTCATTGCCTCTTACCGCAGTTTCGGAGTCATCTTGCCTTACAATCAATTGTTGTAAAACTTCATCGCCTTGTGCAAACTTATTCCTAGCTGCCGAAGATTGAGTTTTCTATAGCTTCTTGTGAAGGATATAAGCCTTTTCAACTTGTAAGATCAGTGTAATTTTTTCGATTATGAAGAGTTTTTGTATAGAAAACTGTAAAGCTACGGCTGGGATTATTTTTCAGTCTACCTGTATAGACATGTTCCTTAATGCTCTTTCACTATCTGTTAAAGTATCTACTTATATGTTAATCCAGTTTTGGTTTGCCATTCAGCGAACCAAACCAAAGCAAAGTATACTAAAGTATGACAAAAGACGAAGTGGTGATGAAGTGTTTCGCAAAGTATGACAATGCACTAATAAAACTGGTTCTTTGAAAATATTGTGAATAATATCAGGGGAAGACAATGTCACACCAATTGACCTATTCCCTAACTAAGATGTAGAGTTGTGCCATGGATACTAGACAACGATATAAATATTTATACAGAGAAATATATACTTAGACTCGGAAACAAATATTCGCGCTCATCATACAAACATCTGCCCTTACCGGGATTTGAACCCATGACCGCTAGCTTCGTAGGCAGGATCACTACCAACTAGGCCGGCGCGTCGTCAATGATTGTACGAGTATGTAAACTATTTGTTACACATAAACAATTACTAGATATAATTTGCATCGATATAAATAATAAACATGGATAAACTTATCCCAGATTAGTCATGTATTCTGGATTGTGTTCAGATCTAGTTTAATCAATTTTACCAAGTATTTGTTCCCGAGTCATTGGTGTTTCCTATGTATTTAAGTACATTTTTTTCTATATAATAAGTATGTATAGGCAAACGAGCACACAGGCCACCTGATGGTAAGTGGAAACTGTGACCCAAAGACATTCGCATTCACAAGACTGAAAATGCACTGCCAACCCTGAGGACTAAGATGGAATGCCTCTATGCTAGTCATTTCACTGGCTTTCTTATCCCTAAACCGGAACACAACAATCGTTGTCCAGTACCCATAAGTACAAGCCTAGAGATTCGTTTGGGACTAGTTCAATTTGTGTGACATTGTTCTCTGATATTTATTTATTTATTAAGGCTGATCAAGTTAGCTAGTCAATTTTAGTATAACGCATGATGGAAACTTCGTGAATCTGAGAAAAGTTAGTAAAATATAATTACTAAAAGAGTAGAGGTAGACAAAATAGCTAACTATAATATGGTACTAACAATTACCGCTGTCCGTAAACACCCACTATTACTACTATGAGATATTATCATCATTATCATCATCATCATTATCATCATCACCATCATGATCATCATCATTATCATCATCTGCATCATCATCATTATCATCATCTGCATCAAGATCATCATCATCAGCCTATATTAGTCCACTGCTGGACATAGGCTTCTCCCATTGCACGCCAACGAGCACGATTCGTGGCCACGCTCATCCAGCTCTTGCCAGCCACCTTGCGAAGATCACCTAGTCTGAGGGCGCATCTGATTAAAATATCTGATTAGGTACAATACAGGCATGTTATAATCATCTTACTCCTCAGGGGTCTAGTTAATTCACATGTCTACGGATCTCAGATCCCTCTTACTGGCCAGGGTACTCGTTTGCCTTCTCAATGCCATAAAGATAACTAAATTACGATGCCAGAGGAATAGCTGGCGTGTTATTGGAGGGTTGTTAGAAAATTGAGAGGGAAGGTGAAAATGGTAAGGTAAGAAGAAAAAAGAGTGATTTGGCTTTGGATTTGGAAAAGTAACCGTACAACAAATGCCTTTGGAATAAAGATCCATCGCAAAGGAGATAAAGTAGATTTTCTTTTGTTTTATGACTGAGATTTTAATTAGAAAATTGATTCTATCGTTTATTTATTTATTTATTTTATTTGAAAAAGGGGGCAGACGAGCAAGCGAGCCACTTGATGGTAAGTGATCATCGCGACCCATAAACACCCGCAACACCAGAAGAATCGCAGGTGCGCTGCCGGCCTTTGAGAAAAGAGTAGGCTCGTTTTTTAAAGGCTCCCAAGTCGTATTGAGTCGGAAATACAGACGCCGAAAGCTGATTCCACATAGATAAGGTGCGTGGCAGGAAGGCCCTTGAAAAACGCCTGGTAGTGGATTTCCAACTATCAAGATGGTGTTGATGAAATGATAGTTTGGTACGAGTTGTACGATGGTGGAATCCTGCAATAATACTGACAATACTGCCCACCTAAGGAGAAAAGGCGTATACTATATGAATTGTATTGAAAATCCAACCTTATTATAACCCCTTAAGAGTTTAATATGCTTCTATGAATTAATTACACATGCGCCTTATCTCCGTAGGAGGGCAGAATAGGTTAATATTTAAGGTAAGAAGAAAAAAGAGTGATTTGGCTTTGGATTCGGAAATGTAACCGAACAACAAATGCCTTTGGAATAAAGATCCATTACCAAAGAGATAAAATTGATTTTCTTTTGTTTTATGACTGACCATTTAATTAGATAATTGATTCTACCGCATTAGCAACAGGTTAATATTCCATTTGTTGTATGGGTTAAAGGTTTCTTGCAATAGACATTAAAAAACTTTGGGTAGACACCATTTATTTCAACACAACCAACTTTTTTTTTATTTGAGGCATGGTTTTAAATTCCTGATAAATGTAAACCAAAATGTTTAAAATCATTAAATCATTGTTTTCAAGTATAACAAAGCTAAACAAGCTAAAGGGCGTTCCATTATTTTAATAGATTCGATCCAATTTCCGAACACTAATGGTTACACCAACAATTGACATTAAAGAAACTGTGTCATCCCTAACATTTTCAACTCCTGAGCTCACTTTAACGATGTTAAAGCCATCACCATGGGACTATTGGTTACACCAACAGTTAACATTAGCGAAGCTCCCACAATGTCCTCCCTTGGGGTAACCCCGTTTCCTGCATTCCTGATCACAGTTAGAAGTGTAGTCCACGGCGCCCCAAACACAGCTACCGATTAACCGATCACCCTGAACCACGTTCTGGGAGATGACGAAGAGCAGAACAAAGCTGCACATGATCATCAGTGTAACGCGATTTGACGCCATTTTGTTCTGTAAAGGAAACATTTTGATTAGCAATTGTTTGAAGAAAGTTTCGTGCAGAAGAAGAGAAGATATTCGAGACATGAAGAAGGTTAATAAGCATACACGCTACTTCTTATTAAAGGAATCCTAAGACTGTAAAAACGCTGTATAGTATGAATCTTCCCAGGTAAATTTTCGCTTCGAGCCCTAATCTTTCAAACAAAGGCCATTGTCTCTATTATCCCAATGCCGCTAGCTACCGAGTTAGCACGTGCCACTACAACATTCATATTGAAAAACAAACGGCATCTTGATAGCATTTATTTATTTATTTATTTAATTAACTAGTACGGTTACAAACCACTTACACTAATTAATGAATAGATTAAAACTAATTCTTATAAATTCATGTCAAAAAACAACAACATTTATTCAACTACCTCACAAAAACTTAAGCATGCACATATAACTATCCGCCACTCATCTGCGAAAACGTCACAATGTGGGTTATTTTCCAACAGTTTGTTTAAGGCAGTGAGGATGCGGGGTAGCGGAGAGTTAGCGCGCGCCACGGTTCGACACTGAGGAACTGAGAAAACCCTGTGACTACGACTGCGAAGGTAATTGTTCGGGGCAAATATGCATTAAGGTTCAAATTTAATGTCACTGATATTCTACATACATACATACATACCTTCACGCCTGTGATCCCAGAGTGGGCTAGGCAGAGCTACAGAATTACAACTTAAAAAGTTGTTGATAATTCAGTAACCACAATTTGCACAAATAGGCTAAGATGTTTACCAGCATATTAGTGACAGGTTGCAAGCCCCTCGCCTAACAGTACTACAAGCCTATATTCCCGTAGTCGCCTCTTACGACATCCACGGGAAGACATGAAGTGGCTCTATTCTAACCCGGCAACTACACTGATATTCTAGATATTACGTTTTGGTAGTGTAGGACGATAGACCACCCCGAGGCAATACGGCACTCATTTCTATGACCAAAACGTCATATCTAGAATATCAGTTACATTAAATTTGAACCTGAATGCTATGACAATACCGTTTGTTTTTCAATATGAATGTTGTAGTGGCACGTGCTAACTCGGTAGCTAGCGGCTTTGGGATAATAGAGACAATGGCCTTTGTTTGAAAGATTAGGGCTCGAAGCGAAAATTCACCTGGGAAGATTCATGCTATAGATTCACTAGTTGTTTTATCCTTGCACTGGACCACAACAATGCGTACAGTGCACGAGCCCAGGGGCCCTAACATGGCTTCATTTATCCGCATGATGGCATCCGTCACCTTCTGACACGTTAATAAGTACGAGAGTGACAGATGCTTCATCAACATTTGACACGAAATATGGTCAAGATGCTTAACGTTCAAAATGTACGGACTTTACATTAAGGCTCGACGCGATCATGAGGTCTCGTTTCAGGTTGAACTACAGTACCCCTACCAGGAGTTTACAATTGCCGTACTCACTAGCGAGTCGAATGCTCTGTCCCTCGCACTCTATAAGAAGACGGCGAGGTCTGCGAGCGACAGAGCATTCGACTCGCTAGCGAGTACGGTAATTGGGTCATTCTACTTTTCAGTGTACATCTTTTGTTATCGTCCGATAAAAAGTATACCGAATTATGAATCCGCGTCTAAATAAATAACATTAACTCACTAGTAGAATGTTTAAGTTTAACGGTTTCCAAAAAAACAACTCTTAAATTACTCAATTATTTTTTAAGAATCTTGTTAACTCAGTGGTTAATTGCACTTTTTCCATAGAAAAGGCGGAGACATCAACATACACTGCGTTACTCACTTTATAGTTATTACAAATAACTTTGTATGAATTAGGAAAATTCAAAATATATGCTTATTTACGTCCCTTTTCGAGTTTCAAGTTGTAATACAGTGCATTTCACCGTTTTTGGAATAAACATAGTTCAGTGAGAATGTGGCTAAAAATGTGGAAGGTTCTTGAGTGGCGTCCACGGACCGGAAGACGAGCCGTAGGTAGGCCTCCAACAATATGGAGTGACGACCTTGTAAGGATCGCGGGAACGCGGTGGATGCGAAAAGCACACGACCGGTCTGAGTGGAGAGCCTTGGGGGCCTATGTCCAGCAGTGGACGTCTTTCGGCTGACATGATGACATGATGTGGCTAAAAATTATGCACAACGAAAACTAGAATGGCTCAATTGTAACTAAGCTGGTAAGGGTACAAATACTACTCAGAATTATTGAATACTTACATGAGAAGATCCAAAACAAGCTTCAATGTATACAATAGTGTGGATTTCTGGATACTAGTAATGCTCGTGCATTAATCGACGCTTTTATACCAAATAATTGGGCATTATGTGACGTAATTAATAATGACAAAATGTGTATCAATTAGAAATCACTTAAGTGCACGGCAGTGCAAAGACCAAGTTTGTAACATGGCTGTGTTTATCGCGTAAAGTTTAGAGGTATCTGTCACCTTTTGACACGTAAATAAGTGCGACAGTGACGGATGCTTTAACCACATTTGACACGCGACATAGACGCAGCCATATGGGTCCATATTGGCTCATATAGGTATACAATTTTTTATATTATTTTTTTTATAATACCGCTTTGTGATCATAAACATCATTTGTTAGAAAATGGTTTCTTATAATATTGTTCATTTTAATTTTGTAGTACTACTAGTATTACTCATAATATGCAGTACATCGATTTTTTATACTCGAAAAACTGTGGCCAAGATTGTATGCATATCTACCTATAATTATTTTTCTTTATAAACTTATATGATAGTATTATTTGTACTCGTATAACTAGAAGATATATTTTTAAAAGTGAATGAGTGAAGTGAGTATGTGAGTCAGTGTGTTTTTCTGGGCAGATAAAAAAAGACCTATTAATCATAAGGAATACCATTTTTATAAGAAACATTTTCGTATAATCTAATTTGCAATTTTATATGAACTTTGACGCACCCTGCAGCCATACTAAACCCACAGTGGGACAAACAGAATTTCGTTGTGGGAAATTTTATCACTAAAACAAAATCCCTATTTTCGGATTAACGCCTTAACCGATTGATGTGCTTAAAATATACCTAGTTTAAACGGAGACGTGTAACCTAGGACAGCACTTTTTATGCCGAAAAATAGGGCATGTCCGTGATGGAAGGGTAATAAACAACTTCTACGTTGAGAGTCTCGGGCAAATGATTTTAAATAAATACATACATACATACCTTCACGCCTCTAATCCCAGAGTAGGGTAGGCTGAGCTACAGAATTACCTACAACTTTAAAAACTCGATAATTAAATAATTAATATTCTGTTACCACATTTTGCACAAATAGGCTAAGATGTTTACTAGTGTATTAGTGACAGGTTGCAAGCCCATCGCCTAACAGTACTACAAGCCTTTATTCCCTTAGTCGCCTCTTACGACATCCACGGGAAGATATGGAGTGGCACTATTCTAACCCGGCAACCACACTTTAAATAAATATATCAGCAATAAGCCAATAACATAATTATTGTAGATAAAATAAACACGTGGGTGGTAGTGACTCTACCTACGAATCTAGCGGTACTGGAATCCAAGTAAGGGCAAACATTTGTGTGATGAACGCGACTATTTATTCCTGAGTCTTGGGTGTTATTGTCTGTCTATGTATTTATCTATATAAGTTAGTTTATCGTTGCCTAGTACCCATAGTACAAGATTAGTGCTTAGTTTGGAGCTAAATAAATTTGTGTGAGATTGTCCCCTGATATTTATTTATTTATTTGTTTGTAGTATCTCCATAATGAATATTATTTATCGTTGTCTATAGTTCATTTATTTTAGGATGAGAAACCACAATAACATTATATTGCGTTTGGTCAACTATTTATTACCTAGCAAATAGTACAGTACAATAGTCTGGGAGCCCCAAAATAAAATTGTTTTAATGTCAGTTTATTTGCGTGTCGTCAATTGTTACTCTAGTACAAATTGTAAAGAGATTACAGTTCACGAGCCGCAATATAATGTTGTTGTGGTTTCTCATTCTAAATTAAATGAAGTATAGTACCCGTAGTACAATCTAAGAGGATACTTTAGGACTACGTTAATTTGAGTTGCATTGTCATTATTATTAGGTATTTAAATTTTTTTTTATTTGAAACAAGAGGCAGCCGAGCAACACAAAGCAAAGCTGATGGTAAATGATCATCGCGGTCCATAAATACTCGGAACACTAGAGGAATCTCATCTGCGCTCCCGACCTATACCTTTCACATATCAATAACTTGGCCGAAACATACCCACAAATGTTTTGATGAGAATTAATTTGTTCTTCGATAACTTAATTGCACATTACAAACAGGAAAAACCCGCGGGGAAATGTCTTTACGACCGCGACAACATTAAATCGCCTTTTTATGTCAATTACACAGATAAGGGATAATGATAACATATAGCTTTAACTACAATTGAATTAAGTCGATCGGTCTCACTAGTTGATTTCAAACATACCTACATTTTCCTGTTAGGGCCAGTGCAGACGGACAGCATTTCAACTGCAACCCAGCTGCAAAGTGGCAGTTCCAGGGCTGTTCTGATGCAGTTGGTGCAACTGCATCGAAACTGCAAACCCATTGCAAACCAACTGCACGACACCTGCAAGCGGACTGCACAATGGGTTTGCAGTTTCGATGCAGTTGCACCAACTGCATCAGAACAGCCCTGGAACTGCCACGTTGCAGCTGGGTTGCAGTTGAAATGCTGTCCGTCTGTACCGGCCCTTAGTATTTAATTTTGGCATTTCAAATGCCTCTTGAATGGGCATATCGATGTTTCGATAAACTAAAAAAACGGTCAAGTGCGAGTCGGACTCGCGCACCGAGGGTTCCGCACAAATTCGTAGGTACATATATAATAGTTCAGCTGGTCTATTGCCTCACGCACACGCAGTCGCAATCGACTTTAAAGCGGAACAAGTGTGCTCATTTTGTATTCAGACAAGCTTTCGATTTTCAAAATGAAAACGATTGCTATTGCGATTGCGTTAGGCAATAGCCCCTTAGGAATCAAGAATCGTGTAGGAAATTACTTTATTTCCCGGTTCACATTATTCCAGCAAAAGCATTCCAGTACAAGTACATTGCGTCGTTAACGTCGCTCTCGCCGCAAACGTGAAAACGCCTCCGGGGTGTATTGGGCCAAGTGTCAGAATGTCCAAGGTGACATAATGTCCGGATGTTATAAAGACCGGTTGTCAATATGTACAAGTGTCAGAATGTCCAAGTAGTCATAACGTCCAGATGTTATAAAGACCGTTAGTCAATATGCACAAGTCTCAGAATGTCCAAGAAGTCATAACATCCAGATGATATAAAAATGACGACAGGTAGATTTAGTTGAGATGTTAGTTTTGCAGCAGGCCCGGAGGGCCAAACCACCCAGCAATAGGAGGTCGACACTCATATGAAAATTTCAATGCCATTAAACAGTATCGACGGAGCTCTGCTCACGCAGAGCTCCTATTTCTGGGTGGTTTGGCCCTCCGGGCCTGCTGCAAAACTAACATAACCTAAACCTACCTAGGCCCTGTTCCACCTATCCCTTATTATAGCTTATGGACATTGGTATTTTTTAAGCTATTGCATAGCTTCTATCGCGGGCCTTGAGCGCGGGGACCGAATCCAGAAATTCCGTAACGAAAAAACCTCACGCTCCCCACTCCGACGGGCAAGGAGGTGTGGCTTGAAGGCCGTGCATCGTCTAACGTCGTTTCAGTTCGGCAGTCTTCGACACGGCGTTGTGTGCGTTTGTACGACATGCAATAGCTTTACCGCGGCAGTCCCCGAGTGCCACACGTCTTTTTGTTTTGATAACTGGACATTATGACAACTGGGCATTCTATCAATTGGATGTTTTGATAACTGGACATTATGACAATTTAACTTTTTAACAATTTGTTGTTTTGACACCTGGATGTTATGACAACTGGGCATTTTAACAATTGGGCATTATTTCCTGGTCATTTTGACACACTGGACTTTCTGACATTTGGCCCAACATACCCCGGAGGGGTGAAAACCAACTCGTCAATGTATTGCGCGGTCTTGCCTCGACGTAGGCGTAGGGTAGATGATAAAGTCCGTATAATAATAACGAGATTCACCTACTTATTATGTTTAATATTATTTATCTCTAACTACCTATTAGGTATATTATTATTATAAAGAGGGAAGATTTGGTTTTTACAGAAGGTAGACACTTAGCTGATACTCAGTCAATTTTAAATATTTCCGCTGCTAATGTGTACCTACCTGGATATGCAGTAATTTGTAATTTTAGGTGTTTAATCATACAAACAAAGTAATTGAATCTAGAACTGCGTTAACGTTTATTTCTTAGTTATAGTTACAGTTATTATTATATTAGTATCTATACATACAATCTACATAATTTATATTTTAATATAGGAGCATAATACGAAATTTCTCATCAACGCGTTTCTTGAAAGTTCCCGAGCCTTATGTTATTCACTGGGGAAATCTTGTCAGCGCGATGTAGGAATCAAGTCAAACAAGTAACAGCGACATCTATTGAGAACTTGGTTTTCTTTTGTAGAAGTAACATTCAAAATTACCATCATTTACGATTACTAACGCCATCTGCTAGCGAGTAGCTAACACTTCATTGATCACACGTCGTTTCCTGCATAAAGGCCCTGATTTTTTTGTTATTTAATTAAAATTTACAAATTTCAGACTTTTCCCTATACTTGTAGTATAAGACGGTGCTACTTGCGAAATTTCATAGTTCTAGGTCATCGGGAAATACCCTATACATTTTGATTCCCTCGACAGTGTCGAAATACACGTTTTTTGCGGCATAAACGGCCGTATCTTTTTTTTACGTTAACGTAGGAGCTTGATTTTTTCACAGTTTCACGGGGCTGTAGACCGAAGTATATGGTTTTAATTTCTACTCGATACCTCCTCGCGTTCCCGTGATAAAGGGTCTTGACAGACAGACAGACGGACAACAAAGTGATCCTATAAGGGTTCCGTTTTTTCCTTTTGAGGTACGGAACCCTAAAAATGGGTAATTTTATAGATTTTGATGTGGTCTTTTTGAATTTCGACTTAGCTACCTCGTATTTTTGCCGCTCTTGCCGCCATATTAAAACAATGACGCCTAAAACTTTTTTGACTACATCTTCTTTCCAACTCAACTCACAATCACAACATAAAAAAGGAAACTACTAGAGACGACTGTATACAAGTTATGTATTAACCTTCTTTTTTCATTAAATCAATTATTATATCAATTTCCGCAAAATGGCCAACAATTAATTTTGTTTTGAGCCTATTTGCCTATTCTAACCTGCTATAATGCATGAAGTACCCAAGCATTTCTAATTTTGACCGAAATTATTATACTAGCGTCTGCCCGCAAGTCCGTCCGCATAGAATTACTTATGGGAGGACCTTGTGCAGGCTCCGTCCGGGTTGGTACCACCATCTTATCCATTAACCTACCGCCAAGCAGCAGTGTTCGCATTGTTGTGTTCCGGTTTGGGGATAAGACAGCCGGTGAAATGACTAGCATAGAGGCATTCCATCTTAGTCCTCAGGGTTGGCAGTGCATTTGCAGTCTTGTGAATGCGAATGTCTATGGGTCACAGTTTCCACTTACCATCAGGTGGCCTGTGTGCTCGATTGCCTTCCTTTGCCATAAAATAAATAAATAAATAAATCATTCGTAATTGTGCCATCCCACGGTCACCGTATATTTTTCCACCGGGCATATGTTCAAAACTGGACAAATAGATGCTCGAGACGATGATGATGATAGAAACGATAATTGTTACTGTTCCAAAAACAGAAGCTTGCGGCCTAATTTTACTGTCTTGACAGTCAATTAATAATACAATATTGCCTAGGCAATTGCCGTTCCTGCCGAGGCATATATAATGCTTTTCTCAAAAATCGCAAGATAAAAATTGCATTTACACAGAAACTTCACGTGAAATAACATCACTCTTTACCGCCTTTATGTTTATGACAAGGAGAAACGCAAGCTTTTTTAGAAAAAAAAACTCAAGCTATTCCAGACACAGATAAAAAAGTTTCGTTTCGAATAAAAAATGGATGTATAAGACTTGTGCCCTCATTTTATTATGGCCGTTTTGACTTTAAAAAAAGTTACAACCTAGATTACAATGAAATTTGTGTGCAACATTGCGGGATTATGTAGCGAGCACGCAATGCTTTTTTTTAATTTGGGATTTGTCTGTAAACTATGTACTTCGCGTCTCAGTATGGAGTAATTAATGTCAACTTTTCCGGTCATTTTTGAAAAAAAATAATTAAATGCTGGTGTGGGACGCTACTTGTGTAGACACCCTAACCTCGTCACACCTCCGCGGAACAGTATATAACCCAAGGGTCTCGGCGCTGAATATAACTTCGTTCCTTTCGGCGTCAAGACCCCCCAAACTCACCCCATCCGATCCCGACGTCCACGCTGCGCTTGGGGCACCCGTCAGGCGCCCCAAGCACATCCTGCTCGATCCCACCGATCCCATCCAACTCGCAGTGGATGAGGGCACTGAAGACCGGAAGAAGCTCCGGCGCCAGGGACGTCGTGGCCGCCCTCCCAGATCCGGACCTGAGCCTCATAGCATCACTGCAGGGATCGAGAAGATCGAAGAAACCGAAGAAACCGAACATATTCAAGAAACCGAAGAATCCGAACATATTCAAGAAACCGAAGAAACCGAACATATTCAAGAAACCGAAGAATCCGAACACTTTGAAGCAACCGAAGAAAACGAAGTCCTTCAAGATACTCAGCCGGCCGAGCTGCGCTGCGCTCGACCGGCCTGAAACCCGACGGAGGCACCCCTCCAGAGGTGCGACCACCACCGCACCTCTAACTTAGGGTTCAGCATGCCCCCCGTAGGGGCATCGCTACCCGTGCCCGGGTGAAGTAGTAACGGTAAAGATACCAACTACATTGTCAACCATATAAAAGTAAAGTAAGCGTCAAGACCCCTGGTCCGTGGGGCCCCGTGGCTTTTAGCCTTTTTAAGGACTTTTCAAAAAGGGTAATAGAAACAGCCGGAGACCACAGAGCTGGCAGCTTCCTTGGGCAGCGCATTAGCATTGCAGTGCTATTCAACGAGGAAAAGCTGCCAGCATCTGTGGTACTTTGCCACGGACCCCCTCCTTTTTTTTATTGCGTTTATTTAGTTTTAATTTAATCGTATTTTAATGATATTTTTTTTATTTATGTGTCAATGTTACTTATTTAATAAATAAATTTATATCAGTACGAGTATATCGGAGAAATACTGGAAAAGGGCCGAATCTTAAATACCTGAAACTGACGTGCGTGCATGACTCGATGTATGAATGTTGAAGAAGCGAAAGAAATTTGTCAATATCGTAGCAAGTGGAAAGAACTGGTCTCTGCCTCAGAAGGGTTTCTGAAGGGTTTCTGGGAAACAGGCGTGAAATGTATGTATGTATTTAGGTATATTAAATTGTAATATTCAATCAGTAAACGTGAATGTTTGACCTTTTGCTGTTTTTCAATCACTTGACGATACTTGTCGTGGTCAATTAGTTATACTGTGTGTACAGTAGGAAATTATTGTTTTCTTTATAAGTGTGTAACTGGAGCACGAATTTTATCCTTAACTCGAGTAAGTAAAGTCATTGTGACGTCATTGAGGAAATATGTTATGCGACGGAAATCAGCGCTCCATATTAGCGACATGGGGCATTAAAATTTACGAAAAAGTTTTGAGAATTCTAAAACATTACAACATGTCATATAACTAAGTACCTAAAGCACATCCTTAAAATTTATATTTTTTTTAATGCACTTTATCTATCCACACAGCAAAAATGAAAACATTTATAATTCTCACAAGTATTTTTCCCTGGCTACGCGACTACAACCTCGGTATTGAGTACTTAAATTTCCTAGCATGTTTTGCGGTAACTTTCATCATCGAGTAATAAATTGAAATATCATCATCATCATGTCAGCCGAAAGACGTCCACAGCTAGACATAGGCCTCCCCCAAGGCTCTCCACTCAGACCGGTCTTGTGTTTTTCGCATCCACCGCGTTCCCGCGATCCTTACAAGGTCGTCACTCCATCTTGTTGGAGGCCTACCTACAGCTCGTCTCCCATTAAAATATACTTAATATAATGTAGGGAAACGTCTGTTTTAGGGATCCGGGTTAAAGATAGATAAAAGTATAATTACATGTTTTATTACACGATTTCACAGCTCGCTTGAACCTCCTGCTTGATTCATCTTTACATCACTACCTTTATCGCTACGTATTATTAAAAAAAAGTCCCCGATCACATCTGTCTGTATGTTTGCTATAATCTCAGAAAATTCTGAACGGATTTTCATGCGGTACCAAAGGTATAACGTACCTATTACAAATTCTGGTTTATGTACGGGTGGTAACAAAAACTCACATTCAATTATTTATTTTTTGTAATTTAGATAAAGGGAAAGGTTTGTCATTTTATTACACCTACCTACTTTTTGATATCTGTTTCACCTCGAGGTTGACTGGTAGAGAGTGCTAATAGCATGAAATTCGCCTTTTTTACACTTTTAAATTTTTTGCAAAAATGTATTTAAGTAAAAAAAAATAGTTTTGAACTTGACCTACGATAATCATTGTAGTCGTGTGCGTTTCTTACTAATTGCTACGTCCTAATTAATATATAACGAGCCTTAAAAGGCAGTTTCAATCGATTACACATTACCTATGTAGACTAAACGATTTGCAGATGTTATGTCAGGGCAAGGTCTAAATAGTTCTATGATTATCATTAATGATTACTTCTGCTTAATTTTATAATTCCAAGGCCACATTATGAGCTGTTGAAATCTGCCAAGTACCAGTCAGTGAAAAGGATAGAGCTATATAAGTCATATAGGTCTGTCTCTTTCTTGTTAGTTTTTGGCTTGATGACGCCGTTTCAAAGTCAAGGCCCAACGATGGGATTTGTTATAGGGAAAAAGGTATTATATGTATACTCAATTAGTTTGTAAGGATGGTAGAAAACAGGATATTTTAACTTTTAATCTCTCATAAACGTATTTTTTTAACACAAGTAGTAAATAAAAGGAAAAGGGTCGAATCTTAAGTACCCGAAACCGACGTGCGTGCATAACTCGATGTATGAATGTTGAAGAAGCGAAATAAATTTGTCAGGATCGTTGCAGGTGGAAAGAAGTGGTCTCCGCCTACCCCTCTGGGAAACAGGCGTGATTTAATGTATGTATGTAAGTAGTATTTTTTTTTTTTATGTTACTTCTATGTCACATTGGTCAAAATTCGCGGCCTTACCCAAGTAAAACTTTCTTGACGAGATTGCTATTAGCGATTGGTCTTCCGTATCGGGATTCCATGTTTTTGTCTTTAAATATGTTTTTTGTACAACACACAAAAAAAAACAAGTATAAAGACAAAAATGTAGAATCCCGATAAGAAAAAGCGTACCGTAAATTGGATTAAATTCCAAGATTAACACGAATTTTAATAGAGTGTAAAAGAGAAAATAATAAAATATATTATAGCAATAATGGTTTTTTTTTTTGTTTTTTCGACTTGATTAATTAGAAAATATTGAGAGTTTTAACAACACTATGATCAAAGTTAAACTTAGAATAAGTTAAATTACTTTTGGTCTAATACTAGCTTTTCCACGCGACTTTTTACTACAAAATTAACGATATTTTTAAGTCCAATAGTAAATCATGTCCTTCCCGAGGGCTTAAGCTATCTCCACACCAAATGTTATTTAAATAGATTTAGTAGTTAAGCGTCTACGAGTTTTAGTAAACACGATGCGCTTACGCAGCATGACGCGTGCGCGCATAATAGTTTTATTACTTACGTTTAATGAATTCAGATGAAACTTAATTGCTTCTAAATTATGAGTGGCGTAATCATGGTAATTATAATTTAAAAGTGGTCTAGAAAAGGGATTTTACTTTTATACATTTTCATTTGGCTGTTGTTTTCAACCGAATATCCTAAAAAAAATATTTAGTAAGATATAACGGGTGTCCCAAAAACCAACGCCAACACTGAGAGGGCTGATAGAGCAGCTTAATAAGTATCGTTTAATTTGAATTTTTGTAAATTTCCCTTAAGTGTAACGCAAAATCATTAATTTCAAGATTTACGAGTACTTCATGATAATTTCATAAGTTTTTCAGTGGTATCTTACATAATTAGAATCATAACGAATCAGGGAAGTTTTTAACCTATTCGCCCGTTTTTTTATGAATTATCTTAGTAAACACAAAGTGTTTTTTTCCATATATAGTGAAAAACAAACACAGATACTTAATAGTATGGAGAAACAAACTTTAAACCGCGTAAGTAACATTTTAAATAAGGAGCAAAATGCACCTTTTTAATAAGACAGTAAGGTTTATTGTGCTTTATCATAAATTTGTTAGTTACGCGGTTTTGCAGTATCTCCGAGGATATCTTAAAAAACAAACTTCATGAAGACGAAAACGAAACGAACATACATAGGAGTTAAATCTACTTATAGTTTTTTAGCTGCTCTTTCAGCCCTCTTAGTTTTGGCGTTGGTTTTTGGGACACCCTGTATGTACTATCTTTTGACGACGCGATAGCCTAGCTGCTAGTGACCCTGCCTGCCAAGCTAGCGACCCCAGGTTCGTTTCCCGGTATGGGCCAATATTACAAAATATATATTTAGACCTACTCCGAACAAGGCTCATCAGTCATCATATAACGAAATTTGACACTTGAATATGAATCCATTGTGAATTAAATAAAGTCAATTTCTAATTTGAATAGGAGTCATTAAAATAACATGTGTATTAAACATGAGATGAAAAGTAGCCTATGTGTTAATCCAGGCCAGCCGTTGCACCGTGAAAGAGTAGAAACATCCATACATACAAACTTTTACGTTCATAATATTAGTAAGGACTATTTTTAGTACAGTCACGTTTAATAATAATAATATAGACACGGTAGGTAAGGCATAAAAAAATATGTAAACACGACTCTGCTGCGAGGGAATAAGGGTGTATATTATATTTCTTGAACGTACAGTAGAGTTCATAAATAAGTGTACACTTTAGTACCTACCTTGTCAATTAAATGTCATGTTTTGATGATTCTTATTTCAATCGACTTGTGAGTGTCACTAAAGTTATGAATGTAATTTAAAAAAAAATGGCGGCAACAAGACGCCATATTGTAAATAATACAAAAAAAGTCGACGAATTATGACAAGTGCAGTATGGTTGAATAGGTATAAATAACAATAATTAATGGGTAATTATTCATCATTTTTAATTTTTAATAATAACGATTTAAAGTTGGTTAGAAATAGTTAAGTTTTAAAAGCTTGTTTTTTGATTTAACTTTATTTCGGAGAACCTTTAATTATTTTCCCGTGTGGTGGCCGGCTTAGAATAGTGCCACTCCATGTCTTCCTGTGGAAGTCGTAAGAGGCGACTAAGGGAATAAAGGCTTGTAGTACTGTTAGGCGATGGGCTTGCTACCTGTCACTAATATACACTGTTTAACATCTTAGCCTAATTGTGCAAGTTGTGGTTACACAGTTATCGACAAGTTTTTAGAGTTGTTGGTAATTCTGTAGCTCTGCCTACCCCACTCTGGGAATGAAGGCGTGAAGGTATGTATGTATGTTTAATTATTTTCCGTTGTAAAATATTTCATGGTACTAAAATAAAACAACACAAAATGTTAAACAAACGTTACCTCTTTACATTTTCCGCTAGACGATGTTTCCGGTAGTGTTGCATAATGATTTCGTTATGGAGTGTTAACTAACCCGAGCACGATTATTATAACAATACAAAGCACCTGATTAATAATATAACCAGCCACACCAAAACAGATCTTATTGAGTCTGGCACTTACGCAGTTTTTATTATAGCGTTCATCCCATTTTTACGGTTTCTCACGAAAATAATGCTAATGGGAGTTTTTTTGTCAATCCATCTGTCTTTCAAATAACAAAACAAAACAAAAATAAAAATAAAATAATAATGAGTGTCCGACTCACATTCTAGCCGGTTGATTTTACCCATTTCGCTTCTGTATTGGCCTAATGGTAGCTCTTTTTTACTAGATAATAAGAGCTAATATAACTTCAACGTAAATATTATAATTACATACATACATACATACACTCACGCCTTCATTCCCAGAGTGGGTTAGGCAGAGCTACAGGATTACCAACAACTCTTAAAGACTTGTTGGTAATTCTGTAACCAAATATTATAATTATACAACGTAAATAAATAATTTACTTGTGGGAGGACCTTGTGCTGGGTCCGTCCGGGTTGGTACCACCATCTTATCCATTAACCTACCGCCAAGCAGCAGTGTTTGCATTGTTGCGTTCCGGTTTGGGGATAAGACAGCCGGTGAAATGACTAGCATAGAGGCATTCCATCTTAGTCCTCAGGGTTGGCAGTGCATTAGCAGTCTTAGGATTGCGGTCTTGCGAATGCGAATGTCTATGGGTCACAGTTTCCACTTACCATCAGGTGGCCTGTGTGCTCGTTTGCATTCCTATGATATAAAAATAAAATAAAATAAAAAGAAGGCCTAACACAAGTGGAATTAATGCTCTAGTCGGGATAGATAAAGAAAAGGAAAGAGAAGAGGGGATAAGTTCGCCATTGTACACGTTAAGTTTAAGTACGTACTTACTTGTAATTGGTTTTTTCTTTTGTGCAATAAAGAGTACCCTTTACCAAGGGATATATAAATTAATCTTGAATAGTTACGAGTGAAACAGCAAGAGCAATTTTCATTTGTACCTATTTAATATTTAAATATATTAAAATAATACGTCATTAAGTTAACAAAACATTTAATATTATATATTTTTTTCTTATGATCGGGTGTAGCTGAATACAGATGATTTAATATACACGAAATAAATATTATATAAATAATTAAGTACCTAGTAGTAACAACAATAACATTACCCTCTTATTCATTTAAATATGCTTGTCCTTATCTGTCATTGTGACATTTGCATCTGATAGAAAGTGACAAGATTCAAAGCATACCATTTTATTAACCACACATAAAACTTATAATTAAATGTCATTTAAATGTCGATCTGTCTTGTCAACTGTCTGTACCGCCGACCCGTAAAATTGTTATGCTAAGGAAATGTTAATACGCTTGGAACCTTGTCATTTCGAAGTTCGAAGCTTAGCCGAAGGTCGAGATGATTAATTATCGTTGTTTAATAATTTTATTTTATTACAGAATAACTATTTTTTTAACGGTACTTAACCAAAAATATAATTCCCGCTCTACATTTAAGAGACAAAACTCGTTCCCAGTTTTTCTTTAACTTGCTATGTATGTATGTGAGTATGTTTAATTTTGTATGTACCTACGGATCTTCTTGCAAGTTAAATTTGACCCACTTGCGTGCAATTTGGATGATAATGCAATAAATACTATTATGACATGGAGCTGACATGATGATGGAGTCAGAAGGTGGTGACAGAATCTCCGCTATGCTTAGCGTAGATCCACCGTGTTAGTGCTCATTTGTATGACCTTGATAAGCAGATAATAACTGCAAAAAAAAGTAAAGTCAGTAACAAAAGCATTTTTATTTATTTACTGAAACTTTTTAAAACATAATGTATGAAAATTGTGTTTTCGCCCGAAGTACGGTTGTACCATAAGTACCTACCATAAATATGAGGTAGGTTTAGATTATGTCAATTCTTCAGCCGGCCCGAAGGCCAAAATACTCAGAAATAGGAGCTCCGGCGATAGCGGAGCTCCATCGACGATGCTAAATTTGATTTTGAAGTAGACATTTTGGTCAACCGGACATAGCCAACCGTACCATGGGTGAAGAAGGGAAACGTTGTCCGTAACTAACGACTGAATCGCTGACCGTATACAGGGTAAGCCTATACTGCTACCAACTTCTTGAATCCATTATCCTACCGCCAAGCATCAGTCTTCGCATTGTTGTCAATACTGGGTCTTATAGTAGGTAGTAGTAGGACTAGTAGGTAGCATCTCTTTCGTCAATTTTTTTTTTTTTTTATGTATGTGTTTTTTTTTTTTTAATCTTAATTACACAGAAATAATTAAAAATGGCGGACCTAATGCCTAATGGCATTCTCTACCAGTTGATTGTTTTTTGCCGCATCCGCCATTACTGTCATGTAAATAACAGCCATCGTAACGTTGATTACGGAATGCATCAACTCCATAAAAAAATGACCCTGAACTTTTAACTCCCTTACTACTTTGTAATAAGGGCACATTTCACACGGTTAAACAAATAGTTTTATATTCTTTTGAACTTTAGATCAACATAAAAACTGTATCCGTGTGCCAACGTTAATAAACGTATCAACCGATGAAGAAAATTATCGAAGAGTTAAACCACTAAAAGTAGAGATTTAATCCAAAACCCGCGCGTTACCCTAGTTGGTAGTGACTTGCCTGCGAAGCTGGGAGTCCCGGGTTCGATTTGCTGCCCGTTATAGGCATATATTTCTTTATTTATTTAAACTTTATTGCACAATAAAAGAAAAGTACAAATGGCGGACTTAACGCCTTTAGGCGTTCTCTACCAGACAACCAACTGGCTAAACAGAAACAAGTCAAAGGTTGGTGCTTACTTTAATAAAACAGCTAAACATACATTATAGAATATGGGTATAAGAAGTATTACAATAAAATAACATATAATAAAATACAATAATATTAATTTACATAGGTACATATTTATATATGTATTAGGTAAGTCTTGGATGTTTTTTTATGTATTTGAGGATTTATTTCTCTGTATCGTATTTATACCGTTGTCTAGTACCCACAGTACAAGTCTGGAGATTATGTATTTTATATACTACATACTAGAGGATGCTCGCAAGTTAGTATTCCCGCTACTACCCCTTTTCTTCCCTAGGCTTCAAAAGACGTGATAAATGGAATGGAATGAAATGAAACGTGAAAAATTTGGAATCTCCAGGCCCAGCGGTTTGAACTGTGCGTTGATAAAGTCAGTGAGTCAGGTTTGCCTTTTATATATCATCATCATCATCATCATGTCAGCCGAAAGACGTCCACTGCTGGATATGCCTCCCCCAAGGCTCTCCACTCATCCACCGCTTTCCCGCGATCCTTACAAGGTCGTCACTCCATCTTGTTAGAGGCCTACCCACAGCTCGTGTCCCGGTCCGCGGACGCCACTCAAGAACCTTCTGACCCCATCGGCCATCAGACCTGCGTGCGATGTGCTCCGCCCACTGCCACTTCATTCCATTCCATAGCCCTCTGAGTGACCTTGAGCTTTCTTATGAGGCCCATTGTTAGCGCCCACGTCTCGGATCCGTAGGTCATCACTGGCAACACACACTGGTCAAAGACTTTTGACTTCAAACACTGCGGTAATTTGGACGAAAAGGTACTGCGAAGCTTCCCGAACGCTGCCCAGCCGAGTCGGATTCGACGAGTGACCTCTTTCTCAAAGTTGGACCTACCTAACTGGACAGCTTCGGAGAGATCACATCTCCTTGTCTGACTCCCTGCTGCAGGGGAATAGGCTTCGTGCTCCGGTCCTGTAGTCGGACGGACATAGTGGCGTTTTCGTACAGACACTTCAACACTTCGATATATCGGTAGTCAACTTGGCACCGCTGGAGAGACTGCAGCGCAGCCCATGTCTCGATCGAATCAAAGGCTTTCTCGTAGTCCACAAATGCAAGGCAAAGGGGGAGGTTATACTCTTCGGTCTTCTGTATAACCTGCCGCAACGCATGTATGTCTTGTGGTCTACGGTGTTATATAGCCTTTTCGGAAACCGGCTTGTTCGGGAGGCTGGAAATCGTCAAACCTGCGCGCGAGACGATTTGTGATATAGGTATATTATAATAAATATACAATTATCTACCCCCCATTATACCACCCCAGAGGTAGTTTTTCCTGAATCGCCGAGTAATATTTTTTATGTGTAGGTATATTGCAATTTTTGTATATAAGTTATTTGCATTGAAGAGCATTTCCACCAAGTTTCAAGAAAATCAGAAAATAAACGTATTTTTTCTCATACAAACTTAGCAACCCCTTTTTTCCCTTTTAGGGTTGAATTTTAGTAATAGCTGAAATACGTGTCTTATTATTTGCATTGAAGAGAATTGCCACCAAGTTTCAAGTAAGTTGAACCATAAAAACATTTTTTGCCAAACAAACTTGGCAACCCCTTTAGGGGTTGAATTTTGATAAATCCCATTTTAAAGGATGCCTTCGTTGTAATAAGATCAACTTCCCCTCAAAATTACAAATCTTTTTCTTAAGCGGTTTGGGCTGGGCGTTGATGAGTCAGTCTGTCAGGACATCCTCTTTTATATATATAGAAATAAGGTGGTTTTTTTAACTACTCACTATTACTAATTGTTCATTCAAAAAATGTCTGATTTAATAAAGGTGTAAACCAAGTCGCTGGCAAATATATAGTTTTTCGAAAAAGTTGTTCACCCATTAATATATCGTTACCTAAAGTCACCGTCATTAGACCTTGTAAACGATGTTAACAAAGTAGTACTGATTGACACATAACCTCAAATATTTACCAATCGTGTTTTTATTTAAAAACACGTGAAATGAATAGGTATTTAATCTTAAACTTATTATGAAAATAATGATCTAGTGAATAAATCATTGCAAAGACCTCACTTGATCTTTAAAAGTACGTTGTTATCGAGTAATCATGGTGAATTGGTTCGTTTGGTTTTGTTTACATCTTTTGCAAGTTCTATTGACGGCGACTTTAGTACCCATAGTACAAGCCAAGCTTAGTTTGTCACTAGGTAAATTTATGTGAGATCGTCCCTTGATAATGTATTATTTATTTATTTATTTAATGTGTGAAGTTCACAAGTTATGAGGTAGCATTCCGCAAGGCTGTGACATTTAGCGGAGATGGCGCTCGGCGTTGCTCTAGTTGCATAAACAGATATACACCGTGGACATGGTGATAAGCGGAGCGATTCTACCAACTCATGAGGGCTGGTATAAACTTGCAATCTTAGGATTGCAGTTCTGAGATCGCAAATGTCTATAGATCTCAGGTATTAATTAGTCACTACTAGGCGGCACGTGTGCTTGTTGCCTTTCTCTATGGTATAAAAAAAAAACTATCGATCTATAGATTTAGACGATAGGTTTAATTAAAACATTATTAAAGGGGTTCAGGCATCCTAGCAGAGCTAGGCATCCTTTAGGGTGTCAGTAATCACCCAATGCTACCCATATACATATAGTATGCAAAGCAAGGTTGTGTTTTAGGGTGCCGTGCCCAAAGGGTAAAAACGGGACCCTATTATTAAGACTCCGCTGTCCGTCTCTCAGTCTGTCTTTCACCAGGCTGTATCTCACGAGCCGTGATAGCTAGACAGTTGACATTTTCACAGATGATGTATTTCTGTTGCCGCTATAACAATAAATACTAAAAACTTGGCCGGTTTTTTCTTGCAATATCTGTTAAAATACAGTTATTGTATGTATGTTCATTGTTTGTATGTAAGCACTATATTGTACTAACAAAAGAGATAACGTTATAAAATAGAGAAAAGTATAACATGGATGTACAAAGTCGAACGTGTTGCTTATAGGGATCTCTTCCAGGGATTTTCTTCATTATTGGTATGTTTTTTTTAAGCCTAGGAAATTTGGCTCTGAAAGACACATTTTTCCTAGATTTTTATCTAATCCCATCCAAAAATGTAACTCTAGCGAAAATTACTCTTTCAAAGGTAAAAGTACCCTTAACGGTCCCATATCCCACAATTGGCAATAACATACAAACGGATAATGGTATTTAATAGTCCTACAACATTTCACACACTCTTTTTTTTGTTACTTATTTTTGTGTACAAATCTATTATATATTTCAGCTCAGAGCCTTTGATATTTTCTAAGAAAAAGTGAGTGTCATACAGACATAGGTAAACAATAATGGTTTCTATTGACAGATATTAAAGCGATTTTAATTAATACATAGAGTGATTCAAGAGAAAGGTTTTTATGTATAATTCATTCTGTATTATGTAGGGTATTACAGAAAATTCACACACACCCATGCGCTATAACTCGCCCAATAATAATCGTTCCCGCTTCCGCTCCCGCTAACCGTAAATCCTCACCCTAAAGTCATTACCTACTCTTCTTGCGTCGTACAAAATCAAACGCAAGGATCCACATAACGATAATTTATTAAATAATTATTCCTTAATCACTTCACCAAATGGGTGGAATCATTTGAATAATAAAGGTCGACTGGCTCAGAAGCGATGTTACGGAAACTGATCATTTTTTACTTGTTATTGAGTTAAACGCATTGAAATTACATGTCTGTGAGGTTTGATGAATTATTTGATTTAAATGATCTGATTACCAGTTGGGCAGGTTGTTTTATTTTTAACACGTTCACGGACAGTACGTCGAGAGACGTAAACTGAGACCGTGAAACTGTGATATGGCACTACGGCTGTGGCCAGTGTGTTTAATCTCACCAAAAACGGAACTCTGTCTGCGCTTATAGGACTTGTTAAAACGTTTACAAGTAGCAACTTCTGACGGTATAGGGTAAATATCGCTGAGACGTCGAGTCAAAGATAAATGAATCACTGTTTGAGATATAATGTATGTATTTTATAATTTACAACTGAATACCAAATAAAATAATAAATTAATGTGGTACCTACAATATTACCAAGACACGAGTACTCGTGTCAGGTTCTTCTGGAAAATATCTGGAGAATGATCCAAGGATCGATATCGGAATAGAATGTACTTAATAAATTTGAATTTTGGAAGATTTATATCGAAATGTAAGAGTGGCCAGGAACGCAAACAAAAGAGGTAGTAACAACCTCGTTACAAACTGAAGAGTTCTACAATCCACATTCTGGGTCCAACATCAAACCTTACGAAATCTTATGTACGTTCCTTAATACGAATCAAATCAACCTGAACTCAAAGGCTTTACTAATCTATTGAAGAATTCTTTATTCACCTCCTGAACCTCCTGGCTCAAAATTCAAATTCAAAATATTTATTCAGTAAATTGGCCACATGAGGGCTCTTTTACACGTCAATAATATGGAATGAATCTACTAGCGCTTCGGACCAGACCATCATTGCGGAGAAGCGCTGCAAGAATCTCCAGCTCCATCATGTGACCCTCGGTACAACACGACACTTACGGGATTTCTCAAAATGAATCAAATGAGTCCAAACTCGAAGATTTTACTAGTAGCCATTGAAGAAAGCCACTATCCACCTCCTGGCTCTATCATCAGACCCTTGTTATCAAACAATTTCTTCGGAACATCAAAACGAATCAAAGGCAAAGGCTTTGCTAGCAGCCATTAAAGAGTTCCATTATCCACCTCCTGGCTTCAACATCAGATTCTCATTAACAAACTTAATTGGGATTATTGATTTTTTTTTAATTACTCTAATTTGAAAACCATTTCGAAGAATGGTGTTTTAAAGCCGTTCTGCATGATTAAATTTTTGAAATATTTATCTATTTCGTACATTTCGACAAAAGTATATTTGACTTTAGTTTGACTTTCGTTTTTAGCTTGAAGCCCTCCTAGGTGTATCTTACGAGTTACGCGAAAACCGCTTGAAATTGTATATTTTATTACACTATTACAATCCCTTTTTCTCATTAGATATCATTTAAGTGTTGTTATTTATTATAAAATGACTGACATCTATAAAATCAACTATTGGGTCAAATACAAAATTAATGAAATCGGTCTCTTAAAATTAGCTATTCTTTCGAATTAGAATGTAAAAACCGTAAGTTTTTTTTTTGGTCTATCCCAATTTATGAGACTCCTCAAAACGAATGAAATGAACCTAAACTGGAAGACTTTACTATTAGTCATTATAGAGTGTCATTATCCACCGCGTGGCTCCATCATCAGACCCTCGCTACCAAACTTTCGAAACTCCTCGAAACGAATCAAATCATGTCAAACTCAGCGTTACTAGTAGCCATAGAAGAAACAAGGTCCGTATTCCTATCTAATCAGATGTCGGAGAGAATTTAGAATCAAATGGTTGGATTTCACATGCTTAAAAAGGTTATTAGTTTGGACACGTTAAAAATAGGTAAGACTCATCATGTCAGCCAAAAGACATCCACTGCTGGACATAGGCCTCCCCCCCAACACTCTCCACTCAGACTAGTCTTGTGCTTTTCGCATCCACCGCGTTCCCGCGATCTTCCCAAGGTCGTCACTCCATCTTGTTGGAGGCCTACCTACAGCTCGTCTCCCAGTCCGCGGACGCCACTCAAGAACCTTCTGACCCCATCAGCCATCAGTCCTGCGAGAGATGTGCCCCGCCCACTGCCACTTAAGTTTAGCTATTCTTCGGGCTATCATTTCTGATTCTATCACGCAGAAAAACCCCGAGCATGGCTCTCTATAGCCCTCTGAGTGACTTTGAGCTTCCTTATGAGGCCCATTGTTAGCGCCCACGTCTCAGATCCGTAAGTCATCACTGGCAACACACACTGGTCAAAGACTGTTGACTTCAAACACTGCGGTCATTTGGACTAAAACTCGTCGTTCAAGATTTTATATTATAGGTATAAATGAAATTGATAATAATCAGTTACTGTTGATAAGGAAAAAGGACAAAAAAACTAAAGTGTTCACGATTAACATCGCTTTATGAAAGCAAAACCCAAAGCCAACGAATAATTTTGAATGTTAATTAGCACGTCTCGTATTTCGAGTCTTATTCTTCTCCATTTTCACACGTTAGATAAAAACTGTATAAACATCCACGAATATTAGAATTTCCACTCAGAGATTTTTCTTTACAATGAACTAATTAACTTGACGGTTTTCCTTACGTAATTTCCCTGCCTACCGTAAAACCGCTCCAGTAATTCATGGAAACCTGTTAAAGAAAAATGTCTTAGACTTGTATTAGTCTGCCTTATCAGTAGCTGAACACTTTAGGGGGCTTCTATACGAGCAACATTTTCACGGCAATGTGTGGCCGGCAACTATACGCATCTTGCTCTAACATACGCAGTATGAGTAAGACAGCACTAGTTACCGGCCATTTGCAGCAAAACATTGCTCGGTGAAACTGCAAAACCGCGTAACTAACAAATTTATGATAGAGCAAAATAAACCTTACCATCATATTAAAAAGGTGCATTTTGCTCCTTATTTAAAATGTTACTTACGCGGTTTTGCAGTTTCACCGACGATTGCCCGTTTAGAAGCCCCGTTATATGACGACACGGTTGCCCAGTCGGTAATGACCCTGCCTACGAAGCTAGCGGTCCCGGGTTCGATCCCCGGTGTGGAGAAATAATTGTGTGATGAGCACGAGTATTTGTTCCAGAGTCTTGGGTGTTTTCTATGTATTTAGGCATGTATTAATCTATATAAGTATTTATATCGTTGCCTAGTACCCATAGTACAAGCTTAGAGCTTAGTTCGGGGCGCGGATGCATATCATCGGTGAATCTGCAAAACCGCGTAGGAAGTAACATTTGAAATAAGGAGCAAAATGCACGTTTTTAATGAGATAGTAAGGTTTATTTTGCTCTATCATAATTTTTATAGTTACGCTGTTTTGCACTATCGCGATATCCTTACGCCGGAACACAAAAATTTGAACACTCGTGCTTGGTGGTAGATTAAAGGGTAAGATTGTGGTTGCCATCTGGGCGGACCCTCTGCAAGGTCTTACCATCCATGTAATAGGTAGTCGATCGAGAAAGTACTTCACCACTTTTGGAAAAGTGGTAAAAGAGTTTCTAGGTTGACTATACATTCACAGAATAAATACCTGTCACAAAAAGTGAATTATTCATTTGAAACAGTTTTATTTTTCACGTTACTTGAGGCTGTTTCTATAAAAGAGTTAGGGGCTAGTGAATCCACAAATAAAATCTACATTCATAGAGTGGCTAAAACTGAGACTCAAGATTTCGTCATAAGTAATTTTCAAGTCTATAATATAAATGTTCACGCTAATATCTCAATTGCGTACCAATCTACATTAAAACGTTTGTTTGTAACCTTGTCATTCCAAAACAAACATTTGATTGTTTTCTGAGAGCCATTTCCATCGTTAAGTTACATCTCAGACCTCTGCTGTGACCTTACATTGTTGACCTTCACTCACGGTTCAAAGAATGTTTAACTTACTAGAGTGGGAACTCGGTTGACCATTTGTTACTATGTTTTCTGCCTACAAGTGCAAGTACCTTTTTTTACCCTTTATTGGGTTTTATAGTAAATAAATCTACGCATAATAATGTATTTATTAAGTACTAATATATTTTATATGTTTTTCTGTTTGTTTGTATCGTTTTCATGCTTCAATCCCTTACCTAGTAGACGTGAAATTTGGAACAGAAATATTTATACACCAAAGGCGGACATAGGATTGGGATATGGTTTATCCCAGAGATTTGAGTAGTTTCTGAGAGCATAGCGATAGCGGGCCAAAAAAAAGCAATGTTTATTTTTTCTTCTACGTTACATTTTGCTGTCTGATATCGCACAGGAAGAAATCAATGGTACAGAAGTCTTCCAATAAAGAAGTACCTAGTCCAGGTTAAAAAAGTTCTTTAATATAATTGAGTTACCAAGCAAAAAAAACTTTAATAGAGAAAAGAAGATTTACAAAAAATAACATTAATATTTAAAATACGTTGCATTGATGTTGTGTGGAATAGATTTGGTTGCTGAGATCAAAAGTTCACAGAAACAGAAGAACAAATAATACTAGCCCTCGATTCATACGAAAGTTATCCTCAATCACATTAAAACCTGATAAGAGAAAGTATTCTCACAGAGATCGGGCATGATAGGCAGTAAGCATTTTTACTAAGAGCATTACCTGTAGCTATAGTCTTTGTACTATCATTAGCAAGTCGAATTACATAAAAAAAAAACCAGACAGTTGCAACATACGGCAAACAATGACTTAATTACTTCGTGGGAATTACCATATAAATAATATTTACGACTATTAACCACATATATTACTTTCTAACTGGGCTGGACACGTCTACGGAATGCATAAAGAACGGTGGGCCAAAGTTGTCACCGAGTGTCGCTAGATGGCGTCCGAAACAGAGGCAGACCAAAGAACAGATAGCGGGAAGACTAGGATAACTTTGAAGGGAGGAATGGAGGAAAAGATAAAAGGCATATGCTTATCAAAAAAAAAATAGTCGCTGAAGAAAGGAATAAAATATATAGATCCCGTGTCAATGAAGGAGACACCAATTGATTAGTAGCTGTTTACTCTGCCGATGCCGAGGAGAACTCTCTCTCTCTCTAACAAAATATACAAATCCCGTGTCAAAAAGAGAAACGCATATATTTAGTTAATCGCTGGCCCTACTCGCTTCTCGCTCATCGTCGGCGGTGGGACCAGTTCCTTCTCATTCTAATTCTAATTTAAATTAATGTCTTTCACTCCTGTTAAGGTGTATTTCGCTAATATCAAGTTATTTATAGACACTCCCGTGGATTTATTAGAGCAATAAGTCCATGGATATCACACGCGAGGACAATTGTTCGGTAAAAGAGTATTTTATCTAATGGTCTAAATTTAAACAGAAGCACACGGGCTTCTGTCCAGTCGGACAAGTGCCTTAAGTATGCTTTGTCCTTATCTGTCATTATGTAAAACCATACATACATACATACATACATACATAAACTCACGCCTTCATTCCCAGAGTGGGGTGGGCAGAGCTAAAGAATTACCAACAAGTCTTAAAACTTCTTGATAATTCTGTAACCACATTTTGCATAAGTAGGCTAAGATTTTTCCCGGTGTATTAGTGACAGGTGGCAAGCCCATCGCCTAACAGTACCTACTACAAGCCTTTATTCCCTTAGTCGCCTCTTACAAAACCCACGGGAAGACGGAAGACATGGAGTGGCACTATTCTAACCCGGCAACCACACGGCAAGAAAAAGCATACTCTAACTAAAAGTGGTTTACAGTGCGATGACTTAGGTAGTTAGTATTTTTATGCAGGTTATCTTGCAGCGTCACAGGTAAGTATAACTCTATATGTATATTTCTATTTTTTTATTACTAACTGACTAACTGTAATATGGATGTAATAATTTGTCCGAAATAAATGATTTTTATTTTATTTTATTTTTTATTTTATAACTTATTAGTTTTGTGACAATTCTAAGTTTTGACACATTTTCCTGCTCAACTACGCATTAATGTGCCTATATGAACCTATATGATTTTTTGGTTTTATGTGAGATTCATTGTTTTATAATAATGCTAGGTTAATAAACATCTTTTATCTTTTTTTTATTAAGTTATAAACTCCTAACCTTTCCTGGTTATCTAATTAAAGTAACAACCCGCTAATTTTTCGCGTATGCGCCGACAGTGACATCTGACAAGTGATAGCAACTGAGACAAGTGACGCAACTCACTCGAACTCGTGACCCAAATGTTGTGAACGCCTGCGCCGGTCAGAGATTGGCAACCATTTTACTCGCGTTTGAAAATCATCTAACATTTTCGTTATTTTTTCAGTGTTAAACTGATTTTTTTTAATAATGCTTTTGATGAAAATAACCAAATTCAATCAACTTAGTGCAATTTCATAATTTTCATCGCACCAGTCACGTTTCTTATTTATTTACTTGATTATTATTTAAAAATGTTTAACCGTCCGTGAACTGTGTGGCATTAAAAATATAAAATTAAAATGATTGCTATTTTTTACTGCAGTAATACCTTTAACTACTTTTTACAGACCTATGACATACCTAAATGACAAACATTAAATAAAACATGATATTTTATAACATTTAAGTATATTTTTACATCCGTGATTCAGTATCAGATTACCTATTTAAATGATGCAGATGGCTGCATTTTATTCTTTGTTCTTAACCGGTCAAGTTTTGTCCGTGACCTTACCACTCAATGTATACAATGTAAAAAAAAAAATCTCAAAGCATTTCGGTATGAAAAAAGTATACAATTATGCGTGCGTACCCATTTTTGTATATCTAAATTGATAATTAGTAAATTGAAGAGAAATGAGGAAATTTAAGAAAGTAATTAAATGTTAAAATTCGTATCTCTTTGCTATTAACTTAAATAAAAAAGGCAAAATTCTTCTGTATTACGTAAAAAAGTCACCAGACAGAAACAAAAACACAAGTTATTAACATACTCCGTTGAAAAAAAAAGACATTATAAAGTAACAAACTTAAAACCCTTTAAAAAACCACATAAACAGGAAACTATAAAATGTATAAAGCAATAACAAGCGGCAAATGTTCTCGACCCCTGCGTTTAAAAGGTCAAGCGCTTAGTGATGCGTGGCACCTGTCACTTCTTCACCAGCACTTGTCGATATGTCGATACTTACTAGATAATAGTTGCACATTCATATAAGGTTAGTTACAGTTAAAAAATAGTATTAGTTTATAAATAGGTTTTTCCTAACATTTAGAAAATTCATAAACTTGTTTTAAAATACATCAACATTAATCGAAATCTGTAAAGGTTTGAAATTCCATTTTCTTTAAACATTATGAAATATCAAAAGCTTGATGCGTTTTTTGTCATGTACGTTAAATTGTAGTAATATTGAATTTTTGTTTTTTTTTTTATGTATCTATTGTTTATCGCTACTATGATTTTCACTTCTCTTTACTTTTACGGTTATTATTCATAACTCTAAAGAAAAAAAGTCGGGTACTGGCCTCGGTAGAATATTAACATCTTTAAGAACCCGTTTTATTAACTTTACGTAATAATCACGTATCAGCCCTACAATTTCTTTAAATTTACCTTCATTCATTAAAATAAATACTTAAACCATCGTACAAAATCATTGTTGGTAATATTATTATTAATTGGAGGCTCATCATACGTTCAACTTATCGTTTCCCTTCCCTAACTTTTAATTCACCTATTTAATCGATACTTTACTTAGTATCGAGAATATCGACACGATCGTTGCAACACTACATCCAGGTGCACGAAACCTAATTTACTAGAATCATGATCACTTGTAATACTCGTACTAGAAGTAAAGTAGGTATCACTCTAAGAATTTTATTCCAGTATTTTACGTAGTCAATTTTAAGTGTACGATATGTTTTTTTATTTTATAGTTCATCACCAGTAATTGACAATGACCAATATTAGACACTTGGTTCTTGTTTAAAGAATAAAAGGGTTTTTTTGTCACAATTAATTTGAACCGTTGAGATCATAAGATACATACATACAGACTACCTTTTTACATTATTTTGTTGAATTAAATTTTGTAGAACCTGATAAAAATATAAATAGAGAGAAAAGATTGTACGGTTTTTTATGGCAAGTAGAAACGAGCACACGGACTGATGCTTGTGATCTTAGCACTGCAATCCTAAGACTGCAAGTGCTAGTAATTTCATTTGTTGTGTCATCCCCAAACCGGATCATCGTAATGCGAACACTGCTGCTTGTCGGTAGGTTTAAAGTCAAAATGGTGTTAGAAATGTTGTACAAGGACCAACCGCTATTTTTTGTAATTTGAGATATACCTATTTGTATAATTCGTTTTAATTAACCTCCCTTGTTTCACTTTTCTTCATGTGAGTTTTCTGCAGTAGCCCACCATAGAACTGTGTCAGAGTGACGTAATGATTTAAGTCGTAAGAAGTGTCAAACAAATTATTTTATAATGTCACTGTGACACCGTTCTATGGTGGGTCACGGTTTCATTAGGCTGATAGTACATAAACAAAAATGTATACATAAAAAAAATCCGTGACAAATGTTCTATAATGGTGAAAACCGCATATCAATATTTTGCGTGGCTTAGGAGTTTTTTTTTTATGGCATAGGAAGGCAAACGAGCACACAGGCCACCTGATGGTAAGTGGAAACTGTGGCCCATAGACATTCCCAATCAGAAGACTGCAAATGCACTGCCAACCGTGATGACTAAGATGGAATGCCTCTATGCTAGTAATTTCACCGGCTGTCTTATCCCCAAACCGGAACACAACAATGCGAACACTGCTGCTTGGCGGTAGGTTAATGGATAAGATGGTGGTACCAACCCGGACGGACCCTGCACAAGGTCCTCCTATTAGTGTAACTTAGCGGGTATACTGACAAACAGACGCGGCGACTTTGTTTTATAGGATGTAATAATAATATTAAAGAAAATAAAGAAGCGCCTGTTGAAAACTCAATTCTATAACATGAATAATATGCGAGCAAAATGATGATTTATTCAGGCTTTATAACGGTATTTTGTACACAATTTTCTTTTAGGACTTGAACACGAATTAAACAGACTTCAAAATCTATTAAAAATCAAAAGATAAACTAAATATATTTCAAAAAGCGGATATTGTGAAACTCAGACATGTTAAAAAGACCACAGCGGGTTACATAGTCCCGTAGCCAGAGAAAAAACACTTATGAGAATACTAAAAGTTTTCATATTGTTATGTGCATAGATAAAGTGCATTGAGAGTTTTACGCTTGCTGTAAAATGATATTTCAGAACTAATGAAGCGTCAAAATGTTGTTTTAATGATAATAATACGTGGAACTATGAAAACCAAAAAAATAGTACTCTGTTGTCATTCTCACTTTACCTAATTGACTCGTTACTCTATTGTACGAATAAAGAGTAATTTCGTGATTTTCGTAGTTCATATATTATCACTGTTAAAAGTTTACAACATGGCGTCAAAACAGAGTTATCAGTAGGATTCAATAAACATTTTTAAACTTTTTAATCATGAATGAAATAACAGCATAAAAATAAACTTAATAAATTCTCGAAACTTTTTCATGAATGTTAATGTTTTAGGACGAAATTAAATAAATATCAGGGGACTATGTCACACCAATTGACCTAGTCCCAAACTAAGCTCGATGCTTGTACTATGGGTACTAGACAATGATACATATACTTAGGTATATAGGGAAATATATACTTAAATACATAGAAAACATGACGCAGAAACACTTGTACCACCATCTTATGCATTAACCTACCGCCAAGCAGCAGTGTTCGCATTGTTGTGTTCCGGTTTGGGGATAAGACAGCCGGTGGAATGACTAGCATAGAGGCATTCCATCTTATTCCTCAGGGTTAGCAGCGCATTTGCAGTCTTGTGAATGCGAATGTCTATGGGTCACAGGTTCCACTTACCATCAGGTGGCCTGTGTGCTCGTTTGCCTTCCAATGCCATAAAAAAAAATCGCGCTAATCACACAGACAGGGTCACTACCAACTAGGCCAGCGCGACGTCTAAGGTAACTATTTGGACTTCAGATTGCAAAGTGTACCTCGCACTGGAACACAACAATGCGAACACTGCTGTTGGTCAGCTGTTTAAAATGTAAGGTGATGATTATTCTAATAATTGAAAAAATGACCTGCTGGAGTTTCTTGCGGCGCTTCTCCGCAATGATGTTCATGTCCGAAGCGCTAGTATTAGCGGGAATATGTGGCCAATTTACTTAATAAATATTTTTAATTTCGATTTTTTATATTCATCAAGGCTAGGCCACGCCAATTAAATTAATATTAGAAAACATGGTGTAACAGACGGACAGGCAGACTATTTCGTCGGTGATGCTGCAAAACCACGTAACTAACTTCATGATAGAGCAAAATAAACGGTAATCTATCACTTTACAGAAAATCGATTCATCGAATATCTGTTCCCAGAACACTATTCGCAGAATGTCGTTATGACTTCAGTTGATCACTGTTACATTTCTTCGAATTACCTGTTACACCGGAATCGAATCATCGAATTTTACTTCACTATTTTATTTGTTTATCACAATAGTTGTTCATCGAATCACGTTTGCTATAATTTTGATTTAACGTAAGTTTCAGTTCCCAAATTTCATATTACACAGAAAATGTGTTAGTGTTACTATACATTGTAATCACAACGCGCTCACGTAGTCCGAGGTAGGTTAGGGTTATTTTTTTTTTATGTCCTGGAGGCCCGACACGCTCACGGAGTCCGAGGTAGGTTAGGGTTATGTTTTTTTTATGACCTGGAAGCCCGACACACTCACGGAGTCCGAGGTAGGTTAGGGTTATTTTTTTTTATGTCCTGGAAGCCCGACACGCTCACGGAGTCCGAGGTAGGTTAGGCAGGTTAGGGAAGTAAGTAAGATTTCCCATAAACGCTTGAATAAAAAATAAATAAAAGAAATAACAGTATATTTTTTTAAACGCGTTGCAATAATAACAAATGCATCGTTCGATGAAACGTTACTACGATGAAACGTTGTTCGAGGTAGTTATTAAATATGAATGGTACCATTATTGAATCATGTTTCGATAAAAGGTAAATTCGATGAATCGTTACTGCGATGATTTGAGACATATTCGAAACAATTTATGATGAAAAGTTGTTCGACTATTTGAAAATCGATGAATTTAAAATGATGTGTATAGAAAATAAAACGTAATTACATTCGTGGAATAGTTTTCGTCGATATGAAATTCGATGACAGGAATTTCGATAAAATGATAGACACCCAAATAAACCTTATAGTCTTTTAAAAAGGTGCATTTTGCTCCTTATTTAAAATGTTACTTACGCAGTTTTGCAGTTTCACCGACGATTTGTAACCTGTCACTGCCTGTAAAAGTTATATAACAGTTATAATTATAACCTTTTGACCAGAGGTCGGAATATCGTTATGTAAGTGAAATAACCATACAATGTGGTCTCGGATTAATTCAGTTACGAGTAATCACTTTAAGACGTTTTTGACAATGTAGTGTCAAACATCAGATGTGTTACTTTTTTTTAACGAGTTGTTAGACCACCTGCCACGGTATTATTTTATAGCGTGTATTCTTAATTAGGTAGCTTAACCGTCGCTCATTATTAGCTCGCTCGCTTAATCGACTAATTGACGATAAGTTGTTTTTAGAGATACAGATCAGTGGAAGGGTCGGAAGGGGCCGCCCTAGGCGTACTTTTTCGAATCAAATCGGAGAAATACTGGAAAAGGGCCGAATCTTAAATACCCGAAACCGACGTGCGTGCATGACTCGATGTATGAATGTTGAAGAAGCGAAAGAAATTTGTCAAGATCGTAGCAAGTGGAAAGAAGTGGCCTCTGCCTAGCCCTCTGGGAAACAGGCGTGATTTAATGTATGTATGTTTTTAGAGAATAACACATTTTGATGTTATTTTATAGATAGGTATTAGATAAATTTTAATGTTAAAATATTTGCCTTTGCCGGGAATCAAAGCCGGAACTTAAAAAACCAACCAACCAGGCTGACGCATCGTCAAACGTTTGTTTCTTTGCATCTTCTTCACATTATATTATACAAAGTCGCTTTCGCTGTCTGTCTGTCTGTACATACACTTAGATCTTTTAAACTACGCAACAATTTTTCTACAGATATTACAGAAAGCTCACATAAAAAAAACCCAGGGTGGTTTGCTAGTAAAATAATAAAACCAAGCAAAAAAAAGCTTTACATTCAGATTAAGACAGGGCATGCGCGAACTCCATCTGCGCATGAGTTCACGCGACAACCTTTAAGTAGATTCTCTACATCTACAGGTTGTTTGATATTTGTTACCTTTGTTCTTAGTAAATAATTGAGGCACCTAGTTGCTTTATACTCATAGGCATAATAAAAAAAATTGAAAATTAACCTTGGTTTTATGTGTATAAATATTTAAAAGAACAGTGAATAGTGTCAAACCAATGGCCCTAGTCTTAAGTTAAACTCTAAACTTGTACTATGGGTACCTACCTACTAGACATCGAAATAAATACTTATATAGATAAATATATACTTAAATACGTAGTAAACATCCATGAATCAGGAAAAAATATTCGCGCTCATCATACAAATATCTGCCCTTACCGGGATTTGAACCCAGGACCGCTAGCATCGTAGGCCAACTATCGACTAGGCCAACGCGTCGTCAAACAGAAATTAACAAACTAAAGGTCACAGCACACATATCAACTCGGACAGGGATCGTCACCGCCTCGCCTTTCCACTACTAGGTGAGGCGACTACGTTACGATTCCGATTAGTCTGCGTTGCAGTAGGGAGTTTCATACAAATGATACTGAACGGCTCGAGTTGATAGGGTGACGATCCCTTTCCGAGTTGATATGTGTGCTGTGATCTTTAAACGGAAAAATATACACAGAAGGTATGTACAAAGCGATCTTATCCCTTTAAAGCATCTCTTCCAGGAAACCTTTCATCGATTAAACGTACAAAAATTAAAGAGACATTCTTACTCTCCCTCTAGGTAGATATTTAAGAACATAAATTAACTTAGAGACTATGTTTTATTTATTTACGTTACATTATAAAAATGTTATATCAAACCTGTATAAGGTAATATATTTTTTGTTACTTTAGATCTTAAATTCATACAATTCACTTTTTACGAGTTGCAAGATTTCAAAGGGTAATAAGAATCAGCCTGTACACACTATCAATAGCACTTCGCCACGACCTTAACAACGCGTTAAAATAAACGCATTATAATAATTCTTTTACTAAAGTAGTTCAAGTGCATCGTTGGCGATACCTACATCTTGGGATGCAATCGTTATTTAAAAAAGTTTTTTAGATAAAATCTCTTCCGGGCTCAATGTGTGTTGTGACAGTTTGACATTTCGCACTCACGATCCATCCGTCTCTTTATAAATACAAGTTTTTTTTTTTTTTTTCATTCGAGCACACAGGTTCCCTGATGGTAAGTGGAAACTGTGACCCATAGACATTCGCATTCACAAAACTGCAAATGCACTGCCAACCCTGAGGACTAAGATGGAATGCCTCTCAGCTTGACGACGCGCTGGTCTAGTTGGTAGTGACCCTGCCTACGAAGCTAGCGGTCCTGGGTTCAAATCCCGGTAAGGGCAGATATTTGTGCGATGAGCGCGAATATTTGTTTCTGAGTCATGGATGTGTTCTGTGTATTTAAGTACATATTTCTCTACGAGTATATAAGTATTTATATCGTTGTCTAGTACCCATAGTACGAGCCTACAGCTTAGTTTGGGACTAGGTCAGACACTCTGCGTTGATTTTGTACCCTCGGGCGCTTCTCAATTTTCCTGAATGTAAAGTAGCCTATGTGTTAATCCAGGATACAAGCTATCTCCATTCCAAATTTCATCAAATTCCATTCATCCGTTGCAGCGCGAAGGAGTAACAAACTAACACACACACAACTTTCACATTTATAATATAAGTGGGATCTTGTCACTTTCAATGCCTGAAACTTCTCAGATACTTCTCAACTGGTGGTTTGTGGCGACCTAGCGACATCTAACGGAAACTTGTATCAATCAACTCGCTAGCGCCACCAACGTCAGACAGCGGAACCAAGGGCTCTACATCGCGCTAACGAAGTTTCTACAGCCAGTTGACATATATACCACTTTCAACTTCATCACAATGGACTTCGGTCCCCAGGCATAACACCCGCCTGGAGAGAGATCTCTCTATTAACATCTCTTACTACATTGGTGACCCTCGACAATGGACGCAACCTGACGACCTTCAAGCACATGACGCAGTTTCACAGCAAGCCAAACCAACTCTCACTGTGCACCACTAGCATGCCCTACTCTTACTCAACAACCCGACTCACTGCGTCCTACAACGAGTACTTCAGGAGCAGGTACACGACTCACTGTGTACCCCACTCACTCCTCTTCTCCTGCTACGCTCGCCAACGCGGCTCTGAGCACTTGGAGACATCCACTGGCACTTGCAAGTGGCAATTCCAACGCACAGCGGCAATTCAAAAGGGGGCTGGTATGGCGACCTAGCGACATCTAACGGCAACTTGTAACAACCAACTCGCTAGCGCCACCAACGTCAGACAGCGGAACTAAGGGTTCTACATCGCGCTAACGAAGTTTCTACAGCCGGTTGACATAATATATACCACTTCCAACTTCATCCCAATGGACTTCGGTCCCCAGGCATAATACCCGCCTGGAGAGAGATCTCTATTGTCCTCTCTTCCTACAGGTTAATACTCAATACTCAAAAGTTTATTGCATTCCACAATGTGTTGGCAGTTGACAGGCTAACTTAAGCTGTTAGAGTAAGTAATTAATAATATAACTTTATTATGGTCCCTGTTGGGCATGGCAACATTAAGAGAGGGCTTCAGCTCAATAATCTTACAAACTTACTTACTAATTAGGTACATTGCACATAAGGTTAGTAAAGTTAGCTCCGTAGTCGTGAATCTCGTCGACCAAATCCCCATCGCTGTACAATCGAGTCCATGGAGATGTATAATATGTATATACTTTAGTACCTTGTCACTTTAATCACTGTCATAATTCGTATATGGCGCTTTGTACATAACATTAAATAGACAAGGTACTAAAGTGCTAGACTGTACCACTTCACCGCTACCGCTTTCACAATTGGTACCATACTATCACGACGCACAGAGGTCACCCCGAGGTCTAATGAGCGTATCTACTTATTGAAATTAATCTCTCAAACGTTCCGATATTGGAATCAAATTGGCCGTGATCGTGTGGTCCAAGATGTACAAAGGAGAAAATATATCGCTGATAATTTGTCATCATTAAGGAGTTTTGTAGCAGTATTCGATATTGCCGCAGAGTTATTTATATCCAATGATATTTTATATTTAAAAACCCGTCGCCAATTAGAGACAGTGGCTACGTTACCTTATTTCTACAGAAAAGGACGGCAATCCGTAAAGAACACTATTGTTAGAAGAAGATAAATAGCTGTTTCAAATTGCTCGACAATCCCACCAAGACAAGTACCCGTTCACGGCCAACTTAGCTACCCGTCTTTATCGCATATCTAATTATGTATCTCATGTTACAAAGGTGACAGTGAACCTGGTGCAAATTAAACAAAATTATGGCGATATAAAAAAAAAATAAATAAAAAAATACGGTAAGGTAAGGTGGGGGAAGATTAACTTACCTTACTCACGAATGAAATGAGACATCCTTTCTTCTTTGAACAGTTACAGTATAATTTCGGCAGCCTCGAAAAACACGACACGACATTTTTAATGAAATATATTTGTTACTATTCTTTGATGCGTGCGTGTCAGCGGCCGCGGCGCAACTAAACCGTAGTAAGGTAAATTACCTTCCTTTTTGAGGAACGCTTTTGCGCGCAGATGACGTATATACTTAATATAAAATATCATTGTTTATATCATACTATTGTAGCAGTTCACAGTATAACTAAATGAACATCAGAAAATTTTAAGGTATAATCACAAACCAATAGAGTTGTGCTGGTCACAAAACAAATAAATAAATATTCAAATATACAGGCTGTCCTACACATGTACAGCAGTCGTTTTATTCTGTATAATATAAGAACATTCAAATATAGAAAAAAAGGCGTCTAAACACAGGTTCATAGTTAGACCTATGTTGTGTTAAACCTTCATACATCCAAGAAATAATGTTACTTTGTGTTTATCACACAAAAATTTGCCCCTTCCAGAGAAACCAAGAACAACTAACTCAATCGCGAAGGGCACCAATAAACTTACGGCGTCTAAATTTGAAAGTAATATTAATACTATTACCCCATTTTTAAGTTATTTAGCCCTAACACGATAAGACACTTAAAACGCTTGATTCAAAATAGTCCATTTTGATCATCATCGTCATCATGTCAGCCATAAAAGACGTCCACTGCTGGCCATATGCCTCCCCAAGGCTCTCCACTCAGACCGGTCTTGTGCTTTTCGCATCCACCGCGTTCCCGCGATCTTCACAAGGTTGTCACTCCATCTTGTTGGAGGCCTACCTACAGCTGCTCGTCTCCTCTTAAGTTTAGATATTCTTTGGGCTATGTCGGTAACCTTAGTTCTTAGTTGATGCAAGTGCGGAAAGCATGGTAATTCTACATGTATTCCGAGACGTCTTTACCTGAGCTGCAAGTGAGGACCAAGAACGAGTGAAAATGTCAGTGCCGCACTTACCAAATGTCGTTTTATAATACATTTGCGCTAGATATCAATGAAACTAAAATAAAACAGTCATAAAACGAGACGAAATCACTTAATTCTTAGTCTGATAAAAAAAATATGTATGTAATGTGGAAGAAGCGAAAGAAATTTGTCAAGATCGTAGCAGGTGGAAAGAAGCGGTCTCTGCCTACCCCTCTGGGAAACAGGCGTGATTTAATGTATGTATGATTAAAAATTACAGTGCAATTTGAACAATTGACGGTAAAAAATACAGAAGTAAAAAAAACTTATACAAAAAATACAGCTTTCCAGCACGATATGCAGCTACAAAAATAGTCACTTTTTGAGCAACTGTATTTCAAAATAGGGACCATGCCGCGAGCGGACCTGCTAGAGGGGTGTTCTTTTTAAAGTGGTGATTATTTACATCTTTAATATTTGAGTAGCTTAGTTTTATTTTAATTTGAGTAGCTTAGTTTTATTTTAATTTAAATAAGTTTAGTTTTAACATTTAATTTTAGTAGGGTAACGTCACTAGTGGTCAGCCAGAGACCTGGCAGTCGGCCTCTGCCTGTATATTGCATGAGTGGAAAGAGTACGAAATATATATTCCCCACTCTTCGCACTCACATAAGGTCGACTACTGGTCTCTGGCTGACTACTGGTGACTTTACCGTACCTATGTTCTTTTAAAAATATTTTTTAATGGAAACTTTTTTATTTTAGCCGCGATTGGACGACAGCCAAACGGCTTCGTGGACGGGTAAAACCTAACCTCTCATGTCTTGAGCCGTGTCAAGGTCCATAAGCCTATTACCAGAGCTCTTAATCACGCTACTTAAGGTTTTGTAAACGTTGCGGTAGCGAGATGTTTTTATTTTTGACGGGCATGTGCTAATCAGAACGGTTTACACAGATGCACAGACAGATGCGTTACTTTAGTTCAAGTGTGTAGGAGCTAAGTAGAAATATGATTCTGTTTTTTAACTTTTACCAAAGCTACTGAAATATTAAAGATGTAAATAATAATCACCACTATAAAAAGAACACCCCCTCTAGCAGGTCCGCTCTTGGCATGGTCCCTATGACACTGGCTGCATTACCTCTCCTGATAGCTAACCCAATCCTTTGTGAGAGGTAAGCACCAGCTCTAGGATCTGGAGGAGGTGTTCTTTTTATAGTGGTGATTATTATTTACATCTTTAATATTTCAGTAGCTTTGTTTTATTTTAATTTGAGTAACTTAGTTTAATTTTAATTTTAATAAGTTTAGTTGTAACTTTTAACTGTAGTACAGTCAGCTGCAGAGAAAATGATACCCCCCCTCCTGGTAAGGATTGTTTTTTTTCGAAAACCTGTGGTTAGATTTAAATAATTCTGAGTTTATGTGTAGGCAATAGTAAAATCTTCAATTCACCGAAAAATCATATAAATTTAACCACAGGTTTTTGAAGAAAAACGATCCTTACCAGGAGAGGGGGTATCCTTTTTATCTGCAGCTGACTGTACCTATGTTAATATCTGAATATTATCCTTTTACCCGACGTTTCTAATTTTGAGAGAATTTGTAGGCTAGTTGCGCTGGCGCCATATAGTATTCTACGCGTAATGAACCGTGTTAATTAAATTTTACGTAACATGATGCATATTTGTCAATAAGATCGTCAGAGAGATTTTTTAAAGAAACATGTTTTTTCTTTTTTCTTGCGTTTGACGTCGTCCAATTAAATACGATTAAATCTTTTGATGTAATTATTTAAATAACGTCTCTAAAATAAAATACCATCAACTTTGACCGATAATTAGTCACATCACATGCTAAATATCAACTGTAAATTACATAAAATACCAAGTAACAAATCTAATTCACACTTATTTGTTTATTTTTGTGAAGCAACCGTTTTTCCCAACCTGTGTTGAATCAGAGATGAGTACGCCGAAGTGTCAGGTTTTGTAACCGTGATGGGCATTTCTTTTTGTAATAAGTCGCTTTATGTAACGTTTTTTTCGGTATTTGGTTACAATATTGTGATATATGCGCAATGAAGTTGGTAAATGCATTTTTTAAGGCTGCATCTGTCATTCGTCGATAGTGGCGCCCTCGTTATTGTGTATGATGTCGTTTAAATACAAAAGCGACACAAATCAAAAAGTGTTTGTGTTGCATTTAAATTCTGAATGCTATTTCCTTTATGTTTTAAATCAAACTGTGTCTGGTTTTGATTTGTGGCGCTTTTGTATTTTAGCAGCGATATATATAATCTGAATCTCAAAACGGCTCCAACGATTTTCATGAAATTTTGTATGCAGGTTTTGGAGGCGATAAATCGATCTAGCTAGGTTTCATTTTTAAAAAACTTACCAAAAGATAAAAAAGGGTAGGGGTCAGGTTGCATAAAGTTTAAAGTCATATTTTTGATGGGCATACAAGGATTCGTGATACTTACTCATCATTGCGCATAACTGTAAATTGTCATACATTTATGCGCATAAAGTTTTTAATCATAATGTTTAAGAACATATTGTGTAACGCGCATAAATTTGATGCGCATAAAATTATTTAAACATACTGTATAATGGTATGGCTTTATAAATAAACTTTTTCCGCTCTTTTATAAAAAAATAACCCTAACCTATCCGCGATCCGAGTCGGTTTTGGCACTAACTTTATATAATATTAATATTTTGACTTAATAAATGTATGCCTTTCTACATTATGATTAAACCAATTATGACTCCGTACAATTATGACAAGGAACAATTATGCCTAGTATAATTTATGCCAAAAAAATAATATGAGCATCAACTTTATGCGTAAAGTGTTATGACAATCGATATTATGACAATAGTTGTTATGCGACCAGACCGCCACCCGATAAAAACCACCCAGGCCATCCGGCCATCCAGGTACTTATAATCTATGTAAGGTAAAATAGGGCCAGTGCGTCTACAGGACAAGTGCATCAAACCATCTACAAAATATATGGTTGGTCGCACTTACCCCGTTGACGCACTTGTCCCATCTGACCTAAAATAAAATGAATAGCCGAAAGGGCACCGGGTAAACTTGTATAAAGAAAAAAAATTACAATAGAATAAGGTGCAAAAGAAGATGTCACATGTCTTTATAGTCGACTATACATGGGTAATTGACCTATTTATGTTGACGACAGCATCAGTCTTTGTCAGACTTGTTAAAAAGCCACAGTAAAAAAAATACAAAGCGATACGAAGCAGAATGCAAGTCATACTGACGCGATTGCATCAGAATTTGACTCCAATTGTGGTTCCGGAGTTAATTCAACTATGTGCTCCATATCCTATCTCAAAGATCATCTAAAAACCCATACAAATGAAAAACAACCATAAAATAAGACACACAAAGTACCATTTCAAACGCGGTTGACTCGTTTGCCAAGAGCATTTTATACAATGGAAGATGAATTGTATGTAAACGGAGTAAGAGTGGTTTTTGAATGAATGTAAGGAGGATTTTAAGGAATTGTAATTGTTAAGAACAGAACGTGCGCTTTTTGGCACCGGAATCGTTATTTTGATGCATAGATGTATTGAAAATTGTAGATACGGAGATTTGAAAATGAATTTATGGAATGTGGCAAATGAGATACGATACAAATTACAAAGGTTCTGTCATTTTTTGCGTAAGTACACAGTTTCTCTCTTTTATACTCATCTATTCGACATTTGACACCCTAAACTATAACCACTAACGCTAGCTAGGTGTGTTTGCCATCAATATAATAATGTTGCCGCGTGGTTTTCGCCTTCGAATAGTGCCAATCCATGTCTTCCCGTGAAAGTCGTAATAAGAGGCTAAGGGAATAAAGCCTTGTAGTACTGTTAGGTGATGATCTGGCAACCTGTCACTAATGTGTCCACTGGTAAACATCTTATCCTGTTTTTGCAAAAATTTGGTTGCTGAATTAACAAGTTTTTAGAGTTGAAGGTAATTCTATAGCTGTAGTGAGTGCGTGTAATGTGTATACATATACTAATAATATTGCTCCTTGCGTGACCGTATGTGATTCTCTTATGATTCTGATTATGTGCATCGTTGTCCAGTACCTGCCCTATAAGACTGGAGCTTAGTTTAGAACTTGGTACCTACATCTGTGTGTAATGGTCCCTAGATATTCATTTATTTATTGTGATAGTGTGATTAATTATAACGACTATCAAAAGTAAGAATAACATTAAAACGCATCTATAACTTAAATCATTCACATGACTAATTCAGAATGTGTGGCGACATTTTTGGTCGTGAATCGCTATAGGTCGAGTAAGATCCACAATTTCATAGTATTTTGCCAATCGGTTAATTTTAACTGTTTCACTTAATTTGCTTATCCTGTGACCGCAAATTGGGAGGTCAACTTTTGCACCCCCTGGATGCTGTGGATTGTCTAGTTCGTTATTTCTGAGATAGTTTAAATCGGGATGGTTTTTATCTTGATTTCATGAAAATCGGTTAGGCCGTTTCAGAGATATCCAACCGGTTTTAACCGGTTTTTGCAACGGTTTTGACCCGACTGCCGAAGACTGCTGGAGGAGGGTAATGTGTTAATGGGTGAACTCTAAATGGTAATATTGGGTCCTTACCTATGAAATTGGCGTTTTTTTTACATGTTTTATTTCGTACGGAATTTATTCATTTCAATTTTAACTTCCAAATTATTTATAAATTTGATTAATACACTATGACACAAAGGTTTTAGATACAAATAATATGGTTCAACTTCTTACTTAATGTTTAAAATTAAAGTGTGAACTTAACTCTTTTTATGTGCTGCAAGTTCAAGTGTTTCAATTACGCATAGTTTTATGAAGCTAACTACTTTTTAAGTAATTAAGATATGTATAATATAGCTTAGAAGTGTCCAATATTCCTGACAGAATTTTGTTTGGTTTGCATTTGACATTACTAAATAATCCGCAAAATTAAATGTATGAAAACCACCGTTTTCATAAAATTCTCCATATAAAACGCCAATTTCATAGGTAAGGACCTAATACAAATGATCACTTCCGTGTTCTACCCACGAATATGAACCACTTTCACTATGGGTACAACTCTGAAATCACGAAAAAAAAAACAGCTGCTTCATACATTTTGGTCGAATACCTATTGAAATTTTCTATGAGATAGCTGGTTTTTTTTTCGTGATTTCAGACTTGTACCCATAGTGAAAGTTGTTCATATTCGTGGGTAGAACACAGAAGTGATCATCACCTGTATATGTTTGTATACGTAATGTATGTTTGTTTCTTTGTGGCGCTCTGGAAACTAAACGCGTAGACTTTATTCTTATGTCAATCCAAGAGTATCACTAAAGATATGTCAGTCATCAAAATTCAATATGGCGGCAACCGGCATATTGTAAAAAAAAACTGTGACAAGTCGGGTATCATTGAATAGGTATTTAAAAATCATCTTTAGGTTTCTTTCATCATTTATCATTTTGAATGATCATTTACGATTTAATACGATTTAAAATTGGTTAGTTTCAGTCGACTTTTTTAAAGCATGCTTTTTGTTATCTACTTAATAGTGAAAGTCCAAATAAAGATTGACGAGTGACAGTAAAGTATTATATACATACATACATACATAAACTCACGCCTTTATTCCCAGAGTGGGGTAGGCAGAGCTACAGAATTACCAACAACCCTCAAAATTTGTTGATAATTCTGTAACCACATTTTGCACAACTAGGCTAAGATGTTTACCAGCGTATTAGTGACAGGTTGCAAGCCCATCGCCTAACAGTACTACAAGCCTTTATTCCCTAAGTCGCTCCTTACGACATCCACGTGAAGACATGGAGTGGCACTATTCTAACCCGGCAACCACAGTATTTTATGACAACTATTAAATAAGTGCAGTCCTAGTGAATAGATATCGTAACAGGTAATGGCTTAAAACACGAGTGGCATCGTAAACCTAAATGTATACAAGGACTTGCTGGACACAGTGTACCCAATATAGTATTGAAACAGTAACCTTATTCTGACACTAGTAAAAGACTAAAACAAGTTTCTATGTAAAAATAAAATTTTGGTACAAACCTTTGTTCCCGACTGAAGTTTTTTCTGCAATATCTGCTTATCAACACCAAACTAATGAATCCCATCCCAACACGATGGGTCTACATTAAGTACCTATAGCGGAGATACTCTTGCCACCTTTCGACTGCATCAGATCATCTCCTAGATAACATAATGATTTGTTCCTGATTCGTCACATTCCAAATTGGTCATCTTCCAAACTCGTCAATTTCCTAACTGGTCATATTCCAGATTCGTCATCTTCCAAACTCGTCATAGGGAATATGCATGGATTTTAAAAATCGCATTTCTCATCAAAATATGAAAATACCGTAAAAGAGATCATCAAAACGGAAATTAAAATTAAAATCGGTCAATAAATACGGAAGTTATAAGCATTTCAAACTTCTAATTAGACAGAGAGATCCGATGTGCACCGTGACGTCATTGTGCACTGCGGCCATATAAACTCCATGTAAAATTCCGTTTTTCTAGAAAGAGATAGGAACAAATCTTTGTTGGCTTATATCTTGGTTATTTTTATAGTTATTCAAAAAATGATTTTTGTGATCTGTTTGTTACATGAATCAGCTTCAATTGAAGCTGTAAAAAAAAAACATGCATATTCCCTATTGTACAGTCAAATTAAATCGCGAACAAGTAGTAAAAAAAAGAAAAAACCTTAAATAGCCAAAATGAACTACTTAAAAAAAAGTTGGGAATCTTGTTTTTTTTTATAAATAGACTTCAGATATATTTATAAAATATCCAAATAACAAGTAAATCGGTTTAGTAGTTAAGCTAAAAAAAAAAAAACTGATTTTTAACTTTTTTATTTTTTTCGCAAACCATAAGCAATTAAGGGATAATATTCAGTAAAATTATATTTTATAATAACACAAATAAACGTGCATAAGAATATTTCATATTCAGCCTAGGGCGAATTTACTACGACATTCCAGCCAGGCCCTTTGTGCAGGCAAATGTTCATGGTATGACGAGTTTGGAAAATGACCAATTTGAAATATGACGAATCAGGAACAAATCACCATAATAGTGCATTGTCATCGGGCTTACATAATGTGGTCCAAATTTCGGTCCATTCCATTGACAAGGAATTGGTTCAAAATTAACTTGCAGGATTTGAAGCTGACAAATTACACTACTTTCGAACTGCGCCTCTATTTTAGGGAGAAAAAACAATATTTTCATATTGGACCTGTTACGGAATCGTTTTTCAGTCGGACGCCATTACTGTCAAAAACGATATTGTTTTTACCGTGTTGAATAGAAGCCCAGTACAACTTAAATAAACGCTTGTATAAAATGCAAATAACGGTGTACACGATCATAATAAAATAATCAGTGAAGTAATTCAGTATAAATAATTAACCTAAAGAAAATATATCACAAGCTATCAATTTCGGCGAGCTTATATTCAATGCGAATTTAATGATCTTGCAAACTTCACATCTTGTTTTCTTCCAAAACTGAAGTCTATAGTTGCTTTTAAAGGTTATTTCAAGATTAATGTAACGTTTATTACTTTAACAACAATTTAGGAGAACCCTTACTATGTATTAGTCAAAAACTACTTTGAACTTGTACCAAACGAGCTACTCTGAGTGGGTCTGCTAGCAACCCAGCACGCAAAAAAGGCGCATACATTGAGTGGTCGAGTTGCGTTGCCTAACCTAACCTAACCTAACCTAACCTAACCTAACCTAACCTAACCTAACCTAACCTATAACCTAGGTGAATCTATAAATTCTGAAGAGTACCGTCAATTCCTCTCGGACTCCATCATCAAAGCTTCATTTTGATAAAACTGGGACCGAACGAAAAGTACCAGCTTTCAAATTAAAAAAAAAACATCAAAATCGGTTAGTCCAGTCGAAAGTTCTGAGGTAAAAAACATAAAAAAAACAGATGAATTGAGAACCTCCTCCATTTTTGAAGTCGTTTAAAAAAGAATTATTTTCTAGTAAAGTAGAAGGTCATTAAAATACATGAAGAGATTAAAATATTTTCTCATCTTCTTGTAATATAAGTGCCATTTAATACTGTTTTAGCAGAAAGCGCTGTGTAAGCTAGACTCTTCACTGGTCTAGATTGTAAATCACTTGGACTAGTTTTAGCTAAAGGTCATCCTTAGTGACGGAGATTTTGTTACCTTAGGTACCCTATGTGGGAAACTGATTTAATAGTAACAAAATCAAATCAACAAGTAAACTTTAACAGTGTACCAGAAATGTTAAAGGCGGTTTAAGTACAGGGTCGGATTTGAGTAAATTAGACATGCATTTTTGGCTAAAACCATTAAAAAATCCAGGATTTTTATAAGACAAACCTAACCTTACCTAGATATAGGTTCTATAGGTGTATTTATTTAAACATTTTGAAATGTTAGTAGATTGACATAAATTTTCATTTCGGACTTACAAATTTTCGGACAAATGTAACAATTTACTTGATGGGCTTGCCACCTGTCACTAATACACTGGGAAACATCTTAGCCTATTTGTGCTAAATGTGGTTACTGGATTATCAACTAGTATTTAAAGTTGTAGGTAATTCTGTAGCTCTGCCTACCCCCACTCCGGGATTACAGGCGTGAAGGTATTTAATGAAATCAAAACCTGTGCTTGTTTTTTTGTTAGTTAATTTCATCTTTGCGGTCCGCCGTCTAAACCACTTGGCAACGCGAGAGAAAAACTACTTTATATCTCGGTATGTAAAGTTCCAGAACGACACCTCCTAAGTATACTGATGCAAGTGGTCTTTTTGCGATTTTAGTTTTTTTGCATTTTTATGATTATAATACTTATATTTACCTCCCACAATTTTTTTGAGCTGAAATTCCTACTAATTTCTGAAATAAAGTGACGTATACCAATGCAAGTAACACTATTTTGTAAATCGGTACGTTGTATACTGAGTCAAGCCACTTGCACCACAGTACGCGGGACCGATTCCGTGGAGGGGCTGCGTGTGAGCGGTACAACTGACAGTTGGCTCAGTATGCTCGCAAACCATTAACGCGAGCGGACGTTGGCTCAGTATGCTCGCGACTGTGGCGACGCAATATAAGTGTAATGTACCTACTAAGTTCGGTTTTAAGTTTAATTTTAATATTCAATACTTGTGTTGTCTCTAATCAGTAATTTGTTCGTATTAATTAATGATAATAAAACAAGTAACAAATCAAAATGAAGCGAACGAGAGGAAAACAATTAGTTGCAATGGTTTTAAATTAATCATTTATTTTATTACTACAATAATTCAGTTTATTTTATGACACTATGCTTTAATTATGCATGTTTAGGGTTCCGTACCCAAAAAAATAAAAACGGGACCTACCTAAGTACTAAGACTCCACTGTCCGTCTGTCTGTCTGTCACCAGGCTGTATCTCATGACCGTGATAGGTAGACAGTTGAAATTTTCACAGATAATGTATTTCTGTTGCCGCTATAACAACAAATGCTAAAAACAGGTTAAAATAATAAATATTTAAGGCAACAAATGTGATTTTTTTGCCGTTTTTTGTTCGATATTAATAACGGCAACTGGTAGAGTGTCTAATGTTGTATAGATAATGGTATTGAACCCTTCGTGCGCAAGTCCGACTCTCACTTGGCGGTCCCGAGTTCAAGTCCCGGTCAGGGCAAACATTTGTGTGATGAGCGCATGTATTCGTTTCTAGTCTTGGGTGTTTTCTATGAGTATAGTGTATCTTGGTCTTAGTGGATAGTGTTTGGTGCTGGTGCCTAGTGCAGGGTCAGTCCTGAGAGGTGTGGACGGTTTTTTATTAGAGAAAGCTAGGGATGGAAGATATTTGAAATTAATAAGTTTCGGGATGGAGCAAGGAAGAATATTATATGAAGGAACTGATCGGTTAGGACAATTGAAAAAAAATGTGGCCCGTGGAACCATCCTCAAGGCCACATGCAAAAGTAGGGGATTGAATAATACCCTGTGGTGCGAAGTCTCAAGCTTTCTTACAGCCCTCGAGACCGGCTCAGAGACGGGTAACCTAGTATCGATAGAGGTCTATTGTCTTGGATTCACTGCACAGAAATTAATTTCAGAAAATAGCTCTTTCGTTTTCTGATAAAGTCTCTGCTTGAAGCCTCTTAAGTGCAGTAGGGGAGTCGAGGTTTTTATGAACGAACCCATCAACGAAATGTAATGTACGTTAATCACGTTATGCCATTTTGTTTAGTTAACGTTTGCATAACAACCAGATATCGCTTTCAAAAAACTCCGATTACTTTAACCCTAGGGTAAAATTTACCCATCTTTAAAACTGTGACTATTTTAGTGGTAACCATTTTTAAATTGGTATTAAATAAAAAATGTTAAATAAATGTATAGCTATAAAAGTAGCTTAGTCCTGATGTAGCATTTAATAGAATGATTAAATATAAAGATAGTTTTTGGCGTTGTCAATGTTACCCCTAGGGCTAAAGGTAACCCCAGTTTACGAAGTCATTTATTTTTAGATAAGTATTTTATTAATGAGAAATTAGCAGATAAATCTAGAACCTATTGCCATTAGCATTCTTAAAACTATAATCTGAAGACCGCAATCGAATGCTCTTTTGCTAAATTATAATCCGTATGCCAAGAGAGATGAACGTAATTACAGATCAAAATTAAATTTTCAAGTGAGAATCTTCATACTCTGTATTTTTTATAAATAAATATTGGGTAATGTAGTTTTTAGAGTCTATTACTAAGACTCCGCTGACCAACTTTTTGTTTTGTTTTTAAATAATATTTTATTATTAGGGTTAATTGAACACATTATGAATACCAAAATGATCAAAGACTTTCTTTAAAGATAATTTAATTAAGTTCCTTTATTTCCCTTACTACTAGTAAAGAGGTAAAAGCATTTGTTATATGCGTTTCCATTACTTAAAATAATTATGGCTGTAATAAAAATGAAAGTAAGTTTATACCAAAATAAAACCGTTATTTTGCATATTTCTATCTTTTCATTTAAACAACACAAGTTAAAGCATATTTTTAAAAGTCAACCCTTATTATTTTTATACATAAAACATGAAAATATTATAAAAGTATACTGGTTCAAGTGACATGACTTTCATTGTAAACTGGTACAAGTGATTATTAATGCCCTAAAAATAATAATAAGGGGTAACAGAGCAACGCAATATATTTATTTATAAAAGATATCACCCATAATCACTTAATTACCTATAAAAATAATGAATATATGCTAAATTGTGATAATTGCAACAAACGATGTATACTGGATCAAGTGTTAGTTAGCTTAGTGTACTATAAATGGAAACACACGTGATACGCGTATACTAGTTTATCTGCGCTTTTCTAAAAAACTACCAAATATATTTAAATTCTATTGATGTAGAAAAAAACGTAGCGCTTTCATTACGATAACTCTAAAATTTCATTGGATTATCTTTAAAGGAAAAAAAGTTAAACATGAATTTACCTTTGCACGGCTCTCCTGGAAAATCGTGATTTTGCACTTGCATCAGTATACTTAGGAGGTGTCGAGAAGGTCTTTTACGCTGACAAAATCACACGCAAAAGGGTGATGGGCAATTTTGTATGCACCTCGTCCCCACCCTCCGACAGTCACGGGATGCATTTTTATAATATATTCATGAGGACCCAGAAAAAGACAAAATACCAATTTTAGTAGCAAAATCCATGGGATTTTTTTAATGAAAAATGCCACTTCAGAGCCAAGCAAGGCAAGAATGTGTTCATTTTTAAACAAATTCCATACAAAACAATTATGATTTTCCAAGAAACGCATAATATTGAGTATGCCCATCGTCCTTTATTATAATAATAAACTATATAGGGCAAATGAATAAGCTTAGCAATAGAAGCGTCCGTGAAACGTTACCTAGAAGAAGACATCCATAGTCATGAGACATCAAATCAACTAAGTACATCTTCAGACGTCGCCATACTCAGATGCACTCGATACACTTTAATGAGATAGGTTTTATAATGTTATAAATGTAGCTTGGGAAAAACTTTATCGAAGTGATCTAAGTGAATTCAATGAATCATTCGATTCAAGATGATTTAGGTAATGCTTGACTAGAGAATCTAAGAATGGATACTACTTAGGTATGGGTAGGAATGGGTATTATGTTGGTTTAGGGAATAAACAATGTAATTATAAAGATGACGTTGGTTGTTGATTTTTGAGCGTTTCATGATAATGTTGAAGATATTGTTCTAGACAATAATTGGACGTAGTTAAGAGAAAAGTCGTCGTGACTAGCACTGGAGTAATTTGCAGTTTTAAGTTCACGGAGCATTTAAACAACATTTAAACGATGATGCATTGATTTTACACAAAATTATACTATGGAGAAAATGACCGAAAAATGTTTTATAAAAATAATTTGCAGTTTTTCATTACTTTTGAGTTAGAACTTAAGTGGATTGGATACGTTTTTAGAAAAATGCTTTTGTATGACACTGGTTCCAGCTTTTTTTCAGTAGTATCCCTGCCATAGATGTGGGTGGATTTTTAAATAACTTGCCGCAATTATTTTCAGGATCATTTTTGCTGATTGATAGTCTAGATCCATCTTAAGGACCACCGTGGCATACTTTACTCCATTTCCAATTGTTTGGTGAGTCTTTTCCCTTATCTAAATACGTCCGATTTTACTTACATAAATGCAAAATTTTGAGATTGTATGCGTATGTGTGTAAGTTAATTATGTTGGTTGTTACTTTTTAGGGTTCCTTACCTCAAAAGAAAAAAAACGAAATCCTTAGAGGATTACTTTGTTGTCCGTCGTCTGTCTGTCCGTCCGTTCGTCCGTCTGTCTGTCTGTCAAGACCCTTTACCGGAACACGTTAAGGTATCGAGTTGAAATTAAAACCATATACTCATGTTTACTGTCCCTTGATGCTGTGAAAAAATCAAACTTCTCAGTTTAAATAAAATAAGATACCGTCTTATACTATCAACTTATCGTCTATCGTGTTATGTTTGTGTGGGAGGACCTTGTGCAGGGTCCGTCCGGGTTGGTACCACCATCTTATCCATTAACCTGCCGCCAAGCAGCAGTGTTCGCATCGTTGTGTTCCGGTTTGGGGATAAGACAGCCGGTGAAATGACTAGCATAGAGGCATTCCATCTTAGTACTCAGGGTTGGCAACGCATTTGCAGACTTGTGAATGCGAATGTCTATGGGTCACAGTTTCCACTTACCATCAGGTGGCCTGTGTGCTCGTTTGCCTTCCCATGCTATAAAAAAAAAAAAAAACCAACAACAACAACACCAACCAACAACCAATCAACCATTTAAACTTGAACTTAAGCTTAATTAACAAATATTTAAATGTCTAGACAAGAATAAACTAACGTATCCACAAATAAAGAGCTATTCCCACAGTAATACTATCATACATTTTAAAGGTTGAGCTACTATAATTCTATCATAATTACAGCATCAAGTTACCCGAACGAAATTACGTGGGGTTAAATCATTGACTTACTGTGACAGAGTTCCAATGGAGCTCAGCAATTTAAGTCCCGATCGCATTTTGTTAAGAATAGGTACTAATTAGTTATGATTGATGAAAATAGATATATTGGTTTTGAAAACCTGATTAATCATTAAAAAACATAGTTAGGTATAATAGTATGTAATGAGTAGACCCCGCTATCGGAGGTGCACAATGGTAGCTGTCAAGTTCTTAGGGATGGGTAAAAATTATTTTGAAATACTAGCTATATGTCGATAATTATAGATATATGTCGATAATTTTTCTTTGCCATAATGAGAGTCACGGACTTTAATTAAACGTGTTTATTTTATAAAACAGGACTATAATAATGTACAAAATGAATGTGTTAAACATTTTTCATTTTTATAAATAAAATTCTTCAATATTTCATCATTACCTAACAAATTATCGTTATCTTCATATCACGAACCATTCATATATAAATAAAAAATTAAATAATTAATAAATGTCTCTTAAAGGGATATCGTATTTTCAATGAACGATCAGTTTTTTTTTCAGTTTCTCTGCAATAATCTAGTGCAGTCACGATTAATTTATTCAATAATAAACCCAATATATCTGATTATTTTTATTTACATTTCTGATGACAATGATTATCATAGATTCCAAAAAAAACATGTTAAATTGTAGTCTAAAAAATGGTATAGGTACATATATAAAACTAATTGTACAGAAAAAGTAAGAATATCGATATCGACATCATGAATATTTTTACCCATCCCTAAGAACTTGACAGCTACCATTTTGCACCTCCGATAGCGGGGTCTAGTAATGACAAAGCGGATACATCTCTTTTTAGTCGAGTCGATGATCGTAAAGATATTAGTGCTTTCGACTGTACCTATATTCAAAACCATGGAAATAAAAAGATATAACCGTAAGAACAATTTACAGATCAAAATTAATATATCGGGCTCAAAAGCCTGGTGGCCCAGACAATATGCATAATAGTAACGTGAACGGTACTTAGATTTTAATTATAGAATTAATATGGCCTATTATCACATAAACCACTTCCTAGTTACGCGGCTGCTTAGTTTACCCTTTAAAAATAGATTCATAACCACCCATAAAAAGGCCTAAATGCACTGCAATATTTAAAAAAACATACGTTCCATATTCAAATTACGCATCATTCAGATACAAAAAATAGTCTCAATTAATATAAATGAAATAATCACGCTAATTAACAGAGTACGGTTCGCATTTAAAAGATATAGCACGCGGATAAACAAAATGCAACTCTAAGTTGAACAACATAAGGATTCGTGTAGAAAAAGGGATTTGAAAATTTGAACGTAGAATTTCGAATCTATATCATTCGAATATCGAACAGAGGACGGTATATATACAGCGGGATGTGCAGTGAGAAGGCACATTTTACTATCATCCACATCAGAGTACACATCTCAGTCAGCCATGAAATACGTTAGTAATTGTGTTTATTTATGCAAGCGATCGTGCGCCTTTCAATTTATATGTCACGTTCAGTGTTAGTGCTGTGGATATCAGTGATTTGTCAAAAGATTTCATCTAGGGCCGTGATGGGTTGATATGTCGTGTGTGGTTCATTTGGACATTTCATTAAAACCTTTTTGTTTTTGGTGTTGCTAAGTGCTGCTAGATTGGGAGTATGCAGACTGCATTAAAGAAAGACAAATTAACAAGTCAATAAAACAAAATAAACCATCACACGTTTTCGCAATATTAGGAGGAAAAACCCAATTTAACAGTTACTAGTAAAACCATAAAGGCTTGTAGTACTGTTAGGCAATGGGCTTGCCACCTGTCACTAATACACTGGGAAACATCTTAGCCTACTTGTACAAAATGTGGTTACAGAATTATCAAGAAGTTTTAAGACTTGTTGGTAATTCTTTAGCTCTGCCTACCCCACTCTGGGAATGAAGGCGTGAGTATGTATGTAGCAAAACCATAAAAACACCGTAAAATAATGAAAGATCTAATCTTCCTTAAAACTGTATAGTTGCGTCCACATTTAAAATAAAATACTTGACACTACCATTTCATATTGCGCAAATGCGCAAACAATTTCGCAATTCAACAAAAACTCAAGTGCGTACTTAATCTTTAACTGTATACCTTCTAAACCCGTGGCTTACCATCTCTCGTCAATCAAAATCACTAATTAATAGGCTCTTGAGCAAGTAACAGACGGATTAACAAAAATAAACACGCCATGTGATTATGATTAATCTTGTTTGCGAAATTAAAATAAACACCATAGACAGTTCATTACAAATAACTCTCAGGAATTATAACAAACAGGAAATAACGTATAAATGGTGTGATAATTTACAAAACGACAAAATTTAGGAACAAATACAAAATACTTAGTGCTTATGATTCTGAAATTATAGCCAGTCTCATACTCTTACTAATAAAATGCTGTGTCCAATGGATCTTTGTCAATCGTACAGACGGACGGATTCAAAATGTATACCTGCATAATTACTTGCAAAAAAGTTGGGCAATCTTGTCTCATATCAAAATTATAACAGCAGAGCTTTTTGTTATTACAAAATACAAAATAATTTCATAAGTTTAATCCTAAGATCTGAACAAATCATGTATAGCGTTATGAACTTCCTATCACTAAAGACATTTTCATTTCTTTTACAGTTCATCGTCCTTGCCCTGGCTTCAGTTGCTACTGCGGCGCGCCTGGAGAACGTCTACCTTCCTCCTCACGCTGGGTCCTCAAATGGCGCCAGCGCTGGTCTGCAGGCTCCTAGGGGAGGGTCAGGCTTCCAGGGTAGCCAGGGAGGTCACGCTAATCAAGGTAAACTAACCCTGAAAACCTTTGTGCACTAGAAAAAATAGGTGCCGCGACCAGGATTTTGAGTTCAATTTTTTATAAACTTAACCCCTAGCTGCATGATTTAATATTTTCGTTTGAAAAACAGATATGTAATAGAAAAATGCATTTAGATTACGGGAAAAATAATTAAAAAAATCATACTCATTTTTTTTTTTTTAATTATTTTACACATAAATGGTATCATTTTTGATACTCCATGCAAAAAGTAGTAAAAATTATCTTCTTCTCACAAAATGGAAAAACAACAATGTAGTCTAAGAATACAAGGAATTAAATTATATGAATTTTGTTAAAAAGACGAAAAAAAAGCCTTGTATCATTTTTGATACCGTATGCACCTAAGGGTTAATGAATCTTATGATATTTTCCATAAATTGGATACCAATCAACCAACCAATTTTAAAAGTTTAATTGGCGTATTACGAGACAACAGTAAGTGAATTAACTACGCGGTCATAATTCCTTCATGTCGCCATGGGAATGAAGGCGTGAGTTTATGTATGTTTGTATGTGTAATATTAGTGAAACGTCCAAAAAACAACGATTTTCCAGCAAAATACTAATTTCAAATAATTAACAAAACATAATGAAAATTTATTTCAATTTAGGTTTTAACTTTATGTACCTGAATTATTAAACCGTTGTAACTTAATCCTAGTTATAGCCCAATAACTGATCTAAATTGTTTGAATTCTAGCCTTTAACGCTCAAGCGAAGAATTACGCCTCCGCTTCCGCTAGCGCCTCTGCTAGCGCCAGCAGCCAGGCTGAGATCCTAAGGTTCGACAACGAGATCAATGAGCAAGGCTTCAGATACGCATATGAGACCAGCGACGGCACCAAGGCGGAACAAGAAGGTTAGTTCAACATTGAGACTGAAGTTTTGGGACACCCCTAATATTCAAAATTAAGATTAAAATCCGACGTGCGTGCATGACTCGATGTATGAATGTTGAAGAAGCGAAAGAAATTTGTCAAGATCGTAGCAAGTGGAAAGAAGTGGTCTCTGCCTACCCCTCTGGGAAACAGGCGTGATTTATCGTATGTATGTATGTAGGATTGAGTCGTTCCTTAGCAACGATTTTTCATACACAAGTTTGAAAAAGGAACGAAGTTTCTGTCTCTAATAATAATTAATAAATAATAATGTCTCTTATTACGGTGGTTAGGGTAAATTATCTCATACTGACAAAGGTTACACTTTAATTCCACAAATCGAAAGCAATCGTATAATATAAACAAAGCTAAACGTGTTACTGATTCATTGACTTTACCAGGTCACGTGATCCCTGGAGCAACTCCCGAAGAAGGGTCCCTCCAAGTCTCAGGCTCCTATTCTTACGTGGGTGATGACGGTCAGACCTACTCCATCACTTACACCGCCGACGAGAACGGTTACCACGCCGAGGGTGACCACCTTCCAACTCCACCACCCATCCCAGAGGCGATACTGAAGAGCTTGCAGCTTACTGCTGGCAATGGAGGTAATAAGACAATTTTATTTCCGTTTGAATGTGTCAAATTTGACAAGCTCCAGGCAGTAAAAGAAACAGAGAGGTTTTACTTCCATAGTTCTGTTTCACTTACACGGCCTATGTTTTTCTAAAATAAAGGTCAGCATCTCCTGTCAAAGTTTTCGAGGCAATTACGTATATAAACCAAATGGGGGAGCATTATCCCCATTCGTTTCTTTGACCGGAATTTGAGTCGTTTTACAGGATTAAGGTTATAGTTTTAGTATGAAATAATTCCACTTCACTACAATACTGTAATTTTAGGATAAAAATATCATTTTGTACACGTTTTGGTCTTTCAGCGTGTCTTAGACGAAAAATAACTATGTATATTTTGTTATCTTGGGACTGATCCCATTATCAAAATGAGAAATTAATAAGTATTATGAAAATATAGTTTTTGTAGTGACTCCAAGTATATAAATCCTAAAAGCAATAAAAATATCTAAAACGCCTACCAATTTGTCTGAGCAACACTTTGATAAATTTTTGCTAAGTTTTTTTAAACAGGCTTTAGAACTTCATCTTTGTTTTGGGGCAATGCATGATTGTCTTCTTCTACAAATAAAGTAGTATTAGTTATGTTAATACCTTTTTCCGTGAAGATTGAACTTAAAAACTAACGCACTTATTATTGATTATATTACCTCGTACATCATATTTAGTGATATAAGTACACTAACAAAAGTAAACTTAAACACAAAATGGAATAAAGTTCCAACTCATTTCATCTCCATTTGGAGAAATCTAGATACGAGGTTTTTCTGAAGTAGTAATGATTTATATATTTTCCTGTTTCAGCCCACTACGAAAGCCAGAGGAGCAGCTACGATGCCGACAAAACTGGTTACTGAATATTAAAACAAAAATAGTTTTCGACTTCACTAACTTTTCGGGGTACAGTCAACTACAAAAGTATTTTCTCACTTCTTCATTCATGTACACTTTTTTATTTAATTACTGTTTTTGAAGTAGACTGTACTCAATGGCCAGTATGTGTTTAGTCGTTAGTGTTGATTTTTTATTTTTATAAATAAATTTGTAAATATTACTAAACAATCGTTTATCTTTCCGTGTCTTAAAATCCAAAAATATTTTGGAGTTACATACATATTGTTCGACGATTTTAAAAACCATAATCGTGTTTGATCTGTTATCGAATTGTCACCGTTTTGATAGCTCTTATTTAAGGTACGCCCACACCAATGCTTCAAAAACGGTGTCGTTGCGTGAACAAAAAGACGGGGTCATAGTAACAACATGACGTCGTTTTTGACGTACCGTAATTATACGCACCGTTAAGCATCGGTGTGGAGGGCATGCGTCAAAAACGGTACGGATACGACGCGTCACTGCGATTCCGTACCGTCACCGGTTTTTAAGCATTGGTGTGGGAGTTACTTTACTTGATAGTAATGGCGACTGACGTCATAACAATACCATAACAGATTAACGACGCTATCGTTTTCCCGCCTAGAATACCGGCCCAGATCTCGATATTTTGCTCAGAGCTAAAGGAACTAAAAGACCGAAAGATCCTCTGACGAATTAACCGAGATCGAATCGAAGCACTCCATTTGAGGTTGAACGGGCGCTATTCTAATATTTGTAGTAGTAGTGTGCCTTGCCTTTCAACTCTTGGTTAATCGGAGTCCAGTTTTCATTCAGATTAATTATAGCCCTTACTACTTATTCGTAAGGACGTGTTCAAAAATATCTTATCATATTCTAGTGTATGGTGACGAAGTGACGAAGACGTTGCATTTCGCCTTACCCGCCCTATGAAACGTGGGGACCAAACGACTCCGCGATCTAATGTACACCCAGCGCCATCTATCGAACGAAGCGTAACTAAGTGCAACTTCGACTAAACTAAACTTCGCGTAACTAAGTGGAGAGTGTAATCCCAGAGTGGGCTAGGCAGAGCTACAGAATACCAACTTTAAAAAGTTGTTGATAATTCAGTACTTAACCACAATTTGCACAAATAGGCTAAGATGTTTACCAGCATATTAGTGACAGGTTGCAAGCCCATCGCCTAACTTTTGCTAACTTTTTTTAAACAGGCTTTAGAATTTCATCTTTGTTTTGGGGCAATGCATGATGTCTTCTTCTACAAATAAATTAGTGTGAGTTATATTAATACCTTTTTCCGTGAAGATTTAACAAACAAAACACGCACTTTCGCAATTATAGTACACATACATACATAAACTCACGCTTTCATTCCCAAAGTGGGCTTGGCAGAGCTACAGAATTACAACTTAAAAAGTTGTTGATAATTCAGTAACAACAATTTGCACAAATATGCTAAGATGTTTACCAGCATATTAGTGATAGGTTGCAAGCCTATCGCCTAACAGTACTACAAGCCTATATTCCCTTAGTCGCCTCTTACGACATCCACGGGAAGACATGGACTGGCACTATTCTAACCCGGCAACCACACGGGATTACTTATTATATTACCTCGTATAATATCATACTTAGTGACATAAGTACATTGTTAAACTTAAACACTAAATGGAATTAAGTTCCAGCTCATTACATCTCCAAATATCAGATACGAGGTTTTTATAAAGTAGTAATGATATGTATATTTTCCTGTTTCAGCCCACTACGAAAGCCAGAGGAGCAGCTACGATGCGGACAAAACTGGTTATTAAATATTTAAAAAAATAGTTTTCGACTTCACTAACTTCTCGGGGTACAGTCAACTAGGTACAGAAGTTTTTTTCACTTCTAATTCATCTACACTTTTTTATTTAATTACTGTTTTTGAAGTAGACTGTACTCAATAGCCAGTATGTGTTCAGTTTAGTCGTTAGTGTTTTTTTTTTTTTATAAATAAATTTGTTAATATTACTAAACAATCGTTTATCTTTCCTTGTGTCTTTAAACCCAAAAATATTTGAAAATAATCCAAATTAAATTGTGGTTCTAGCGAAAAAGAAAAAGTCTTCAAAGTTCAAGTAAAAACGACCTAAGTCTAGTATGCTATGGCTCGGTACAGGGTACAGGGTGATATAGAAGACTTGATCAGAAACAAATTTTTCAGACTCGGTAATTCATAGTCATGTCCATGCACTAGTTAAAAGAAACAAAAACTATTTCTTTTTTGTTAATTTTTGCCTTAATTAAATCACCGATTAAGTAAATCGTGGTTACCCTATTTTTAAGATCATACCCTCTATGGATTCTATTCGTATTAAATAATATACATATTAGTCACGCCAACTAAGTGGTAAAATAGAATCGTGAAAAAAATAATATTTTAGTGTACCTCCCCTACGCGTAACGTGGGGATGTATTTTTTTTTACTCGTCTGCCCCATAGTGGGGGGTGTCGTTGAATATTTCTTTTAAAAACATTGCGGGTTTGTGAAAACAATTTACAACAACAGCCAAAACTACAAATACTATAACTCTCAGAAATATCTTAAATGAAAGCACATAATAATGAATTTAATATGAAAACTATCACTACTAAGCAGACTTCATTGGTTATTGCTTATTGGTCAAATCAAATGTGACTAAATTATTAGCGGCAAAAAAAACGAAAGAGCCATAAAGTGATACTTTTAACAATTATACAGTTTGGGTGAAATGCGATTAAGTGAAACGTTATAATAATTTTTTGCCTTTGAGGTGAGAGGTAAATTACAATTGTAACGCTAGGCTGACACAGCCTCGATCTCATGTCAATAATTACCGCCAAATGTACAAATATGTCGAGTCGGAAAAATTATTCTTGTTTCACAAGATAATTGTCATTTTATTAAGATTATGACAATTTTAACAAAATGTTAGTAATGTTTATACGCATACGTCGCATTTCTATACAAAATAATTTACGAAATTGTCAGTTGTCACCTGTCGCTTGATCAATTGTCAGCGAGATTTGTCGTATTGTCAGCAGACATATGTCATTGACAATAAATTGTAACTTGGTGAAATAGGGGCCAGGTGGCCTAAGTTTGTTACGTCGTTTGCCTTCCTATGAAATAATAAAAATAAAAAACATAACCCTCCTTCTGACGCAGTCGGGTAAAAAAACGTTTTCACCGCGTAGAATACCGGCCCAGATCTCGATATATATGCTCGGAGCTAAAGGAATTAAAAGACCGACCGAACTATATAGTTCCTCTGACGAATTAACCGAGCGAGATCGAAGCGCTCCAAGCCTCCAACTGAGGTCGAACGGGCGCTATTCTATTAGTTGTAGACTTGTAGTAGAAGTGTGCCTTTCAATTCAACTATTTCAACTCTTGGTTAATCGGAGCCCAGTTTTCAGATTAATTATAGCCCTTACTACTTATTCGTAAAGACGTATTCAAAAATATCTTCTCACATTCTAGTGAAAGGGGAGAAGTGTATGTATGTATGAGACGATGCATTTCGCCTTACCCGCCCTATGAAACGTGGGGGACCAAACGACTCCGCGATCTAATGTACACCCAGCGCCATCTATCGAACGAAGCGTAACTAAGTGCAACTTCGACGCTCGGCTCTGGCATTCCTAGTTTCTGACACCATGTGGAAACAACATTAGTAATATTATTGTTGACCCGTTAAACTGTCCTGCGCCATTTAATTTAGATAGGTACTAAAAGTGTAAACAAAACGATTTTATCAAGATTCTAGCATGAACTTCCACTAAATTAAATTAGAAATGACGCGGGTGTTTGGAAGGTGTCCAAATTGTGTAGTTATTTTTTTGCTCTTGTGGGGACTAGATAAGGAGGCTAATGTTTTCACGTATGTACATGTCTAATCGTGTCACATTAGTGCCTTTCATTTCTTGGTAAATAATGAACTATTACAAATATTACAATATACCTCCTGATGACGTCAATATGCCGTGGTATAAATTTAGATCTCACATTCAGCGTTGCTTGTTGGGTAGCGCATATTGAACGCTATTACGTTAAGCGGATTCCTTGATGACAATGTAGAGTACTGTACACCTAGAAATTGCGAAGACAATAAGGTAGTCATATAACTTTTAGCTTGCTTGCTGAGAAGCGTTTGTTGTACGGTTACTAGTTCTTGGGATAAATATCCGGGGACTTAGTCACACAAATTGACCTAGTCCCAAACTAAGCTAAACTAAACTGGCTTGTAGCATAGCCACTTGAGAAAATGTCATTTAGTTAGCTAGCCACCAATTTTATACACCCGTTCGTAAAGATACTTGGACTAATTCTACTAATTCTAGATCTAGGTATTCTAGTTTAATCACACAAATATCGGCATATCTTTTGTTTCACACATATCATTGCAAAGGGGCAATACGGGAAATCAAACCCGGGACCGCTATCTTCGTAGCCAGGGTCACTACCACATAGGCCAAATACCTACGTCGTCAAGAAAGTATAAGTATTAGGTGTTAATTGTCTTCCCCTGATAAACATTTTTGTTTCCAGGGTTCCGTAGTAAGCTAGGAGCCCTTATAGTTTCGCCATGTCCGTCTTCCCGAGTTTTAAGTAAACAGACGTATTTGATGAAGTTTAAGTTTTTATTTTAAGTACCCGAAACCGACGTGCGTGCATGACTCGATGTATGAATGTTGAAGAAGCGAAAGAAATTTGTCAAGATCGTAGCAAGTGGAAAGAAGTGGTCTCTGCCTACCCCTCTGGGAAACAGGCGTGATTTAATGTATGTATGTATGTAAGTTTTTATAACTCAGTCAAAACTGTATGTTAATTTTACTTATATTCGTCTTTGATTTTGTCGAACAGAATTTCAAAATAACCCACGGTTATTTTTTTATATTTTTTTAAAAACATGACTATAAAAACACAATATTGGATATAACTTTTGCATCTTGGCGTCAATTGTTATAGAAACTACATGAAAATATTCTTCTTACGACGAGCTGGCCTAGTTGGTACTGACCCTGCCTACGAAGCTAGCGGTCCTGGGTTCAAATCCCGGTTAGGGCAAATATTTGTGTGATGAGCGCGAATATTTGTTCCTGAGTCATAGATGTTTTCTAAGTATTTAAGTATATATTTCTCGATATAAGTATTTATATCGTTGTCTGGTACCCAAAATACAACTCGAGCTTAAATTGGGACTAGGTCAATTGGTGTGACATCCCCTGATATTTATTGGCCTGTACCGAAAAGTTTTTTTACAAACTCTGCACATGATATGGTACAGATCAGTAATCGTGTTTTTGTTTTTTATTTTATGACTTCGTTTTTGTCATTTTGAACTGTCAATCGACACAATTATCTCCGAAAAAATATCGCTTTTATTTAAAATGCAGGACGATAAAATAATTCGAAGAGAAAAATTTCTGCAACTTTACCTGGAAAATCCTAATTCCACTTTTGCGTCGGTCGGAAAGAGAGTAAATATGAATCGTGCCACAGTTCGAAATATTGTTAACCGATACTTAAACGATTATAAAATCCAAGAAAAAGCTCGGCGTGGACGACCGACAGGTCCTTGAAATAAAAAAATTGAAATGAAAATAGTGTCCACTTACTGTCACTAATATACACATCGTAAACATCTTAGCCTGTTTTTAAAATGTGGTTACATAATTAACAACAAATTGTTGGAGTTGTAGGTAATTCTGTAGCTCTGCCTACCCCACTCTGGGATAAAGGATATGTAAGAGATTTGTGAAGCTAAGTAATGCTGCCGTGGTCAGTATTTTGATTGCGATTAAGCTGTATTTAACTTTAATCATTTTACCGCTTCTTATTTTCATTATTTTTTAATTTGTACCAGTTAAGACATACCTAAACACCTGCAAAAATAAAGCAGAACACCCTGTGTGTAAAATTTCGTCATTTTGACGTCATCGGCATGAAAAGTTCGACCACTGTACATGACACTTCAGTTACAGTGAGTCAGTCATTGTCAATTATTTGTTTTGGAACACAAAGGAAATTAGAAAATCTTGTTTACAATAAACTGTTTAATTTTGATCATTACGTGATTAAGTCTAATACTACATCTAAACACCGACGAACCATACATTCATTAGCATTCCACTTTAATGCTTAATTAAGTCATATCACCAGAGGCCGGAATTCTCGTAGCACTTTTGAGCTGTCATAGGGACTTCTCGTTTATCGACTTCCGATATACATATTTTATCGATACATGATAGAACACAACATATTAGAGAAGATTAAAAGAAGAGGTAAACAACAGGCGGTATAATCGCTTAAGAGCGATTTCTTTCAGATAAATTTTGAGTAATTGAAAATGTGAAATAGAATTTTCAATTATTTCATTTTCAATTAAAACAATGAAAAGTTAATAGTTAACAATTTTACATTTAATCAGTTTAGTTCAGTGTTTTATCATTTATGAATTTCATGTTAAAGGTCTGTTTTAGTGCTAACAAGAGTTTCATCTTTATTTTTTCTTTATAATAAATAGATAGTCATTACCTGAAAGAAATCGCTCCTTAGCGATAAGGCCGTTTGTTGTTAACCTCTACTTTTAATCTTGTTTAATATGTTGTGTTCTATAAAGTATCGATAAAATATGTATATCCGAAGTCGATAAACGAGAAGTCCCTATGACAGCTCAAAAATGCTACGAAAATTCCGGCCTCTGCATATCACTTTTGATCACGTCTTCGATTTTACCCTGTATGTATATCGGTTTGTGGCACCCTAGCCCCCAAACCCATGGACCGATTTCGAAGTGGACTTTTCCAAAAGAAGCCAATGCTAGTTTAATCCGGATGGTTCTTAGCTAGGTATAATGAAAATCATTAATAGAAAAAATACGCATGTTCCAAGGTTTGTAAAGCCTACTTTCCTATCAAAATATTCGATCATAATAAGAGTTTGAGAAAGTAAAGGGACGTTTTTTTTTTACTACAGCCATTGTATTGGGGTCCTAGTAAAAAAAGGTACAAGTTGACTTAACATACATACATACACATACATAAACTCACGCCTTCATTCCCAGAGTGGGGTAGGCAAAGCTAAAGAATTACCAACAAGTCTTAAAACTTCTTGATAATTCTGTAACCACATTTTGCACAAGTAGGCTAAGATGTTTCCCAGTGTATTAGTGACAGGTGGCAAGCCCATCGCCTAACAGTACTACAAGCCTTTATTCCCTTAGTCGCCTCTTACGACATCCACAGGAAGACATGGAGTGGCACTATTCTAACCCGGCAACCACACGGCAGTCGACTTAACTCGTTATTAAATAGGGTATATACATGAATTAAGTAAGTATGCTAGACTTAAAACCTTTTTCACTTGATCTTCAGACGACTTATCGTCGGTGAAACTGCAAAACCGCGTAAGTGACATTTTAAATAAGGAGCAAAATGCACCTTTTTATAAGCCAGTAAGGTTTATTTTGCTCTAACATTAATTTGTTAGTTACGCGGTTTTGTATTATCATCGACGTTATACCCTTCTTCGATAGGACCTTAGTATGTTGTCGTAGTCGTGAAGTCATTTTATAATGATTACGACCTTGAAACATGCATCTTCATATTATTAAGTAGTTTTAAGGGTATTTCTCCAGACCGAGCCATTTTGCGTGACTTCGGTGGCCGTTTTTTTTTTTGAAAATTCTTATTTATTGTAATCCTTTTTTTGAACTAGCTTAAATTTAATAATTTTAGGTGGCAATTTGCCTCGGATCGGCCTAGTGCAGCCCGAGATATTAAATATTTAAAATAAAACTGCCACTGAAATCAAAAAAGGACCCACTGAGATCAATATCTCAATAAATTCCACCACCGAATTCAAAACTGCGTCCACCGAGATAAACATTTTCAATAAAAACAAAATAAATTTGACAGTTCTTCTTTATTTTTTGATATTTAGGATTAACAGAATGATTAATACTTTAATTATTTAGTTGGACCCATGTCTGATCACAGATAATAGGTAACTAAATTTAAATAAAAAGTTTTTTCTCTAAATCTTCTCCTGATCAGCTGACCTACATATTTTTCTATAAGTAGTAATTTATTTGGTAGACCAGAATACATCTCGAAACTCTAACCAAATAAATAACTTCTGATGAACAACGCACATGATCAAATATTAATAATCACAATAAAATAATGTAACTAACAACAAATATTTACTAACCTACATTTAATAACTATTTATTTTGGTTTATTACAATGAGATCAACAATCAACGTAAGTGGTTTTTTAGGTAGCTTACCCCAAACGTGAAATTAATTGCAGTTCTCGATTTAGTAAAATATTTCATTATAATGCAAACCAAACATTGTTTTACCATTGGGAATGTAAAATGTAACACTGTTTGTTTACACACAATAAATTGAAAACTGTAAGAAAATGCTTAGGGTGGACATTGCCTATCATTTTCTTTAAGCAGTTCGTAAAGCGTGGGGTCACTTTTTATTCTTGCTTTCCGAGCTCGTTCGCAATTTTTTTTTTTCAAGTTTTGGTTCTTTTGTGAGCTTACCCATTTTGATATCTAAAACAAATATCGTAGGCGTTAAATCAACAAATTATTATCTTGTATTTCGTAAATAATTGATTTCCATGGATGTAATTTGAATTCGGTGGTCAAAAAGACCACCGAATCCACGGAGATCACACCCACCGAGATCAATATATAACCATTTTTAACAATTATGAGAAGAAGAAAAATAATAGAATATTGAGATTTTTTAATTATAAAACTCATCCCTTTGGGGGTATTTCTCATCTGGTTTACTTTTCACAAAAACTAGAAATTCTACAAATAAATCGCACCACCAAATTCAACAATCACCCTATTCGAAAACCACCGAGCGACGAACTTACCTCGGTAAAATCTGCCCAAATGCCGCGAGACACGTGGGCTCCCTCCAGCAATGGCGGCGTGACTAAATGCTTCCCGACAAGCGGGCAGCGTAGTACCTAACATTTTTCGGTAGAGATGTGCGTATCGTTTTGTAAATGCCACTGTAATCAAGCACTACTCTCGGACGTATCGAAATATACGATACTGCTCTTAAACTGTTCTCATTTATTTATTTTGATATATATAATGTGAATTGTTAACTATATATACACATGTAAAATAATATTAGATATTATTATTTAACCTTAGATGTTGCATTTCGAATTATTTTGCGAAGAAATCTGCATTGCGGACTCTCCACCGATGTCAAGTTTCAGCACTTCATTTTTTTTTCCTCAATTACATAAATAGTTACAACAAGCTTTATGTATGCTCCATTTAGCTTATGCTTATCTAGTTGCATATGCATATTTTTTTGTGAAAACGTACGGTTTTAAATTCAAGCACTTTTTGTGCCGGACTCGAAAAAATCATGATCTAGAGAAATACCCTTAACGGTTGCCCTACATACTTACATTACAAGCCTACTTTTAACGATTCGCCACGATCATCACGAGCATATCAGCAATCATTAAATGATTTATCCAACAGTGACACTATTTTAAAAAGGAATTCATGCAAAAGTTAACCCTTTTACACTGCAATAATGTCACTATTTCAATCGTTTATTTTGTGATTTTGTGACATTTTTGGATTTAGTGCGTATATTATAAATAATGGCGAAATAGTCATTAATGGGAGTGAAATCATCATTAAAAAAACAATTACAACAAGTCTCTACGATTTGAATTTGAACCATAAAATTACTGCAATATAGTCTATAGTGGCCTATGATATAAATTGGCTGACTTTGCGTATCTATAGTGGTATAGTATACCCAATGAGTAAAAACGGGATAATATTACTGAGACTCCGCTGTCCATCCGTCTGTCTGCCACCAGGCTGTATCTCACGAACCGTGATAGCTAGACAGTTGAAATTTTCACAGATGATGTATTTCTGTTGCCGCTATAACAACAAATACTACAGAATAAAATAAATATTTAAGGGGGGCTCCCATACAACAATCGTGTTTTTTTATAGATAATAGCGACCCGCCCGCGGCTTCGCCCGCGTGGAATGTATTATACATATAAACCTTCCTTAAGAATCACTCTATCTATTAAAAAAAACCGCATCAAAATCCGTTGCGTAGTTTTAAAGATTTAAGCATACATAGGGACAGACAGCGCCAGCGACTTTGTTTTATACTATGTAGTGATGGTACAGTCAACAGCATAAATAAGTGATCATTTCGGTACCTTGTCGCTTTCAATCGTTTCACAATTTTGTATAACATTTCAAACACAGCGTTAAAGTGACAAGGTACATAGATGATCACTTATTTATGCTGTTGACTGTACAGAACCCTTCATGCTCAAGTCCGGCTCGCACTTAGCTATTTCATTGCTCTCGGGTGTTTATTTAACACACAAGCATTGTCTACTTTATTATCACAATGTAGATAACCTAAACTTCGCGAATTCCATAAATGTGCTAAAAATGCTCAAACGAACAAGGCCGCTTGATAAAATTAAATTAAACAAAAAGTATCACATTTTGTTAAAAACAATATTATAATAACAATGTTTCATAATTTGGTTTGTTTTCTTTTATTTGAACTGAGATACGTAGTTCGATTATGGATCAACTAGCGTCTGACCATGCCTTCCTTTCAAGGTTAGCTGGAAGAGAGCCCTTAAAAGAATAAAGCTATCATAAAAAAAAAAACGAAAATCGGATAATTACAATATAAAATAAAGACCATTAAGTAAATATGTCAGTTGAATTGAAAGCAAAAGGACAAAAACATCGTCTTATTGTTCGATATCCGGCACACTAAATAAGAAATAAACGCCATAAATATCTCAGCCCAAAAGCAAAATGACTAAAACGTCGCCTCACTGTTCGATTTCTGCCACAGTACATAAGGACTACAATTAAGCACAGAAGATCATTCATTACAGATCAAACACATATGTTGCGGTCGTCTCAGGAGAAAAAGGAACAAACATATCTTCGGTGATAGTAGCAATACCGTGTAACTAACAAATGAAATAAGATGCAAAATACACCTTATCGAGCAAGCCAGCAAGGTACAGTTTGCGACGTATTTAATTTGTTGGTTACGTTACGTGATACCATAACGATATCGTCTGTGATAATAACGTACCGAGAACAAGGGCCGTATTCTATTATAGCCTCCTCAGACCCACCATACAACGAAATTTGCCAGTGGAAAATAAACTTATTACGATTGCAATAAAGTCTATTTTCTAATTTAATTGCCAGTCATCAAAAACATCAAAAACAAGAGAAATTCTACTTTATTACCCGACTGCGTCAGAAGGAGGGTTATGTTTTTCGAGCGTATGTATGAATGTATGTATGTCTATTTCTGGGCACGCTCTGCAGCCTAAACGGCTTGACCGATTTTAACATACTAGGTGTCATTCGATTCGTCTTAATTGCCGAAGTGACATAGGGTATATAATACTTCAAAATGGCGTCTGCAAAAAAAAGAGGGGTTTTAAAAAAAAAAAAATTGTTTATCTTCTTTACAATTGATATTCTATTACGATGGCCGTATTATGTACATTTTTTGTACGCGGGGACTTTTTAAGTAACTGAACACTTTTGTGCTATTAAGGGTTCCGTACGGAAAATAATCCCAACGAGACCCTATAATATACCAGCGCTGATTTTAAAAAAAGAAGTCAAGTGCGGGTCGGACCCGAGCACCGCGGTTTCCGTGTTTAAGATAATATGGTAGGCAAATGCAAAAGAAAATACTCATTTTGTTATTAAAGGGTATAGCCGGGTAAGCATGGCGAAACTGCCCTTAGCGAAAAAAATAATTTCCTTTTACTGGGTTATTAACCTTTACATAAGTAGTGCTTTCACCAAAATTTAAGCCTCAAATCCTTCAGGTTTAAAAAAAAACCGCATATAAAGAAATTATATTTTTATTTTATTTTAGCCAAAGTACTAATCCGATTTCTTTGTAATTTGGATATGTTGTACATACAATTAAGGTCGCATTCTAAAAAAAAAATTAATGAATTATCTCTTGAAAAAAAACAAAAAAAAAGGAGTTAATAATTTTCAAAAAAAAAAAAAAATATGTGCGAGATTGCGACAATTTCCAAATTTACATATTTTATGTAGAATTTAATGATGTTTAACATATTTTTTTTTCAAAAGCTGAAATCAGGATTAACAGTTAGAAAAATCGAATTTGTGACATCCCATAACACTTTATCTTCATACAAGCAAAACCAAGTTGACAATAAATGAATGAAGTATATTTTGAACGCTATCTTAACGAATTTGAATTTAAAATGTGACGTTTTGCACTATAAATTGCTTTTGTGGCTATATATACATAAGGCTACGGAGTACGCATTTTTTAATATCCCATACATTATATCGACGGTTCTGTGACTCAACCTCGTATATTGAATTTTGTCCAGTATAAACTGACACACACTAAGTATGCACTCGTGTACTTAGTGAGTGTCAGTTTAAATACTGGATATATTCTACAGGGTGTTACAAAAATACCCGTAAAGCCGAAAGGGGGTTAAATGGTGCCTTATAACAAGTCCATTTACAATATTTGAGAACCGTACTATCACTGTATGACATACCGCCAAAAAAAAAACCTTTATTTTTTTAATTGATGTGCAAACCCTATTTCAGTAAAATTAAAGAGTAAACTACGCAGAATGTTTATGTACCTACATTTTTACCTAATTTGCGAAACATATTACAAGTCGAGTTTTGGAAGATTTTAAACAAACAAACCTACACTAACACTTACTTTTTCGTAATGAACGTCAAATTTACAGGAACGGCTCAAAGTGAGCTCCACCTTGCTCAATGCATAACCTCCGATACAGTTCGCGAGCACGATTTAAATTGCTATCTTCATGGCCGACACATAACATCATATCGTAATATTCAGAGTTAGAAAACATCGTCATTTTGGAAAAAAAATATGGAAAAACACGGTACAATTGTAGAATATCGATAAGAAGATTTGAAATTGACAACATATTTTTTTTTCCGTCTTGTATTTTTTTGAAGCCAGTACATTAACATAATGACATCATAGTATTGTGGATGAAAAACAAAAAAACCATTAAAGTTGACAAAATTATTAAAATTGGTAGGTAGGCCTCTCTCTTAAATAATCTATGCTAACTCCGGTTCCCTGACATGACAGCTTACTAGGGTTGACAATATTTTTGGCTTTGATAATTTATTATATTTTTTACGGGGTATTTTGTAACACGTTGTATACCATACCATTCCCGCCTTTTTGTTTTTTTTAATTGTCTGAATGCCGTAAGCCCTAGCCGCATACAGCCACGGATTTTAAGGTTCGCATGAGTTCGCACTCAGTAAAATAAGTCGCGTTCCAAATTCAAAATGCGTTGGAAATATAATAGTGTAATACGTAGAAGTTATTTTGTTTGAAAATAATGTATGGGATGTTACAAATTCAAGTTTTTCACACTGTTAATCCCGATTTTAGTTATTAAAAAAATTATATGTTAAACATTATTAAATTCTACATAAAATATGTAAATTTGGAAATTGTCGCAATCTCGCACGTATTTTTTTTATTTTTTTTTAAATTATTAACTCGTTTTTTTTTGTTTTTTTCAAGAGATAATTCATTTTTTTTTTTAGGATGCGACCTTAATTGTATGTACAACATATCCAAATTACAAAGAAATCGGATTAGTACTTTGGCTAAAATAAAATAAAAATGTTATTTCTTTTTATGCGGTTTTTTTTTAAACCTGAAGGATTTGAGGCTTAAATTTTGGTGAAAGCACTACTTATGTAAAGGTTAATAACCCAGTAAAAGGAAATTATTTTTTTCGCTAAGGGCAGTTTCGCCATGCTTATCTATACCCTTTATTTTCTATGCACGTTTTGACAATTTTTCATAAGTGTAAAATATTACAATTTCAGTTTATTTCATTATTAGCAAACCCCTAAACAATCAATCATGGTTTTGTCAATGTAGGATTATCGCCAGTTTAAGTGATTGTGTATGGACAATTATAAGGGCGTGGAATTTTATTATGCAGGTCCAAATAGTTTTCAAGTTTGGCTAAATATGCAAGCATTTAAAGTATCACTTTACAAATAAAAGACCCAGGTTAAGTTACCTAGGTTGAACACCAATCACGGAATTTAATTGATGAACCACTGTAGAACCTTGTCGCATAGAACCAACGATTAATTCCTATGTGATTTCTATCTCGGCACTTGACGCTGTCATTATGACAAGGTTCTATGGTGGATCAACTTTTAAAGACCTTGATTGTGCCTTTGGGATTTGAACCAAGAACTTAGCTTACACATTATACACTAATTTATTGCTACAAGTAGCAATAAATTAGTGTATAATTTACTCTGACGTACGAACACGGAGAAAATAAGGGAATGTAAATAACCGGTTATAACCTAACCTAACCTAACCTAACCACATTTTGCACAAGTAGGCTAAACTCACTAATGAATTGGAATAACCCATTAGGAGTAATGTGCCAATTAATTCAATAAAAAATAGATTAGGTTACAAAAATACGAGCGATAAAGTTTGCACTATCAATATTATGACCCGTTAGGTCATCATTAAGGCATTATTTATATTTCATACAACCAAGCTTTGGGGTCTGATCACATTAACACGTGTAAAGAATAAAGCATGACAACGTTTTCTATCTAATTCCAATTTTAATTAATGGTTTTCATTCTTAGAGGTCTATGGCGCGCTATACGCGAGCACAAATTGTCCAGTGAAAGAGCAACGTATTTTCTCTGTGGACCAAACAAAGCACATGGGGTCAGTTCCACGCACTTCTGTCAAGTCCGATATAACGTTCTGTCATTATTAGGTACAGTAAAAGGCAGATAAGCTGTCAATTTTGACAGCTGTCATCGCAGTAGGTATATACTCTGATTATTCTATGATGAGGCCTGTGACAGCTCATATAAACAGACAATTGTTTACATAAATACTACATCGTTACGAACATAGCGACGCCTAAGTGATTGAAATTACGAAATACGGTTGTCACAGGCATCATCGAAATTATTATTATTATCAGAGTATCGTTTATAAGTACCGGAGGCATATTATTTGGCGTTATAGCACTCCCGTAGCCTCTAATATAGCTCTGGCAGCCCAGATCTTATTCCAGCTGGAGCAATACACAGGCATTTTCCCTGGTTCAAAATGCTGGTCCGGGGTTTTGTCATCGAAACCTATATTTTTTTTTGGGGCATAGGAAGGCAAACTAGCACACAGGCCACCTGATGGTAAGTGGAAACTGTGACCCATAGACGTTCGAATTCACAAGACCGCAATCGTAAGACTGCAAATGCGTTGCCAACCCTGAAGACTAAGATGGAATGCCTCTATGCTAGTCATTTCACCGGCTGTCTTATCCCCAAACCGAAACACAACAATGCAAACACTGCTGCTTGGCGGTAGGTTAATGGATAAGATGGTGGTACCAACCCGGACGGACCCTGCACAAGGTCCTCCCATAAGTAACACTATACATAACCACCTTATAATATTAAAAAAATAATGATATATGCTAAAACACAAAAGGTTTCATTATTATCAGTCGAGGAGTTTTGAATAAACAATACAACCGAATATAAATGATTCGCAGTCAGTATTACTTTTTTCGTACAACAAACTTTTGTTACAGTTTATTCCTAAAAGTGACAGCATTAAGGTTACATTTCGCGGTCGCTGTAGCGGCTAACTAATGTGTTCTGGCCTTATTTACTTTAATGGCGCACAGTTAGCCGACCGCGATGTATTGCGAACTTCAGTTTAAATTCCGACTCCGCGCGAACAAGGCTGAAATGGCTGTGATATATTTAACTTTCTTAATAATAGTGTGTTTGTTCGGTGATGGGCATTGTAAAGTAAGTTATTTTGCAGAATTAAAAAAAAAAAGTTTTTTTTCAAGAAGTTTTTTTTTTAAGATTTATGTTCTAGTTTAGTGATTTTAATTTTATCTTGCTAAGGTCCTCTTAAAATGAGGAATTAAAAAAAAATGTATAGAAAGTTTTTGAATTTTTACATAGAACCAATTTGCGCTTTAAAATTTTACCATTTGCATTACAAATGGTAAAATTGACGTTTTTTTATGTTAGTTTAATACTTTTACTTTTACTTATTAACTTGACAATAATGGCGACTGGGGTAAAGTAATACGATTTTACCAAACAGACTAGAGACTAACATAGGCCTTCCCTAAAGATCTCCACGATCGACGATTAAAGTTGCGTTATCGTCGCATCTCTCTCTCACGATTTAGTTTCAAGGCGCGTGCAAGAAGTGCAGCACCTGAAATTATTGCAAACATACAGACACACAGACGCTGGAGACTTGGTTTTATAATATGTATTAATTTATTATACGTTATTTCTAATCAAAACACGCTTAATAAGTACCTATTTGAGGTTAGATATAGATATGTGTTAAACAGTGCTAATTTGTTTACATTTTTGGCAATTTCAATTGACACAGACTATAGGTATATACCATAGACACACAGACTATATTATATGGGCACTTCACTCTTAATTCAAATTTCATACGGACTTAAATTGATTGTTGCATAACAAATGAATAACCCTTCATCATCATCATCATCATGTCAGCCGAAAGACGTCCACTGGCTGGACATAGGCCTCCCCCAAGGCTTTCCACTAAGACCGGTCTTATGCTTTTCGCATCCACCGCGTTCCCGCGATCCTTACAAAGTCGTCACTCCATCTTATTGGAGGCCTACCTACAGCTCGTGGGTGTTGTAAGAGGCGACTAAGGGATAAACCGGAGGATGGGCAGCAGCGTCCTCCGCGGACTACATGGTATAACTGCGGTCGCCAACCCGCCTGCCAAGCGTGGCGACTAGGCGACTACGGCATTTTTCCCCCCAACGCGGCAACGGTTCTAGATCAAACAAATTATTATGAATAACCCTTATATTCTGTAAAATAAGAATCAAGTGTCCATTATGGTTGCCTACACCAACCTTTTTTTAAGTGTTTAAAGCAATAAATGTTTTTTGAGGACATATGAACAGATAACACAAACATAATTGTTACTGAGTTTTATGTTTCACGCATAATGAATGATTTGTCACAACAGTTCTCAGAAATATGAAGTCAGCTCAGTACTGTTACCATGAGTTACAATTACCGTACTCGCTAGTGAGTCGAATGCTCTATCCCTCACACACCACACGGTATTCTTATAGGGTGTGAGGGACAGAGCATTCGAATGGTTACCGAATATGGTAATTGTAACTCATGGTAGGGGTACTGTTGTACACTCCATTCTAATGATAATTAAATGTAACTGTCCACTGTCTAGACTAGTTTATAACCACAGCCAAAAAAATTTTTTTAAAGTTCCACGTGTGTGACGTTTGTCTGTGTGTTGTATCGTAGCTCCCAAACGGATGGAACACTTCGGGCGTGTTTAAAAAAAAATATAGGCACCTAGTTTACTTAAGGCGGTTTGTGTTTGTCTGTGGTAGAAGGTAAAATCTGTGCTGCAATGTTATTTTATTACAGTAAGTATACATTTTTGTGACGTTATGAGCATACATCGGGGTTTTCGGTGCGGGAATGATTTAAGAAAGAGTAGATATCAACAGATAGGTAGGTAATCTGAGAAAATATCATATTATGCCTAATGACTAACTACCTCTCTGCGAATTGCTTACACTATGATACAAGTTAGCTTTACTACCAAGGCTATAATGATATGAGATAATAATAAAATTAACGTTAAATAATTACCTCCAGTAGGTAAATTTAGTAGTTGACACGATTTTCAAAATAAACTATTTATGTTTTTTCAATATTTGGAACAGTTTATCTGCGACGTCTTGCTGTAAATATTATCCATTTCAATGAACTGAACGATCTCGCTAAGTCGGTAGTTGTAATAGGAGCATATTTTTTTTTTCGATCGCATTTCTATTTCCTTGTAAAAATTCTTTTATAAAATACTTTTTTTTGTTCAATTAATTTTTCATTAGGTAGAAACCTAGAGTAAAATTCTGTTTTTTAATCTTTGGCTTATTTCAAACATTCCCGCACCGAAAACCCCGATGTATGGTTATGAGTTGAAATTTGGAACGGCTGTCAAAACTCAACAGGGTCTATTCTAGTATTCATAGATATTAAAACAGTTATCGACCCGAAACGTTAATTGGGATTGTTCATATTTCTACAATTACCCTGATTCGAAAACCATTTCGAGGAATAGAATTGTAAAGACGTTCTGCATTATTAAATTTTAGAAATATTTACCTTTGTTTGACTTTCGTTTTCGGCTTGAAGTCCACATAGGTGTATCTTACGGGTTTGGCAAAAACCGCTTAAAATAGTTTATTTGAATACACTACTACAATCACTTTTGATCATTAGATACCAATTAATTGTTGTTTATTAGAAAATGCCAACCCAAATATAAAATAATCATGTCATCCATAAATGTCTAAAACAAAACTATTGGGTCAACTGCAAAATGAATGCATACAAACCACTCTAGTATTATAAAGCCTCTCATTATGCATAAATTGTTCTCTCACACTTACTATTCCTCCCCACCATACCGGATTTATGTCTAATTCGTTTGCCCTTAAGGCGATCCGTCTCTGGAATGAGCTCCCACTGAGCATCAGACAAGCCCCAAGCAAGTTAGCTTTCAAGCGGATGCTTCATACATAAGCATCTGCTGGAACAATCGCAGTCGTAAATCGATATAACACACATCGCCTTATCTGTTTATTACGTATGTTATAATTATATTACGTATTTAAATATATTTATATTTTATAACACGTATCTTGTATTTTTTAAGCAGTTTTTTTTCTACGCTTTTTTCTTCGCATCGATCTTGGATTTCTTTTTCTGTTTCGCCTGGAAAAAAAATATGAAAATATGAAATGTAGAAGTTTTTCGTATCACGGACATAAGGAAAAATGGCACAAATTCCGATTTAAATGATCAATATCTCGGAAACTAATAACAATTGCTGAACATACATGAGGGTTAAATCGATAGCTTATGAGCTGTTCTATCAGCTCTAGGCGGGTTGAAGTCGGTTTCTGGGACACCTGTAGAACAGAAGATCCGTGTTTGTGTCTTTCTGTAGCATCGTAGCTCTTGATTGTAGGATTTCCCGTATAGGAATGACATGTTTTTTTGGGTATAAAGACTATTCTATGTCATATTCTAGGATATTGCCACTCCATGTCTTCCCGTGGAAGTCGTAAGAGGCGACTAGGAATATAGGCTTGTAGTACTGTTAGGCGATGGGCTTGCCACCTGTCACTAATATACACTGTTAAACATCTTAGCCTAATGGTGCAAATTGTGGTTACACAGTTATCAACAAGTTTTTAGAGTTGTTGGTAATTCTGTAGCTCTGCCTACCCCACTCTGGGAATGAAGGCGTGAAGGTATGTATGTATGTATGTATTCTAGGGCCTAACCTATATGTGTGCCAAATTTCATCTTGATCCGTTCAGTGGTTGAAGCGTGATAGAGTAACAAACATCCAAACATCCAAATTATTTAAGATAAGATAATAGTCCTAGCTAGGTTTCATGAAAATTGGTTGAGCCGCTCAAACGGAAATGGATTTACGGTGAAAGTAGGATCGTCATTAAGGAGAGGGTTTTTATAAATGCATTTTTTTTTTGTAGCTCTGCCTACCCCACTCTGGGAATGAAGGCGTGAGTTTATGTATGTATGTATATATTTTTACCTGAGAGTTTATAGCTGACTGCCGGTAACCTGAGAGGTTAACTATAATTATCTAACTGTGGGTGAAATAACTAGTATAGAGGCATTCCATCTTAGTCCTCAGGGTTGACAGTGCATTTGCAGTGTGCATTTGTGAATGCAAATGTGTATGGGTCGCACTTGTTTTCCACGTACCATCAGGTGGCCTGTGTGATAATTTGCCTTCCTGCTCCAAAAACGTATTGCTCTTTTCTTGAACGAGAATTAACTATTGGATTCTTCGTCACACAAGACGGTAGGTACGGTAAGGTTTTAATTGACGAACCAAGATAAAACCTTGTCGGATGAAACCAACAATTATTTTCTATGTAATTTCTATCTTCATATCTTGTCACTTGCCGCTGTCATTATGACAAGGTTCTATGGTGGATCAACATTTTAGATCCTTGAAGGTACGTAATGTTTTTTTATGATTATCTCGGGATATTCCAATTTTAACCATAATGTGATGTTTTGAGGAAAAAATAATCATTTAACTATTTATATGAAGTAATGGGGATTTTGAACTTATACGAATAAATATGATGCCATTTAATGCGTCATTGTCCTTAGTACAGTTGTGCGGAAAAGCTATTTATGGAGATCAAAGGATTTCTGTTTTTACCCGTTCTCAATTTAACCTTTTACCTACAGTTAAGCAGCAGTGTTCCCACTGTAAAGATAAAGAAAAAGACATTTATTCCGAAAGTAGGCCGCACGGGCATTTTTACACGTCAAGAATCTACCAGCACTTCACAAGAGGAGGCCACTGCTGAGAATAAATGCCGCAAGAAACTCAGCAGTCAGTATTTTTTTAAATATATTTATTATTACAATGGTACTACTTAGTCTAGCATTGTATAAATCTATAAATATTAAATTAAAAATATATCAGATAACCTACGTAGTTATCGCAGGAAAACACCCCAAAATCATACGAGAGACATAGAGGGAGAAAATGAAAAAAAACCCCTTCTTATGTGTAGATATAAGACGGTGCAAGCGCAAGACGACCAAATAAGATTGATAATGTTTTCCTACATCAACGGTGTCCCCCAGACAAGATAAAGCTTTGTGAGTCGTTTTACATTCAAAACAAAGACCACTTAAAATCCAGAATAAAATAAAATACAAAATTAATAACAATTGACAAGTAGACTATCCTTAACAACAATTAACAAAATAATTTGCTAGCGGCGGAAACTTAACAATGGGCCTCATAAAAGCTCAAGGTCACTCAGAGGACTATGGAGAGGGCTATGCTCGGGGTTGCTCTGCGTGATAGAATCAGAAAATGATGATATCCGCAGTAGAACTAAGGTTACCGTCATAGCCCGAAGAATAGCTACTTAAATGGCAGTGGGCGGGGCACATCGCTCGCAGGACTGATGACCAATGAAGAAGAGAAAGAAGGTTCTTGAGACGAGCTGTAGGTAGGCCTCCAACAAGATGGAGTGACGACCTTGTAAAGATCGCGGGAACGCCTTAGATGCGAAAAGCACAAGACCGGTCTGAGTGGAGAGCCTTGGGGGAGGCCTATGTGGACGTCTTTCGGCTGACATGACGACCGGCGAAAACTAAAATTAAGGATCTTTATTATTAGTATTATTACTTATTATATTATAATCGAGTATGTAGTAGTAGGTATAATCATCTAATTTACTCTCTCTAAACATCTATTTAGTCAATGAGGACATTGACCGTAAAATATAACTTTATAATTGGCGTTGTCAAATAGGTATATTGTTTAATTAATTAATGTTGATTAATTCTTACGTGGTATAATTAATTTGCGTCAATTAACTTTAGCGCTATTATTAGACTATTAGAATTTTGATGGTCTGACTATTAATTATTAGGTTTATTGCCTGCCTATTATTATCATAAAAGTTAGAGCGTCGGTGGCCTAGTGGCTTAGGGGGTCGACTCATGATCGTAAGGTACCGAGTTCAAACCCCTGCGGTCACCATGTATTAATGAGTTTTTCTGACTTAAGTGCTCCCGATGCTCTTACGGTGAAGGAAGAACATCTTGAGGAAACCTGCACATGAACATCTGAATTCTTCTTCTTGTGGGAGGACCTTGTGCAGGGTCCGTCCGGGTTGATACCACCATCTTATCGATTAACCTACCGCCAAGCAGCAGTTTTTGCATTGTTGTGTTCCGGTTTGGGGATAAGACAGCAGGTGAAATGACTAGCATAGAGGCATTCCATCTTAGTCCTCAGGGTTGGCAGTGCATTTGCATTCTATGAATGCGAATGTCTATGGGTCACAGTTTCCACTTACCATCAGGTGGCCTGTGTGCTCATTTGCATTCATACGCCATGAAAAAAAAAAAAAAAAAAAAACGTGTGTAAGAGTAATTGCACAACAGGTCCTAAAGGGTCGAAGTGTACCCGAAAAGGGCCCATCTGTAAGATAAGATCATAAAAGTTAACCTCCGTTCACACTGCACTGTACACGTTTTTTCTTTACAAATCTTGCCGTTTTCGGTTGCTTTTCGATATTACACTCGGCGTCAAAAATATCGCCCCTCCTCGGAAAATAATTTCAACCGACTTTAAACCCTATTTGATCAAGGACAACAATATGATTGTTAGGTATCATTTGAAAGGTAATAAAGTGTTTTTTTTAGAAAAATTTAAAAAAAAAGGATTTTTCCTTGGGGTCAAATATTAAAGGAAATGACATTGCGAACAGTTGAAAAATGTTTATTCAAGTTTAAAAGTTACAACAATAAATGCATAACAAAATTTTACAAAAAGTGCCTAAGATTAACTTAAAACCTAGTGTTACCCCCCCTTGCCCTTATCACTGCCTCTAAACGGTCTTTCATTGATCGCACCAACTTTACGATGTCCTCTTGTGGAATGTTGCCCCATTCTTCGATGACTGCGTCCTGAAGATCTTGCAGGGTGGTAGGGGCGGCATCTCGTGACCGAACCCGTCGCTTCAGCTCGTCCCAAAGGTGTTCAATCGGGTTTAAGTCAGGACTTCTGGCTGGCCACGGCAAAACGGGGATCCCGACCTCCTCCAGATAATCCCGAACAATTAATGCAGTGTGGGAGCGAGCGTTGTCGTGCATTAATGTGAACCCAGAGCCGACGTAACCCGCATATGGCATCACATGCTCTTCCAGGATCTCGGCAATGTATCGGCGAGCATTCAGGGACCCTTGGCCGCGAGTGCCTCCAGTCCTGGAGACGCAGACAAGGTCGGATTTGCCGTCTATAGACATGCCCCCCAGAACATGCAAGAGCCACCTCCGTAGCCCACTGTCTCTTCAATACAGGCTTGAGCAAATCGTTCGCCCGACCTTCTGTAGACTCTGGCCCGCCTGTCGTTGCAATAAAGACAGACTCTCGTCTCATCGGTAAAGAGAACCTGCCTCCATTGCTCAAACGTCCAATCAACGTGGTCGCGGGGAAATTGCAAGCATATTTTTTCATGATATCTACAACATATTCAAAAATCGTAAAATTCGGACTAGGTTTAAGGTAGAGAAACGTTTTCGAATTTTGTATGGAAATTTTAAGCTTTACAATCCTCTTGATTGATGCACCTCGTCGTGTAAAACCAACGATTAACTTCTCTGTCATCACTTTAAGCTGTCATCATGACAAGGTTTTATGATGGATCAACATTTAAAGTCCTTGATGGTACGTTTAATTGACAACATTTCAAAACAAAAAGCATTATTGTTTTTTCGCGTTTATAATAGCTGCTTAAAAATTAGACTACCCGTATTTCTTGGTTTTTCTTTATTTAACTTAAATTCGTCGTTAATAATTTATTAAAGAAATAGTCATTAAAAAGACCGTATATACAAAGTTAGGAATACTGATGTCGTGATCTTAGCCTGATATAAAATAAAAATAAAGTAACTTTAAACATAAACAGAACTGACTGTCATGTCATGTCACTCACTTGTCAATCATTCGCTGCCGTTCGTTCACAAATTTGTTATTATGCGTAATTTAATTAATTACGTAATTTGTAGACGCCATTAAAATAAATAAACTGTTTTGCGTAGAATCGAAAGCGTGTCGTTAGAATCAAGTAATCCGTCAGACAACATGACAGTTGTATATTTTTTTTTATTCCTCTGGTAATAAATGGACTAAGGGCACTATAAGTGTATTCCTAACATTCACAATCCAACTTTTTTTACTGTTTTTCCTAAATTTAAAAAAAACTACTGCATAAAAAAATCCAAAGATATTTTTACTGTAATCAGCAGTGTAAAATCTAGAAACGGTATTTTATTTTACTACCTTAGCACAAAATGAATTGTTGTCAATTATGTAGTGGGGTATGATTTTGTGGATTAAAAACTCATTCTCTTAATTCATAAACGAGTAATAGCTAAAGACAGCTTGAAATATGCCCTGTTCCTATTTGTTGTTATGGCATTTGAATTTGACAAAAGGGGACAAAGACAGGTGCTTCTGGACTTTAAACGACCATAAGGTGCCCACTCGATTATGCAACACATCCGCCCTTCGAGCATATAGCTCTTGCGACTCCACTCTGACCGGCTAATAAAGGCAAGCCAGAGGTGAGGGTCTGTTCCTCGTCATTATACACTCCAGCCGGCCGGTGAAGGCAAGCGTGAGGTGAGGAACAGGACCTACCCTCGGGAGCACTCAGGTCCGTGGTGTCGCCACTCAACAACAGCTCGCCACTAGCTGCCCTTCACTATGTCATAACAATAAAAACAAGTAAACACAAAACAAGTATATTTTTTTCTTTACATATCATTGTTTCCTATTTTGGTCGCTTTGTTATAGAAATTTGGTTTTTTATTTATATAGGCTACGGTAATACAAATCCCAGAACACAATTGACGCATTCATGTTTTACTGCTTTTGTGATATTGAATATATGTTTCTAATTCCATCTGAGGGTGTGTGTGAGTGTGTGTGTGTGTGTTAGTTTGTTACTCCTTCACGCTGCAAACTTATACACTGGATTAACACATAGGCTACTTTTCATCCCGGAAAAAATATAAGTTCCCGGGGGAATAACGATTATCGATATCAACGCAGACGAAGTCGCGGGCAGAAACTAGTATTTAAAAAAAAACCGTTCCGTACCATTATCTATAAAAAATCATCGTCAAAATGTGTTCTGTTGGAACCCCCCTTAATTATTTATTTTATCCTGTTTTTAGTATTTGATGTTATAGCGGCAACAGAAATACATCATCTGTCAAGATTTAACTGTCTAGCTATCACGGATCGTGAGATATAGCCTGGTGACAGACAGACAGACGGACGGTGGAGTCTGAGTAATAACAAAGTAGCTTTCCGCGTCTGTCTGTGTGTATACCCCAAACTCTTGCTACTTACGGATGATGCGGGTTTCAGCATCAGCTAGATCATTTTTTACGGAAGGTTTTTAGGTATTATGGTTTTTGTACGGAAGTTACAGAAAACTCACAAAAACTGAAGCGAAGCCAGGGCGCGTCGCTAGTTTATTATAATTCGAAGTCATATATTTACTCAACGATTATACGGCCCTATAGAAAAACGGTTTTAACATGCTCACCTTATAAATTGAGGCATCGAAATTGGCACCCGATGCTCCAAAATATTTTACTATATTTTTCCAAACTGAACTTTTCTCTGGTTCTTAATCTTTAGTCCAAATTTAACTTTTCCAGCTGTTTTAATTGCCAAATTTTCATTGATTTAAAATGTATTTTTTTCTGAAGCTATTGGCTTTTCAGTATTGTTATAAAAAACCTAACGTAAAGCTTCCAAAGGTTCATGCAACCTCAAACGACAAACCAATCAGAAAACTAAATTTCATACTTGAGGACTGACCATCTAGTTTAGACAAGACATCATCAGTTATCTGACATCTTTTAAAAAAGGTCTTAAAACTAGTTAATATTTCATCTATGAATTCACTTTGCTCTGTGATTGTACCGGTGACACAAGCACTTGGGTGCAAGATCATAATGATTAAAGCGTTTAAAATAAACATGACAGTCATTTACCAAAAATGACGAACTGCTAATATTATCGAGGCAAATATCAAGGCTTTTTAGGCCCAAGGATATAAGTATTATTGACGACGCGGCAGCCTAGTCGGTAGTGACCCTGCCTTCGAAGCTAGCGGTCTCGGGTTCGATTCCCGGTACGAGTAAATATTTGTATGATGAGCTCGAGTATTTGTTCCTGTGTTGGGTGTTTTCTATGTATTTAAGTAAGTATTTATCTATTTAAGTTAGTTTATCGTTGTCTAGTACCCATAGTACAAGCCTAGAGCTTAGTTTGGGGTTAGGTCAATTGGTGCGACATAGTCCCCTGACATTTATTTTATTTATTATTTTTATTAACCACCGTGAAAAAAAAAGTTACAACTGTTATAAGACTTATAAGTTTAGGGAGTGTATACTATATGTATATATATCTGCCCTCCTAATTAAAAAGGACGCCGCCTGCGCAATTTCTTAGAGAAAGTAAATATAAAAATTTTATTTGATATAATATAGGTACTACAATTAAAAGTTCAAACTAAACTTATTTAAATTTAAAAAGTAATAATTAAAATAAAACTAAGCTACTCAAATGTTAAAGATGTATATAGATAATAATCACCACTATAAAAAGAACACCCCCTCTAGCAGGTCCGCTCGCGGCATGGTCTCTAGGATCTCCGGAGGTGTCTATGAGCCGGGATGACCGAGCCTTAATAAAGCTTTTAACATACATATAACAAATAAGGTCACTAATACATACGCGGTTCTATGAAACATACGCCCTTTTTCTGATGGTTCTTGAAAGTAGGGGTTTATGTTATATCAGGGTTTATTTTTAAAACATATATTTTTGTGATTGGGTGAGGACCAAACAGTTGGACAATAGTTAAGCGCAGTTAACCATACCTACCATACAATCAACAAAGTCTAAAAAAAAAATCCGTTGTGCGGCAACGGATAAGTTTCATAGAATAATTAATTGAGTGGGTTAGCGTGCCCAACTGTGCGTTTCACCCGGAATTTTCTGCCTCGCAACCAATCTGTGGAATGGTATGTATGTATGTATGTAAACACTTTATTGTACAAAAGAACAAACAGAACAATACAATTAATATAAAATGTAATGTATGTATGTAATGTGGGTGTGTAATATGGACGTTCAAACCTTCAAGGAAAGAGCGCACTCTCATCTGAAAGGCCGGCAGCGGACTGTGACTCCTCTGGTGCTGCAGGGGCCCTAGACAAGATGCATTACGCCGAGTCGCTTTTCTATTCGTTTCGTTTTTAAACCAATCGCGTCACTGCTAGATCACGTGACTTTTCGTATTACGTGATCTAGCAGTGACGCGATTGGTTTAAAAACGAAACGAATAGAAAAGCGACTCGGCGTAATGCATCTTGTCTGGGGCCCCTGGTGTCTATGAGTGACGGTAATCGCTGACCATCAGGCGATCCGTCTGTTCGTTTGCCTCCTAGTATGACGACGCGCTGGTCTAGTTGGTAGTGACCCTGCCTACGAAACGAGCGGTCCTGGGTTCAAATCCCGGTAAGGGCAGATATTTGTGTGATGAGCGCGAATAGTTGTTCCTGAGTCATGGATGTTTTCTATGTATTTAAGTATTTATTTCTCTATATAAGTATTTATATCATTGTCTAGTACCCATAGTACAAGCCTAGAGCTTAGTTTGGGACTAGGTCAATTGGTGTGAGATTGTCCCCTGATATTTATTTATTTACTTATTTATTTATAGCATAAAAAAAACTATCTCAAATTTGGTCTTCTTACTGTTGCACGAACTAAGTAATAAAGATAATAATTTCCTACTTTTCAGCGCCACTTGCCAAAGATGACCAGAAACATCCAACAGAACTCAATAAAATACGAAACAAAATCGCATCAAGAAATAGTCATCCCCATAATGATACACTTGGACAAAGCAATGACGAACCAATTGCCAAAGTGGCCAGGATCAAAAAAGATAAACTTTAAGCCTAAGCCCATCCTCAAACAAGTGGAAAAGGTTTTTGCAGCAAGGAGTTTAAACCAAAGAGTACGGCTGAGGTTGTTGAATATGAGAGTGATTAGCAACAGTACTGGGGTTGTGAGAGATGAAAATGCTTCAGAATATTTGAAGAGTTACTGCAATTGGCAGGAAGAGGTGAAAACGGAAAGGAACGAATTATTTTTTTCTGTTCTTTTGACGGGTTTGGATATTTACTACATCAACAACAATGGCCAGAAAGTCCCCAAGAGTACAGGTATTTTTTATTAACATAATTTTATTCGTATATTTTTGGCCCAATAAACCTATTTTAGTTAAAGTATTCATAGTCACAGAGCATTACATCAAGCAAACTTTGGCTATTGAGCGATTATGAATATGAGGGTCTTAATGTTTTGATTAAAAGGACAATGGGCAGAATTAGGATTAAAGGCTTGTAGTATTGTTAGGCGATGGGCTTGCAACCTGTCCCTAATATACACATCGTAAACATCTTAGCCTTTTTTTGCAAAATGTGGTTATATAATTAACAACAAATTGTTAGAGTTGTTGGTAATTCTGTAACTCTGCCTACCCCACTCTGGGATGAAGGCGTGATGGTATATATTTATGTATGGGCAGAATTATCTCCACTTACCAACAGAAATTAGAGATATCTCTGTTCTGATCAGTGTTTTCGTCAACATGCATTTCAATCTAAGTGAAATGAAATAATGTATGTATACACTGCATTTTATCGTTCGTCCGGAGTTAGTGTTATGAATGATCAAAGTGGTGTCACTGTATTATATTATCATGTATTTCAATGTAAGTCCGGACTTACAGTATTCTGCCCTCATAAGCAGTATCCAAAAATCAGTAACCAAAGCAGTTTTAGTTCTCTTCTCTTAGTAATAAGGTTGATATTGCTACAGGAATTTTATCTGAAATACTGCGTATTAGCTTAGGAGGGCAGTATTGTGCTCCATATGTTAGCAAGATGGCGGAAGGGGTTATCAATTCCGTACTTGTGAGGAATAAGGGTCTCCCCAAACCAGTCGACGCCGTTTCGGCAAATCGCGTACGGAAAAAGCTTTATGTCAACGCAATAAGAGCGAAAAGGACGTCGCTCCGCTCGGTTCGTCTCAGCTCGGCGTTGCGAACGGAATGACGACGTTTTCGCTCTTATTGCATGGACATAAAACTTTTTCTTACCGGCTCAAGCCGATTCGGCGTCGATAGGTCTGGGGAGACCCTTAGACTGCAAGTGCCATTTCCGTAACTTTACAGGAGAATTTTGATTTTGTGTCATAATTCAGCGATGATGAGGAAGGTTTGAAATAAATCGGTCAGATTTAAATAGTGAATTAATTAATCTAAAGTTTGGTTATTTGAGATCAAAGTTTGTTACATTCGGAGATTAATTTCTTAATCTTAAATATATTTACATAAAAATCTAATAAAAAAAATTCAGAGTTACTTATTTCGATAATTATATCTTTGGTAATCGAAAACAACATTTACAATTGTAGTATTTGTATTAAACTACATTTTACACTATAATCATTGTAAAAGGGAACATACATTTTGTTGTCATACATACAAGAGGCTTTTTATTGTTATATAAAAACAACGTTTAGTAATATAATACAGTTTTCAATGTTTTTTTAGAGGTACAAGTATTGTAGTAACTCTATTTTTTTTTGTTTAAAAGCAGAACAATCTATGTGGCTTTCTATTCTATTCTATTAGGAAAATGATCACAGAATATAAAAATTATGAATCACAAATAACCATCCTTTTGATTAAATAAAAGTCTTTGTTATTCAAATCATACTTATTTACTTGTGGGAGGACCTTGTGCAGGGTCCGTCCGGGTTGGTACCACCATCTTATCCATTAACCTACCGCCAAGCAGCAGTGCTTGCATTGTTGTGTTCCGGTTTGGGGATAAGATAGCCGATGAAATGACTAGCATAGAGGCATTCCATCTTAGTCCTCAGGGTTGGCAGTGCATTTGCAGTCTTGTGAATGCGAATGTCTATGGGTCACAGTTTCCACTTACCATCAGGTGATCTGTGTGCTCGTCTGCCTTCCTATGCCCTAAAAAAAAACTGTTTTATTGATCTGACTTATTGTCGTACTGACTTGTTGTTGTTGTTGAAGTGTCGTGTTTTACACAAAAGCGCTCCTAATGTAAAATTACGAAAATGCCACTTGCAGCCTTAGGGTCTCCCAGACTTATCGACTCCGAATCGGCTTGAGCCGGTAAGAAAAAGTTTTATGTCCATGCAATAAGAGCGAAAACGACGTCGCTCGGCTCGGCTCGGCTCGATTCGGCGTTGCGAACGGAACGACGTCGTTTTCGCTCTTATTGCATAGACATAAAACTTTTTCTTACCGGCTCGAGCCATGGAACATGACCAAACTAGGGTTTCCCGATACCTGACGATCCCGATTCTACTTTATACGTCATATACATATAGGTCACTACTAGGGAATGCAATTTAACTGGTTATTACCAGTTTTTGTATGAAAATAACCGGTTAAAACCGCTTACATAAACTCATAACTGTGCCTCCTGTGACAAGTGATACAACTCGAGTTATAGGAGTTTCCTTTTCTTTCATGAAACACCTTAAAAAAAAATAACGCATCGTTTGCTCCAACTCCCGTGTTCCTAGGCCTTCTACAAATGATACAATTGACCCTTTTTTTTCTGATTTTCCGTGTTTAATGCTATTTCTCTAGTTAAACCACGTCAAAAAACCATGAGATATTTTTTTTCTCGTGCCAGATGATATATCTCAAAATGTATCATAAATCACGGTTCTTATACCTTTAAATTTTTCTGTGTCTTTTGATATAACTTGAGTTATATCATTTATCACCAGAGTTTTGCGTATTTCGAAAGTTACAACTTGAGTTAGATCAAAAATTAAACCTGTTTTTGCTTCTTTTGGTTTGTGTTAATTGATACAACTCGATTTATATCAAATGTTTTCAAATATTTCCTAATCTTTGCAAATGTATAAGTCAGTTGTATCAAAAATGTGAGAATATTACGACCATTTAGAACTTGTAAAGTTTGGTGCATAGTGATACAATTACTATAAAATAAAAATAAAAATATCAGGGGAGAATCCCACACAAATTGGCCTAGTCCCAAACTCAGCTCTAGGCTTGTACTTTGGTTATAGTATTTATATCGTTGTCTAGTACAACGATATAAATACTTATATAGAAAAATATAAACATATTGTACATATTTTTATATTAATTGTATTGCAATGGTTTTTCTGTTGTACAATAAAGTGTTTACATACATATATACATACAAATCTTAAAAATATATCTAAACAAATTTATTGATACTTACCATAGAACCGTGTCATAATACAGTGTAATATTTAAATCGACAGGTCTACTAATATTACTTTGTGACTGAGTTTTTATAGGTTGAGAATAAAATGGTTTATCTCTAATAGTTACGCAAAAGAGACCAATAATAAAAAATCGGTATCGAGATACAGCCGTTTTTAGGAAAAAAAAATATTTATTACTTCCTAGTATGTTTTCTTATAAAAACCCTAATTGTTAGAACTAAGTATAATGCAGCGTATTAAGCACATTTTAAACAAATTAACTGGAGTATTCGTAGGTTTTTTAAAAAACAATGTAGTTGGATGTTTTATATACAACTAATTATAATATTTGCTATCCTCCTTTCAATCGTAATTTTACGAAAGTGACAATTTCTTTAGCCAATTTATACCGATTACAATATTAAATTCTTACATACATACATAACATACATAACTTCACGTCTGTCTCCCAATGGGGTAGGCAAAGACTACGGAACGCCAGGTGCACCGATCTAAACATACAACTTTCGCTTCCTCTACATTCATCAATCTCTTCATGCACGTACGTCAGTTTCGGGTGCTTTTTATTTGGCCCTTATTCAGTACATCGCGAATCTGATCACCGTACGTCCGTGTAGGACGTCCCCTACGGACATATCCACTCACTCTCGCTCGCCATATATCTTTCGTAACCCTTCTTTCATCCATCCTTTCTAAATGACCAAACCATCTTAGCATACCCTTTTCGATTTTAGTCACTACATCTTCTTTCAATCCACATCGTTCTCGGATCTCGCTATTTCTTTCTCTATCTATCATCCTAACACCACACATACTTCTTAGAGCTCTAATTTCAACTGCATTACTCCGGCTTGCGTTCTTCTTCTGCCATTCCCAAGATTCACTACCATACATTAATTGAATTCTTGTATTGTTATAAAAAGTGCTATATGCTATTACCCTAGTTGTCTCATGCTAATTACAAATAGTAGATTATAGTATTTATATAGAAATATTGTATAATCCGACTAATTGACGATTGGCTGTGTTCTGCAGATTAAAAGTATCATCTTTTAACGGAAAAAATAGACTAAATCAAGTACTTTGGCTGCGTTCGACATTATAGAACGCACATTTCGTTATTGGCGGTTTTATACATAAGTTTATGTATAATTTAGTGAATTGACGTGCTAAAATAGGTCGCTTTCAACATAACATAGTTTAAAAAATCTAGTTTACGATGGCATAGCTAACTCATGTTCCGAAAAATGAGTCTGGTCTCTTTCTTCATAGCTATGGTCACCCTGTCATCGAGGGTGGGAGCACACGCTCGCTGTGGCCTGAACCGACGCGTAAGCATGATTTCTATTGTAGGTAACTTAATGTTAATATCCTTTTATGGCTGCGATACAATATTATGATTTACATGTGTATGGAACTAGTTATTTGTGTAAAATATTATGACAGAAGATAAAAACGGTAAAAATCTCGCGACGGAAAGAAATAGTTATTTACCAACCAACACGTTTTATTTTGTGAAGTGGCAGGTTAGTAAATGCTACCGTTCTGTGGTGACTTAAATTATTGTATCAAATTCAGTAAGATGAAATTCAGGTGGACCATGCGCTATGTCACTTAACTACCTATTCGTACTTACTACTTCGACTGACGGCAAGCTTAATTTAACTTTCTTCATATCTTACCTACCTGAGATTTAGTTATCATTATTTTCATGTTTTGTAGGTGATTAGATTATGCTGATGATTGAGAATTGTTATTTGTTTTTTTGTGTAGGTGCCTATTTAGTTTTTGTTTTGGATGGCAATATGCACTGGTTAATTTACCTCCTGTATTGTTGCAACATCGTAATTTTGCTTTGAAATGAAGGAGTATAAGTTAATTTGTTTCCTCAGTGATTTAATTTCATGTTTAGTTCCTTTATTCCTTATATTTAAAAAAACAAAATTATCATAATTGCAATCGTTTGTTTTGATCAATTACTTGTATTATTTGACACAAGTTTTTTCGTTACCAGACCTAACAATAACTCGATATGTAACATTAGTCACGGTTTAAATTAAGATTATTTTTTGTGATTAATGATACAACTCACTAAAATCCTAAATATTACGCCCGTTCGTTTTCAGAAAGATTACTTATTCAATTCCCTACAACTTGTGTATAAAGGTTAGACCTCTAACTCAAGAAATAATAGAAAAATTAAGCTTTAAAAAAAAAGTTGTATCAGTGATCACTAGAGCTCCTTGATTACACTTTTTTGTGTTAAGTAATACAATTCGAGTTGTATCATCATACACGAGTTAAATAGATTAATCTGAAATGTAAAATGATACATTTCGGACGTTTCTTCAAATATCTTAAAATCTATAACTAGTATCATTATTTTTGTCAAACCAGTTAATAAAGTGATATTACATGTTATAAAAATCGAAAGAAATGTTCAAAAAAACGTATTCGTTTAAAAGCAGTATTTTTTTTAAACTTGTTTTTGCTCTCCTGTAAAATCGTGTTTTTCGAGTTGTATCACTTGTCACAGGAGGCACAATAAACTCACGCCTTCATTCCCAGAGAGGGGCAGGCAGAGCTACAGAATTACCTACAACTCTAAAAACTTGTTGATAATTCTGTAACCACATTTTGCACAATTAGGCTAAGATTTTTACCAGCGTATTAGTGACAGGTTGCATTGCAAGCCCATCGCCTAACAGTACTACAAGCCGTTATTCCCTTAGTCGCCTCTTACGACATCCACGGGAAGACATTGAGTGGCACTATTATAACCCGGCAACCACACGGCATACACGGCTGACGATCCCGATTCTACTTTATACGTCATATACGTATAGGTCACTACCAGGGAATGCAATTTAACCGGTTATTACCCGTTTTTGTATGACAATAACCGGTTAAAACCGCTTATAACCGGTTATTACCCGTTTTTGTATGACAATAACCGGTTAAAACCGCTTATAACCGGTTATTACCCGTTTTTGTATGACAATAACCGGTTAAAACCGGTTATAACCGGTTATTTGCATTGCCTAGTCACTACCTCCCTAATCGTCATCAATGATTGCATTTCAGGTCGCGGCTACATGAGCAAGATGTGCAGTCGGGATAAGAGCTGTGCAGTCGTCAAGTGGCATCCCAAGGACATAGTGCACCTCCTCGCTCACGAAATTGCTCATAGGTCAGTAAAACCAGGATCATTACTAAGGAGTGGTTCAGTAAAAAAGTAGCGATGAATTATTCGGTATTTATTTTTTATTTTTTGCTAATTATGATTCAGTTTTTTTTTTTTTGTAATCTAATTGATATCATACTATTAAATAAAAATACAATCATATTGAAATATATGAGATTCAAAAGTTTTCTCAATATTTATTGCAATGTACTTTATAAGATTTTGTACAACACAATTTGTCAATCCACAATTGAATTTCCATTTTCAGAACTTGTTTTATGCTTTTAAGAATATTATTATACGAATAAGTTATACTAATAAACTGGATTTCACGTTTGGTAGTAAGGAAGTTTCTCCAATCTAACCTCTGACAGGGGTTTTTCTATGGGAGACAAATTTCTGTAAAAATGGCATATACACAATTTTTTAAAATCCATGTAACTACCCGAAACTAAAGTCATATCAAAAATATTAACTAATGATCAAAAGACAATTTAATAAGGTATTAACTAGCCTATCAAACTTAAAGAAAAAAATTACGTTTACGATAAACACCTCATAAATTCTCTCAAAAGACACTGTTCAAAAAGTTTTAGGTGAGATTTAATGTAAAAGGCGAAAACTTGAAATCCCTCTTTAATTTTTACCATTCTTATTGTTTATTTTATTTAATAGTATCTACAGATTACTATTACAAATGCACTGCTTAGAAATTAGCACAGAATAAAAATAAATTCCATATTATGGGCTGCTACTTTTTTTCCGGACCACTTCTTAAAGGGCTTCATTCGAAAGTTCGATCACACCATCCCTTTCAATAGCAGTTCGTGATTAAATCGAGAGAAAGCGATGGAATTAATGTTACCTATGTGTTGTCGGAGTTTCACAAAACCTTATTTTGTCGGTCCCCTTTTCTTCCTCTAAGTTTTACTCCAATTCCTTCACAATCCAGGCTACGTACTGAATACATGCTAAATACATCACACTAAAAACTACTTACAGATATATAAACTACATATAAATACACACAGACATAAAGTAAATGAGTTATAAATACATAGGTAAGTACTAAATTTGTATACATTGTTTTTACATATATTTTTTTTAGTAGGTGTTCGACTTGACCATCGTTACAATATTCAACAAGTTCAGGCATGTAAAATTGACTATAGTTTTTTGTATGTAAACAATGTATTTTAATGCAGTTTTTCTTCTTATTAAAATCGATGGCATGGCTTCTAAGAACAGAACTTCGTATGTCTTATAGTTTCAGACTTTCCCATACTGACCGATTTAAATGAGACACCCTGTATACCTACCTTTATTTGAAGAACTACTCTATAACTGTGATTTTCGGCTGCGTTGCGTGTGACAGAATACGAATTACGTACAATAAATTACCTACATGCCTAAACGCTGCTTTGTAAGAGCGCCTTCTGCATTTATAGGTACTGTTTTTGTGTCTCTGTGGTAGATTTGAAATTTTAGGCGCCTCCACTTTAAGTCGTTTTCAAAAAATCAGGGTGGTTAAAAAACGCTGATTTCGCGCTGTTTATATGGGTTTGCCTGAGTCTTAGACAAGTATAAATGGTCTTAGGTCTGAGCAGAGATTTTATTCTTAAAAACGGTCGATCAACGAAGTCACCTAAGTGAGTTCACAAGACGGGTAAAGCTACTTAATTAAGAATGCACGCCATTAAATTTGGTTTGTACACTCTGACCTAACAACTTTAACTTGCAATTAATAATCCATGCACAAAGTCGTCCTCAAGATAATGACTTCGGAGATCGTCTTAAAACTGATGTCATATTATAAACAGATGGCTTTCCAACTTTTGTGTTAATTGTAAGTAAAAATAAATATGGCCCACAAAGCAATTTGGGCCAATTAAATGTGTTTGAATTGACTACGAGAAATAGGTGACGGCACCCACTTCTGAATATTGCTTAACCTTAATTTGAAGAGAAGAAAATTGGCAATGTGACCTTAGCGTGTCAGCTGTTCTGCCCCCCTAAGCTAAAACGCAGTAACTCAGATAAAACTTCTGTAGCAATATCAACCTTATTACTAAGAGCAGAGAACTATAACTGCTTTGGTTATTGATTTTGGGATAATGCTTAATTGGTTAGAAGGGCAGTGTTATGGCCGCGATTTATGTTCCCATACTAATACGGATTCCGCTTAGCGTCACGCTTTTGGAAGATTTTTTAGTATGGAAACGGTCCAAAATGTCATTATCATGTTCTACGAATCCAATTCTTTGTGTATTTCTTGGCGGCAGAGACCACTTTCTATCAGGTGGAACGCCTGCCTTTTCTATCACTTTGTTCTTATTACTGTAACAAATAGATAACAATTGATAAATCAATATCTGGGGACCATGTCACACCAAATTATCTAGTCCCAAACTCTAAGCTCTAGGCTTGTACTATGGTTACAAGACAACGACATAAATACTTATATGGAGAAATATATACTTAAAAACGTAGAAAACATCCATGACTCCGGAGAAAATATTCGCGCTCACACACAAATATCTGCCCTTAACGGGATTTGAACCCAGGACCGCTAGCTTCTTAGGCAGGGTCACTACCAACTAGGCCAGTGCGTCGTCAATATTAACAACTGTCAAGCTTCATCTGCCGTTAGCGTCGCTAGGCGATGGTTATAGCTCTTTAAAATGCAGCGCATTAACAAACTAAATATCTCTTTCCAGCCTGGGAGTTAACCACGATGGAATAAATAACAGCTGTCCGAAAATCGGCTACATCATGGCCACCAAGTACAACCGGTGGCGGACTCCTCAGTACTGGACTTCTTGCAGCGCCGCATCTCTAAAGGCATTTATTAGGTAACTTTTCAACCCTCCTGTTCGTAAAGTAAGACTTTTTATATCTTAATAACGGGACGAAAATGGCATTTTCTATCCCTAGGGTGAAAACATATTTTGGAAAGGGAATTGGTTGAACTTTTCGCCATTTTTGACCCGTTGCTGACTATGGAAGAATCTAATACAGCCATTGTGTTGTGTCTCACGATTTTTATATCTCAATATTTAAGACAAAGTAAAAATTATATAATAACAAAAAAAAAAACTTTCCTTTCAGTCAGACTAAAAACGAAAAACGACAATACCGAAAATACCGACAATACCGAAATACCGATGGCCTCGCAATTCAGTTTACGATGTGTGAAAGGGACAAAACTATTGCATTTTTATGGCTCTGTCCCTTTCTCTCATTAGTAGCTCCGTCGAATCTTAAATTTAACAGACCACTTTGACAGTCACAATTAAGAAACGGTAATGGTAATGAAACATTTTCGCCATTTTGAGTTAATAGCGCTAACAGTAGGACTATTTTATTTTCAGTAATGAACAAAAATCTTGGTGCGTTCGACCCTAAGGGCAATAAAACGGGCAGAACATGCAACGAAGAAATGAAAATACTCATCATTACTCATCATTGAAAGACTACAATATCTTAAGAAATGTGTCAATAAACCGAAGATCTATTTATTTTATAATTGTTAAGTTAATAAAGTAAGAACCGACAAGAAATACATTATTTTAGTTTTATTTTGATTATAACTAAGAAAATTGTTAAAAAAAAGGCATAGGTAACTACGTCAATCTACCCATAGTTGGTATATAATTATTTACTCACCCCGGCTTTAGTCGGGTAGGGTGTAAATATACTGTTTCGAAATCTATTGCATATTTAAAAATAACTAAACGGACACCTTTTTTTATTCATTTGTTTAAACTTTATTACACAATACACAAAGTAGAAACAATTTAAGGTTGGTGCTGAGAAGGAAATAATGAAAATAAAAATTTAGTCACAAAAATACTAATATTCCATACGATACATAGTACATGCATAGTAGGTACATAATATAATATAAACTATTTAATTAATAGGTTATTAAGGTTATCAAGACAATGCTTGAGATCCATACGAACCTTTACAATCCTACTGTAAAATAATTTAAGCGCCTGAAAAAATAACAATAGCAATTCACTTGTTCAGCTATTTTAGTTGCTAGTTTTGTGTAGACAGGCGTTTAAAGTTCACAGTCATAATTTTAATAGGCCCTCTGTCCCTTGAATCGCATAGGATTTATGAAGGCAATTTATTCCCTGGTATGATACGTTCATGAATCAAATGTGATCATATTTTGACATTACTTTACTGGACGTACGACTTTGAAAATACACTCTTGGACAAGGTACCTGTTAAATAATTATCTTCCTACTTAGTGTATTAAAATGATAAAATAATCATAATGCTTAAGCCTGATATTTCAAAGATATTGTAATTTAAAACACAGGATATAGGCTTGTCTGTAGTAGGTATTTTGCTTTTGTGTGGGGTATAAGAAAGTACATAAAAATGAGTGGTTTTTTTCATGTAATTTTTTGCTTGTAACTTTTAACTTGGACATGTACAAAATGCAATTTTGTCCGGTTTACCTATACTACTTCCCAGAGATACATTTATTTGTCGTTAAGTCAATTGTTAAGGAAATGTTTACAAACGAACCAATTTTGGCACAATCAATCAAAACTCACGCCCAAAGGTCGAAAACTTGGATTTTTATTAGGACCTCATTCCTTAACAACATCCATAAAAAAAACAATGCTCCACCTTTTGTACAGCCAAGTCCATTTTAAGTCAGCCATTTTGTTTTCCTAGTGTCAATAGTTTCGTACAACCCACTCCATTACGATCTAAAGAGGCCACATGGCATAATAGGCCTTCTGATGTCACACAGATCATTGCTTTCACATTACTCTTGACTAATGACCAGCAAAAACTACGTAGATCACTTTCACTGACATGTCATTACAAACTATGATGACACTGTGCATAGATCAAGCTGCAAGATAATCTACAATAACGAACCAGTGCGTGTAGTTAAGAGCGTAGACTTCATCGACGACGACGCGCGGGCCTAGTTGGTGGTGACCCTGCCTGCGAAGCTAGAGGTCCTGGGTTCAAATCCCGGTAAGGGCAGATATTTGTGTGATGAACGCGAATATTTGTTCCTGAGTCATGGATGTTTTCTATGTATTTAAGCATATATTTCTCTATATAAGTATTTATATCGTTGTCTAGTACCCATAGTACAAGCCTTGAGCTTAGTTTGGGACTAGGTCAATTGGTGTGACATTGTCCCCTGATATTTATTTATTTATTTATTTTATTTATATTTATTTTCAAAAATATGGCAGTTTGAAATAGGTAACTAGGGGCCTGTTTTTTGATCAGTGCCTCTATTCTACTGGGTCAAATGCGTAAATAAGAGCTATTAAAACTTTGACAATACAATAACAGGTCAAAAGTTATATTTTTTGTCGTCGTAGAATAGACACCCTGGACGCTATTAATCAATCAATCGATTTTATTAAACTGGAGTAAGACTTTTTTTTTATGGCATATACAAGACAACCGAGCACACAGGCCCCCTGATGGTAAGTGGAAACTGTGACCCATAGACATTCGCATTCACAAGACTGCAATGCAATCCTAAGACTGCAAATGCGTTGCCAACCCTGAGGACTAAGATGGAAAGCCTCTAAGCTAGTCATTTCACCGGCTGTCTTATCCCCAAATCGGAACACAACAATGCGAACACTGCTGTTTGGTGGTAGGTTAATGGATAAGATGGTGGTCCTGCCGGTGCAATTCTTTCTTCTTAGAAATTCGGTGTGTAATCTAAGTATAAAAACTTATTCTCGTTTGGTCGAATCCGCCCTAAGAAGCGTACTGTGGAACTAGACGAGATGCTTATGAATATATCTAAAGTAAACGATTTTCAAAACCAATATATTTTTTTTGGAATTGAACCGTCAGCGGCGGCTATTTTTTTTTTTTTTAATTTATTTAATATAATAAAGATTACAGTAGCATATTCTAATATTATTTGCCAAACTGTTACGTTTATCGGCGAGACGCGCTCAGTTTTACAGTACTTAACTTATCCTTATATCTAATCGGCTGCTAAATTATGTTTAGTTATACATAAATAGACACAACGGCGTTCACAAGTGGGTATGTAGGTGTTCGCTTCCCGACGACCGCAAGCGTCAGCTGTTTTTGTAATACCTATACATATTATTGTCCTTTTTATTTTATTGACGCTGGCTAGTTATAGAGAAGTAAATCCTTTAGTTTTGATTTTAACAATGATTTGCTTATTTTAGTCTCTTGTCTAAGTATGCCATATTTATTAAAAAAATTAGGCACTAAATATTTTGATGTCCTTTTACCGTAGTGGTTTTGCGCTCCCGGTTGTATAAATTTTCTCTGGGTAACACTTCTAGTACTAATTTTGCTATTCTTGGTTAATTTGCAATCATCTCTGTAATAGTTTTCTAAGCCTATTAAATAATGTACTTTTTTGTCTACTGGCAGAATTTTACACAAAGGAAACATTTTTTCATATTCTCCCTTAAGACTATCTTTAACTTTTTTGCTTATGAGATATTTTATCAGCCTTATTTGCAGATTTTTTACATCTTTGATGTAGGTTATGAACGTTCGTCCGTACACAATAAGCCCATAACTAAGCAGTGAGTCAGCAAGTGCAAAATATGCAACCCGCAATGTTTTCCTATTTAAAACTCCCTTCAGTTGGTAGAACTTTCCTAGCACAGACCTTAACCTGCTACATACATCGCTTACATGGGGCTTCCAATTAAATTTGGTGTCAATAACCAGGCCTAAATATTTAAATGTCTCGACATATTCCAACTTGGTACATGTACAGTTAATTTTGCTTGTATGCAAGCAATCGTATGTATGCCCTACTATATCCAAGCGTTCCCTTGCAATATTCTTTGCTTGTGAGTTATAAGGCGAGTGTATATGCATGCATTTGGTTTTAGTGAAGTTCATTATAATACCGTTGTCGTGTGCCCATTTTGAGACACCTTCAAAGTTTTGTTGCACACATTCTTGAATTTTTGTGACATCTTTTGATGCATATACCATGCACATATCATCAGCGTACATAAACACTCGACAATATCTAACAACATTCGATACACTGTTTACGTGCATTATGTATCCCACTAGACCATACACTGACCCAGTCGGTACTCCGAGGTCCACGTCCGCCTCCTCCCCCGTGATCCCCGCAATGCTTGTGCTTATTTTCCTGCCAGTCAAGAAGGCTTTAAACCATTTATTCGTGGGTCCGCGTATACCACATCCGTCCATCGCCTGCAATAAAATGTCGTGATCGAGTGTATCGAACGCCTTCTTATAGTCTATGTATAGTGCAATCAGCTGTTTCCCCTTATCTAAGCAATCGTTCACATAATCCGCGAACCCCATTAGGGCTGATACTGTGCTACGTCCTTTGCGGAAACCGTGTTGTGTGTCTGTAAGTATACTGTGTGTCTCTAAAAAACTACTCACTTGACCAACGATAATTTTCTCTATTATTTTATCTATCACAGACAAAATGGCGATGGGTCTATAATTTACATATTCTAAGTGACTTCCAGACTTGTAAATAGGCCGTATTCTTGCATACTTTAGTTGATCAGGATAGGTACCGCTAGTTAGGCATGTATTTATTAGTTTGGATATAATAGGACTCAACTGGCTTCGCAAATACTTAACATCCTGAACTCTTATACCACCTAACCTAACCTAACCCCGCTGCCTTCCTACATGACAAACTATTTATAACTTTTTCTACATCTAACGGGTTCACCTTTACAAATCTGAAACTCACCTCACACGGCATTACATATTCGTTTCGAACCAAAAATTTCTTATTACATATATGTTTAGATTCTCGAATTTCTTGCGTGAATGTCTTTGAAAATTTTGTATTATATAAATTATAACTATGGTCAAGAGCAATGAAAATGGGTCACTTTGTATTGAATTTACAAAGGAAGTGACCCGTTTTCATTGCTGTTGAGCGTATAACTATAACTAAAACTTTCTCGAAATGCAATCTTGACTAGCGCCAGTTTACTGTTATTAGGTATGCAACGTTTCAACTAACTCAAATGAGAATGTTTCTAGTATAACATTGAAACTAAACAATCCAATAGCATTTTCTAAAGTTTTCAAGTCCGTGTTTTGCATTAAGCACGTCGATTTCTGTTTTAGTCATTAATTTAGTGCGAACTTTGTTCAACGATTTCAATTTAAGTAAGATTATAAAAAAAAGTTCACACCTGCATCTCTATATTTCAACAAGCCATAATTCTTTTATTTTCATGAATATTCCGTTCCCTTTTATAAATATGTAACAATTGGAACACCAAGAAGCTTATTCTAAGCAAAGAAGGTAAAAAACCACTACTTTTTTTTTTGGAGAAACTTTAGCCTGTCTGTGCCACTTTTATTAGAATTACCCTTAAGTAAGATTATAGAAAAAAGTTCACAAATGCATTGTTTACAAACTAATTTTAAAATTATTTCTTGTATTTATTTACACATATGGATGTTAAAGTTTTAGACGCCAGCTTGAAGAATTCATACGGAATGAACATACCACTCTTCAATCATATCATGGACGGATTTCGTCCAATGATCATACCAAACAAATTGAATACTTTAACTTACGTGACATTTCATGTAGAGATTTATTTAATAAAACAGTATTTTAACACAGCTTTTATGCAAGTCTAGAAACCAACCTAGACACAGGCATGTGTGATTCATCATCAAAACCATGACCCTACATTAGGTACTAGGCAAGAAGTCAATCCTGACACATGTCATTGCACGACCATGAATTTTCTGAGTATTGAAATTGTTTACAGCAGTAAAACAATGCTAAACTTATTTGTTGCTTGTTAAGGAATAGTAATAAGAGTTTTTTGAATGCTGTCAACATTATCCATATTTAAACACTTCATGGTTGTGCAATGTGACAGGATTTACTTTTTATCAGCCGGGCACTATAGTGTAAAACAAGCTTAATTCCTTTTTGATTGAATCTGAATTGAACCCACAACCTTTGGTTGAGTAGCATCACTAGACCACAGCTTCATAGTTTTAAAATAACAAAAATGACCAATTTAATTCTATTATGTCCATAATAGCACTTTCACATGACACGGCCTGCGCGCTCGCCAGACCTGAATCCACAATTGGTTATCGCATAACAAATTTACAAAACACCATTTTATTCCTATTCTAACCTTATTCCCATGTTAGCTTTGAATAACATCCTGTTTTCAACTCTAAACATAGGTGTAATGGGAAATTAAGGTTGGTTTTGCAATGTCAGAAGTGAAGGAGATAGGAGGTTGTGTAAAAAAAATGGTTAGTTTTAGTTTAGTTATTCAGAGTACAACGCCGAAAGTTGGTAAAACAGGGAAAGTAATGAAACGAAAGTGTATTTATGAGAATTACCATTCGAATATGTTGAGATAGGTTAGGGAAACACTGCTTTGATACGAGTATAAAATGTCAATTTAGACATCTCTCTTCGGATTATAATTTACAAGAGAAACTTAGGGGTTTCTACTTCACAAAAGGTGCAGCATAGTTTTTTTATCCATTCCATATACAATAGTTACCGTGTGGTTGCCGGGTTAGAATATTGCCACTACATATCCGACCGTAAGTCCATACTAGCTATCGTTATGACTAGACCTAGAGATTTTCCTAGCACGAACGACGTGTTGTTAGTGCTTGACACAATAAAAACATCGACCATCTTGTTATCGATAAGTCCACTTCAATGTCATCGAGCTATTTTTATTGAAGTATGTGCCTAAAATATTAATACATTGAAAGTTTTGTTATTAACTTATTATTCTTATCTTACTTTTTAAAACACACCACATTGTTATATATAATATGACATAATGATTGTATTTTTTTCCTTATTGAAATGATTTTGCTATTTTCTTATTAGGCACTTCAATGAGCTTTAATTTTGATTATTTTCTTAATAACTATATTATAATGATGTACAATTATTTCCTCTATGACGTTGAAGTAGTGGTTATCGATAGCAGGATTGTAGATGTTTGTTGTTTTGCGTATAAAAATTGTAGATAAAAGAACATTTTGCCTCCTGGGATCACCTATTTTTGAAGAAAGTTTTTCAGATTATACTTATTCAAAATTCTATTTCTAAATTTCAAAATCATTCGAATCGGCTTCTTGACATTAGTCCACATTTTGCACTTTTGGTTATTAAATTCTGTCTTTTTGTCCCTAAATTTACTTATGTGCTTCGCTGCTGTCCGTTTTGGAAACATCAAGATCTTTTGTCGAAAATTGATACTTTGATCAAAAGTAACCTGCAATCCATCCTTAATATTCAGCTAAGCGAGCATTCCTGGACCCAAGGATCCCTCCCAATTCGGTACGGTGGGATAGGGATCCGCAAAATTTCTAGTATTGCTTTACCAGCTTTTCTTTCGTCGATCCATAGCTCTTCTAGCCTCATAGGAAAAATCCTTAGGGAATTCCCTTTAAACTATGAGACTTCAGGCTTGGAGGACGCAAAGAATGGGTGGTTAACTGCTTGCCCCAGTCAAAATTTTCCTGTTAACCTAAAATCGCAGAGGTGTTGGGATGACATAGTATGTAAATTGACTGTTGATTCCCTTCTTAGCCAGTGCTAGAATTTTAGCAGTCGGTACAAAGGAGGCTGGATACTGGCTTCAAGCTCATCCCTCGCCAAGCACTGGTACTTTTCTTGACCCTAACACACTCCGACTTTCAGTTTGCCTTCGCCGTGGGGTCCCGGTCTGCGCTCGACATCGGTGCCCCTGCGGAAGTGATGTAGATCGGCTAGGACATCACGGACTTTCTTGCCAGAGAAGTGCTGGCCGCTTTTCCAGACACGCCGCACTAAACGACATCATTCGTCGGTATCTTGCCTCAATAAAGGTCCCGGCTCTTTTAGAGCCGACCGGCATTTCTAGAAATGATGGCAAGAGACCTGACGGAATGACCTTGGTCCCGTGGAATATGGGACGGGTGCTAGTGTGGGATGCAACCTGTGTAGACACGCTAGCCCCATCACATCTCCATCGGACCTCTAATAGGGCTGGTGCGGCAGCTGAAGCGGCCGAAAGCATGAAGGTAGGAAAATATAATGGTCTCGGCCCAGAATATATGTTTATTCCATTCGGCGTCGAGACCCTTGGTCCGTGGGGTCCTAGCGCTTGAAGCCTCTTCAATGAAATTTCGAAGAGGCTCATTGACGTCACGGGAGACCGAAGTGCTGGCAGTTTCCTCGCTCAACGTATAAGTTTAACCATCCAGCGAGGAAATGCTGCCAGCATCTTTGGTACAGTCAACAGCAAAAGAAACTGATGAAATAGGGTCTCAAAATAGTATATACAATAAATTAAGACAGATGTCTCTGATTATTGTAGTTTAGCATAAGTAAATTAGCTCGTAATGTGTCATAAGTAAGTGACATGCCATTCAAACAGTTAAAGTCATTACTGAGTGTTCCAAATTAAACTGATTTTCAAAAATAGCAATAGTCAGTAATACTACCAAAGTATCACATGTAAGTGAATATGAATGTTTGGGCCTTCATGTCTTCTCAAGACCACTTCGGAATACTAGTCAGACGTTCGGTTAACGTCGGTTATACTCGTAAGACAAACACGCGAAACAACTATAACACCTCTCATTTCCGTCAAGGGTTGAAATAAGTTCCTACTACTTCGCTTTGTTTTTTTTTTGCAACATTTAGAATAAATCCTTTTTTACTGCCGTGATTACCCTAGTTTCCATTTCGAGATTTTGTAATTTTGACTTTATCTTGTTGGACACTTGACAGTCTTGACACTTAGGTAAAATAAATAATTATTATTTTTTGAAATGTTCTGTAAAGAGACAGTTATGACATCTTTTATGATCATTTTCTTTTGACTAATTAAATATTCAGTTAAAAATTACACTTTGTTATAATCTGTTTTATCTGGGGCGTCATGCTTGAACATGTTTTGAAATGTTAATTTTGATCACTTACTTTTGACGTTGACTGTACAATGCCGCAGGGGCCATTCTTAGATTTAATGTTTTAGTTAATTTATATATTTAGAGTTAGTCTTATTTAATTTTAGTCTTATTTAGTTATGGTTGTTGTATTATTTTATGTCGTTTTACAATAATAAACAAGGATCGGAAATTCGGATCGATATTTACCTATACTTTCGCGCCGGCTTCGTTGTTCAGTTGTATGGAGGTGGACTCAATCATATAATTCATAATAAAACTTCCGGGATTTCAAAATAAATAAATTACACCGGCATTAATTCATAATTATTTATTTATATTAACTGTTTCAAGTTATTTTCCATGTATATGTTTAACCAAATGTTATTTAATTTACCTGTAACTTATTAACCTAACAAATTTATAGGAGCAAAACAGAATGTTTTATCCTACATGTAAAGTAATTTTTCACCTCAGCAGCTCAAACAAGCAGGTTTTGCTGCTTAAAAACAGTGAGCAAAATTCAATTTTGCTGCGAGCGAGAGGCAAAGTAGCTTTTTAAATATTTTTTTTAAATGCCGTGAGCAGTGCTGGGGCTACTCACAACATTCGAAAAAATTGAACTTCACTTTGTTCTGTCACTTTCACTTCGATCGAATTCGATCGAGCGAGAGATAGAAACAACTTGATTCGAAGTTCGATTTTCAAATTCCACACATAGTAGGCCCAAAAAGAAACGCACGTTCGGATGCACACATAACCGTAAAATTGCAAATAAAACTATCTGTTAAAGTTTGAAATGTGTTTATTATAACTATTTTATACAGTAGGTACAATCATTTTTTTTTATTTAATGTTTTGAAGACAATATTAATGAAAAATAAGAAGTTTATCATGTATCTACAAAATTTTGTTATCGTTTTAACAATCTTTAATTTCGTGACATAAACCGCGGGGGCAGTTTCAGAACGCATTTCAAAAATAGCGGGATTATTGTAGCCAATAGCCATAGACAAGGCCTAGTTAGGTTTTTTTTTAAAGCCACAGACTACATAAAGCTGTATAAAGTTGTGTTTGCACTACGGCATTATCAAGTTGAGTGACAGGTTTTATCTGTTTCAAGTTTATTTTTTCCACTTTTTATTTTATTAGTATTTTGCAAAAATGCTTGTGGTTGATCCATATGCGATCGTGTCGTTATTTAGTCGTGTATTCACCAAATGGTCACAACGGAAGACCTGCGTTGGCCCTTCCAGCTTCACGCTGTGTTGTTCTCGCTGCTGAGGTGAAAAGTTGTATGTGTCACACGAGACCAAAGTTTTTTACGTCTCGTATCTTTGAATCCCTCGCTACGCTCAGGATTCTAACCTAGAATCACTCGCTACGCTCGTGATTCAATAATAGAATCCTTCGCTTACTCGGGATTCAAAATCAACACTCGCAGCAAAAACCAACTTTGCTCTCTTGTTGCACAAATAACTAATTATATTAACGTTTTGTAGAATCCCAGAATCCCAGAACTTAAATTATTAAAATAATATTTTTAAGAAGCCGACGCTATGTTTGCCTATCTTCTTCCGGGATTTTGCCAACTTTAGGTAAATATCGATCCGAATTTCCGATCCCTAATAATAAACTTCTCTATTAAATAATAAATAACATATATACCTACATTTAATCACGTCTATTTCCCAGAGGGGTAGGCAGAGACCACTTCTTTTCACTTGCTACGATCTTGACAAATTTATTTCGCTTCTTCCACATTCATACATCGGGACATGCACGCACCTCGGTTTCGGGTACCTACTTAAGAATCGGCCCTTTTCCAGTATTTCTCCAATTTGATTCGAAACAGTTTGCCTAGGACGGCACCTTCCGACCCTTCCACTCACTTTCGCTTTGTATATCTCTTTCGTCAATCTTCTTTCATCCATCCTTTCCAAATGACCGAACCATCGAAGCATGCCTTTTTCAAACTTAGTTAGTTAGTTAGTAGTTAATGTAAATCTTAAATGTAATTAAGTATTCAAGAATTGACGAATAAACTATTCTATTCATAAAAATTTCATTCCCACCTGTCACTTTCATGTCATTTTAACATACTGACCCATCGACACAGAATACCAGTTTAATGTTAATGAATGACTTTTGGTTTTAATTGTTTGAGTAAAAACGAAGAACAAAGAGACAGCGGGACATGGACACGGTTCGGGGGCTGGCGGTTAATGTGGACATGCCTTTGGAGTATATTGTGGTTTAATGAACAAAGTTTTTGTCTCATGGTTCCCGATTGGCAAGAGATTGTTAATAAGATAACTGACGTTAAAAAATAATGGAAAAAGGTGCTTTGATACAATATAAAGATCCATCCATTTTCTATCGTGGTTACATGAATGACTAAACATTTAGGCGTCAATTGAGTCATATTTCGTTGGATAACCCTACTCTTCGGGACTCAAAGTTAGCGTCAACATGGGCACGGAGGCCTCAATCTTCCAAGCGGAAACCTTCGTCATTAACAAATGTGCTGAAATTAACCTTGAGAAGAACCTTAGACATCAGCACATCTACATCAACTCGGACAGCCAAATTGCCCTTTTGGCATTAGACGCGTTGAAACTGCAAAGTAAACCTAAATGCCCAAGAAAACTCCAACAAAGTAATACTTAGATGGGTACCAGGGCACTCCAGCATTGATGGGAACGAGATAGCAGATGAACTGGCTAGGACCGGTGCTGACAACCCCCTGGTCGGCCCGGAGCCGTTTTGTGGCATCACAAAACGCAAAACCTATTTCCTGCTAAGTGAAGCTAGTGACTAGGATCCTAACTGGCAAACTGAACAGACATCGGTTTTAATGGGTATGAAACAAGACGCGACATGCAGGTGCTGTCAGGAGACAGAGGAGACAGCAATGCACATCCTCTGTTCTTGCGGACCACTAATGCGCAACAGAAGTATCTATCTAGGGTGACACATAATGGACCCACAAGAGATACCACTCCTCACTGCCCAAAGCATCTCAAAATTCCTGGACGTAACGGGATTTTGTGGTGAGCTCTAAAACAAAGGGCTGCTACAAAAGATCAGAAATGGTCGAAGTGGCACAAAAGGCCCATCTCAACCCACCCTATAATAACCCTACTCACTAATCAACAGACGCGAGTACGTTATTAGTCCTATAGTTGGTTATTATGTAGTAATATTATAGTATATAGTTGCCTCGACTGTTTCTTTGACTCTCTTCTTTTTCTTCTACGTGAATTGTGGTTATATATGTTATTGAAATTCATGAAACAGATACACTAAACTAATGTCGAAAATTGCGAAATAACCCGCAATACTCATACGAGTACCTCTACTAAATTACTACTATGAGTAATAAACTTGAATAATGTTGGTAGGTAAAATGCACTTTTATTTACTCATAATGTAAAATCTGGGGTCCTAGTGAGAAAGGGTATGTCTTCTGAGGATCAAGTGAAAAAGGGTTTAAGTCTAGTATACTCCGTTCATGTATACCCTTTTTTAATACGAGTTAAGTCGACTTTTTCACTAGGACCCCATAAATAACAAAGGTTGTATTCTGAACTGCGGGGTTATTTATTATGACATAGCAAAGCAGTTCATTTTACGCTGAGAGAAAGGGACGGAGCTATATCAGTTATATAGTTACGTCATATTAACCCCCCTGATGATCAAAGATACCTAGCAGCTTAATTTACAAAAAACAATTGCAAACTATCCTCCATTTATTCATCTCTAAACTTTTCTGAAACAAATCCAGCATCAACTCAACCGGACACATTTCTCAACCTGCCATGGACCCACATACATATAATTGACCCTTTCTTTCCGTGTTTGCAACAATACCGTCTGACAGCACATCTGTATCAGGGGAAAGGCACAATGCACAGACGGTGTGACATATCGAACCAGATCTGAACTGTGGAGAAAGGAGAATGCAGTGGAGATGGAGGTTCTAGTATTTTTAAGGAAGTTTACAAGGCATTTTGTTAAGAATTATAGGAATAAATTAAATTCGAACGATTTATGTTGTCTTTAAGTACGTTTATTTTAGTAATTGTAGTAATATTATAAATTAAAATTAAACAGGCAACGAAATGGACGCCGCGCTGGCCTAGTTGGTAGTGCTTACGCTAGCGGTCCTGGGTTCAAATTCCGTTAAGGGCATTTATATTTGTGTGAAGAGCGCGAACATTTGTTTCTGAGTCATGGATTGTTTCTACGTATTTTAGTATATAAGTATTTATATCGTTGTCTATTACCCCATAGCACCATTATAAAAAAAAACGTACAATTTTAGTACGTAAGTACCAATACCTACTGCGGTGCCCTGCAGGGTTACATGGATGAACTTTTTATCAGAATAACAACTCCCTTTACTATATACCCGTGTAAAGCAAGGAATAAATATGAATATACAAGCCTAGAGCTTAGTTTGGGACTGGGTTAATTGGTGTGACATTGTTCCCTGATATTTTTATTTAATATAAAAATGTCTACTAAGCTCAAAAGTAAACAATATGGATTAAGTACCTATAGTCAATATGACAAATATCAGGCTGATGAAAATTTATGGGGAGCTCTTGAAAAGCGCTTAGTAGATTTATGATATGTAAAATTGGTTGTGATAACTGAATAAACATATTGTAACTATTCACAACATATCTATAAAATACATGCAAGTCCAGTAATTATACAATTTTAAATAACAATATAGCGGCTCCACAGCACTTTTGTTCTAATCCGAGAGAGTATGAATCGAAGCGGAACTTACTGCGAGCATTTTCACTACTCGCTCATTACCATCGCGTATTATTAGCGAGGAAACGTACAGACGGACCCAAACACTCATTTACATATGCATAATGATATGTAAAATGTGTTTTTTTTTAAGAAAGATTTAAAAAGCCAACTGCGTATTTTGCTACTCGTCCTCTGGTTTCATCTATTTTCTAACCCCCGTATTCATAAACGCACTATAAACCTATTGTAATAAAAGTATGCATGGTTTCTTTCCGTTAACGACAAGTGACAATGACAGATAAGGACAACCTATTTCAAGCGGTTTTTGCCTAACCCGTAAGATACACCTACGAAGGCTTCAAGCCGAAAATGAAAGTCAAACAACGGTTAAATATACTATTGTCAAAATATCCGAAATAGATAAATATTGCAAAAACTTAATAATGCAAAACAGCTCTAAGACCCTATTCCTGGAAATGGTTTTAGAATTAGAGTAGTAAAAATATGAACTACCCCAATTAAAAGCTTAGGTCATACAGTCATCCACACAGTGACAAACAAATTAACTTTAAAAATATAACTTTAAGAAACAATAAAGAAAAAAAGCAGATCAGTTCCTCACATGACACGGTTTATTCAATAAAAAAAATTAACCGCATGCATAAAGACCCTGTTTTTTGTGATTTAATTATAAATTTACAGATTTCCGATTTTTCCCTTTACTTTTAGTAAAAGACAGTGTTACTTGCCAAATTTCATAGTTCTAGGTCAACAGGAAAAACCCTATACATATTGAATCCTTCGAAAGTGTCGAAATACCGTCTTTTTTTTACGTCAATTAAGAAGTTTTTTCGCAGCTTCAAGGGACTGTAGACTTGAGTATATGGTTTAAAATCTTTACGCGTTCTGGAGATAAAGGGTCTTGAAAGACAGACAGACGGACGGACGGACGGACAGACGAGGGACAACAAAGTGATTTTACAAGAGTTTTGTTTTTTCTTTTGAGGTTTTTAGGGTTCCTCTAAAAACAAGAAAAAAATTAAATTTCTATTTTGAAAAAAATAGCTTATTACCTGTAAAAAGACATTTTCTCTATAAAAACCGGCGAAGTCCGAGTTGAAATCGCGTGGAGAAAGTATCGAAACACATATTTTTTTTCATAGATTTAGGTTTTCCTAATGAACACAAACAATGAACTCAAAATCATAATGTAGATAATATATATTTTTTCAAAATTTTAGGTTCAGTAGTTTCGGAGATACGGGGGGGGGGGGGGGGAAGTGGTCAATTTTCGTCTTCTTTCACGGATAAAACCAAAACTATTTATTTTACAATAATAACAGAAATATATTTGAGATTCTCATAACGAGCCCTTTCATTTGGAATAATTATGAAAAGTATTTTTTAATTTGCTAGTTGGTCCCCCAAAAATTACCCTTATTCAAAAAAAATGTAAACATTTACTTTGCACATCTGTGTTTGGATCATCAATTTACATAATATGTGAATCAAATTTCAACTCAATCGGTCCAGTAGTTTCGCAGCAAATTGGCTGTGACAGACGGACAGACAGACAGACGCACGAGTGGTCCTATAAGGGTTCCCATTTTTTTTTTGTACGGAGCACTAAAAAAACAACTATTTCGGCTAAGACTAGTCTAATTAAAAACTCTTTAATTAGTAATGGAGACCAAATTAATTAAACTACAGAATACTCAACCCCGTTTACAAGTGCAATTAAAAAGAAACGAGAACTACCAAATGCTTTATGGCGTGAGAATTGAACTGACCCTCTGTTCCACGCTGTAAACCAATATTGCTTTTGGCATGTAACGCATTGTCTACACAAATTGACCTAGTGTCAAACTATGGGTACTAGACAACGATGACATACTTATTTAGAGAAATATACATACACTCAGGGACAAAAAAAAAAACGGGTCAGAGTGCCTTTTTCATACTAAAGAGGCTATTTCAAAGCCTTGGTTCCTCGCCAAGGGATGCTTTTAGTGAAATCTGATGATGGATACACTGAGCATCGATATAGGACTTCCAGAGTGCATAGATTAAACCAACTGATTGAATCTCCGGCTAACGCCGGAATTGATCATGTTCAGAAAAACATCTAAAATGGCAATAAAATGTAAGGAAATCCAAATGCTGACCCATACTCTCTCGCTGTGGTGTTAACTGATTGTGCGATCAGTTAGGCATCTTAAGAACATTTGACCTCCTCCATTGAACCCCGGAGTATTTATCATTAAACCTCACTCAAAGCAACACCTAGCAAGGAAACATACATACATACATTAAATCACGCCTGTTTCCCAGAGGGGTAGGCAGAGACCACTTCTTTCCACTTGCTACGATCTTGACAAATTTCTTTCGCTTCTTCAACATTCATACATCGAGTCATGCACGCACGTCGGTTTCGGGTACTTAAGATTCGGCCCTTTTTCAGTATTTCTCAAGGCTTCGAAATAGCCTCGTTTGTATGAGAAACACACTCTGACCCGTTTATTTTGTCCCTGAGTTTACTTAAATACATAGAATACGACTAAGACTCAGGAACAAATATTATGTCCATAACGAAAATCAAATATGGTACCGGTAGCTTCGAGCTAGAATTCGTCGTCGTTTAGACTATTTTGTTTTGATTTAGTAATCACATTGTTAAGGTTGCGACAACTCTAGCTATTGTTTGAATAAGAGAGAGAAACAACTATGACATCGATGTCGAAGGAGACCTGAAACATTGTGACATAGGGCCCTGAAGACTATGATGATATGTCTTATACAGGGTTATTGGTGTCGACCTATTCCCCTTTAGGGGTTCTCGGAGAGGTCATTTGCAATCATTTTGATCCCATAATACCCTATACAAAAGTGATATTTTGACCATTTCTGAGATAATTTAAAATCTAAGTTTTTTGCCAAAAACGGTCAGGAAAGCATCTTTAAAAAAATTACAAAAAAATAATGCACTTTTAATCAATTCTTTTTAATAGCTTTTTTACAGGGCAAAATTGCTGTTCTTATGCAATATTAAAAGTAGAATTATCTGTACACGTTTAGGAAGGCTAGATCAAAAAGTAAAAAAACATGTTTTTTTATCAGTCCAACATACATGACACAAAAAAAGAAAAAATACTAACTTTTGCGTAGGGTATTATGAGACCAAAAGAATTGCAAATGATCTCCCCCATAACCCTTAGAGGGGAATAGGCCGACTTACCAATAACCCTGTAAACTTTTTTAAATGAGATTTTTCTCAAAATGTAGTGTGTTCGCGAAGAACTATCACTCAGCACACTCAGTTTTATATACAAATCTTAATATAACTTTTATATTTTCACTGTCCAAAACCCTGTGCACAAAAATTACGTAAAAAATTAAGTAGAAAAAAAATATACATGGTTCCTTAATTTGAAATCGCGATACCTCAATAAGTCAGGTACTAAGATAAGGTACTAGACATGTTCTTTACGTATAAATTATATCCTGGGCCGACATTCTATCCGGTAAACAATATATCGTATTTGACCAGGGTGTTATTATGACGTTACTATGCAGTTAATTTTACGGGAGCGTAAAGGACAGAGCTATAGCAGTTATACAGGGTGTCCCAGAAATAGCACGTCACAGTGACACTGGAGATTCCCCAGCCTCAGACGAACCAAACCAGCCTAACATGACCTCAGTAAAAGTTGCACCATTTTCGAGTTATACCAATTTTAAGATATCATGTGTCATACCAATTTAGAATGGGCATAAAATACGCATGTTTTTAAAGTTATTTGCTCATTTTGTTTATATTAAAAAAAAGTAATGGCAGGTGCTCAAAGTTTAAATTACTATGTTGATGATAATTTAAGTCAAGTTCATTACAGTATTTTTCCAACTTTTACATTAGTTATTGACATAATAATGCTTCTATCACCTTAATAAACTATTCATAAACGTGCACAAATAAAAAAACTAAATTCTAAAGCTATCCCAGTAAATGCGAGCACTTACAATGTCAAAAGAGGTGAAAAATTGGAAAAATCTTTAAATTGGTATAACTCCAAAACGGTGCAACTTTTACTGAAGTCATGTTAGGCTGGTTTGGTTCGTCTGAAGCTGGGGAATCTCCAGTGTCACTGTGACGTGCTATTTCTGGGACACCCTGTATAACTCTATCCTTTTCTCTCAGCGTAAACTGAACTGCATATAAATAGCTATAGCTGGGTTTCTATTCAACACGGTATATCAGCATAATTTATATAGGTCCGTAGGAACTTTTGTCCGCCGTTCCCTTTGTCCGAAAAAAAAATCATTTCCAAAATATTTAAAGATAACAATAAAATCAGTTGTAATTTTTTTGCAAATTGACAAATTTTTACGTTTTCGTGTGGGCATACGAGAAAATCACTTTTAAAAACCTCAACAGTAGAAACCTTTTCACAGCACGCTTCTCTCCTCCTTAGAGGGTCTGTGAATATAGTTACGTCAGCCCTCCGAGGCGGTAGAACTTGCCCAAAAGAGCTTCGCGGAACTTAAGAGGTTGGGGTACAAGTTCGGGTCCCCACACTCCAAACCGCAGCAAAAGCCGGTAAAACGGCTCCGCTCGGAAGAGGAATCACCACAGGGGCATGCACCTAAAGCCCCGAAGGTAAGTGGGACCCCTCCTACACCCCCTACACCGCCTCCCCCAACCTCTACGCCCCTAGCCTACAACGAGGTCCTAAGCCTCATCCGAGTCGGCATCATCAACCCCACTCCGATGACGGACGCACAACTGGGGTTACTCTGCGACACCATCGTGCAGAGTATAACCGGCTTGGAGAAGGGCGAAGGACCGAAGTTTAAGGGCTATTCATTCAAGCCAGGTTGGTTGCTGGTAACTTGCAGCGACCAACGGTCTAAGACCTGGCTTGAAGGGATTATACCAACCCTAAAACCATGGCCGGAAGCGAACCTCACCACACTACGTGAGAGCGAACTCCCGAGGCCAAACATAGGGTTGGTATACATCCCAGACACGGACGCCACCAAGATCCGGCAGACCCTGTCTCTACTCAGTGTGTAGAACCAGGGGCTGCACACTGAGTACTGGAAGGTGCTTCACTCAAAGGTCGAGAAGGGAGGGGTGACGCTAACCCTTTCCCTCGACGACCTATCTGTGGAGTCCCTCCGGAAGTCCGGTCTAAAGGCCAGTTTTGGCCTACGAGAGGTCCAATTCAGACTAAAGGGCCCTGCCACAGGGGCCCAACAGTCATCAATGGACCATCCTCACACCCCAGCACCGACAGCCACAACATCTGGTCCCATCGCTCCCCGCCCCCAGCTGGACCAACCAGGGCCATCCAGGCCCAATACATCCATTCCGCTGGCCCCTACACCCGCTCGCAAGATCCCAAGGGGATCAAAAAGGGCAGTCCCCTTCCCTAATCCCCATCCAACAGCCACTGGATCAGCGGGCTACCGGCCGCGGTTTCCTCCCAACAGGGGGACAAATAGGGGCACCAACCACCCCAGGGGAAGAGGAGCACACAGAGGCAGGCAAGGGCGCCCCGGTGCCCAACGCCAGCCCCCACACTGACGCAACACGAAGCAGGGGGGCGATGTTCCTGCAGGCCAACCTACACCACGCTGTCGCGGCCTCAGCAGTCGTCGAAAAACTGTTCAGCGAACAAGGCCTGGACATCGCCCTCATACAAGAACCATGGATCAACGCCAACTCCATGGTAGCAGGTATGAATAATGCAGGTAAGATTCTGGTACATGAAAAAGGCTTTAAACCAAGAGCCTGCATCGTGTTTCACAGAAACATCAGTTTTTTGCCTGTTTTAGAACTATGCAGTGATGATCTAGTCGTCGCTTATGTGGATCTCAAAGGGCGAGGAGCATCGAAGGTCCTAGTCTGCTCGGCCTACCTGCCCGGAGAGAAACAGAACCCCACAGAAGAACTGACTAAAGTCGTGGACTATGCACAACGACAAAAGTCGGAACTGATCGTGGGTTGCGACGCCAATGCCCACCATACCATCTGGGGCAGCACTGGAATCAACAGAAGAGGTGAGTTACTCTCTGAATTTATCTTTACTAACTGTCTATACTTGTTAAATAAGGGCAACACACCAACTTTCGTCACTAGGGCTAGACAGGAAGTACTTGATATAACATTCGCAACTGAAAAGGTAGCTAAATGCCTAGCCAACTGGCATGTCAGTTCCGAAAACTCAATGTCGGACCACAAACATATTCTATTCGAGGTAACAAGATCTCTAGGTAAAGAACCACAAAAACTAAGGAACCCAAAGAATACATGCTGGGGCACCTACAGGGACTACCTCAAAGAATATCTAACAGACCTCCCAAAATATGTTAAAACTCCAGATTCTCTCGACTGCGCGGTAAACATACTCTCAGAAGGCATTAACAAAGCCTACGAGAGGAGCTGCCCGCTGAAAGAATCTAAAACAAACAACACAACGACGTGGTGGAACAAAAAGCTGGAAAGGCTTCGCAGCTCCACACGGCGTATATTCAATCACTGCTCTAGGCCGAAAGATTGGGAAAAATACGGTAGAGCTTTGACGGAATATAACAAAGAAATCAGAAAAGCCAGAAGAGCGTCTTGGAGACGATTCTGTGAAGATATAGCCCAAACACACAAAGGCGCTAGAATCCACAGAATACTCGCCAAGACACCCACAAACTATCTCGGCCTACTCAAAAGATCAGATAACACCTATACGACCACAGAGAGGGAAACTCTTGAACTTCTCAGAGTAACACACTTTCCAGGATCGTATACCTCCGATGACACTCAGCGATGTACCCAAAGAAATCACCCAGATCACAGGGCGCTTAAAGCTGATTGGAACAAGGCCACAAACATCTTCAGGCCTAACAATGTTAAATGGGCTATTGAGAAATTCCAGCCATTTAAATCAGCGGGAGAAGATGGAATCTTTCCGGCCCTTCTTCAAAATGGAAATAAAATCCTCCTCCCGCATCTGGTTAAAATATTTCGGGCTAGCTTTGCCTGGGGAATAATACCAGAACCATGGACACGAGTCAAGGTACGCTTCATACCGAAAGCAGGGAAAAAGGACTACTCTCAGCCTAAATCCTTCAGACCGATCAGTCTCACATCCTTCCTACTCAAAACTATGGAAAGGATTATAGACCAGCACATTAGAGCTAGTTATCTAATAGCTAAACCCCTCAGCTTAAATCAACACGCTTACCAAAAAGGGAAATCCACGGAAACTGCCCTCCTCGATCTGGTCGACAAAGTGCAGAAAACCTTAGAGGATAAGCAAACAGCCCTATGTGCTTTCCTTGATGTGGAAGGTGCCTTCGACAACACGCCCACAGATACTATTCTAAATGGAATGTTATCAAAGGGTGTGGACGGTACCACCATCAACTGGGTTCAGAATATGCTCTCTAATAGGGTGGCATCTCTAACTATCAATGCAATTTCGCATGAATTTCACACCACAAGAGGCTGTCCACAAGGAGGCGTCCTATCCCCATTATTGTGGACCCTAGCAGTGGATCAACTACTTGTATTAATGACTGACCAGGACTATGACATACAGGGATATGCCGACGACCTTGTAGTCATAATCAAAGGCCCAAGCCTCCACACAATCTCATGTCTAATGCAAGGAGCTCTCAACACCATCAATAAATGGTGCAAGGAAAATGAATTGTCTATAAACGCAAACAAAACTGTGCTAGTCCCCTTCACTAAGAAAAGGAAGCTCGAAAAGCTATTAAATCCTAAGCTAAACGAACAAGCAATACCATTCTCAAGTGAAGTGAAGTACCTAGGGGTCACCTTAGACCAAAAGTTAACTTGGAACTCGCACATAAAGAACATAACTCAAAAGGCCAAAATAGCCCTGTGGACTAGTTGTCGAATGGCGGGGTCAAGGTGGGGCCTAAGGCCCAACATTGCCCTATGGCTGTACACGGCAGTGGTAAGGCCTATAATTACATATGCCTCTGCTGTCTGGTACAACAAAACCAACCAAAAGACAACAATAAACACCCTGAACAGTCTACAACGCACAGCCCGCGTAATCGCAACAGGAGCTCTATCCTCAACACCAGGTGCAGCCCTGGATGCGCTGCTTGACCTAACACCACTGCACCTACAAGTGCAAAAAGAGGCTGAGCAGTGCATATACAGAGTCTGCACCACAATAGGGAAAAAATGGAGCTCTCAAGCACTGACCAAGCTTATGGCGTCGGTGTTTGAACATAAAACCTTATGCATGCCAATAGACGACATGCATACTGAATACAATTTTAAAAAACTGTACTCAGTGGAGATACCCTCCAGAGACGAATGGCTGAAAGGCCAGTTGGTCTACAAAGAGGGTTGCCACGTTTGGTATACAGACGGTTCCAAAAAAGGGAACGATGTGGGGTGCGGCATCTATGGTGAGAGACCGAGACTCAAAGTTAGCGTCAACATGGGCACGGAGGCCTCAATCTTCCAAGCGGAAATCTTCGCCATTAACAAATGTGCGGAGATCAACCTTGAGAAGAACCGTAGACACCAGCACATCTACATCAACTCGGACAGCCAAGCTGCCCTTTTGGCACTAGATGCATTGGAAATAAATTCCAAACTAGTCCAAAACTGCAAAGAAAACCTAAATGCCCTAGGAAACTCCAACAAAGTAATACTTAGATGGGTACCAGGGCACTCCAATATCGATGGAAACGAGATAGCAGATGAATTGGCTAGGAACGGTGCTGACAACCCCCTGGTCGGCCCGGAGCCGTTTTGTGGCATCACAAAACGCAAATCCTATTCCCTGCTAAACGACCTATACAAATCTAGGGCGATCGAGCTGTGGAAGTCCACAAAAGGACAAAATCACTCGAAAACACTAATTAAAGGGTTCAAAAGCAAGCTCTCCAAAGAGATTTTACAACTCAAAAGAGAAAAGTCTTGCGCAGTGACTAGGATCCTAACTGGCCACTGCAAACTGAACAGACATCTGTTTCTAATGGGTATGAAACAAGACGCGATATGCAGGTTCTGTCAAGAGACAGAGGAGACAGCAATGCACATCCTCTGTTCCTGCGGACCACTAATGCGCAACAGAAGTATCTACCTAGGGCGACATATAATGGACCCACAAGAGATACAACTTCTCACTGCCCAAAGCATCTGGAAATTCCTGGACGCAACGGGCCTTTGCGGTGAGCTCTAAAATAAAGGGCTGCTACAAAAGATCAGCAATGGTCGAAGTGGCTCACAAGGCCCACCTCAACCCCCCCAATAATAATAAATACGTCAGTGGGATCATTGAATTGGCAATATCTGTAATGTTTATTAAGCTAAAATAAAAATAACACAACATGACATGTGTTATTGACTAACAATAGCGAAGCAAATATTAAAATTTGTGCACCTATTAAAAATAACTTGTGTGACATTATCAGCAACAGGCTTCGTCGAATTCCCACCATAGATTCCTTATGATATGAATGATGATAATTAATCATTTAATGATCATTAAATCCATAGTAATGATATTACGTGTGTGCAGCACATGGCATGTGACATGACTATACTTAATCGAAGGTTAACCCTTAACTGCCAGTGCGAGCGTGCCAAGGTAGGGTTATTATCTAGATTTTTGTATAAACAGCTGGCCATTCAAGACAAAGTTAAATAAAAAATAACCTTTTCTCAAACATGCTATGTAATGTCGGCGTTATGTTAGTTATTTTAGGCTTCAAAGTGCCACGTTCCCGACGGAACAACTCGAGAGAACTGTAAAGGAATTTCATACAAAATTGAAGGCCTAGGCCGGGAAGTAATTTTTTTTTAATTTTAATATGGCCATGACAGCTGGTTTTATGAACAGGCTGAATAGCTGAAAATCGTTTTTTTTTTGTATCTGTGTGGTTCGGACCAAAAATATCCGCGTTAATGCCTATTACACAAATGTTTTTTGAGTGATGTTTTTTTTTTTATTTCATTGCACATGTTTGAGAAAAGCACTATACATACCTCGCCGTGAAAAGGGGTTGCCAGCCTCGTAACTATCCGACCTCGCTTCGCTCGGCCGTCTATATGAACTCGGCCTGCAGCCGCCTACTTCCCGGCGTCTGTAGTAATGTACTATTAATTTTTATTAGTGGCAGAATGGTTATCGGACCAAAAATATCCGCATTATTGCCTATTACACAAATGTTTTTCGAGTGATTTTTTATTTTTATTTCATTGCCTACGTTTGAGAAAAGCACTATACATACCTCGCTGTGAAAAAGGGTTGCCAGCCTCGTAACTATTCGGCTATCTATATCACTCGGCCGGCAACCCCCTACTTCCCGGCCCCTGTAGTAATGTACCTATTATATTTCTCAAACATGCTCGGAAAAAACGGATTTTGTCTCATGGTTCCCGATTAGAAAGAGATAGTTAATAAGATAACTGACGTTAAAAAAATGTGGAAAAAGGTGCTTTGATACGATATACCTAAAGATTTCCATCGTGGTTACATAAATGACTAAACATTTATAAATAATGTATGAATTGATGTCGTAAGAGGCGACTAAGGGAATAAAGGCTTGTAGTACTATTAGGCGATGGGCTTGCAACCTGTCACTAATACGCTGGTAAACATCTTAGCCTATTTGTGCAGAATGTGGTTACAGAATTATCAACAAGTTTGTATAGTTGTAGGTAATTCTGTAGTGCTGCCTACCCCACTCTGGGATTACAGGCGTGAAGGTATGTATGTATGTATATTTATTATTATTTATTATTTATTTATCTTAGGAAGACTTACAGACTAATACAGGAAAGTAAGAATTAGGTATATAAGATAACTGTAAATTGCCAGCTGTACTCGTAAATTGTAAATTGTTTAACCTTTGTTTGACTTTCATTTTCTGCTTGATGTATCTTACGGGTTAGGCGAAAACCAGTTAGTTGATATAGTATGTTTTAATACACTATTAGAATCACTTTTTATCATTAGTTACCATTTAACTGTTGTAATTTATTAGATAAAAAAGATAAAAGATAAGAGATGTTTATTCAGTAGGTAGGCCGCACGCTTTTACACGTCAAAAATCTACCAGCGCTTCGTAAGAGACCACTGCTGTGATGAAACGCCGCAAGAAACTCAACAGTCAGGAAAGGACAGTTAGAAAATGCCAACCGAAGTTTAAAATAATCATGTCATCCATAAAATGTCTGCTAAATAAATAAAGATATTTAAACAAAATTATATTTTATTAAAATCAAAGCAAGAACACACAATCGACCACAATAATAGCTGTAAAATACTTTTAATACTTACTAATGGTCTTAAAGCCGTAAAAACTTGAAAGCTCCGGTACATAAAGCTTGTCACTGCGTTGAATTTAAGAGCTTTTGAATCCGTAACCGATACTTAGAGGGCAGTGTTGCGGTGCGAAAGTTTTAGTGTTGTGCAACTATATCGATAAGTGTAAAATATTTTATAGTTTTTCAGACTTTTTATTGTTGAATGAGAGCTGAAATGTAAGTCACTTAAACAGGGGCTGAACGTGGCACTACTTGTATCTATTACCCAGGCCTTGACAAGATGCATCGACATAAGAGGCCGAAGCGAATAAGCGTCATCTTACCTTACGTCAATTCATCGAAAACAAACTGACAAAATGTATCACAGATTTCAACAATCGCTACCATTTGGCGTTTTAACTTACACTACCTACTCTCACCTTTATATCATTCCCCCTAATAGTCTTTGTAAATCTACCGAGAGGCCAAATATTGAAAAATGCTTTTTCAATAAAACCCGGGACCATCCGGATTTTTCAATTAAACCACACAGCGCTCTTATAAATTGGGAAAACTCCTTGCCCATTTCGTTTGTTCTTTACCACCAAAAACCAAACCTTGCTAAAATGTTAGAAAAGTAACTGGTCTCGGCCCTCTAGCTGGAAGGAGCATGATATAGGGAAAATGGAGGTCTAAAGTAAGGTTTGTATAGGGGGATACTCAAATAGGTAAGGAAATGCAGGGCAGACAGTAGGGGGGGGGGGGGGGGATTAGACAGTAATTAATCAGCCACTTATTGGTGGTATGACCCTGTGCGAGGTCCATCCGGATCGCTACCACCATACTTATCTATTAACATACTATTAATTTCAAATTGTTTACCAATACGATAAAATGTAACCAAAAAGTTGAACGAAAAGAAAACCAATATCTTTTATTTCTGCCTGACCAGAAGAAACAAAACTCGACATGAATCGACATACTTTTTTAATATGAGTTTTGTGAGCTATAATATAAAAGAAAAGATAAATCATGTATTTTCCTCGAGGCAATGTTTTCATTGAAGTGTTTTTCCTGGTACACCTGTTACTATAGAATAGCACAATTTTATCGACCACATCACGCCTCTAACCATTCTAATCCGCGATACAAATCGCTTGCACCTAACCGCAGTCGCGCACCGCAAAACGTTGCGAACTGCCGCATGGCTCAACGCACGCAGCCGATGCCTTTCCCGCGTCTATGAATTAAAAAACAAACTTGTCAAAAATGCGCGGCAAACACTTTTCACAGTCGAAAAGTCAAACGAGTGCTTTCTTTTAAATGATTAATTTATAAAATAATTATTCTGAATGGATTTTAATTTTAAAATGTGACGTGATTAGTATTTAATTTATTAGTAATTTTGTAAATATGGTGTACTGGAGGAGAGTGCTTTTGGCCGCGGTGCTGACTTCAGTTTTGGATGTGAATAGTGAACAGCTGTTTGGTGACAATGTAAGTCTAAAATAATATTTTTCTAAATAAGTGTAAGACCAACAAGTGGGTAAAGTTCAACATAATATTTTTTTATGTGATTAATGATATTAAATTGTCGTCAACCTACTCACTTATTATTAAATATCGAATAATTTGTACTCATGCGTTGGTGGCCTAACTAATAGGCTTAGGGTACAGAGAGTTCGAACCCCAGTGGATGCCATGTCCCAATTGTGAAGGAAATCATCCTGTGGAAACCTACACATTTTAACAGCTGAGCGTGTAAGACGGTAATTTCCCAAGAGCTCCTAAAGGGGTCAAAGTATGTCCAAAAGGGCCGACCTGTAAGATAAGATAAGATAAATAATACTTACTTGAACAACATTAAAAAAAACAATAATAAGGCCCAAAATTAATCGTATCCGTTGCCAAGTGACGAGAAAAAATCTCGAAAACTTACATAATTACATTACGTTCATTATCAATATATCTATTATTATCATACTTACGAGTAATTGAGTAAAAACGAGCACACGCTCATAGCTTAACTTGCTAAATATATAAAAAAAGGATGCAGACGAGCAAGCGAGTCACCTGATGGTAAGTGGTCACCACGACATATAAAACCTGCAACACCAGGGGAATCTTAAGTAAGCTTGGTTTCGAGAAAAGAGTAGGCTCATTTTTTAAGGCCCCGATGTCTTACTTGTCTTGTTCGGAAATACAGATGCCGAGGGCTGAAACAACAGAGAACATATAAAAATCTACCACAGACTAGGTAGCTAATCTACAAAAAGGCGGAATTGCAATTCATTTTGCAAATAAAGTGCTCTCGTTAACATTTCTCCGCAATTCGAAATAGAAATCATAACCAACCGCAAATGAATCTTTGCTCCTTTCTAATACATTTCAGATGTTAATCTATTGTTAGCAATAGACCCCGAGTTAGTTTTGGGAAGGGAATATTCTACTTTGATAATCGAAGTACGAAGTAAGCTCCATCTCTGTCACTCCTCATTTAAGACTAAATCGAGAGAAAGGGGTGGAGCTAAGGTAACTTCGAACTTTGATTTTGAAAAGTATGGCCTTTGGCTTGCACAAAGATGGGTGATATAAGTTGAAATAAGTTAATAGAAATAACTAATTAACATATTTATTTATTAGATGCCTAGTAAAATTAATAAATAAAGAATTAAAATTATCTGTTTGTATGTGTGTGTGTATATGTCTGTGGAATTGTAGCTCTACCTGTGGGTTTACCTAATCATATTTTAAACCCGCTTTGGCGCTCAACTCCGTCCACGTAGTAGTCGTTAATCGCTATTCCCTCGGGAACTGTTCAATTTTCCGGGAAATTTTATCCAGATCTGTTCAGCCGTTGTGGCGTAATTAAGTAACAAACATCCAAACTTCGCAGTTATTAATGTTAGTACGATAAGTTCAGTTCTGGAGAAGGAAATAATAATCTAGAGTTTATTATACACAAAAATCTTTCTCTTGAATCATTGAATCATTCCCTATCTATTGAAGAAAACCGCATTGAATTCCGTTACGTGGTTTGAAAGATCTAAGCGTATACAGATGTAGTGAATAATCCTTTCCCATCGTATTTTGTCGGATAAGTTCGTATTTGGGTGGATCAACTTTTTGTTGTTGTTATTCTGTCCCGTAAGCCAGGAGACAACAGTGATAGAGTTTCTTTGAAAAAAAATTATAATATTTACTTCCAGCACACTCAGGAGAAAGGCCACAAAAGAATGGGTGTGTAATTGCCAATAAAACAGTTTTTTATTGGACTTATCCTTTGAAATCATAGTTTTAAAAAGTGACCCAGGAGACGTCACCATGGCAACGAGCTACAAAGAAAAGTTGATTGACCCATTTGTCATGCTTTCTCAATAAGTTTTAGTATCCATCAATAAGCAAACTGAGAAAGCAAGATAAATACGAACATATGCGACCAAAAACGATGGGAAAGGATTATTCACTACATCTGTACCGGGTTATTGGTACGTCGACCTATTCCCCTCTACGGGTTTTGGGGGAGATCATTTGCAATCACTGTAGTTCCATAATACCCTACGCAAAAGTTAGAGAAATTTTCTGTTTTTGTCGTTTTTTTTTTTATGTCGTGGAGAAGTCAAACGAGCAAACAGACCACCTGATGGTAAGTGAACCTGTGACCCATAGACATTCGCATTCACAAGACTGCAAATGCACTGCCAACCCTGAGGACTAAGATGGAATGCCTCTATGCTAGTCATTTCACCGGCTGTCTTATCCCCAAACCGGAACACAACAATGCGAACACTGCTGCTTGGCGGTAGGTTAATGGATAAGATGGTGGTACCAACCCGGACGGACCCTGCACAAGGTCCTCCCACAAGTAAACAAAATGTTGGATAAACTGATAAAAAAACATGTGTTTTTTTAATTTTTGGTCTCGCATTCTTAAACGTGTACAGATAATTCTACTTTTAATATTGCATAAGAACAGCAATTTTACCGTGTAAGTACAATATTTTTTTTTGTAAATTTTTGAAGATTCTGGCTGTTTTTAGCAAAAAACTTAAATTTAAATTATCTCAGTAATGGTCAAAATATCACTTGTAAAGGGTATTATGGGACCAAAATTATTGCGAATGACCTCTCCCATAACCCCTAAAGGGGAATAGGTCGACTTACCAATAACCCTGTATACACCCTGTGTAGACGGCGGAAAACGACTCTGTTTTACGAGTATACTGTGTAAAGATATTGTGTGAAATTTTGACAATACATTTATTTCTTCTTCTTTCTTCTTCACAAGTTTCTCATGAGTCTCATGACTCATGATTCTGTAATCATAACTGAACTTTAATAGTCATAAATTTATCTAGTTGGCAACAATCCAACAATAACCGGTTACTATTTAATAAAGAAGATGAAGGCGTATTCCAGCAGGAAACACCTACGTTCTTTACAAGCCCGTTGACCCCCTTATAACGAATTCAGTGCCACCAACCGTTTACTGTATGCAATTTGGGCGCCCCAGGAGTATCACGGGCGCTCAATAATCAAAGGATCCTGGCCCACGATCACTACCTACTTACTTACATTAAACTGTCTCTATCACTCAAAGCACAAACTATATATTACAGCTAGATGAAGCAGCACTGTTTTATAACCATTACGAAATCACTACAAAACTATGACAGTTCTGAATTTCGCTACCTGCATATTTAGGTTTGTTGCGTTGCGAGAATACCCACTAAATGAACAATCTGATTTAATCTTCATAAATGAAAACTTTAGATGAAATGGCGACTCCTAGATTTACAGTTGATTTATTATCCTTCAAAACGTCCCAAAAACCAAATTTATTTTATGAAACTAGTAACACAGACATAATGGAGACACAGATACACAATACGGCCCTCCTAGAAAAAGGACGCAGCAATTTGATATTCAAACAAAATTTAATATTTTTTTATCTTAAGGTCACAATACATTACTCCCTTTTTTCTAAGGAAGGTGAAATAATACACTTGTTGATCTTATAACACCGCTCTATTTCGAGACTGTTACATTATGAAAGGGCGTTAGTTTTTGATTTTCTCGTTAGCATAGTTTTGTAGTACTTTAGTTTAGGCATGTTTGGAATAACGCAGATCGTTTAGATTTGTGCTATTGTTTAATACATTCAATACAAAGTAGGTACTACTCTAGTAGCCGCTTTATAAAATATAATGGGTACATTGGCTTTGAGCGTTTTTAGACCTTGGTTTTTGCATAAACATTAATCATGATGATTTAGGAAACTGCTCGCAAAATTGCGGGCAATTTTTGCTGGTACCTAATTATGATGGGTTATTTAAGGTTAGGCTTTACTATGTCACGAAGATAATGTTATTATGTCATTTTGTCATCATTCAACTCTATACCAAAGAAGGAGGCTAACTGCGATGTAGTAGTCAAAGCATTCTAAACCTTGTGTATATTATGTATAGTGTTATTTTTTGTATTTTACTTTATTTGTTTTTTCTCTAATTACACTTCTCTAGTAAATCGTGTGGATGCAAGAATAAACTTAATCCTATGCAGTTCATTATAGTTAGGTATTAGCCTTCTTTGGTATCATAACGTCAGCCAGTGTCAATGCGTATAACACAATAACCAAAAAAAAATCTGATATTAGTAAAAACTAAATGAAAAGCAAACTTCGAAAACCCGACTGCATGTTTTATATTATCGTCGATATACCTAACTATCTTAATAACGACGCGCTGGCCTAGTTGGTAGTGACCCTGCCTACGAAGCTAGCGGTCCTGGGTTCAAATCCCGGTAAGGGCAGATATTTGTGTGATGAGCGCGAATATTTATTTCTGAGTCATGGATGTTTTCTATGTATTTAAGTACATATTTCTCTTTGTTAGTATTTATATCGTTGTGTAGACCCATAGTACACGCCTAACAGAGCTTAGTAGTCTAGGTCAATTGGGGTGACCTTGACCCCTGATATTTATTTATTTTATTTATTTATTATATATTATGTAATTCTCGAATATAACAATCCAAACACTTTGTAACCGTTATAATTTTAAAACGGGATTCCAATTTTATAACCTCCTGGGGCCTGGCGTCATATATAAATGACATAGGAAATAACCTCGTCTAATACCGCCATCTTGTGAATTAGGTCCGAACTATTACCTTTATGCCATACGCTGTCCATTCAACCGCCATTTTTAACTCTGATTGGCTAGTGAAGTGACGTTTATCATTTTATTCGCTATTTAGAAGTAAACGATGGCGTCACGGCCAGTACCACGTGGTAAGTAATTTTGAATTTTTATCCAATATATTATTGCGTTGGTAAATAATTTGTGTTATTTTTGTTTATACTAATGTACTTTTATTGTATGCATATCAATTATTGATGTAATGTTCATGAAAAGTAGGAAATAACCAAAAACTTTTCTATGTCATATAGGTATTACATGAGTTCTTAATTACTAGTGTTAATAGAACGATCCCAGTGTAATACCTATATGACATAGACATTGTTTTGGTTCCCAGTTCCATATCTTAATGTTTTTTTTGTTGTATTAATAGGTTTACGCGATATCGAAATATCTGACTTATTGGGCGAGTCAGACCTTGATTTTAGTGATGAAGACGATGAACCAACTACACTAAATCGTCAAGATCAGGACAGTAGCAATTCCAGTTCCGATTCAACTAATTCTTCAGATAATGAGTTGCAAAGTCGTCCTGATTCTGAAATTTCTTTGTCTTCATCAACTGCTTCTGTCAGTAGGGGTCGTCCTAGAACTAGACGAGGTCCTAGAACTCGCGGAGGACGAGTGAGAGGCGGCGTTAGAACAAGAGGAGGATCTTCTTTGCCGGGACCGTTGGTAACTAATTGTTGGACAGGAATTTTTTCACCGGTGGAAAAACCTAAATTTCAGCCGAGGTATAAATTAATTAGCTCAGATAACTGGACGGATGAAGATTATTTTAAACAATATATTGATAATGGCGTTTTGGAACAGATGGTTGATGCAACTAACAGAACGTATTTACAAAAAAATGGAAAGGAGTTAAAACTAACTTTGAAAGAGCTACAATCTTTTATAGGCATATTACTAATTATGGGTTGCATAAATTTGCCGAAAATCAGACTGTATTGGTCGAGACAATACGGTGTTTATATTATTAAAAAACATATGATTCGAACACGTTTTTTTGCTATAAGGGCATCTTTAAAGGTAGTTTTTGATGATGAAGTTTCCCAACAAGACAAATCAAATAAAATTTGGAAAGTTGCCCCACTTTTCAATGCTGTTTTACGTGGTTGTCATAGTCAACCAAGAGAGGACAATATTAGTATTGATGAAATGATAATACCTTTCAGCGGTCATTGCGGAATTCGTCAATATTGCCCGGGAAAACCAAATCCCGTAGGTATAAAAGTTTTTGTTTTGGCAAACCCGAACGGACTTGTTTGCGATATGGTGGTTTATCAAGGAGATAGTACCTTTCCAGAGCTCAGAGCTAAAGGATTTACGTTGGGTGAATCGGTAATCGTGAAACTCTGTGAGACACTTGTACCTGGTCATCACCTTTACTTCGACCGTTATTTCACTACTGTGAAATTGTTAGATACTTTACTGGAAAAAGGTTTTCATGGTACGGGAACAATTCAACGCAACAGAATTCCAAAAACATGCGAATTTTCTGCTGAAAAGGAATTCAAAAAAAAAACTAGAGGCACATCGGAGACATTAACTCGAACGGATGGAACAATTGCTCTTACTCGTTGGTTGGATAATAAGCCCGTTTTGATCGCTTCTACCTATTATGCCGATTCTTCCCTTGATCAGTGTCAAAGATGGTCTAAAAGCAAAAAGAGGTACGAAATGGTTAGTCGTCCAGAGGTCATCAAGCACTACAATCAGTTCATGGGCGGTGTCGATATGGCCGACAGGATGTTGTCAGTCTGCCCTGCTCGTGCACGTACCAGAAAGTGGACTATACGATTCATATCCCACATGCTAGATTTAGCGGTTTGTAATGCATGGTTCCAGTTTAGAAACCACCAGAAGCAACGTAATTTACCCGCAAACAAAATTCCCCAGTTGAGAGACTTTAGGTTAACACTGGGCGAAACTATGGTCACACAGAAAGCTCTGTCTTCTGATTCTGAATCTTGTAGCGACTTCGAAGATCTTTTGCCAAAACATAAAAATCGGAAAACTGACATAAAACCTGTGCCTGCTGAAAGTTTTCGTTTTCATAAAGCAGATCATTTGGTCAGCTACTCAGACGTGCAAAATAGATGCAGAATGCCCAAGTGCACTTTGACCACAACTGCATTCTGTATTAAATGCAAAATCTATTTATGCAGTACAAAAAAACGTAATTGTTTCTTGAAATTCCACAAAAAAACCTGAAGAATAGTAGCAATTTTAATTCTGTTAGAGTTTTTTTATTCAGTTTATTGTTAACATAGATTTATAAGTGAGTTTATTATTTTTATAAGTGTACTACTAAAGCCAATCTGCTGGCTGTGATTAAAGTTGATAATTAAAAATACTTAAGTATATTATAGAAATAAGCAAGTTTTCTGATTGTGATTAATGTAGGTTGGTACAATAATTGTATTCTACAGCCTGAAGTACAAAAACGTATGTTAAAATTAGGCTAATCTTTGACTGTGATTTCCTTAACTAAATATCTGATTACTTTTGATAAAGACTGCTGAGATTGTGATTAAAAGCATTATTATTATAATCCATGTGTTTTTTTTAAACAATATTATCAGTTTTTTGATTACTCATCACGAAGTTTAGTCAATGCTTAATGTCATATATATATGACAAAAATAAGGTTAACACTGGGAACTTATGTCATATATAAATGACATTGAGAAAACCTAGATTTTCCGACTCAGAATTTTATTTTTTATTTTTTTCCTCATAAAATTACCTATTTAGTCTTTTAAAATAAGTTCTACCTAAAACTCTGACAACAAATTTTCCCAGGCCCCAGGAGGTTAAAGCAAAAACTTCTGTTATAATAAACAATATTAAAATCATCATCATCATCATCATATCAGCCCACATCCACCCACTGCAGGGTAAAGGCCTCTTCATTTCCACGAAAATTAAAATAAGAAAGAAAAAATAATAATTACTGAGTCGAAAAAATAACTGAATTTAACCTCTTTCATCATCACAAAAACCACCACAGACTATTATCGTTGTTGAATTTCCACCACAGATTAGAGTAATAATTAAGACAAGGCCGGTTGCACTAATCCCTCGATCTATGCGCAAGCGGTGGTTTTCGCCACTCCATGCTCGCTCGGATGGGAAAGTTTTCAATGGCAAATTGCTTCAGAATTAAAAAATAAAGTGGCTGAAACAGAGAAAAACATCAAGCTACCTTTATTCACGTTTTATCAACATGTAAATGTAAAGAATATATTAATCTAATACTAAGATAATAAATAAATATAAGTTTAGTTAGATATATTAAATTTGTCTGTGGTTCAAATTTATTATTGTTATTTGATTTATAATGTTTAAATGTTTTAATGTTTATTTGGGTAACAAACGCTACAATATATAACTAATAACTAAAAAAAATATTACAACATCAACCACTAAAGTTACCACTAGTTAAAAGTAAAAATAACACGTGGGTACAAAGTTTACGTTTATTTTAGTTTTCAGTTGGCATTATACAAATAAATTATGAAAGGAACAAAAGAAAAAAAACGAATTCTAAAAACAGACTAAATGCTAAGACTGTTTGTTATAGTTTTTATTTTTCCAACGCGTATGTACACCTAGAGGGTTAAGTGAAACATAATTCATAAGCGAATGTACCTGCAAACTGTGACCTTAATCTAGACGCAATAAATTTCATTTCACTTTTATACATTTATATTGTTACGGAAACTACGCAGGTTACCATTGTAATATGAAATATATTTTAAAAATGACTGACTGCCGAGTTTCTTGCGTCGTTTCTTCTCAGCAGTGGTCTCGTCTTGTGAAGTTCTGGTAGATTATTGACGTGTAATAGTGCCCGTGCAGGCTACTTACTGAATAAATGGCTTTATCTTTTTCTTTGTGTGGTCACCGGGTTAGAATAGTGCCACTCCATGTCTTTTCGTGGATGTCGTAAGAGGCGACTAAGGGAATAATAAAGGCTTCTAGTACTCTTAGGCGATGGGCTTGCAACCTGTCACTAATATACACTGTTAAACAACATGCCTAATTGTGCAAATTGTGGTTACAGAGTTATCAACAAGTTTTTAGAGTTGTTGGTAATTCTGTCGCTCTGCCTACGCCACTAGGGAATGAAGGCGTGAAGGTATGTATGTATGTATGTATATGTATCTTTATAAATTACAATATTATTTTGGCGAATGAACGCTTTGTTTTTTCGGCTTACTTTAATAAATAAACTATTAGTATATTCAATGTTACCTTGTCCTTGATACTAAACACTTTGAGGACTCAATAGTATTGTAACTAAACCCTATAAACTTTCTATTCTCGCAACGTTTGAAACTATAAACGCAACAATTATACCACATTGAGCAACAGTCATTATTTTAATAATTAAACACCAGAGTTGTATGCAAATGTGTTGGTTAATGTTAACCGCAGTGTATTCAAGGATAATTTTGACTGAAAGTTATATTATAAACCAAGAAACATTTCATTTTGATACCATTTTTTATTAAAAAGCTACTAGTAAATTCGAGGGTATTAAATCAAGGCAACATTTTGCAATCTAGCTCAAAGTTTCTACGAATAAAAATCATTGAGGTTTTGACATTTTGCAAACTTTTTTTTTTTGGGTAACAACACTGTTGACTAGGTCTCGAACACAATTACATACAATACATATACATACTAATCTAATACATACCTTCACGCCTTCATTCATACCAACAACCCTAAAAACTTGTTTTATAATTCTGTAACAACATTTTGCACAAACAGGCCACCACCGCCACTGTTACTGTAATGTTGACAATAAGATAACATGTGAAAAGCAACATGGTTTTGCCGAGTAAAATAGAACCTCTGGAATTTACCCCGCAACATAAACGAAACATAACTTTCAATAAATCCTATGATAAATGCCGGGATCCTAGTGAAAACGGGTATAAGTCAAATTTACTCGTACTCAAAAAGGGTACATACATAACCGGAATATGCTAAACTTAATTCCTTTTTCTCTTGATCTTCACTACGTGTTCCTCACTATCAAACCATTTTCAGCCATTAACCTGGTGGCAGCCGACGCTGTCACGCCGCTGGCCACGGTCACATGCCAGTCGGTTTATGTCTATTTTATGCCAATTAGCTGGCGTCACCAATTCACTGGTTTCCAGGCAGTTGAACTAGCTTTGGCTGCCAATGAGCATGTATACCGCTGGTAATTAGACAAAGGAAACTATGATCTAAATAATAAAAATACATACATACCTTCACGCCTCCATTCCCAGAGTGGGGTAGGCAGAGCTACAGAATTGCCAACAACTCCAAAAACTTGTTGACAACTCTGTAACCACAATTTGCACAATTAAGCTAAGATGTTTAACAGTGTATATTAGTGACAGGTAGCAAGCCCATCGCCTAACAGTACTACAAGCCTTTATTCCCTTAGTCGCCTCTTACGACTTCCACGGGAAGACATGGAGTGGCACAATTCTAAGCCGGCAACCACACGGCACCGGCAACCACACGGCACCCGGCAACCACACGGCACTTTTGAGTTGGTTATGGTTACTTATATCTCAAGACACATCTGAATTAACGTTCCAAACTGTGTAACTTATGAATTATTCTTCTTGTTCAAGTGCCTCTCCAACTAGTGAAGGTTGGCTACTAACTTCTGGAATTGTTGTCTGTCCTTAGCGAGTCGAAACAGTTCAGATACGCTCGCTATTCCAGTCCACTCTCGGATGTTGCGGACCCACCATTTCTGTCTCCGACCAACTCGCCGTGTACCGGCAACCTTGCCCATCATTATAAGTTGCAAAAGGTCATATCTATCATGCCTAAGCACGTGACCGAAATATGCAGTTGTTCGCCTCTTAATGACAGACAAAAGTTCCCGTTTATGATATATCTCCTCCGTCGCGTCCTCTATGCTAATCTTTTCACCGGCTGTCTTATACCCAAACCGGAACACAACAATGCGAACACTGCTGATTGTCGGTAGGTTAATGGATAAGATGGTGGTACCAACCCGGACGAACCCTGCACAAGGTCCCCCACCCTGTACTTTTTAAACAATAATGAACATTAATTGAGAATCAAATAAGTCTCAACAAACTTGTCTGAGAATCAAATAAAAGTAGCTAATACCGATAATGGTCCCCAGACATTTAGAAAAGGCCTTTGTTCTGCACTACCACCATATTATTCGATGAAGGTTTCTGGAAAAATATAGTTTACACTTCACTATAAAGGAATGTCTTTGTGAACTTGGTCATTAATGCATCTAGATTATGGCATTGTTTTAAAGTTGGTATGTTGATAGACCATTATAATAATTATGTTTTCTTCTCGCCTTGTTCTAATGCCATAATTATATCCACCGTTATAAACAACATCATTTTAACACTGTCACGAAAACTCGAGTTCAAAATCACAAACTTAACTCTTCCATGCCATTATCAAAACTCATACACTTGTAAAGTAGAACTGCCATCTTCAACAGAAATCGTAACTTTGTAATCACCCAACCGAAAAATGTCACGAGAAATGTCAACAAGATTGTCCAAAATTGCGTTTCAAAAAGAAAATGAGGCTGTAATCGCAGAACACCGTAACTGCTATCCCAGTGTGAAGCCACAACAGTTGGGTAGCCAAGCATTCAGCATTAGTGACGGAAGATCTAACTGCATGCTTGTAGATTTTTAGCTTTATAAGAGAACTAGCGACCCGCCCGCGGCTTCGCCCGCGTGGAATGTATTATACATATAAACCTTCCTTAAGAATCACTCTATCTATTAAAAAAAACCGCATCAAAATCCGTTGCGTAGTTTTAAAGATTTAAGCATACATAGGGACAGACAGCGCAAGCGACTTTGTTTTATACTATGTAGTGATATACAATTCGAATAGCGAGCACACTTTTATCAAACATTTCAAGATCCTACAGAGAATAAATTTAATTTTGGTGATTCATACATACATACATTAAATCACGCCTGTTTCCCAGAGGGGTAGGCAGAGACCACTTCTTTCCACTTGCTACGATCTTGACAAATTTCTTTCGCTTCTTCAACATTCATACATCGATGATTTGGTGATTCACTGTTTTACAAAAGATTCTATGAGAGACTAACGATTTTTCCGAGTTAGTAGGTAGTTAAAATCTAAATATATAATTATATATAATAACAAGCCAAGTGCGAGTCGGAATCGCGCACAAATGGTTCCGTACCATCTATACAACAATAGCAAAAAACAGCAAAAAAAACACTTTTTTTGTATGGGAGCCCCCCTTAAATATATATTTTATTCGGTTTTTAGTATTTGTTATTACAGCGGCAACAGAAACACATCTTCAGTCAAAAAAAAAAAAAACTTCAGTAAAAATTTCAACTGTCTAGGTATCACGGATCGTGATTAGTGATGGGCGGCTTGTAAGTTTCAAAAGTGAAACTTTCACTTAAATTTCTGCAATATTCTGAAAGTTTCATAAGTGAAAGTTTCACCTAAAATTTCATGTATTATTCTGAAAGTTACCAAAGTGAAATCGTTTAATTTCTGAAAATTACTTAAGTTTTGTAAAGCAACGTAAGTAACGGAAACTTTTCATGAAATTTAAATGAAATTTACTTGTGTCAGAATCATTTCCATCTAATTATGTAACTTTCAGAAGTTGTAATTTTCGCAGTTAAGGAAAGTTTTGTAATGTTTCAGAAATCGCCCATCACTAATCGTGATAAACAGCCTGACTGATAGACGGACAGCGGAGTCCTAGTAATAGGGTCCCGTTTTTACCCTTTGGATACGTAACCCTAATACAGACAGACAACATACAGCCTAAACCGATGGATCTAGGGACTTAAAATTTAAGGGCCACATAGTGCCATTTGTCTTTACGATCCGTCGCTTCAGATCGATTGAAACGACGAATCGAAAGTGCATGTCATCGTTAACGATTTTCTTCATCGAAGATGATGTCGGAAGTACCAACAAAATCCCGTGCAATCATAAATATCGTAACGATGAATCGACAGTGTGTGGCTCTTTACGATCAACGATTCGATTTTGTCTCACTCTGACATGAACATTTAAACACTTCTTTATCCTTCGTTTCAAACAAATAAATGATCAATTGTTACGACCAATCGTTTCGTGTATGGGCGTCTTTTTTGATGCGATCAATCCTCACGGTTTTTTATGGCATAGGAAGGCAAACGAGCACACAGGCCACCTGATGGTAAGCGGAAACTTTGACCCATAGACATTCGCATTCACAAGACTGCAAATGCACCGCTAACCCTGAGGACTAAGATGGAATGCCTCTATGCTAGTCATTTCACCGGCTGCCTTATCCCGAAACCGGAACACAACAATGCGAACACTGCTGCTTGGCGGTAGGTTGATGGATAAGATGGTGGTACCAACCCGGACGGACCCTGCACAAGGTCCTTGCACAAGTCAAACACCTGATCTCATTTTCATCAGATCGCTCGTACAGACGAATTGTGCTGTATATGGGGCCCTTTAGAGGAAGTATTCCTTTGGTACCGGGGGATAAGGGGGGCACTAAGAAAGAATTTTCTGAAAATCTAACCCCAATGGATTTTTTTAAAGTCTTATTTGAACCGATTTCCGTTATTAATAAACTCTATGAGAATGCAAACTATGGTATTTAAGAGCTGATCTGATGATGGAGTCCGAACTTGGCGACAGGATCTCCGCTACCTACTTATCGTAGACCCACCGTGTTAGGACTTTTATTAGTTTGGTGTCGATAAGCAAACAGTACATTCGGCAACAAAACCTTGTCCCAAAATATTATTTTTGACAGAAAATTGTTAAAACTACCGTAAAACCTGGTAACTATGGTCCAAAATCTTCCAACTATGGTCCAAAATCAATGACCGAAAGTACAAGTTCCCATTATCTTTAGTTAAGCAAACGTGTTGTTTTATAGACATTTCTTGTTGACTAAAGTTTTAAAATGCTTATACTTAAGTCATCTATGAGGAATTAAACAAATTAGACTTGGACCACAGTTGAAGTACTGGACCATAGTTACCAGGTTTTACGGTACTACTACATCGATAGAACAAACAATCACATTCGCATTTATAGTATTAGAAAGGATCACCTACTTACATTAATCTATTGATCCCGATGTTGAAATTATTAGAATTTGCGTAAATGTAATTTATATAAATCGCACTGCCAGATCGACGCAGTATCTCAAAATACAACTGTATTTTAAAATCAACTTTAATACAACTACTATGAACTTGAAATAAAACTAGCAAAGATTTTGAGTTGATACTCTTTTGATCTAGCAGAGCGAAATGAAACTATATAGTCGACCATTACTCACGTTTCCATCATTTTCCGAACGTATTTACCAATTCGACGCAGTAGATTACTAATCAATTTAAAAGCAATCCGGCTTAGGCCTACTAGTTTAATTGGACTGTAAACTGACGCTTTAATCGCGTAGCTGTCAAAAACGTTTCCACTCTTGGCTATCTTATGCCCGTCTCATCCAGTCCCGACCTCCGTGCCGTCAAATGTCGTCTATCCAGCGTTGCGGTGGTCTGTCACGCCCTCTAGTACCGGCTCTGGGTCTCCATTCATGACAATACTATAACATAATAAAACACAATAAGATAAAACAAAATAAATAAGAAATGAAAAAAACAGAGAGAAATGTGGAATAAAAGAAGATGTAATGACTAAGGTTCGGTCATTTGGAAAGGATGGATGAAAGAAGATTGACGAAGGAGACATACAGATCGAAAGTGAGTGGAAGGGTCGGAAAGGGCCGCCCTAGGCGTGCTTTTTCGAATCAAATCGGAGAAATACTGGAAAAGGGCCGAATCTTAAGTACCCGAAACCGACGTGCGTGCATGACTCGATGTATGAATGTTGATGAAGCGAAATAAAGGTAGTTCGTTCCAAAAACAGATGAAGGGAAAAATAATTTGACATGAAGCCAGTGCGATTGAGAGGGATAGAGAGCTTAAGGCTGGAGGAACGGTTTTCACATCCGGGACGCGGAGTAACCATTTTTTTTAAATCCTTAATGGTATAGGTAGGCCTCCAACAAAATGGAGTGACGATCCTTGTAAGGATTGTGGGAACGCGGTGGATGCAAAAAGCACAAGACCGGTCTGAGCTCTCCAGCCTTGGGGGAGGCCTATGTCCAGCAGTGGATGTCTTTCGGCTGACACGATGATCCTTAATGGGTTTGCGTTTGACCTCAGGCTCACCTGATGTTAAGTGAGGTCGAAGGTGGTACACGCTTACCCAGAAAATGCCTATTCACTCTTGTCTTGAAAACACCAAGGTTATATGATTTCGGGAATTCAGACGCAGAGAGAGCGTTCCACTCCCTAGCAGTGCGAATAAGAAACGACGCAGCAAACCGCTGCGTGCGAATTGGGTATTCTACTACTGTTGATGGAAGCCCTCCCGGCGTCTAGAAGAAATTGAAGGTAACTGGGTGAGGTTGGATCTAACAGAAAAGAAAAGAAGAGAAGTTTGATGGGAGTGAAACTTTATGAATTTTGTATGGAAATTTTTAGCTACACAATCCTATTAAGCTTGATGCTGTTTATTTTTACTTCTTATTGATGCATAAAGCGTCAAGATACATAATTTAATTTTATATTGAGTTTACGGTCACCTGGTCCCCGTGAGCTAGCAGTGCTCCGGTTCGACTCTCAGTAAGGACTTTTTCTGTTGCGTTCGAGCAGTGTTAGCTTCTGAGTCTTGATTAATTTATTTTAAATTGATTTGAATTGAAATGTAAATGATATATTTGCTAAAGATAGGTAAAATAGATATTACATTTTAATATCATTTAGTCAGCCCTTCCTACTTTTATAAAATAACTAGCTGACCCGGCAAACGTTGTTTTGCTATGTATCTATGTAAGTAAGTATGTAATATTTAGGGGTGGACCACCCTTAACATTGAGGGAGATTAAAAATAGATGTTGTCCGATTCGCAGATTTAAGCGATATGCACACAAAATTTCACTAATATCGGTCGAGCCATTTCGGAGGAGTTTAATTACAAACACCGTGACACGAGAATTTTATATATTAAAAGAAAAGTTTGAATTCGCTCAAACGATATTAATAATATGCCTAACTGCTGACACTTCGGTTAAGTTACACCACTAACTTAAAAAACTATTAACTTTTTTATCACAAAAGCAGTCTAGTCTAGTTAGACCTTATTGCATTAACCATAAATACTAATACACTGGTAAACATCTTAGCCTGATTGTGCAAAATGCGGTTACAGAATTATCAACAAGTTATTAGAGTTGTTGGTAATTCTGTAGCTCTGCCTACCCTACTTTGGGAATGAAGGCGTGAGTCTATGTATGTATGTATAAATACAAAATCATGTTCTCAAAGGAGTACCTACTTACATACATACATAAACTCACGCCTTCATTCCCAAAGTGGGGTAGGCAGAGCTACGGAATTACCAGCAACTCTAAAACCTTGTTGATAATTCTGTAACCACATTTTGCATAATTAGGCTAAGGTGTTTAACAGCGCATTAGTGACAGGTTGCAAGCCCATCGCCTAACAGTACTGCAAGCCCTTATTCCCTTAGTCGCCTCTTACGACATCCACGGGAAGACATGGAGTGGCACTATTCTAACCCGGCAACCACACGGGGAGAGTACCTACTTATTAACCAAAAAGTAATCTTATACGCGCGGGCGTCGACTTTGGCACAACGCGTGCGCAGCGATTAATGTAGGCCTTGCGCGTGACTTTATTACCAGTACCTACGAGTATAGTTTCTAGATCCTATTGTATCCGAACGACAGCGCGGTTGACAAAAAGATCCGGGGGGTTATTATAACATAGCTATGCAGTTCATTTTGTAAAGGACAGAGCCATAGCAGTTTTATAGTTCTGTCCTTTTCTCTCAGCGTAAACTGAACTTCATAGCTATGTCGTAATAACCCCTCTGGAACGGAAAGAAAGGTTACTAAGACGTTATGTCACTTAGTTTCGGTTCTATTATGTCTTGACGACTATAAAGAGTTAAGTAAGGTTATTGAGAATGTCTTTCAGTTGAATGAAACTGAAATATTAAAGTGATGGCTTAGTGTGAACTGAGATAATCCCGCCAAGTTCTAAATAATGGCCCCGATCTAGAATCTCCGCTGTAAAATCCATATCGTTTTTGACCTGTTATGGTATTGTTTTTAACTCAGCCTACGGAATGCAAATAGCCGGTTAAAACTGGTTATAACCGGTTATAACCAGTTTTAACCGGTTAAATTGCACTCCCTAACTCAGCCGCCATTACTGTCAAGTAAATAAGGGCTATCAAAACGTTGACAATACGATAGAATACGAAGACGATATGGTTTTACCGCCTTGAATTTCGGCCCTGGCAACAATATAGCTTTGAGGCCGTGTTATGAGCTCTGCTGTCAAAACCTAAAATCTTTCCATGCATAGAAAAGGCAGAGGTGACTCCCATAACTCTTGTTCACTGACTGGAACCAGGTAGATTTTGAATCGGATTCGGGCACCATGGATCCCGTACCCGTAAAAAAAATTAGTTTGAAGTATAAGAAAAAGAAACAAAAAAAACGTTGAAAAAAAAGTATTTCTTCCCCTTATTTTTTATTGCATGGGAAGGCAAACGAGCACACAGGCCACCTGGGTAAGTGGAAACTGTGACCCATAGACATTCGCATTCACAAGACTGCAAATGCGTTGCTATCCCTGAGGACTGAGGTGGAATGCCTCTATGCTAGTCATTTCACCGGCTGTCTTATCCCCAAACCGGAACACAACAATGCGAACACTGCTGCTTGGCGGTAGGTTAATGGACAAGATGGTGGTACTAACCCGGACTGACCCTGCACAAGGTCCTCCCATCCTTCCTTCTATGTTTTTTAATGATTATTTATTAGGATATCCGGCGCTGTAACACATATTCTGTAATCAAAATCCACTGACTAACTTATCAATAGCTAACAGTTCTAGAATTGCAGCTCTCTTAATTTAACGGAGGAACAACTTAAAAATAAGGTTCCGTTTGCCACCCTTCGAGTACGGTTTTTTTTTTAAAACAAATGGTTTTATTTTACAACAGTTTTTATTTCAACATGATTGTTATTACAGCATCAATTTTAAACACAGGATAATTAAAATTTTAATGTGTGCTCTGCATTTACAACCATTTTCACGACAGGCCGCGTTAGCCCAGGTGAGATTGAAATTTACATGTACTTCCTTCTTGCCGTGGGCCGTTAGAAAGTTCCGTCGTAACTGTAATGAGAGATTTTCTTGTAATTTAAATGAAATTATATGTTATAGCATTAATCTGTGAGTATAGTTCGAAGTTTAATATGTGATGAAGACTTATTTTCCGTTGGAAAGTTAATTTATAATTAGCACTGACTTTAGTCTCTTTTCAATTTCAACCACCACAAACATGAAAATAAGCGAAAAATTACTCTTTTTTTTTCACGCTGCGTGGTCTATGACGCTGCTAAACCTGTATAATAAAAAAAAAATGGTCGTTAGGGACACTATTACAGGACCCTATTACCCGGTGTCCGTCTGTCTATATCTGTCACCAGGCTGTCTCATGAACCGTGATAGCTATACAGTTGTAATTTTTACAGAAGATGTAATTCTGTTGCCGCTATAACAACCAATACTGAAAGCAGAATAAAATAAATATTTAAGGGGACCCATACACCATTGATTGATTTTGACACGTGATTTTTTGCGGTTTTTGGCTATGTTGTATCTAGATAATGGTACGGAACCCTTCGACTCGCACTTGGTGGTTTTTTTGTTACTTTCGTAATACATCCGAAGTAAAAACTACACATTTATTACTTTTTACGCTTATGATTTCATTGAACGTTTTAGCACATATAATTAATATGCCATTGGCCAACGTTCTTACCATAAACATATTTTTTTTATTAACGCAAATAAACGTCAGTTAAATTCATTACTTGCAACACCGTCGGTGGCAATACTTTTTTTTGGGGTTCCTTGCATTATTTTGTTCATTAATAAAAAATATTTTTTTTTTATAAAATATCATTTTTAAGGTTCCGTACAAAAAAATGTAAAAAAACTGAACCTTTATAGCATCACTCGTACGTCTGTCTGTCCGTCTGTCACAGCCAATTTTCTTCGAAACTGCTGGACCGATTGAGTTGAAATTTGGTACACTTATGTAAATTGATGACCCAAACAAAGGTGTGCAATTTTTTTTTCTGAGGACAAATTACGAAATTAAAAAAAACTATGTCGTATATCAAATAAAAGGGCTCGTTATTAGGATCTCAATTTTTTTTTTTGTTATTATTGTAGAATAAATAGTTTTGATTTTATTCATGAAAGAAGACGTAAATTGACCCTGATCTCTAAAACTACTGAGCCAAAAATTTAAAAAAATACTAAATATAGTTAATTTCTTGTAGATTACAGGAAAACCTATAAGAATTCTATAAAAAAAACATTGAACGGAACTGATAGAGAAACAAGATCAAGTCTGTTTCAATAGCCGGTAAAAATATGTACTAACATTATAGAAACTGGTAGTTATTTTTATTCATTCTTAGAAGTTCGTTTAGTGATTCAGTTACAATTGCTTTACTGCTATATTAGACATTAATGATGTATCACATTAACGAGTCATAACAACTACCTTCCGTGTTTTCCACGAGCGGCCCCAACGGAAGACCAGCGTTGGCTTCACAGCCAGCACATGCTGAGTTGGGACCGTTTCGCAACATTAGCACATCTGTTCTCTTGTCTCTTTTTCTTCTTTTTTATTGCTACTTTTATTTTTTGTTGTGTTATTGTTGTGAATAAATATTTCACGGCACGGAATCCAAGCTGTATAAACGCTTCGTGCTTGCCGCCCGGATGCGCCTGGCTGCTTCGGAAGCGCTTTTTGCGCTATTGTATCACACCTGCTTTTCCTTATTGACAATGTTAGGAAACCGGTAGCTTATTGATTTTATTTGTTATGCTAATGTTTAGTGAATACTGCTATTATTAAAAGGTAGTTAGCATAAACACGTTAAATATCTAAGTGTTAAAAACACTGGTTTAGGACACAAACTCGAGTTAGTAAACGTCAGACTCATACGACAACTGTCATTTTAACTCGAGAGTGTCTTAACCCTGTGTTTTTTTGGTGCAAGGGGCCCTTAAGGTTGTCTTTACACTTTGTAATTTAAAAGTCGAAACTAAAAATCGAATACCGACCAGTACGATTAACGTTTATAATTGTCATGTAGCTTACTTATAGCCTCTATTAAAACATATCCAGTACATATATACATAAACTCACGCCTTCATTCCCAAAGTTACGGAATTACCAGCAACTCTAAAACCTTGTTGATAGTTCTCTAACCACATTTTGCATAATTAGGGTAAGATGTTTACCAGCGCATTAGTGACAGGTTGCAAGCCCATCGCCTAACAGTACTACAAGCCCTTATTCCCTTAGTCGCCTCTTTCCACATCCACGGGAAGTACTTATGTAAATAAACATAAGTATGCGACTAATAAATAAACCGGTGAAAAGTAAAAGTATTACGGTTTTTTTTTGGCGCAAATATGTATACTAAATTTTATTTTACGTTTGAACTTGTCTTTGGATCTCTTTTTTTTAGTTTCGTACCCAAAGGGTTTCTCACGGGACCTTTATAATATAGAGACATACGCTCTATTTAGGGTTCCGTAGCCAAATAGCAAAAAACGGAACCCTTATGGATTCGTCATGTCTGTCTGTCTGTCTGTCCCACCGTATGTCACAGCCACTTTTTTTCCGAAACTGTAAGAACTATACTGTTGACTCTTGGTAAGTAGATGTATTCTGTGAACCGCATTAAGATTTTCACACAAAAATAATAATATTAATAAATATAAAGGGGACAATGTCACACCAATTGATCTAGTCCCAAACTAAGCTCTAAGCTTGTATTATGGGTACCACCATCTTATCCATTAACCTACCGCCAAGCAGCAGTGTTCGCATTGTTGTGTTCCGGTTTGGGGATAAGACAGCCGGTGAAATAACTAGCATAGAGGCATTCCATCTTAGTCCTCAGGGTTGGCAACGCATTTGCAGTCTTGTGAATGCGAATGTCTATGGGTCACAGTTTCCACTTACCATCAGGTGGCTTGTGTGCTCGTTTGCATTCCCATGCCATAAAAAAATAACATCCATGACTCAGGAACATTACGTGAAAATAGAAATATACTATACATTTTGGGAGTTCGGGAGTGCGACTTGCACTTGGCCGCTTTTTTCTATGGAGTGTAGTACAGGTCGCTGGCTCTCAACGCGCAAGAGGGCAGCGAGGTTCGATCGTTGAACTGGGATGCTCCTGCGCACCTGCGCGCGCCATCTCACGCGCATTGCAATCTAAGAACTTCATTACATAACGCTCTTTCTAACCACGTACCTCAGATGCCTGAGAATGAATGAGATGACATTCTTTTGCGTAGGGATAAACCTCAAGGTCAACTATCATGCCATACAATTTGAGCCCCAGTTGATATTTTTGGGTGAAACATGTAGAACAAGAATAGAATAATCTAACCCAAATTAGACGACTCGACAGCTTAGTCGGTAGTGACCCTGCCTACTAGCCTAAGCTAGCGGTCCCGCGTTCGATCCCCGGTACGGGCAAATATTTGTGTGATGAAAGCCAGTATTTGTTCCCGAGTCTTGGGCGTTTTCTATGTATTGAAGTATGTATTTATCTATACATACATACACACATTAAATCACGCCTGTTTCCCAGAGGGGTAGCCAGAGACCACTTCTTTTCACTTGCTACGATCTTGACAAATTTCTTTCGCTTCTTCAACATTCATATACATCGAGTCATATTTATATTTATCTATATAAGTAAGTTAATCGTTGCCTAGTACCCATAGTACAAGCCTATGGCTTAGTTTGGGGCTAGGTCAATTTGTGTGAGATTGTCCCATGATATTTATTTATTTATTTTATTTATTTAAATTGACCTAGTTCCAAACTAAGCTCTAGCCTTGTTCTAAGGGTATAAGACAAAGGAATAGAGAAATACATACTTACATGCATAGATAACATCCAAGACTTAGGACGAATACTCGAGATTATCACAAAAATATTAGCCCGTAACAGGAATCGAACCCAGGCCTGATAGCTTCGTAGTATGATGCGCGCGGGAATTTATTCCTGAGTGAGAGTATGTTTATGGCTATCTCGTAAATTCAAGAACTTAAATGTGCCAGCCACCTTAGGTCCAAAGTCAATCTGATATTACATAACAATAAGATTGAGTTTCCTATAAGTACAAGTACTTAACAAATTTAATGATTTGGCATCTCTAATAACATTAACGACTTCAAGCCATTTTTATAGGATCACTGTGTTACCCGTCTGTCTGTCTGTCAAGACCCTTTATCTCCGGAACGCGTAAAGGTATCAAGTTGAAATTAGAACCATATACTCCAGTTTACTGTCCCACGAAGCTGTGAAAAAATCAAACTTCTAAGTATAAGTAGAAAAAAGATACGGTCGTTTATGCCGCCAAAAAACGTATATTTGACACTATCAAGGAAATCAAATTTTATAGGATATTTTCCGTTGACCTAGGACTATGAAATTTGGCAAGTAATACCGTCTTATACTAGACTACCAATATAGAGGCGGGTTGCGGGTAGGAGGACCTTGTGCAGGGTCCGTCCGGATCGCTACCACCATCTTATCCATTAACCTACCGCCAAACAGCAGTGTTAAAACTATTGTGACAAATCCATAGGTCGTCATTAAAATGGTTCTCTAATGATTCTCAGATAAAGATAACATTACTGCAGCGAGAGTTCGTCTATGCGCGTGCGACGTTTCCTCGCTCTTGCGCACATCGCTGCACGCACTTCTAGATTATATGATATCCCATAATTGATTTTGCACTCTGAAATTATTAGTAAGAAATCACAAATTACTTTGGCAAAATTGGGTCACATAGTGCTTTCTAGTTACTCAAGAAACTATAGTATGTACGGTATGTCTGTTTACTATCTGTCGTTGTTATTTGAGGAATGTGCGAAACGGTTTAATTTAGCCATCTGATGTGCAGTTAACTTTTTTTCACAACACTGCTCGGTTTTTTTTATTTTTTTTTATTATTATTTATCTGTCCAAGGTTGTCTGGAAGAGATCGCTAAGTAAGACCGCCTGTTGTATACCTATAGTTAAAATGTACTGTTCCGTGTTTTGTTTTTTTTGGTGTTCAATAAAGTGTATTTGTATTGTATTGTATTGTATTGTAAATATGGCCATAGATGCTCTTGTTTGGGGTCACAAAACGTCACTTATAAGGACAGACCAAGAATGTTTTGGTCGGCATTTGCTGATTGGTCGAGAACATTGTTGTCCAACATTAATAACCAATGAAAATCAATCAATCAATTTTTGTGTCATAGCTCCTTAAAATGAAAAATTGGAATCGACCTTTTGCTAAAAGATACACAGACTAAAAACTATGTCACTGCTTTTTTTTATGTAATTCAAACTTGGCCCCTAATCTCGAACCACTAGAGATAAAATTACATGGGAGATAAGGCGAAACAAATACAATTTTATATGGAGTTGACATCTTCATCTCGAATATTAGTTTATTAATCTCGAAAGCCACAAGAATGGGGGTCCAGATTTAAAAAAAGTTATCTTTGGTAAAATTGGCGATAATACATACAATTTTTATTTTATTTTCTCTCAGTAGTTGTGAAAAGCACTATATCTGCCTCGGTAGAAAGTGCAATTTATGGACTCGTACACTAGAGGGCCTGAACAACGTTTCGGCCCTCTATATGACTCGTCCAAAAATCTCGTACTTTCTATCCTCTGCAACAATGTACTATATTTCTACATTGAATAGACCAGAGATATTCTCTAAAGCTCTCTTTTGAAGCCGGTTGCGATTGCGAGTGAGAATGGGGTATCAATGAATAGATATTTAAAAAATATGTTTAGGTTCCTTTCATCGTTTTTAATTTTGAATGATCTTTTAGGACTTAAAATGAATTAAACTTGGTAATAGGGAATATGCATGGATTTTAAAAATCGCATTTCTCATCAAAATATGAAAATACCGTAAAAGAGATCACCAAAACGGAAATTAAAATTAAAATCGGTCAAGAAATACGGAAGTTATAAGCATTTCAAACTTCTAATTAGACAGAGAGATCCGATGTGCACCGTGACGTCATTGTGCACTGCGGCCATATAAACTCCATGTAAAATTCCGTTTTTCTAGAAAGAGATAGGAACAAATCTTTGTTGGCTTATATCTTGGTTATTTTTATAGTTATTCAAAAAATGATTTTTGTGATCTGTTTGTTACATGAATCCGCTTCAATTGAAGCTGTAAAAAAAAACATGCATATTCCCTATTGTTACACTTGTTGCATTTATCAGAACTATTATGGAGCATGAATAAACCTATGCCGAGTGGTTGCCGGGTTAGAATAGTGCCACTCCATGTGTTCCCGCGGATGTCGTAAGAGGCGATTAAGGGAATAAAGGCTTGTAGTACTGTTAGACGATGGGCTTGCCACCTGTCACTAATACACTGGGAAACATCTTAGCCTACTTGTGCAAAATGAGGTTACAGAATTATCAAGAAGTTTTAAGACTTGTTGGTAATTCTGTAGCTCTGCCTACCCCACTCTGGGAATGAGGGCGTGAGTTTATGTATGTATATATGTATGAATAAACCTAGATGACGTCTCTCAAAGAGCTTCATAGATTTATTCATCCTTTATTATTGTACTCTTTCAAAGTAAATAGCTACAAACGACTTCAAAGCAGACGAAGTCGAGGCAAACGCACGTAGTCACGGGATAAATGAAACCTAAACCACTCCACTTCCCTTAACAACACCTCACCAGCCAAACAATAAGGTGTTGCGATGAGTATTGCGTACGCGCATGTAACAGTTGCGCAAACCGTCAACAATGGCAGATCGAGAGCGGCGCGATACTGAGGCTGCGGTTTATGATTGATTCTTGAGAGCTTTTCCGGACTTAAGATGCACAGGATATGTGCAAAAGTAGGATAAATTTTCAATACTTAGAAACGGCCAAGTGCGTTCTATTACAACATAAGATACTAATACCAGTTGCCTTTACTAACATCGAGCAAAAAACGGTCTAAAAATCACGTTTGTTGTTATAAGTATGTGGTTATTTATATTTAGCAATAATATCCATCATGAAATTCATGAAAGTAAGAATCCATTTTTTTTTGGGTATCTCCCATGCATGTAAAGCAAGGGTTTTTTTTTATTTAGGTACTGTACAACATCGTGTGTAGTTTGACGACATTTTTTATCCTAGTTGGTAGTGAACTAGGATAATAAATGTCGTCAAACTACACAAATATCACAAAATTAATTTAATGCACGATCTGAATAGATGTTATCCAAGCACTAGCTAAACATCATTTCACAAACCGATTCATTTCACAAACGCATCATTTTGCAAAATGCTTTATTTCCAAAACTGCCATTATTTCAGGATTTATTGCACCGTCTTGTAGAACCTATAGGATAAGTTAATTTTATAAAAATCCTGAAATATTAACAGTTTCGGAAAAAATCGTATTGCAAATGTTTTCAGAAAAAAAAATATTACGCAACCTTATAGAAGTATATCATTCTTGGTCTTTTTAAACGGCTCGCGATCAAATTAATCATTCTAAATGTGTATGCATGACCAAATTTAACTGTCGGACACGATCTAACCATTAGATACCTAGCCTCGGGCGTTATCGTTGAATTGGTTAAGTTGACAGGCGGCGTGCTTCCGATACTGCCCTTAGGGCTTGGAAATTAGTTTGTTTGTGTTATTATTACCATTTTTATTTAAAGATAAAAGACATTTATTTAGCAAGTAGGCCTACCCACGGGATGGGCACATTTACAAGTCAAGAATGTACCAGCACTTACCAGGGGTTCTCAAACTCTTAAGAAGATTATCAAGTTGAAAATTTCCATACAAATTACGATGTTTCACTACCCTTAACCTAAGGTCGTAGTTAAAAAGATAAAGTCGACTTAACTCGTGATAAAAAGGGTAAGGGTTTATTATGCTTTTCGTGATTAGTAAAACGTAGATTTAGGGTCTCCCCAGACCTATCGTTGCCGAATCGGCTTGAGCCGGTAAGAAAAAGTTTTATGTCCATGCAATAAGAGCGAAGACGACGTCGCTCGGCTCGGCTCGGCTCGATTCGGCGTTGCGAACGGAACGACGTCGTTTTCGCTCTTATTGCATGGACATAAAACTTTTTCTTACCGGCTCAAGCCGATTCGGAGTCGATAGGTCTGGGGAGACCCTAATATACGTCACAGAAAAAACTTCGTTTTAGTTTTACGTAATTTCACTGCCCTTTCCGTATGCGTATTCATTTCAACGTAGCAGCATAAAAATATTAGTAACGTGCCTCACAATAATTGCTTTATTTCATCACTTGACATTTATTGCGTTTGTTATAATGTACCTATGGTTTTTTCTGTAGTTAGATCTAGCATAGAGGCATTCCATCTTAGTCCTCAGGGTTGGCAACGCATTCGCAGTCTTGTCAATGCGAATGTCTATGGGTCACAGTTTCCACTTACCATCAGGTGGCCTGTGTGCTCGTTTGCCTTCCCATGCCATAAAAAAAAAAAAAAACAATAATTTAAATCAAAGTGCTTTAAGCACCAAGAGTTATTAAAATATGCCCCTCTCAACAACTTACTTATTAAACTACACAATGGATCTTTCATTTTGACTGGTAAGTGATAAATGTTTTCGTATATCAATAAAGTTTTTGTTTTATTTCGGTAATTGCATTTGATGAGAATACCTTCCAAAATGAGAAAATAAAGGAAAATAAGGGGGGGAGGTAATTTGGAATTTTTCGTTGATAACAAAAACTACAAAGCAAGAATATTGTTTTGAATGTACAAATAAAGATATCTCGCTCCTTTCATTAGAACGTGATCATAATTCCTATTATTATTATTATTTTAGTTATTTTCATCTAAAACTTGATAGTTAAATGGTTTTTTTTCTAGCTTATCATTTTATTATTATCAGTTGCTAATAATTAACTTCCTTACATGATGTGTACTCGTACTGTTTCGTAACCTAACTTTTTAATACCTAGTATAGATAACAAAATAATTAACAACAGTATAATTGCTTGTTTCATCATGAAACGTGCGTTTGTTTTACATAACGCCAGTTAATTAGAGATCACAAACTGACTGCTGTAATTACACTAAACATTTAAGTACCTATTTCTTTATCTGTCAAATCGTTCAATGCCAGGTTCTTTTATTTATATACTAAATGGAGTTATTTGGCTTTGAACAGTTGACAGTTGACAGTAATCAAAGTACCTAGGTACTGAATTTGCAAGGCTTAAAAAAACAGACGTATTGAGGACCTTTCGAAGTCGTTTAAAAAAAGAAAAATCGTTTAGAATTGGGTAGTTTTATACTTAAACTCGAGGTAAAGTTGTTTATTTTGTGTGTGTTCATTTAACATTTGTTGACAGCCATACATAAACGAAATACTTTGCTTTTTATCTTCGCTTAGACAAGAAGCGATGCTATCACGAAAAACAAAGAACTTTAACTTTACATCAATCATAGCAAAACATTCTAAGCAATTAGCATTGACAATTAGTTAACTCTTGAGATCAAGTCACGATCATTTAGCGCTACTATTTATTTATTGACACGTGCTCCAGTTAAAACTGGTTTGAACCAGATTACGACACCCAAACCGACACATCAATCATTGTTCACGAAAACCAAACCAGTCTCCAGCTATACTACTAAAATATACAGACCAGTGACCATAACAAAATTCAGTAAATTAATGTATACGACTCTATTATAAAGTGCAGAAGAATCATAAATAATTCGACAGTGGATAAACTTTTGTTGACCTATGTACGTACACAACCAAAAGTACGTGCAAACGCTTGTGCAGTCCACCAGTTTTTCACCCTATTGCATTGTAATAAGGTCCAAAAGTGAACGCATCTCTTTGTAGTCAACTGTACAGTCGCCAGTAATAATGTATCATCCAACATTGGGCTTAAAACAAAGTAAATAAATATCTAAGGACAATGTCACACAAATACCTAGATCTAGTCCTAAGCTCTAGGCTGCTACTAGACAATGTTAAACACACTTATTTAGAGAAAATACATACTTAAATACGTAGGAAATATGTAACACTTCGGCACAAACACTCATCACAAATATTCGGGAGTCGAACACGTCAATACTAATGGCATAAGAGCGTATCAGATGTTTCAAGCGCATGTTAGATCATTAATTAATATTGGTGACTGTACGTATTCCGATTTAAATCTGATACAGTGGTGTCCATAATAAGTTCGATTTCATGGTCGTCTAAAATAACTGTGATGAATATGGTTTTATTATTTCCGTCATGTTGAATATGGGTAGATTTTCCGTACCGGTTTTTAACTCTGATAAGCAAAATTGTATTCTATGGTGACACAAACTGAGTTGCAATGTAATAAAGTTATTTTATAATGTCTTAAAATTGTCCTTCCTTTCCTCTTAGGATAGAAAAGTTAGAATTCTGCATCTCACTACACAAACATTTTGCTCAGAGGTTAGCGAAGAAGAGGATGGAAAAAATAAAGACACTGTTTAGAATGAAATTGGCAACATGATCCAATCTTTACACAAACAAAAGCTACGGAATAATGTCGTAGTTACCACTTACAAATATCTTAATTCGACCACGTCAAACTCTTTTTTGCTTATCTATACAGATCTAACTCAGGATCATTGGCTTCGTTGGCGTTCTTTTCTCTCCTCTTTTCAGCCTGTACTCACCCAATTCCTTCATTTTGTTTTACTCTTTTTTGTTCAGTTCCTTCCAACCATTTTAGCCAGGTCGATCCACCCAACCGGTCCTCTTGCCCTCACTTCTCCGTCCAGTTCTTGGTCTCCTCTGAAAGGCAGTCTTTCCCCATCTTTTGTCGGAGCTACGTCGAATTTGGCATGTCGTTATGGACCACGTCTTCATTTAGTTTTAGAATTATAATATATCGAATTTGTCCAATATTAAATTCTAAAGTGTCAATGATATATTTGTGGATCCTTCCTTCATTAGTGCGGGTGTCGACACGCTAGCGGAACGGGCCGACAATGATACTCATGAATAACGTATTGTTCAATACCGATCTGTTCGCTGCACGATGACCCTATTTTTTTGGGCTTTCTAGGCTTTCAGACAGTTATGAAACGATACGTTTGCCTAAATATTATTGATTCACAGAGTGAAAATGTAAAGACTAAGATCGAAAAGGGTATGCTAAGATCGTTTGGTTATTTAGAAAGGATGGATGAAAGAAGAGTTACGAAAGAGAAATGGCGAGTGAGAATGAGTGGAGATGTTGTTAGCGAACGCCCTAGATGCGCATACAGTGATCAGATTCACCTGAAGCCGACGAAAGTGCATGAAGAGCTTGATGAAGGTAGAGGAAGCGAAAGTTGTGTTGAATGTTTAGATCGATGCACCTGGTGTTCCATAGTCGCTGTCTACTCCATTGGGAGACAGGCGTGATGGTATGTACGTACCTATGTGTAATTATATATGTCATCAATAGCTGAAAAAATGGGCTTACATATATATGTATAATCACGCCTCTTTCCAGTAGGGGTAGGCAGAGACCACTTCCTTCCACTCGCTACGATCCAGACAAACTTCCCTCGCTTCCTCCACACTCATAAGTCTCTTCATACACGTGCGTCGGTTTAGAGTCTCCAGACCTGGCCCTTTCTTAATACGTCCCCGATTGGTCGTGGCTATCCATTGACACCTCACACGAGGAAATAATGTATTTTTTTTAAGCTTTAAGCATGTATGGAAAGCAAAGTTGTTTTTTCTAATATTTTTATTGCAACTTTGTTCACAATTTTTACTACTGTATAACTATGCCAAATTACAGCTTTGTAGTACCCAGGGTATCTGAGCTAGACCGTGAACAGGCGGACAGACAGACATGGCGAAACTATAAGTTTATCTTCGGAATCGTGAAGGTGGTGGATACCCGACCTATTGCAAGTTTAATTGCATAGTTTTATTGGGCTATTTTGTAATGTAAGTAATGTAATGCAAGATTCTAAGAAGGTGCTTCTCTCTCACTCGCTCTTGATAAGATTGTATGATAGCAAGTGAGAGAAGTACAAACTCGAAGTATCTTTTACGAGTTATCGCACTGTAGCATTTGGTTTAAGATTGTTTGACTAGAAGAACTATATAATAATCGTAAAAGACGGGATTTAACTAAATCTAGGCTATCATGTCATCGATATAATATTACCAGTTAGCTTATATTTTTAATGGTAGAAATCAGTTAAACGGTGTACTGCCTTTTTGCCGAATTATGTTTCGTCAAATTTCATTTAGCAATCAACTTTTCGCCGAAGTTTTATTTGGCAAATCAATTCTTGGCATAATTTTACATCGTAATTTTTTTATTTCGCTACATTTTTATATTGCAAAATTTTATTACGTCAAATTTTATGTGGTAAATAATTGTGTAGCAAATGATTTGCTAAGGCAAATAACATATTGTCAAATTTTATGTGGTAAATAATTGTGTTGTCTGAAACAAATATAAATTGGATTAAAAACGAAACTGCTCCCAGAAATAGGTAGGTTAGGGTATTTTTTTATGACCCTAAAAACGAAACTGCTCCCAGAGATAGGTAGGTTAGGGTTATTTTTTTTTATGACCCCAAGAACGAAACTGCTCACAGATATAGATAGGTTATGGTTAATTTTTATGCCAATCAATACATTTGACGAAAACATAATTGACATCTTAAAAGAATCCCAGGTAATAATTTGTTTAACAATAATTTATCAAATCATTCGTTGGGAAATGATATCAGTGCGAAACGTTGAATTGGGAAATGAAAATTTGACCAAATGAAAATATGGGATAGGTAGTTTGGGGAGTTAAGAATTTGCTAAATAATTTTCGGCGAAACAAGGGTAAACCCAGTTAAACGTCTAATTATAGTATAATTTATAGCTTACACTTCCGAAAACACATTTAATCGAATCAAGTGAGGTCTTGTTCATACGGATGATGTAGCTTTGCAGTTCAGTTTACGCTGAGAGAAAAGGATAGAGCAATACAACTGCTGTAGGTAGGTGGGGGGGGGGACCCTTGACTCTAACAAAAATTAGCGCTTTAATCCTTATATTTCCCCCGTCCGATCCCGACGTGCTCGCTGCGCTCGGGGCACCCGTCAGGCGCCCCAAGCACATCCTGCTCGATCCCACCGATCCCATCCAACTCGCAGTGGATGAGGGCACTGAAGACCGCAAGAAGCTTCGGCGCCAGGGACGTCGCGGCCGCCCCCCCAGATCCGGACCTGAGCCTCATAGCATCACTGCAGGGATCGAGAAGATCGAAGAAACCGAAGAAACCGAACATACTCAAGCAACCGAAGAAACCGAACACTTGGAAGCAACCGAAGAAAACGAAGTCCTTCAAGACAATTAGCCGGCCGAGCTGCGCTCGACCGGCCTGACTCCCGACGGAGGCACCCCTCCAGAGGTGCGACCACCACCGCACCTCTAACTTAGGGTTCAGCATGCCCCCCGTAAGGGCATCGCTACCCGTGCCCGGGTGAAGTAGTTACGGTAAAGAATACCAACTACATTGTCAGTCCAACAAAACAAAACACCTTATATTTCATAAACGGATACCTTAATAGAAAAATTGTTTCGACAAACCCGAAATATTTTTGAAAGACCTATCCAACAACACCCCCCACACTATGGGGTAGACGAGAAAAAAAAAACATCTCCACGTTTTTTTCAAGATTTTATTTTACCACGGTTTTGGCGTGACTAATGTATATAATTATACCAAATTACAGCTTTCTAGTACTAAGAGTCCCTGAGCTAGGCTGCGGACGGACGGACGGACGGACGGATGGACATGGCGAAACTAAAAGGGCGCCTGGTTTGACTACGGAACCCTAAAAAACCGAGGAAGAGCATGGAGGACCATGCTCAGTGTAAGGCTCCGACCCCATTACTACAAACACAAAAAATAACACTAAAAACAACAAATATTAAGGAATTCCCTATTTAAGGTTATTCGTAAGTTTTAGATCATTTTTAGTAGCACTTTAGCCGCCTGCATTCACAAGAATCAATCAAGTATACTTAAGTCGTGATAGTTTTACTTTTAAATGCGTTATAAGTAAGTATGTGGTTATATTGTGCAAAATGTGGTTATAGAATTATCAACAAGTTTTAAAAGTTGCTCGTAATTCTTTAGCTCTGCCTACCCCACTTTGGGAATGAAGGCGTGAGTTTATGTATGTATGTATGTATGTATCCATGATGAAAGTAAGTTTTTTTTTTTGGTACCTCCCATGCAAGTAAAGCAAGGCTTTTTTTATTTACTCTACAACGTCGTGTAATACGCTATTAAAATAACGGCCAAGTGCGAGTCGGACTCGCGCACAAAGGGTTCCGTACCATTATCTATACTAGGGAATGCAATTTAACCGGTTATTAACCGATTTTGTATGAAAATAACCGGTTAAAACCGGTTATAACTGGTTAAAACCGGTTATACCGGTTATTTGCATTCCCTAATCTATACAACATTAGCAAAAAACGGCAAAAAAACGGCAATAAATCACGTTTGTTATATGGGAGCTTCCCTTAAATAGGTACTTATTTTATTCTGTTTTTAGTATTTGTTGTTATAGCGGCAACAGATATACATCTTCTTTGAAAATTTCAAATGTCTATTACGGTTCGTGAGATAAAAAAAAAACGAAATATTTATTCAGTAAATTGGCCACATGAGGGCTCTTTTACACGTCGGTAATATGGAGGGAATCTACTAGCGCTAGACGGACAGCGGAGTCTTAGTTTGGGTATCTACGGAACCCAAAAAACAGTTTATCAAAACACTCTGTCAATAAAAAAAACTATTACACATACTAAACTTAAAAAAAAACTATTACACATACTAAACTTAAAAACGTAAAAAGCAATCAGCACCAGTTTGCGCAAGGCTTTATGCCGTTCGGGTCGCAATGGTCAATGAGCATGGCGTCAGTGGGCCAGTTTAATTGCCGCTATGTGTAACGTGACGGCATTTTTTCTTTAACCGATGTGTAATAATAGGTAGGGTACACTTTCTTTCATTATTACAAGTAAGTTTTATATTTTTTGTATGACGCTGCGTGCGTAATCAGGTTCCTATTAGTAGTTTTTGCGGCAAAAGGTTTAGTAAGTTAGGATTTTTTTTCAACAAAATTAAGCGTTTAGGAGAGCGTTTTTGTTTTATTACAAAACCTTTAACAAAAGCTACGCTAGCTACATAGCATTTTTTAGATTCCAGAGCTCGCGCCTAAAAAAATTTAAACGATGAGGCGGACGGACATGGCGAAACTATAAGTTAGATATAGTTTGACTACGGAACCCTCAAAAGAAAAACGTTTGTAACGTTTGCATCTTAGCTAGGACCACAGATTCACGATGTTCCTAATTAAGGCCGAATTGGAACAGACGTAAGCACATGAAGAGGCTGATTAAAAAATAGGGAATATGCATTCATTTTTTAAATTGATATTCTCAACAAAATATGAAAATACCACAAAAGAGGTCACAAAAAGCGAAATTAAAAATTAAAATCGGCCAAGAAATACGGATGACACAATTTGAAACTGCTAATGGTATTACTAAACCGCGATTAGAATACACTTCGGAAGTAACGTCAGCACGCTGTCATTGCATATTATATCCGCCATTAGTAATTGTCATTTATATGCAATGACAGCGTGCTGACGTTACTTCCGAAGAGTATTCTAATCGCGGTTTACTAATACTTAGACAGCGATTAGACAGAGGGATATATACTCCAAGTTACATTCTGTTTTGCTAGAAAGAGATAGGAACAAATCTACACATACATACATAAACTCACGCCTTCATTCCCAGAGTGGGGTAGGCAGAGCTAAAGAATTACCAACAAGTCATAAAACTTCTTGATAATTCTGTAACCACATTTTGCACAAGTAGGCTAAGATGTTTCCTTGTTGTTTGTTTGCTGAATCTTTGTTGCCTTATATCTTGGTTATTTTAATAGCTATTCAAAAAAAAAAACTACTGTTTGTTACATACACATCGGTAACTCGTGGAATTTAGGTAGCACTTGACAGATTAGTGATGGGACAAGTTTTCTAAGTGTATTCTCAGATAAGATAAAATAATAAATTAATATTACTTCCATGGTCTTAAGCTTAACGTATGACGAAGTAGGTTTGATCACTACTTTAAAAACATCAATGGCAATGTAAATGATATTGTCATTCATTCAAAATATAGAAGTTGAAATCGCAGAGAACATCAACAAAAATACGCTGCAACTTTACAAAATAATGATTGTTTTACCCATTACGTCGTCAGTAGAAAGTAGATTTTCTCAATTAGAAGACGTAGGCTGACTTATATAAATTTAGAACAAATATGTTGTTAATCACGAATGTCAAAATATTAAATGATCGAAAATACTGTTTTTTCATGGTTTTCTTTTCTCGACTCGTACAGGAAGAACATTGTCACATCACTAATCCATTAGGAACCGTCAAGTGATGGAATCAGCTTTTAGTAGAGAGAAGTAGAAGTTTGTAGAGGAAGCAAAAGTAGTATGTTTAGACGTACCTGGAGTTTCATTGTCTCTGATTTGCTGAAAGAATCTAGAGTCTATTAATAACCAAGACTAAATTCACAAGAGACAATCCAAGAAAATGTTTATCAAAACATTCCCCCCACGTATATACTATAGAGGCGGTAGTGGAATAGGTTCAACACACGTGAAGTGCCATATTTAAAAAACAGTTTCTGGCATGTCATACAACATTGGATAAGTGCGGAGTTCACCAACAATATAGCATGATTTTACAAGCTTTTATTAACTTGCAATGAATGTATGTATGTATGTAGACACATGTACGGGTCAAATCTTGCAAATTAAGCTGAAAAATTGCATACATCTTTAGTTCCACATTCCATGGTTACAGAATTATAAAGAAAGGACCATGCGTCAAAATGGACCCAGAACCAACAGACATGAGACTTGGGCTATTAAATAGGTCCTTAAATCTACTTCATTTAATTATATGGGCACAAAGTCGAATTCCATTACAGAACTGAGATATTCATTTTTTAATTTAGAGTGAAAACGAACTATGAAGAATCTGTGGCTAGGGTATTTAACATTTTGGAGGGTAGGTAACAAACAATATTATGTAGTAATAATGAAGGTATTGCTACCGAACATGGCGTGAACTACATTCGTCTTCGTCGTGGGTTAACTAGTCATATTTTTTGAAATATCTTGACTGTTCTTGCTTAACTGGAAGACGCACAATAGGCTCTTGTGCTCACACTATTTCCATTATATAGTACTTAGGGTTAGGCAGGCATATGCCATTTAATCATCCTGCAGGTCATTTGAATGACTTGGTTATTAATGTATAATGAGAATAATAAGATAACATTAACTTGCTGTAAATAATGATTATATTAATAAATAAAATAATCAAACGCTTTTTAGCGATTAGACCGCCTGTTATCTTCCTCTTGTTTTAGTACCTACTTATTATTTTCTGTGTATCGCTTTTATATTCTTATCCTAATTATCGATTAATGATTGGTATGGTAGCCTATCATTAAGAGAAACCCGTTTATAGACCATATACATACACACTGACTGAAATATGAATATCTCGGTTCTGCAATGGAATACAACTTGGTGCCTATAGAACAAAATGAAGTATATTTATAGATCCTTTTAATGACCTAACTCTCAGCTGTGTTGGTTCTGGGTCCAAGCTCCATACTAAGTTGCCCATGGTCCTTTAAAGACTTGTTGGTAATTCTTTAGCTCTGCCTACCCACTATGGGAATGAAGGCGTGAGTTTATGTATGTATGTATGTATCTTTAGTTCTGATGTCATGTCAGCCGAAAGACGTCCACTGCTGGACATAGGCCTCCCCCAAGGCTCTCCACTCAGACCGGTCTTGTGCTTTTCGCATCCACCGCGTTCCCGCGATCCTTACAAGGTCGTCACTCCATCTTGTTAGAGGCCTACCTACAGCTCGTCTCCCGGTCCGCGGACGCCACTCAAGAACTTTCTGGCCCCATCGCCCATCAGTCCTGCGAGCGATGTGCCCGGCCCACTGCCACTTCAATTTAGCGGTTCTACTGCGGATATCATCATTTCTGATTCTATCACGCAGAGAAACCCCGAGCATAGCTCTCTCCATAGCCCTCTGAGTGACTTTAAACGTTCTGATGACAATACAATAATATAGCATCGAGCTGGTCTGATGATGGAGACGTAGGGTGGCCATAGGAACTCCTAAATTACACATGATTAACCCGTCATGTTAGGGCTCGTTAGAATCGTCTTGACGAGTAGATGACGACTGTGCAAAAAAAAGTACATACAGTTGGCTAGAAAAGCATGTCTCAAAAATTTCATTTTTGACGGATACTTTTAAGTGTACAATTGTTTACGCTTGTCCTGGTTTCTATTCTGGGTATGAGCAATTATTTGTGTGATAACCTGAGTATGTTGTTCCTAACCCTAAGTCTTTTTGATGTTTATTTTATCTAATAAGAATATTGTTGTTTTTCAAATAAGTAAGAAGTTACTTGATTTTACCTGTAGCTTCTTCCGCGTACAGTTTGTTAATAGCTCTTCCCTAGGGAACTGTCCATTTCTCGGGGTTCAAGCTATCTTTTAACCAAATTTCATCGAAATAGACATGGTTACTTTTACAATAGTCTTATCCTATCTTAAGTCCGAAAAACTGTGGTCCCCTATCTCGTTTGTCCAAATTTTAATTTGTCCGAAAATCATTTAACTATGAAACCGTTTAACTTTCCTGGATTGTTAAGAAACTTACTTAACCTACAGATTCTGTAAATATATCTATCTTTTTACATATTGAAAAGTATATGGGTTCAGTTAAATAATTTTCGGACAAATGAAAATTCGGACAAACTGAACAGCGAATAAAAGTTACCGTGGTATAATAATATGGAGGTGTGGTTAAACTTCAATCAACTAGTAAAACCACTAGTAATATAATAACTGTACGTTGCCGCGTTGTAAGGAATGCGAGTATTAGCCATGCCTAAGTTAAGTAACTGCGGTAACTTGTCTAGAACTTGATAACGGCTTGTTGGAAATTAGTCTTGGTAGAGATAGTATATACAGAATAAATGAGTAACTAAATAAATATAATATATTATGGGATTAAATAATTCAAATTAATATTCTAGTCTAATAAAATAGTTCCAAATAAGAGTAAATTGAACCAAAAATAAATTTTAACCTTATGTGCTATATAATACGATGAAGCGTTGGCCTAGTTGGTAGTGACCCTGCCTACGAAGTTAGCGGTCCTGGGTTCAAATCCCGGTAAGGGCAGATATTTGTTCCTGAGTCATGGATATGTTCTATGTATTTAAGTATATATTTCTCTATGTAAGTATTTATATCGCTGTCTAGTACCCATAGCGCAAGCCTAGAGCTTAATTTGGGGCTAGGTCAATTGTTGTTACTTTGTCCCATATTTTTTTTTATAAGTAATTAAGTACAATGTAATATTATTGAGATAAAGCTTTCTCCTAATGTTTGCTATTCCCAATAGGGTCAATAGTTAAGTTATTTTTTTTAATTACTATTTTAGCATAAGTTAGTCTGTCAACTTGTACTCACATTGTGGAATGTAATAAACGTTTGATTCTGCCTCAAATGCCACGAGCGGATTAGCAACTGAACCGATTTTGGTGGAATTTGATGTGAAGATGCCTTGAGGTCTAGAAAAGGACACAAGTACATACAATTTTGCACTAGAAAATTGATGATCAGTTTATAAATGTTATTCTATGGACCATTTTACCGACTTAAAAAAATTAAGAAGTTCTCAACTGCCCTTTTTTGGGTGGTAAGTACCCAATTTTTCCATCTCATTTCGTTAAGATCCAGTCATGAAATCAGCGGAATGTTCGGAACTCCTTAATTTGAAGTCAATCGGATTATAACCACTATTGAAACCGTCAGTAGGTAAGTTAAGTCGGTATTTCCCTAGTGATTTAGTAACTCGTAATGACAGTGGAAGTAACTTGCCAACTGCGTGGCTGTTTACTTGCCTTGCTATGTTATATTTAGTTTTACTAAATACCATTTTCTCTTAAACCGGTCTGTTTTCACTTTGTTAGGAATTAATGCTTTCGGAATGCAATTGTATGGTAAAATAATAAAGTATGCGTATAGTATGGCTTTGATTATCACAATCGATCAAAATTGAATAGCAATAGTAATATATTTTAAATCAAAAGTTATTTATCTATAATGTTACTTTACTTCCAAAATATCTTTGGACAGCCAGCGTTAAATATACAGATGTAAATACCTACTTACATCTTCTATCTTCTCTAATATATACAATTCTCGTGTCACGGTCAGGGACCGGAACCGCTTACCCTTTAAAAGGTTTTCGTTAGGGTATATAATTGACTGGTTTTTACAAACCCTAACGATGCGATAAGCATATCTTCGACTTACCCCAATGAAGAGCTATCCCATACGATACAATTAATTCGACTAAGCGCTTACCAATTCCTTAAAACCCTCGTTAGGCTTTCCCTATGAAGTGTTTATTGAACGGCTTCAAGCTATTTTAATCTCTACGCGCAGTCCATACAAATTATTTTTGCACTACTTAGCAATTGATTGGCTATCCACACACAGGCTTGAAACCAACCAATCACACGAATCTGCGAAACAGAGTCAACGGAGAGGGAGAATTAATAGGGTAAGACTAACGTAATGCTAAGTGCTTAAATCCGAAACCCTTACGAAACTGGTAACCTCAATGGTTAATCATTCATTAGGGTAAGCCTAACGATAGGGATACGCTAACGTTTGGGAGAGCATATGATGTAGTTACCCGATCGATAGACTTAGTCGAATAAAGGGGTTTTCCGGTCCCTGGTCACGGTGTTTGTAATTAAACTCCTCCGAAATAGCTCGACCGATTTTCATGAATCGAATCGGACAACTTCTATTTTTCATCCCCCCAAAATGTTTAGGGTGGTCTACCCCTAAATTTTACATGCCGTGTCAGCTAGTCTATTTATATAAAAATAATCCCTGTTTCCCTTGTTCACCGCATACCTAATTCGAGAACGGCTCGGCCGATTTGATTGATTTCTCAATCTTTTTCTTTTCTTCCGTAATTTTCAGAACAATTCACACAGACATAGAGGAACATTAAAATGACACCCGGGCGGCGCCGGGCACGGATAGCTAGTATTATTAAAAATAAGACGAATTAAAAAAAACCATGCGTGTTTTAGTAAGAATTCGAAACTCGTTTTTGACATTTTAAAATCGAACAAGAAACTGAAAAATTGTTTATCTGAAACTGGTTCAGATTTTTTTTAAACCTCTATAGATTTTTCATATCTAAGGTGACAGATCGATACTAGTAAAATCTAAAATTATTATCGGCTCCCATGTTTTTTGTGTCCTTGGACCTTGACCAATTTAAAAACGATGATAATAATAAAATTAATCACATGTTTACCAACCAAACATTAAAAACCACCTTCAATTTTAATCTAGACTTAATAATTGACTAGATTATCATTGAAAATATTTCAAAATAGCGCGGTCCCACGAAACACGCACTAACCCAATTCTCACACGTGGCATACTAGTTCTTATTGCTAATTGCATAAGAATGCTATTGCTTTTTACCCTTAATTAGTCCAATTGTGTAAAGTAACGAACATGTGCGCTTGTGACATGCGCGTGAGTGCATTTATTTGATACTTGGGCTATAATAGTCACGCTGACAACGGGGTCACTGCGGGCCATCTGGAAACTTATGCGTTAGCTTTTACCTTATTGGTATTGTATTGTTAAATTATTTAGTTTACAGTAAAGAAGATGGGGATATAACCATATTGCTTTTGGCTTGTTATCGTATTGATTTAAACTAGGCCGCCATTTATTGTCAAGTAAATAAGAGTTTTCATATAGTTAGACCTTAGTTGCGATGCTACTAGCAACCCTACCTACGAAGCTTGCGTGATGAACCCGGTTCGATCCTCGGTTAAGGCGAATATTTCTAATTATCTCTATAAAAAGTGTAAACTCGACAAAGTAGTAAAATAAAATCTTGTTTTTTTGTGAACCTCCCCTATGTGGGATGTATTTTTTTCTACCTTTATGGGGTAACGACACCCTACTATCCAACGAGGATAGCTTTTTGGGGTTCCGTAGTCAAACTAGGAACCCTTATATAGTTTCGCCATGTCCGTCCGTCCGTCCGTCCGGAGCCTAGCTCAGAGTCTCTTAGAACCTACTAGAAAGCTGTAATTTAGCATGCATATACATAATAGTCACGCCAACAAAGTGGTAAAATAAAACCATGTTTTTTTTTTAATTTAGTGTACCTCCCCTCCAAGTAACGTGGGTATGAATATTTTTTTCTCGTCTACCCCATAGTGTGGAGTTGGAGTGTCGTTGGATAGGTCTTTCAAAAATATTGTCGATTTGTGGAAACAATTTTTTGATTAAGGTATCCGTTTTTAAAATATTTAGCTTTAAAGAGCAAATTTTTGTTAGAGTCATGTTTGTTTCCCCCCCCCCCCCCTACAGCCAAAACTACAAATACTAAAAACGAACGAACACATCTAACGAAATTTAAAGATAAACTGTCACGACTAAGTACTCTCCCTACACTGAGCATGGTCAGTTTACTAACACACCGCAAATAAGTTTTCGGTAGGTATAAACATTTAAACGGTAGGTATAAATATTTAGTAGTGATAGTTTGCCTATTAAATTCATTATATTATGCTTCCATTTAAGATATTTTTCAGATTTTTAGTATTTGTAGTTTTGGCTATAGGCGGGGGGGACACTTGACTCTAACAAAAATTAGCGCTTTAAAGCTTAATATTTCATAAACGGAACCCGCAATATTTTTGAAAGACCTATCCAACGAGACCCCTTACTATGGGGAAGACGACAAAAAAAAATACATCCGCAAGTTACGTGTAAAATATGTTTTCCAGGTTTTATTTTACCACTTTGTTGGCGTGACTAATATGCATATTTATGCTAAATTACAGCTTTCTAGTACTAAGAGCCTCTGAACTTTGCTGCGGACGGACAGACGGACGGACATGGCGAAACTATAAGGGTTCCTAGTTTGACTACGGAACCCTAAAAAGGAGCCTAATTGTTTCGCCTGCAATATTTGCAATAATTATATATCAAAAACACATAATGACTAAAAAATAATACGTGCCAGGTGCGGAACCCTCAGTGCTACCGTCCGATTTGCATTTGATTACGTTTTTCGTTGTGAGTGACTCTGTGGTTACTTGCTTAAGACAGTCATCATCATCATCATCATGTCAGCCGAAAGACGTCCACTGCTGGACATAGGCCCCCCCAAGGCTCTCCACTCAGCGCGTTCCCGCGATCCTTACAAGATCGTCACTCCATCTTGTTGGAGGACTACCTACAGCTCGTCTCCCGGTCCGCGGACGCCACTCAAGAACCTTCTGGCCCCATTGGCCATCAGTCCTGCGAACAATGTGCCCCGCTCACTGCCACTTCAGTTTAGCTATTCTTCGAGCTATGTCGGTAACGTTAGTTCTACTGCGGAAATCATCATTTCTGATTCTATCACGTAAAGAAACCCTGAGCATAGCCCTAAGGTAAGTCATCTTAATTTTTTTCAATACTTCTGTTATACTTGTACAGGTCATGTATTAAAATAATAATAATAACGTACTTTTAAATGGTACTATAAAATTACCGATGGCTAGTAGACCCATAGTACTGAGACAGCGAGCGGGTTGAAAGATCTAAGCTTTAGATATGCAACCGGTAGAAAGTAATATACGTAATTATAGTATAAGATGTCGAGCATTACTTGAGAGAAGGCTTTCTCTTATAATAAAATTATATTAAATAGACTTGGATATTTATCATCAACTCGTTTTGCTAACTTTTGTATAATTTATTAATTTGCTCAATTTGTAAGTGTTTCTGGTCGAAAATAGTTTCGAGCACTGGCTATTGTCAACCGATTGAGCTGAAATTTGCGCATCTATAAGTAGTTACACGTGGTACATAAAGCAAACACAAGGTTTGTACTGTCAGTAACAAGCAACGATATACATATACTTAATTGTACATTAAAAACATGAAATTCTTACATAAAAACCATTTAATATTAATAGAAACAAATATTTGTGCTCGTCTTAAAGAAAATCGAAACCGGGGGAGCAACGCACTCGCAATCGTTTTCATTTTGAAAATCCAAGGTTTGTCTTCATACAAAATGAACACAGCTTGCTTTTTTGTTTCAAGCTTTATAGGGTCATCACATCACTCATTTCATTAGGCACTAATAGTCTAATTTCGTCGTTTATATGATGTGTGTAACTTCAGTGACAATACAATACTACTTTGGCACCAAAGAGTTATTTTGATGGAAGAAGGAAACCATATCAACTCTTCAATCACACACCTGTCTCAAAAACGCCTGACAGAAACGTATCTCTTCTACCTAACAAAAGGAATCCTTGCGAAACATAGAATCAAAACTCTTCAAAAATGGCGGATCGTACGGCCAAGGGCGATATTAAACGATTTAATGAGCATCAAACAATGCAACGTTTTTACATGGGCACAAACCACGCACAGGCCGATCAGATGATAAGGATTTGCTCACGGATCCAGTGCCACCAAAAATAATTCTTTAGATTAAGAACTCATTGTTGTATGTGTTTTTGAAACTTTGGCAATGTCAAAAGGATGCTAATTTTACATTTTGAGACAGGTCTGGAGATTACAATTCAATTAGATGGGAAACTAATTTTGGTTGTTTGTTGATGATGGTGATAATCTTATGTAAAGTTGTATTAAATTGTATTGCAACAGAATGATCAAAAAATCCTAATTGCTAGTGGCACTAGATACTAAGTTGCTATAACTATACGTGTATGTCAGGTCAGGAGCTTCTAATACTTATGAAGAACTATTTTTCTCCGACACGCTCAATAATACTAACTTTAGTGTTGCAAAAACATCCTGCGAAGTTTTGCGTTATAGGACAAGGGATATTAAAAGTAAACTTTATTATTTACCTAAGGCAGCAGAAGCGGAAAATGACATTTCATTATATCCCGAATTTTTAAGGTTACGTAGCCAAAATGTTAATAAGGAACCCTTATACCCTTATAGTTTCGTCATGTCCGTCCGTCCGTATGTCACAGGCATTTTACTGCAAAGTGCAAGAAGTACATTGATGAAATTTGGAGTATATAGGTCTCTTGTAGAAGCCGCTACTAAGTTTGGTACCTAAGTACTAAAAGTAAATAAATAAAAACGTGGCACATATTTCGACAGTTCTTTTAAAAACACTCCAAGGTTCCTAAGCCGCTTTTTTGATTAGGTGAATATTGTCGGGAATAATCGCTCCGAAAGTTGCATAAATTTTGTCCTAGATGGCGCTGCCTGTAAGTTAGATCGCGCAATCGTTTGTTCTCCCCTCTTATTCATAAGTTGACGCGTAAACACATTATACTAAATTCATATTCATTATTCTTAAAGCTATTTTTGCAGACGTATCATTAAATGATACGTTGAAATAAATCTGAACACTAGGTATATAGTACAGTTGAGTGGGTACATAGATATGTAAACTCTTCTGCACCTTATTCCATTGAAACACCTATAACTTCTGTTTCTCTTTAATTAGAATGTTATATGTTATATTCATTACGCCCAAAGTGACTAGCATAGCATTTCTTCTTAGTCCTTAGAGTGAGCAATAGTACATACATTGTGTATTAAGGTCGGTAAGTAAGGAATTACGATCGAGGCTCTAGTAGAAGCTTTCTGAGTCGAGGTTAGTAATTCCCGTACCGCCCGTGAAACATACAATGTTTTTCATCACATTTGCGAGTAAAATAATTACACAAGTCAGCACAACTATTATTACGAATTACTTGAACTTTTTTTAAGCGGATGGCGGGCGGACTCCACAGATTATACAAATGTTTCGTTCAGAAACGTTAAGTTAAGTTTAGTTTAGTTTAGTTAAGTACTAACAATAATATGAGTCCTGTTACTTGAAATAAATGAATTATTATTATTATTATTAAGGGCAAATACTTACGTAGGTATACATACAGCCCTGAAGGAGTGTAAAAAAAAACGACGTTTTGATACAGAAAACTATTAAAATCGATTATTAGGAACATTAATTTAGTATTTAAGTAACATGTAGCGAGATTGCAATGAAATTCCTGTTTAAATAATATTTTAAGACAATTTTTCAATTGCGTGTAATCTCTTTGCTTGAACTTGCATGACCTGTGTGCTATGATATAAATTTAAAAAAATTACTTACCGACCTTGGGTTTCATGGTAAAAAGAAAGGTCGAGGGTTTTATATGGGGCATTGCGGCCAAGTTAACCTGTATGTTTAGCTACTGTTTACGTGCAAGTGTGATGAAAAGTATTTAAAATCTTGAGTGTCAATAGTGTCATCTTAAGATTGCAATTTTGAGACCGCAAATATCTGCTCAGGTGAGTGTGTTCGTATTCTCCGTGCTAAAAAAAGGGGGCACCAAGATGCAAACATTGTGAACTAACTTTCAACGTTCATAGTTGGGCCATTCTACTTTTCGTTGTACATACATTTTTAGTCACATTTGCACTAAACAATTTTTATTTCAAAAACGGTGAATTGCACCGTTTTTTAACTTGAAACTCGAAGAGGGACGTAAATAAGCTTGTATTTAGAATTATCCTAATATGTACATAAAAAGTTATTTGTAATAACTATAATGTCAGTAACGCAGTGGATGTTGATGTCCCCGCCTTTTCTATGGAAAGAGTGCAATTTACCACTGAGTTACCAAGTTTTTTTAACGATAATTGAGTAATTTAAGAGTTGTTTTTTTGGAAACCGTCAAACTTAAACATTCTAAGTTTATGTTATTTATTTAGACGCGGATTCATAATTTGGTATACTTTTTATCGGACTATAACCAAAAATGTACACTGAAAAGTAGAATGACCCAGTTTTGGAATGTAATTAATACTGAAACTGGTAGAATTAGAGTTAGAGACCCGCACTACAGCCTGCACGTTGAAGGTACTGTGGTGAACTCGGACCTAGATGTAGCTAAAGAGTTTGAGCGGTTCTTTACAAATATACCTTTAGATACCACTAAATCATTACAATCATCTCCTAATAAAGCTGAAATATTATTAAGATCCAATGTGAAGGAATGCACAGATGTTTTTATTTTTTATCATGTCACTCCAAAAATTGTAATTAAAACTTTTAGGTCACTTAATCTAAAAAAGACTGAAGATCTCTGGGGCCTCTCCATCACAGTACTACAGTCTATCTTAGAATTAACTGCACCATATCTGGCTGCATTATTTAACAAGTGTGTCGACATTGGAGTGTTTCCCGATCTGATGAAACATAGTAAGATTATACCCTTGTTTAAGTCAGGGGCAAGAACAGACCCCACAAATTTTAAACCAATTTCTATACTGCCAGCACTGAGTAAAGTTTTTGAAAGAATAATTCTCAACCAAATATCTTCACATTTTAGTAAGAATAAGTTGTTTCATAGTAGTCAATTTGGGTTTACCAAGGGACTGTCAACTACAGATGCCGGTTCGACCCTAATTAAATACGTCTTTGATGCCTGGGAAAAATCACTAGATGTAATTGGAGTTTTCTGTGATTTATCCAAGGCGTTCGACTGTGTTGACCACGTTACGTTAGTGCGGAAGCTAAGCTACTACGGTATCAAAAACGGTGCCCTTAATCTTATTATTTCTTACCTTGCTCACCGAACTCAGCGGGTGGACATAAACAGAACGCAATCCCCGGGATCAGCTGTTGCTATGGGAGTGCCTCAAGGCTCAATTCTGGGCCCATTCTTGTTTTTGATTTATATCAACGATCTCCCTTATGTTGTGCGCGACAAACATGAAATAGTTCTATTTGCCGACGACACTTCACTTTTATGGGTGAATTTCAACAAGCGTCAAATTATCCTAATTTAGGTGGTATTTTTTATTTTGTCAGTAGGGTTCACAATTTTAAGCGTAAGGGACGTCATTAGTCATAATTAAAACAGTGTTAAAATGGCCCTTCATTAAACCAAGTCGTTTTAGGATATACCGAATTTACTAATTATATACCACCGAAATTGCTATTATCCACCAAAATTACTTTTCTAAGGAAAACACACGATCAATAATGACATATCGGGATAGTTAAAATAATAATCGTTAGGGAATCATTCTTGTTATTTTTTAAAACCAACAACGTATTTTTTTCAATATAATAAATAGTTATTGTTTGGTGTTTATATAATTTTGGTGGAACAAGGAATTTTGTCAATTTTGGTGTCTTAGGAAAAGCCACCAAAATTGTATCACCAAAATTAGAACTTATACTATTTTATTTTATTTAACGTGAATATTTTAATTTTATACAAATTTAACTTCATATAGTTAAAAAAACACCATTAACATACTCAAAATAATTTAAACACAATTGTTTTTTTTGCAAAATAACAAGTTATCTAAGTTATCACAATTATAAAAATGTATTTTGTACCACCAAAATTTGATTCTTATGTACTTAGAGGGAAGATGCAGCAAGACGGTATAAATCTTTCACCATCTAATCTATCGCTGGAACTGAAAGAACGACTGACGCCATATTTGTTTGTTTAATCACTTTTCGTTCGATCATAAAATCAATTTTAATATTCACCACCAAAATTGACTATTTCGCAAGGACAGTTTTATTTACACTGTTCCCAGTTTCTTTTTATTTGCAAATGCAATAATTGTAATATTTTATGATTCCTTAACTAATAGGGAATAGAGGTAACTAAAATATCAATCTAGTTGAGGCTTAATAACTTTGTACCACGGTATATCAGTGTATGCGACAAGTACTGGACACGACACCAAAATTGATTTTGGACTGTTATTTTTTGTTTTTTTACGATAAACATGATAAGTTATTAACCATTTTAACTTTGGCTCAACATGGTACTTTGTGTAAAAAATAAATAGTTTTCCAATAAATGTACTTTACACCCCAATTATCACGTCCGCCGCTAAAAAATGTGGTTGGGATAATTACCCTTATTTAAAGTAGATAGAAAACAGGCAAATTTTAATGACATAAATGACACGTTGTCAACAACTGTTGACTGCTTTACAGCCAACAACTTACTTTTAAATGCCAAGAAAACCAAGTGTATGAAATTTTCTTTATCAAATGTGATAGGAGTGAATGGGAATAATATAAGACTAAAGGATGAGACAATGGGATTCGAAGATAAAACAGTATTTTTAGGTATTACCTTGGACTCAAAACTGCAATGGAATTCGCATATATCCACCCTTGCGGGTAAACTTAGTTCTGCAGCATATGCAGTAAAGCGTATCCGCCAACTGACAGACGTCGAGACAGCGAGACTGGTGTATTATAGTTATTTTCATAGTGTTATGAGTTATGGGATTTTGTTGTGGGGAAAAGCGGCTGACATCCAGGCCATATTTATATTACAAAAACGGGCTATACGTTTTATTTATCAGCTGGGTTCACGGGTCTCACTCAGAGATAAATTTAAAGAAATTAATATTCTTACTGTCGCGTCGCAGTACATCTTTGAAAATATCATGTATGTTCGCAAACACATACATGAATTTAGGCATAACCGTGACGTTCACAAGCTCAACACGCGAAATAAGGATAAACTCGTAGTCCCAGGTCACCGTCTTCGTAAAGTAAGCACATCATTCGTGGGGAACTGTATACGCTTCTACAATAAGATACCTACCGATATCGGATATTGTCAATATGCCATTCACTAAATTTAAGTCTCGCATTAAGCGCTGCTTGCTGGGTAAGGCATATTATACTATAAATGACTTCGTAGATGATAAAGACGTTTTTAAGTAACTAGTATGAGCTATTACTGAAATTGTGGTTAATTTTAAGCATTTCGAGTAGAAATATATCTAATATGTGAGCAATGAGCAGCGCTTATTGTTAAATGCCTTTAAGCCAATGATGTAGACATTTAAGTTTACCTAATGTATCCTTTTTTGTTAGTTTTTTTTTTTAATTGGTTCTTTTGCACAAGACACTTAAGAAATGAGAACACATTGTGATGTTTCTCGCCGGACAGTTCCCTTTTTTATTGATATATTTTGTCCGGCAGCATGAGCATGTCATGCTCATTCTAAGGTCTTTGCTTAAGGCGGCGTCGTTGATCGGGTCGCCACCTTCCCGAACACATGGTTGAGGGAGGCGATGGCTGAGATACGCGTCATACTCGTGAACGGGTGCTGTCTGTGGGGTCCGGTCTGTTCACGCTTGCAAGGACCTGTTATTCAGTTAATTATTTTAATTATCGTTCCTGACGTAGAGACCTCGTCATGTTGTTCTCCTAGACATTAGGTATTTTATTTGTATTTTATTGTCCTTACATTGTAATGATTTTATTTGTGTTAGTTTTAAAAATAATTATTTATTACTTTATTACCTTGTAATGTAATTTAGATACTTTTAAGTATTATTGTATTTAATCACAAAAAAAAATGACCTTCTGCTGGAGTTTCTTGCGGCGCTTCTTCTCCGCAATGATGGTCTTGTCCGAAGCGCTGGTAGATTCACTCCATGTTACCGACGTGTAAAAGAGCCCTCATGTGGCCAATTTACTGAATAAATATTTTGTTTTTTTTTTTGATTTGATTTGTTTTCTATAAACTCGAAATGTATGGAGTTGACGCAATCTCTCATTAGCTGCGTCAATCTAATATTTTGTCGATTTTATAAAATCAGCAGCGTTTACAATAATATTATATGTATATAATAATATTATAAAGAAAAAAAAATGTTTTTGTTTTTAATGAATAAACTCAAAAACTACACCGGACAGAATTCGAAAACTCTTTCACTAGGAGAATGCTATTTAACTGAGTTACTTAAGATATTTTTAACGCAGACGGAGTCGCGGGCAGCAGTTAAAACAAGGCCCCACTATCATGCAAGCGTCAAAAATAGCCGAAATATAAGTTGAGGAAGTTTTTCAATTTGATATTTTATAGTTATTTATTGATAGCTCCATGTGACGTGATGATTCATTCATTGCATACAGTCTGTGAGCACTTAAAAGATTTAGTACTTCATACGATCTTATTAAGAGCGAGTGAGAGAGAAGTATTAAACCGAAGCCTCTTCTAAGTGTTCACAGACTGTACAACATTTGATAAATTTATCTATTTTTTAATCACAGTTCGTGATCGGCAGCTTGACAATCGGCAGCAGCTCATTATCATCTTATCCATTAACCTACCACCAAGCAGCAGTGTTCGCATTGTTGTGTTCCGGTTTGGGGATAAGACAGCCGGTGAAATGACTAGCATAGAGGCATTCCATCTTAGTCCTCAGGGTTGGCAACGCATTTCGTCCCCGTAGAGCGAAAAATCACTAAGTCGTATTTATCTGATTTGAGATACGGAGGTTCAAAGTTATGAAATTAAAAAAAAATCTAACGTTTCTTTGGGATGACATATTTATCTTATAATAGTCTCATCGCAAGGATATTAATGTTTCGGTATAAGCTCCAACTGCCAAATCGAAGCAAGTAGCTTATTTTGCAAGTGATAAGCGATAATTAGTATTATCTTTTAAATTATGGACCTAAATCTCAGCTAGTGATTTTTAGACTAGAGTTAGTGAATTGTCATTCATTCATTTTTAAAGTATTAATTAAGAAAATAAGATGATCGAAAGTTCACTAAAATACTTAGTGCAATTGTCAGGTAACTAAGTTGTTTTAGTGAATTTGGGAATAAAATTGTGCTCGGTCAGAAGCATAACTGAATAAGGCAAAAATAACTAAAATGACTTAAGTAACCACTTTGGTCGATTTTATTTTGGTATAAATTTATTAAGTAATTTAATTAATTTTAACTTCAATTCATGCGCAAAAACAAAAAATTAATGAATTTACCAACTTTCTAAAATTGGATCTATGACTGCTATTCACATAGCAATAAGACTGAAATTTGCAGAAAAAAAATGCAATATCGGTAGCATTAAAAAGTCGATTTTGACATTTTGGGACGATTTGCAGTCTTGTGAATGCAAATGTCTATGGGTCACAGTTTCCACTTACCATCAGGTGGCCTGTGTGCTCGTTTGCCTTCCCATACAATTTTTTTTTTTTTAAATACCGCTTTTAAAAATGACGGTGGAAGCTGCATTCCCAATAATATACACGGACCTCTGGGATTATGATAATTTGCGCTTAGGTGCGACGGACGAGCTTCTGTTTGTGCTTGTTGCTGCGGAGGGAATCATTTTCATTATAACCTTGGCGTTTGTATCGGTCTATATTCTGCCCTCCTAAGCTAATGCGCAGAATGTCAGATAGATCCCTGTAGCAATATCAACCTTATTACTAAGAGAAGAGAACTAAAACTGCTTCGGTTATTGATTGTATTAGGGTGTGCGAACACGACTACCTAAAGATAAAAATATAAAATACAATATGTGATAAATGTCTCTATAGCGTCGGACGTAAATAGTGCCATCCCATTTCTTCCCGTGGTTATCGTACAAGGCGACTAAGGGAGCTTGTGACCTAGTGCATACAATTTAGCACCATGGGCCGCCCGCGCGGTGGTGGGTATACCACCAACAAAAGCATTCCCAAGGAGGGTTGGTGTCAGGTCAGTCGGGCGGCTGACTGTCAAACTCAGCCAAAACCTGTTAGCAGCATGACAAGACATGTTGCGCCAACCCCAAATAATAATTGGGAAAAGGGCAGGAGAAGGATGAGATTAGAATAGTACCACTCCATGTCTTCCCGTGGATGTCGTAAGAGGCGATTAAGGGAATAAAGGCTTGTAGTACTGTTAGGCGATGGGCTTGCTACCTGTCAGTCCTGTCACTAATACACTGGGAAACATCTTATCCTACTTGTGCAAAATGTGGTTACAGAATTATCAAGAAGTTTTAAGACTTGTTGGTAATTCTTTAGCTCTGCCTACCCCACTCTGGTAATGAAGGCGTGAGTTTATGTATGTATGTATGTAATGATGAGATTTATTAAATTCAACATTTGAATTACTTATTAAAATAGTATGAAATATAAGTTTTTGGTACTCAGACAAAGAGACATAATAAAAACGTATCTTTTGTTTCTCTGTTTTTTTTTTGCTTGTACAAAAAGTAATACACATATCCTTCATAATAAAAACACAATTAACGAGATAACTAAATTGCTTGTATCTTTTTTTTATTGTTATGACCCTGTTAGATTCAGCTCTCAAATTACAGGCAATTATGTATTGTAGTCGTGGCGGGGTAGTTGTTTCCCGAGGCCAGTCATATCGTCTTCATATCGCTGACAAATTGCTACAGTCGAGGCTAGAACGGTTTACATTTAATAAAAAAAGTGTTTCTTGTTTTAATGCTGGCGACGAATTTGTTACTTCTTATAAATGAAATGGATGTGATTATGACAGATCTTCCAATAAGCATAATTATTAAAAAAGATACAAGTTAATGGTCCCTTGAAATTTTTATAACTTTTACAAAATAAATAAATAAATAAAATAAATATCAGTGGACAATCTCACACCAATTGACCTAGTCCCAAACTAAGGTCTAGGCTTGTACTATGGGTACTAGACAACGATATAAATACTTATATAGAGAAATAAATACTTAAATACATAGAAAACATCCATGACCCAGGAGCAAATATTCGCGCTCATCACACAAATATCTACCCTTACCGGGATTTGAACCCAGGACCGCTCGCTTCGTAGGCAGCGTCACTAAATACCAACTAGGCCAGCACGTCGTCAAATGTAGTTACTATCAATATTTAAGTCATTTAAATCAGTTTTATACGACAACACCTAATAAATGTACCGTACAACGAAGTGTTTTGTAATATTAACTAGAAAATAAATTCCCAGTCAAAGAGAAATCATACCCAGTTTCCCAGAGGGGTATAGGCAGAAATCACTTCTTTTCACCTGCTACAACCCTAAGCTACGATTCGTAGTTTCTACGTAGTACTAGTACTTTCGCTCTGTATATCATGTTGAAGAAATTGCTTGTTCGGTGTATAATGAATGATCCATGTTAAAGATAGTTACGTAGAGGTAAGTTACACTTGTAAGCGATAGATGGCGCTATTAGGTCTGGAGAATTCTCTACATCGCACTAGCGTTTGTCTCCCCCAGAATATAGACCTCCGTGCCCTAATCATCTATTATTTGAAGAATTGTATGGAGTTCAGAAGCTACAGTAAAATACATTTTGAGATTATTATTAATCACGGTGTTTTCATTGCTTGCTACCTCTTCCCTCGAGATCGAGGTCATTTTTAACAATCCATGTTTAAATATTCTTTATTAAAAAGTCGTATCCAATCGTAAAAGCGTAATACTTTAGCGCCCAACAGTACTCATTGTTCAGCATCATTATAAGGAGATGAGTAACAGAGACATCTTAAACGCAAGTGAATAAGTTTAAAAATACTTCTAGGCTATACTTTCCTCTGTTTAGATGTGGATGAAAAACAATCAAACAAACACGTTTTCGATTTACAAGGAAAGGCCAACAAAGGAAGACTTAAATAAATTCAAAAAATACGAGTACAATGAAAAAAAACACTTGAGTACCTATAAATATATGGTAGGTTATTGTAGAGTATAAATATATTATGTATCTCGTGTTGTGTCTAACAAAATAATGTATAAAGGATCGACCATATTAAAGAAAATAAGCTGTAAATTGTAAATTGAACTGCGTCAAAATTGCAAAAGGAGAGATAAGGTCAGTCGCCACACCGTTCGGCGTAAAAGATGCGTCAAAAACGTGACGCAGTAGCCGCAGTGATACGCTAACTTTTTGTCAGCGTATTTTAAGTTTCGGTGTGGCCGATCCTTAAGAAATATTTATTTTTTATAAATATTAGCGGTGGATGCGAAAAGCACAAGACCGGTCTGAGTGGAGAGCCTTGGGGGAGGCCTATGTCCAGCAGTGGACGTCTTTCGGCTGACATGATGATGATGATGATGATGATAGTCCTTTCAGCCCATTCTATTATGAGCAACTAATTCAGTAACATACTTACAATCATACGTACAGTATAAAAAATATAAAATAAAAAAATCGTAATAATATTTTTTTGCACAGGAAATTAAAATTTGAGGCATTTTGACGCAATGTACTTATGATGCTACCGCTAAATACTTTTTAAAAATAATGTTAAAAGTGTTTGTTAACTGGAAGAGAATTGTAACAAGGACAAGTTCGCCTTTGTAGATATTTTTTTTTCATCTACATTGTATTGATTTTTATTTTCTTTTGTTCAGTAAAGTGTTTACATAAAAAATCCTCCCGTGTGGTGAGAACATCTCTTAGTTACGTTGGATTCACATCGTCGTATGCGCATTGGATTGAACAGCTTCAGACAAAGGCTTTGATGCACTGATATGTAGTAAAATGCATTAAGTGCATTATGAATTATGTTTTTTAATTATACCTACTAATGTGAAAAATGTGGGAGCTTAATTACTTGATTATTCGTATGATAACGTTATTAAGTTTTTAGAAGATTTTAGAATTACGTTGTTCATGTTTTTAGATGACAAGACAGAGAGAACTTTACAACAATTCGTGCTCATCACACAAATATCTGCCCTTACCGGGATTTGAACTCAGGACCGCTAGCTTCGTAGGAAGGATTACTACCAAACCAACTAGGCAAAGGCGTCGTCAAATGGAACCAGCGTTGGACAGTTTAAGCGGACAACACCAATAATGGACACTTTTAACACTTAAGTCGCAGATCATACGGTTATTTTGTTCATTGCAAAACAAATAAATGACCTTCAAATAATAGTAGTGTTAAAAAACCAATGGTAGGTCGGGAAAAATGAATTAATAAAAAAGGCGAAATTAAATACAAATATCATTAAGTTTCAAGAATTCCCCGACAGTTGTGACATCTAAAATTATTCAGTTTCTTCCAGTGTATTAATTAGTTTAGAAGCTTAACTTGAAAAAATATCAGCATTCAAATAAATTTACTTATTTACCTTAGAGTTATTAATAGAAGACAGAGATGATTAGTAACTTCCCAAAGCTGCCAATAAGTAAGACAGAGAGAAGAATAGAGAGCTATTATATGATTATGATTGCCATTGTTTGATGTCGCGTTGGCCTAGTGGGTAGTCATCCTACTCACGAAACTAGCGGTCCTGGGTTCATTTCGATACGGGCAGATATAATATTGGTTCCTGAGTCATTGATGTTTTCTATGTATTTAACTATTTATATCGTTGCTTACTATGTATAGTACAAGCCTAGAGCTTAATTTGTGACTAGGTGTGACATAGTCCCCTGACATTTATTTTATTACTCTGTCAATTTCACTACCTAAAGAACCTGGGAGGCAGGTTGATAGTTTAAAGTATGTTATAACAAAACAATGACGTTGTCCTATAATACCTATATCACAAGCCTAGAGCTTAGTTTGGGACAACGTCAATTGGTGTGACATAGTCCCCTGACATTTATTTTATTACTCTGTCAATTTCACTACCTATAGAACTTGGGAGACAAGTTGATAGTTGAACCACACAACTACAATTGGGGTTGTTCATCTGGTTTTGAAAACCATATCGAGGAATAGGGTTAAAAAGCCGTTCTGCGTTATTTTTTTTTTGATTTGTTTATCTATTTCGGACATTTCGACAAAAGCATATTTGACCTTTGTTTGACTTTCGTTTTTGGCTTGAATCCCTCCTAGGTGTATCTTACGGGTTAGGCGAAAACCGCTTGAAATAGTATGTTTTATTACACTATTACAAAAACTTTTTATCATTACATATCATTTAATTGTTGTAAGTTATTAGAAAATGCCAACCCAAATTTAAAATAATCATGTCGTCCATAAAATGTCTGCTAAATAAATAAAGATATTAAAACAAAACTATTGGGTCCAACACAAAATTCATGAAATTGGTCTCTTAAAATTACCTATTCTTTCGAATTAGAATGTAAAAACCGTGAGTAATTTTTTTTGGTCTATCCCAATTATACAAATCTTTGAAAAATCTGTCCTTTAGCATGACCTAAAACTAGAATCGTGACCCCCAAATTTCTAAAATCCAACCTTTTGCCTCACCGGTTCCTCTCTACACAAAGCTGCGGAACCAATCGTGAATAAACGGAATACCGCTGCCAAGGTGAACCGGGGTCAGCGCTGGATTTGTTCGCTTCGTGGATCGATATGTGTAGATAGTTTAATGCAGTTTTAATGCTTAGTTGAGGAAAGGGTTATCGTAATGAAAAAAGAATAGATACAGTATTAGTGAGACAACACGCATTCTTCGTAATTATCAAAGACGCGTAGTTACTTTCCCACTACCCTCCCCCCCCATATTATTAGGTACCTTGCGAGTTCAAAAACTCATACAATACAGAAGCATGCCCGTGACTCTGTCTTCTTCTGGTTCTAGATGATACTACGATTCCAATAAAATAATAAAATAAATCGGTTTGTCACTCTCTTCTGCAATGATAAAAACAATTCTTTTTTATGACTAGAATGCAAACAAGCCACCTGATGGTAAATGGGGTCTGTGACCCATGGACAGTTTCCTTCTCAAGACTACAATCTTAAGCGGCTCAAAACGCGTTGCCAGCCCAACACATATATCAACACAGATACCTCTATTTTCCAACATAATAAACCGAAAACATATCTACACCTTGTCCGCTCATAAAACGTCTCAACTGCTTTGGTAGGTGCTCACAAAGCACAAACAATCCAACAAAGTTCTACTCTATGCCTCCTCAACCGTTAAATCCATAACATCTCAAGACCCAGCCATCTTCCATGCAAATGCAACTCAAAAGTTATGCAACAGTAATCCAACCGTGGCAGACACTTTCATTGTATTCTAACTAGATTAGCCCATGAAATAATTATACACTTTCGCTGGCCTATTGGTACGGAAATTAAAATTTGGAAAATTCGGACGAGGCGAGGTAAAAGTATAATAAGCTTGAGGAGTTTTGTGTTAATTTTAGGTTAGAAAGAATGATAGATTACCTAGGTTACCTAGTTTCCAAAGTAGTACGTAATGTTTCGTCAATGACGTCGACCGTTGTATTGATAAATGATACCAAGAAAGCGTAGGTGTAGATGTTGTAAGTAAAGACTTGCTTAAAGAACGCAAAGGTTGGTACAAAGAGTTCATTATCAGGGCCAATTATGCATAAACTCACTTGGTTCCTAGACTTAGTTCTAGGGTTTTAAACTATAAAGGAAAACAAAGTTTGAACAGAGTCTGAATAAAAAAATATCAGGACAATTTCAAACAAATTAACCTTGTTCCAAATTATGCTCCAGGGTTGGCCAGGGAAAGACAACAATATTCATAACTACTTACATGTATAGACAAAAGCATAGGTATTCAAATGCAAAGACAACATCCAAGAATCAGGAACAAATGCTCGCGGTTATCACAAAAATATTTGAGTATCGAATCACGACCGGTAATGCGGAACCGTGTCGTCAAAATACAGGCACAGGATTCTACACTGTGGAAAAACTACTCGTTACATACATACATACATATATTAAATCACGCCTCTTTCCCAGGGTAGGCAGAGACCACTTCTTTACACTTGCTACCATCTTGACAAATTTCTTTCTCTTCTTCCTTCTTCTTCTTCTTTAACTACTCGTTATTTTTGGAAAAACTAAGTTCCGCAAAAGAAGTGTTTTAACTAAGAGTAGTAGATAGATATAAAAATGGGTCATTATTGTTTGCCAAAATTATTTTTAGCCATGTGTTTTATAGGTAATAATTAATTTAAAAAAAAAAACTGACTGAACCTTACCTTACACGTTAGATATTTCCACTTCCAGCAATAGGTACAAAAATTACGATGTCAACAACCTCATTATTACCAAAAAAATAATAGTCAACTACGGATTCCCTATAAAAATCCCTCTGGAAATTATAAAAGAACCTGTTGTATTAGGTTGGCACAACTTTCCTTGGCAATTGTTGCAAAACCTTAAGTAGTTGACTTCTTAGGTAATATTTTTGAAAGTACCGCCTAATTTTCTTAAATTATCCAATTTCTAAACTGTCAGCTAACGAGCACCTAAAACTTTTGTTGCTCCGGATCATTACTGAGAGTAAATAATTATGTCTAATGGCTTTTTAAAAGCTTTTCATCGTAGAAAGCTGCATTTTTGAGAAACTTTTTGTTTCATTGTTGTGAAGAAATTAATAGGCATGACTTGCATGTTTTAGAACACCGTCTATAGAGTGAAATCTACCTTTAAATATTTTACTTTAGTAATTAGCTAGAAAATAGGCCAAATATAATGATTTTGTAATTTTTTTTTTTTTCAACATCATGTAATTTCTGATTTTAATGTGCAACTCCGTCCATTTGTTAATATCGAATTGATTTGTGTAGATTCTGTTTTTAAACAGTAACATATTTAGCATACAAAATGAGGTAACGTTTCTATCCCCTTAAGCCTAATCCCATTTTGAATATGTTGTATATTTTATAAACGAAGTACGTTTTCCTTGCCAAGAATAATAACTAGATACAACATATTTAAAAATAGAGGATTTCGGACTTTATTTAGGGAGTGAGAAACTTTATCTCCTGAAACTCAATTTGTATGGAATTGTTTGACAGCTGACGCGATTTAAGCTTTGGTTTACACTCCCCTTAAGTTAGAATCTATGTAAATAAGGAAAGAGGCATTCTGTCTTAGGGTGAGACAGGAACAGAGCCCGTGTGCAGAGTCCGTCCTGATCGCTACATGGTAGTATAAGATGGTCTTATATTTTAACCTACCGCAAATGAGCAGTGTTTGCATTGTTTTGTTTCAGTGTGGAGATAAGACAACCAGTAATAAAACTGTAATAAAAAGCACGCTTTAAAAACCCGAATACATTTTTGATAATGTCGTCACTTCCACAACCAAGACAAAATGTATCGACACCTCATATGTTAAAATCTTCATGCAGAGCGTGTCAAGAAATAGACATACATATACATAAACTGGAAACACATAACTCTCCTTCTGATGCAGTCGGATAAAAACAAAGTTCAAATCGATCATATAATTTAAGCAGTACTCACTACAAACATTATTTTAACTCAACACCTCATAAAACAGCATTAATACGAGACGAATTGTATATCGATAACTCTTTACTACCACCGATTACCCGCCAAAGGCGTGTGAAGCCATTGTCAAAAACATGTCGAGGTCTCATAGCGAGACAATAGGCATTCTTAGTAATTATCAAAGACAAGGTTAATTAGATTTTGAAGAAAACTTTTATGACGTTTCACACATATACGGAACTGGGACTTGGTATGGACGAGAGGTTTTGGCACTTTTGGCTGTGAGAAGCGGAAATAGTTGGAATAGGAAAGACTTCTTGATACTTCATTTTACTTTACCGAGGCCCCTTTTTTATTTATGACGTAAAACAATATAACTTTTAACCCATGCCTCTTTTCAACACGGTAAAATAATATTTCTTTTGACGTATGATCGTATTGGCAAAGTTTTGATAGCCATGGTAACGGTGCGGCAGGGGGTGCTTTAGGTAATCTCCGGCTACCAGAAACGACGAAGGATTGCGGGAACGCGGTGGATGCGAGAAGGTCCACTCAGGTGAAGAGCCTTCGGGGAGGCCTATGTCCAGCAGTGGACGTCTTTCGGCTGACATGATGATGATGATGATGATGATGAATGGCAGCCGTGTTAAAAATATTACGATATCACTTCAAAAGCTATATTCTTTATCGACTCGTACGGTTTCTGGAATTTAAAACATAAAATTGGATGATATTGATGTTTGAAACGGGAGCCGGCCGTATGCCCAAAATATTTTTGATCTAATGTTTGATTTCCTGAAAAAGCATTTTGTTTTATATCCGGAATATCGAAACCGGTTGCTACGTTTACTATGTTATGTTACGATTGTGACTACATAAAAGATAAATCAACTGCGACAGGAAACGAAATTAATTATTTTCAACATATTCTACAATATCATGTTAACGAAATATATCCCAAGATCCTAATGTTTTTTTTTTACACACTTGTTTTTTCTTTGTTTCAGGAGCACTCACAGCAACTGTTGGAGCACCTTACAGAGTCAGAGAAAATGTTCCTATTTGGCACCAAACACAAAGGTAATCTAGTTTACTAGTGACTAATTACTAGATTTTTTAAATGATCCTTTGATTAACATAGGCAATCAGAATCAGAATAGTTTCACAAATCATAATCACATTCACTGTACACTAGGTACACTTAAGACCTAGAAACCGAACTCAATGAAACAAAGTTCTTTTATACACTAGCTTCTGCGCGCGACTTCGTCCGCGTAGATTTCGATTATCGATATTCCCTCGGGAACTTTTAAATTTTTCGGGATGAAAAGTAGCCTACCTATGTGTTAATCTAGGCCCTAGATTCTAGGGTATAAAACTACATCCATTTCAAATATCATCCAAATCCACCTAGCCGTTGCAGAATAAAGGAGTAATAAACAAATACCTACACAAACTATAGAATTTATAATATTACTAGAAAAATAAATAAGTCGAAGATGGCTCTAGTATATATTTCATTCATTTAACAATCACAATAATATACATAAATGTTTTTCGTTATGACGCAAATGACGAAAATAGCGATTTTTTTTTTAAATTAATTTAGTCATCTAACCTCATTACAGAAGCACAGTTTGAAATCGCCCATCTCACACATCCTCGGCGACGCAAACGGTCAACTCCAGACCTCAGTATCCTCCAGCACCTAGATCTCAGACCAGCTCCGAGGGACAGCTTCCTAGACCCTCAGTTCCTGATCATGAGAAGGCTGGCCAATGGCACCGAGGCTGTGGAACACGGGGATGATGATGATGAATGTTACTATAGGAGTGACAGCGCTGCGTTGTTTGTTTGTGATGATGTGGTGAGTTTTTTTTAATGGTCTAGAGAAGGTAAACGATTGGTTAAATCCAAGTCAAATGTAATCTGAAGACTAGACTAGCATAGAGGCATTCATTCCATCTTAGTCCTCAGGGTTGGCAGTGCATTTGCAGTCTTTGGATTGCAATCTTGTGAATGCGATTGTCTATTGGTCACAGTTTCCACTTACCATCAGGTGGTCGGTGTGCTCGTTTGCCTTCTCTATGCCATAAAATAAATAAATAAGACCGACAATGGTACAAAACCCTCTGTGCGGGAGTCCGACTCGCACTTGGCTGGTTTTTAAAGATCAGGACTTTACACTGAACCAAGAAGGAACGTTTTCCTGTTTACCACATTGACCGAGCATGAATCTTTAATTACCTTATCAGAAAAGCTTGTAGGTACGAAACGAGTACATGGCTCATAAGAAGAAAAATACCGAGGCTGTAATAATATTTTTGTTAAGTACTTCTAAGTAACAATACATAATGATAAATGTTTTTCTTACAGAGAGGTTTAGTCAAATCCAACGATAGTTACTATTTAATACATCCACTGCCAGAAAGATTTCACAATAAAGGCTCAAAAGCACATGTGATAGTCAAACAATCTGCACCAAACCTGAATGAAGATACTTGTGTAGAAAGAGAAAGCACTAACACAGTTGTCGATCCAGAACCAGCTCGCATATGGACGAAGCACAGAAGAAAACGAGAAGCAACTATAACAAGCAAAACGCTAGAGGAATTTAAAGTAGATTTAAATCATAGAAACAAAACTATAGGAGCATTCATTAGTAAACTAGTTCCAAAAACAGAAAGACAAAAGAGAGCTGTTTTACCAGCAGTTTTTGTTGAAACAGCGGTATTTATAGATAGAGATTTGTATAAGCATATGACTGTAAATTTTCCTAAAGAAACGGAAAGAGAGCTAGTCAGATTTGTTCTAGCTATGATAAATGCTGTGCAGTTGCTATACCATGATCCTTCATTAGGTAGACCAGTGAATTATATTTTGAAAAGACTTGAGATTCTTCATGAAGATCCGTCCAATTTGAAAAGGCCTCATGATATTGACAGGTTTTTGAGTAACTTTTGTACGTGGCAGAGGCTGGAGAATCCACCAGGGGATACCGATCCTTTGCATTGGGACCATGCTTTGATTCTTACAGGATTAGATTTGTATGTGGTCAGTAAGAATGGGAAAGTCAGTAGTCAAGTCGTTGGTAAGTTATATGTAAAACTGGATATTATATTCAAACTTTCCGTCATTAGTACAATGATAATACCAATGACGTCTTCGTTATAGGTTTAGCACCAGTAGCTGGAATGTGCACGGTGACAAGCAGTTGCACTGTGAATGAGGGTAGACATTTCGAAAGCGTTTATGTTGTTGCACATGAAATCGGACACAAGTAAGCAGAATTGAGTTTTCAACTTATTATCCTAGTCATCTAGTCACCTAAGACAAATTCATTGAATCTAAAACACAATTTACTACCTTCAATATTTTTCATTTTCTCCGAAAAGTCGTCATTCTTATTGAACCTTTCCCATCATTGTCCTCTTCTCTTGCAGTCTCGGCATGCGACACGATGGACCTCTAGCGGACAATGGATGCGACCCCAGTGCTTACATCATGAGCCCAACACTGGGCAGCGGCAAAATCACCTGGTCCCAGTGTAGCAAGAACTATCTGCAGAAGTTCTTAGAGTACGTGTCTGATATTTGACTCTAGGCCTTGTAATATCGTATCTAGCACCAAAATTGTGTCCAATTAATTCTCATGTTTAATCTTAAATCATTTTGTGTTGTTCTCCAACACAATTAGAATCATTTTTCATTGTACCTCTCCTGTATTTTGTCCCCTCATTTCATGATATTTAATTGTTCCGAATGAAATTTCAGCACGGTGCAGTCCCGATGTCTCCTAGACCATGGCAATTCAGCAGGACAGCTGGACCACAGTGCCGAAGGAATCCTGCCAGGAGAAAGATTCGACGCTGACCAACAATGTAAGTAATCGAATTTGTGGCACTTGCAGTGGAGACCATGGGTCCTTGGTCAGCTGATATGAAAACCTTTATCAAGGCTCTGTCATCCCGGCTAATAGACACCTCCGGAGATCCTAGAGCTGGTGCTTACCTCTCCCAAAGGATTGGGCTAGCTATTCAGACAGGTAATGCAGCCATTGTCATAGGGACCATGCCGCGAGCGGTCAAGCTAGAGGGGGTGATCTTTTTATAGTGGTTATTATTATTTACATCTTTAATATTTGAATAGCTTAGTCTTATTTTAATTTGAGTAGCTTAGTTTAATTTTAATTTAAATAAGTTTAGTTTTAACTTTTAATTGTAGTACCTATATTATATTAAATAAAGCAGTAAGTAATCGTTGTATCGAATATTGACTAAATAATCGATTATCGGCATGAAATCATCAGTTACGCAAGAGTTATGATGGAAAATTTATCCGTGGATTTGAAATTCGTTCTGCTACCATTTCTGAGCCGGAACTAGAGTCTATTTGTAAACTACCCTGACGAATAGGTCATCTCACTAATTCTTTTAAAAGCCTTATTACAGACGTTTTTTTCGTCATCAATTGCATTATATGCATACTACGATCCCAAGGAAGCAAATGAACAGCTAACTAGATTCAATTATCTACAGCAACGCGGAATAATGTGATAAATAATAGGTCTCACTTCCGAGATTTTCGGGACTACCCCATACAAAATGGGTATATAGTTTAGAGTGTTCCATGTGTGTATGATATATATTTCAGGCTTTGAAATACGGTTGGAAAACAATAAACGTAACCTTTGAAGGTTGCGGTCACTTCATGATATTTTGGACCTCAGTGAACTGTAATTCAAACAAATAAATCTCTTTTACATACATACATACATACCTTCACGCCTGCATTCCCAGAGTGGGGTAGGCAGAGCTACAGAATTACCAACAACTCTAAAAACTTGTTGATAACTCTGTAACCACAATTTGCACAAATTAGGCAAAGATGTTGTGATGTGATGAACAGTGTATATTAGTGACAGGTAGCAAGCCCATCGCCTAACAGTACTACTACAAGCCTTTATTCCCTTATCTCTTTTACAGGTATGTTAAAATACGGACGTGGCAGCCGTCACTCCGGGGCGCAGAGTTTAGAGGACATCTGCAGAGACCTGCACTGCCAACGGGAGCGGTACACCTGGACTTCTCATCCAGCCCTAGAGGGCACCAAGTGTGGGGATGACATGGTAAGTAGGCTACGCACCTGCTCATCATCATCATAATCATGTCAGCCGGAAGACATCCACTGCTGGACATAGGCCTCCCCCAAGGCCGGTCAGACCGGTCTTGTGCTTTTCGCATCCATCGCTTTCCCGCGATCCTTACAAGGTCACTCCATCTTGTTGGAGGCCACGCCACTCAAGAACCTCCGGACCCTATCGGCCATCAGTCCTGCGTGCAATGTGCCCCGCCCACTGCCACGTCAGTTTAGCTACGCACCTGCTACCGGGTATAAATTCGCTTCGTATCAAAACGTGTGACATGAGTGTAGATGCTTGTACAGCCACGACGTCATCTGTGACCACGTCTAGCTCTAAAACGTGGAACGCCCTCCTAAGCAAATAAACAGTCCACCAAAATCAATAACCAAAGCAGTTTTAGTAATAAGGTTGATATTGCTACAGGAATTTTATCGGACATACTGCGTATTAGCTTAGGAGGGCACTTGGCTTTACACAGTTCTATTTTTTACGCTAAGGTTGTTGTATAGGTACGTTGAGCTCCTGTAAATCTCTTTGGTCTTATACACACAGTAGGTACCAATTTATTTATTTATTCTTATTTTGTATTCCATTACTTACGATGAGACGCACATTTTCTTAGTAATCAGTGGCAAATACATACATAAACTCACGACTTCATTCCCAAAGTGGGATAGGCAGAGCTAAAGAATTACCAACGACTTTTAAAACTTGTTGATAATTCTGTAACCACACTTTGCACAATTAGGCTAAGATATTTACAAGAGTATTAGTGACAGGTTGCAAGGCCATCGCCCAACAGCACTACAAGCCTTTATTTACAGAGGCAAATACGTACTTAATAATTGTATTTTTGAAAGGTTTTCTGCAACTTATTTCCAGTACTGTCGCGGAGGAGAATGCGTGGAGCGCGCGGGGACGGTGCGGCGCGGATCTTGGACGCGGTGGTCGGGCCTGTCGGAGTGTGCCTCGGCCTGCTTGCTGGACGACACACTGGCCCCGGCTGCCACTGGAGTCGCTGTCGCCACGCGCCGCTGCCAACGACCAAGGTACAGTCGCGAACCGGCATTGTTGAGACACTTACCCATGTTTCTCATTTGGCTATGTAATGCAAATCGAATAGCTGTCAGCCAGTCGTTGACATCGGTTATTGAATACACGGCTAAATTACGAACAATGGCAAGTGGCTCCACAATCCCGGCTCGTGACTGTACATACAACTAATTAAATTTAAAAAAATCGAATGTGCATTTGTCTGAATTATCTTTTATCCGAATATGCTATGATTATACTGGAACTGGCAGATTAAAAGCATAATTTAATTGCTATACGGAGGTAAGGTTAGGTTTGATTCAAAAGTGATATCAAAGAGTAAAGTGTCTCAAAAATTATGGTAAAACAAGAAATGGGACAGACACAATTATCTAACGTTTCAATTTGATAAACTGATCCAACCGATTTGTATAAAATCTAACTTAGAACATTCCGATAAAACAAGCTTTCTTAAAAAAACAATCCATCTCTTCGGGAGCTACAATTCCACTGACAGACACACAGATACAGTCATGCAGATACTTACATTAACATGTTTAACATAACACTCCCCTATTTTATCTGGGGTTAAAAAGAAAACTTTTGACGTCCTAGTCTTCATGAAATTCCTGCGGTTGTTGGAAGTCTTCTGACAATTCTGTGGCAGTAATTAGTGATTTCTATTTTCAGAAACGACAACGGAAACAACTATTGTTCTGGACACGATAAGAAATACCAATCCTGTCAAGCACAGCAGGTCAGTATTGTAATCGAGCGAAATATTTGCCAAGTTAAGTTTTAATCTATAGGTCTAAACTCATCTACTTACTGGATGCGGGTAGCATGCAGCCGAGCATTGTGGCAACTTTAGTATTATTTTATACATCAATGATATCTTACTATGAGATCGTCAAAATAAACACTAATAATAAAAACAACATTAATAATCAACTACTTGGCCCTTGGGGTTGGTCATTGACCAGCAGTAGACGACTTTTGGGTAATACAATAATGAAAATGCAGAAGAAGCTTTATGATATCATTTTTATTAATCCATCTATCCAATTAGCCTTCATTAACCCACTGTAAAAATTAAAAGGACCTGAAACCCACGTCAATCCCAAGACTGAGTGGCTCCCAATCCGTGCTCGTCGTAACTTTCATATTTTAAGTCTCCTCTTCAGCGTACTTTTCAACCCTGCAACCCCGTGTTATCTTAAGGAGCGTTTCAATTATTTTAATTTAGTTAGAGCTTCCCAAAACCTTCTTTTGTCAGTCCCCTTTTCTTCCACTAAGTTTTACTCCAATTCCTTCACAATCCAGGCAATAAGGCTATGGAACGCTTTGCCTACAGAAGTAAGGCGTGCTCAGTCTATTTTTATTTTTAAAAGCAAGCTAAAGGACTATTATCTATCGCTTCCGTAGTTTTTCTAAGATTTCCTTTACTTTTATTTTTACCATCGTATGACCTCGTGTGTTATCTTTGTTTGGCTGATTTCTAGAATTTATGATATATTTTATAGTTGTATAATAATATGTATTTAGCGTGTATTTAGTATGTATTTATTAACTCATTTACTTTGTGTATGTGTATATTTATATGTAGTTTATATATGTGTAAGTAGTTTTTACAATAACAGAAGTGTTTCTTGTAGTTTAGTTTGAGTTCTGAAGAATTTAGTTTACACACCCTGCCATGTATTTTTGTCATTATTATTTCTCTGTCCAAGGTTGTCTGGAAGAGATCGCTATTTAGCGGTAAGACCGCCTGTTGTATACCTATAGTTAAAATTTACTGTTCCGTGTTTTGTTATTTTTGGTGTTCAATAAAGAGTATTTGCATTGATTGTATTGTATTGTACAGTCAGCTGCAAAGAAAAGGATACCCCTGGTAAGGATCGTTTTTTTTCAAAAACCTGTGGTTACATTTATATGATTTTTCTATTGTCTACACATAAACTCAAAATCATTTAAATCTAACCACAGGTTTTCGAAAAAAAACAATCCTTACCAGGAGGGGGGGGTATCCTTTTCTCTGCAGCTGACTGTGCGTGCATGAAGACGTTGATGAATGTAGAGGAAGTGAAAGATGTATGTTTAGACCGGTGCACCTGGCGTTCCATAATCTCTGCCTACCCTATTGGAGACAGGCGTAAAGGTATCTTGTGCCTCAACCAATCATTTGATTACTGGGGCATTCCATGCCAAACGGACAGGTAAAAAAAATTGATGTTTCAGATTTCAGTAATATTTTAGTATGTTATACCTATACAGGTCCTTAACCTACACAATCAATATTTTTACATTGTGAAATATAGTTAGCGATTTAGAGGTTCATATAGTTTTGACTCTACAGCAGGAATGCACTATTTGTAGTCCCAAACAGATAGATTTAAAATATTAAAACAAAAAAGTGAATATATGAATTTAATACTTCATTAAATGAGCTTCCTTATGACATTTTTAGAAAGTGTAAAAAAACATTTTTTTTCGAAAAAAAAAAGTTTTTATATTTTAAACTCCATTTTTTCAAACTTGGACCACTTTCATTTTTTTCATTTTTTTTTCTAAAAATAGGTCATAGTATATCAATAATCCTTGCCAAGTTTTATAATGGGCCCAGGAGTCGTTTAGGAGCTAGACCAGTTACAAAGCCGGAGCGCAGCGGCAGGCGCCGGGCCGCGCTTGCCGCCCGTTACTAACAGTTTGCAGAAACTTTTGATTTTATAATTACTTACCTTATTTTTCTTAAAAATATGAATAATACAACATATTAATGTTAAAAAACAACAGGTTTATTTACAAATTTTTACAATTTTATGAGCGTTAGTATTGCTGGTGCGCTTTATAATAATACCCTCAGCAGTTGGAATAAAGGCATGGTATTTTTTTGTACCGGATATTGTCACTGAAGAAGCAAATCTGTCTTTTAGAAAACATCTGTTTTCTTCGATGTCTTCTTTTCGGGCATAATATACATACGTCAGAGGCATTGATGTTTTAGCCCACTCGTACAATTTTTCAGGTGTCGTGATAGCACTGTTTGACGATTGTAAACTAGCCCGAGCTGCTAGGCGTTTTAAATTGCCGCCAAGACCGTCACACGGCCCCTTGCCATGTGAAGTGGCATGGAAATGAAATTCTGCATCTGCACCAAAATCTTGCTTGAAGTTTAAAAGGTTAATGAAATTGAATCTGTTTTTGAAATGTTGTGAAGCCCCGTCAGTAATATAAATATATCTGTCTATCGTTATGTTGTTTTCTTGAAGATGTTTATGCAGTATTTTCTGAAAGGTGTAGAAAGTTGCAGTATCGTGCTTTAAGTCATCGGATATCATCACTATACTTCCGTGTTTTAGATTATTGTCCTGTTTGTAATAATACACTGAAGTCAAGAGAGTGGCTTGGTCATTGTTCCAATGGAATGATTGAGCTGCGTCCTGGACAATAAAACTGTAGTTTTCGGCAAAATCGCACTGAGTAATGATGTTACCTTCTGTAATAGTCTCTTTTAACTGTTTGAAATATTGAGCTTGCTGGTCTGCTACGTATGCATGTGGCTTTAATAGTTCCAAGGCTGAGCAAAGGCTGTCGACGAAATCATCGGATGGAAGAACTTGAGTGGCGATGGTGAAACGATCTGTTCCAATCCATGTATTATATTGAACATTAGTTATTTGGTGGTCATCAAATGTTTTTTTTAGGTGCTCTCGAATTTTTTCAAGCCCAGGGCATTTGCTACAGCGTTCGCTTGCAGGTGATTTTTGTGTCATTAAATGACACATTGAAGTTGGATTAAGGCACATCATCCTTTGCAAGACATCCTTGTAAGATGTCAGAGGAATAACCGTCTCCGATGTAAGAGATGATATATCTCCTCCACTCAGCATCAATTTTACATTTTGATGATAAATACACACACAAACTACATGAGTACCTGAGTCACCAGCAAAAATGCACTGCTTAGGCCGTAATGAAAAGAACTTTGAAAGTCCTACTTTGGCAGTAGGATACTCAGATTTAAATTGTTGATACAGCTCATTAATGTTACACATTAAAAGCTGTTTTTGCTGATGAACTCTTTTGCCGTCATCTGATTTTATAGACACGAAATCCTTTTTTCCTGTCATAATTCGCGTGTTGTCTTCTCTAAGATAAAACGTTTTTACCAACTCTATCACTTCCAATGTTAGCTGCCGCCCCGCACGTGGATTTGGTGATGATAAAATACCAGTGTTCTCGACCAATTCCTTCGCTTTTCTTGCCTGCCTTCGAGAGGTATGAAATTCTTCAGCAAGCCTATTTTCGCTCCACGATTTAGGTGCCAAAGTGAGGATCATGGTTTTCACAGAAACTGATGTAGAAGGATCATTAAATTTCTCTTTCAGCTGTAAAAGTATTTCGTTGTCGTCGGATTTTACATCATCTGTCTGTGTCGATTTAGTAAGCGTATTTTCGTCTGGGACATAACACGAACCTTGGGATTGCTGTGAAAATTGGATTGATGATTCGGTTGATTGACTACTGTGGGCTACTTCGTCAGTTATTATTGGCGGCACTTCACTAGCGAGACGTTCTCTGCACTGTTTACAGACATATAAGTTCTTACTTGTAACTGACCACTTATCTGCTAACACTTTTGACAACTTTCTTAAATCTTTAGTTTTTCTATGAACTGGTAATTTGAATGGATTATAACAACGATCATTATACGTCGCCATGATATTTGATTGACACGTATTAATACGCTAACAATCTCATGAAAAATATTAAAATCACTCGTCACGCGTCCGTTCACTAAGTAGTTACTAAGTCACTGTCTAGACTAAATTAACGACGAAATTCAAATGGAGAGCGTCATCGCTCTATCTCTTTCACACTTTTAACGTTATTTTCTAGCCACATAAATGTACGAAGAAGTTCTACTGAATTACCACAGATGGCGCACTGCAACTTAAGACTTATCAATAGTTTATTGAATATAAAGTCAATGTAAATTTTATTATTTATATTATTTATTTATATTTAATATTATACTCAAATGATTGTATACAATATCATTCATATAACGCGAAAAACCACTGAACATTCCAAACAGTAGGTACTTACTTTGATCAAAAGTTTCTGCAAACTGTTAGTAACGGGCGGCAAGCGCGGCCCGGCGCCTGCCGCTGCGCTCCGGCTTTGTAACTGGTCTAGCTCCTAAACGACTCCCGGGCCCATTATAAAACTTGGCAAGGATTATTGATATACTATGACCTATTTTTAGAAAAAAAATGAAAAAAATGAAAGTGGTCCAAGTTTGAAAAAATGGAGTTTAAAATATAATTTTTTTTTTTTCCAAAAAAATGTTTTTTTACACTTTCTAAAAATTTTTTTTTTTTTTTTTTTTATGTCATAGGAAGGCAAACGAGCACACAAGCCACCTGATGGTAAGTGGAAACTGTGACCCATAGACATTCGCATTCATAAGACCGCAATCCTAAGACTGCAAATGCGTTGCCAACCCTGAGGCCGAAGATGGAATGCCTCTATGCTAGTCATTTCACCGGCTGTCTTATCCCCAAACCGGAACACAACAATGCGAACACTGCTGCTTGGCGGTAGGTTAATGGATAAGATGGTGGTACCAACCCGGACGGACCCTGCACAAGGTCCTCCCACCTCCACAAAAAATGTCATAAGGAAGCTCATTTAATGAAGTATTAAATTCATATATTCACTTTTTTGTTTTAATATTTTAAATCTATCTGTTTGGGACTACAAATAGTGCATTCCTGCTGTAGAGTCAAAACTATATGAACCTCTAAATCGCTAACTATATTTCACAATGTAAAAATATTGATTGTGTAGGTTAAGGACCTGTATAGGTATAACGTACTAAAATATTACTGAAATCTGAAACATCCATTTTTTTTACCTGTCCGTTTGGCATGGAATGCCCCTACTGGCAGGTGCTCTACCAACTCATGGTTTTCTCTTTGCCAACCACTATATCCAAGAACTTGTTTATTTGCAGTGCAACAACGTCCCGCGGATGACGGTTCGGGAGTTCGCAGATCAAATATGCAGAAGAGCGCGAGAAGTCGACCCTGATCTTATTGGCACTGGTTTGCAGAGGATAGACTCCGAAGGTGTGTTGTAGTTAATTCGGCGTTGACATTATTCCGTTACTATTTAATTTTTCGGGATGCCGTGTGGTTGCCGGCTTAGAATAGTGCCACTCCATGTCTTCCCGTGGATGTCGTAAGAGGCGACTAAGGGAATGCTTGTAGTACTGTTAGGTGATGGGCTTGCCACCTGTCACTAATACACTGGGAAACATCTTATCCTACTTGTGCAAAATGTGGTTACAGAATTATCAAGGAGTTTTAAGACTTGTTGGTAATTCTTTAGCTCTGCCTACCCCACTCTGGGAATGAAGGCGTGACTTTATGTATGTATGTATGTATTTTCGGGATATCTAAAGAAAGATGTTGGTTGTAAGTACATTTGATAGTGATATAATAGTGATTGTTACTTTTGAACTGTGTGCATTTAGCCACGACAACGCCTGCAGAAGTGCATTAAGTTGCTGCACGTCATGGGTCCGCTAATATTTAACAAAATACCGGTCAAAATTAGGGACTGCAGGTGCATACCTTGTTTTGACTTAAAAACTGGGGGCTGACTATTCCGTCAATGAGTACCTTGATGACATTGAATTTTTATTATTTTATTTTGACACATTATTTATTAACTACAGTGAGTGACTTTTTGTATTTATTTTGTATTTATTGATATTATTATTTTTGTAGTTTATTTTTACTGAACATGAATGACAAAAATTAATAATGATGATGAATAAAGAATTATGAATTATTTCCTCTGTCTGATATTAGAAGAATTGTACGACGTCATAAGAACAATAAGCATGCTTATAAGCCCTAAAGCTGTAACTAAATGTTAAATTATTGTGAACTCCAGTGAATTTAGAATTTAATATAATGTCATTCTGTATTCTTCAAACCTGCTTAAATTAAGGTCTACTGTTTAAAATTTTCTTTACAGCCCACAGGGCCCACTGTGTCAATGAACGACATAATATTACATACATCGACGTGATAAATGTGGTACCTAACAGTATTATCATCAAATTTTTGGAGTTGTTGGTAATTCTGTAGCTCTGCTTACCCCACTGTAGGAAAGAAGGCATGAGTTTATCCTCGTAAGGGGCACCATACTGCAAAACGGGAGTTTTTTGTAACTGGGACTTTGAATCTACAGTCAAGGGAATAAAGTTCAATTGCAATTGTTCGAAAATGCCATTCTCAGTTTATGAACATAGGAAAACAAACCTTGTTCTTATTTCAACAGAGTTCAAAGTAAATTGCCTTGTTTATGTACATCCTATTGCACGAAGGCCTTTCGAGGTTAAGTGTATCGACGTAACGTCAATATGCGACGCGACGTATTGAGTTGTAATTATCAAACCCTATATCAATGAGTTTGTCGCAGACGTGAGCAGCGCGTGCGCGGTGTGGTGCGACACGCGCGGCGGCGGCTACAAGTCGCGCGGCTGGAGCCTGCCCGACGGGACCAGCTGCTCCGCCGCGCAGCCGCGCTTCTGCATCGCCGGCGTGTGCCAGGTGACCACACAACGCACCTTTTTTTATAGCATAGGTAGGCAAACGAGCACACAGGCCACCTGATGGTAAGTGGAAACTGTGACCCATAGACATCGCATTCACAAGACTGCAAATGCACTGCCAACCCTGAGGACCAAGATGGAATGCCTCTATGCTAGCCATTTCACCGGCTATCTTATCCCCAAACCGGAACACAGCAATGCAAACACTGCTGCTTGGCGGTAGGTTAATGGATAAGATGGTAGTACCAACCCGGACGGACCTTGCACAAGGTCCACCCTCAAGTACACCACAAGTAGTATTCTACATCTTAGAAGAGAAGAGTTAGTCGAGTAAACCTTTAAACAGGTTCAGATTGTAGGCATTTGAAAATACAGACGCCGGAAGCGCATTCCACTCTTATTTATTTATTTATTTATTAAAGACATACCAACAGCATACAATATATCCATCATTCACAATATGATATTTCCTGCCCACATTAATTATAATATAATAATATATATAATAATAAATATCAGGGGACAATGTCACACCAATTAACCTAGTCCCAAACTAAGCTCATTATTCATTATATGTAAGCCTATTACAGGGATGTACAGCATTCACATTTTAAAGTGCGCGTGTCACATAGTTGGGTACTATTATAATTATTAAGTATGGGGAATTATATAATGTTACTAAAAGCAAAATTTTATGCTAAGTATAAATTAATTTCTAATTGACTTCAGCAATTTATGTTTGAATGTGTTTAAGTTATCAGTTATCACTAAAGATATGTATATTAGGCATTTTTTAATTTAAATCATTGTATGTGGAGACAAATCGCGACAAAGGTGAAAATTTGCGGCCTAAATTCAAGTTGGCTACGGACAAGTGCATTATAAAGAAGAATCTTAGTTTTAGCATGGCGGAAGTCTTTGAAGTTTCGTTTCAAGAAGCCGAGTGTATGAGCAGACTTCTTTACTATGGAATCCATATGAGGAATAAAACTAAGTTTATTATCCATAACCAATCCCAGATCTCTAATCTCATTGACCCTTTTTAGGTTTGTACCATTAAGTTTATAAGCTGATGGAAATGTATGCTTCTTCCGTGAAAATTGTGTGTGTACGCATTTCATAACATTAAGAGACATGGCAATGTCAGAACACCACTGTTCAATCTTATTTAAATTCTCTTGCAATAGGTGGGTTTATCTGTAGATGTAATTGCTCTGTAAATTTTAAGGTCGTCCGCATACAGTAAATTCTTACACATACATTACATATACATTAGGTTGGTGGTAATATCGTTTATGAACAGTGAAAAAAGCACGGGGCCGAGATGCGATCCTTGAGGAACTCCAGACTCCGCTACATATTCGTGCGAAGTGTGACCATCTATTACAACTACTTGAAGTCTTTCTGCTAAGTATGAGTTGAACCAACTCAGTAAGGAGCCAGATACACCGCATGATTGAAGCTTGACTATTAGTAATTTATGGTTAACTTTGTCGAATGCACTACTAAAATCAGTATATATAACATCAACTTCTAGCCCCTTGTCAAGATTTCGCGATAAGTCAGTGACAAATGAAATTAGGATGGTATCAATAGAACGCCCAGACTTAAAACCATGTTGTGCAAACGAAATGAGTTTATTTGTGTGATTTACAAAGTGTGGATGCACCAAAGATTCAAATATTTTAGAAAAACATGATAGTATTGACACTGGTCTATAGTTTTTGATGTCGTTCTGGTCTCCTTTCTTAAAAATTGGGGTGATTCTAGTCTTTCTCCACTCGTCAGGAAATATTCCTTCTAGTAAAGAAGTATTCATAATTATAACAAGAGGCAAGCATATTGCTTTACCACAGCGTTTTATGAAGAGAGGAGGAATTCCATTTGTCACGGCACCTTTAAAAGTATCAAGTTTTTGTATCTACTCTTTATGAAAGATAGAAAGTGCTTCAGATGGTATCCCGCATTGCGTCTCGAAGTCCTATGATAGAAATGAGACCGCAAAATAATAAATACAAATTGTACTTTGTTATAGAATTACATAGTTGCAAGTTTTTTTTTTTTATGGCATAGGAAGGCAATCGAGCACAGGCCACCTGATGGTAAGTGAAAACTGTGACCCATAGACATTCGCATTCACAAGACTGCAAATGCGTTGCCAACCCTGGGGACTAAGATGGAATGCCTCTATGCTAGTCATTTCACCGGCTGTCTTATCCCCAAACCGGAACACAACAATGCAAACACTGCTGCTTGGCGGTAGGTTAATGGATAAGATGGTGGTACCAACCCGGACGGACCCTGCACAAAGTCCTCCCACAAGTAAAGTAAGTAAGTTATTACTTTACATTCTCTCCTTTATCTTTTCTAGAGGTTTAGCTACATACTAAAGCGAGCGGTTCTTATAAGCTCTTGCATACATCTCGGTGCACGCGATTTTAGAGTCTGCTGCCATCTCATATAATATTGTTTTCTCTTCGTTCCAGAAATTCTCATGCTCTTCCAACGCTGACACAGAGTTCTCGCTCAGGCCGGGAGACTGCGAATGGGAGGCGCTTCAGCTGCAGACTGTCACCCCCCACACCACTTCGTAAGTCAACACTACATTATTATATTGGTCCATCAGCGTTTGCATTATTCAGCGAATATCTATTTCTCGGTTAAATACTTCGTGTCCTTCCAGCTGGTGATAACTTCCAAAATGTCCATGCTGCTAGCTCCTCCTCCTCTCATTTGATAGGGTTTTAGCAAGTTCACATGTGACACAGTCAGTTATCAAGACTATCTCAATGGCCCATTGTTAAGTTCTCTTCTGAGGCCTTCTTGTAATTACCAGAATTACTGTAAAAGAAGAACCATATTTAAAAAATTATACATAGTAGTATATGATGATTGAGATCTTTTAAAAGCTGCCAAGTTCCAGATAGTAAAAGGGATAGAGCTACAGGAGTCATATATGCCTCTTCCACTAGATGTTTTATGAAGTGTTCAGCAGAAACCGCATAATTTCAGTTTGAATTAAGAATGACTGTGCTCCTGTATTGCTTAGGCTGGAGTCACACCTATTAGCACCGAGTTGCATTTTGTCTATAAAAAATGACTGTTTTGTATGAAGATGCGTACGCATGCGAAAGAAGAATTGATGCGTACGCATCTTGATACAAAGTGATAGATGTGACGCCACCCTTATGATCCAATTCTCCCCGTCAGTACCAAAACGTCGTCCCCGTGGCGGCGCGCTGCGGGCTCCCAGTGGCGCCCCCAGAGCGGCTGCCACTACCACTGCATCGCGCCCGGCTCCGGCGTGCGGCTCGTGCGCGCCGCGCGCCGCGCCAGCATACAGCTGTGCCGCCCCGACGCCGCTCGCGCCGACCTGGTAACTACTATACTCGCAACATCCCCGTGGCGGGCTCCCAGTGGCGCCCCCAGTACCTATCTGAACAATTGTCCTCGCGTGTGATTTCCATGGACATGTTTCTCTAAAAGTCAAGGAGTGAAAGCCATTAAGGAAAAAATAAACCTCGAATACATATTGTATGCTAAGTTGACAGCTGTCAAATCGAACTTTTTATAACGACGCAAGTATAATTATGCATTCCGAAAATTTAGACAAGGAGTCAGAGAGAGTAAGTGTCAAAACTAGTAGTTTTAATTGTACCTTTAAGTGCGTGTACCTTTGAAGTTTGTACTAAACTTTAAATTTGCTACTCAGTCTCTACATGTGAAATCCTTTAATTGGTTTTGTGCTTCCTATTCTTGTTCCATATGTTGTATTTGTAACTGTTGGATTTCCTATCAATAAATAAATAAATAAAACTTGTCATTTTGCCAGTGAAGGGACAGTGCTATGGTAGTTGAATATCTCTGTTCCGGTCAATGCCTGGATTGTGGCAAGTCTTGACACCTCATGGCCTTTTGGTAGCGCAATTTGCCGACATAATTCCAACATAGGTCATAGATGAATCATTAATAAAAATAAGACACGACAAAGTAAACTAAAATACTTAAACCCATAGAAAGCTGTCATATCTGACGTATCTCTCTTGAAAAGGGCATCTCAACTCAGTCAAGAAAAGTTTCTAAAAGGCTCTAGGCTAGTCTTTACCAGAAGGCCTTTAGCAATTTCATTGTTTCCTGCGGAATAGTCTTTCGGCTGACCTTCTGTCTGAGGACTCCACCAAAAACACGCACAAGTGGGATTAAGTTCTTAACCGTGAAGCATCCATAAATTGGGATGCCATGTAACTCGAAGTTGAAAGCAAACCAACTTCTAATAAGTATTTACACCATTTCAGGGTTGCACGCAGAGAAAATCTCCCTACCAATACGCGACGATGGTCTGTACAAAATACAAGGAGAGGGTCAGAAGACTGTCGGGCTTAGGGATGCAGATATCTCCAGCGCTTGGTAAGTATTGCCACTAAATTAACCATAAAAATCTAAAATACCTGAACAACCCCACAAGCATTATTGCGGAGATCAAGCGACTCAAGAAACTCCAGCAGAAGATTTTTTCCAATCATAAAATACAATAATCATCATCATCATCATGTCAGCCGAAAGACATCCACTGCTGGACATAGGCCTCCCCCAGGGCTCTCCACGCAGACCGGTCTTGTGCTTTTCGCATCCACCGCGTTCCCGCGATCCTTACAAAGTCGTCACTCCATCTTGTTGGAGGCCCACCTACAACTCGTCTCCCGGTTCGTGGACGCCACACAAGAACCTTCTGACCCCATCGGTCATCAGTCCTGCGAGCGATGTGCCCCGCCCACTGCCACTTAAGTTTAGCTATTCTGTGGGCTATATCGTTAACCTTATTTCTACTGTGGATATCATCATTTCTGATTCTATCACGCAGAGAAACCCCGAGCATAGCCTTCTCCACAGCCCTCTGAGAACTAACACAAATAAAATCATAACAAATGTTAGGTCAATAAAATTAAATAAAAAATAATGACTAAAAGAACAACATGACGAGGTCTCTACGTCAGGAACGATAATTAAAATAACTAAATTGGTCGTTGCAAGCTTGAACAGACAGCACCCGTTCACGAGTATGACGACTAAATCTCAGCCATCGCTACACTCCTACATCCTCGATACACTTGATCAACGACGCCGCCGTAAGCAAAGACCTATGTCCAGCAGTGGACTGAATTAGGCTGATGATGATTATGATGATGATGATGATGATGATGTTGATGTTGACGATGACGACGATGACGATGATAATGATGATGATGATAAAGTAGCAAGCCCGATATCTATGTATGTGTGTATGTTCACAGAGGATCCCGACCGGCCGTGTCGCATCGCATGCCAAGATGAGCGAGTGCCGCACCGGTTCTACCTGGTCAACGGGCATGAAGGCTGGTTTCCACTCGGCACGGCTTGTGGCAAGAACAACGCGTCGTACTGCGTCAGTGGGAAGTGCCTGGTAATTGCTTTGCATATTTTTCGGGGTGTGTAGTGAACATCCTGTGCTAAACATCAATAGATTTGTTGTAGTTTTTTTGGAACTGTAATAGCGGCTCCTAAGTTTTCTGTGTAAATTTTTACTATTTACAGTAGGTACTCCCAGCTTCTGTTTAGCGCTATCTCACTTGCACTCGCGACTGACGGTATATATTGATCACTCGTGTTCCAAAGAAACTGCAGATCGCTTTTGAGAAGAAACTGTTGGTACTGTACAGTGAATTGCACCAATATCTAATCGGCCAGCGAGCCAATTATATGTAAACATAGGCCTTATTATCAGTGGTATAGGGGCGTGTAGATATTTTTGACGCCTTAGCAAATATTTTGCCTGTACGCGGCTGTCACTTACTCAAAATGCGGCTTAACTCTAGCCAGTCAATGCATGGTGAGACCCTAACTAGGAAGCGATTGAATTTTCAAACATCCAATCTGCTTCAAAAGCACATTTTTCAAAAACTCCACAAAAATAATCAACCAATCACAATTCCAGGAGTTCGGCCCCGACAACACCCCACTCTCAGAATCAGTCTTCACCCTGCCACTTCTGAACCGCAACGCATCCGTCTCCGTGTCGCGGTCGTCGCGCCACCGCCGAGACGTGCCCGACACGACTAGCGACACGACTCACGACACGATGCGGGACCGGAGAAGCTTACGGACTCACAGCACGATCACTGCGACGTTGGGACAACACCATTTGGATGAAATCATTGCGAGATTGAATTTGACACGTGAGTATTTTACAGAATACATTAATTTAAGAATTATTTTAACATTAGATTATAGAAACTAAATTGTTGGAAGCCATTGCCATATGTCTTCAATTTACCAATAAGGTTCCCATTAAAACCGATTCACTACAGTCTATTTTTTCTTACTTGAGCTACGAGGTATACAAACATCACTCGATCACATATCACGACATTCCGAAAGAATCATTCAATATAAGGTACCACAATAACTAATAGACATTACTATAAACAAAAACGAATTAATTTCTACTAAAAAACAAATTTTAATAAAATAATAATTTCCACGAAACTCCCTGTCACAGATTATCAAAACTGAATGTCAGTTTGGCATTTCATTGTCAGGGATGGGAAGAAGTGAATGAATTAATGACACAATTAACACATTCACTCTATTATTCCCATCACTATGAAATGTCAAACTTTAAAGATGCGCCATATTTGTTTACTACTTAGCTCAAGTTAGAAAAAATAGACTGTACCTATAATGAGCACCTTCCACTGCAAGCGGAGCGGGCTCCGTACGGACTCCGTTTGGCTTACAACGGTGTCTATTCAAGAGATTGTGCGGTGGAAACTGGTGGAAATTTCGAAGCCTTTCTTCTTCGACAGGGGATGCTTTTAGTGAAATGTGATGATGGACACCTCGAGCATCGATGCAGGACTTCCAGAGTGCCTAGGATACCCAACTGATTGAATCTGCGGCTAACGCCGGAATTGTGCATGTTCAGAAAACATCTAAAATGGCAATAAAATGTAAGGAAATCCAAATGCTGACCTAAAGTCTCGCTGTGGTGTTGACTGATTGTGCGATCAGTTAGGTATCTTAAGCACTTATGATATCCTCTATTGAATTTCAGAGTATCCATCATTAAACCTCACTCTAAACAACCCCTAGCCAGGAACCAAGGCTTCGAAATAGCCTCGTTTGTATGAAAAACGCACTCTGACCCGTATTATTTGACCGACATTGTAGATTATACCCTGATATTTATTTATTTATATTTTGCAGAAAACGCCAACGACCACATCATTTACTACGACTCCATACCAGAGAGCATAGAGGTGGACTTCAACAATCCCATCCACATCGCGCCAGAAGACACTATGATCCGAAAATCACCCAGACCCACCTGGGATTGACCATGAACTACCGGCCCCGAGCTGTGAAGATACCTCAGCATCATCCCTTTTGAACAATGCAAACGACTGTAATGTTACGTTGCCCTGGCCAGAACATCATAAATTATGCTAGCAGGCCAATATTTGGATTAGTAAATTGTATCAACCAACTCGCCAGCGCCACCAGCGTCAGACAGCGGAACTAAGGGTTCTACATCACGCTAACGAAGTTTCTACAGTCGGGTGTCATATATACCACTTCTAACTTCATCCCAATTGACTTGGTCCCCAGACATAACACCCGCCTAGAGAGAGATCTCTCTATTTTCCTCTCTTCTGACACAACCATCGTCGCAACGTCGTCTTCAATATTTCGTAGAAAATAGTGATAACGACCAGGAAACTCTAATGTAGGTACCTAAATAGAAGCAGAACCATAGTTTCCGTTAAAAAAACTTGTTAATTTCATTTGGAATATTATGCCAAGACGAAAATGACGGCAGGTAAAACGCCGATAAATCATCCAGGCCCATAATGCATAGTCTTTGAACCGTTCAAAACAACCAAACAACCAACCAACGCCGCTAAAATCACGTAGCTGAGATTTCCATGATTTTTTAATATGTTGTAGTTAAAGAACTAGACTGTACGATACTGTTTTTTGCTAAAAAAAAATCATTCTAAGTATTGTTGTGGAAAGGAAAACGTACAGACATAGTTTTTCTTGATATCTACAACATATAAAAAAATCGTAAAAATGGGACTAGATTTAAGGGTAGCGAAAAGTTTTCGCATTTTGTATGGACATTTTTAGCTTCACAATCCTCTTAACTATAAAGCCCAAGACGCTCTGAAAACGCTTTAGGTATGCAAACGCGTCGCACCGCCTCCGCTCTCAATGAGTTAGCGGCTTCAATCCTGATGGGTACCGTTGGTAATATCGAGACAGAAAGGCAAAAAGTCACTTTTACAAAAAGTTGAACTGTCTAGCTATCATTAGCTAGCGACTCGCCCTCACTTCGCTTCGTTTTATGTGAGTTTTCTGTAAGATTCGCATTTTTTTTTTAATTTATCCATGAAAACCTTCCTCTTGAATCACTCTTATCTATTGATGAAATCGTAACCGTACATATCCGGACATTCCGGATAATATACCGGACAGGCGGCGGGAATCCTATCCTATGTAAAGATCATCAAAATACGTCATGAGGTACAGTCAAGTGTAAAAATATGGGAGAACGGAACATCTCAAAAATATGACCCAAAGCATTTTATTCCCGTGTAATTAGAACTTCTTAACGTATGAATGAGAGGATCCTTTCGATATTTTTCCATTTGAGCGTACCAGTATATCGTCGGTGATACTGGTAAACCGCGTAACTAACAAATTCATGATAGAGCAAAATAAACCTTAGTACCTTATTAAAAAGGTGCAGTTTACTCCTTATTAAAAATGTTACTTACGCGGTTTTGCAGGTTCACCGACGATACGTCCAGGAAAATTATGTACGGCGTCTTCCACTCCGATCAACTAAACTGACCAACCAGTTGTACAGACGGGAACTCCGAGGAGCCATTTTTTTTTTTTTTTTTTTTTATATCATAGGAAGGCAAACGAGCACACAGGCCACCTGATGGTAAGTGGAAACTGTGAACACAAGACCGCAATCCTAAGACTGCAAATGCGTTGCCAACCCTGAGGACGAAGATGGAATGCCTCTATACTAGTAATTTCACCGGCTGTCTTATCCCCAAACCGGAACACAACAATGCGAACACTGCTACAAGATAGTGGTACCAACCCGGACGGACCCTGCACAAGGTCCTCCCACAAGTCCTATCGAACCAACCAAATAGATCGCTTTTCCAGTCTCATAGCATAATATGAGGTAGGTTTAGGTTATGTTAGTTCTTCAGCAGGCCCGAAGGGCCAAACTACCCAGAAATAGGAGCTCCGTCGACTCTGTTCAATTTGATAAAGTTGACCCGTTGGGAAAGAAAAAAAGTTGACCTGTTTTAGTTGGTCAGTTTAGTTGATCGGAGTAGAAGAACAGTTATGTACAGGTATAATAATATTAGTTGAAGAGTTAGTTGTAAACCAATGAACAAGTTACTGACTGATTTCCTCGAGATTTGATTAATAACGACTGAAGTCACTAAAGATAAGTTCAGTGTCAACTTGAATCACGTTTTTCAAGGATTTCATGACAATTTGTTTTTATTAACTCCAGTCTTACCTCTATACATGTAAGTTAATGTAAAAATAATGTGATCAAATATTAGTATTTATTTTTGATATGTTTACTGTTATGTAGTTAAGTCTTAAATTAAGATTATACTTATAGAAAATAAATGCAATTTGTGTTATTAGTGTGCATTTTATTTATACGGTGTGTTTCTTATGAAAAATTATAGAATCAATAAAAAGTCTGGGGTCCATTAGAGACAGATTAAAAATGTTATAGTTTGTTTGTCTAACAAACTATAAACAAATCCAACGCAAAGCGAATCGCAGACAAGTCCTTACAAATGCTTGTTTGTTACGCTTTCACAGCTAAACTTATGAACTAATTTGAATTAAGTTTGGCATAGAGATTATAGAGCTTAACTCTGACGAGAGTAATCCTCTTATTGATAAACGTAAAAACCCTGTTTAAGTTAAAGTAGATTATGTGTCGTCCCTTTCTGTCAAATGCAAATGTCAAAATGACAGGACACAGCATATTAAAAAGCACAATAGCATTTTTTGTCAACAATAGTTCCCAAATGAATAGGAATAACCAACTTCGAGTTCGAGTCGCTATTTCTTACTTTTTATAATAAATACCATTTTGATTTTTACCTTTAATTTTTTAATATTCAAATTTCGTTTATGCATTAAACAACTAAACCAATTTCAATGCAATTTGGTATGAAGGATATCTCTTCTGTGAAAGCGTTACAAACAAGCAAATATTAGTAAGTATGGAATTACCGAACTAAAAATGTATTTGGTTCATTTTAAAGTATGACCACACTGAAGGTCAAAATCAAAGTGTATTATAATAATTAGGAAAAAACGACTCCATAGATTTCAGAACCACGATATGCCACCAAAATTCCTAACTCTAGTTATGACCAAAAGCTAATACCACAAAAAGTAGGGTTTTTTTTTGGCATAGGAAGGCAAAAAAGCACACAGGCCACCTGATGATAAGTGGAAACTGTGACCCATAGACATTCGCATTCACAAGTCTGCAAATGCACTGCCAACCCTGAGGACTAAGATGGAATGCCTCTATGCTAGTCATTTCACCGGCTGTCTTATCCCCAAACCGGAACACAACAATGCAAATACTCCTTGGCGGTAGGTTAATGGATAAGATGGAGGTACCAACCCCGAAGGACCCTGCACAAGGTCCTATCCCAAAAGTAAAATCCATGAATTACCTAGATATTTTATTCAGGCATATTAACAATGTCACGAGTAACTCCGGCTCTGCACGGCTCTCATGGCCGCCGCCAGCCTGCTCTGGTCGGTAAGGAACCACTGCCACAGCTTTCTGAGGCCCTGCTTATCACCGTTCTGGAAAAAACAAACAAAAGCTAGGTTAAAATATATTTTCTTGTGAAATTGGCATTTTATTTTTTAAACATCAGCTGGTGGCGACCTAGCGACATCTAACAGAAACTTGTATCAACCAACTCGCTAGCGACGCGAAGTTTCTACAGCCGGTTGACATTTATATACCACTTCCAACTTCATCCCAATGGACTTCGGTCTCTCTTGTTGATCTCTCTATTGTCCTCTCTTCCTACAAGCTTTACAGTGGGTGCCGCAGAATGGGCGAAGTATAGTCTGCGCCAATTGACATTGGCAAAGATGTAAACACAACCAAACGAACCAATTTACCATTATTACTCGATAATCACGTGCTTTTAACCCTTTTCCAGGCCTAGTACATTACATCGACCACATTCATGTCGCTCAAAATTGAACTTAACTACCTACATTTTATGACACAAATTTAATTGAACTTTCCTGACATATGACTTATGGATCAGTATCCTTCATGGAGTTACGAATTCATGGCTCTAATCCATTTCTTGCTTGTGTCCTTACTTGATGTCGGCAATTAGTTCCAAGTTCTTAATTTTCCATGTGTGAAATTTTGCAAATTATTACTGAGACGAATTCTTGTTAATGAAGTCTTCATTTCCATTTCTTAATTTTCCGAATGCCTCATTTTCCTAATTATAGATAGTACTAATTCGGATTGTCTTATATAAATACTCATAACGTCGGCCTAATTGGTTAACCTGCCAAATCCATTTTTAGGATTTTGAAGATTTGCATTCTAAATAGATGAAATAAAGTTAAAACCTGCTAAACCCTAAAAAGGGACTTGGCAGGTTAACACTTTAGGCCGACGATAAGTGTCATTACTGACTGTACTACTAACTGGCTCATGAACTAATCGCCGACAGGCCTTTCTTTAGCTAGGCCTGGAAAAGGGTTAAAGATCAAGTGAGGTCTTAACAATGATTTATACACTTGATCTTTACTTTAACATTAAGGTTTAATATTAAATAACTGTTAATTATTCGTTATTTTAAATAAAAACACGCTTGATGAAACTTTGAGGTTATACATACATACATAACTTCACGCCTGTAATCCTAGAGTGGGGTAGGCAGAGCTACAGAATTATCCACAACTTTAAAAACTTGTTGATAATTCTTTGAGGTTATATGTCAAACTAAATTTGTTTACATCTTTGGCAATCTCAATTGACACAGGCTTTAGACGGGGCAGGCCTAGACGGAGATGGCGGGACGACTTGGATGCATTCCTTAGGGCCGTCAAAGATAATAAGTCGAACTGACAGGCTGAGAGGGACGTGGCTATTCGATAGAATGAGAAAGTTATATACCTCTCTCGGCCTTTAAGTCCGACTTATCGTCAGTGGCAGCCCTTAGCAACAAGCCGGAACAGGCACCAAATAGGGACTCATGGAGATCAAGGGGAGAGACCTTTGCCCAGCAATGTGACACTCATAGACTAGAGAAAAAAACATTCAATTACTGGCGAATATAGACGTAATTTAAAGTTATTTTTCTTTGGGTTTCTTATTCAACAAGGAAGTCTTATTATAGTTTCGCCATGTCCGTTTAACTCAGATACTGAATGGATTTCACCTGTGTACATTATCTATAGTGATGCAAAAAAAAACATGCGCAATAAAGAGTTTTCATACATACATACTCTTGACTTCATCATCATCATCTCCATGCCCATATTCCAATCATCTGTGGTCAGCGCAGCATGTTTTTTCCTTCCACACATCCCTATTAGTCGTCCCATCGTACTCCCTTTTACCTTATATCACTCTTCACACAATCCATCCATCTCTTTTTAGGTTTACTTGTGGGAGGACCTTGTGCAGGATCCATCCGGATTGTTACCACCATCTTATCCATCAACCTACCGCCAAGCAGCAGTGTTTGCATTGTCGTGTTCCGGTTTGGGGATAAGACGCCCGGTGAAATGACTAGCATAGAGGCATTCCATCTAAGACCTCAGGGTTGGCAGTGCATTTGCAGTCTTGTGAATGCGAATGTCTATGGGTCAGTTTCCACTTATCATCAGGTGGCCTGTGTGCTCGATTGCCTTCCTATGCCATAAAAAAGGTCTTTCTCATGCTTTATTTATAACTCTCCATTTTTCCATCACACTAAACATTTTTCAAACTTCCCCATACATACTTGTTTCTTATCCTACCCATTCTTGTTACACCACACTTTCATCTCAACATTCGCATTTCAGCTCCATGCACTCTCTTTTTTCCTTCTCCTTTGCTGCCCTGCAAGACAACAGGTCTTACACGCTCATAATATTTTCCCATGACCTTACGAGCATACGAGGGTCGCATTTGACTTTAGATACTCCTGACGTAAGGGGAGATAAACTTATCTCATTCCGTATGGAAATTTTTAGCTTTACAATGCTCTTTAGCCTTCAGAGGGGTTATTATGACATAACTATGTAGTTCATTTTAAGCTGAGAGAAAAGGAGAGCGCTATATAACTGCTATAGCTCTGTCATTTACACTCACCGTAAAATTAACTGCATCATCATCATCATGTCAGCCGAAAGACGTCCACTGCTGGACATAGGCCTCCCCCAAGACTCTCCACTCAGACCGGTCTTGTGCTTATGCAAATGAACTGCATAGCTATGTCATAATAACCCCCCAGGAGGTGCTTACCTTGACAGAAGAGAATACCCCGCTAGCCTCAGCTACTTTCCTCTCGACCAGATCCATCTCCTGCTTGACTGAGTGCATCATAGCCGCTACAGTGGTATCCCAGCAGTTGGGCAGCTTGGTGCAGCCGTCCCAAATGTATTTGCGAAGGGGTAAGGTTGACTTTTGACTGAAATAAATACATACATAAACTCACGCCTTCATTCCCAGAGTGGAGTAGGCAGAACTACAGAATTACCAACAACTCTAAAAACTTGTTGATCATTCTGTAATCACATTTTGCAGAATTAGGCTTAGATGTTTACCAGCGTATTAGTGACAGATTGCAAGCCCATCGCTTAATAGAACTACAAGCCTATATTCCCTTAGTCGCCTCTTACGACATCCACGGGAAGACATAGAGTGGCACTATTCTAACCCGGCAACCACACGGGTTCTGTCACTGAAATAAATATTTGTGAATATTTGTACTGTTTTGTTCAAAACAGAAATGGAGTGGGAAAAGAACAAAAACATGAGAGCAAAAAGCGTAAAAGTTGGTAAAAAACTAAACTATTTTAGAAATAAAATAAAAAGAAAATAACAGTGATATATTTTGTTTTTATCTTTATGTAAACTCGGATTCATAATTAGATTCCATCAAATCTACCACGATGTTGCCAGTGAAATGAACCATTCCAAAATTAGTAAATTGCCTCTTGGCGAAAGAATGCACGTAAGTAATTAAATATTTAGTAATTTTAACAATAAAATTTAATTGCTATGTTTCACTAAAAAATGTTATATAAAAACCAGTCGTATAAATAAATATTTAATTAAAGCAATTTTGTGGTAGTATTATTGCAATGGTAAAACTACAGGTCTCGATAGCATTTTGTATCCGTTTTGATACAATAATATTATCGTTTGAAGATGTGTGTATATTCTTTATTATTAAACCTAAATTACGTAAATTCGAAAAAAAATAACCACGACCTAGTCGTGTTGGCGTATTACATTATCCTGACTGTAGCATCCTAACTGGAGGAGGGGCGTTAAACCATCTCACTAATTATAGTAAAACAATTAGGATCCCTTTCACTTAGAATTTAGGACTGTATGAATATTGCATACATAAATAAATGTTTATTTCGATACATAACAAACATCTAAGAATCAAAGTAATATACATATAGGCGACAAACAACAAAACCCCTACGTTTATTTAGTTGAATAGTATCTGTATACAGAAAATGGAGATTATATCTGAATTTTAACGTAAAATCCTTAATTCTCTACACCACTATACAAAGACAGGCATTTCGTTAAGTTTTTCACCTGCAGTAAGATATTTATATTTTTTTATTAATAAGAAAAGGTTGGTGGCATCTGGACCGTCGTACTGACATTGACAGATGTTATTGTGACAGTGACATTTCTTGGTAGATTCGATGGAATCTAATTATGAATCCGAGTTTAGGAAAACATATCAGTGTTATGTGGTCGTCTTGCACCGTCTTACATACTCATAAGTAGGTGGTTTTTTTCCATTTCTCCCTCTATCCCTCTATCCCTCGATTTTGGCGTGTTTTATTTGGTATATTAAAATTTTAAAATTTTAAATGTATATAAAGCTAGACTAAGTAGTTGTACCATTGTTATATTAAATGTATTAAAAAAAAAACTGACTGCTGAGTTCCTTGCGGCGTTTCTTCTCAGCAGTGGTCTCCTCTTGTGAAGCGCTGGTAGATTCTTGCCGTGTAAAAGCGCCCGTGCGGCCTACTTACTGAATAAATGTCTTTATCTTCATCTTATTAATTATTTACTTTAGATACTTACAACTCAACCAAATCCCGTTCTCTCTTCTCATAATCATCATACAGATTGTCCTTCAACTCCTTAACTTCGGACAGTAGCTCGTTGTACAGTTTTACCAGCATCAGGGCGTCGTTGCTGTGCTTTACGCCGAATATTGTACACATGGCGTTTATGAATTGGTCCGAAGATTGGAGTCTGGCTTCGCATGAGTCTTGCTCTGCGCAGATGTCGTTCATTGATTTCTAGAACGTTCAGAGCTAGTTAGTAAGATGGCCAACGTAATATTAACACTGCGCCGAGCAAACGTCGAGCGTCCATTATTAATTAATACTATTATTGTGTTTTCTGTTAAACTAAAGAATTCCCATGGAATTGGACGATGCTTTTTTGTAGCGCAAGTAAAATCACAATTTATGAGATACGTAACAAACTTTGATAACAATTACCCTTTGAGTAGTCAGCTTAACGGGAAAAGGTGGCCACTTTTATAACGTGGATAACTCGAAGGTCAATTGTTAGTGAACTATGTGATTTAGCCTATAAGATTTTTTTTTTTTTAATATCATAGAAAGGCAAACGAGCACACAGGCCACCTGATGGTAAGTGGAAACTGTGACCCATAGACATTCGCATTCACAAGACTGCAATTGCACTGCCAACCCTGAGGACTAAGATGGAATGCCTCTATGCTAGTCATTTCACCTGTCTGGCTGTCTTATCCCCAAACCGGAACACAACAATGCGAACACTGCTGCTTGGCGGTAGGTTAATGGATAAGATTGTGGTACCAACCCGGACGGACCCTGCACAAGGTGTTCCCACAAGTAAATCATTCATTTCATTTGTAGTACAAAAAGCACCGTCCGATTTCAAGAAAATACTTAAGTTTATTAGAAAACTCAATAATAGTCTTGAGGGCGCCACTGTACATACGGCGTGCGCCGGCGCAGTCTTAAGGAGATACCGAGGGCGGAGACACTTTTGAAAATGATGTAGATGTTGCGTCGCTAAGAGGGATGTCATACGAGCGTTGTCTGTGCGCTGCGTTGTTCTACATACAAATTAGAATAGACACGCCACACAATGCGTCGGAACACTTGTGTCTAGAGCATCCAATATCGGGGTTTTTTTCCAGTACCGGTATTTTTTCGATATTGATATTTTAAATACCGGTTTTCCGGTATTTCGATATTTTTTCGATATTCATACAAAAAAGTTGAAAATGTTAAAAACCTAATGGATTTTTTAAGCGAAGGTGGGCGAAGCTTGAGGCTCATGCGTAGCAAATATATGTATATTTATTTGTTAAAATCACAGCAGCAAATTGCCGGGAACTCGGGAATAATGCATTCTATAGCTAGTTAAAAATGACATAAAAATAAAACGTTAGGTACTTTATTGGAAAAAGTACAATTATATAAAACTAATCTAATATCGAAAAAATATCGAAATACCGGTTTTTTGCGAGCTCGAATATCGGTTTTATAATATCGGAATTTTTGTCCGATATTCCGGTTTTTCGATAGTATCGAATACCGGTATTCATGCTCTACTTGTGTCGCTCTATGTTGAAATAACAGCATTGCGACGACGTAACAAAAGTTTATTCCCACTAGTTCAGTTGTCCAGTTCAGTTGACTGAACTAGTGGGTTTTTTTTCTCGTTACCAAACTAAGCTTTAGGCCTGCTTTCAAATAATCTATGCTTATTACGCTGACTATACGTTAATATCTTCTTATGTTTATGTTTAGTCTCTTCGATTAACTCTTAAAACATCATAAGCATACCTGGGATAACTCGGGGCATCTGTACGAAAGTGATGTAGCAAAATATTTTATCGACATAAAATATATCGATGTTTCTGCCAACATCTAAATGTTATTCGACATAAATAAATATTACTCATTTTCTCCTCATTTAATAAAATAAACAAATTAACACGTATATTTATATGTTTATTTTACAACAGTTTTCATAATATACAATCAATATTTTTCCATATTCGTCGGTTCTAGGGATTTGATATCGATAAAAAAGATGTGTGAATGTTCAATGTGCATAATACATGTGCACATTGAACATTCTCGATAACTGTAAAGAGGTTCTATGTCATATCTGATATCGAGCCTCTTAAGATAATAAAAGTATGCGGATGTCATTTCAATCAAAATGACAATTTACTGTCAGTACCATTCATATTCGTACGTTTAGCAGTTTAAAGTGGATATTTTCATCTAGACGGCAATCATTAATACCGACGAATATGGAAAAATATTGATTGTATATTATGAAAACTGTTGTAAAATAAACATATAAATATACGTGTTAATTTGTTTATTTTATTAAATGAGGAGAAAATGAGCAATATTTATTTATGTCGAATAACATTTAGATGTTGGCAGAAACATCGATATATTTTATGTCGATAAAATATTTTGCTACATCACTTTCGTACAGATGCCCCGAGTTATCCCAGGTATGATTATGATGTCTCAATATTATCGATCCAATTATACTAATCTAATTGCCCTACTGTTTAAAACCAAATTAACCTCGCAAGGCCCCCCATACTGCAAAATGCGAGTTTTTTGTAACTGGGACTTTGAATCTACAATCAAGGGAATAAAGTTCAATTGCGATTGTTCGAAAATGCCGTTTTCAGTTTATGAGCATAGGAAAATAAACCTTATACTTATTGGAACAGAGTTCAAAGTAAATTGCCTTGATTGTGTACATCCTTTTGCACACTGGGCCTTAGGCACTTGTCCCACCAATAGCGAGTAAGCGATTAGCTATCGGCGATTTTCTCGCCCAAGAAACGAACAAAATATCATCGGTGATACTGCAAAAACACGTAACTAACAAATTTATGATAGCGCAAAATAAACCTTACCACCTTATTAAAAAGGTGCATTTTGCTTCTTATTTAAAATGTTACTTACGCGGTTTTGCAGTCTCACCGACGATATAAGGATCCTGTGTTAGTAAAAACTCGCTCTACTAGTTTGTCGCCGCGATAAGAGCGATAAGATAAAACTAGCTCATCGATACTCGCTCGGCGACGCTCACTTGGTAGTTAGAACTCAAGCTGCGATACCAAAGCAGTGATTTTACGACGTGGATTTCAGTGCAGATATTTGCTATGAATTTGAGCAAAGCATTTGAGCTGTCATTGTTGTCTAGTTCAGACGACGATGGTGATGAATTGTAATTGCACTCGCCTATAGCCGAGCGACAAAACTATTGGAGCTAACACTCGCTTCTCGTCGCTCGCCCACTCGTTTCTAGTTTATCGTTCTACTCGTTTATCGCTCATCGTCGGCGGTGGGATAAGTGCCTTACGAGGTTAACTCAGAAATCCGCTGTTAAAATCCTTCGGTACGTCCCGGGCACGGAGTATAATGTTGAATACACTTACAATCCTCTCAGCAGAGGCGGCGCCCTCTGCCAAGTAATAGTCCTTCAGATGGCTGCTTAAAAGTAGGAACTCGCGCGCGCCACGCAACGCCGCGCGTAGACAGTAGTATAGCGTGCGGTCCAGGGACAAAGCGAGATGGGACGTTTCGAGGAGGTGCGTCAGGTCTGCGTGGATTCGTCTGTGGGATATTGTTTAAGTTTAAATAAAGAAAGAACAATATGGTGTATGTTACAAACAACAAAAAGGACAGAAATACGCACAAGAAGAATTTCGTCATGAAATGGTCCCAGCTTAGAGTAATTTAAACTAAATTAAAAAAATAAAATATAGGTATATTTCCTAAGATTTTGCTGTGTTTTTCTGCGGAAACTACGCAGGTTATTTGATATTATTTTATTTTTTTAATTTAATATTTATAGATTTATGTAATGCTAGACTAATTAGTACTATTGTATATAAAATATATTTAAAAAATGACTGACTGCTGAGTTTCTTACGGCGTTTCTTCTCAGCAGTGGTCTCCTCTTGTGAAGCGCTGGTAGATTCTTGACGTGTAAAAGTTCCCGTGCGGCCTACTTACTGAATAAATGTCTTTATCTTTATCTTTATCTTTAAGATGGAGTGACGACCTTGTTAAGATCGCGGGAACGCGGTGGATGCGAAAAGCACAAGACCGGTCTGAGTGGAGAGCCTTGGGGGAGGCCTATGTACAGCAGTGGACGTCTTTCGGCTGACATGATAGCGTCAACAATTTAGAAGCAAGTTAGGTAATAAGACATCGGAATAGAGCCCCAGATTTAGTGCGTAGGACCGGTATATATGGCAAAGCTTAGAGCCTCTCCAGCAGAGGACGTCTTTCAGCTAAAATGATGATCATGACTCACTCTCTCACAACCAAAGCTGACCTCGCCGTGGTCTCCACCGCCAACGCGGTGCGCGAATCGACCAGCTCCTTCAGCGCGTTCTGCATCTGCTGCTCCAGGATCGGTTCCTCTTGTTCCAGGTCTAAGGCAGCTTTCTCCGCCATTGAGAGCTGCCTGCAATTTATCCCAATATTATAAATGTTCAAGTTTGTGTGTTAGTTTGTTTCTCCTTCACGCCGCAATGGCTGAACGTTTTTGGATAAATTTTTAAATGAAGATAGCTTGTACCCTGGATTAACACTTACTTTTCAACCGGTAAATTTTAAATTTGTAGAGTGCAATACAATACAATACAAATACTCATTATTGAACACCAAAAAAACAAAACACGGACATTATTACATTTACAAATACATTAACTATAGGTATACAACAGGCGGTCTTACCGCTAAATAGCTCTTCCAGACAACCTTGAACAGAGAAATAATAAAGACAAGGCAGGCGGTGTAAACTAAATTCTTAAAATGTAATGAGTGAATAGCGATAATCTTCGCGGATAAAGTGGCGGGAAGAAGCTAGTTACTCCATAATCTCGTACTTTTGTAGATCAAGATTCTGAAGGTTAAAGTTAAAAGACTTGACAATGGTTTGCACTTTATCCATTATTTTCACATAAAGTTCAAAATCGAATAACTATTAATTATATTACGAGTCAGAAGGAGCCGCCCTAGGCGTACTTTTTCGAATCAAATCGGAGAAATACTGGAAAAGGGCCGAATCTTAAGTACCCGAAACCGACGTGCGTGCATGACTCGATGTATGAATGTTGAAGAAGCGAAAGAAAGTCAAGATCGTAGCGAGTGGAAAGAAGTGGTCTCTGCCTACCCCTCTGGGAAACCGGCGTGATTTAATGTATGTATGTATGTATGTATATTACGAGTACTCATTTATGAATAAAAACAGACCTTGTTATGTTACATTACATACTCGCTACGATCTTAACAAACTTGTTAAAAAATTTATAATACGAAGTGTTTCATGTGGCACTACCAATTTGTTTGACTTCGCCTGTTTCAATTGACACAGACTTAAAGGTAAATAAATGCAAGCTCAAGCGAAAGAAACCCCTATCGACTTACGCCACGCGACTGGGATGCACGTCCTGGTAGTTGACAACAAGGGCGAGTTTTGCCTGCTCTCCGGCCAGCTCAGTTTTCGCTTCGATATAGGCACACGCGGCATCAGAAAGTCTGAAATTAGATATTTTGTTTCAAAATAAACTTAACACTGCACCAAGCGTCCATTGCTAAATAGTACTGTGTTTTTTAATAAACGAAAGTATTGTCTAGAAATCTAAAGATGGTTTTTTGTTGTACAAAATAACACCCCTCTTTTTGCGTTGGGGCTTAAAAATAGGAAAGGATACTGGGATATACAAGAGGAATATCCAAAAATTTTGTAATATGCAAGCGGTATTTTATCAATACAAATTACCTATGCCTCCTTTGCCTCGTTTTTTTAGTTTTTCTACATGTTAAATCTATATGGTTTTAATATTCTTCATAGACAATCGGAATATTATTTAATATCTATCTATAATAACTGAATTTTATTTCTCCTGGGGCCCTAAGATGGCTGCCTTTATCGCGTGACAAAGTATGGATAAGTCTGTCACCTTCTGACACGTAAATAAGTGCGACAGTGACGGATGCTTATCCACATTTGACACACGATATAGACGCAACCATTCTAGGCCCGCAGATAGGAAACCGAAATTGTATATACCCAAAGTTTATGTGTGTTGATACATTTCTTTCTTAGTGATAACTAGGGCTCCTGGTCGTGTCCGTGTTTCGTGTACCCGTAGCCGAATCTCCGTTACCGAGTAACACGGCAACGGAGATCCGGCCCGTTCGACACGTGAAATTCGGCTACGCGTAATTAAGATACGTAGCTCCGTGTTACACGGAGATACGTTTCTTATTTACACGTAGATCCGATCCGCCCGTGACCGTGACGTTTAATTTTAAGCTTTCATTCAATAACCGTGCGGAGCGGAGCCGGAGCCGAGATCCGCAGATACGTAGCCGAACGCAGACACGGATACGTATCTTGGCGTGACCGTGTAGTTCGGAAACTTAGCACCGGAGGTGCTAAGATCACGGAGCTACGGTTCCGCGTGTAACACGGATATCAGGACCACTAGTGATAACCGAACAATATGCCAACACTTCACTTGTGGGAGGACCTTGTGCAGGGTCCGTCCGGGTTGGTACCACCATCTTATCCATTAACCTACCGCCAAGCAGCAGTGTTCGCTTTGTTGTGTTCCGGTTTGGGGATAAGACAGCCGGTGAAATGACTAGCATAGAGGCATTCATCTTAGTCCTCAGGGATGGCAACGCATTTGCAGTCTTGTGAATGCGAATGTCTATGGGTCACAGTTTCCACTTACCATCAGGTGGCCTGTGTGCTCGTTTGCCTTCCCATGCAGTAAAAAAAAATAAAAAAAATTGGATATCTACAATACATAAACCCATTGTATTATATTTATATTGTTCAATGCTGCCCTCGAGATGGCAAGATGACAAGATGGAGTGACGACCTTGTAAGGATCGCGGGAACGCGGTGGATGCGTAAAGCACAAGACCGGTCTGAGTGGAGAGCCTTGGGGGAGGCCTATGTCCAGCAGTGGACGTCTTTCGGCTGACATGATGATGATGATGATGATGATGATGATGAATGCTGCCCTCCCAAGGGTTGCTTTCGACCAATCCGGAATAAGGTCTTAAGGTCTATCCCGTGTGGTTGCCGGGTTAGAGTAGTGCCACTCCATGTCTTCCCTTGGATGTTGTAAGAGTAAGAGGCGACTAAGGGAATAAAGGCTTGTAGTACTGTCAGACGATGGGCTTGCAACCTGTCACTAATACGCTGGTAAACATCTTAGCCTAATTGTGCAAAAATATGGTTACTGAATTATCAACAAGTTTTAAAAGTAGTTTGTAATTCTGTAGCTCTGCCTACCCCACTCTGGGATAAAAGGCATGTGTGTGTGTGTCTTATACCGAGACTATGCCGAATTGGTGAAATGCGGCCTAAGCCAAAATAAGTGGTATCTCAGTTTCAATTGCTAAAGTAGATTCAATCTTCTCCTGTAAGTAATAAGGTTGCGATTTCTACAGGAGTTATATATTTCACTTGTGGGAGGACCTTGTGCAGGGTCCGTCCGGGTTGGTACCACCATCTAATCCATTAACCTACCGCCACACAGCATTGTTCGCATTGTTGTGTTCCGGTTTGGGGATAAGACAGCCGGGGAAGTGACTAGCATAGAGGCATTCCATCTTAGTCCTCAGGGTTGGCAACGCATTTGCAGTCTTAGGATTGCGGTCTTGTGAATGCGAATGTCTGGTGTGTGTGTGTAATGCGGGTCTCCTATGCGATAAAAAAAAAAAAAAAATACAATTATGAAAAATATTACCTCTCGCCTATAACATTGGCTTCGACGAGCGCGCTCCGAAGCTCCGCGTCACTCGCGTCGTGTCGCCGGTCGCCGAGACGGCGCGATACGAACAGGTCGAAGTGCGACCGGAACAGCGCCTGCGCTTGCCGGTATGACTCGAACGGACCAAACGCAGTAAACTTTTTGGCTGTTTCCTGAAAATATGTGCACAAGATGTACAGACAGCGCCCGCTCGGATAAGAGATACTCAAGCGGAAATGATGTGGAGTGATGATGATACAATGTGAAAATTGATACATAAAAAAAAATTTGCCCAGAGAGAAAGATACCTATATAGAACTTTTAAGCGAAATAGCAGCAATATGTAGATATATGATTATCAAGGTTGGGTCAGGCATCAAAGAAAAAATTGTTCTGGTGCTGTCCTGGTGCTACGTAGGAGAACTGTGAACTGATGCTTTGCGTAGCTTTAAATTTTATTTCCGTACAATTTTAGCTCTGGATGAAAATGTAAGAATAAAGTCAGTTAGAACCAACTGAAATGAAATTATGGAAGGTACACATTTAATTGAACACAAGCCATAAATTATAAACAAAAAAACACAAGTTATACTAACCTTATCTGTATGAGCACTGCTATACAAGCTCAACGTATCAGCGATAACATCAACCACACTCTCTGTTAGGGATTCCACCTCATTGGCAAGGGTAATACACTCTTCTGCAAACGCAGCCTCATCTTGCGTGAGCTGATGCTGCGCAGAGTTTAGCTTAGTGATCTCGCGGCTTAGTTCGTCTTTAGTGAGGCTGGAAATTAAAAATGTATACTTGATTTGTAAACTTACTTTTTGCTGGTAGCGTGAATTTTAAAAATATTGTACTAGCTAAGCACTTAATTGAGACTATCCTTAACTTGAGTTCACTTTATGAAATTTTGTCTTACAAAATTTAGTCATTTACTTTTTTTAAATAATATCCAACAACCTTGTAACCAATGATCGGATATCCCGGTGCAACACGGGGTGAATGACCTCAAACATTATGCTAATATGGATATGCCCCGGGGTTCCGGGACTCATGTTGTTAAATATTATTCTGATTTTATTAATTCAAATAAATTTCAATACAATTTAAACGTGTAAAATAAATATTATGACAAAAGTAATTTAGGTATGTAAAAAAATAAAAAAAATTAGTTTTTATTATACTCTGTTTAAAATTGATCTGCCAAATAGTCTTTGGGTATGAATATAAATAAAATATATAATACGGTACGCATTATCAGTTCACCACACTACACACAGATATTATATTTTATTAGTTTGTATGAAATTGAAATAGCATACAATTATTTTCTCAATATTTTATATGTTTAATCGATTTCTTTACACGTCTAAAATCCTATCCTAATTCCTATTTATAAATATCCCCACAATCGCATTTTCTTTTCGAACCAGATCCTGGGATTTTAGTCATATCCATATTAAGATTTCTACTCTATATCCCGCAGTGTTGCACCGTGAAATCCGATCACTGCTTATAACCAGGGATCGGAAATTCGGATCGATATTTACCTATACTTTAGCGCCGGCTTTGTTGTTCAGTTGTATGGAGGTGGACTCAATCATATAATTCATATAAAATTTCCGGGATTTCAAAATAAATAAATTACACCGGCATTAATTCATAATTATTTATTTATATTAACTGTTTGAAGTTATTTTCCATGTATATGTTTAACCAAATGTTATTTAATTTACCTGTAACTTATTAACCTAACGAATTTATAGGAGCAAAACAGAACGTTTTATCCTACATGTAAAGTAATTATTATATTAACGTTTTGTAGAATCCCAAAATCCGACGCCATGTTTACCTATCTTTTTCCGGGATTTTGCCAACTTTAGGTAAATATCGATCCGAATTTCCGATCCATGCTTATAACACACTAACAACATTATTATTCTCTTAGACTCAAATAACAACTAAAACATACTTTTAAAGATATATAGATGTATAGAAGGCATCCAAGACTCGGCAACAAATATTTAAAAAAATATACAAAAATAAAACACTGGCAAAACCCACTTATTTTGTTTGATCAAGTCTTTAACAACAATCTCCTGTTTCTCCAAACGTTTTAACCTCTCGCTCTGCATCTGGATATCCATTTTGACATCCTGGAGCGACTCGTGATCTCCTGGTAGACAGAGGCCTTGGAATTCATCTTGTAATGACGTTACGTTTGCTTCTAAGTCCTCAGGAGTTAGCAGATGCTTTTCGATTTCAGCATATCTGCAATAAGAGATGGTCACATGATAAGAATGTGAAATACCAAATCCGCTAAACAGTTAGTATGGAATGGTTTTGTAAATATACTGAAAGGGTATTTCCATTCAGGTTAAAGTGACTAACTGCTTTTAATAGCTCAGTTTTCAATTTAAATCAGGTTTAAGTAATAAAACAAAAAACTACCATGAACATTATTAGGTATAGTTGGGATTTCTAACCGAATAACGATTTAACAAGCGCTTAGAAATAGGTATAAGTAATGTTAATAACCCACCTATATTTCTCTCGAGCACTCAAAGCATTACTGTGGTCCAAACTGTTGTAAAGCCATCGTAAAATACCAGAAAGTTCGGGGTCGTTGAACATCCATTCGAAAGATTTCCTGTCGCTCTCCACCTCTAAACTTTGAAGGAACGGTAAGAACTCTTCATCACTTATGTAGTTAAGGAGATTCATTATACTAAAACCATACAAGAACACGAATTAAAAATAAACCCAGGCAGATTAAAAGCAAGCCGTTACAAAACAACAAACTTCAAAGTTTGGACGAAATGTCAATGTCAATGTCACTGACTGACGTATAACTTTTCGTTATTCGTTTCGTTCCGAATTGCGGTTTTTGTACTTCTTTTCGAATATTAAAAAATAGACAAGGCTGGAAATGCAGTTTATAGTAATCTCATAAAAATCTGTTTATATATTTTGATTTTCACCTAATTTGATCAAACATAATGTATCATCCTTACTTGAATACTTACCTGTATTCTTGTATTCGACTATTAGTTTAACGTGACTAATCAAAGATGGTGCTAGCTGTATCGCTGTATCATAATATGAAATACAAAACAAAAATTATAGTAATTTTAGGGTAGTGATTTTAGCATAAATTAAAGACAGTGGAGTCGCTCGCTTGATCTTGGTTGGGGCAGAACTGCTGTACCCCCGAGATAAAAAGGTTCTTAAGTTATTATTGTTGCAGCTATTTGAATAGATTATTATTTTCCATTAGTTCCTAATTATTTTGTCTAACTACTGAATGATCTCAAATTTCTATATAAGTAGCTTTACTAACTAATTTGTAATATCAATATATCGTCGCTAGAAATCAATAATCTTGTAACCCTCAAAAACCAAACTTTATACTAGAGCCAAATTACAAACGCAAAAAAAAATAAAAAAATCATAACTTCTAAACGGCAGGAGGCTTTTCTGTCCCATTTTGCAAATATTATTAAAATAAATAGTTTTGTTAAACTGAATACTCAAATTTGATATAAAATGGGTTAAGGGTGATTTTTGCGGGATACAGCATTTTTTTTCTTTTTTTTTCCCCCGAAAGAATGCTGTAACCCAAAAGGGAAATGTCGTGGTGTAATTTAACAACCAAATGAAAGGGCGTTTTAAATTGCTGTAACTAAATAACAGCCACTACAACAATTTTGGTCCGAAATTACTTACTGATTTAAAAAAATAAGACCAAATTAGTTAGGAAAGCAAAAACGCTGTACAATGTTCCAGAGATTAAGTTTCTTACCTTGTATTGCTGTAAGTCTCATTTCGACAAAAAATACCGGAATTTAAGCGGGTTACTACATTTATTTGTTCTCCAATAAGCTAAATATCACAAATAACTAATGCTGTAAAGTTTTTATTTTTCATCGTAGAAACACGAGACATAGACCATTCGACGTAGAAAAAATTATAAAGTAAAAATATGCAAAAAACGATTTTGGTAGGAGGTGCGGGTTACAGCATTATTGCTTTCCAGCGACGATAGTATTATTGTAAATGGTTCCCCGCGATACAGGCCAAGCCTAGTGCAGGGACCCCTGGCAAATTATGTACAAACTTGTGTGCGAAATAAAGATTTATTATTATTATTGTCTGGAGAGTGTTTGGCATTAAGTATAGACAAAAATATTATTTAGCAATTTTAATTTTTAACATAAGGTACGTTACTATTAACTATGTAATATTGAATAATGATTATGTCGGTACCTACCTAAAAACACCGACACGTTTTGACAATAATGATAAAAGATTCATAGAAACCATTTTGTGGCCACTGACCAATCTTAGGTCGCCAAGCAGCAGTGTTTGCACTGTTGTGTTTCGGTTTGGGGATAAGACAGCCGGTGAAATGACTAGCATAGAGGCATTACATCTCAGTCCTCAGGGTTGGCAGTGCATTTGCATTCTTGTGAATGCGAATGTCTATGGGTCACAGTTTCCACTTACCATCAGGTGGCCTGTGTGCTCGTTTGCCTTCCTATGCCATAAAAAAAAATAGGCTAAGATGGGAATAAGGATGTAGTCGTGATGTACTGCATAAACATACGACATCGTAATCGGTCGGAAAATTTCGTATTCCTCTTGCTTTCTCAATTAGCTTATCGATGGGTACTAACGCTGACTGAGAAAGCAAGATAAATACGAACTTTTTACGAAAACTATGTCACCTGACGGCCTAAGTACTTTGTAAATCGAAGTTCGTAGTTACAATAGCTCCACCTCTTTCTTTCGACTTGTTCTCGAGTGATGAGTGACAGGGACTCGGGACGAGAAGTTTCGAATTTATTGGTTCGTGGTAAACATCCTGGTGCTCTACTTTGAAATCCGTAATTCGAACTTCGTATATTGCTATCCCTTTTGCTCTCGAAGCGTACTCACTTATTCGCAAGAAAGTGACAAGGCGATCCGAAGTTCGAATTACGGATTTCAAAGTAGAGCCCCGGAGGCCCTACTTTGAAAATCGAAGCTTTGTTAGCTCCATCCCTTTCTATCGATTTAGTCTCGAATGATGAATGACAGGGATGAAGCTAACGTAACTCCGAACATCGATTTTCAGAGTAGTGCCTCTGTACTCACCTATTGATCTAATCGAGATCAAAGTGTTGCCAGGTTATGCGTTTCTAAAATCAATTTAGATCATGAGATTTTAACAAAATACGGATTGGCAAAAACACAATAATTATTCCTGTCTCAAAATAAAAATCCTGTTTACTTCCTACCTACACACTGATTAACCGTAAATCATTCGTTTGGAGCTGACACGACCAATCGCGGAAGCGCCTTATTGTCCAATCTGTATTAGTGAACCCCTCCATTTTGGAACATCCTCGCACTTGAACGATTCGCAAGTTCAAGGTCACCCCGCCATTTTAATAATGCCAACGGAAATATACGGAACTACCACAGAGTAACGCAAGATTCATAGTTATGTTTGACAGTGGCGCTATTTCTAACTGAATTGATAAGTTGGTATTTGGTTTGAGAGTACGTCATATGACACGAAATGCCAGTTTGAATCTTATTGTGAGGAGTTAGAGGACATGCTTGCGTATTCGCAGCCGTAATCTGGATTTTTGCAGTATTGCCACGTAATCGGTCAGTATGTAACAAAACAAATTTCTAAGTACCGTAACCTCGGGTTACTTTAACCCTAGGAGGTTACATTGCCCACCCTTAAAAGTATAACTATTTCAGTCATAATCATCTTAAATTATTAAAATAATTTTAGAACTATGTACAGGGTTGGGCAGATTAAGTGTCCTAGTTAAAAAGAGCCATAACATTAAAACAAGACAGATTTTTTTTAAATTTATCACGTTTTTATTTTTAGCGTACTCTATACTTAAAAAAACTAATTCATAAGTTCAAATCGCTCGCCATCAGCTTTAATAACTTGACGCATTCTTCCATAGAATGCATTACACGCGGCACGCACTACCTCGTCTGGTATTTCATCCCATATCTTGACTAATCGATGCTTGAATGAGTTTAGATTCATGCCCTGTGTGCTCCCAATCTTGCTCAGCATGTAACCCATATCGAAAAGTCCAAAGCATTCAAATCCGGCGATGATACAGGCCATTCTTGCCAAGGTATAAAATCTGTCAAATTTGTTCTACACCAATCTTGAGTGCGTTTAGCTTTGTGAGATGGGGCACTATCTTGCTGGAAGCAGTAATAGTCGTTTCCATATAATTTTTGAGCATTTTCTAGCAAATGACCCTGTTACACGTTCTGGATGTAATAGTCTTGGTTAATTTTGACAGCTCGATCAATAAACAGCAGCGGTAACTTGCCTCTAGGCGATATCGCACCCCATACCATGACAGCTGATGCACTCTGGAACCCCTTGTACCGCTAATTTGTCCACAGGAATATCCTTCAATGAAGCACCATAGACACGATCGTTTTGTTGGTTGTGACTGTCTTGTAACTGGAACATCTTTTCATCGGATAAAATAATATCATCGCCGTCGTGCCAAGCTAGCTATTCCCTACATTTTTTCACTCTAGCTTTTTTCTGGGCAGCCATGATTTTTTTGTTTTTTGTAGGCCTTTAGCCCAAGATCATATTTTAAAATACGACTCATTGTTCGACGGGATATTTTCATATCTTTAGCAAGTTTGCTTGCACTTCGAGCTGGATTTCGTCTATACGCTCACGAATATTTTTAATGATGTTTTTGGTGCGAACAGATGGCTTTCTCCCAGGTTTGGGCCTGATTTGTGAAGATCCCGTTTCTTTGAATCGCTTGACGGTCCGCGATATAAACCTTATATTGATATTTAAATGTTTCAGCGTCTTCAATATCTCACACGGTCGGTATTTTTTCTGGTACAAATCGCACACGTGCTGGCGTTTCGCGTCCATTGTTGAAAACAATATAAAAACAAAATATATCAAGCTGACGTGTAGAAATCATAAAGAAAATTAAATTGTCAACAAAAAAAAAAACGAAGTGAATAAGAAGTTAAGTTATATTTAAGTAAAAAAGCCATACACAACTAGGACACTTAATCTGCCCAACCCTGTAAGTAGCTTTGTTCTGATCTAACATTTAAAGGAATAATTAAATTTTAACGATGGTTTTTAGGGTGGGCAATGTTACTCCCTAGGGCTAAAGTTACCCGAGGTTACGGTATCTGAATTTGAGTACTATAGTAAGTTTTTAAAGCTAAACATTTTTTAACTAGAGTACGCTACACTAGATTTCTTCCACTTATAAGCAAAGAGGAACTTGACTTCAATCGATCGCGCCACAAGCGCCAGCTCATATCATAATCTATGAAGTTAATTATACTGGTTGTTTGTCTTCAATTAGGTACTTACCTACTAGCGATCTGCCCCGGCTTTGCCTTAATGTATTGTATAGTGTGTCTCTGACCATGATAAAAGATAAAAGATACATACATACATACCTTCACGCCTGTAATCCCAGAGTGGGGTAGGCAGAGCTACAGAATTACCAACAACTTTAAAAACTTGGTGATAATTCTGTAACTACATTTTGCACAAATAGGCTAAGATGTTTTCCAGCGTATTAGTGACAGGTTGCAAGCCCATCGCCTAACAGTACAACAAGCCTTTATTCCCTTAGTCGCCTCTTACGACATCCACGGGATGACATGGAGTGGCTCTATTCTAACCCGGCAACCACACGGGAAGATAAAAGATAAAAGATGTTTATTCAGTAAGTAGGCCGCACGGGCACTTTTACACGTCAAAAATCTACCAGCGCTTCGCAAGAGACCACTGCTGAGAAGAAACGCCGCAAGAAACTCAACAGCCAGTCGTTTTTTAAATATTTCTAATGATATTATACAATAATAATCTTAACCTAGCATGATATAAAACATGCATAGTTGAGCAGGAAAATGTGTCAAAACTCAGAATTGTCACACAAAAGTAATAATTAAGTAACAGTTTTTTTTTTTTTGATATTTTACAAGTTATACTTACCTGTGACGGTGCAAGACAACCTGCATAAAAGTTTTGATACGTTCTCCAACAGAAACCGTGTCCCCTAGACAATATACAATGTTTACATATTTTTTATGACTAAGTTATTATTACGTTATTTAGGTGTTTAGTTTAGGCCAAGCATTTTTATCTGTTAGATAGTCCTCGACCCTATAGTAAGCTTTAGACATCAACGACTTTTTCAAGTAAGTTTTAAGTACTGGAAATGGTAACTTTAAAACAACGTCAGGTAATTTATTATAGAAAAGATGCATTGACCTACAAATTATTTATAAACCTTACGGACTTGGGGCTTTAAATGCAATGATCGATACATAATTATAACTAATTGATGTTAAAGTCTAATTGTAAAATCAGTGTAATTGCAATCATGGCCATATAATCATTATCTCATGATACGGGGGCGACATTTACTTGGTACGAGGGCTAAAGGAAAATGGAGATTTGGATCGCGTACATTGAAAATTACATTTAACTTATATGAAAAAAATCGTCATATTTTTAACAACTTACAGAACAAAAGAAGTTCAGTTTCAGGAGTAGAAACGATCCATGCATTTAAAGCCCCAAGGTCAGACGCACCCTGTATACCTATCTAGCTATCAATTATACTTATGTAAATAGATAAAATCTCTACCTGTACCTGTCAGTTGTCACCAATACAATACACACTACGCAATACACAACAAAATTATGATGACAAAGAATTACTCACTTTGTTTTGCGCAATTTAAGGTTATAGAAATGAAAAGAGTCGCATTCCACGAGTTGTGTACGGTAATCACAAACAAGGAATGCAACGCAACAACTTATGAACATAAATGTGTCAAGTCTGCCGCCTACGTCCGAAGTCTGAAGAGTCTTATCGAGGCTTTTGTAGCTTCAGACCTGCTTCCGTCGTCGGGCTTTCTAGTGGACACGGTGTCCACTGGAACATACGTTACGGGGTTCATTTTACCAATACCTTCACGCTGCAAGCAATTGGGATTGTTCATATTTTTAGAAAACCATTTCGAGGAATAGGGCTTTAAATCCGCTGTGCATTATTAAGTTTCTGAAATATTTATCTATTTCAGATATTTCGACAAAAGTATATTGGTTTAACCTTTGTTTGGGTTCCCTAATGATTCGCCGACAATTATTTGGCAGATTATTGATTGGCAGACAACGTTTCGCCGAGTAACGGTACGCCGATGGATTTGTTCTTAGATGTATTGTTTCGCAGACTAACGTTTCGTAACTAAACCTTAAGCAGCTGTTTTAGTTGGCTTATGAGTCAGTAAGCTGAATCACTATTGGCAGAAATTCGTTTAGCCTATTAATCACTACACATTTTGAATGTTTGCTCGAAAAACTGTTCGCTTTTAAACAGTTCATACGGTATGTTTTTTAATTGTACTTAAATCATTGATTTTTGTAACAAATAAAATTCACTGTTCCGATGTACCTTAGTATCATTTGCCCTAAGTAACGGCTCGGTTTATTAATAGTTTACCTATTTTTAAATTGACTTTGTTGTGTTTGTTATTTACTGGGCAGATAAAAAAAAATAACCTCGAAGGTCAAGGCGGGAGCCAAGCTCCCGCCTTGACCTTCTAACCTAACCTATTCGAGTCGGATCTGCCCTTACTTTAAGTTACTTAACTAAAAAAATGCCGAAACAAAAATCGACTGAACCTTAAATCTACTAAACAATAATGATGCCATGTCACAACTCTGCTTATCATGTTTCGACGAACAGTTGTTCGGTAAAATGAAACAATTACGAAACAAACAATCGACTAAACGTAACTCTGCGTATCGCTTTACTGTCTACCGACTATTCGGCGAAACAAATAATAGGCGTAACGAAATTATACCAAACGTTACTCGGCCAAAAGAAAGGTCTGCCAATAGTTGTCTGCGAAACAAAAATCTGCGTAATTAAACTCGGCGAAACGACAGGTCACCCTTTGTTTGACTTTCGTTTTCGGCTTGAAGCCCTCTTAGGTGTATCTTACGGGTTAGGCGAAAACCGCTTGAAATAGTATGTTTTATTACACTATTACAATCAATTTTTATCATTAGATATCATTTGATTGTTGTAATTTATTAGAAAATGCCAACCCAAATTAAAATAATCATGTCATCCATAAAATGTCTGCTAAGTAAATAATGATTAATGATATTAAAACAAAACTATTTGGTCAAATACAAAATTAATGAAATTGGTCTCTTAAAATTACCCATTCTTTCGAATTAGAATGTAAAAACCGTGAGTTATTTTTTTTGGTCTATCCCATTTTTGGAATTTAAAATGGATATGGCTTACACCATAAATTAACACAGGTTATTTTTCAACTCGGTTTTTTTAAAAATTATAATAGAGGGAGCAACGATAATCCAAATCTACGCGGACGAAGTCGCGGGCCGAAGTTAATTTATATAATACAATACAATTGAAAAACCTACCGTCTGTGATCGAATTTGAGATCAAAATCCCTAACCCCAACGAGCGCACATTCGCTGTGATTACAGATGTAGATAGTGTATAATGGTTTTCCATCGTATTTTCACAGAAACGTACGAACGTGTCTTGCTATTTCAGTCGGTCACAGTACAAAAAGTACTGAGGTTGACAGAAGCAGCATGACAAATACGAACGTTTCCGACAAAATACGATGGAAAGCAATTATGCACTACATTTGTACTGCATTTTGGTTTAAGTTTAGGTATTTTTATCAATAAAACTTACCCTAATATTACTTCTTCAGAACAATAGTGACCTAATTAAAAATTAAAGCTTTCAAACTTCAAGTCATAAATTTATTATCATAGAGACCTAATTCGAAATTTAAAATTTCTGTATTAGGTCACTATTGTTCGGATGGTGCGATTACTGGTTACGCGAGTTCTCATTCAAGTTTTTATGAAATAATGTTAAAATAACAAAATAATCAAGATGGGAACTATCGAATTTGGTGTCGAATTCGATAACCGCCTATAATCTTTATTTATCACAACAACAAAAACACGGAACAGAATATTTTAAGCGTAGTCATAGTACAGGTGGTTTTTTTTATGGTATAGAGAAGACAAACGAGCACACAGGCCACCTGATGGTAAGTGGAAACTGTGACCCATAGACATTCGTATTCGCAAGACTGCAATACAATCCTAAGACTGCAAATGCTTTGCCAACCCTGAGGACTAAGATGGAATGCCTCTATGCTAGTCATTTCACTGGCTCTAGAACCTTTCCTTAAGGCATGATTTGTCTGCTAGAAAAATAATAACGACTCCTTGTTCCACAGAACATTTTCCGTTTTAAACTGGTACTCTGATACATTTTCCAATTATGACTTTAGTAATATGTAAAAGAAGAAACAATTGTGCAAATAACCAATTAAAAATGTATGGCCATTGTTTAGTGGTGATTATTTTGAGCGTTGTGTTCGAATATTTATAAAATAAACATAGTTCACACACTACTTTCATTTCAATGTTACGAATTAGTTCCAAAGTACTGCAAGGATGCAAAGTGGCTCATCTATGTCGATGACATTTTACCTGTCAAAATACTCTTATTCCTTTCAGTTGTCATTGTAGTGGGGTTATTATGACGTCATTAAGCAGTTCATTTTACGGCGGCGGCTTAAAGGACAGAGCTATAGCAGTTATAGTATAGCTCTGCCCTTTTCTCTCAGCGTAAACTGAACTGCAAGGCTAGTCATAATAACCTCAAAGGTAGACAGAAAAAATCCTTAAGCACCGAAGACTACTCTAAAATTCATTATTTTTGTTATCTTATCTGTAAGTTTTAATTTGGGGCAATGAAAACGCTTTTTAATACACAGTGCATATAGGAAGTATGCGATATCGAGTGCCCTCGGCGCTTCATTGTCCTCTTACCGAGAAAAACAATAGACCAAGATTTTCCATACAAAGCCGTTGTTAAGTGAATATGCACTTTGTAATATAATGGCAGAGTTCATTTGTGAATGGGTTTTGGCTGAAGTAGGGTTTATCGAAGAGCTCTTCTGATTTATGAGAGCCTGGTAGTTTTAGATTGATTTGAACTTTCTTTCTTGGAATTAATTAAACGAGGTTTCTGTTTACAGAAGTTTCTAAACGCTATTACCACAGGAACTGCTCATTTTGTTGGGACCGGAAGTACCTTAAGTGTGTTTCCTCTTCTCACTATAAGACTATTTCTCAAAGCATCAAATTTTACATCGATCGCTTGAGGTGTTACACCTATAGAAATTGTCAGGTTTGTTATTAAAGTTCTATGTGGCTAATATCGGAACAAACCAATTATTTCCATTAAATTTAATTCCCTAAAATCGAAAGTAGGTAAAAAGTTACATACATACATACCTTCACGCCTGTGATCCCAGAATGGGGTAGGCAGAGCTACAGAATTACCGACAACTTTAAAAAAATGTTGATAATTCAGTAACCACATTTTGCACAAATAGGCTAAGAAGTTTACAAGCGTATTAGTGACCTGTTGCAAGCCCATCGCCTAACAGTACTACCAGCCTTTATTCCCTTAGCCGCCTCTTACGACATCCACGGGAAGACATGGAGTGGCAAATCAAATCAAATCAAAATCAAATCAAAAAAAAATATTTGCTGAATACAGTATCTTAAGTGGTAGTAAACATTATTATAAACGTCCAGTGTATTCAGCCTGCATGCAGGCGTGCAAATATTAATAAAATGTCAAGTTAAGGTCTAAGATATAAATGTAAAGTTGAAAAATAATAAAAAAATAATAAAATTATAATCTAATGTCAACAATTAAAATAAAATTGTAGAAGGGGCCGATTGGACAAGGTCACGGGGTAGACGGCGGCAGGTTCAAATGACACAGGATGTAGTGATAGACAGTTTATTCCATTCCGAACACAGGTTTATACACAGGGAGAGTGGAAGAGAATAAGAGTGCAGTAATGAATTTATCACTATTCTACTATACAACGCGAAAGTTACGTAGTTCCATACGGAAGCATAGTAACTTGTGATGCGTCTATCTATTTTCAAACGAAGGGTAATAACAAAGGTAAACTTCTCTAACTAACTACTGTTGTTCGTTATGTTCCATCGAATTCCAGGGCGGAAGTAAGTTGGAAGCACACGTACACCTATTTGATAAGTTGCTTAAATAAAATCGCTTTGGCCGCGCAGGGTCATGTTCTCAGGGGAAATCTTAACAGCGCGATGTAGGATTATGTCGACACTAGCGCCATCTGTTGTGCAGTAGCTGAATTAATTAGGTGTCGGTAACAGCTTGCTACAATCTCCCCCTCTGGTACCGATGGGCGGCCCGACGAGGTAACAGGACTTAGTTGTTTTTCTTAGGGCGTCCACGACGGTTTGCAGCTGGCTTGCGTTCTGCCTGCTGTGTAATCTTCCTTGGTCTGCCCCTCTTCCGTAGGGGTTGAATTGGTGAAGGTACGGTCGCATTACCGCCGTGGTAGGGGCTTAAGTCTGACGTGTGGTATGTCCCAACATTTTCTTGAGGCTTTTTAGGGTCAGCCAAAATATACGTGGAGGCACCGACTTGTTGTTTTATTACATAGGGTCCATCGCGTTTGGGAGCGAATTTCCCACTGATGCCCCTTGTCGCCTTACTAACAGTATGAGTAGTAGTGAGGACAAGATCATCCTTTTTATAGCTAGGGCTTTCCCTGCGGCTCTTGTCAGCGTATTGCTTCCTCCGTTCTTCATTTATCTCCCGGGTTTCCTTTGCCCGTTTCAAGGCTGTGGCCAGAAGTAGCAGTTTCGGAGTTATCTCTGGTACAAAATTTTCGGAGAGCAGTACTTCGCGTAAGTCGTGCTCGTTATCATCTGGGGTTCGAAGTTCCCGCCCGAAGGTGAGGTATGCCGGTGTGTAACCAGTTACCAGACTAGTGGCAGTGTTCATAGCGAATCTGATCGCTGACAGCTTGTCATCCCAGGTTGTGTGGTCATCTTGCACTAGTATAGCTAGTTGAACTTTGAGGTCTCGGTTCTTTCTCTCTACCGGGTTAGCAGCTGGATGGTACACTGGGGTGAACTGATGCTTGATGTTAAGACAGAACGTCACTTGTTGCATGGTTGCACTAACAAACTGGGGACCGTTGTCGCTTATAAGTCTTCGTGGCAAACCATAACGGAGGAGAACCTCATTAATCAGTATAGTGGCACAATTCTCGGCACTAGCATGTTGCAGAGGGAATAGCTCTATCCATCCAGTTGCAACGTCTTCGACTACCAGGATCCACATATTTCCATTTCTGGTTATAGGCAGCGGACCAAATAAATCGAATGAGATGACCTCAAATCGTTGGTTCAGTGGAGTTGTTTGTAATAACCCAGCAGGTTTAAGGTTGGTTGGCTTATATCGTTGACACGGAAGACATTTTTTGATATGTGCTTCGATGTATTTGCGCATACCTTTCCAATAGTATCTCCGGACAATTCTTTGGAAAGTTTTCTCGACCCCGTAATGACCAGCTAAAGGGTCATCATGATAGACTGCTAAAATGTTCGCCCATTCATGTTCAGGTACTACTAATTGGGCTTCTTCGGAGTCTTCATTCGGATTGTATCGGTACAATAACCCATTGTTCATAATGTAGCCTTTGCTACTCCAATAAGTCGCATTTTCTGACTCACCACTTTCAAGTGCTTTGATTATTTTGGTCATTTGCTCGTCATTCATTTGTTCCAGACGTATATCGGCAGGGCTACGCACAGGAGCATCGATAACGGCCACCGTACATATTTCACAGGCTTCAACACCTGCTTCATGGCATATTGGGCGTGACAGGCCATCTGCTACAACGTTTGTCTTTCCTGGAATGTATTTAATGGTGACATCAAACGCTTGAATTTGTAGTGCCCACCGCGCTAGTCGTCCGGTGGGAGATTTCAGTGACATTAACCACCGCAGTGCTTGGTGGTCAGTATAAACGGTTACGGGCAGTCCCTCGATATACCCTCGGAATTTGCCAAGAGCCCATACCACTGCGAGCGCTTCCTTCTCTGTCGTCGTATAATTTCTTTCTGCGGGACTTAGAAGTCTACTGGCATACTCAACTGGATGCTCAAGTTCTCCCTCCCCCTGGACCAGAACAGCTCCAAGCGCATAATTGCTTGCGTCTGTCTTCAATATATAGGGTTTAGCTTCATCAGCTTGCTGGAGAACAGGTGCAGTGGTAAGGCACATTTTTAAATTGGTGAACGCTTCTTCTTGTTCTTTACCCCACATCCACGTCTGACCCTTTCTTGTAAGGCGTGATAGTGGCTCACTGATTTTAGCAAAGTTAGGTATAAAACGCCTATACCATGAACATGTTTGTAAGAAGGATAGCAAGTTTTGCAGTTTTTGTGGCGCCGGCATGTGAACGATTGCGGCTATTTTGTCCGGGTCGACCTGTACTCCCTGCGGCGTTATGTAATGACCTAAATATTCGACTGTTGTGCAGCAAAATCGGCACTTATCCAGGTTAACTGTCATCTTCACTTCCCTCAGCCGTTTTAATACTCTGTCTAAGTCGTCAAGATGGCTTTGATAGGTGTCAGAAAATATGATGATGTCATCAAGGTAAGCCAGCATTTTTACATTTTCAAGACTTATTCGTACTCGATCAATCAACCGTTGAAATGTCGCAGGTGCATTCCGAAGCCCAAACGGCATTCTTTTAAACCTGTAGATTCCGAATGGTGTTATAAAAGCTGTTTTATCCTGGTCTCCGTCTTTGACCTTGACTTGCCAATATCCTGCGCGCAGATCAAGAGTAGACATAAAAGCGCTGGGCTTAGCAGCGTGAAGCAAATCATCTATTCTAGGGATAGGGTAGGTATCTGGCACCGTTGCTTCGGTCATTACCTGCACAAGATTAGGAGAGAGCCCAGTCCGGTTTGCCATGAGTGCGGCGACCCGGACGACACGGCCCAGCACACACTAGAGGTGTGCTCGAAGTGGGATCCGGAGCGCCGCACTCTGGTTGCGGACACAGGGCTCTCCGATCTCTCGCTGCACAGCGTGGTGTCGGCCATGCTGAGCAGCGAGAGATCGTGGTTGGCGGTCGTCTCCTTCTGCGAGAGCATTATCTCGCAGAAGGAGGCGGCGGAGCGGGGGCGCGAGGAGGACGTAGATGCGCACCCGCTCCGGCGTAGACGTGTGGGGCGAAGGCGGAGGCAGTTTGCTGCCCGCCTGAACCCCTAGTAGGACCGTGGGGATAGGGTCCCACAGTATGGTCCTACACGTCTGGGGGAGGGCTCGGGGTGTTAACCGAACCCTCCCTCCTTTGGCGCAGATGCCCCAGCAATAGGCTGGGGCGGCTGGGGGGCACCCAGTGGTGGCATAGTCATCAGCCCACGGTGCCCCCGGTAACAGCCTTTGGAGGTTAACACCGGAGAGGTTTTAGACGGTATGCTTCCGCCTCAGCTCTCGCAGGAGACTGAGGCGGTTGAGAGTCCGTCATACCCCCCCTTTATGGCTGCCCTAGCCTGGGGGGACGATGCGTAATGCATTTCCTCTCCGAAAAAAAAAAAAAAAAAAAAAAAAAAAAAAAAAAAAGGTATCTGGCACCGTGATTGCGTTCAATCTTCTATAGTCGATGCATACGCGGGTACTCCCGTCTTTTTTGGGTACCATAACTACAGGGGCAGCCCACGGCGAGAAGCAAGGTTCAATCACATCTTCGCTTAGCATTGTCTTTATCTCGTCTTTTAACAATTGGCAACGCGGTGGTGACAGTCGATAAGGTGGCACAGAGATCGGTCCGTTAGCGTTGGTAATGATGGCATGTTCGGCGAGTGTTGTTGGTTCGTTACTGAAATGAAAAACTTCCTCATTATCACGCAACAATTGTACTAATTGTTCCTTCTGATCGACGGTTAATGTACTCGCCTCACTAGCTTTTACTTCTAAGGAACTTATTCCCAGGTTACAGTCTGGAAACAGGGTCTCTTCATAGTCTGTAAGCTGTACTTTGGTGTTCAGAAGGTTTTGCTTTGCGTCTTCATACATATGATCGACGAATCTTGGCGAATAGCCATCGAAAAGTGGTCCTTTCAGGCGCTTGTCGGGTGGCGTTAACTCATTGAATGAAATTGGAATGAGCTTGTATGCCGATTCAGTAGGTAAAGACGGCTCGTCAAAAGGCAATGCTCGACGTAAGCCACAAGTACTCGCAATAGGTAGCGCTGCCTTTCTTGAAGATCTTTCCATTGGCAGGGCTGCATTTCTAACGGGCGTAGCACCTAAGTGAGCCATGGAAACACCAAAAGTAGTTTCTTCTCTCAGCTCATACGTGATATGGGGTGTGTCCGCAAAGTGCCATGTCATTTGTGGCACGTTGAGAACCATCTCAGCGTCTTGGATAAATCCCACACCCAGCAGTGTCCGGTTCTCATGAGAGTCAGGAAAAATTATAAAAGTTGTCGGTATCGTGCGATCACAAAGCGAGACTGGGACTTGTATAGTCAGGATATCCTGTTTCTTTTCTATACCGTCAGCCAAGGTCACTGCAACGTGCTCTCTTCCAAACTTGTATCCACGTGCCTTTAGACATACATACAATTCGTACGAGGCAACACAAGTATCTACATACGCGGTTCCAGCAATTGATCCAATTCCTATACCAACAATAGGTCTTAAACGGGCATCAGTTTTTACATTAAGGGCGCAGAAGTCCACTTTCTCAGTCTTAACTGTCGCTGCTTTCTTGACTGTCAAACAGTTGGGGCATTTCGACCGAACCACTCCTGGTGTTCCGCATCCATAACAAAAGAGTACGGACTGAGTAGGTGACGGTACTTGCGTAGCGGCAGCTGATACAGGGTTTGTTACTTCTTTTGGCCTTGGGCGTACCGGTTCGCTAACTCTTCCTGCCTTCTTCCTACGGCAGACCTCCTCAGTGTGGCCGGGTAGACGGCAATAGTTGCAACGTATTCGGTCTTTTTGAGCCTTTAGTTGAGGTGCATAAGGTGCATTCTCGAAAAGTTCCTCTGCACTTTGGGCACATTTTAGGAGAGCGTCGAATGTGTTAATAGATTCTCGGGGTACTTTCTCTCTAATTTTCTTATGCAGGGTGCCATAAATCATGTCCAGTTCGTGGCACTCAGGGTGACGCGGTAAGGGTAACTGGGCAATCAGATCTCTTTTCCCTGCGATATATGTTTCCGTTATCTCATCGTCGCGCTGATGAACCGCTATAAGTTCCTGATAGATCGCATGAGCAGGCCTCTTAGGTGCAAAGGCTCTCCGCAGTCGACTTTGGAAATCGTCCCAGGTGAGTACACTCTCGCAGATACCATTCCACCATCTAGCCGCGTCATTCTTTAAAACTAGAGGCAGGCTAAGTAAAGCATCCTTATCGCTCATTTGCTCCGCTCTTTTGTAACATGAGGCTGCTGTCAGAAAGGTTTTTACAAGTTCTGGATCTCGTTTCCCATCATAGTCGAATTTCGCTGCAGCAAACGAAGAAGTACGAGGTGTTGGTGCTGGCTGCAGTGCAGGTGTTACAGCAGAGGTGATAACTCCTAATAACTGCTGAAACTGTGCTTTTGACATATTAACAGACATCTCGCCTCTTCCTTCTTGAAGTCTCTTGTTCAAACGTGTCACGACAGGCATCGGTCGCTACTCCGTGAATCGAGGCCCTTACGTTGGACGCCAGTTGTAGAAGGGGCCGATTGGACAAGGTCACGGGGTAGACGGCGGCAGGTTCAAATGACACAGGATGTAGTGATAGACAGTTTATTCCATTCCGAACACAGGTTTATACACAGGGAGAGTGGAAGAGAATGAGAGTGCAGTAATGAATTTATCACTATTCTACTATACAACGCGAAAGTTACGTAGTTCCATACGGAAGCATAGTAACTTGTGATGCGTCTATCTATTTTCAAACGAAGGGTAATAACAAAGGTAAACTTCTCTAACTAACTACTGTTGTTCGTTATGTTCCATCGAATTCCAGGGCGGAAGTAAGTTGGAAGCACACGTACACCTATTTGATAAGTTGCTTAAATAAAATCGCTTTGGCCGCGCAGGGTCATGTTCTCAGGGGAAATCTTAACAGCGCGATGTAGGATTATGTCGACACTAGCGCCATCTGTTGTGCAGTAGCTGAATTAATTAGGTGTCGGTAACAGCTTGCTACAAAATTACAAATTAACATTAATATTAATATTACGCTCGAGAAAATCCTTAACATTGTAGTAGCACTTATCAAATAGCCAGTTTGTCAACTTATTTCTAAACATATTTCCCTGGAGCAACTGGGCACTATTCTAACCCACAGACGAACACATAGACATTTCTCAGGAATCTTAAGACTGCCATCCGAAGACCGCATTTGCGTTGTCAACGCCGACTGAAAATCTGTTTGCTAGTCATTTTACCGGTCCAACTCTTGAAAATAAAATTGTGGAAATTCATTGTCCATATTTATCTCTGTTATTATTTATATCAGGGGGGTTATTATGACATTGCTATGTAGTTCATTTCACGGTGAGCGTAAAGGACAGAGCTATGGCAGTTATATAGCTCTGTCCTTTTCTCTCAGCGTAAACTGAATTGCATAGCTATGTCATAATAACCCTACAGATATTAATAAAACACCTCAATGCCCAACTAGTTCATTAAAACGCATTGTTAACCCTTTTTCATACAACGGATGTTATGGCATTATTTATTTATGTACGCCTATTTATAGCGCTTTGAACAAAAATCTATTGTTGGCGTGGACTTAACGATATAATCCTGTTTTAGTTAGCACACAATGTGAGGCGAAGAACTGGGGATGAGTGGAGATACCTATAGTCGATTGTTTTTTTACGTTTGGCGTGTAGCCAATTAGTCCGTGAGGTGTTTGTCGGTTACAATGTCTGATCAAGTATCCGAAAAATGCACTAAATCTATATAATAAAAATGAATCGCTAAATGTGTTGCTAAGCGCAAAACTCGAGAACGGCTGAACCGATTTGGCTGATTTCTTTATAGTTGTGTTCGTCATTGTCAGGACTAGGTTTGTATTGCCAGAAAATATTTGAAAAATCCACCGCTGGCGGGCCGCTAGTATACAATAAATTTCGTCTAATAAAAAAAATCGGTCTGCATTGGGGAACGTGGGAGGTTATATACAATCGTATGTTTTTACTTTTCATTTGTCCTTTGTTCTTAGTTCGACTCGCGCACCGCGGGTTTCGTACATAAGATTTTTCATACTATACCCAACATGACACGGTTAACTTAATCCAAAATTAGGACTTCATATATATATAGGAACAAATTTGTTCCTTGCATTAAGACCCTGTTTTTTTGCGATTTAATTCAAATGTATTCCGATTTTAAATATTTATATAGTATAAATACTTAAAATCTGAAAACTACACATTTGAAGACGGTATCACTTGCCAAATTTAATAGTTCTAGGTCAACGAAAAATACCCTGTAAATTTTGATTCCCTTCAGAGTGTCGAAATATAAGTTTCCGTCATAAAAGGCCGTATCTACATACACATACATACATACCTTCACGCCTTCATTCCCAGAGTGGGGTAGACAGAGCTACAGAATTACCAACAACTCCAAAAACTTGTTGATAACTCTGTAACCACAATTTGCACAATTAGGCTAAGATGTTTAACAGTGTATATTAGTGACAGGTTGCAAGCCCATCGCCTAACAGTACTACAAGCCTTTATTCCCTTAGTCGCCTCTTACGACTTCCACGGGAAGACATGGAGTGGCACTATTCTAAGCCGGCAACCACATGGCCGTATCTTTTTTACGTTAACTTAGAAGTTTGATATTTTCACAGAGCTTCAAGGGACTATGGTTTTAATTTCAAGTTTCAAGTTCAAATTTCAAGACAGATGGAAGGAAATTTCTAGATCAAGCAGTTTGATCTGTGCGTAGATATATTATCAGTCATTCATTAAGTTTCTTTTTTAAATCTCTTTTAGAAGATAGCCCTCTCTACACCCGTCTATGTGCGCCGTCCCAGCGTGGGACGCCCTAGACAAACAAACAAACTGACACCCTGACATACACGCATCGACTTAGAGTTTTTAGACGTACGGTACGGCATATTTGGTTTCAATAATAAACGGTTCATAAGTCATTACCTTTGAAGACAGCTGGTATTTAATTAAGCCACAAGAAGGTTTTGACACTAATGAGTTGAACAGTTTATGTAGAATAGAAGAATAAAAAATCCTACTATCCTACTGATATTATAAACGCGAAAGTTTGTAAGTATGGATGGATGGATGGATGGATGGATGGATGGATGGATGGATGGATGGATGGATGGATGTTTGTTACTCTTTCACGCTGCAACGGCTGTATGGATTTGGATGAAATGTGAAATGGAGATAGCTTATACCCTAGATTAACACATAGGCTACATTTCATCCCAGATTTTTTTAAAGTTCCCGATGGAATAACGATATTTGGAATCTACGCGGACGAAGTCATGGGCGGAAGCTAGTAGTTTATATTTAGTATAGTTTACTTTATTTAGTCGGCTTTTGGTTTATAATATTCTATTTAGATAGAAAGGAGTTGTGGACGGTGCTGTCTATGTATCGAGTGAGCAGCAACCTGGTGCAGGCTTTGAGGTCCCTTTATGAGGGCTCCAGAGCCTGTGTCAGGATCAATGGGGCATACTCGGCCTGGTTTAATATCTCTAAAGGTGTTAGACAGGGATGTGTTGCCTCACCATGGCTGTTCAATCTATTCATGGACAGTTGTATGTGGGATTTGAAAGAGTATGATAAGGGTTTGCGTATGCAAGAGTTGCTAATCAAATGCCTCTTATATGCCGATGATCAAGTTATACTTGCCTCATCGGTACTTGAGTTGCAGGAGATGGTGACAGTAATGAATGAGGGATTTAAAGGAGTTGTGGACGGTGCTGTCTATGTATGGAGTGAGCAGCAACCTGGTGCAGGCTTTGAGGTCCCTTTATGAGGGCTCCAGAGCCTGTGTCAGGATCAATGGGGCATACTCGGCCTGGTTTAATATCTCTAAAGGTGTTAGACAGGGATGTGTTGCCTCACCATGGCTGTTCAATCTATTCATGGACAGTTGTATGTGGGATTTGAAAGAGTATGATAAGGGTTTGCGTATGCAAGAGTTGCTAATCAAATGCCTCTTATATGCCGATGATCAAGTTATACTTGCCTCATCGGTACTTGAGTTGCAGGAGATGGTGACAGTAATGAATGAGGGATTTAAGAAAAAGGGGATGAAAGTAAATGTTGCCAAGACCAAGGTCATGGTGATAGAGAAGGATGAGGAGATGACTGAGTGCGTGATAAATATAAATGGTGAATTAGTAGAACAAGTGAGCGAATTTGTGTACCTGGGAAGTATGTTTACAAGAGATGGTAAGTGTGAGAAGGATATCGAGAGGAGGGTGAATGCGGGGAATCAAATTAATGGGGCCCTGCACTCCTTTGTGAGCAGACAGGGCGTTTCACAAAAAGCCCGGCTGGCTGTTCACAATGGAGTGCTAGCCCCTACCCTGATGTATGGTAGTGAATGTTGGGTGTGGCAGGACAAGCATGTTAGTCGTGTAAATGCAGTTGAAATGCGTTCTTTGCGTAGTATGTGTGGTGTGAAACTGATTGATAGAGTTAGAAATGAAAAAATCAGAGAGAAATGTGGAATGAAAGAAGACGTAGTGACTAAGATTGAAAAGGGCATGCTTCGATGGTTCGGTCATTTGGAAAGGATGGATGAAAGAAGATTGACGAAAGAGATATACAGATCGAAAGTGAGTGGAAGGGTCAGAAGGGGCCGCCCTAGGCGTACTTTTTCGAATCAAATCGGAGAAATACTGGGAAAGGGCCGAATCTTAAGTACCCGAAACCGACGTGCGTGCATGACTCGATGTATGAATGTTGAAGAAGCGAAAGAAATTTGTCAAGATCGTAGCAAGTGGAAAGAAGTGGTCTCTGCCTACCCCTCTGGGAAACAGGCGTGATTTAATGTATGTATGTATGTATTTAGATGGATAAAAACCCCCGATAAATTTCAGAGCTGATATCTTAAACACCCCAACTCATTTTCATGAAGCCTAGCCTCAAACGCTATAAAACCTGCTTTCAAATAAAAAAAACGCGTCCAAATCGATTCTTCCGTTTAAGAACGGTGCTACGGACACATGTCATAGAGGTCACACTATAACACCATTATTTTTGCCTTAATCGGAGACGGTTCGTTTTTTTTTTTATGGCATAGGAAGGCAAACGAGCACACAGCTTACATGATGGTAAGTGGAAACTGTGACCCATAGACATTCGCATTCACAAGACTGCAAATGCACTGCCAACCCTGAGAACTAAGATGGAATGCTTCTATGCATAGTCATTTCTTTTAGCATGGGTTAATTTATGGGAAGAAAACATAATGTAATTGTTACTATTTTATCACTCGTAGGTATCTATTAATAGTAGTTTATGAAATTGTTGCATAATGAGGGGTATTAAAGCACGAGTGTGTGTTTAAGAACCGAGCCGCTAGGCGAGGTTTTTAATAGTATCACACGAGTGTTTTAATACCTAGTTATGTGCAGTCTCATACATAACTTTATCTACTCTTATACTTTGCGATTTAACCTACTAAATAAAAGATCAAATTTAATAATAGCATTTATCATACAATTTCCTCGACTTTGCAGATTATGAGTCATTTTCGTCGCCTTATCTAAAATATTGGGCAGAGTCAAATTTTCTTCACTTTCACTGATCTCAGTCATTTTTAAGCTAGAATTAAAATCATCCACGAAATTCAGTGACTACAACAAAACGTATTCAATGAATGGCGCCAAAACCTAGCATATCACCGCGCAGGCGTTAAAGCGGGCGCTGTCACAGACAAGTAAAAATTGGAATGAAAACTTTTTGTAATGCTGTAAAAATTACGCGAACCGCATGTGCGTTCCAATATAAAAAAATAATTGATATGGAACCTCGTTGGTGACATTAACTATTTGGATTAACTTGTATCGTAATGGTAAAAAATAGTAGTTTATGAAATTGTTGCATAAAGAGGGGTATTAAAACACGAGTGTGTGTTTAAGAACCGAGCCGCTAGGCGAGGTTTTTAATAGTTTCACACGAGTGTTTTAATACCTGGTTATGTGCAGTTTCATACACTACTTTATCTACTCTCATACATTGCGATTCAACCTACTAAATAAAAGATCAAAGTTAATAAAGTAACTTCAGCAAAACGTATTCAATGAATGGCGCCAAAACCTAGCACATCACCGCGCATGCGTTAAAACGGGCGCTGTCACAGACAAGTAAAAATTGGAATGAAAACTTTTTGTAATTCTGTAAAAATGACGCGAACCGCATGTGCGTTCCATTATAAAAAAATAAAAAATATGGAACCTCGTTGGTGACATTAACTTTTTGGATTAACTTGTATCATAATGGTAAAAAAATTAGTTTATAACATTATTTTGTTAGAGAAATAATGTTATAAAGTGATTTTTTAATTTTTTTTCGGTATTGTGTTTATAAAGTATGCCAATATAAATTCGTTTTGAATTTTATAATTCGAACTTTACGATATGGGAGTAGATAAAATACTTTACAACATTATTTTGTTAGAGAAATAATGTTCTAAAGTTTTTTTTTTTTTAATTTCGGTATTTTGTGTATAAAGTATGCCAATATAAATTCGTTTTCAACTTTATAATTCGAACTTTACGATATGAGAGTAGATAAAACAACTTACTGCTGCAGCGTAGAAAAACAAACTTAATTTATAAATACTTTATAAAAATAGATCGTAATCCCTGGTGTCACGGGTGAGTAAGGGCGTCAACAGGTTGAAAATTAATGCGTGGACCGATTTGTTTTTTGTATTAGTCGTTAAAATTAGAGCCACTTCTGGTCCCGCCTAACGCAACGGCAGAAACACCATATTGATAATCTTGCATTGAATTAAGACTGCAACGAGCAAACCGCACGTTTACTCAAACAAAGAAATAATTCAAAACAAAATTCACTTTTGATTAGAAGTCTATTGACAAAAACCAAGGATGAATTTCGAATGTAGTTCAATTTTGAGTTATTTTTTTGTTTGAGTAAACGTGCGAAACGTCGAGCGTCCAGTGGCGCCCTCAATAGATACTATTATTGTGTTTTCTGATAAACTAACGTATTTCCATGTAATTGGACGATGCTTTTTTGTAGCGCAAGTAAAAACACAATTTATGGGATACGTAACAAACTTTGATAACAGTTACCCTTTGAGTAGTCAGCTTAACCGGAAAATGAGGCCACTTTTTTCCGTTAAGTTGATAATTCGATGGCCAATTGTTATTAAACTAAGTGATTTATCCTATAAGGCCGCCTTTACACCTGTAAGTTTTACTTACGTAAGTGACTTACGTAAGCAACTTACGATAAATTTTCAAGTGTAAACACTCGTTGTAAGTGACTTACTGTAAGTTCTTACAACTTACGTAAATTGGAAAATTGCAAGTCTAAACGCGTTCGAGTTTGTTTACGGAAGCGACTTACAACTTATCGAACTAAATTGATAAGTTGAGAACTTACAAAAAAAAAATGTCCTCCTCTAAACAAAAACAAAATAAAGCCTGGTTTCCAGACGAGGTAGAAACTTTAATTACTGCTTTTGAGGCACGTCCCATACTATGGGACTACAAAAATAAGGAGTATAAAAACCGCGTAAAAACAAATTTGTTGCATGTTGAACTTAGTGAAATATTTAGTACCACTCCAGAGGAAATTGCTAGAAAATTGCATAATTTAAAAGGACAAATTTAGCCAAGAAGTGACAAAATTAAAGAAAAAGAAGAGCGGCAGCGGTACTAATGAAATTAATGTGTCAAATTGGCGGTATTTTAAAGCCCTATCTTGACTTTGAGAAGGCATTTTATTTACTGATTTAGTAAGCAATGTAAATGGGCGTGTAATAACTTATGCAAGTTTAAATTCACAAAATTTATATAAGTATTATTTACTGTAAGTTTATATCAAGTGTAAATGCAACCGTAAGTAAATTTTGTAAATATTACGTAAGTAACTTACAGGTGTAAAGGCGGCCTAAGTTGTGATTTCATTTGTATTTAGTACAAAAATGCACCGTCCGAATAATAGTAATGAGGGCGCCACTGTACATCCGGCGTACGCTCGGCGCAGTCTTAATTCTCTTCTCTTCTTGCATCCGTCACTCTCGTTTATATCCTTATACGTTTCAAAAAGTGACGTAAGTTTTATCCACATTTTGTCACGCGATAAACGCAGCTAAAATTAGGCCCCCTGAAGTGTCGGTCCGGTTGCAGCTGTTATTGCCTCAGTCCATTCAATAGGCATACGTCCTCTACTCTTTCCTGCCTCTCAGCCGGTGATGATGAGCTTCTCCAGGCTGTCTGGTCCTGATCTTGCTAGGAGGCCGAATGAATTAAGCATGTTTATTTTACTCCAGAAATAAATATTACGACAGATTATTTTGGACAGATGTCAGTGTAATTGGGATGGACCAAAAATATATCTCACGGTTTTTGGATTGTAATATGAAAGAATAGGTAATTTTATTATCCCAATTGTTTCGTTTTAATATCTTTATTTATTTAGTAGACATTTTATGGATGACATGATTATTTTCAAATAAATTACAACAATTAAATGATATCTAATGATAAAAAGTTATTGTAATAGTGTGTGTGTTATAAGGTTATATTATAACACTATTTCAAGCGGTTTTCACCTAACCCGAAAGATACACCTACGAGGGCTTCAAGCCGAAAACGAAAGTCAAACAAAGGTCAAATAAACTTTTGTCAAAATATCCGAAATAAATAAATATTCGATAAACTTAATTATGCAGAACGGATTTAAAACCTTATTATCCTCGAAATGGTTTTCGAATTAGAGTGATTCGATAAGTTAGTCATGAAGTCCAACTACATGCTTCAGGCATTTAGGTATACTGTCTAATACTAGTCCCTTATTCATAAAAGCACAATAAACCTATTTTAGTTAAAGTATTCTTTGTCTCTTTCTGTCAAATTTAAATTTCATAATCACAGATTAGGATTTTTACCATCGTTAAATCGTTATTACCACAGAACTATATGTTATTACCATCAAAAATAATGTGAAAATATAAAAAAAAAAATATTACAGGGACAAAGTAGGTATCCCAAATAGTAAAAAAAACGAATGTAAAAGTACGTCCTTAACCTAACAACAATATTTGTGCATTTTACGTTGCCAAACTAGTTTTCCCCTATAAATATTCAACCCTAAGCGATTTGTTTGTTTTTTAATTCTATAATTTAATTCACATGACAGTGAAAATAAATAAAAGCTATTAAAATAGCGAACAGATTGCGACCCTAATACATAATTATAGAGAACAACTAATCCGCACGCGTGCACGCAATCTAATTTTTAGGGATCCGTAGTCAAACTAGGAACCCTTACAGTTTCACCATGTCCGTCCGTCCGTCCGTCTGTCTGCAACCTAGCTCAGAGTCTTAGTACTAGAAAGCTGTAATTTGGCATGAATATACATATAAGTCACGCCAACAAAGTGGTAAAATAAAATGTTAAAAAAAATGTTTTAGTGTACCTCCCCTACACGTAACGTGGGTATGTATTTTTTTTTCTCGTCTACCCTATAGCGGGGGGTGTCATTAGATAGCTCTTTTAAAAATATGGCTACAACCAAAACTACAAATACTAAAAATCTGAAAAATATATTAAATTAAAGCACATATAATGAATTCAATAGGAAAAATATCACTACTACGTAGACTTCAGTGGTTTTTAAGTTACAAATGGTTCAAATGTTTTTACCTACCGAAAACTTATTTGCGGTGATGGTAAACTGACCGCGACCTATGTCGGGATATCCAACAGTTTTCCAACGGCAAAGTTAAGGTTGTCGCGAGGTCTAATTTGTTTGTAGTAACGGCTTCGGAACTCTACACTGAGCATGGTGGTTTCAAGTGTCAGTTTCAGCAAGTTTGTATGTGATTGAATTTGCTTACTTTTGTATCGGTATAGCGTGCATTGTTTTAATGAGACCACGAATCTCTCACTTTCAATTGTATCTTCATTAACTATTCGGTACTCAGTTCAATGTCATCCCACGCTTACCTAACGGTCTTTCTTTGTAACACCGATCCCAGCGACGGCATATCGGGACCAGTTTGAATAGACATTACTCAGTATGGCATTGGACGTGTTACGTGTTCGAAGCCAGTGTCACACTGCCGAGAATTAATTTGTATACAGTTGTTAGTTTCGGGCAAGGAGTGAGATAAAACGGAAAAGTTCGCGACCTATTGTTCTATTGGATTAATCATTTGTTGTAACTTGTACCTGTCTGTAGCGGTATAAATTATTACCTATTTTTTTATGCCATAAGAAGGCGAACGAGCACACAGGCCACCTGATGGTAAGTGGAAACTGTGACCCATAGCCATTTGCATTCACAAGACCGCAATCCTAAGACTGCTAATGCGTTGTCAACCCTGAGAACTAAGATGGAATGCCTCTATGCTAGTTATTTCACCGGCTGTCTTATCCCCAAACTGGAACACAACAATGCAAACACTGCTGCTTGGCGGTAGGTTAATGAATAAGATGGTGGTAGCAACCCGGACGGACCCTGCACAAGGTCCTCCCACAAGTAAGGTAGTTGTGTCTGTTAAGTTCGTGGCCTATTGTTCTATTGGATTAATCATTTGTTGTAACTTGTACCAGTCTGTAGGGGTATCAATTATTACCTATCATCATCTTATCTTTGAATAGATGCCTGTTCAAAAATAGGAAGTTAGGAACAGAACTTGACAGAAGCGCTTGGAGCTAAAGCTAACCCCATGTGCCTCTGTTTATACCATTAGAGAAAATACTCTTTTACCGAATAGTTGTCTTCGCGTGTGATATCCGTGGGCTTATTGCTCTAGTAAGTCCATGCCATGGGAGTGTCTATAAATAACTTGACATTGGCGAAATACACATTAACAGAAGTGAAAGCCATTAATTAACATTACAATAGAATAGATACTTGTAAGGATGTACTCGTAAATGTTTAATTTCTTTCTTGTACGATCAGCTTTCGAGGATTCTTCCGCACGATGTTTTTCCTTCACAGTATGAGCACATTGGTGGTGACTTGTAATTAACTTACATACATACATACCTTCACGCCTTCATTCCCAGAGTGGGGTAGGCAGAGCTACAGAATTACCAACAACTCCAAAAACTTGTTGATAACTCTGTAACCACACTTTGCACATACAGGCTAAGAAGTTTACCAGTGTATTAGTGACAGGTAGCAAGCCCATCGCCTAACAGTACTACAAGCCTTTATCCCCTTAGTCGCCTCTTAAGACTTCCACGGGAAGACATGGAGTGGCACAATTCTAAGCCGGTAACCACACGGCAAAATGAACTTAAATGAAAAAAAACTTTTTCATCATCATCATTATCGTTATCAGCCGCAAGACGTCCACTGCTGGACAAAGGCCTTCCACAAAGTTTTCCACAACGATCGATCCTCTGCTGCTGTCATCCAGCGGTCTCCCGCGACCTTTATCCATCCCAAATACCGCAGTGCCTCAAGACAAGAGTCTTCGATCAGTGTGTGTTGCCATTGATGACGTATGAAACTTTTCAATTAAATAGAATTAATACCTATTCACATTCATTTTAGTGCATCCACAGTATAGTCAGTCTTTAGCAAGAACAATTTTAATCCATAGTATGTAAGTGTGCTGAGGGTGTTAATTTAGGTTAAAGATAGAAACTAAATAACTATGTTACTGGAAGAATGATTTTAATTATGACTTGATTAAAATAGCGAGGGTAGATAGATAATAAGTAAAACAGCGGAATTTGCCATACATCTTTATATTATGTCAAATTGTGGGTATTTGTAGTCAGAAATAAGCAAAATATGTACAAACATTGATATATTCGATAGTTGACGAATGGTATAATACAAGTTATTAAGCTAATTACATACATTTTGAAGTATTGTCAGGCAAAGATATTACAACTAAACTATGTCGGAATTTAAATCAAATGTTGAAAAGAAAACTGGCATAGATTTGGTATATTGATAATTTCATTGTAACTGGAATATTTTAATAATAGCTACTTTATCTATGACACACAGAAAACACAGTAAACAGCAAAACGGCCTAATACATCTACTTACTCCATGTTGGAGTGAGGAAGGTTAGTACACAGGGATTATATTCACAGAGAGAAACTTTTAAATAGGCTATGAAGGTTTACATAAAACAGTCATAGTCACAAGATTATTGCACAGCAACATCACACAATAAAACATAGTAAGGCACAATAAGAAACAATAAGAGCAAGATAGTAAGTGTATAATGGGTACTTAACTTTTACTGGAGCTCGCCGGGCAGAAGAACCTCTCGATGCTATCGAGCACCGCTTTTTATACCCTTTTCTGCCCGACAAATTCCCGCCAAAATTAGACCAATAGAAATCTCAGGTTGTAAACCAATCAACATCTCTAATCAATTTGCATTACAACCAATAGCAAGCCACAAAACCATGATAATAACAAACTACAGTTGATACATTTATTGACCAATGGTAATCACTAAATTACTCTGATATAGCCAATCACTGGACAGAAAAAAAGACAACCAATGACAGTTTGCAACTAATCAGATGCCAGTATTATTCCAATAAACATTTCGTTTAGAAACGTAACAAGAAATTATTATCGTTCAAAAATCTACTAAAAAATAGAAGCGATATTTTGTAATTTGTAATAATTGTTTAAATAATAGTTATACACATCAAATAATAAAATTACTTCTTCCTATATCTAAAACATTGATTATCCATAAGTTATATTTTACATTAAGATTTTTAGAAATATTACTGTGGGTAATCTTGCAATAGTACGGGAGTGCCTACCCACAAATAGTAGTTACTCTTTTTGACACGGCCATACTGACATGTACTTCGTTCCCGAAGTACTTCATTTAACATTTAACCAGTAGTCCTGTCATATTGGCCCTATCACCTTAGTGACCTCCTAGCTCAATATCAGACTACTGACTGTCCTATACAGCATCGTATAGTATCATATAACAACCGATTTAACCTGTCGCCCTGACATATTAGCTCTATCACCTGCCTCTAGCGACTTCCAAGCTCAATATCAGACGACAGATCGTCAGGCAGAATCGAATCATGTTATTTACAAAGTCTTTTTTCTTTTCGATTTAACCTGTCGCCCTGACATATTAGCTCTATCACCTGCCTCTAGCGACTTCCAAGCTCAATATCAGACGACAGATCGTCAGGCAGAATCGAATCATGTTATTTACAAAGTCTTTTTTCTTTTCGATTTAACCTGTCGCCCTGACATATTAGCTCTATCACCTGCCTCTAGCGACTTCCAAGCTCAATATCAGACGACAGATCGTCAGGCAGAATCGAATCATATCACATTATTATCATTCTGATCACAAATCACTAAAACACAAAAGAAAAAAAAAAAATACAATCAAAATACACCATTATTCAGAAACGTTTCCAACAGCAATATCTATACATTCTCCTGGCCAGTATCTAAGCTTTTCTTTAGCCACAGTGATGTTTCTAAGGTTACCTCTGCCTCTTAATTCATAACGTTCGTATGGCAATAAACTCGATATTTCATAAGGACCCTTATATTTTTGACTTAATTTGTTATGTCGCCTATGGACTTGGCTGACATAAACAATATCTCCTACATTATATATTTTATTATTTCGTCTAACCGTATCAAATTTATTTTTATTTTTTTCAGATACGTGTTGAAGACGCCGATAGGCCTGATTTCGATCATAGTTCAAGTCAAAATTTTGATTATTTGAATCGTCAACTACCTCAGATATTTTAGCTTGTATACAAGGAATATTTGCATTATATCCTATTAATAATCGTATAGGACAAAAACCAGTAGAGCTTTGAATCGTAGTATTCAAAGATTGCTGTACCTTCCATATTTCGTTCGGCCAATCTGACACATCATTACAGGTACAACTTAACATATTGACTATAGTTGACACATACCTTTCAACTTGTCCATTAGCCCTAGGGGTACCGGTGGAAATCATATGGTGTTCAATATTTAGATCTCTAAATAATGCTTGTATCTGACTGGCACTGAAATTAGTACCCCTGTCAGTTATAACGAGAGTAGGCGTACCGAATTCGGTAATAGTGTCGCGAATGAGAGGGACCAATTCTTCAGCACTTGAAAGTTTTTAATTTTTTGAGTATACAAAATTTCGTAAATCCATCAATTATAATCGAAATATGTCTATAACCATCATTGGACTGCGGAAAAGGCCCTGTACAGTCTAAATGAATTGTATGAAATGGAATTGGAGTTTTGTCTATAGGATGCAAAAGGCCTTGTTTAGGTCCTGCGTGACTTTTATATTTTACACAAAGTACACAATGTGAAAGATATTTTTTTCCGGGAACCAAAAGTGCTCAAGAATTTTATCCAACGTTTTGTAATAACCAACGTGATAATTCTCGTCATGAAATAGACGTAGTATCTCTAATCTTTTACCTTTTGAAATGTAAAGTTTAGGCTCAGCCGTAGGTTCTATTTTATAATGAAGCAAATAATTTCTAATGCAATATCGTTCTGTATCAATTATACCGGTTTGGACTCTTTCAACTAAGAATTGAGTTTCTCGTAACTACCTTGTTCATAAGGTCTTTTTCTCGACTTAATGTAAGAAGAAAATAAAGTAATTAACTCTGACGTGTTACAGATGTTGCTGTTGAAAGACGCCATCCTTACACTTATATCACGTTATACTACCACAAATTAATTCAATCTTCTGAGCCTCAGTAAAAGAAATCTTAGTCTTGCCTAACAAGCGAATCTTCTCCCTAGCATACTCGCAGTAAGTATCACCTTGATCCGAATTATATAACACCGCTTTACTTAAATTTTCATTTATTTTTTTCTTCTCAGGGTACAAGTCAGTCAGTTCAGATCGAAAGTTTGCCCATGTTCGCCCACTCTCGGGCTCCCATGATTCGAACCATAATAAGGAAGAGCCTCGCAGGGCTTTACCGGCTTTTGCTACTTTGGTGTTGCTGCTCCATCCAAGGTCTTCGCCAAGAGTTTGGACTTCGTCACACCATCCTGCTGCCCCGGAGTCGTTCTTTGCAGGGTCAAAAATTGGCAACGCGACGTCATCTTGGCGACGATTCCCAGCTACAGCATCTTTGATAGAAGTCAGCAATTTCTCCAGCAGTGAGGGATCCATCTTTTCTTTTACTGAAAATGATATAGTTAAATGTTAAAACGTGCCATTCGTCATCCCACTTCTGATGTTAATTTAGGTTAAAGATAGAAACTAAATAACTATGTTACTGGAAGAATGATTTTAATTATGACTTGATTAAAATAGCGAGGGTAGATAGATAATAAGTAAAACAGCGGAATTTGCCATACATCTTTATATTATGTCAAATTGTGGGTATTTGTAGTCAGAAATAAGCAAAATATGTACAAACATTGATATATTCGATAGTTGACGAATGGTATAATACAAGTTATTAAGCTAATTACATACATTTTGAAGTATTGACAGGCAAAGATATTACAACTAAACTATGTCGGAATTTAAATCAAATGTTGAAAAGAAAACTGGCATAGATTTGGTATATTGATAATTTCATTGTAACTGGAATATTTTAATAATAGCTACTTTATCTATGACACACAGAAAACACAGTAAACAGCAAAACGGCCTAATACATCTACTTACTCCATGTTGGAGTGAGGAAGGTAAGTACACAGGGATTATATTCACAGAGAGAAACTTTTAAATAGGCTATGAAGGTTTACATAAAACAGTCATAGTCACAAGATTATTGCACAGCAACATCACACAATAAAACATAGTAAGGCACAATAAGAAACAATAAGAGCAAGATAGTAAGTGTATAATGGGTACTTAACTTTTACTGGAGCTCGCCGGGCAGAAGAACTTCTCGATGCTATCGAGCACCGCTTTTTATACCCTTTTCTGCCCGACAAATTCCCGCCAAAATTAGACCAATAGAAATCTCAGGTTGTAAACCAATCAACATCTCTAATCAATGTGCATTACAACCAATAGCAAGCCACAAAACCATGATAATAACAAACTACAGTTGATACATTTATTGACCAATGGTAATCACTAAATTACTCTGATATAGCCAATCACTGGACCGAAAAAAAGACAACCAATGACAGTTTGCAACCAATCAGATGCCAGTATTATTCCAATAAACATTTCGTTTAGAAACGTAACAAGAAATTATTATCGTTCAAAAATCTACTAAAAAATAGAAACGATATTTTGTAATTTGTAATAATTGTTTAAATAATAGTTATACACATCAAATAATAAAATTACTTCTTCCTATATCTAAAACATTGATTATCCATAAGTTATATTTTACATTAAGATTTTTAGAAATATTACTGTGGGTAATCTTGCAATAGTACGGGAGTGCCTACGCACAAATAGTAGTTACTCTTTTTGACAAGGGCATACGATATCTACAACTTATACGTATGTGGTAATTGTTATATAAGTATGTGCCAATCTCCTTCTTTATTATGTCCAAGTAATAATCAACATAGTTATTATGTCGCATTGAGTTATACATGGTTTTATCCAAAGTTCGCTGACCCAGCTCCTTGCAGCGATGACTAAATTCTGTTATGATAATCAACTAAAATAACTCTTAGCAATTGAGATCAAACTGAATAATTACCCGCCTAATTAGAAACAACGAGTGCGCTTGTTATGATGCAAAATATACAATACATTTTGTATCAAAAATATACTTGTAATAGGTACTTGATAACAATGGCAAAACTTGAATATTGACAGGAAACTATCAACCAATATTCAGATTTTCCGTTTCTGCTCAAAGACGAACACCGGAACCCCCTTAATGATAGGTATTCCATGAGTGGTGATATGGCGTTTTTTTTTTGTTACATACATACATACATTAAATCACGCCTGTTTCCCAGAGGGGTAGGCAGAGACCACTTCTTTCCACTTGCTACGATCTTGACAAATTTCTTTCGCTTCTTCAACATTCATACATCGAGTCATGCACGCGCATCGGTTTCGGGTACTTAAGAGATTCGGCCCTTTTCCAGTATTTCTCCGATTTGATTCGGAAAAGTACGCCTAGGGCGGCCCCTTCCGACCCTTCCACTCACTTTCGATCTGTTGGTATATCTCTTTCTTCAATCTTCTTTCATCCATCCTTTCCAAATGACCGAACCATCGAAGCATGCCCCTTTCAATCTTAGTCACTACATCTTCTTTTATTCCACATTTCTGTCTGATTTTTTAATGTCTTACTCTATCAATCAGTTTCACACCACACATACTCAACTGCATTTACACGACTTACATGCTTGTTCTGCCACACCCAACATTCACTACCTTACATCAGGGTAGGGCCAGCACAGGGAAGGGGGGTTTTTTTTGTTAATGTTGTCAATCTGTAAATTGACTAGTCTCCTGACCTGGCCCTGAACCCCCGTCCCTTTGTTGTAATACCAACCTGAAATTTATTATGTTATGAGTCACGCTAAAATAGGTAAACCGCGTTACTCATAGGGTTTTCCCAGTAGGCGCCTGTATGTCCCCTGATAACATGGGCTGGAATTACAAAGGGGTCAGTTGACAACCATACTGCCCTCCTACGGAGAAAAGGCGCATGTGCAATCAATTCATAGAAACATATTAAACTCTCACGGGTTATAATAAGGTTGGATTTTCAATACAATTCATCTAGTAGATACGCCTTTTCTCCTTAGGAGGGCAGCATAGTGCGTCTAGTCTATAGTTTCATAAAATATATGCAAATGACAATTGACTTTTACAAAACAAAAACGTGTCAAAAGTGAGAAGATTGAGAACATAATCTAATCTTGCCGTCTCTTCTGCCCGTCTCAAGATATTACTTGAGACGGGCAGATGAGATAATAAATGATCATAAAAGTATCTAAATATCAAATCAGACATAATTTTAGTTTTTGAATTAAAGTTTTAGTTAATGTCAACCAAGGTCAGATTATTAAATCGGCACTAAAAGCCCTATTTATTTTATTTATTTATTTATTTGAGCCCTAGGACAAAATACCCGTCTTAGCTAAAAGAAAAGCGTGGTAAAAAGAGTTTAGCGTGGTGATAGTTAGAACTACGTGTTACCAAGTGGAAACCATTTTTCACGGCACTGCTCGGAAATATAACCAAATAGAACCGCATCCAAATGGGTTCTTTTGTTCAAGAGCAACAGTGGCACAGACTGACACACACACACACACTCATCGTATCTTATCTTACAGATGGGCCCTTTCGGATACACTTCGACCCTTTAGGATCTTTTGTGCAATTACTCTCTACTTTTTACTTGTGGGAGGACCTTGTGCAGGGTCCGTCCGGGTTGGTACCACTATCTTATCCATTAACCTACCGCCAAGCAGCAGTGTTCGCATTGTTGTGTTCCGATTTGGGGATAAGACAGCCGGTGAAATTACTAGCATAGAGGCATTCCATCTTCGTCCTCAGGGTTGGCAACGCATTTGCAGTCTTAGGATTGCGGTCTTGTGAATGCGAATGTCTATGGGTCACAGTTTCCACTTACCATCAGGTGGCCTGTGTGCTCGTTTGCCCTCCCTTGATATAAAAAAATAAAATAAAAAATATGGCCCCTCTACACGTCGGCGGATCATGGATGTGCGTAAGGGACGCATTTACACCTTAGAGTGAGCAACATAGTCTTGCATATCACTCTTACGTATTGCTCCGTCCCTTACGCACGCCCATGATCCGCCGACGTGTAGAGGGGCCATTACACACTCAGCTGTCCGAATGTGCAGGTCTCCTCACGATGGTTTGGATGGTTTCCCGTGGTCAGAACTTTACGTGTACAGGCCGCTAATTTCAGTGCTTTAGAGTTAACTAATGTCCGAGTGTGCGTCCGAAACATACCAACTATTGTTATAATTATAATCTACCAGCGGGCCACCAGCGGCTTCGCCCCGCTGCAAAGTTCTGACTTTCCCAGTGGATTTTTCAATTATTTTCTTTCATAAGAACCTTGTCCTGACAATGTCAAACACAACAAAAAAGAAATCAGCCAAATCGGTTTAGCCGTTCACAAGTTATAGCGTGACTAGGAGAAATAGGGGTTCATTTTTATACATACATACATACGTACATAAACTCACGCCTTCATTCCCAGAGTGGGGTAGGCAGAGCTAAAGAATTACCAACAACTTTTAAAAGTCGTTGATAATTCTGTAACCACACTTTGCACAATTAGGCTAAGATGTTTACAAGCGTATTAGTGACAGGTTGCAAGCCCATCGCCTAACAGTACTACAAGCAAAGCAAATCAAAATAAAACACACGAGGCATGTCAGCGCAGGGGACTATGGGATTTTTATTGTGATTTATTAGTTGTTAGTTAGTCTGTCGCCCCAACGCCCCCTACCACATAATCGTTGCTGATCGAACATAGCTATGAAAGCTATGTTTATAATATTTCAATCTAGGTACTACTTGAGTTTCTTTTTTAAGCGATACTGCCTCTAAAATCCCTTGTGTACCTTTATTGACTACTAAAAATGGAATAAAAGCAAAACACAGGGGTACAGTACAGTTTCCATTATTTAGTATGTTTTTTAGGGTTCCGTACCAAAATGGTAAAAAAAGAACCCTTATGGTGAGATATCGGTGTCTGTCTGTCTGTACGTCACAACAGTTTTTCTCTGAAGCTATAGAAGCTATCAACTTGATATTTGGCATAGTTGTTCAACTTGCTTGCCCGCGTCTGTATTTAGAAAAGGAGACTAGAATTGGGGGTTTTAAAAATGAAAGTGATTTTATTATAGCAAACGAGGTGTCATATGAAAGGGCTTAGTGTGCACATTTTAAAACTAATTTATTATAATTTTCCGTGACGTACTTTTTGATTTATAGACAAAAATTTACAAATATTACCGTCCCCCATTATCTCCGAAAAGTATGGATTAAAAAAATCTGATAAGCTCCTGATATAAAGAAATAATTACTTTATATTTACCCGTGTGGTTGCCGGGTTAGAATACTGCCACTCCATATTATGTCATTCCGTGGATGTCGTAAGAGGCGACTAAGGGAATAAAGGCTTGTAGTACTGTAAGGCGATGGGCTTGCTACCTGTCACTAAATACGCTGGTAAAATATCTTAGCCTATTTGCGCAAAATGTGGCAATAGAGTTATCAACAAGTTTTTAAAGTTGTTTATTTATTCAAAAAACGAGGTGAAGTAATACAAAGAGAAACCAGAGTTAAAATAATGAATTTACTTTATAAACCACGGGCTCATAAAATGATTTACAGGAAAAATGTTTGTAACATGTGCATATATAGACATTATGTAATAACCTACCTGAGAGCATAAAGTTAGTCGAGGGAAATAGTTTTAAGAATAAATTGACTACCTGGCTCTTAGACCGTTGTTTTTATACCATTCAGAAATATTTAAATCGTGACTGACATTTTTAATTTAATTGTTATTCTATTCTTTATATTTTGTAATGATTGTCTTTTATCTTTAATTTAATTTAATTTTAATTGTATCGCTCCGACAAATGTTTTGCACGCCTGCATGCAGGCTGAATACACTGGACATAATTTAAAAAGTAATGTAACATTTACACAACTGTATTCTGAGCAAATAAATTCTTTGAATCTTTGAATCTTTAAGTCTGTAGCTCTGCCTACCCCGCTCTGGGATTACAGGCGTGAAGGTATGTATGTATGTATGTATGTAATTACTTATATTTGACGCGAAAAATAAAATTCAGTAATCAAACTTTGCACTTTTGGAAACATTAACAAAAAAAACTTTAAAAATCCGTATTAAAATGGATTGCATAGATAATTAAGTCCATTACAAAATGAGTATTTGCTTTTGCATTTGCCAATCACATTATCTTAAATATGGTCTCGGTGCGACTCGCACTTGACCGGCTTTTTAGGGTTCCGTAGCCAAATGGCAAAAAACGGAACCCTTATAGATTCGTCATGTCTGTCCGTCTGTCCGTCCGTATGTCACAGCCACTTTATTCCGTAACTATAAGAGCTATACTGTGGAAACTTGGTAAGTAGATGTATTCGGTGAACCGCATTAAGATTTTCATACAAAAATAGAAAAAAAACAATAAATTTTTGGGGTTCCCCATACTTAGAACTGAAACTCAAAAATTTTTTTTTCATCAAACTCATACGTGTGGGGTATCTATGGATAGGTATTCAAAAATGATATTGAGGTTTCTATTATAATTTTTTTCTAAACTGAATAGTTTGCGCGAGAGACGCTTCCAAAGTGGAAAAATGTGTGTCCCCCCCCCGTAACTTCTAAAATAAGGGAATGATAAATGTAAAAATAATATATGATGTACATTACCATGCAAACTTCCACCGAAAATTGGTTTGAACGAGATCTAATAATTAGTTTTTTTTGTAATACGTTATAAATCGTAAACCGCATTTTACCTTTCATTCAATCAACTCCAATATAATAAAGAATAAAGAAAAACATTTATTTAGATGTATAGTTGTACGGAACCCTACGTGCGCGAGTCCGACTCGCACTTGGCCGGTTTTTTTAATTGGTTCAGTTTTAGATAACTGACTTCAGAGGAGCGCGTTTAGAGCGAGAGCTTTTATTTTAAAATCTAACTTTCAGCCACAATTTGCTTTCATCATACATAGCTTATTACGTTCATTAGGTACATGTATGATGTTGATGTATGTATTTATTTATACAGTGTATTGTTAAATAATAAAATAGAAACCCAAAACACCGGCAATATATCAAAAAAAAACCGAGCAAGAGCAAGACCATGCTCAGTGTCAGTTTACGTGTAGAAAAGATGTTTTTTATAGATTTTATTTTAGCCTCTTTTTTGGTCGACTAATTTCTATATTTATGCTAAATTACAGCTTTCTAGTACTAAGAGTCTCTGAGCTAGGCTGCGGACGGACGGACATGGCGAAACTATAAGGGTTTCAGTTTGACTATGGAAACCTAAAAAACAAGTAAAGGCGAACTTCTCTCTCTAAGGGATTTAAGCTAACACTGGTTGTTTTTTTTTGTTAAATAACCCGCTCATAAAGATAAGTGTTGTGTACCCTTTTGATAAACAAACAGAATGTACCTATCTAAAATAAAAATATAAATTAAAAATTCTTCTGTTTTTGTGTTAGTAAAACTAATAAAAACGATTGTTTAATTACCTTTGATTAATTAAGTAACTGCAATCAAATGTATAAGTCAATTAGTTTAGAATTTATCGGAAACGTTTGAGGCCGGCGCCTCTGTGTTGTGATGAGACAGACAGCTGGCATTTCTGAGTAATGTTAATTTAATCTTTTGTCTATGTTCTAGATATTTCAATAACTATTTAAAAGAAACAAACATAATTATATTGATTTTCTTTTAAAACCAAAAAAGGCTTGTTTTTGATATTGTTTTGACAGAGACCTATTGGATCGCATATTTTTTTTACACAACGTATCTTTACCTACGCATAAATTCGTTTGGTCGAAAACGGATTTTGCAATAGAATTGTTTTTTTTTATTATTATAAAAAACTAACCTACCCTAATCTAACCTAATCTACACAATAGACGTTTATTAAACTCTGAAATGTCAGCGTAAAAGGGGCAGTTATGCGAAAAGATTTTATGCACAAAGATACATTATGCGTAAAAAGTTTATGCGTTCCATAGGGACCCCGTTTTAACATTATGATACCAGCTTTTTATCTTGACAATTCCTGGATCCTAGTGAAAAATGGTATAACTCTCCTGAAGATCAAGTGAAAAAGGGTTTAAGTCTAGTACTGCGTTTATGTATACGAGTATATATTTTTTTAGTACGAGTAAAGTTGACTTATACCCTTTTACACTAGGATCCCAGAATTAAGGCGGCCGATTCAAAGAGGGGGTGAGTCATCCTTTAACCTACAGCCAGTAACTGTTCGCATTGTTGTGTTCCGGTGTAGGGATAAGACAATAAGTGAAATTACTAGCATCTACCATTTTATTAAAAAGGTTCTCACTAATTTTTGCCACAAAAAATAATAAAACCTGACCGCTCGGCAAAATGACCATTTATGACCATTATGCTAAAACATTATTCATAATGAAAATTGTTTTTTTCAAGAGTATATTTACAATTCGAACAAGCATAATATACAGCTACGGATAGTTGGTAATTATGTCTAATATACTTTCTGCAATGTGAACATTATGTCCAAAAAAAAGAAATTTGTATTCAGTGTTGGCATTGTTGTTCCGGTGAAAGCATAAGACAGCCGGTGAAATTACTACCATAGAGGCATTTTACCTTAGCTCTCAAGATTGGCAACGTATTTGTGGTCTTAGGATTGCAGGCTTAAGATTGTAGTCTTGAGAATGCAAATGTCACAGATCTTACTTACCAGGCGGTCTGTGAGCTCTTTCGCCTCAAACATGCCAAAAAAAAGTGGTAGCATTTAGTATCAGCCCAGTGAAACCCTGACCCACCATAGAACTGTGTCACAGTGACGATTATGATTCAAGTAGTAAGAAGTGTCAAACGAATTGTTTTATAATGTCGTTGTGACCGTTCTATCGTGGGTCAGGGTTCCAATCTGCCCTACTACGGAGAAAAGGCACAAGTGCAATTATTTCAAAGAAGCATATTGAACTCTCAGGGGTTACAATAAAGTATAAAGTGCAATACAATTATTATAGTAGATGTGCCTTTTTTCCGTAGGAGGGCAGCAATGGGCTGATAATACGTTCGTTTCAAACAACCAAAATAGTTTTTATTGTTCAAACGTAAAACACACATACCTTCATGCCTTTATTCCCAGAGTGGGGTAGGCAGAGCTAGATAATTACCAACAACTCCAAAAACTTGTTGATAACTCTGTAACCACAATTTGCACAATTTAGGCTAAGATGTTTAACAAAGCATTAGTGACAGGTTGCAAGCCCATCGCCTAACAGTACTACAAGCCCTTATTCCCTTAGTCGCCTCGTACGACATCCACGGGAAGACATGGAGTGGCACTATTCTACCCCGGCAACCATACGGGGAGTAACGTAAAACAATTACATTTTAAATTCAAAACAACGCATAACCAGTCAAAACCACATGTTATTGCTACATAAATCGAAACAAAATTGATTCAAATAGCTTTAACCACATGAGTATGGGGCGTCACACGGGAATCGAACCGACATCCTCATAATACCCGTAATAGCCCTTGGTTGGGCAATGCCTATCATTACATCCTGTGGCCCATAGGTATGAGGTAACTTTGCTGCAGCACATAGAAAGGAGTGGAGCGGACATTTTTTTCATTTTATTTTTAGGATATATTGTGTCCCTATAAAGAAAAGGCGGTAACGTTTCTGTGTCTTTTTTTACCTAGTTTTCATTTAAGTAATGAAGTATGTTATTAAGCCGCATCAGCTTTGCCTTTAATTGGGTAAACCACACTTCCTACTTCCCTGGTAGGTGGTGTTGGACTGTCGAATTCATAAATATGTATACACTTTAGTACCTTGTATGACAATTCATATATCGAAGGTTAACCACCAATCCCTCCTATCTCAATATGTTAAAACTTTACAGTAGACACAAAAAACTTTGTATTTTGGGCAAAAATCGCGCGTTGTCATTTAGCAGGTATTGCCAGGATAACAAAAACACTAGAAATACGCTTTATTTGAAATAGGAGATCTTTCTAATGTGTGCGTTAGAGGGTATTTATCATGAATTGCGAAAAAAAGTTGTTTGACCAAAAATGTCAGTGAGGAGGTAGGTATTTGTGGTTAACCGTCGATATGGCAGTTTAAACATGACATTAAAGAGACAAGGTATTAAAGTTCAAATTGAAAGTAATTGAATCAGTTGGCGAACCAAATAAATAAATAAATATAAAAAAAACCTAGTCCGGTTTTTAAGACTTTTTTATATGTTGTAGATATTATAAAAATAAGGTTTACGTTTTCCTTTTCAATAACCTAACCTAACCTAGTTTTTCATAATACACTCTCGGTCAAATAATACGGGTCAGAGTGCGTTTTTCATTCAAACGAGGCTATTTCGAAGCCTTGGTTCCTGGCCAGGGGTTGTTTTGAGTGAGGTTTAACAGTGGATACTCCGAGGTTCAATAGAGGAGGTCAAAAGTGCTTAAGATACCTTACTGATCGCACAATCAGTTAACACCACAGCGAGAGAGTTTGGGTGAGTATTTGTATTTCCTTACATTTTATTGCCATTTTAGATGTTATTCTGAACATGCACGTTTCCGGCGTTAACCACAGACTCAATCAGTTAGGTATCTTAGGTACTCTGGAAGTCCTGTATTAATGCTCGGGGTATCCATCATCAGATTTCACTAAAAGCATCCCCTGGCGAGGAACCAAGGCTTAGAAATGGCCTCTTTAGTATGACAAACGCACTCTGACCCGTGTTATTTGACCGCGAGTGTAGCTACGAGATATTAAAAAATCATGGAAATCGGACTTGATTTAGGGATTGAGAAAAGTTACCGCTCGGAGCTAAACTTGTATGCTTTTTTGTCATTTACGCGATTCAAGCGCTTCGTCACAATCCTTAAAGCCATCCCGATTAAACCAGCTATCTTTTAAATTAGTTCTTCTTATAAAATACTTAGGACCTATATTCCTTTGCGTTTTATTTTATCCCTTATTGTAATTGTTTTCAAGCACCAAAAGGTTGTTGCTGAAGGCCACTAAAATATATTAAACTAAGGTGCATAAAATTACCTGAACGCGACTCTATTGTTAAGGCTGAAGCCAGACGCGTAATTTCTGCTCCTCCATTCAGTTTCATAGTAGTAGTAGTAGTATGATGAATGGAGGAGCAGAAATTACGCGACTCACAACTCAAAAAATACGCTCGTCTGGCTTCAGCCTTTGAGTATAAGCCGTCATATTCGCTCGTGACCACACATAGCATTGTGATTGTATGTCGCTACTAATCCTTATCATTAAAAGGACTGATAGGCTATCATACTCTAGATATACCCGTCTTATCACCATTCCTTAGTTTAAATCCATCCACTTTCGTGGTGATATTTCAGCTGAAGAAATATATTTTAAGTGGTAAACATTAGTGGTACTATTTGACCAGTTTAAGCATAATTTATAACGTTTTAAACTGAAGATTTCTGTAGAATGATGCACGATTTGTAAGTTATTCTTCCTTACTTTGAAATCTGCGGTGCTAGTGAAAAAATATATGTTTTCATCAAGTGAGACAGAGCTTAAGTGTAGTTATATCTTTTTTGTTACGACTTAAGTCGACTTACTCGTCTTTTTCACTGAGAACCCAGACCCAGGGCAAAAAAATGAATAAACAAACTTACTAACTAACAACCTTTTGTATGTATATATATAATATAAACTTAACTTTATTTTATAAAAGAAAAAGAAAAACAATACGATGGAGAAATATAAAATCAGATTTTCCTTTGACCTGAGAGCCAACTCATATTCGGGGTCAATAGAAATGACAAACGATGTAAACAAAACCAAATGGACCTACTCGTATTTACCATTATTACACCATAATCACGTACTTTTGGACATCGCGTGAGGTATATTTAATGATGTACACGCTTGATTGTTACTTTTACATTCTGTTTAATATTAAATAACCATTAACTATACGTTTTTAGGGTTCCGTAGTCAAACTAGGAACTCTTATAGTTTCGCCATGTCCGTCCGTCCGTCCGTCCGCAGCTTATTGGGTGTCGTTGGATAGGTCTGTCGTTCTTCATTTTTTCGGTCATTGCGGGTTTGTAAAAACAATTTTTCGATTTAACGATCAGTGGCTTTAAAGCGCTATTTTTTGTTAGAGTCAAGTGTTGTAATGGGGGGGGGGGGGGGGGGGTCCTTACAGCTTTGTCCGTAGATTTCGATAATAGCTATTCCTACGGGAATTTTGAATATTCCGGTATGAAAAGTAGCCTGTACTAATTTAGGGTACCTATATAAGCTATTTCCATTTCAAAATTTCATCGAAATCCGTGTAGCACTCACACACAGAACAATAAAGTAGACCTTTTTTTTTAGAATTATATTTCAAGAGCAAGTAGTAAAAGTTGATGTGTTTTGTACTGATATCCATTTGAAACCAGCTTTTTCAAAACAATGGATATGCACAGATGCATGGTCTGAAAAATGCATGGGTACGATTGGTTTTCCATTTATTTGTGATAAAGGTTCTGTTCAATGTACTTTGGACATTCATGCTGTGGCGAGCTAAATGGTTGTTATGGGGTCGACACTTTATGAAGATACGAACTTTACGGATTTTCGTCTGAGCACAGAAGGTGGTAGTGTAGGCGTGCATAAAGCAAGTCTTGCTGCCAATAGCAACATGTTTAAGACTATGCTCAATGGAGAGTGGAAGGAGACGAAGGAGGGCCGCATAGAGGTCCCGGGAGCCTCGCTGCAGACACTGCAGGCATTAAAAGATTTCCTGTACCTAGGCACGTTACCAGACCAAGGTCTACAGACCCTTCTGCAGATTTCAATTCGCTTCTTCATTGGGAACCTCAAAAAGGACTGTATTATAAAGCTGTCACAAAATGTCGAACCTGAAGACTATTTCCAACTCCTGGATTTCGCCAGGGACAACCAAATTGCAGAATTAACATCTGCTCTTCTACTGCTAACTCCAAAACAAATAATCCAGTCTGCGTGTGAATTGATGATTAAGAACACGAGTTCGTAATGTTTTTTTTTTCATGTTATTACTTCCCGATTTTACATGGACCGAGTTCAAAATCCAAACGAAAATCATTTTCGCTTTTACATGTATCCCCATAATTATGTCCCTATATGTCCCCTCTGCACCACATTTTTTTACTTCGTTTTCATATTAAATCTCTTTTAAGTTCATCTTTTTTTTTCTTCATCATCATGTCAGCAGAAAGACGTCCACTGCTGGACATTTTCTTCATAATTCAAAGTAATTTTATTGCATAGTTACATCGTACTCCGTACTTAATGCGAATCTACTCCTTTCGCTGTTCCGAGCGTCTCTCCAATACGGCCACACATTATGTCCGTAGATATTAAATTTTTAGAAGATATGCGTGAAATTTAAAATTGCATTCATGATGAAGTGCATGGCTTTGCCACGGGTTCTGTGTAATTACTTTTAATAATAAATAAAATAAAAATACAAGTAAGTTAATAACTATAACGGTCAAGTACTAGTCAGATTTGAACACCGACGGTTCCACACCCCTAAAATGTTTGCACATAAGGCTGGGATAAAAATTCCAACACTCAAACTAAAATGCAGTACCTAATCACAGCGAATTAGTTGAGGTTAGCATTTTGATTTCGAATTCGATCACTTACTGTACTAAGGCCGACCGTACTATAGAGATAGATCCTTGACCCACTAACTTTAGTAGCTATTACATTGAGTAACCTATCATTTAGGGTTCAATAGGGAACACGATTTAAATTGCTCTCTGACCCTTTAGAGATGCAATTTGATCACATTTACTGCGAGGAATATTACGACATGTTTTTATGTATGAATGGACCTATGCTTTTTATTGTACAAGCATTGAAAAAAAAACATAACACTGGCAATTTGAAAACATAAACAAAAGTGAACTTATCCTTTTAATACACTTCTTCGAGTTAATCCTAAACGAGTTTAAAGAAACAATAATAATATAATACAGTCTTGTGATAAAGAAACTTGCTTTCGCGTGCGACTTTGCTTGCGTTATTTTTGCGTTATTAAAAAGATCCAAAACCCCTATACAATGGTGATACCCTACTTTCGGAATTACATACATACATTAAATCACTACACCCTTAGTAGACTACACCCTTTTTCACTCAGCACCCCAGAAATTTGGTATGACTTAATACAATATACGAAAGAACAAACTAAACATTTCAGTTAGAACAGTGACACCTGTCGGATAACAGGATAAAAGACAGCGCCATCTATTGTCGAATAGCATTTCTCGTATATCCAGTATTAACATGTCCTGTATAAGAGATCTAACAAAACCTTGTAGGATGTCGGTAGTATCAGGATGCAAAGTATCCTAAGCCCGTCTCCACGTTAAAAACTAACAAACATACACACTTTCCTATTTGTTATATTCTACGCTCCTACGGAGAAGACGCATGAACTATATGAATTGTATCGCATATCCAACCTTATTATAACCTTTGAGAGTTTAATATGCTTCTATAAATTAATTGCACGTACGCCTCTTCTAAGTAGGAGGGCGTAAATAACAAAATAAATATCAGGAGACAATCTCACACAAAAATATTTATTTATTAAAAAAGAAGACATGATAAATTAATATTGTTACACAAATTCATAGAATTAAAGTTTTAATACTAATATTAAATTCAATTTGTTGTAATTTTTCTAGTTGCGAACGGAACTTTAGAAGAATTCGTTTTTGTCGTGCTCGCTGAGAAGTCATCAATCGCACCCATTGCCTAAAGAGAAAACTAAAAGGTTACTAAAGCATAGAAGCAAGCAAAACGTATTGTTGACGTTATAGAAAAAATAACGTCTGAGGGTTTATTATGACATGGCTATGCAGTTTCTTTTACGGCAACCGTAAGGGACAGGGCTATAGCAGTTATATACCTCTGTCCTTTTCTCTCGTACTGTCTACGACTGTACTACATCTATCTAGTTATATAGTAACTAGCTACAGATGTAGTGCATAATTGATTTCCATCGTATTTTCACGGAAACGTACGAACGTGTCTTGCTATTTCAGTCGGTCACAGTACAAAAAGTACTGAGGGTGACAGAAGCAGCATGACAAATACGAACGTTTCCGAGAAAATACTAGTAGATGGGCTTGACTTCAGTATAAGAAAGGCCCTGGAGGCCTTGCCAAGATGCACTAGTACGATAAATAGCGTTTCTATTCGTTTCGTTTTTAAACCAATCGCGTCACTGGTAGATGAAGTGATACGCAAACTCACGTGATCTACCAGTGACGCGATTGGTTTAAAATGAAACGAACAGAAACGCTAGTTATCGTAATGCATCTTGGAGGGGCCTCCAGGTGCTCAAGAACCATTAATTTTGTAAAGGATGACATACGAGAAGATAACGTGACGACTTACATAAAGTAGCTGGTAGAAATTAGATTAAGTGCGCTTCATACAGAACTAAGTGGCGCTCGTTTGAAAAGACCAATTTAGAATGCACTTAGGTTGACGATGATGTTGATGATGATTCTAATGACGACGACGATGATGATAATGATGATGATAATAAAGATGACGGTGATGGTAATCTTGATAATGGTGATGATTATTAGGAAGAACGTAAGTCAGTCCGCTCCGTTAATATAGTTTTAACAGAAAAATAAAAATAATATAAACGAACGATAAGATCTGATGGTAATGGACTTTGTTATAGCTGTAGTTGCAGTCTTACCGCTAATAGGTATGTCATGACCCCAATACCAGCACCTACCACCACGTCCCACCAATGGTGGCGGTGGTCAGTTATTCTGCTGAGGGAGCACAGAGCGGCGTAGGAGAAGCAAAGAAGTTGGCAGAACGGAACCAGCAGCACACTTCGTCCAGACCAGCTGAAAGCCCTCTTCTGAAGATACCACTGCAAAGAAGGAAGGGCCATTAAAGTATTACAAATAAGCAAATTAAGCACGAGGAAAAGTATCCACAAGAAATAACAAATATACAGAACCTGGGTAATGTATAAATACAGTCAATAATTTTCTAAATAATGAGTAACCACTATAACATTTAAATTAATGTTACGATTATAACCTGGTTAGCCACTACATAACAAACATAACATAGGTTTTTGCCCCAGTGAATATTAACGCACCAGAAACCTATAGTAGTTAAAGTATTCTTTGTCACATACATACATACATACCATCACGCCTTCATCCCAGAGCGGGGTAGGCAGAGCTACAGAATTACCAACAACTCTAACAATTTGTTGTTAATTCAAATTCTTTGTCACATTCTGTCAAATTCAAATTTCCCATTGAAAAATAAGAACAGAGAATACTTAAGCATACTTTAGCTATGTTGCGTTTATGAATAAGAAGATGAAGACTGATGAAGCTGGAGAGCATAAGATTATCTAGGCTTTGCTTTTTATATAGAAAATCACAAATACCTTTTTACAGTATTATTATCCTAAGTAGCTGCGATGCGTCAAACCGTGGTGGAAATGTAGATTTGGTTACTTCAAGTTTTCAATTGATAAATTATCTAAAGAGAAAAATCTAATTTCAAAAAATTGGACCCGATTCTACAGTGGCCTCTAAACTTCCTAATTTTATTAAGGTGTCGCTAAAACACTTTGCTATTCTATGAGCAGCTGTCATAATCAAATGACAGCGCCATGACAGCGCTAATTTGAATCTGACGCTTCTTATTTTAGGCGGTCTTATACATTGTCAGCTTTACATTCTGGAATAGCACTGATTAAATCTGCCGTCTAAACTATGTCTTAAAATTAGACAATTTCGTTTTAGTTAGTTTTAGGCTATTTAAGCGATGTGCACGTAGAATGGGTTCCATTATTTCCTTTGGCTTACCGCAATGAACAAGCCACAGTAGACGGAAAGCGAAGTATGGCCGGACGGGAAACTGTGGTACGAGTCGTACTGCGTCCATCGGGAATATCTTGACGTGCATTCAAAGCTGGTAATGAATTCGCCTCTGAAGAAAAAAAACAGTTAGGTAAAAATAATGAAGTAAGTAAATATACGGATGATCCTGTCAGATGATCTAACAATTTATCTAAACCACGGTCGAAACCTTTAAGAGGTCAGTGGACCTTAAGATACTCATAATCTCTGTTCAAATTAAGAAACCAATGGAGCCATATAATGTTAAAACTTGGTAAGTTTCAGTTAATAAGGCTATTGACGATTCAGGATGTTGATGATCGTGTTAAAAATAATTAATAATACAAAACATGAGAAAATATACATAATCCAAAAACGTCAAACTTACTAAAGAAGAGTTTGACACTTTGAGCAAAACATCTACGTCTAAAAGAACTGTGAAGCCCGCATGTGGCCAATTTGCTGATTAAATATTTTGAATTTTGAATTTAGAATTTCTGCCGTTGTAAAAGTTTCTGTTCGATATTCGGAATTATCCTCACCGAATTCGGGTTATTCCTAATTGGGTCAGTAATGAACAAAACTATTCGACTAATTCAATTGGGTCGAAAATCTAGAAATTGTCAGGCATTTGTTAGATACGGGTAACACCGGACCATCAGTGATAATTTACTCATATGATCATCTCATAAAAATGTAATTCTCAATCTTAATTACTTACTTAGTACAATTAAAACCAGTGTCAGGTGCGCACAAATTAAAAAAGACAGGCCTTGGCATCCCACTTATGTTTTTTATCACTTCAACGATCAAGAAATTAAAACAGAAGCCGTATAAATAAGTCCTGTACAGCAAGACAGTTCTCCGAAAAGCTTCCACAACAAGAAATCGATGTTCATCAAAGCCAAAGAGAAGCAAAAGCATCTCTGTTGAGAAGAACTGGAAAAAGACAATGAAACCTTAATTAGCATTTTCAGATGTTTAATTTTTTAACTCGGGAAAAAAAGCTCACATTAGAATTTTACAGAATACAATAATTATTTGTATGATGTTTTATAGAAGAAAAATCATAAGGCATTTGTGTTCTATAAGTGTCACTAAAGATATGATAATAATTAAAATTCAATATGGCGGCAACAAGACGCCATATTGTAAATAAATAAAAAAAGTCGTCGAACTATGACAAATGAGATTAAGATAAAGATAATGATGAATATAATGTTTGTTATAACTCAAGCACAAGATTACATACAGCGAAAATATCCCATAGACCTAGAAACTAAGCTGAGCCTGAAACTTAGTGAGCCAGTTAACGAATGCAAGATTTATTATTATTTATTTATTTATTCATAAAATTTGCAACATAACAGTAACATAACCAAATCGTTACAAACACAGTCATTAATATTAACTTAAAATAATTTGCATTTATAAATATAAATGTACAAATTTAGTCATTTCATTATTATTAGGTATAAAAAAAAGATACGATGAGAGATGATGTAAGTAATGTATGGTGTAAGAGATAAGAAGGTACTTACAAAAATAAGAGGCAGGTTGAAAAGAGTAAAGAAAAGAGCCATCCCAGAGACAGTGTCTCCTGTGAAGGGGTAACTCAAGCTTGGATCGTTGCAGAAGAAGCCTGGTTTGTGGGAGACGAGGACCCCTGACCCGAACATTACGGCGACAGCGAGCACTGCAACGAATAAAGAGGTTTTAAGTTAAGGTTATCTTATCTTATTGATTGGGACCAGAAATAGATCTGTTTAGGTCTCGGAAAAGCTTGTCCTAAACCCTAGGTATTATACTATACTCGGTTTTTTTAAACCATAAAAAACAATATCACGACATTCACGACTAAGTAGTCTTGATTAATTCTTGAGATATAGGCGACTAAAGTGTGTATACATACTAAAATCACCCAAGACAGCACCAAATCCTTTTTTAATAGAGAATTAGTTTATACTTGTTTTTTTTTTGAGGTACTCGTAATTTTTGTGAAGTAACGGCTTCGGAACCCTACACTGAGCATAGTCAGACATGCTCTTGCCCGGTGTTTTAATGTAAAATGAATTTGAGTATTTTAATTACAAAGTGAATAAACTTATTTTTTTGCATAAAGATAATTTGCGTGTGGTTGCCGGGTTAGAATAGTACCACTCCATATCTTCCCGTGGATGTCGTAAGAGGCGACTAAGGGAATAAAGGCTTGTAGTACTGTTAGGCGATGGGCTTGCAACCTGTCACTAATACGCTGGTAAACATCTTAGCCTGATTGTGCAAAATGTGGTTACAGAATTTATTATCAACAAGTTTTTAGAGTTGTTGGTAATTCTGTAGCTCTGCCTACCCCACTCTGGGAATGAAGGCGTGAGTTTATGTATATATGTATGTAGATAATTTAAAAAATAAACCTGATTTTTTCATGTGACTTTCACGTACCTTTGTAGCATTTTCAAATGTTGTCCCAGGTCTGTGCAGATAATTCCACATTCAAATAATATGGTATGTTATGGAATCTTAATACTGGGTCTCTAATTACGAATTTGCGGCGCTTGCAGTGGAGACTCTGGGACCTTGGTCAGCTGACATGAAACGTTTCATAAAGACCCTGTCTGCCAAGCTCATCGACGCCTCCGGGGATCCCAGAGCTGGCGCTTACCTCTCCCAAAGGATAGGTTTGACTATCCAGAGAGGTAATGCAGCCAGCATCATGGGTACAATGCCGCGTACCGATTTGCTAGAGGGAGTATTCTTTTTGTAGTTGTGCTAGTTTTAAGTAGATAATAGTTTACTTTCTTAATTATTATAATTAATATTGTATAGTGTATATTATGTATAGTGTTATTTTTTGTATTTTACTTTATTTGTTTTTTCTCTAATTACATTCCAATCCTTTTCATAAATAAACTAATCTAGACGGTAAAAACTTTATCGTCTTTGATCTGTTATGGAATTGTTTTTAACCTGGCCGCCATTATCGTCAAGTAAATAAGAGCTATTGTAACGTTGACGATACGATAACGTAAAAGACGATTTGGTTTTCACAGCTTAGAACCTCGGCCCTGGACACTTATTGATTACAAATTCAAAATCACTCAACTTTCTTAGTCGTCAACTTCAATCTACTGGCTCCTATTAATTGGTGTTATGGCAACATTAAATAGTATTATTGACGAGAATATATTACCAATATACAGCATCATTATCATCGGGATCATTTTGATTTATTTAACGAAAACTAATAACAGAACTACTAATAATAACTATTTTACAGTGTGGTTGCCGGGTTAGAATAGTGCCACTCCATGTCTTCCCGTTGATGTCTTAAGAGGCGACTAAGGGAATAAAGGCTTGTAGTACTGTTAGGCGATGGGCTTGCCACCTGTCACTAATTACACTGGGAAACATCTTAGCGTACTTGTGCAAAATGTGGTTACAGAATCATCAAGAAGTTTTAAGACTTGTTGGTAATTCTTTAGCTCTGCCTACTCCACTATGGGAATGAAGGCGTGAGTTTATGTATGTATGTATGTAACTAATAATACATAATAATTCTTCAACTCTTGAATAAGACTAGGTTGTGAGTCTGGAAGTGTTTTGCGGAACGTCGTTAATTTATGTTACATTACTCGAGATTTTATTATTCGATGGTTGTATTTTTTTATTAGACGAGAATTTGTCAACCATCTAGAAAAGGCTTTTAGTTCTCCTTGCCCAACTATTTCCGTGTACACCCAAGTTCGACAATCTTGACCCTCCGACCTTACGGTGGAACAGAGCTCAGTGTTTAACAATATAAAAAAAACAGTCTCAATTCTTCCAAAGATAATAAAGAACACGACAAAGAAAAGAACATTGACATAAAAGGCGGTGACCTTACTACTAAAACCCGGATGCCGTTCAAAGGGGCAACGACTCAAAATTGTAAGATAAAGGCAAGTGATTTATCTTTAAAGATGATTGTACCAACGTCAGTGATTTAGTCCTGATTTAGCGAATTGAAATTGTACCCACAGTGCCAACATCCCCGCATAGGGTCAAATTTGTTTAGAAATGAAAATTTGTGGCGCAGAACGTGTAAAAATGGATGGGAAGATTCTTCAGAATTGCTGTGGAGTTTTCTGGTGTCAATTTGTTATAATTTAAATAAGGAAATCAAGTCATCTACGGACAGAAAGCCGTTAGTGATGAAGAAGATTGATTTTTTATAGATTATTTGAAAGTGCACATTATGCTGTTGCTTACTGTATGTAAATTGGTTGTTTTATGCCCACGGTAACAAAATTATGTTTAAAAATACATTGTATAAGTAAATGCATGGTATAAATCGAGAAATATACTTCTCCAGAAGATAATACAGATGCACTAATAAATTTAAATTTGTCATTATTTCCTAAGTTTCAGGATATTCTTGAAGAATTATTAAATATAAAAAAAGATAAAAGATGTTTATTCAGTAAGTAGGCCGCATGGGCACTTTTACACGTCAAAAATCTACAAGCGCTTCGCAAAGACCACTGCTGGGAAGAAACGCCGCAAGAAACTCAATAGTCAGTCGTTTTTTAAATATTGCTTATGATAATTATACAATAATAAACTTATCCTAGCATTATATAAAACAATGAATGTCACATAAAACAAAAAAATAGCAGTAACAGTAGCAGTAGCGTAGCGTAGTTGAGCAGGAAAATATGTAAAAACTCAGAATTTTCACAAGATCTAAATAAAAATAAAATAATCAATATTTTGCTAATACTTCTAAGTCCAAAACAGTTTTCTACTAATTCAATAAAGTCGGTTAATCGTCAAGTACCATAGTCCTTACTAACTAGACGTTAGTTTGGGACTTTGTCAATTTCTGTAGGATTTTTCGCCAAATATTCAACTGTTTTATCCATCTTAATGTAAAGTATACGTTTGAAAACGCCAAACTCGAATCGGGAAGTAAATATTTGAATCTCACTTATGATTAGAGAATATTGTAAGAATAATAACGGTGACTCACATTTGATATCATAGGTGTGAGAAAAGGCACCAGTGAGATTAAAAAAAAGACCTTCTACGTTGTGTGATGTTGTTTTATTTCATTAAGGTTTTTTTTTAATAACATTAAAAATAATTTACTTATATAGTTACCGTTATTAATTATTAAATTAAAACATCATAATTGAACATCATTAAAGAATTCATTTCAAATGGCGAATATCAAAATTAGTCCTCCAATTGGTTTTCCAACTATCGTATCCTAATTCCAGTTATCAATGAATAATATTATTCATAAGCGCACTATAAACCTACTGTAGTTCTAATTTGAATTAATGGCTTTCACTCTTGTTAAGGTGTATTTCGCCAATGTCGAGTTATTTATAGACACTCCCATGGACTTATTAGAAAAATAAGTCCTTGGATATCACACGTAAAGAAAGTTCGATAAAAGAGTATTTTCTCAAGTGGCCTAAACAGAAGCACATAGGGTTAGCTACACGCGCTTCAGTCATGTCATCTACTTATTATTATTATTATTTTTTTGCCCCCGCGGCGACTTGAACAGCTACTACCGCAGGGATATGGCTTCCACGTGAAGTGATTTCGCCAGTGTCACAGAATAATAACTAGTAACTAGCGTTACAGAAGCTTTACTTCACAACGGTTTTCAAAGAAATATGTACTCAATCTGATAGACAATATGATTTAATTTAGCTCGCGTTCCAGTCGAGCACGTGTTCATTTACATACCTTCTAATTTTTTTTGAGGAAATATGGGCCTTTATTCACTGTACTACGGTTCATAATAAGTTAGACGTGGTTATACGTGGTTATACGTGTGTCGTCTTTCGCTTGCGGCAGCCTACTAGATTGGCCCTTCCGCCGTGGCCGGCGCCTGGAGGTATGTTTTTAATACCTACACGCGGAGTGACACAGGCCTGCCAGTGTCAAGGTTTATATGAGTATAAAACACAATCCAATCTTCTCTAGGAAGATTGGGGGCAACGTTGTACGGTGATTTGTAGGTCAGAGGTCAAGATAGTTTTAACCTCTGCACCACTGCGAGTCCACTTGAAACGAGAAGAAAGATGCCAGATACACGAAATAAGTCCAAGTCTTCAATCACTGTGCGACACTAAGGCATAAAAATAACAAATCACTATCAGAAAAGAACTTTGAACACCTAATTACCCAAAAATTAAAGTCTAAAACAAATTACACGTCCGCCATCTTTTAACGTTGCAAATGGCCCTCCTGTCATCTACTTTAGTTAAAGTTTGCTTTGCCACTTTCTGTCAGATGCAAATGTCATCATGACATATAAAGACAAAGCATATTTTACAATAAATTTATTTTAGTTTTCAGTTTAGTACTAATGGTCCTTTTCTGTCCAATTCAAATATCATAATTAAAAATAAAGACAGCATAATTTGGATGGTCCAAAAAGAAATACTCCCGGTTTTTACAATTTCCAATTTCATTATTTTTATATTCAACCCAATAGTTTTGTTTAAATATCTTTAATTATTTAGCAGACATTTTATGGATGGCATGATTATTTCAAACTTGGGTTAGCATTTTCCAAGAAATTACAACAATTAAACGATATCTAATGATGAAAAGTGATTGTAATAGTGTATTAAAACATAATATTTCAAGCGGTTTTCCCCTAACCCGTAAGATAGACCTAAGAGGGCTTCATGCATGCCGAAGACGAAAGTCAAAGAAAGGTTAAATATACTTTTCTCGAAATATCCAAAAAACAGTAATATATCAAAAACTTAATAACGCAGAACGGCTTTAAAACGTTATTCCTCGAAATGGTTTTCGAATTAAAGTAATTATAAAAATATGAACAATCCCAATTCAAGCATACTTTAGCTATTGCGCGTTTGTGAATAAGAAGGTTAGACTATAACAACACGATCGTTATCTACGTTGATGATATGGTTACGTCACAAATCGACCTCACTCCAACTCATTTTGACATTGACTTTGAACTCCGAACGGACGCGGTAGTTGGCGAAATGACGCGCGAATTGGCAATTGGCCTATGTTCCTGGAGAAGTTTGGGCCAGAGAGGCTGAATTAATTAAGAGGATAAGGAAATGCCTTGGAAGGCGATTGAGGGAATGACGCTGGAGGTTGTAGTTTTAAGAATTATAATTTATTACCTAATAATGAAGACTTTTGACTTCAAACACTGCGGTAATTTGGACGAAAAGGTGCTGCGAAACTAGGGCTATGCTCGGGGTTTCTCTGCGTGATAGAATCAGAAATGATGATATCCGCAGTAGAACTAAGGTTACCGACATAGCCCGAAGAATAGCTAAACTGGCAGTGGGCGGGGCACATCGCACGCAGGACTGATGGCCGATGGGGTCAGAAGGTCTCCAACAAGATGAGTGGCGACCTTGTAAGGATCGCGGGAACGCGGTGGATGCGAAAATCACAAGACCGGTCTGAGTGGAGAGCCTTGGGGGTGGCCTATGTCCAGCAGTGGATGTCTTTCGGATGACATGATGATGGTGATGATGACCTAATAATGTAACTTATGATTGAAAAAATTACCTTCTGCTGGAGTTTCTTGCAATGATGGTCTTGTCCGAAGCGTAAAAGTGACGTGTAAAAGAGCCCTCACGTAGCCTATTTACGGAATAAATATTTTAAATTTTGAATTATTTTAGGAACTCCATTGTCGTCCAGAATTTGAAGGATATCAAATTTTAGCAAGACAAAACAAAGCTGACGTGACAGTAGGAGATATATTTTTGCAAAAGGCAACTAACCCAATTAATTGCAACTGCTGATTTTTCATTTAAAACTCTGAACTACATTTTTCCGGAAGTTTAAATTTCAATGATGAAACTTAGCCCCATATTACGACTATCAGAATATTTTGTGTAATAGTTACCTTAATTTGTATTTTTCTATTTTAATCCTAAGAGTATCGTTAAATATTTGTATTACTTAAAGTAATTGCGACCCTCTGGGCAGACACATCTTGAACGATCCTACCAGTTTCCATTTAACCATTTTAATGAAATTTAACATAAAAACCGCATTTAAATTGGTCCATCAGTTTGCGACAAAATGTACAAAATAAGCCTTAAAACTTTTAAGACCGAGGGTTAAACAGAACAAAAAACAATGCTTTAATAATGTTTTAACTCGAAACAAAGCTCTAACAATTTTTTTGTTTTTAAGCTGTATTCAAAATCAAATTAGTCCTTTTATACGAGAGAGGAACGAGTGAAACAACCGGTAGCTAATAGCACACTGACGTTTATTAAAGAAGCAATGTTAATATAGGGGCGCGCTTACGCACACATACCCAACATTCCTCCCCTTAGCTTAAGTACCATAATATCAAACTTAACTCCTAAAAGAAGAGTCTATAATTAACTTTAGGTCGGTTGCGTTTAGTGCGAGGGGAGGCAGTAGGCACTGGACTCATCTCGTCGGCCTGGGGTGCGGCCGCTGCAACTGCATGGCCGTCGGACGGCCCGGGCTGGGCCTCCTCGTACTCTTCGTCGTCTTCGGACAGCTCAGGCGCCGATAGCGCAGGCGGACTCAGAGGAGTGCTTCCTGTGGAACTCAAGCTGCGTTCGATAGCCGTCGGTGGTTGGAGTTGTCCGGGACTATTAACTGGCTCAGAATTGTTCTGCCTTCCTTCCCCTGCACCAGATTGTGACTCCACGTTGGTAGGATCCTGGGTGTCAGTTGAAGTCCCATTATGGACCTGTATGTCTACATCCCAACTGTTGGAATTGCAACCATCATGACCTTTATACAATATTATTTGGTTTTTATGTTTTTTAAAAGTTAACAAAGTATCGTCGTCCTTAACTATATACACAACTTTTCCAATTTTTTTTACAATTGTACCTTTACACCAAATGAATTTACCGTTAATTGTAAATTTTTTGTACAATATTCTTTCGTTTTGTGAAAAACATTGAATGTTATGGCCACCGAATGACTTATTCTGCAAACACTGATTATTTTTGACCGTATTAGCAAGAGCCGTGGATGAGGGCGGGGGCACTTTCGGGTTAATTTGATCAAGTCGTGTTCTTAGTTTCCGGCCATAGACTAGCTCGGCAGGCGAAAACCCTGTCGTAGTGTGTACAGAATTCCTATAATCAAACATGTATTTTAAGAGTTTGTTATTCGAATTCTGTACTCCGTGTCCACTAAGTAAACTTGATTGGATACCTTTTTTAATGACCTTGACGTAGCTTTCCGCCTGCCCGTTGCTAGCCGGGTGGTAAGCTGGTGACGTCAGATGCGATATTCCGTTCATCATGCAAAAAGCCTTAAACTCGCGTGAAGTGAATGATGTACCATTGTCACTAACCAAAGTATGCGGAACCCCAAACCTCGACATGAATTCATAAATTTTTTCGATAGTAGAACTGGTCGAAGTTGTGCACTTATATGTTTCGACCCACTTCGTATACGCATCGACTATTACTAAGTATGTATGACCCATAATTGGCCCAAGAAAATCTATGTGCACCCTATAGAACGGCTGCGGTGGATGAGCCCAATGTGCGAGCGGCGCGCGCGCCGGCGCCGGACGCAGCTGTATGCACACGTCGCAGGCGCCTATCATGCTCTCGAGCGCCGCGTCAACTCCCGGGAACCAGAACCTTGAACGTGCCTCTGCTTTTGTTTTGACAATGCCTAGATGGGACTGATGCAATTCAGACAAGATTAAACCTCTTAATTTTTCGGGAATGATAACTTTGTGACCCCTCATCAGACATCCATTTTCGATGGAAAGTTGCAATCGACATAAATGATATGGTTTTAAACTGGTATCCTGCATTTTTTTGGGCCAACCGCTTAAAACATATCTTTTTACTTTTTCTAAAGTGACATCTTTTTTCGTTTCATCGCGTAATTGTTCCAATGTCACGGGAAGATTTCCTTCCACAACAAAGTTCACGTACGAGGCTCGGTCAAGTATCGCGGCCCCGGCGTCCGCGCAGCTCGCCGGCCCCTCCGCGCCCCGCGCCCCCGCCTCCGCGGGCAGGCTAGCGCGAGATAAAAAATCTGCACTATTATCACCACTTCGTACGTATTCTATGTTATAATTATAACCGCTTAAAAACAGAGCATACCTCTGAAGTCTATTAGCTGAGACTTCGGGTATGCCACGATAAGGCCCAAATATCGATAACAATGGCTTGTGATCGGTCCTAAGTATAAACGGGACCGCCCTGCCGTACAAGTACTGGTGGTAACGTCTTACGCCAAAAATAATAGCGGTTGCCTCTTTTTGAATCTGCGAGTAGCGTTTCTCCGCAGCGTTAAGAGTTCTCGACGCGAAAGAGATGGGCCGCTCGGAGCCGTCAGCCTCCACCTGACCCAGAATCGCGGCCAGGCCCGTCGGGGACGCGTCCACCGTCAATACGAGGGTCGCATCTGGATTAAAATGGGCTAGCACTTGGTCAGACGCCAAATCCCCTTTAATTTTGGAAAACGCTTTATCGTGTTCTGGTGTCCAGCACCACTTACTTCCTTTTTTTAACAGTTCATATAAGGGGCTTAAAATGGATGATGCATTGGGCACAAAATTCCTATAATAATTTACTAATCCTAAAAATGACTGTAATTGATTGACATTTGCCGGTACCGGCGCGTCTATCATAGCTTTTACTTTTTGAGGTGATTTATTAAGGCCATTTTTATTAATAACGTAGCCAAGATAATTTACTTCATCCTTAAAAAACTCGCACTTGTCTTTTTGCAAGGTGAGGCCTGCGTCCTGTAACCTTTGCAGTACCTCGTTGAGCCTGGTCAGGTGCTCGGCGCGATCGCGGCCCGTAACCAGCACGTCGTCCAGGAGGCACAGCGTGCCGGGCACGGCGGCCAGCACGCCCTCCATGGCGCGCTGGAACACGGCCGGCGCGCTCGATAACCCGAACACCATACGAGTATATTTGAACAGGCCTCGGTGTGTGTTTATACACGTCAACTCTTGTGAATCGTCGTCTAAAGCGAACTGATTGTACGCATTTGACAAATCTAATTTAGTGAACTGTTGCCCGCCGTACAACTTTGCAAATAATTCCGTAATGGTCGGTAAGGGATAATGGTCGATGACGAGCTGTTTGTTTACACCGGTCGAGTAATCAGCACAAATCCTAATTGAGCCATTTCGCTTTAACACTGGTACGATCGGCGAGGCATAGCGAGCGTGGTCAACCGGTTTTAAAACCCCTAATGTCAACAGTCGATCGATCTCCTTATCTATTTTATCCCTAAGGGCGAAAGCTATAGGCCGGGCTCGGATGAAAACCGGTTTTGAATTTTCTTTTAATTGTAGACTTACTTCATATTTATTAAATAACCCGAGTTGATCTGAAAACACAGCCGAATACCGAGATTGTAATTGCCTTAAAGTGTTATCTGCATCCGTTTGATCGCAATATTGTATGGGCAGTAATTCTAACTTAAATAGGGAAATGAAATCTCGACCTAATATCGGCGGCCCGCCGTCGCGCACCACGTAAACATTGAGCGGGTGCGAGCGCTCCGCGTAACGGACAGGTAGTTGTGCTACCCCCAAGCAAAAAATCTTATCACCTGTGTACGAATGTAAACGTTTTTTAGTAAATGACAATGGTACATGACTAAAATACTTTTTGTACGTAAACTCGGAAATCGCAGTGACGGCCGAACCACTGTCTATTTCAAATTCAAGTTGTACTCCTGATATGAATACCGTTTCCGTCATGGGTTCACCCCTGACTGTACGAATATTAAAACACTCACCGTCGTCGTCATCGCCCTCATCCACGTCACCTGATTCTACGTAGTTAATTTTTTTACACATCCTGCGTAGGTGACCGGATGCTTTGCACTTTTTACACTTTGATTTAGCGAAACGACACTGTGATGACTTATGGTTATAAAAACCACACACTTGACACTGCACTCTGTCCACAACGGGCCCGGGCGGAGTCGCATCCGCTCGTCCTTGCGCCTGCGAAATCTTGAACAGCTGGTCGTGGTGCGGCACGGTCTGCGAGGCGGCAGCCCCATCACGCGCGCTGCGTACGCTCTCCGCCAACTCGACCGCCTTGGCCAGAGTCAGGTCCTTAAGGTCCTGTGCGAAGAGCTTGTCTCTCTCGGGTCCCGATAACATCCCCATGACGAACCGGTCCCTGAGAGCTTCCCCCACGTCGCTGAACGCGCAGTGCGCCGTCAGGCCGCGGAGTCTCGCGGCCCACTGAGCGTGCGTCTCCCCCGGCTGCTGTGCAGCAGCATAAAACTTGTAACGCTCGCCGAACCCGCAGCGCTTTGGAGTAAAATGACTGTCCAGAAGCGTGAGGATATCTTCGTAGGGCACGTCGTGCAGTTTCTTGGGCAGCGCGAGGTCCGCGGCCAGCCGGTACGTGCCGTCGCTGAGTGCGCTAAGCAGGATCGCTCGCCTCTTCTCTCCCACGGAATCGGAGTCGTTGTTTATGTCATTAGCGATGTACCACTGCGTTATTCGACACTTGAACGTTTCCCAGGTTTGGGTGTTATGGTCAAACGCAGATAAAAGGCCGAAAATTGCACTAGACATTACTATAACTGATTTTGATTTTATTTTATTTTTTACACGGTAGGGTAGTCGTCGCCACTGATAAATACGAGAGAGGAACGAGTGAAACAACCGGTAGCTAATAGCACACTGACGTTTATTAAAGAAGCAATGTTAATATAGGGGCGCGCTTACGCACACATACCCAACAAATAGGTTCAATTTTTTTTGTCATATTGATGCGACTAAAGGGCTCTTTATCTTATCTTTATCTTTATCCATTTTAAGAGGGTTGTGAAGCGACGTTTAAATCGCGTAGCTGTCAAATATTTTCCATACAAATTTTGCTCCGGGCGATAATGTTTCTCACACTCTAAATCAGGTCAGGTATTGTGGGAGGACCTTGTGCAGGGTCCGTCCGGGTTGGTACCACCAGCTTATCCATTAACCTACCGCCAAGCAGCAGTGTTCGCATCGTTGTGTTCCGGTTTGGGGATAAGACAGCCGGTGAAATGACTAGCATAGAGGCATTCCATCTTAGTCCTCAGGGTTGGCAACGCATTTGCAGTCTTGTGAATGCGAATGTCTATGGGTTACAGTTTCCACTTACCATCAGGTGGCCTGTGTGCTCGTTTGCCTTCCCATGCTATAAAAAAAAGGTCTAATTTTTACTATTTGAGAATAAGTTGTAGTGATTATGAAAAACTAGGTCTGCACGTTTCTATTTTTTGTTTTGTAGAATTTGTTTCGTACTAGGAAACAAATTTTTGGAAAGAAACGTACAGATATAATTTTTCATAATATCTACGACATATTCAAAAATCGTAAAAATTGGATTAGGTTTATGGGGAGAGAAACGATAATAATTGACGGCCATTTTTCTCACTTTTTATTTATTTAACTAGTCGGTTATTTATTCTAGACCTCAAGGTTATTGAGGCCCACAGAAAGAGCGTCGGTGGCCTAGTGGCTTAGGGGGTCGACTCGTGATCGCCACGCCCGCGGTCACCATGTACCAATGAAATTATACTAACTTAAGTGTATTAACCGATGCTCTTACGGTGAAGGAAAAACATCGTGAGGAAACCTGCACATGAACATCTGAGAGTGTAAGAGGGTAATTGCACAAAAGATCCTAAAGGGTCGAAGTGTACCCGAAAGCGCCCATCTGTAAGATAAGATAAGATAAGATATTGAGGCCCACAGATTATTCAACTGCCGATTACATAAAGTGACGGATTGGGCATTACAACGAGATTACTGGTGCTCTGATGCAATAGTTGGAACGAACCATTAAGAGTTAATAGGAACATCCTCACGTTGACACCCGCGTGTACGAAACACGTGCAAGAGTGACAGTTGTAACGCCAACGTACCTATCTACAACCCATACCTATATTGTTTTACTATTAAAATTGCATCACGTTATAAATTTCATTGAAAGATTAGTAAACAACTTAGTTCTTAGTTTTGCTACTCGACAATAGATGGCGCTAGTAGTATGAAAAATGTGTATACCGTCTTTTAGTTTTGGACGGTAGTGTTATTGTGTATTTCAGTAAACACCAGTTGGCATGAGAGCTCGTTCACCTTCTGGATCCAAAAAAACTGAAGCAGAACGCTCCTGGAACTTCAACGTATTCAACGTTGGATAGCAAAAAGTTTGAATCCCAGACATTCTTTCGCCTTTCAAATCGTTCGTGAAGCGCAAAAACGCCGACAAGATTGGGACATTCAGTGCCCAAGTGCCTAAAAGGCTTCGTCTGGCAGAGAAGGCGAATTAAACACTTGGGACGAGAAAAAACTGCGAAATGAAAATACTTTGGAGCGGTTTAAGAATTCTTCGGCTTTGCTTGGTTGTTTTTTAACTTGGCTATTAGTAAAATATTTCTGAAATGATTTCGTGTAGACACTAAAAAATCAGATATTTTAGATAGGAAACAACAATAAAAAAATAACAGAGGAGTTATAATTTAATCCCTTTTGCGTCCTATTACAAACATTACACTTGAAGTTATTGATTTCATATTTAAAAATATGCCTCAATTAATAAATTGAGATTGGAATAGGTTTTAACAGGAACTAGGCGGGCAACTACAATAATTTAATTAAGTTTTAATTCGTTTTAAAAGAGTGGTAAATACATTAAAAAATTTAAATCACGCCTGTTTCCCAGAGGGGTAGGCAGAGACCACTTCTTTCCACTTGCTACGATCTTGACAAATTTCTTTCGCTTCTTCAACATTCATACATCGAGTCATGCACGCACGTCGGTTTCGGGTACTTAAGATTCTGCCCTTTTCCAGTATTTCTCCGATTTGATTCGAAAAAGTACGCCTAGGGCGGCCCCTTCCGACCCTTCCACTCACTTTCGATCTGTATATCTCTTTCGTCAATCTTCTTTCATCCATCCTTTCCAAATGACCGAACCATCGAAGCATGCCCTTTTCAATCTTAGTCACTACATCTTCTTTTATTCCACATTTCTCTCTGATTTTTTCATTTCTTACTCTATCAATCAGTTTCACACCACACATACTACGCAAAGAGCGCATTTCAACTGCATTTACACGACTTACATGCTTGTCCTGCCACACCCAACATTCACTACCATACATCAGGGTAGGTGCCAGCACTCCATTGTGAACAGCCAGCCGGGCTTTTTGTGAAACGCCCTGTCTGCTTACAAAGGAGTACAGGGCCCCATTAATTTGATTGCCCGCATTCACCCTCCTCTCGATATCCTTCTCACACTTACCATCTCTTGTAAACATACTTCCCAGGTACACAAATTCGCTCACTTGTTCTACTAATTCACCATTTATATTTATCACGCACTCAGTCATCTCCTCATCCTTCTCTATCACCATGACCTTGGTCTTGGTAACATTTACTTTCATCCCCTTTTGCTTAAATCCCTCATTCATCACTGTCACCATCTCCTGCAACTCAAGTACCGATGGGGCAAGTATAACTTGATCATCGGCATATAAGAGGCATTTGATTAGCAACTCTTGCACACGCAAACCCTTATCATACCCTTTCAAATCCCACATACAACTGTCCATGAATAGATTGAACAGCCATGGTGAGGCAACACAGCCCTGTCTAACACCTTTAGAGATGTTAAACCAGGCCGAGTATGCGCCATTGATTCTGACACAGGCTTTGGAACCCTCATAAAGGGACCTCAAAGCCTGCACCAGGTTGCTGCTCACTCCATACATAGACAGCACCGTCCACAACTCCTTTCTATCTACCCTATCATAGGCCTTTTCCAGGTCCACAAAAGCACAGAAAACCTTTTGGTTCACCGCCAAGAACTTTTCTGTGATGGACCGTAGTGAAAAGACCTGATCCGTACATCCCATTCCCTTTCGAAATCCCGCTTGTACATCCCAGATTTTGTCATTCGTAACATTCAATACCCTTTCAATTAAAATCTTCGCATATACTTTGCCGACAACACTAAGGAGGCTGATACCGCGGTAGTTTTTGCAGTCTTGCTGTGACCCCTTTCCTTTATACAGAGGGACGATAACGGCCTTGACCCAATCTTCCGGGACTCGGCCGCTACTCCAACATGCATTGAAAAGACGGTACAACAGACTACCCACCACGCCATCTCCTCTCCTCAGCATTTCTATCGACACTCTATCACAACCTGCTGACTTTCCCGCTTTCATACTTTTTAAAGCCTTCATTATTTCACTCATACTAATCACACTTTCATCTTCGCTACTTGCATCTTTACTCATGCTTTCTGGCTCACGACAGATATCTTCGCATTCAAACAAGCTTTCAAAATAAGTTTTCCATCTATCAAGCATTTTTTCTTCCTCACATATTAAGTCTCCAGACTCATCCCTCACCGCGTTTAATTTAGTTTTCTCCGATTTCCCCCGAGCCGAATTAATCAAGCTCCAAAAGAGTTTAATATTCGACTGGAAGTTGTCAGAGAAACTCCTGTCATACTTTTCATTCAGTAAATCTTTCTTTCTAGCCACAACGTCTTTCACTCTTTTCTTTGATCTATTATACTCTTTTTTCTTTCTGTCGCTTAGATCTTGTCCTGGATCTACAGCTACAAAATCCAACCAACACTTTTTCTTCTCTTTCACTACATCATCTACCTCTCTATCCCACCATTCCGGTCGTTCATTCTTGCGTTTCCTTCTTTTTACTACACCACATACTTCAGTGGCCGATTTGACCATTCCATTCTTCATAATCTCCCATACATTATTTACATTATTCTCAACTTCACTGTCTTTCATCTTATTAACACATTCAAAACAATCTTTCAGCTTTCTTACGTACTCATCTTGTATAACTTCGTCATTCAGTTTCTCTACTTTTATCCTCTCTAACGCAGTGGTAGGTACGGGAACACGATGGCGCCAACGTGTGAACAGACCCCTTACTCGTGTTACCACTAAGTAGTGATCTGAACCTACGCTAACTCCTCGAAATGCTCTGGTATCTACAACTTTGTTACGCAACCGTTCATCCACAATCATCAAGTCTATCATAGACTTCTCATTCTGCCGTCTCCACGTATACTGATGAATCTCTTTGTGATCAAACAAAGTGTTTGTCACGCAGAGATTCTTGGCCAAACATACATTGAGAAGACATTTGCCATTCTCGTTCACTCGCTCATCACCATACTTACCCAGTACCGATTCAAAACCATCCCTTTGCACGCCTGTCCAACCATTAAAATCGCCTAACAAAATAATCCTCTCATTCTCCTTGCATTTTGTTGAAACCTCATGCAAACTTTCCCAAAACTCCTCCCTTTCTTTTTTCGATTTATTCGTATCTGGGGCATAAGCCCCAATTACGAATAAACGGGTGAGACCTACCTTGAGTCTCACCCAGAGAAGTCTTGGGCTCACACATTCATGCTCTTGCATACATTCAGCCATTCGCTCTGTGAGTACGATGCCAACTCCCTGACGACCGTGCTCGGATACCGGAACTCCGGACCACAAAGCCGTCAAGGTTCCGTGTGTGGACGTACTCACCCCTTTTTTCTTCGTCTCAGTCACACAAAGAACATCCAGCTTTCTCTCTTTCATCATCATACATACCTCATCTAATTTATGTTCCATCCCTCCACAAACATTCATCGTAGCAAGGCGGCTTTCAGCGGCCCGCTTTTTGCCAACCCCCCTGCGAACACGGCGTGACACGTGGCAAACGGCATCGCCGCCGTTCCGATCCCCGGAGGGATCCGAACATACGTGCACTATTTTGCCCCCCCCAGAGTACGAAGGGCTGCCCAGGCTAGGCCTGGGGAGGGATTCTCTGGCATTGCCAGTACCCTCCTGGGGTATAAACCTTTTAAATCGTGCTCGCATGGTCCATTATGCAGGGTCGGGTTTGAATTCGGAGTTTTCCTTCTCCTAGATAGGTAGCAGCCCAATGCTGGCGACGCCTATCCCGCCGGGTTTGAATTCGGAGTTTTCCTTCTCCTAGATAGGTAGCAGCCCAATGCTAACGACGCCTATCCCGCCGGGTTTGAATTCGGAGTTTTCCTTCTCCTAGATAGGTAGCAGCCCAATGCTAACGACGCCTATCCCGCCGGAGGAGATTTTACCAGTATAATAATCCCTTAATCGCCTTCTACGATACCCACGGGAGGATAAGGGGTGGTGCTATTCTACTCTACCGGCACCACACGGCACTTGGTAAATAAAGATGTAGATATTATTGTTTTGTTTGAGGTAATCATTTTGTTGTGGGGTAAGATAATTATGCAGAAGATGGTAGGAGTTCGAAAGTGTCATAAAGACGAAAGATATATTTTTCTTAAAAAAATGTGTTTAAATACTAGTCCCTGTCAAAATTTGTGAGTAGGATAAAATCCAGACGCTCTTCAATTATTTTTAACTCCATGTCCCTTGAATATACTTTTTACATGAGATTACTATACTAATGAAGTACGCTCGTCAAGATTCAGTATATCAAAAAAACATAAACCAGAGACAAGAAAGATAAAAAGTTGTTTATGACACACGTGGGGGCAGGCCGCATGTGGCAGAATGCACGCAATCGCAGTCTGCCTTTTTTTATTAAGAAAAAAGTTGAGTCGACGAACTTTGGCAGAGTCGTGTGTTATAGGTTAACTTTGTAATTTTCACTTATTTTTTTGTTTATAAGACGTACTTAAGTACATACATACCTTATCGCCTTCATTCCCAGAGTCGGGTAGGCAGAGCTACAGAATTACCAACAACTCCAAAAGCTTGTTGATAACTCTGTAACCACAATTTGCACAATTAGGCTAAGATGTTTACCAGCGTATTAGTGACAGGTAGCAAGCCCATCGCCTAACAGTACTACAAGCCTTTATTCCCTTTTTTGCCGTGTGGTGGCCGGCTTAGAATTGTGCCACTCCATGTCTTCCCGTAGAAGTCGTAAGAGGCGACTAAGGGAATAAAGGCTTGTTTATAAGAGATAGAGGGAAACTAGCATACGGATGAAATTTGGTATGGGGATAGCTTGACACCCAAGGAAGGACCCATGGTTCTTTTAAATACCCGTTCATAGCACTAAAAGAGGAAGAGGAAAACTACTTGGAATATAACTCTGTCTCTATCCAATTTAATAATAATTCACACAATGTCATCACCTCGACCATGGACTGATTTATGATGACAAACCTTAACGATAATTACCATTAAAAAAATTACGTGCATCAATCAGATAAATCATTCCATGAATAATTCATTTTACAGAAATTACTTTCATTGTTTTGTTGTTCAACAATTTTAAATTTCATTTAGATAGTTGAGTTTTTTACCCGACTGTAGAAGGAGGATGGTAATGTGTTTATCAGCCTATATGTATGTTTATTCCATTGTGGCGCTCTAGAAACTAAACGCGCGGAACGATTATGATGGATTCTTATGTCAATCGATTTGTCTTAACGTGGTAAGTGCCACTAAAGATAATGACAGAAATCAAAATTCAATATGGCGGCAATCAGACGCCATACTGTAAAAAAGAAAAAAAAAAAAGTTGATGGACTATAACAAGTAGGGTATCATTGAACAGGTATTTAAAATTCATGACTAGGTTTCTTTCATCATTTTTCATTTTGAACGATCATTTAGGATTTATAACGATTTAAAGTTGGTAAAAAAAAAACATCAGTCGGGTTTTGTAAAGTTAGCTTTTTTTATTATTTAATGATTGATATCTTCAAATTAACGGAAAGCTAACTTTTATCCACGATTTCATCCGCCTAGAAGTCGTTTTTAGCTTTCCCAGTAGAACTACTCGTATAAAAGGACCTGTGTGACAAATTTCATCCAAAGGGAACAAGGGTTAACATAACCTTTAAGGCGTGATTAAAACACAAACAATTTCAATCTCATGCGTTGCATCTCAATGCGTTGCCAACCCCGGGTTTCCTCTGGAATTCCTTTATGGAATAACTCTATTCATTTCTCCGGTTGTCTTTCTCGCAACGGAACAACAATGTGAATACTGCTATAAGTGTTCACTCTTAAAATGCTTAAATCGGTTCGATTTTAATGAAATTTTGTATAAAACTTAGTTTTAACCCTGGGACTTAAGATACTTCTTATCATTGAAAATTGCGATTCCACTTCCTTGCAAACAGTTACGGGAAAGATCTTGTATTTTATATATTTGGGTATAGAGGCGGACAAATACGGAGAAACTTATTTATAAAAGAAAGTAATAAAAAACAACTGGCCATTAAAAGTTTCCGAAGCATCCACTATATCTCTCATTAAACAATATCAATTCAAAATTAATGATCTTCCCAAAATATTTCATCGAAGTGTAGAGTTAAAAGTTTTATATTTCGTAGTATAAGTAGTTTGGAACACCAAAGGATTTTAAAATTTATGTTTGAAGTTGTAGAGTTCTGTTTTATAGTTTAATGTTTGACAGGAATAAAGTGTTGAATTTTTAATAAAAAATGATGGTGTCTTAAAGCGGAATTCGATGATTCATTATGTTTTGATGTTTCTTTTTTTATACTATTTTTAACTTCACTAAGAAGTAAATTTTAACCTTCTTCTAACAGTCAGATTGACTTGGAATTTCGCATCCTGATGCAACTTCGATGATATTACAATAATAAGGTACCATCGAGCTGGTGTGATGGAGACGGAAGGTGGCCACAGGAACTCCTCAATGGCTCGTAGTACCTAGATACGCCAAGTTTGGACTCATTTGGTTCGTCTATTGGTAGTGAGTTTTTATAATCAGTACAGTCGGCAATAAAACCTTACGAGGATAGAGAAGCGCCGCTAAAACCGCGTGGCTGTCAAATGCTCTGGTCGTTAACGGTTCTCACCCCCTAAATCAAGTCCGATTTCAACGATTTTTGAATATGTCGTAGTTATTATTAAAACTAGGTCTGTATGTTTCTGTTTTTTGTTTTTTTAAATTCGTTTCATTCTAAGAAGTATTTTCGAGGAAAATAAAACGTACACACATAGTTTTTCATGATATCTATAGATATCACATGTTCAAAAATCGTAAAAATCGGACTAGGGTTAAGGGTAGAATCGTTTTCGCATTTTGTATGGAAATTTTTAGCTTCACGATCCTCTTAAGAACATTATTGAGTGAACATTGAAAAACCGTTCTACATGCCCTACCTCCGTGATGAGAGATAACAGGAAGCCATCATCATCATCATCTCCATCACCATCAAAATTATGGTTATTAAGACTTTCTTATAGACATTTTTCTATAGTGCCAAGACATTAAGAAGTCAATACTGACAACCGTCATTCCCGTACCTACTGTGGTAAAACCAGAAAAGGTGACTGAATATCTAGGGTCCTAGTGAAAAACGGTATAAGTCTTCTGAAGATCAAGTTTACTTGTGGGAGGACCTTGTGCAGGCTCCGTCCGGGTTGGTACCACCATCTTATCCATTAACCTACCGCCAAGCAGCAGTGTTCGCATTGTTGTGTTCCGGTTTGGGGATAAGACAGCCGGTGAAATGACTAGCATAGAGGCATTCCATCTTAGTCCTCAGGGTTGGCAACGCATTCGCAGTCTTGTGAATGCGAATGTCTATGGGTCACAGTTTCCACTTACCATCAGGTGGCCTGTGTGCTCGTTTGCCTTCCCATGCCATAAAAAAAAAAAACATCTCCATCACCATCAAAATTATGGTTAGTAAGACTTTCTTATAGACATTTTTCTATAGTGCCAAGACATTAAGAAGTCAATACTGACAACCGTCATTCCCGTACCTACTGTGGTAAAACCAGAAAAGGTGACTGAATATAAATAGGGTATAAGTCTTCTAAAGATCAAGTGAAAAAGGGTGTAAGTAAAGTATACTCCGTTCATGTATATATCCTTTTTTATTACGAGTTAAGTCCACTTGTTCCCTTTTTCTCTACGACCCCAGATATAAGGTAATAGTATCTATCAATAGAGTACCTTTATAATGCTTCAACTGGGTACTACATTGCAGGTAGCCACTTTATTTGGAACTAGCTTCTGCCCGCGACTTCGTTCGCGTAGATTTTGAATATAGTTATTCCCTCGGGACCTTTTAAAATTTTCGGCAAAAAGAAGCCTATATGTTAATTCAGAGTATAAGCTATCTCCATTCCAAATTTCACCCAAATCCGTTCAGCCGTTGCAGTGTGAAGAAGTAAAACACACACACACAACCTTTCGCATTTATAATACTAGTAGGATTACGGCTGTATATTATCGTAATGTTAACTTCGTTGATTAACAATTAACGGTTTATCGAGTGTACGTAGTTAACCGTGTGGTTGCCGGGTTAGAATAGTGCCACTCCATGTCTTCCCGTGGATGTCGTAAGAGGCGACTAAGGGAATAAAGGCTTGTAGTACTGTTAGGCGATGGGCTTGCAACCTGTCACTAATACACTGGGAAACATCTTAGCCTACTTGTGCAAAATGTGGTTACAGAATTATCAAGAAGTTTTAAAACTTGTTGGTAATTCTTTAGCTCAGCCTACCCCACTCTGGGAATGAAGGCGTGAGTTTATGTATGTATGAATTATCGAGTTAATGCCAACTTTGGCCGTGGTGATGTGAACAGGCCCAAAGGTGATAGCTAAAAAAAAACCCACCTAGCACAAGTAATGGCAGGTCAATCAGCACGTGCCACCAAGCACTGTGAGATTTTCCCTCAGCATCAGTCTTTGCCGCTATGATCGGATCCGATTGCGTCTCCAAGTCTCGCCTCTGAAAACAAAAACATGTGAAATGTTCACGTCTATAAAGGTTTAAACACATTACAAACATACATTACCTTCACGCTTTCATTCCCAGAGTGGGCTAGGCAGAGCTACAGAATTACCAACAACTATAAAAACTTGTGGATAGCTCTGTAACCACAATTTGCACAATTTGGCTAAGGTGTTTAACAGTGTATATTAGTGACAGGTAGCAAGCCCATCGCCTAACAGTACTACAAGCCTTTATTCCCTTAGTCGCCTCTTACGACTTCCACGGGAAGACATGGAGTGGCACTATTCTAAGCCGGCTACCACACGGCAACAAAATCACATTAAAAGCGGCATTAGCGCGGACGCGGTATAGTTTGTGATGTATAGATTTGTCAAAGCGAGGCGTGGGACCGGCTTCACAACCGAATTTGATGTTGACTCATGTATAATATTTTAAATGGAATCCAGTTATTTTAATAAAATAATTAATTGATGACCCGGGTGGTTGCCGGGTTAGAATAGTGCCACTCCATGTCTTCCCGTGGATGTCGTAAGAGGCGACTAAGGGAATAAAGGCTTGTAGTACTGTTAGGCAATGGGCTTGCAACCTGTCACTAATACGCATACATACATACATAAACTCACGCCTTCATTCCCAGAGTGGGGTAGGCAGAGCTAAAGAATTACCAACAAGTCTTAAAACTTTTTGATAATTCTGTAACCACATTTTGCACAAGTAGGCTAAGATGTTTCCCAGTGTATTAGTGACAGGTGGCAAGCCCATCGCCTAACAGTACTACAAGCATTTATTCCTGGTAAACATTTTAGCCTAATTGTGCAAAATGAGGTTACAGAATTATCAACAAGTTTTTAGAATTGTTGGTAATTCTGTAGCTCTGCTTTCTCCACTCTGGGAATGAAGGCGTGAGTTTATGTATGTATGTAATTATTTGATAGTCGTCATTTTTAGGAGCTTCTAAAATATCTTACGTGTAGAAAATGCTATGTACGGTTAGGTTTGATCAACAAAAAAAAAATGATACTCTTTCATGCAGCAATTACTGGACGGATTTTAACACATAATTTCCGGCGGAATAACGATAATAGGTAAATCTTGCGGAAACTACGCAGGTTATTTGATATATTTTTTAATTTAATAGTTATAGATTTATATAAGTAATGCTATGTAGTACCATTGTAATAATAAATACAGTTTAAAAATGACTGACTGCTGAGTTTCTTGCGGTGTTTTTTCTCAGCAGTGGTCTCCTCTTGTGAAGCGCTGATAGATTATTGACGTATAAAAGTGCCCGTGCGGCCTACTTACTGAATAAATATCTTTGTCTTTATCTTCATCTTAAAAATTCCCCTTAATATCGGATATGGCCGAATAACTAAATAAACGCGGACAAAATCGCGTGCAGATAGGCTAGTTAATAATAAAATATTAAATTAGGTAAACCGTAAGAACGCCCTGAAATATAAATTAAACCCTAAGCACAACCATATTTCAAATACCACCCCGTTCGGAAGTTTAGCTCGTTAGCATCGATCCAAGGTCGCAGTGACCTTAGAATTTACATTTGACCTTCACCGACAGTGACCTTTAGGCACGAACCACCGAAATTACTGAAGGACTGTCGGCCCTTACTACGGGCGCGATTTATTTTACTTTCATTTACTTTGGTATAGTTCAGGAAATATGATTTGGCCGATTGTTATGTACTTTGCGATTTATTTCCTGCGTTAAAACTTACTGGACCTGACCTTGACCTTAACCTTTCGACCCAATGTGCTGTTTCAAGATCGAGGGCAGTTTAATCGAAAACAGCCCATTTGTTTGATATTAACAAAAATATGTTAGTGAAGATTACAGACGGCCATACGGCCAATTCATATTTCCTGAACTATACCGCCGGTGAGGACTAATGAGCCTTTCAGAAGGTCTTCGGGTTTATGCTTCTCTCTCACTCACTGTTGATAAGAGCGAGTGAAAGACTGAGAGGTCTAAAAACCTATCGCACTGTACTAGAGAGAGAACTTCTTTTAGCCGGTTGGAGACTCACAGATATGATAATTTTGTTAAAAAATGGCGGCTCCAGAAACCGAAGACTTCGTTAGAGCGTATAAACAACATTAAAGGGCATGCATTCTTATTTAGGTAGCTTTACCAGTCGAGGGAGTCCGCTCGTATGACTTCGCTCGCTTGATCGACCGTTCGACAGAGCCGTTTTTAAGAGAATAACACCTCACGTGTGCTGATTTATGAAATAATAATAAGTTGCCTAAAGGTAAAAACTTTTGTTGGGAATAAGTTTCATGATCAATAAATGTGGTGTCCTGTTTTCACCTATTTTGAATGTACGTACGTACTCAATACGGCAAATAACGCGTGTTTTTTTTTAAATGTCCAAAATTATAAAAAGCCGAGATAGGGGGCCAAAATGTACCAATGAGGTACTATGGTGAGTTTTTTTTAAATGTCGGAATTTACTTGGGCAGATTGCTGTAGCAAAGCGAGGTGTGTAACATTCTACTGTGATAAACCGTTGCGACTGTTAGCGTTGAGCAGTCTTCTAAAAAATCTAATTTAGGTATGGACATTTTTGATTACTGAATACATGTCTTTTCTCTTTTTTTTAACAAAAGAAAGATTAAGAAAAATAGATTTATTCACTACACACATAGACACAGGAAATTATATTATATTTACAAATGTTGACAATTCCGAATTTTCTTTTTTACGAAAAATATAATTCCGAAAATTCATAAACCAGATCGGTATTGTTATATTCGGAATTATGAAACTAACCATTTGAATTGAATTGAAGTATTCTACTTGAAACAAAAGTTAGTAGAGATCCATACCTTGTTTTGACCGGAGACTTAAAAACTGGCAACTATTCCGTCAATGATAGCATTGACTTTTAATTATTTTATTGACACATTATTTATTAACTTTAGCGAGTGGGTTTTTGTATTTATTTTGTAATTATTGATATTATTAATTGTGTGATTTATTTTAACTGAACATGAATGACAATGTATAATCCTTACTGAATAAAGTATTGTGAATTATGAATTATATTATAATACAATATTTTATCAGGCGCTTATTTGAAATAAAAAAATCTTCGACAATTCGGGCTGCTAAACTTTCGAAATAATGAATATTCGGGATTCGGAACTCAGCATTGTGTTTTTTTTTTCAGGATTCTAATAAGTCGCTAATGTGGTTATTTGGAATTAAAAAAACAAAATAAAAGACTCAAATTGTTCAATATAATTTTCTGTGTCTATGTGTGTAGTGAATAATAGTGATGATTTGGATATTTCAAAATCGGATTCGGAATTCGTCTTGATCAAATTCGGAAAAAAATACTTCGAGATTATTTTAGTGCAAGTACCCGTTATTCCACACATAAAAAGTCACGCATGCATGTAGGGATAAGAATTATCCCTGAGTGAGAGGCTACTTTTTATCACAGAATAAAGAATGATTCCCGTGAGATGACAATAATAACAATAATGCGCGGACGAATTCGCTGGCAAAAGCTAGTTTTTGATACAAGAACAGTTTATTAGTAAAAATATGTTTATTTAATCAAAATACCTACTCAAAAGGAAAAATTGCAATTGTTTTACACTTTTGAAAAAGTTATGACCCAGATTTGGCTTCCTTTAGTTCAGTCTAACTAAATTAACACAATATAGGGTAAAGTCACCAGTGGTCAGCCAGAGGTCAGTCAGCCACAGAGTCGACCTCATAATGAGTGTGAAGAGTGGCAATATATCTTTCATACTCTTTACACTCATACAAAGTATAGGCAGGGGCTGACTACAGGTCTCTGGCTGACCACTGATGACTTTACCCTATAAGTAGTTGAATGTAATCATAGGCGTGTTTATATCGAAAAACAATAGTACTACTTAAAGTACCAACGTTTGACCTCCGACGAGTGCTTAATGAGAGGGTTTCAAGGTTTAAAACCCTTTGTGAATTTATTTATTATGCAAAGCGTAATGGGATGCCTAAATAGACTTCTATATCCTCGGTAGTTTCATTTCACTACCCCTTTATTAAAAAGTTTTATTAGAATTAACAATGAGGAGGCGTAAACCTAACTTTTAAACTAATGCTTGACTTAACTGTTCAATGTTAATATATGCTTATTTCGGTGTAAGTTCAATTTCAAATTCAAATTGTTTATTTCAGAAATATTCATATTGCACATAACAGTAAGACACAAATATACATACACGACACAAAATAATAATAGTAGATACATAATAATTAAAAACTACAAAAACATCTATTTGGCAGAAGGCCTGTGGAGATTGTTCCAATGGTTCTGGAAGGAGCCATGAAACCTCTCTGCAATACAACATAGCAAGCTGTTCGGGCTGCCCCGCAATCTGTGCAACAGGGATGCGACTCTTTTGCGCAGTATAGCAGTAAAGCCATCTGTGTGAGCATCCGCAAACATCCCCGACGCGCTGCAGAATCGAGGCAGCCCCAGCAACATCCTGAAACCATTATTGTACTGGACTCTAAGGGCGTTGATAGCCTTCTGCGTGAAGTTGACCCACAAGCTGCAGGTGTAGAAAGACTGACAATAAGCTTTAAACAGCGTCACTTTTACGTTATTTGTACACCTTGCGAACCTGCGGGCCAACATGTTGCATCGGACTGCCAGCTGTAAGTGAAACCAGATTTTATTTTACTACTTTGTTGGCGTAATTTAAATTTGTAACTATGTCAAATTACAGCTTTGTAGCAGTAGCGAAGCGTCCATACAACCCGATTCCCAGCGGCTTCCCTAAAAATTCCTATGCATAGAGTAGGTACCTACTAGGTATACAAACAACAAAACGTAAAACCGAAAGTAACCCGGTGTACTATAGCTTTACCTTGCTTCATAATACGATGAATGAACACGCACTAACGCCGCAATTCAAATTTATTTATTTACCAAGCCGAAATCTATCACTCGCTCGCACCCATTCACTAACCTATATTACTAGAAAGAAACAAGAACAATATTTTCGTATACACGCACACATGCTCAGTTACCTTTCACTACGCGCGCTCGAACTTACACCCACAATTAAAACCGCCATACAAGCCGGTGACTCGGCGCCGGACCTCACTAACAAATTCAAACCAAATGGTATAATATTATAGCGCTACATTAGCTTTAAACTCGCACACAGACACAGCGGCACCTGTGTGAGCACGCAAGAGGGAGAAGCACGCAAGTCCGGCCGACGAACTACGGCTTATTGCATCCAATTTTGAACTTAAAGTGCATGCGTTAACTTTCTTTTCCCAAGGACACTCAACTCAACAACCGTCTCTCTCCCCCCTGGCCTCACGACCTTCAACTACTTTTTAGTTTTTTCATTACGCCATTACTTTCGCGTCCTCGCGCTAATACGCGGTGTTTTGTTTTGATTTATAGTTAAATTTGTGTTATTACTTAACTTATTGTGTTTTATGAGACTCAACTAGTGAAATTTAGCTTGTTTAGTGTTCTGTGAATGTTTTTCTGTTTGGATTGTGTTATTTGCAGATTCGTGGCGACAACGGAGGTTTGTTTATATTTCGTTAAGTACCTAAATATTGTTATTTTTGCTTCGATCTATTTTAGGTTATATTCGTGGTTTGGTTTTTAAATATTTTTGCCTGTACTCAAAGTACAAACGGCCGCATTGGTGCAAATTGAGTGTTATCTTACAGATTACCTACTTAATGAACAAACATGTTTTTCAAAGTTATCCTTTGGAAATAAGAAACATGTCATTAAGTTAGGATTAGGACGCGCTCGCCCAGACATAAAAATTGATTATAGGCGTAGAGATGGATTCTTCAAACATTTCCACAGCGAATTACAAATACAATTGGCTGACTGGCAGCTGCAAATTAAACAAATTATTTTGCTATTCATCTTTGCTGTTTTCCAATTCTAGCAGTGTTTGGAATCGAACAGGTTTTGCAGATATTCACAATTTATATAATTCAGTTAGGGGACGCAGGACTTTTTCGCCAAAATTGTATCATTATGACACCTAATTTAAATGATTTTATCGTATAGAACACGTTAAAATAAGCATGTTTTACTTGAAAACTTTTCTCTAAAATCAAAATTGGCCGAGTTATAGGGGTTCAAATGTTGGTCATTTTCAAGGCGTCAGGGACGATGCTTGAAAATTATGTCAATATAAGGTCTATTTATGATGATTTAATTGTTTAGAATATACTAAAACAAGCATATTTTTTTAAACAAACTTTTCTCTAAAATCAATTATTACTGAAACATTACGGTTTGAATTAAAGTACGTAAAAAAAATAGGTTATGTTAGGTTAGTTTTTATTATATTCCCGAAGGGCAAACCGTCCAGAAATAGGGAAATAAATTTGTATTTTTTCTAAGATTTAATCTTAATAAGCACGAAAAAGGCAAGAAAAAAAAACATTCTATTTTCTATAAGTAATTCAGCTAGAAAACATGCTCAAAGCGAGAAACATATACGGAGTTGTATATTATTACATGAGTTTGGTAACAGTAGAATTTAAACTTTTTTTGGTAATCATTTTGAGGCCCACAATCGTAAGTGGAACGTAATCGAAATTTATTGAAACGTTTAATTGATACGGTAGTACTACTTGGAAAGCAAGAATTGCCTTTCCGCGCACTTTTAACGCACGCGACACTTCAGCACTGCTTTTTGAGAACTAGAAAGACGACATCCATTTTTTAAGGTATGTTTTTTTTATGTCACGGAAGGGGCAAACAAGCACACACGCCATACACCTTTTTTTTGCTCCGGCTTGCCTATTTATTTACGTGACGCTTCGCCACTGCTTTGTAGTACCAGGGTTTCTGAGCTAGGCCGCGGACAGACGGACAGACAAACAGACAGAATATGCCAAAACTATAAGGGTTGCTGACTACGGAACTCTAAAAACGGTCACGTAAGAGAAGTCCTTTTATAATGAGTAGCGAGCGTTCAAAAATAGAATGTAAATCGCCCACTTATTTATTTTTAGGGATCCGTACCGAAATAGTAAAAAAGTATTTATGATGAGACTTCGGTGTCGGTGTGTCTGTGTGTCACACCAGTTTTTATAAGTATAAAGAGAATTAAAAATGTTATAACTAACAGTACAGTTAAGTACCTTTAAAATTCAGCAATAGTCATTATCAAAATTATAAAAAATGCATACAGTACACTTGCCATAATATTCATTTGCCATTAAGGTTTTTTTTCGGAAAACATGAACTATTCAGCTTTGTTATAAAACAAACCTTACCTAACCAATTGTTCTTTATACGATCGTAAAAATTACTTGAAAGGTTTACGCCTTCAGAAAAAAGGTCTTTATGGCAAATGAAATTCGGGCAAACGAACTGATACTATTTGGCTAATTCTTTTAATTCTAAATTTTAACATTTATATTTAACAAACACTATAAATACCGGTAAAACGTCATAATTATTCATTCCCGTTTTCGGTGGACACTGCACTATAACCAAGATACTTTCTAAGTGTTCAATAAATACTGAATGCTAAATACGACTCTTGTCGTTAGTTAATGAAGCGTCCCAGCTTTTATCTTCAACACAAAGCACGCCAATGATCGTTAATAGAATCGATAAAAAGTAAATTGCTATCAATGAGCCATTACCTACTTACCACATTTATTAGGATACCGTAGCAAGATGGTGGTGGAAATTTCTGTGGCAGTAATGCCCGTGTTACTCTTTTTTGTAAGAATTTCAGCAATTTTAAATTAAAGTTTTACTTAGTGGTACAAAATCTTGCTTTTCAACATCGTAAATGCAGCTATCAACGACCCTCCTAAGGCAATTTTGAAATTGATCATACTTATTAGGAATATTGGTAGCCGTCACAGTATTTTTATTATTTTTATATGGTAATATTGAATATTAGGTTTATATTTACCACATTAAATGCTTCAAAATAAAGCATTTTCTTGTGAAAAAATATTAATAAAGTGGGTAAGTCGATTGTTTCTATTACCGACCCATAGTAACGGCTGTGAAGCTATTAACGTTTTTTTTGCAGCTATTAACGACTGTCAGAAAATAAAGAAAATCGAAGGCTGATATTAAGCATACAGAGGTCTTAGATCCTGCCACTACTCCACCTAAAAGTATAACTAAATCCCTCGTGGGGTCCAATCTTGTTAGCTTAGTCTGCTAGACACTTTAAATTCTATTTCGTCGGTTAGTTAGCAGTTTTTTTAAATAATCTCATACGATGAATACTATACTAGACTACCTAGTTGGTTACTAAGTTCTGTTACTAAGGTTGATGCAAATAAAACTAACTTATGTTTATTTTTTAATTTCAATATGTATAAAAATTAAAAGCTTAATTAAGTAATATACATTTTGAAAAACAATTAATCATTTTTCTTAGTTTCCGCAATTCCCGATACTTACGATCTTTTAACATTCACAGCCGGCATCGATGAAATTACGCATAACTTTTCTGTAAATTTCATTTTTTGAAATCGCTACAAAAGTTAGTCTTTGTTTACCAAAGAAGTTTTTTTGTATAATATTATAAAAAATCCTATCTCTGTATATGTTTAGAGACCAAAATTATATTTCTCAACATGACTTAATTCCAACTTATGAAGCAAGATATTTGGTGTGTTTTCGTATTTCTGCAAAATCATGTGAAATCTTAGTCGATTTAATGAGTCATCAAGATTGACCGGTGTCCAACGGATCTTTAGTTGCTTTGAATACATTCGTATCAGAATTTAAAGCTAGAAGTCTGTTCAATATGTCACGCAAATTTGAACTCTCTACAGGAACTTACAAAAGTTGGGGCCGTTATCAGTATCATCGTCGTGCGTGATTTTAACTATGATTTTATCGTCCGAAATGGGAATACTTCAAGCTCGTACATCAAATAATTGCAATAGTTTAGAATACATTATTTTTATTATTATTCTATATAAATCAAAGTTTTGATTAATATACAGGTTTATGCAAAACTGCTTTAATTTTTTTTTTTAATTGTAATTAATCTCAGTAACAGAACTTAGTAACCGACTAGGTACTTTCAGAAAAAAACACTGTTATAAACCGAACTGTTTTAATACTATCGCAGAATTAAGTAATCTGTTTCTTGTTGAAATTTCCCAAAAGTTTCAAAAAACGCAGAAACCAATGAAAATCGCTGGACATACACGGGGGTGTTCCAGATCGGCCTAGGCATCTAGATTCTCAATTAAATATATCATCAATGCTTGGACCACAATTTACACCAATATAAATAATATTACTTAACATGAAATACTTAAGGTTACCTAATAATATATTTAATTTTTGCGCATATTTGCTTCGATTTATGTATTGGATGTGTTTAGCGTTATTATTATTCAGAAAATCATAAGGCGACGTTGTGCGGTGATCCTCTGGCCTCCGTGAAGCGATGTACGTAGAACTTTACGAAGACCAGATGAGATTTTCTTGGAGCAATCCTTCCAAAGGCGATACGTGTTCAAACTTGAATTCGTCATTGTACTGCACATTTGAATGTTAATTTACTGCATATTAATGAGCGACACCATCTTGTCAAAAGCCCCAAGAGAATCGTGGTTAGCGTTACGTAATAATTGTTGTGTTGATTTGTATGCCATAGAATAGATAAAGCCTAGTTTAGTTTTCTTTTTTTATATGCCACAGACTACATCAAGCTGCGTGGAGCGGTGTTTGCGCGACGGCGTTATGTAGTTGCGTGGCGTGTTTTTGTTTTTGCCTGTATTTTGGTTTTATTTTAGTTTTCTTTTTATTTTAATTTTCTTTTTATCAGTATCTTTGTGGTTTTTTTTGTTGTGATTCGTGTATGATCGTGGCGTCATTGCGCCGTGACTTCACCAAATGGTCGCAACGGAAGACCAGCGCTGGCTCTGCCAGCAACACGCTGAGTTGTAACCATTTCGTGACAAACTGTGCATGTGTCCAATTTGTTTGTTATTATTTTATGTGTTCATTAATTTGTCACGAATAAATAATTTCTTTCTTTCTTTCTTTCTTTCTTTCTTCTTTCTAATAATTTGTGTAGGGTCGCTAATAGTTACTCATTGTTGCTATTACCGACCCACATGGGTCGGTAATAGAATATGTAGGGTATAATAGTAAAATGTATTACCGACTTAAGAAAAGTACATAATATTTATAATCGGTGGTTTCCTGACTGTAAAAGAGACCGTGATTGATTAAAGTAATATAACATTCAACTACAAAAACCAAGTTTTATTAAATTATGGTTAATTAATTATTGTCTCAAGTATATCGAGTTATGAAAAATGTAGTCATTTTCAATAAATTTACAACGCAAAAACAAGAAAACTACACAAATTATTGTATAACGCTAATAGATTTATACAAAGGCTGATTGTTTGTTATTAAAATGGTTTATACAAATGCTTGGATAATTGTCAAATTTCAACAGAAAAGATATTAAAACGAAACTCTACGTGGCGGCCATTACCGACTCATGGGTCGGTAATGGCTGCAACTAGTAAAATGGAAGAAGCTATCACCGCCCTATTTTTAATTAAAGTTTTATGATATAAAGTGACGTTTTTTCAATTAAATGCATTACAAATTCGAGAATTTATAAGTAAATGTATACACAAAATACTACACGATAATTGTAGGTATCAATAATATGCATTAAATGTCTTAAGCAGAAAAATTGGGTACTTACCTGCAGGAACAAGGGCCAGTACGACAAGACCTGCGTCCACGCCGGCCGCACAGAAACTGATGTATTTTATCTCCTTTTCGCACTGCCATGCACACTAACTTCAGAGTATCCGACGCTCAACGAACAAACGCGTGTATTTTATCTATTACCTGTGGCTCAAACAGTCGCAGAAACGTTAAAAATTTGAATTACACTTATGGGTCGGTAATACCTGCAGATTTTCGATGGGTCGTTGAAAGCTGCGTTTACTTTAATTTTGGTATTTAAACCTAAAATAAAGTTGTAGTTTCCATGCTCAGTGTGGGGCTTCATTGCCGTTACAAGCACAAAAAAGCATCTCCAAACTCCACAAGTATAAATCTTCAATCTACAGTGTTGTTTGGTCATTGGTGCCGTCTTAGTAATGATTTTCGGTAGGTATTATGAATCTAGTCGTCTGTAATGTAACGCAAGAACGCCACAACCCCAATATTTTTGAATTCCTACCCAACGATACTCCACATAATGAAGGAATAAAAAAAACATCCCATCTTTACGTGTTTGGGCGGTACCCGAAAAAACAGGTTTTTTCAAGTTTTTTTTTTCACAACTTAATTAATATGTGTAATTTTAGCTTTTTAGTCTTTGAGTTAAACTTAGAATTGACGGAAATGGCGAAATTATAAGAGTTTTTTATTGACAACGAAATCTTAAGAAACAAGCAGGTAAGGTCTCAAATGGAAGGTTGAAAAATACAAGTCAATAAAATGACTTGTAAGAAATATGAAAGAATCTGCTAATGTTTAATACAGTTTTTCATGATCTTTTGTAACAAACTTTTGATTACAAGTCCAAAATGAGCATACAAAAATATTTTTTATTTAAAATTAGTTCCCTCTTTATCTTCCGATTTTATGAACTAAAGAAACTGGAAGAATCCTTAATTATAGATGAAATTTTAATAAAGTTGATAAATATTTTTTCAGAACAAACTTATTTGTACTCATAGCAAAAACCACGCATGTCAAATGAACGTTATTGTTCGCACAACAAATTAAAAACAATCCATTTCATCGTAAATTATTCTACCGTCCAACCTTCTATACGGAACCTTTCGTGCTAGAATTCTACTCACACTTGACTAGCGGTTATCCTTACTTTGCATAAGCGATATTTAATTAAGGGATTAAACTTGCGTGATTTGATGGGGCTAAGGATACCTAGCTTTGACCAGGCATTTTTTAGTTAATCCTTTTCTAGAAATCTTTAATCACCGTCTGGTCAAATTGAGTGAGGTAATCACTTATTTTTTAGGGTCCCGTGCTCGAAAGGAGACTAAAGTGATCCTATTAATATGCCTACGCTGTAAGCTTCAAGAGCTGTTTTTTTCAGAATAAATTACGTGTAGTTACGTCGGATTTACTAATAAATAATAAAAAACAAAGAAATTGACATAAAACAGAGGTTTTTATTGTCGTTGCACCGTAAAACAAATAAGCGTCAAATTTGGTAAGTATACACTTGGGGCTTTAAATGTATGGGTCGTTTCTACTCCTGAAACGGAACTTCTTTTGTTCTGTAAGTTGTTAAAAATATGTCCAACTTAAATTTTACTTTTTTTCGTACAAGTTAAATGTAATTTTTCAATGTACGCTATCTAATTCTCCATTTTGCTTTAGCCCTCGTACTATGGAAATGTTGCCCCCTGTACCATGAGATAGTGAATAATGTGATTATTATACATCGGTATCAACGTTCAAATTTCATGGCAAAGTATGGTCGGCAGAAAAACAAATGCAAACAAATACACTTAGTATTTTGTATTTTGTATAGATATAAAAGGTCTCTAAAAATGTTTTAAGGGTTAGAATAGATAACTAAAATTTGTTCCATGGATTTTGCTGTCAACTTTGACATCTGTTATAATGAGACCCCATTATCAAGCAGGCAGTTTGTTGGCTAACTAACATTAGTGATGTGTAGACCCGGAATTTAGTCGCAATTACGTCACAACAGGGTAGTTTGGGGAATAAATGGAACATTGTTAATTAAAAGATATAAAGATAAAAGATAGGCCGCACGGCCACTTTCACACGTCAAAAATCTACCAGCGCTTCTTGCGCAAATCGATCCAGCCGACTTCAAAAAATCGGGGAATGGAATCTTAGAAATACAGGAATATGGTTTGTATGATAAAGTTAGGGGTAAATTAAATTTAATTAAACTGTCATTAATAAACGTATTGTACATTTTTATTCTATTTCTCGTTAAATGGCACTTTGCCACTTTAATTACAAATAAAAACTCCATATGTGAAATTAATTTAATTAATTAAAATAGGTACATACAATACTATTGACATCATTCGGAACTATCTAAATAAACACAATTTTATTTTACTTAGCGTAAATCAACTTATTTGTATATCTTAGATTTATTCTAATATTGTTACTTGCCTTAAGCACAGACATTGCAATCACCAGACAGCATTGCTGCCCTCCAAGATAATACGCAGTATGTCAGATAAAATTCCTGTAGCAATATCAACCTTATTACTAAGAGACGAGAACTAAAACTGCTTTGGTTATTGATTTTGGGATACAGCTTAGGAGGGCAGAATGCGTTGCGGCATATCGAGTGGTTTGCATGTAGGGTTGCCAACCATTTATTGGAGAAATATAGTATTTTCCAGGCCAAATTGTAAATAATATAGTAAAATGAAATAAAATATAGTATTTAAAAGAAAAACCTATAAAAAAGTGGAAGGTGTCGTTGATCTTTACACAGCGTGAAACTAAGTCCTTCCCGCCGTCCGTCTGTCGCTCTGCGTGTACGCTAATACGCTTAGATATTTGTAACTGCACAATGGATTTAAATGCAGTTTTCACCATCAGTTAAATTATTTTTTCAAGAAAATTCTGGGCTATGTACGGGTGTTACAGAAAACCCACATAAACTGAAGCGAAGCGAGGGCGGGTCGCTAGTTATATTTAACTAAATACACTAAATTGACTTCTTACTGAGGACTGTATTTGTTCAAAAGTATATAGTATGCGGAGCCCAAATATAGTACAATACTGAATACTATACAATATCGTACGGTTGGCAACCCTGTTTACATGTGTGCGAGCCCTGACCGTACGCACCGCTAGCCTCAACAGGACGCACCAAGCCGGTGAAGTCGGGGGGGGCGCGCCGTGGCCGCGTTTGGTTGCGTGCGTATTAAGTATCAAACGACGTGCATCGACACAACCATAGCGTCCGAGCGGCAATACGTCGGTGAAATTGCAAAACCGCGTAAGTAACATTTTTAATAAGGAGCAAAATGCACCTTTTTAATATAACGGTAAGGTTCATTTTGCTCTATCATAAATTTGTTACTTAAGGTGTTTTGCATTATCACCGACGAATAGGTAACAGAAACTCCTAAAGGGCCGAGTGTGAATTTATGTTCTATTAATGCTATGTTAAAGGCTAAAATTGAGGTAGCAATTCATGAAAACAATAAAAAAGGTTCGTATACTATCTTCTTAACTGAGTTTTCAATTCATCGGGTTTTCTTCTAACCGCTGCAAAGTTATCGCATAGGCAGTATACCTGAAAAGAAAGTTTGGTAAGTCACCAATAAAACTAATAGTTTGTCATTGTAAGAATAGGGGGGTTATTATGACATCACTATGCAGTACAGTTTAAGCTGAGAGAAAAGGACACAGCTATATAACTGACTAAATTTTACCCGCGACTACGTCCGCATTTCATCCCTCCTTTTCACCCCTTACAACCCTTTTTTCGCAATCAAAAGTAGCCTATGTCCTTTATCAGGCTCTAGACTATCTGTGTACCAAATTTCATTTAAATCGGGTCAGTAGTTTTAGCGTGAAAGCGAGACAGACAGACAGAGTTACTTTCGCATTTAGGATAGAGTATAGCTCCGTCCTTCACGCACACAAAAAAAAAAGTTGTCTCTCCTGTGGTCAATAGTTAAAGGCTTGTCTGCATATAAGATATGTTTTTATCTGATCGGGCCAAAGTAGACCTGACGCCGTATATGCGGATATGGGTTCAGCTAGAAAATTAGGCCTTAAAGCGTTAACTTCGGGTATGTCCACAGGAAAGACGCGAACCTAACTCTGCGTATGACCCAGCTATGTCATAATCCCCCAGATTGGTAAAATATTATTGTAAATTAAAACATTCGTTGTACAGATTAATAGTTAAGTTGCTTATATTATATATACATACATACATACATAAACTCACGCCTTCATTCCCAGAGTGGGGTAGGCAGAGCTAAAGAATTACCAACAAGTCTTAAAACTTCTATATTTAACAGAACAATGCCCTGTTATGGACTATACTAACTAAATAAAATGGAAACTTATAAGCAGAATGTACTCGTAAGTAATACACCTACTATAATTAATGACAAGCAAAATCCCGATATACAGGGTGTCCCAGAAACCGACGTCAACCCGCCTAGGGCTGATAGAGCAGCTCATAAGCTATCAATTTAACCCCCATGTATGTTCAGCAATTGTTATTAGTTTCCGAGATATTGATCATTTAAATCGGAATTTTTGCCATTTTTCCTTATGTCCGTGACACAAAAAACTCCTAAATTCATGTTTTAATTCCTTTATTTTTCAGTGTTTTTTGCATGATTAGAATCACTATGAAATAAGGAAGTTTTTAAAGCTACATGCCATTTTTGTTTTCAGTATAACTTTTTGAGTAACCGCACAGAGTTACTTTCTCCATACTAAGAGAACCCCGCGTTTGTTTTTCACCAAGTATGGAAAAACAAACTTTCTGCGTTTACTCAAAAAGATGTAATGAAAAAAAATTAGCATGTAGCTTTAAAAACTTCCTTATCTCATAGTGATTCTAATCATGCAGAAAAACACTGAAAAAAAAGGGATTTAAAACATGAATTTAGAGATTTTTCATATCACGGACATAAGGAAAAATGGCAAAAATTCCGATTTAAATTATCAATATCTCGGAAACTAATAACAATTGCTGAACATACATGGGGGTTAAATCGATAGCTTATGAGCTGCTCTATCAGCCCTAGGCGGGATGACGTCGGTTTCTGGGACACCCTGTATAGCGGTGACTCCCTTCTTTCAAATCACACGTTTAACAGCTACAGTGCCTTAAACAGACACACACATTACCTAGAGATTTTCCTAGCACGAACGACGTGTTGTTAGGGCTTGACACAAAAAAAACATCGACAATCTTGTTATCGATAACCACCTCTTCAACTTCATAGAGGAAATAATTGTACATCATTACGAGTATGATAGTTATTAAGAAAATATTCACAATGTCCTAAACTCATTGACGTACCCAACCGGAAAAAAAATACAATCAAATGTCTTATGATTCATATAATGATATTGAAGTGGTACCTAATTATCGATAACAGGATTGTCGATGTTTTTATTGTGTCAAGCACTAACAACACGTCGTTCGTGCTAGGAAAATATCTAGGTCTACACATTACACATAGCGGTGTTTGTATAGCGGTAAAATTTATGATACCCCTCTTACTTACCCGATTGCGGCCAAGCCCAAAACGAGGGTTATGTGTTTGACTTGTATTTATGTCAAAATCAATGTCCGCTCTTAACTACTAAACGGCTGAACCGGTTTTAATAAGTGAAATGTGGTTAGATTCATATTATCCAAAAGTATTGATGTAAAATTGGCGAAAATATATACATGATAAGTAACATTACTTTGACGACATTATCCAAACAGCAGTTAGGTATTTTTAAAACTTGCTTTCCGTTGGACTTGTTGCGTAGGGAGTTAGAAAGAAAATTGAGCCGGCAGGCCTTCTATTCTTTTTTTTTCTCTTGGGGGAGAGTTCCCATGAAATATTGAAGGATTTTTTTATGGCATAGGAAGGCAAACGAGCTCACAGGCCACCTGATGATGAGTGGAAACTGTGACCCATAGACATTCGCACTCACAAGACTGCAAGTGCACTGCCAATCCTGAGGACTAAGATGGAATGCCTCTATGCTAGTCATTTCACCAGCCGTCTTATCCCCAAACCGGAACACAACAATGCAAACACTGCTGCTTGGTGGAAGGTGGTACCAACCCGGACGGACCCTGCAAAAGGTCCTCCCACAAGTAAAGGTTGTCCATCGACTCCAATATTTACACCAATACTACAATGAGATTATTTGTTTGCATTGAATAGGCTCCAAAACTACCGGACCGATTTGAAAAATTCTTTCACCAGTAGAATCCTGCATTATCCCTGATGAACATAGGTTATGTTTTTTTTATCTCCGCAGGCGGAGTCGCGGGCAACAGCTAGTTTATTATAGTGCATTACATTCTTACTTACCGCAAACAACACTAAAACAAGCCCAATACCAGCGCCTGTCAACACGTCCCACCAGTGATGCCGGTAATCTGAAATCCTGCTGAGAGAACACAGAGCAGTCAAGAAGCCGACCAGGATTTGGAGGAAGGGCACCACCATCACAGTTCGCGCTGACCAGCTGAAGGCTCTTCTTTGGAGATACCACTGGAAATAAAATAATAAATGGTGTGGAGAAGATAAAAAAACCGGCCAAGTGCGAGTTGAACTCGCATGGAGAGGGTTCGTACATACCTACGTATTTTTTTTTATAGAATTCTTATTGGTTTTCCTGTAATCTACAAGCAATCACTTAATTATTTATTTTCAAAATGAATAAATCAATAAATAAATATCAGGGGACAATGTCACACCAAATTGACCTAGTCCCAATTTAAGCTCTAGGCTTGTATTATGGGTACCTAGACAATGATATAAATACTTATATAGAGAAATATATACTTAAATACATAGTAAACATCCATGACTCAGGAACAAATATTCGCGCTCATCACACAAATATCTGCCCTTACCGGGATTTGAACCCAGGACCGCTAGCTTCGTAGGCAGGGTCACTACCAACTAGGACAGCGCGACGTTAAAAAATAACGAAACCAATAATAATAAAAAGATATTTGAGATCCTCATCTCTCAAGAACCTGGCACTTGACTGATTGACCTTTTAACTGAAACTAATGGCACTGAAAATAATACGATGTCAAAAGCAATACGGTTTTACGGTTTTGTATTAGGATCCGCGGAGCCGTGATGCACGTGTTAAACCGTACTGCACCGATCTCCGAGTTCCAAATGGGCTTCTATGTAGCTACGAGTAAAGCGCGACTATGTAGTAAAGTCACATTGTTTAGAGCCTCCCGACTCTCGGGGCTCCACAGTGAGCATATCCTTGCCGGATTCGGCTACGCTGGCTTCAGCATTAGAGGCGTTCAGGCATAATCCCGCGGATGGTAGCTTCGCACCACCGGCCGCTCGGCCGAGTGCATGAACCAAATGTCCGAAACTGCGGTTCCTCTCGTACTGAGCAGTATTACTATCGCAACGACCGGCCATCAGTAGGGTAAAACTAACCCGTCTCACGACGGTCTAAAGCCAGCGAACTACACATAGTTGAAGAGTAAACGGAAGGATCATTGTAAACTTGGGAAATGCTGATTTCAAACAATTCGTTATTGATTTAATTAGAGATATTCCATTTATTACCAAGTCAACAATATCTAACGGTTTAATCTTGCTTCTTACTGTCTTATACCTACTAATATTATAAATGTGAAAGTTTGAATGTTTGTAACTCAACCATGCCTGAACGACAGAATGGATCTGGCTGTAATTTGGCCTAGAGACAATTTATAGTCTGGAATGGCACATAGGCTTCTCATCCTCCTGGAAAAATAAAGTTCCATCTACGAAGACGCGGACAGCGTGGATATCAATACAAGTAAACTATAGTCGCGCCGTTCTAGAAGGTAAGATATGACAGCTGTCAACTCAGTACAAAGTATGTATGTGGGGCATTTGGAGGTTATATTTTCTTAGAACGACGATTGTTAAGAAAAAGGTGTAACTTGGATGATGACTGTTGACAGTTACTATTGAGAGAAATGACTATGTATACATACATACATACCTTCACGCCTTCATTCCCAGAGTGAGGTAGGCAGAGCTACAGAATTACCAACAACTCTAAAAACTTGTTGATAATTCTGTAACCACAATTTGCACAATTAGGCTAAGATGTTTAACAGTGTATATTAGTGACAGGTAGCAAGCCCATCGCCTAACAGTACTACAAGCCTTTATTCCCTTAGTCGCCTCTTACGACTTCCACGGGAAGACATGGAGGGGCACAATTCTAAGCCGGCAACCACACGGCAAGTATGTTTTATAATTTTATCAAAATTACAGCGTTTTCATTTCAAACGTTCTCAATATTTAGTGTATACATACATATAAATTACTATGAATTAATAATAATATGTATAATTCTTCTTCTATTCTGTTACTTACTGCAATGAACAAGCCACAGTACACTGATAGCGACGCATGTCCCGAAGGGAAGCTGTGGTACGAGTCGTTGTGCACGAACCACCCTCGTGATGAAGTACACTCGAAGGTATTTATGTATTCGCCTCTGAGAAGAAAAAAATAATGTGACAAAACTAAGGTCAAACACATAGGCGTTGCCAAGACTGTTCGTTATCAAGAAAATCTGATTCTCAAATTCATCATCATCATCATCATGTCAGCCGAAAGATGTCCATTGCTTATTATTATTTATTATTATTATTATTATTTAGATATTCATTTAATTTTCTATAAATTAGGTTTTTTACATATTCAAATATAAGGGTAAAATAACAATACCGATACAAAAAATAAACATTATAAAAAACCTAATCTACGGGTGCCGCCAGCAGCGGGGCAGGGCTCAAGCTACCGGTGGTTAGGGCTGCAGAGAGAGGAACCTCCTCACAATGCGTGCCGTGTCGAGGAGTACTGCCTTCTGTATCTGGCCCTTGATCCAGCCATCTAGCGAGAGTCTCTTGAGGTGTTGGTCGAAACTCTTCGCTATAAGACCGTTTGCCGAAACAACCATCGGGACAATGATCGTCGAGTCAACATCCCACATGGTGGTCACCTCATGAGCCAAGTCAAGCTACTTGCTGAGCTTATCCTTCTCGGCCTTCACGAGGTTCTCATCATGCGGGATGGTGACGTCGACGAGCACTGCCCGGCGTTGAGATCGATCTGTCAACACGATATCAGGCTTATTGGCGACAATAGTCCTGTCCGTGATAACAGATCGATCCCAATAGAGCGTAGCACGACCATTTTCGAGGACTGGCGCCGGTGTGTACTTATAGTACGGCACTTCAGACTCAACAAGACCATATTGAAGAGCAAGCTGCTGATGGATGATCTTGGCTACGAGGTTATGTCTGTGCAAGTACTCGCCGTTGGCCAAATGCGAACAACCGGAAATTATGTGTCTGAGGGATTCGCCGGGGCAACGGCACGCTCGACAAATGTCGACCGTGCCATCCCTCAGAATATATTTCCGGTAATTGTTCGTCATTATGACCTCGTCAGCAATTGCACAGACAAAACTTTCGGTTTCCCCAAAGAGGTCACCAAACCGTAACCAGTTCACGGACGCTAAAAAGTCTACGTCGGGCCTTGTTAGGGCCCGGTAGAAGCGTCCGTGTAGCTCCTTGCTCTTCCATATGTTCTTGCGGTCTTCAGTGCTCAACACTGTTGGTCTGCGCCAGTTTTCGTTTGCCAAGGAGAGAGGCGTGAGACTCCTGTCTACTGCAACCACATCACGATGCATCCCACACTCATTGTCAAGGAAATAATCCCTGAGATTGCACACCTCGCGGTTGTGGAGATTCTTAGCATTTAAAATGCCTCGACCTCCACATTTCCTCGGGATGTACAATCTCATGACAGATGAGCGTGGGTGCAACATGCGATGTGATTTGAGCAGTAAACGGACCTTCCTATCCAGGGCGTCCAGCTCAGTCTGAGTCCACCTTAGTATGCCAAAGGAGTATGTGAGCAGTGGCATCACCCAGCCATTGAAGGCACGCACCTTATTGCCACCCGACAAAAGACTGTTAAGAACTTTTGTCAAGCGGCAAAAGAAGCGCTCCTTCACTGACTGCTTGACATCGCCGTCCATAATACCCAAAGACTGTGACATACCAAGATATTTGTAGGTTTCAACTTCGGAGAGAGATCTGAGGGTCATTGTCTCAGAAAGCTGCAAATTCGATGAATTTACAACTTTCCCTCGTTGAACATGCATAACCGCACACTTATCTACACCGAATTCCATCTTAATCGCACTACTGAACTCTTGTGTGATTTTCAATAGTGCGATAAGATCTTGGCATTCTGATGCAAACAATTTGAGGTCATCCATGAACATTAAGTGAGAAATGACTTCAGCTTCTCTACGAAGTCGATAGCCAAGCCCGGAATCCTTCAGCAAAGAGCTGAGAGGATTCATTGCTAGGCAAAACCACAAAGGACTCAGACTGTCACCCTGGAAGATGCCTCTTTCAATCCTTATCAAGTTAGGCGATTCAGAGGGGATGTCTCGACCACCTGGTTGACGAAGGACTGTGACCCACTGCCTCATACACACACCTAAAAAGGACCTCAAAGTTGTATCAACTTTATACAACTCTAAGATCCTTTCAAGCCATGAGTGAGGCACCGAGTCATAAGCCTTCTTGTAGTCAATCCAAGCAGCCGAGAGGGCCACCTTGTTTCGCCTAACTTGCTGACAAATGGTCATGTCTATGAGGAGGAGCTCCTTAGTACCACGGGACCCAACCTTACATCCATTTTGAGCAGAGGCCAAAATATTGTTTGCAATAAAATGTGCATTTAATTTTGTGCTCAAAATGGATGTAAGGAGCTTGTAGATGGTAGGCAAGCATGTAATGGGTCGGTAATTCTTTGGATCCGCGGTACTACCGGACTTGTGGAGCATGGAGGTGACACCAGTTGTTAATAAAGGTGGCAAGGAACCGATTTCAAGGGCATTTTGGAGTTGTGCTGCCAAACGCTCATTTGAGGCTTTGAACCATTTAATCCAGAAGCTGTGCAATCCGTCCGGCCCAGGACTTTTCCAGTTCTGAGCCATTCGAATTGCACAACTTACATCTTCGGGACATTTATTATTATCCCCCAAGGCTCTCCACTCAGACCGGTCTTGTGCTATTCGCATCCACCGCGTTCCCGCGATCCTTACAAGGTCGTCAATCCATCTTGTTGGAGGCCTACCTACAGCTCGTCTCCCGGTCCGCGGACGCCACTCAAGAACCTTCTGACCTCATCAGCCATCAGTTCTGTCAGTTTTAAATTACGTGGTTTCATTTCAGTTTCTTATTTGTAATGAAAGGAGAGCAAAATAGACTGCGACCCAACTCATCCGTCGCAACATACTCGTACATATCTACGACAAAAGTAGGTATCTACGAGAAGTATAAATAGTTCATGTACCTATGTTTTTGTATGTCTTCCCGATAAGAATCGGTGGAATGCTGAAGAAAGTATTTTTACACAAAATTTACAACTCTTCATCACTTTCCAGCGCTGCGTGGAAAGAAAACCGCAGCATCATGCATTTTATCCTGTGACGTTTCGTCTACAAGCTTTACTTTACTCAAAAAGTGCTAAACTTGTTGGTCTCATATTTATTTATTTATTCACAAAAAGTGACTTTAACATCTTGCAGATAATTGCAATTAATCTTTTTTCCGGAGATCCTAGAGCTGGTGCTTACCTCTGCCAAAGGATTGGGCTGGCTATCCAGAGAGGTAATGCAGCCAGTGTCATAGGGACCATGCCGCGGTCGGACCTGCTAGAGGGGTGTTCTTTTTATAGTGGTGATTATTATTTACATCTTTAATATTTGTGTAGCTTAGTTTTATTTTAATTTGAGTAGCTTAGTTTATTTTTTATTTAAATCGGTCATTCTCCAGACAGCCATTTCTGTATGTCCTCGGACTTAAAAAATATAAAACTATTGAATTTGGTATAATTTATATTTTTTAAACGTAGGAGGTACTTGTATTGAGGTGTACATGAATTTTCAAGTAAATATTCGATACCCTTATAGGTGAAAAAAAAAATCAATACCCCATTCTCCTAATTAACACCTCGCGTCCCACTTCCGAAATCACTAATATACCTACTTCCCCCGATCATATACAAGAAGAAAGATAAATGAAAGTATTTTTATTTAATTAAAGATAAGATGTCCACATTACAAAAAAATAACCAAATGTATTAAGTAATATATCACTAAGATATACAGTAAAGTAACTTTGTCCCGAGATGTGTACTAATCCACGCGCGCTTTCATTATTGTCCGTGCAAGGCCATTGAAGAAAGAGACAAACATCGCTAACGCATTTTGCGTGAGCCGCCAGTCGTGTCGAGACCCTCTTGAGGGAAAGATGTATTAATGTTGTGTGGATCGCAGACTACAAATGTAAGTATCTAATTCGCGCGTTTTGGTTCTCGTAAATTCTAATTAACACGTTAACGTTTTTAAAATCAGCCAATAACTCTTTAGCTCTGTAAATTATTGTATACATTAAAGACCTCAGTATTTACCAATTACTGGATTTTGTAGTTTATCACATGTACCTACAAGGAGTTATATTTTTTTTATCAAGAATCCCTAATACACACGTCTAATTCACGGGTTAAAAATGAACGCGTTAATTAGTTTAAAAGTAGTAAAAAAGGTTTTTGGTACATATAAAAGGTTTTTATTTCTAAATTCTTGCTTAAGCTAAACCAGTTTAAATGAATACACAGGAATAATCTTTTAACAAAAAGGTAATTCCCGGAAGAATGATGGCGGGTTCGATCTTACTAGGATTTTCCTTAGATGATTAGACATATTATTATGTCAAACTGACATTATTAACGGGTCCGTAACCATAAATTCTTAACATTATAATCGTATCTATGTACTTAAGTGTTTGAACAATATGCTATGTCAAAAAGCTATGTTATTTTGTTTTGCTAATATTTTTAAATTCATTTAAGTTATGTTTAATGAAAGTTTTTTTGTTAACCGTTTCAAAGATATAATTTATCTTTAAAACAAAATTACCTACTTTCGTGATTTTTTTTTATTTTCCGTTAGGTACTTACCTATTTAATATTTTTTTGAATTTCTTTTAGCGTTAATTATACTAGTATCTTTAATCGTCAAGAAGACTAATAATGTGATAGTTACTTTACTAATTAAGAGCAAATTTTATAAGTTGATTTTTATATTTTTATAATTTTGATAAGTTGGTCGCGTGTTGAGGGTGGTGACTTATTTTTGAAAGAGAATTTTGTGGTGATTTCTTATGAATACCTATTCATAATGTGTTTTTATATAATTGATATTTGTCAAATTATTAATAAAGACCGTTTAAAAACGTTTTTGTCTTATTTCCCAAAAAAAAAATATATTTGGCAACCACATTTATCTAATAAACGCGTAGTTTTTCTAATTCGCAAGCAAGTAATTCTAATTAACGCGTAGCTTTTCTAATTCGCGCGTCACGCAAATACTAAAACCCTTCTAGTTAATTACCCGCTAATAATAATTAAGTGCCCAATAAATATTAAAGTTTGAATGGTCGATATGTTACTACATATAGTATAAAATTTATCAAAAAGCAAGTGGGAAAAAAGTGCCGTGTTAATTAGACTGAGAACATAATTCTGGAGAATGACCGAAATAAGTTTAGTTTTAACTTTTAATTGTAGTACCTATTAATCTTTTAAATTTGACGTTCTATGTCGATGATGTTTTAATGGAAATAGGTCTTGTGCAACGTGCAAGAGATCTTAAAATATTTTCCGAGTTCGGATAGAGTTGGTTAGACTAGCATAACAACGTATGAGAGCGAGTTGGAGAGAAGTACAAACGCAAAACACCTTTTAAGAGCTATATTGCACTGTAACACTTTATTTTTATTATCCTTCTAAATCAGTTATTACTTTATCATCATCACTTAACTTATGAAAGAGCTAGGCTCTTGTCGGTAGAGTAATTGCCACTTTTCTCTTTTTTCTGACAACTTTTTCACTTGACAATGGCGACATTGGCCTTCTGTATTATTTGGCTTATTGTTAGTCTTTTTCTCCCTCTTTTTCTCTTAATTTTTCCGTCAACAATATTTAAAAAGAAACAGTTGTATCAGTAATTACTTACGTAGTGCAATTAACTCCAGTATCAGGCTCACACAAAGTAAAGAAAGACGGCCTAGGCATTCCAGCAATGCCTTTCATGAATTCAATGATGATATAATTTAAGAATAAAGTGTATCCATAAGTCCGGTACAGCAAGACGGTTCTTCTTAAAGACCCTAAAACTCGGGAGCGATCTGAATGCTCGTCCTTGAATAGAATCATCTCTGTTGCAAAAATCTAAAAAGAAGGTTAGTATAATTGTTATTATAGCTTCAAAAATAATCAAATAAGAGGACAATATTTATATCACAGAAACTGACAATGTCCCAAACAAATATGTTGGCTTGCAGTTGTAGTATGCATGTCATATAAATCATCAAAAAATCTGACGAAGGATAACAAGCATGACGCAGGATATAAAAAAGTTGCGCTTCTATTTCAAAAGTTAGTATGAGATATCTAATAAACTAAAATTACTTCAATTTTCAGTTTTTTTCATGCAGACGGCATCAATCAATCAGTAATACGATTGATTTGTACAGATAGCGATAGTTGTTACGTATAACCTGACTTAAAAAGATCCAATGGTTAATAGTAGACATTACATGCTGACAAAGCGGACTTCCATTTGCTATGTGATCCTAAGGATTTTAGAGATATTTTCTTAAAAATGACCGGAAAAGTTGACATTACTAACTCCATACTGAGACGCGAAGTACATAGCTTACAGTCTAGTTTGTAACTTTTTAAAAAGTGAAAACGGCCATAATAAAATGAGGGCACAAGTCTTATACATCCATATTTTATCCGAAACGTAACTTTTTTATGTGTCTGGAATAGCTTGAGTTTTTTTTTCTAAAAAAGCTTGCGATTTTCCTTGTTATAAACATAAAGGCGGTAAAGAGTGATGGTTTTTTTGACGTGAAGTTTCTGCTTGTATGAAATTAAAAAAATTAGTGATGAAGATTTTACTCCAACACAATTTTTGAGAAAAGCACTATATATGCTTCGGCAGGAACGGCAATTGCGGGCCGAGTATTGGTTTAAACGGACGAGTTTGCGAGTTGCCTGCTTCACTGCCTAGGCAATAATGTACTATAAAGTTTGTAAACGCAATCATTATAATCTTGTGTTACATATAAATACTTACGAAAACGACAGGCAGTAATATTACAGTCATCATCAGAACTTCAGAAGTGACCGTGTCACCATAGAAAGGGTAGCTCAACTTAGGGTCGTTACAGAAGAAGCCAGCTTTGTGGGATGGGATTACAGTTGACTTGTAAAGACCCAAAACGACAAGTACTGAAAAAATTGAGATGTTATTATTGCTGGTGACTAAACCAAATTCAAAAAACTTTTAAAAAGTTCATGTACAGTCAGCGTCAAAAGTAACTGGTCACTTCAAGCTACTTTTGTACCTTATCGCATTAACACATTAGATAATCTTGTTTGACATTGCTTATGTAACAGTAAAGCGACAAGGTATTAAAGTGATCAGTTTATTTTGACGCTGACTGTACAATGTTTAATGTCTAAATATAATATAAGTATGAAAGATTCTATCAAAAAAATATTTTTTGGGACAAGCTTTGTTGCCAACTGTACTTTTTTTTGCAAAGTCATCCTCTACTCGTACTACAAAGTCATCATGTTCAGGAATAGGACTTGAAATTTAGACGGAATATTCCTTGGATATCCTAGGTAAGGAGGTACTCTAAGTAGGATTTTATTTTAAAAAGGGGAGGATAATAAATAGGGAATGCAATTTAACCGATTATTAACCGTTTTTGTATGAAAATAACCGAATAAAACCGGTTAAAACCGGTTATAACCGGTTATTTGCATTCCCTAATAATAAACAAGAAGTGATAGCAAATCTCGAAAATGAGGCATAAAATAAATTAAAAATAAAAAGATTGCATAGGCGCTTTTTAAATTTGTGATATTAGCGCTCGGCTGTCCAAGAAATAAACACCGCCGCGAAAAAACTTAGTAATCGCTGCAAGGAACACAATCGTCATATTTTAAAGATGAAATTGTCAGCAACTCACTGCGATGGGCACAGTTGATGGCAAAAATTGAGACACGCAGGCCGTCAAAAGTCATGGCAATATACATACATTGTACAAGTTGCAGAAAAGTTCCAGAACTTTGGAAATCTTCTCAATAAATAACTGAGAACTTACTGTCAATCTAATATGTCCATCAAAAATTATCTTCTTCCATACAAAAATATTCTTCATATGATTGAAAAAGAAATTTGTCAAGATCGTAGCAAGTGGAAAGAAGTGGTCTCTGCCTACCCCTCTGGGAAACAGGCGTGATTTAATGTATGTATGTATGTATGATTGAAAAAACTTCTGTTAGAGATTCTTGCAGCGCTTCTTCACTGCAATGATGGTCTTGTATGAAACACTAGTAGATTGGCTACATATTACTGACATGTAAAAGAAGTCTCATACGTATAGTCAATTTACTTAATAAACACTTTCCCAATTTAAGAAGTTTCTCGTATGTACAATGCTAGAACTAGCATTGAAAGCACCGGCTAACTGTTTCGCTTAGCAAGATATTGAAATAAAGTAATGATAATGACGGCCATTTTGGGAGGGACACATCAAGAAGAAGAAAAATATAGTAAGGAATAATAATATTACTAACCACATGCAAGTAACGGGACGTCTATCAGGACGTGCCACCATACGCTATGTCTTTTCTCCACAGAGTTGGAATTAGATTGGGCTTCCACGTCTCGTCTCTGAAAGGGAAGGTAACCGTTAAGTACCATAGTACTTGTAGTCATTACCTATACCTAGGTCATTCATGGCTTATTGCAAGATAATGATAGAATCATCATCATCATCATCATCATGTCAGCCGAAAGATGTCTACTGCTGGACATAGGCCTCCCCCAAGGCTGTCCACTCAGACCGGTCTTTTGCTTATCGCATCCACCGCGTTCCCGCAATCCTTACAAGGTCGTCACTCCATCTTGTTGGAGGCCTACAGAATCATATTGATTTATTATCTAATCTCTGACTTTTATCGGTTGTAGAATGTCAATTTTTATATGAGTAGGTAATAAATGTACTAATTTCACACGGGCATGGCACAATGGCAACAGGATCCAAGTTTTATTCAAAATCTGTTCCGTTATGTAGTGGATGCTATTTTTGAGAATATTGTAGTTTTACCATATTTTTCGCTACGATGGACACTGGACTGAGAATGACCGCACTGAAATGAGGAAGTAGCAGAAAACTAATTCAATGAGTATGAATTCGCGGGCGTTCTTTATGATTGATTAGATAGGAGTGAATCACTTGAAATACCTGATCATCGAATTTATGTAATAGGTAGTCATTGTGAGTTATATGTTCTTCAAATAAATTAACTAATATTATTATAATTTCCATACAAATCGGTGTATGTATCCACAAAAGATTTTTTTTTGCCGTGTGGTTGCCGGGTTAGAATAGTGCCACTCCATGTCTTCCCGTGGATGTCGTAAGAGGCGACTAAGGGAATAAAGGCTTGTAGTACTGTTAGGAGATGGGCTTGCCACCTGTGACTAATACACTGGGAAACATCTTAGCCTACTTGTGCAAAATGTGGTTACAGAATTATCAAGAAGTTTTAAGACTTGTTGGTAATTCTTTAGCTCTGCCTACCCCACTCTGGGAATGAAGGCGTGAGTTTATGTATGTATGTGTATGTACACACTGGCCGCCTAATGGTAACTGAAATCTTAACACCACAGACAATTACAATCTTAAAATTGCAATTTTTCGATGACAACCTTGAGACTGGAAATGCGTTGCCAACCCTGAGGACTAACATCTAATGCCCCTATGCTTGTCATTTCATCAGTTGTCTTACTCCCGCATTGGTACACACACAACAATGAGAATAGTACTTTGACCGCAGGCCTGAAGCACAAAGTTCTACCACCAAAGATAAATGAGAGAGATTATGAATATGAACCTAATACGGAAGCAATAGAGTCAATTTTCGCATTTAATGGTCAGTCATAAAAGCAAGAGAAAGATCTAGAAAGAGATGGATGGATTGTGTGAAGAATGATATGAGAAAGAAGAGAGTGAACGCTGAGATGACGGCTTATAGGGATGTGTGGGAGGAAAACAGATGATTGGAATAAGTCCAAGGAGATGATGATGATGCCCTCAAAGAAGATCGTAGATAACAAAAATATATTTACCGGTACAATTTCATAAGTCCTAAAATTATCCATTTTCAGATCACTTTGAAACAAAACACAAATTTAGATGAGACACGTGTATCTGATATACTTCAATACACGAGTGAACGTTTCTAATGTGACAGATTATATAGTACAAATAAGTTTGTAGACAAGGTATCTTCTGATAGATAAGATAATGCTAATAAGTAACTATTGCGAATTTCTGTAGAATTAATGACTAGCTTAACAACAAAGGATAAGGGATATTTCAAATTATTTGTCCTAGAATCGCATATCCGGAAGATAATGTTTTTTTGTGGTCTACTAACCAAGGTGGAGCTCGCTTTCAGCTCGTTTTAAGACAACTCGGGACTCGTTTAAAAAACGACATACTTTCCGCACTTGTATTAAAATCTACCATTCATATACCTCAAGATTTACCTGTGTCAAGTTTTGGGACATCCTGTATATTGTGTAGAGTAGAGTGTTAAAGAAAAAGATAAAACCTGGCAGGAACATGTCTGAACATGCTCAGCGTAGGGTTCCGAAGCCGTTACTTCACAAAAACTATTTAGAAAAAAACAAGTAAGAACTAATTCTCTATTTAAAGTTATTTGATACTGTCTTACGTGATTTTAGTAGGTATAAACACTAGTCGCCTGTATCTTAAGAATTAATTAAGTCTACTTAGTCGTGATTGTTTTTCTTTTAAATTCGCGCTTTTATTTACGGTTTTTTTCAGATGTTTTGTATTTGGCTGTGCTTAGGCACTTGACTGTAACAAAAATATTTCAGAAACCCGCAATTTTAAATTATTATTTTTGAAAAACCTATCCAAGACCCCCCCACACACACACACTATGGGGTAGCCGGGAAAAAAACACATCCCCACGTTACGTGCAGGGGAAGTACACATTTTTTTTTTAAATTCAAAATTTAATTTTACCACTTTTTTGACGTTTCTACAAACAAAAATCTCTGAGCTAAGCTGCGGACAGACGGACGGACGACCGGACATAGCGACACTATAAGGGTTCCTAGTTTACTACGAAACCTAAAAAGGAACAATTACACTAAAATACTGTGCCTAGCAATGGGATTTCAATATAATTGATTAATTGATTGATAATACTTAGTTGATAAGTGTTGTGTATCGGTTACTATGCCCCAGTCATCAGCGGTAAGTTTGAGTGCTTCACTCGCCAACAAACTGGGTAACAGTAAGCCAAAACACTGCGCAAGAGCATGTCTGACCATGCTCAGTGTATGGTTCCGAAGCAGGTAACTATCACAAAAAACAACAAATAAATAAATAAATAGGTCCCGTGTGGTTGCCGGTTTAGAATAGTACCACTCCATGTCTTCCCGTGGATGTCGTAAGAGGCGACTAAGGGAATAAAGGCTTTCAGTACTGTTAGGTGATGGGCTTGCCACCTGTCACTAATACACTGGGAAAAATCTTAGCCTATTTGTGCAAAATGTGGTTACAGAATTATCAACAAGTTTAAAAGTTGTTGGTAATTCTTTAGCTCTGCCTACCCCACTTTGGGAATGAAGGCGTGAGTTTAAGTATGTATGTATGTATGTAATAAATAAATAAATATCAGGGGACAATGTCACACCAATTGACCTACTCCCAAACCAACTGTAGTCCCAAACTAAGCTCTAGGCTTGTACTATGGGTACTAGACAACGACATAAATACTTATATAGAGAAATATATACTTAAATACATAGAAAACATCCATGACTCAGGAACAAATATTCGCGCTCATCACACAAATATCTGCCCTTACTGGGATTTGAACCCAGGACCGCTAGCTTCATAGGCAGGCTCACTACCAACTAGGCCAGCGCGTCCTCAAAAACGACATGTATGTACTAATTCTCTATTTAAAGTTATTTGGTGCTGTTTTAAGTCATTTTAGTAGTGTTACGCCGATGGTATAAAGCGTCTCATTTTCAATAGTGAATTTTGGTGCTTTAGAAGCGTTATCAACAGGCTGAAATATCGTTTCAGTCCGTTTCAGAGGTAGCTCTATCACATATTAAATTGTAAACATTTCGAACATGTTGCCGTTGTTTTCAGGCGCCTGAAACATGTTTTCAGTTCCTTTCAGGCCAAACTCCAGATTACGCCATAACCTAAAACCCCATTTTCAGGCGTTTTCAGGACCCCTTAGGGACCATAGCAAGTACATTCAGTCTTTACTTGGAAAGTCAACAGTGCGAACAAGAGCGACCTAAGCGACCATCTGAGTATTCGAAGTTTATTGTGCGATTATTGTTTGTAACGGTTTAAGTGAGTTCGTTATTAAAGTCTACTTTTGATTATCGGTGTATTCGCGTATTTCTATAAGTTACCCGGCGGCCCCGCTATTCCTGGCTCCGGAAGCGGCCATGGTAACGGCGGGGCAGGGGGTGCTTTAGGTTATCTCCGACAGAGACCCGGCTACCAGAAACGACGATGGATCTGACACGTGGGCGTTAACAATGGGCCTCATAAGGAAGCTCAAAGTCACTCAGAGGGCTATGCTCGGGGTTTCTCTGCGTGATAGAATCAGAAATGATGATATCCGCAGTAGAACTAAGGTTACCGACATAGCCCAATGAATATCTATACTTAAGTGGCACATCGCTCACAGGTCTGATGGCCAATGGGGTCAGTGGCGTCCGCGGGCCGGGAGATGACCTTGTAAAGATCGCGGGAACGCGGTGGATGCGAAAAGCACAAGACCGGTCTGAGTGGAGAGCCTTGGGGGAGGCCTTTGTCCAGCAGTGGACGTCTTTCGGCTGACATGATGAAAACGCACATGCATTCGGTAGAACAAGGGCACAATGTACAATATAACACAAGTGCATGTGCCCTTGCCCTACCTAAGGTACTTACGCAAGAAATGAAAAAACATTTAATAAATAATTTGTTTAATTAAACAAAATATTTTATTCTTTATTACATAAAACATGGCACTCAGTCATACTCATTTTAAGTAACGTGTTGTAAAAGAACTAATTGTTGGAAAAAAAACCATAGTAGAACATCTAAATGAGTACATTAGTACATTCCTTTAGTATTGACAATTATTCATTTAAATCTGTATCCTTTAATTCATTTATTTGATTTACTTTTAAAAGTAAATCAATTGACAACTGGAACATTTTAAAAAGATCATCGGAAAAAACATGCATAAAGAAATTTCTCTGAAAAGTATTTTTTTTGTCTTTTATTTACTGAGCAAATAAAAAACATAATTCTACTTATGGCCAAAGAGCTTAAACGCCACATAATTTACGTGACAGCTTGTGCTAGACTTAAAAAATAAAACACGGTTACAAACAAAATTACATTCCGACACGAAAATATCCTATTGTCAATTGAAATATATTGATGCTTTTGTAGCAAAATTATTTTGGTACAAACAAAAAAACATGGATGACTAAATGTGCCGCAAAATAAAATACATTTTCTTATTTTAATCAATACAATTGATATGTACTTACCTAATTACCTTACTTATTCACGCATTTGCCTTAAAAATATTAACAACATAACAGTGTTCTAAAACTCTTTAATAAATATTTACATCAATTAATTATCTATATTTACAAATAAACTTATCTGTCTATGCCCAAACGTTCATTTAATTTAAATAATTATTCCTTGGTGAAATAGGAAGTAACAGCTATTCTAATAGGACATGTGCTATGTGCGATTGTGAACTAGGTCTTTAATCACTGGTTTTTTTTAATCAAGTGTTTAGAAACTAGAAACCCGCTCAATTCTCATTTTCTCTTACACTAAGTAAGTAGGGTTTTAAATTGAATCCTACTTTATAAACCTATAGAAGATATGCGTCTATTATATACATTAGTGATATGGAAGACCCGATTAAAGCAAGGCACACGTCATATTTATTAAGATTTTGATTTATCTTTACTAAGGGCCTGTTGTTTGATCAGTAGTTAACTCAACTAATTCTAACTAATTCCTTGAGATTTAACCAATACTTACGGTTTTTAACGATCAGTTTAACTACTAGTCAAATAACAGGCACTAAGCCTTTTTTTAATTTTAAGTAAAGTATATTTACATGTTAATCATCATTTTCGTTCTATCAACTATTATACAACAGTATACAAAAAAAAACTTATAATTTTATTCCATTTAAATCACTACATAGTATAAAACAAAGTCGCTTGCGCTGTCTGTCCCTATGTATGCTTAAATCTTTAAAACTACGCAACGGATTTTGATGCGGTTTTTTTTAATAGACAGAGTGATTCTTAAGGAAGGTTTATATGTATAATACATTCCACGCGGGCGAAGCCGCGGGCGGGTCGCTAGTAAAATATAAAATTGATACGAGTAGTTTCGGAGCTCTTGGCATTTTAAACTAATTAGACAATACTTTGGACAATACAGTCGAACTCATAAGTAGCTACATTTTCGTACCTTGTCGCAATAACACTATTGAACTGAGTGGTTTGAATTTAGTACACAAATAGCTGCAAAAATATACTAAAATGTTCAGCTACTTATGAATCGACCGTATATCGTCGGTAATACTAATACTGCAAAACCGCGTAACTAACAAATTTATGATAGAGCAAAATAAACCTTACTGTCTTATTAAAACGGTGCATTTTGCTCCTTATCTAAAATGTTACTTACGCGGTTTTGCAGTTTCACCGACGATATCCAATTTTTCCTAATTTTTGCATGACACAAAGCAGGTTTGTATTTAACTACTTATGATTAGAGTTATCCGTTTTTCTTCTGGCTACTGAGAAGTTATCGCAGAGGCAGAGTACCTGAAATAAAAAGGGTTACTATTTCATAAAATTATTACTTCACTGTGGTCACCAATCTTTAGCACCAGATCTCTTATAAGTAAGCAAGAGTGCTTAGACACAAACGGGGTGATAAAGTGGGTCAAACTGAACCTTCGTACCTGGTTATTTGTACTAAAACACCTTGTATGATAAGATTGCTTTAAAATGTCAACTCTCTGAAGTTTCCTAAGACATATTAAGGAGATTACAACGGGTTACGCACGTTAGAAATGACGAAAAATGCTCGACATTCTGGCCCTGCGCTCTGTCAGCCTGACTGCACGGTGCAAACAGCGTGGTTGGCGAGAAACTATCTCCATTTTCCTCATTGTTGTCGGCATTTTTTGACATTATGTACGCGGCCCCTTGTGATCTCTTTACTATGACTGAGTCTTACGGAAGTTTACCGTCTAAAATTGTCTAAGATCTAAGCTGGACAAGTTTTAAATCCTTACCGCGAACAACATGGTAGTCAGGCCAAGAACTGCTCCAAAGAGCACGTCCCACCAGTGATGCATGTGATCTGAGATCCTGCTGAGGGAGCAGAGAGCGGCGTAGCAGGCGCAGAGGACTTGGAGGAACGGCACCAGCAGCACTGTTCTCCTCGACCAGCTGAAGGCTCTTCGTTGGAGATACCACTGGAAAAAGTATAGGGAACGGTTAAAAAAACTACCTTATTCTGTAAACTTTTAGCATCTGTCACTTTCTAACACGTATATAAGTACGAGAGTGACAGATGCTTTACCCACATTTTGTCACTCTAAAAACGCAACCATACTATGCCCACTGCTATGTAGAATTTGTATCGTATTGTATTCAATTTAGCATTATCAATTTTATTGAAATCTATAACTAGACATAGACCTTCCAATAAACCGCGTCTAAATTTGTCCATCCGTTTGGAGTTGTAATACCACAGATAACACACAGATACACTCAATAAACCTACACAGTCCTCTTTATTCGTCCCTCTCTGGGATTATAGTGGTTGAATATAAAATACTTACAGCTAAGAACAAGCCAAAGTAGACGGAGAAAGAAGTGTGTCCTGATGGGAAGCTGTGGTACGAGTCGTACTGCTGAGACCAACCGTGAGACGTACATTCGAAGGTACTAATGTATTCACCCCTGAAAAAGAAAATAAACAATTTACTCAATGGCCCAAATATGCACAGCGATAAGAAAATTCTTGGAAATATCCGAGCACTGACACTAATCTCTATCTAAGACCTTGCGACCTCTAGGACCTTGTGCAGGGTCCGTCCAGATCGCTACCATCATCTTATCCATTAACCTACCACCAAACAGCAGAAATCGCATTGTTGTGGTCCGGTTTGGGGATAAGACAGCCAGTGAAATCACTAGCATAGAGGCATTACATCTTAATCCTCAGGGTCAGCAGTGCATTTGCAGTCTTAGGATTGCTGTCTTGTGAATGCGAATGTCACAGTTACCACTTACCACCAGGTGGCCTGTGTGCTCGTTTGTCTTCTCTATGCCATAAAAAAACTGATTGGTAAACCATACATACATACATAAACTCACGCCTTCATTCCCGGAGTGGGCTAGGCAGAGCTAAAGAATTACCAACAAGTCTTAAAACTTCTTGATATATATTGTGCTCGTTTGCCTTCTCTGTGCTATAAAAAAACAGATAAACCATATTTTTACAATATATATCTTCATCAATTGTACCACTTCATTGAACGCTATTTTCTGCTCAAACTATAATGATTTCAGAGTACCTTTGACGTGGGTTAGACTTGGGACACCAAAAATCATACATGCCTTTTGATGAAATTTTCTCCCGGCATGTTTGTATAGCTAAACTGAAGTGGCAGTGGGCGGGGCACATCGCACGCAGGACTGATGGGAGATGGGGTCAAAAGGTTCCGGTCCGCGGACCGGGACACGAGCTGTGGGTAGGCCTCCAACAAGATGGAGTGACGACCTTGTAAGGATCGCGGGACAGCGGGGGATGCGACAAGCACAAGACCGGTCTGACTGGAGAGCCTTGGGGGAGGCCTATGTCCAGCAGTGGACGTCTTTCAGCTGACATGATGATGTTTGTATATAAAAGAGTTACTAATTACTTACGTTGTGCAATTAACTGCAGTGTCTGGCTTGCATGCCGCGAAGAATATCGGCCTTGGCATACCGGTAATGCCTTTCAAAGCCTCAGTAAAGATCACATTGAGGCTGAGACCGTAGCTGTAACCCCGGAAGAGGGCGCCAGTTCTTCTGATGGTTTCTGAAGCTCGAGACCTGTAGGATACCTCGGCATCATACAGAATCATCTCTGTTGCGGAAAACTGAAAAGATACCGAAAATCATTATCATGTCTTTACTGCCTTATTCATAAACGCACTATAAATATATTTTAGAATATAATAGAATAGAATAAAATATTCTTTTATTTTCATAAAACATGGGTTAAACCAGATGTTACAATAGTATAGGAGCCAATCATGTCCTGCTGTGCCAGCGTACAAATATAAAATAAAAAAAAAGTTTATTCAGTAAGTAGGCCGCACGGGCACTTTTACTCGTCAAAAATCTACCAGCGCTTCACAAGAGACCACTGCTGAGAAAAAACGCCGCAAGAAACTCGCATCGTTTAAATTATTATTAAACTATTATACATTTATATCATAGTAAATTAAAATCATTATAGCAGCTACAAACAAAAATAAATAAAATCATTAGAATTTACACTCATATTAAGGATGTTTTTAACAGTAGAAACAATTATTAATTAAATATTTATTTAAGTCTTTGGAATTTTTTGGTTGCGTATTCCTTAAAGTCACCATTTTAGTAAAAGAATGCGTCTTCCCTGTCTGTCAAATGCATATTTCACAATCTTTACTAATATTATAAACGCGAAAGTTGTTATGTATGGGTGTATGGATGTATGGATGTTTGTTACTCTTTCAAGTTGCAATGGCTGGACGGTATTGGATGAAATTTGGAATGGAGATAGCTTATACACTGGATTAGAATCCCGAAAAATTTAAAAGTTCCCGAGGGAATAATGATAATCTAAATGTACGCAGACGAAGCTATGAAATTCTCTATGTATATTTTAAAGGGTTCCTGGATGGTTTGAAAACACAATTGGACCCGGTAAGCCAATAACTGAATTTAATAATATATACATAGCAAATAGTGAGATACTTAATATATTTGTATAATTTTTCTGTACATGTGTTTGTCACCTAACTCCTCCTGAACCGCTGGACCGATTTGGATGAAATTATGTATATATTTCAATGGGTTCCTGGGTTTGAAAACACAATTGGACCCAGCACCTTTAATTTGATAATAACCTTATTTAATAATGTAGACAAAGAGACCGTATCAACCGTAGATCCATTTGAACTCATTATGGAATCGCAAAAAAAAACAATGTTAAATGTGGCACTGCTTTGCCGGGCAGGATGACGTCGTCTGCCAGGTCCGCTAGTGATAGATAAGGACCAAGCATATTTCAAGTACACTGTGCTGCCCTCCTACGGTGAAAAGGCGCATGTGCAATTAATTCATAGAAGCATATTAAACTCTCATGGGTTATAATAAGGTTGGATTTTCAATTCAGTTCATATAGTAGATACGCCTTTTCTCCTTAGGAGGGCAGTGTAGCTAGTCTGTGTGTTAAGAGGGCTATTCTATTAAATAAAATGATACTTACGAAAATTATAGGAATTATTAGAATAGGTATAATAAGCGCGGCACCCGACACCGTAGTTCCAGACATTGGGTAGCTCAGCTTGGGGTCGTTGCAGAAGAAGCCAGCTTTGTGGGAAGGAATGATAGCGAACTCATACAGCCCGATAACACATAGTACTGAAACAAAAATATGGATGATAATACTACTATGCTTAAATTTACAAATTGCAATGAGCTTTGGGGAATTGGGATAGATCAACAAAAAAAAAGTCACGGTTTTTACATTCTATATCGAAAGAATAGGTAATTTTAGGATACTAACAATTAAAAATCAAATCTGTATTAAATTAAAAAAAAATGTAAGAATAGCCTATTAGTCTACATTAATTAAGGTGTAAACTGTAAAACGTGTCGAAAAATGGGGAGTACCTTAACAGTACGTAAGTAACCTTCGCGGGTGGTAGGACCTTGTGCAGGGTACGTCCAGATCGCTACCACCATCTTATCCATTAATCTACCGCCTCACAGCAGTGATCGCATTATTATGTTCCGGTTTGGGGTTAAAACAGCCGGTGAAATCATTAGCATAGAGGCATTCCATCTTAGTTCTCAGGGTTGACAGTGCATTTGCAGTCTTGTGAAAACGAATGTCTATGGGTCACAGATTCCACTTAGGAGGAGGCCTGTGTGCTCGTTTGCCTTATCTATGCCATAAAAAAAAAGATTAACCTAGTTACTCTATATTGATGATCGATGGGGCCTGAAGGTTCTTGAGTGGCGTCCGCGAACCGGGAGACGAGCTGTAGGTAGGCCTCCAACAAGATGGAGTGACGACCTTGTAAGGATCGCGGGAACGCGGTGGATGCGAAAAGCACAAGGCCGGTCTGAGTGGAGAGCCTTGGGGGAGGCTTATGTCGAGCAGTCTTTCGGCTGACATGATGATGATGATGATGACTCCATACTAACCAAATGCGAGTAATGGGACATCAATAAGAACGTGCCACCAAGCGCTGTGACTACTATCTGCGGAGTTCGAGGGCGCTTGGGATTCCAAGTCTCGTCTCTGCGAACAAAAAAAAAACAAACATTGTAGCCTTAGGTGTCATAATTTCATAAATCAATAGACACGAACAATTACAGTCAAATTAATTAATTATAAAACCATAATCACCTCGTAATTGAGATACAAACAATGGATACCAATTAATCATCTTTTTCACATTAATTTAAAGTTTAACTAACGTTAATTATTCGTGATCGTTTCACTGCAAGTCACGCCTCATTATTTAGGTAAGCTTTACATTGCTACAATAGTGCAACGTCATGCAAGCGGTGCAGCGCGCCTTCGTAGGTTCGTTATGTTCATTTATATTTTACAAAAAGTACCTACCTATTTCGTTTGAAAAATTGGATTCTATTAAGAATTATGAAGCTAAATAAATAAATTTTGGTAGTAAAAAAGTATAAAAAAGTTGGTAGTGACCCTGCCTACGAAGCTAGCGTTCCTGGGTTCAAATCCCGTTAAGGGCAGATATTTGTGTCATGAACGCAAATCTTTGTTCCTGAGTCATGGATGTTTACTATGTATTTAAGTATATATTTCTCTATAAAAGTATTTATATCGTTGTCTTGTACCCATAGTACAAGCCTAGAGCTTAGTTTGGGACTATGTCAATTGGTGTGACATTGTCCCCTGATATTTATTTATTTATTATTTATATTATATCCAAAACGCGATTACGTTGTTTTCCCCTTAAACTAAGTTCGATATTTGATTTTTGAATATGTAACTAAGCCTTGTACATTTTCTTTTGCAAGAAAAGAATCAAAAAGAAACAATAACATATTGTTGTGGAAATTAGATTTGGTTTAGGGAGAAACGTTATTGTTCGGATCTAAAGTATGGAAAGTCATTATCAGAATAATGAAATAGGGGGTTGATATATTGGGTTGGCATTTAGCCCAGTTGGTAGTGACCCTGCCTACGAAGCTAGCGGTCCCGGGCTCGATTACTGCAATGGTATGGGCAAACATTTGTGTGACGAGCGCGACTATTTGTTCTTGAGTTTTGAACTGCTTTTTTTGTATTTTGGTATGTTTCAAGCCACCCATGGTTCAAGCTTAGAGCTTAGTTTGGGATTAGGTCAATTTGTGTGAGATTGTCCTGACTATCGCCTAACGCAATCGCAATCGTTTCCATTTTGAAAATCGAAGGCTTGTCTGCATACAAAATGAAAACAATTGTTTCACTTTCAAGAAGATTGCTCGACTGATATTTTATTTAATATTTATTTAATTGTTGATGTTGGGGTGAAGACCGCAAATTTAAAGGAGGACTGGGCTGGCCATATCTGGCGCATGCACGATGGGAGATGGGCCAAAAATACCACCCATTGGCTGCCACGCGATGGACATCGTAGCAGAGGTAGACCCAGAAGGAGATGGAGGGATGACCTAGATTCGTTTGCGAGAGATTGGCAGGAATGCGCTCTGGATAGGGACGAGTGGCGAAAGAGAGGGGCGGCCTTTGCCCAGCAGTGGGACACCAAAACAGGGTAGTTAATTTTTTTCTTTAAAAGATACGGTGTTTATGTAATTTCGACTTCGAGGACCTAATAACAATCTTCATTGTGTTTAGGTCGTGTACGCGTAGAATAAGTTTCCATTTGGGGGTAGATTTTCAAGAAATGTTAAGTCACTAGGTCCAGAGGTTTAGGCTACCGTTTTCTGTCAGTTAGTCTCAGTGACCTTTAGTTGTTACCGGTTGCAGGTTTAGAATAGTGCCACTCCATGTCTTCCCGTGGATGTCGTAAGAGGCGACTAAGGGAATCAAGGCTTGTAGTACTGTTAGGCGAAGGGCTTGCAACCTGTCACTTATACGCTGGTAAACATCTTGGCCTGTTTGTGCAAAGTGTGGTTGCTGAATTATCAATAACTTTAAGTTGTAGGTAATTCTATGGCTCTGCCTACCCCGCACTGGGATTACAGGCGTGAAGGTATGTATGTATGTACAACTACAAAAAATACTCCCTCTAATAAAGCCGTTCGCGGCATTGTACCCATGATGCTGGCTCCGTTACCTCTCTGGATAGTTAAACCTATCCTTAAAATTGTAAATTATTGATTTTAAGAAAATGCGCTCTTTATCAAAAAAAACCTAGTTAATCATAATGATGTACTTACAGTCAGCTGCAGAGAAATGGATACCCCCCTCCTGGTAAGGATCGTTTTTTTTCAAAAATCTGTGGTTAAATTTATATGATTTTTCGGTGAATTGAAGATTTTACTATTGTCTACACATAAACTCAAAATCATTTAAATCCAACCACAGGTTTTCGAAAAAAAACAATCCTTACCAGGGGGGGGGTATCCTTTTCTCTGCAGCTGACTGTACTATATCAACCAAATACTATCAACCCACTAAAGAACTGTGTCACAATGACTTTATGATTCAAATCGTAAGAAGTATCAAAAAAAAGTGGTATAATGTCACTGTGACACCATTTTATGGTGGGTCAGGGTGCCATTTTCAGCTGCACTGAAATGCTATGGTTTAAAAAACCATACCTCATTTTCTTTTCTCATAGTTATAGAAGCAATCCTTTTTATTCCCTCTAAGCTGGTCCTTAACGAACTTTGCTGCACCATTTTTACACCCCACTAACTCACTTAAATACTTTAAAGTTTAAAACTATATTTTCTTCGAGTATCACAATATTTAAAAAACTTCTAGACTTCGCAAACAGAGTCTCATGTAAACACAAGCATGTACCGCAAAGGTAGTCAACAAATTGAACAACAAATGGTTATTACAATAGCTTAAATAAATTTAATTGTGTGCAAAAATGAGTAATTAAGGAAAAGCCCATAGAACGTCATCATTAACCTTATTATTGACTGTTCTTTATAAAGCACGTATTATACTTGGAGATGTGTAAGTCATTAATTCACGTTAATAGTTCACTCTCTCTGCTAAGTAGGTTAACCACCGAGGTCTCATTTTATCACAGGTAAATCGTCGATGAAACTGCCAAACCGCGTAAGTAACATTTTAAATAAGAAGAAAAATGCACCTTTTTATTAAGACAGTATGTTTTATTTTGCTCTATCATAAATTTGTTAGTTACGTGGTTTTGCAGTATCACCGACGAAATTTTTCGTAGTGACCAGGCCAGAGTATTCCCACCAATTTGTACGCATAAGTATGTACTACGTTTTGGGAATGATAGTGCACGACAAGTTCTTTTTTAACATTTTGGAGGGCAACTTTGAGAGAAAAAGGGAAAGAGGAATACCTAGGCTTACTTACTTTAGCCAAATAAGAAGACCAATGTCGTGACCAAAAGCAGAGTAGAAAAGTGTCAATTACTCCACCGACAGAACCCTAGACCTTAAGTTAAATGATGATGTACATTTAGTTAACCACTACCACCGTATAAACAATAGTTCATCTTCAAATAAAGGCATATCGCGCGGCTTACATGTGTGCGTGCCTCGATCGTACGCGCCACGAGCCACCACAAGCAAACTCAACAGGACGGACCGAGCCGGTTTAATCGGGGCGGGGCGCGGGTAGGAAATTCCAAGCGGAGAAAATATTTCAACATCTTCCATTTTTTTTGTTTTCCATAACGGGTTTGCGTTTGACCTCAGTCTCACCTGATGTTAAGTGACGACGAGGTCGAAGGTGGTACACGCTTACCCAGAAAATGCATGTTCACTCATGCCTTGAAAACACCAAGGTTATATAATTCCGGGAATACAGACGCAGGGAGAGCGTTCCACTCCCTAGCAGTGCGAATAAGAAACGACGCAGCAAACCGCTGCGTGCGAACCATTGGGTATTCTACTACATGTGGATGGAAACCCTCCCGGCGTCTAGAAGACCGATGTGAGAAAGTGGAGGGTGGGATGAGGTCGTGCAGTTCTTGGGCACACTCTCCATGATACATCCTGTAAAATACCGAGAGACAAGCGATTGTACGCCTATGCTCCAAACTCTGAACCTTGGTATTGGTGAGTGAGTCGATACCGATGAGTCTCCTAGCTCGTCGGTCCACTGAGTTTAGTGCGTCCAGCTGATACTTGCCAGAGCTATCCCACAGGTGGCAGCAGTACTCCATACACGAACGAACTTAAGTTTGATAGCTTCATTCATACATAGTGACATCCTTAATAATATGATGCACTGAAATTAGCCTGTTCACAATGGAGTGCTGGCTCCTACCCTGATGTATTGGTAGTGAATGTTGGGTGTGGCTGGACAAGCATGAAAGTCGTATAAACGTAGTTGAAATGCGCTCTTTGCGTAGTAGGTGTGGTGTGAAACTGATTGATATAGTAAGAAATGAAAAAGTCACAGAGAAATGTGGAATAAAAGAAGATGTGGTGACCAAGATTGAAAACGCATGCTTCGATGGTTCGGTCATTTGGAAAGGATGGATGAAAGAAGATTGACGAAAGAGATATACAGATCGAAAGTCAGTGGAAGGGTTGGAAGGGGCCGCCCTAGGCGTAGTTTTTCGAATGAAATCGGAGAAATACTGGAAAAGGGCCGAATCTTAAGTACCCGAAACCGACGTGCATGCATGACTCGATGTATTAATGTTGAAGAAGCGATAGAAATTCGTCAAGATCGTAGCAAGTGGAAAGAAGTGGTCTCTGCCTACCCCTCTGGGAAACAGGCGTGATTTAATGTATGTATGTATGTAATTACCCAAGAGTTGCCAGGATACGTGCTCTATTGAAGGAAACTTTAAGCCTGTTTCCTTATTACAACACAAGCAAACACGTAGGTTTTAAATACTTTAACATGATTAACATAACATGCAATTTGCATTACTCATCTCAATACGTCAGTCATATTGTTATTTTGTTAAGTAAAAATATCCCCAAGCCCTGCTGTTGGTGATTCTCCATTTTAAGTGCAATTTTGAGTGAGTAATTTTTTAAAGGATTTTTTTTTCATTTTTCGGAGCTGTCTGTATTTGTACTTTAATTATTGAAACTATATTGACATTAATACACTAGCGTAATAGAAGAACAGGCTCCTATTTACCGCGTCACCAAAACAGACATGCCTTAATGTCTTCAACGTCGTAATGTCAGCCATACTCTACGAGCTCTCAAAATGGTTTCAAGGGTTTTTTCTTTCGCTATTTCTTTCGCACTCGTATTCGTGCCGTAAGCGGTCGCTAGATCGATAGGTGAGGAATGAGACAGCCTTTCTTCCTTTTACATAACTGTAAACATACCAAACCAGTATAATTTCGGAAGCCTCGAAAAATACAAGGCGGCATTTTTTTATTAAATGCATTGGTCACTTTTCGGTAGTAAAATTGTATTGTCTTTGATGCGTGCGTGGCGGAGGCCGCGGCGCAACTAAAGTAGTAGTAAGGTAAATTACCTTCCTCGACTTGCCCTTGGCCGGTTTATTTTTACACTTGGTCCTGTTTGTTTCTCCAATAAAGTAAATAAATAAATACATTGAGATGAGGGTGTTTAGTCACCCTTTTACCAGGAGTTTAAAACCTGTCAGGGTTCTCCAAACTGGCTGGCCTTACTGACAAAATTCAAAATTCAAAAATGACGCGTTAATTTTTGCAGACGTCTTCTAGTTCAACATTATTATTATGTAAGGCAGTAAGTTGAATGACTCCTAGTATTATTAGTTATTACATAATTGCATAATACCAAGTTTATAAATAGCGTATAAATCAGAAAAGCACATAAATATTTTCTATACAATCAATAACCATAATTATTCGCGCCATTATAGACGCGACAAATGGCGGCCATAATTTAACTTCAAGTTACGGCGTTTGTAAATGTTGTATGGAATGTTTCCAGTTTAATGTAATGTATGTAAGTTTGTTTGTATGAAATAAGGAAAAAATATAAACGCAGTCAAGGCTAAACGTAAAAAAAACTAAACAGTTTTTCAGATGTTTCAATAAGTCGCCTATATAAGTTATTAGTTGTTCTTTAATAATTTAAAAAAAAATTGCCTTGAAAAAAATCCAGAACGAACTTTTGACATAGATTACACATTTTTTTTGAATAGCCATTGTTTTTTTTATCCTACTATTCATTCAAAAATTAAATTATAGAACGTAAAGGGGCATTCGAGAATTAATTTATTCTGAGTAGGAGCCATGAAAACTGTCCTATCCAAAAGCAGTTTTTAATTCCTTATTCCTTACCATTATTTATGCCTTACTATGCCTTATTTCTTACACTTCTCCTTATATTTTACTATCCATACTTTAATATTTATTATAAATGCAAAAATGTGTTTGTTCGTTTATTCTTTCGTCAAATTGTCAACAGATATAGTTTACAACCATCATACGGACAAAGAGTACTTTTATCCTGAGAAATGGAAAGTGTACAGTTTACGTGGAAAAACGCAGACAATCCCGGCGGGCAACTCACTGCGGTGAAGTTATAAATAAACACATAAGTTAACCGTCGTTAGCCGGTCGGAGGCGATAGAGGTTATCGACGGGTTGTGGACAGCGTTCTGCTTATAGAACCATCTTTAAAAATGTAAGAAAAGTATTTGACAAATGAATACGACGGATAAGAAAGAAAAGAAGTTCAGATTCAGTCCGTTTTTTTATAACCTGCACATGTTTGGTTTTAAACTCCATATAAAAAATGAAACCAAGGTTTTTACCATTTTGGTTCACTTCTACATAAAACTAACTAAAGTACGCAGGAAGGAATTTCAAGATTACCGCAGGATAGTGCTACAATGAAAATATTCATTACGTTCTTAAATATATTACCAACTACCAAGATAAGCCTAAGTTATCTCGGTGGTATATCTATGAAAGCACAATTTCATTATTTAAAGTCTCGAGATATAAAAAATACAGACAATATTTGATAGGGGCAACAACTTTAATGTTTAGCCACTGCCACCGTAGAAAAAGAAAAAAGAGCGTCGAAGGCTTTAATGCCGTAAGAAGTCCAATTATACTGCGACGTTACATCCTCAAGATTTATTATTCCACTATGTAGTTCACCTACTCAATGTTCCAGGCATCACAATATTTAAAGCTAGAAAAAAAATAAAAAACACAAGTATTTGACTTCCTTCCCCCACTCCGCCGGCCCCGGGCCCGCGCCCTAGCGCTGCCCTGCGTGTCATTCGCTTTCTTTGTGCAGGCATCGCAACAACTCACGTTTATTCGTTAATATAATTAAGTGTTACGGAGTGTTATTAATAAGTGTAGGTAATAGGAGTAACTAGCGCTAACATGCCTAAGCGCAAATACAAGGATAAAAGACATCATATCGAAAGTAAAATAAGACGACTACAAGGGCGTCTTGAACGTTGCACGGAATCGTCAGACAATGAAGGTTAGTCATGATACTATTTATTATCTAATTACAAACATAATATCCATAAAACCCAGTGAAATAGTTAACCTAAATATGTTATAGGAAAGTAAAATCGCTTATAAAACGGCGATTCATTTTAGACTACATAATATATATCTACCCTCAAATTATTAAAAATAGGTGCACCGCCGTATTTTTTCTCCGAGTATTATAGTATCACAGAACATGTTGATGCAATACTTAAGACGTTTTTATGATAAAATATCATGCAAATCTACTTACGTTACTTATAATTAATGTGGAAAGAATCTGTGACCTGCGCACGACTGATAATGACTCGAGTAGTCTAGCGATATAACGCGCGTATATCCAAAGACTTTATAATCATACTGTTAGGTGCTTAACGACCATGATACCTAATAGAAATAATTAACGTTTATTTTGACGTAGTACGGTTGTACGTCGTGTCGTGCACACGAATACCTAAAACCTTAACAGTCTAGCGTCGTAACGAGCTTACGTCCAACGACTTTAAATATAATATACATTTTTTATATCCTACTAATCTTACAGATAACTACGATTATGAATACGACCGATATTACCAGGCTTGCTCACGTCCACTGCCACTATCGGCAAGTGACAGCGAAGGTCCAATACTTCCTCTGTCTGATTCGGACAATTCAATAATTGCTACCAGCTTACCACAATCAGTGATAGTAACCACAAATACGACGCCTATTACCGTATCAGCGGTTCAGCCTCCGGTCGGAACTACCACCGCAATGGCACCACCTGCTCCTGAGTCTGGTGCCGGGGTAGCTGAGAACCTTGCCGCCGAACTCACGCCAAGTACCAGCGCCGAGATCCTTCCTTTATCACATGACATCTTAGAAGCCCTAGGGGACCCAAAAAGAAAAGAAGAGATCTATGGGCCAAAAATCCCAGAAGAGATATCTGAACGTTGGGGGCGAGTGTTGGTGGACGGATTGACGAAGGAACAGAAAGAGAAGTGGACAGACTTATTCTTAATTCCCGATAATTTTCACTTGGCAAAAGCACCACGATTAAACCCTGAAATTATTTCAGTATTGGGAGAAGCAGCCAGATATCGTGACAAATTAATGGAGAAATCACAAAATCAACTCGGGTTGGGTATAGCTGAGCTTTCGAATTTAACATCCACCGTCATTCGAGAAGATGTGGTAAAACTAGACATTCTAAAGAAAATTTCGGATTTAACCCAAATATTCCTTGACCTCCATCACGAGGATACGAAGCGCAGACGGAAACTTGTAACAAGTTCTTTAGATAAAAAGTTCCTACATGTGGTCGCGGACGTCAAGAGGGATGAATACCTTTTTGGCACAAATTTGGGAGACAAGATAAAAGCCTGTAAAACTGCGGAACGGTCTGGCCTACAAATAAAGCGTACGGACGCTAATCCATCGTATACTAACAAGAAGTATCCACACCAGCAGGGAAACTGGAGAGGCCCACCCAGGACACAAAGTCAGCCAGCACGCAGACCGGGTGGGCCGAGAGGTCGGTATGCGCCGCCGCAAAACCGGCGCCCCCCTCCTGCAGCCGAGCGCCCTCCGCGGCCGCCATTCCACAACTCCAAGGCCCGGAGACCCTAACGGAGGTAATACCCCACGCGGGAAGATTATATTATTTTTTAAACAAATGGCGGGCACTTACTAACGATGCAGTTATTCTAGAATACGTAAAAGGTTTTACTATACGATTTAGTTCTAAAGTAGTACAAAATATTATCCCAAAAAATGACAATTTTAGTCAATCAGAAATTAATCAACTTCGTTTAGAATTGCAAAAATTAAATAAGTTAGGAGCCATTGTAAAGTGCAAGGAGGTGCCGGGACATTACTTATCAAAAATATTTCTTGTACCTAAACCTGACGGTTCATACCGTTTTATTCTTAATCTAAAAAACTTAAATAAGTTCATTACTGCCCAACATTTTAAAATGGAGGATATTCGAACTGTTACGAAACTGATGACAAAAAATTGTTTCATGGCAACAGTGGACCTAAAGGACGCTTACTTCCTAGTACCTATAAATAACCAAAGTAAGAAGTACTTAAGATTTAAATTTCAAAATATCATTTATGAATTCCAGTGCTTACCTTTTGGACTATCCCTCGCACCTCTGATATTTACAAAGCTCCTAAAACCTGTCGTATCGTGTCTAAGAAGTAAGGGCCTAATTATAGCTATATATCTCGACGATTTGATTTGTATTGGAAATTCATATGATGAGTGTTGGTTTTGTGTCTCAGAAACCGTAAACCTATTACAAGAATTAGGATTTGTCATAAATTTTAATAAAAGCAAGCTGAGACCTGATCAAACTCAAACTTACATAGGTTTCGAACTTGACTCAAAAAATATGTGTTTACGATTACCTTATAGTAAAAGTACACGAATTTTAGAGTATATTCAAAATATAGCTGTAAAAAATTTCGTGTCTATCAGAACTTTTGCAAAATTGTTAGGTGTACTTTGCTCAGCTTGCCCAGCCATTGCATACGGATGGGCGTACACTAAACAACTCGAGCGTGCCAAGTTCCTTGCACTACGGGTCGCTGACGACAATTACGATAGTGTCATGTCAATCGGCTCCCAGTTACAACATGATTTTTCTTGGTGGACCGAACATATCATGACGTCATCTAATCCTATTCGCGAAGGAAAATATGCATTAGAAATATTTTCGGACGCGTCGTTAACGGGCTGGGGCTGCTCATGTAACGGAGAAAGGACGGGCGGATTCTGGGACACGCATGAGGCGAACAATCATATAAATTTTCTTGAGTTACTAGCCGCTTTTAATAGTTTGAAATGTTTTGCCAGCAATCTCAGTAATAAAGAGATATTATTACGCATTGACAACACCACTGCGATATCGTACATTAATAGATATGGCGGTGTTCAATACGTACATTTAAATGACATTACCCGTCACATATGGCAATGGTGCGAAAAACGTCAGTTATATATATATGCGTCATATATCAAGTCTAAGGAAAACGTAGAGGCCGACGAAGAGTCTCGTCGTTCTAATATTGACACCGAATGGAGTCTATCTAAAACGGCGTTTAACAGGATCACTGACATTTTTGGCTACCCAGAAGTAGACTTGTTCGCCTCCCGCATTAATGCTAAATGCCGAAAGTATGTATCGTGGAAACGAGACCCAGAGGCTTTTGATATTGACGCATTTACGGTCGTTTGGAGTAATCATTTCTTTTACGCCTTTCCGCCTTTTTCATTAATTTTAAAATGTTTAAGAAAAATTATTAATGAAAAAGCTACGGGTATAGTGGTTGTACCTTACTGGCCCAGCCAACCATGGTACCCAATTTTCACAAAGTTATCTCGGTACGAACCAATTTACTTTAACCCAGGGTCTGAGCTTCTTCTATCTCCTTTCAGAACCCACCACCCGCTCTGGGAACGCCTTACCCTGGTGGCAGGGCTCTTATCCGGGAAGCATTTCTAAGGCAGGCCCTAGATCAGGATAGTATTGATATTATAATGGCGTCGCTTGCTGAAAGCTCGTTAAAACAGTATGATTGCGCATATAAAAAATGGTATATTTTTTGTAGACAAAACAATGTTGATTGTTTCAGTGATAATATTCCTCTTATTTTAAAGTTCCTAGTTACAATACATCGAACTGGAGCCAGCTATTCAACATTATGCACGATTCGCTCGGCACTCGCTCTGATTTTGGGCAAGGGTTTCAGTGAAGATGGACGGGTGTCTAGGTTCCTCAAGGGCATTTTTAAAATAAAGCCTTGCCTACCTAGATACCAGTCAACTTGGAACCCTAACATAGTTTTAGATTTTTTAGGCAATTGGTATCCAAATGAAAATTTGTCAATAGACAAAATTACAAAAAAATTGGTCGCTCTGCTCGCATTGTCGACTGCACAACGTGTGCAGACGCTATCGTTAATTCGCATGTCCAACATCAGAGTGAATGCACATAATATAGAGATTATCATAACTGACCCCATAAAAACATCGGCTCCAGGTCGCCTTATGCCGCGATTAGTAATCCCTTTTTTCACTGACAAGGAACAAATATGTCCCGCAAATACGTTATCTTCTTACATCGAGATGACTCATAACTCTAGAGGTTCCCCTAGCACTGACAAACTACTATTAACCATCAAAAGACCCGTACACAACGCTAGTTCGGGTACCATTAGTCGATGGATCAAGTCGGTACTCTCAGAGAGTGGTATCGATGTTACGATATTCTCGGCTCACAGTACGCGCCACGCATCCACCTCGGCAGCTAACCGAAAAGGTTTATCTGTAGATCTTATTAAAAAAACCGCGGGGTGGTCGGGCAACTCGCTGGTGTTCGCCCGATTCTACAATAGACCAGTCCTAGATGAGGAAGATAATGATTTTGCCGAGGCTGTTTGTAGGTAGCTAATTTAAGAATATTTACTTAAAAATTCCAAATGTTTAAGTTCCTTACGTTAGAACGTAATAATATATTCTTAAAATTAATTAGGATTATTTTTCGGAATATACTTATACATTAGATTGATCAAAGTGTTAAGGTTTAAGTTTCTTACAATGATTATTATATAGAACAGAAGTTGTTCAGTTCAATAAATACTGTCTGATTGAAGATACGAATTATTATTTTTTCTCTCATATTTCGCGTATGTCTCTAAACATCTACATAGTGGAATAATAAATCTTGAGGATGTAACGTCGCAGTATAATTGATGGTTAAACGAACTTACCTGAAGTGATGTTTGACCATAATTATACGAGACGTTACATCCGAAGAGATTTATTACCCACCCTGCCCAATAACTTTTAATATTGTTAAAAGTTTACCCTAATTACGCAAAATATTATACAATATCTCTAAAAAGAATGACACGCAGGGCAGCGCTAGGGCGCGGGCCCGGGGCCGGCGGAGTGGGGGAAGGAAGTCAAATACTTGTGTTTTTTATTTTTTTTCTAGCTTTAAATATTGTGATGCCTGGAACATTGAGTAGGTGAACTACATAGTGGAATAATAAATCTCTTCGGATGTAACGTCTCGTATAATTATGGTCAAACATCACTTCAGGTAAGTTCGTTTAACCATCAATAACTTGGGCCATACATTTTACTTCAAGTGATAGTAAAGGCGGAAATATCGCTTCCTTTGAATACAATCATTATTTTTTTATCATACAGTAACTGTACTGAGTTATTGAGTATTTAAAATGGATACAGTTAGTAGTACGGCGAGATATAAAGTTGACAATACCGCCATCTGTTGGTGAGTAGCGCAACAAAAATTTAATACTCGTAAAGTTCGCTAGATGGCGTTTGGCTCGATTAAGTAAGTATTATTTATTATTAGGATACTCACGTCGAAAGCATAATGTTTTGATTGATTCCTATCAACGTCTTAATTTGTAATTTACTTATTAGAAAGTTATTCAGGTGTTCAAACTAATCATAAAAACAATAATTGAGCGAAATAAACCAGTTCATTTGACGCAGGTAAAATTATTTAACTACCGCTTTACACAACCTTACAATTTTTTTTTTAAAAGTCAGAATTTATTTTGCCATTCCTCTTAGTAGTGTTTAAATGAAAATAAGCGTACGCCAAGTGTTCATAGAATCATTAGTCAAACATAATTTCCATATGAACAGAATATTCTTGTTATACCTACTTAATATTTAGGATTTAGGAACAAGATGTGCGGTTTTTCCTACTTTCCTTTGTCTATTGTGAGCACAGAACACAATTTGCCAAGCTCCTGGATTTTCATACAAAATGGACGCCATATCGAGTTATAAGCACTGAACGTGGAATAACCATCGGTTATTTTCCGGCTATTCTCCGGCGAACGGAATTGTTATTCAAATTCCATTCCTAGCTGCGAATAATTATTTGTCAACACGCACGGTAAATGATAGAGTTGGTTTTAACCAAGAAAAGCCTAGGTATCTACTTGTTAAATTGATCGATTTTCTCACCAGTCTTGCTTTTTGAAGTGGTTCTTGCTTAAATTTGTAGGAAAGTGACAACACTGACAGCAGTTATGAGAAAATTATCTGCATACATTTTAACCCCTCGGTCGGTGGAAACTACGCGACGCCACGCTCCATAGCTAAATGTAAGTATGAAAATGCTTTCTAAAAACGCCTAAGACAGCAACAAATAACTTTAAATAAAGAATGATTACATACTAGTTTGGTTTCTTAAGTTTTTGTGAAGTAACGGCTTCGGAACCCTACACTGAGCATGGTCCGACATGCTCTTGCCCGGTTTTTTATCGTAGCATTGTTCTTTTATTAACTTTTATAGCTCATTAAGTGCATCAAATGCATTGTTTCATACAATCATTAACCACAGATCACATAACGGTACTATCATGGTCATTGTTAAACTACAATACAGTGGCTATAGCGTGAATATTTCAATCACACGTCAACTTTTATAATCGCCTTTATTCGAAAACGTGAAGTAGGTAGTAGGAAGAGTCATAATTCCGAATTGATGAAGATTAAGAATTTTCATATCATACCAAGACTTAACTTTGTGTTATAGCTTATAAATGAAACCTAACCTAACGTACGTATGACAATTAAATTATGCAATTAATCTAAAATACCTCCAGCAGCGGAACATTGCTATCGGAAAAAAAATATTCGGACAAATAAATATTCGGAAAAAAATAATAATTGCCGTGTGGTTGTCGGCTTAGAATTGTGCCACTCCATGTCTTCCCGAGGAAGTAGTAAGAGGCGACTAAGGGAATAAGGGCTTGTAGTACTGTTAGGCGATGGGCTTGCTACCTGTCACTAATATACACTGTTAAACATCTTAGCCTAATTGTGCAAATTGTGGTTACAGAGTTATCAACAAGTTTTTAGAGTTGTTGGTAATTCGGTAGCTCTGCCTACCCCACTCTGGGAATGAAGGCGTGAAGGTATGTATGTATGTAAAAATAATTTTAAGGTTTTCGCGAATATAAATTGTTACCAACACGAAGGAATAATAATTTTCACTAGTTCCACTTATGGAACTAGTGGGATTTTTTATTCTAACTACTTCCATTATTTAAAGGACCATAGACCATAGTAAAAGGCAAACGAGCAGACGGGCCGGTCTACGGACAGTATGAGTTCGGCTCGCGTTGATTCGATTCGAAATTGAATTCAAATAGGAATTATATAATACCTCCGGTGCCTCTCGTGCACGTGACTGGGTTTTTTTTAAACTACACAACGATTGCCTGATGAAGCCTACTCACCGTCAAGTATCCTGTACCCCTACCATGAGTTACAATACCGAACTCGCTAGCGAGTCGAATGCTTTGTCCCTCGCAGACATCGCAGTATTCTTATTGAGTGCGAGGGACAGAGCATTCGACTCGCTAGCGAGTACGGTAATTGTAACTCATGGTGAGGGTACTGCTTACTCAATGACCTTCCTTATATCATGAAAGTTTTTCCGTGTTACAAAAAAATGCACAACCGAATTTCGCTTTAATTCTTACTCACAATTCTTAGTAGATTCGTCGGTGGAACTGCAAAAACGCGTAAGTAACATTTTAAATAAGGAGCAAAATGCCCCTTTTTAATAATATAGTGAGGTTTATTTTGCCATATCATAAATTTGTTAGTTACGCGGTTTTGCAGTATGATCGACGAATTGCATATTTGAACAGAACGTTATGTGCGGTTGACTGCCGGATCCATTGGTGCAGTCAACCGCACTTGGATGCAAAAAGAATCTCTTTAGTTATTTTTATTATTGCAGAAAACTGAAATTATCACGATTATAATTATTAAAAAAAAACTTTACCAATTTTACTATTTTTTATGAAACGATGTTACTTAAAAACTAAACACTTTTTGGCATCAGTTTATTTGATGAAATTGATTAATTAAATGGTTCCGAAAACATATATTTTTTCGTTTAAAACCGGCCACTTTTTATCCTTTCATACATTTTTCGATGCGACCAATACTATACAAATGATTTTTTTACATTTTTATTTTCTTAAAAACGAGTCATTGGAGTTTATTGCCCACCAAGTATTTTTATATATTGACCAAGACACGTAACATAATAATATTTTTTTATCGATTTTACCGGTTTTTTTTACCATACTTCCCCTGCGGTAGGTATCCTTTAAAAATTTAATTACTGTTGAAGAAGCGAAATAAATTTGTCAAGATCGTAGCAAGTGGAAAGAAGTGGTCTCTGCTTACCCCTCAGGGAAACAGGCGTGATTTAATGTATGTATGTATGTAACAATATCACCGCTATAACAACAAATATTAAAAACCCTTCGTGAGCGAATTCAAGTCGCACTTAACCAGTTTAATTCAATTTTAAGCCTCCTTACTAAGGTATCAATTGTTTGTTCTTCAAATGTTAGTTTAATATACAATGTATCTACTTTTAAGTGATATTTGTTCTTTATCTAGAGTGTCTTCAAAGTAGCACAAGTACACTACAAAGCAATAAAAAGGCGTCATTGTCTAACAAATTAACATATTCGTAACTGTTTAAGTGTTGGCCATGACGAGACGGATCGGATAGCTTAGTCAGTAAGTAGTGACAGTACGCAAAAGCTATCGGTTCCGGGTTGGAATTGAAACAGGGGAGTTATTATGACATAGCTATGCATGCAATTCAGTTTACGCTGAGAAAAAAGGACAGAGCTATAGCAGTTATAAAGCTCCGTCCTTTTCTCTCAGTTTAAACTTATTTATTATGATATCACTATGCAGCTCAGTTTATGCTGCGAGAAAAGGACAGAGCTATATAACTGATATCGCTCCGTACTTCGTCTCTGATATTTCGAGATGTATGAGTTTTGACTTAATTTTCTTCAAGTTTAAGTTTAAAATCTTCACGAAATGGGGTTTATATATTCGAGGTTTTACAAAGCAATGACGATTTGTTTGCTTGATAAATTATGAAAAAATTAGGATACGTAATTCAGGAGGCCTTATAATGTAGGTCGGTTAAGCCTTAAGATAAATTGCATCATTATTGAATACAAATACTTTTATGACATGTTTGTTACTTAACTAGGATAGCAATGAAGCAATTAAGGCTAATTACTATTACAGACTATGTTTATTTGCCCCCTTTCATATGAATACTCAATAAACATACTAAAGACAAGCCTGAGTCTGACGAAGATTGTGCAAAATACTCTAGAGGCCCTAAACCTAACCTAACTTGCAATGTATGTATGTATGTAGAGGTATGGATGGTTGTACAGGTCAAATCTTGTAAGTTAAAATTGACCCACTTCTTGGGTTAAAATTTGGACCACGTTTATAAGCTCGATGAGTTCGATGACAATGCAATATCATGGTATTCAAAATTCAGAATTCAGAATATTTATTCAGTAAATTGGCCACATGCGGGCTCTTTTACACGTCGGTAATGTACAGTGAATCTACCAGCGCTTTGGACAAGACCATCATTGCGAGAAGAAGCGCCGCAAGAAACAGAGCAGAGCTGATCTGATGATGGAGTCTGAAGTTCTGAAGGTGGCGACAGGATCTACACTATACTTACCGTAGACCCACCTTGTTATGACTCATTAGTTTGGTCTTGATAAGCAGATAAAGAATTTTAAAAATATACAGTCGGCGCAACAAAAGCTTAAGCTTGTCCCAAAAAAGATTTTTTTGACAGAAACTTAATAAACTTAGGCTACTCTTCGTATCACGTCATCTTCGCTTTGTTACGCTTTAATGACTAAAATGTGGCTACTACTAAACCGATCTTGATGAAGTTTGTTATGAAGACAGCTTGAATCCTGAGGGAGGATGTGTAAGGTACTTTTTTTACTGCTACTAGCGATAATAGACTTCTTCGCGAACGGAATCGCGGGCAACAGCCAGTATGAAAATAAAACTTGCACATTTATTATGACAAAGTTATGCAGTTCTTTATAAGGTGAGGGTAAAGGGCAGAGCTATAGTTGTTATAGCTCTGTTCTTTTCTCTCAGCGTAAACTGAACTACATATTTATGTCATAATAACCCCCCAGATCTAATAGGAATCATAATATTATCTCTGTCCCTATTTCAAGCCTGTCTTTGTCACATTTTGCGAGGGCCTCTAATTCTTAGAGGTAATAACCATACCGTATTTGACTTATTATGCTATTGGTTTTAATTCGGCCCACATTATTGTTAAGTAATAAAGAGCTATGAAAACGTTGATAATATAGCGCCTATAGCCTAGGCGGTACAAATCATACCGTATTTGACTTATTATGCTATTGGTTTTAATTCGGCCCCCATTATTGTTAAGTAATAAAGAGCTATGAAAACGTTGATAATAGGTAATATAACTGCGCCTATAGCCTAGGCGGTACAAATCATACCGTATTTGACTTATTATGCTATTGGTTTTAATTCGGCCCCCATTATTGTTAAGTAATAAAGAGCTATGAAAACGTTGATAATATGTAAGATAACTGCGCCTCTATTCAAGGCGGTAAAAACGATATCGTATTTGACTTGTTATGGTATTGTTTTTAACTGGGCCCCCATTACTGTCAAGTAATAAAGAGCTATGAAAACGTTGATAATAGGTACGATAACTGCGCCTCTGTTCTAGGCAGTAAAAACCATATCGTATTTGACTTATTATGCGATTGGTTTTAATTCGGCCCCCATTATTTTTAAGTAATAAAGAGCTATGAAAACGTTGATAATATGTAATATAACTGCGCCTATAGCCTAGGCGGTACAAATCATATCGTATTTGACTTATTATGCTTGTGGTTTTAATTTGGCCCTAATAATTGTTAAGTAATAAAGAGCTATGAAAACGTTGATAATAGGTACGGTAACGCGCCCTGACTGGTATGGTATTGTTTTTGACTCAACCGCCTTTACTTCCATAAAAATAAGAGCTATCAAAACGTTGACGGTAGGTGAGATAGAACAGGTCAAAAAGATAATATTTTTACCGTGTCGAACAGAGGCCTGGGGGACTAATATGTCTGCGTTTATCGCGTGACAGACTGCGGAGAAAACATCTGTCTCTTTTCGACACGTATAAGTAGGAGAGTGACAGATGCTTTATCCACATTTTGTCACGCGATAAAAGCAGCCATTCTGGGCCCACTGGTCAAAGACTAGTTAGACTAGATAGTTATTTCCGCATAGAATCTCAGCCCAGTTCATAATACGACTCTGTGGACACTTAAACATTGTTATCTGCCCCCCTACGGAAAAGAGGCACATCTACTATATGAATAGTATTGCACTTTCAACCTTATCATAATCATTGAGAGTTTATTATGCTTCGATGAAATAATTGCACATGCGATTTTTCTCCGTAGTAGGGCAGTGTAAGTGTTCCAAGCTTTTCACAATCATTTTAAATTAATATACTTACATACAATCTGCTAATATCACGGTATTTAATTTAAGCCATCGTAAAACCTTATCCTAATATAGTAAATAACAGTTGAATTATATAATTGTTTTGAATAACTGAGTTAAATTGAATTATTTTAATAGTTATATAATAAAATGAAACGCAGTGACTTTATCTTTATTATATTCAATTTACATTAAACAGCTAATAATATGAGAGGATTATTTTGTTAGGCGATTTTAATGGTTGGACAGGCGTGCAAAGGGATGGTTATGAATCGGTACTGGGTAAGTATGGTGATGAGCGAGTGAACGAGAATGGCAAATGTCTTCTCAATGTATGTTTGGCCAAGAATCTCTGCGTGACAAACACTTTGTTTGATCACAAAGAGATTCATCAGTATACGTGGAGACGGCAGAATGAGAAGTCTATGATAGACTTGATGATTGTGGATGAACGGTTGCGTAACAAAGTTGTAGATACCAGAGCATTTCGAGGAGTTAGCGTAGGTTCAGATCACTACTTAGTGGTAACACGAGTAAGGGGTCTGTTCACACGTTGGCGCCATCGTGTTCCCGTACCTACCACTGCGTTAGAGAGGATAAAAGTAGATAAACTGAATGACGAAGTTATACAAGATGAGTACGTAAAAAAGCTGAAAGATTGTTTTGAATGTGTTAATAAGATGAAAGACAGTGAAGTTGAGAATAATGTAAATAATGTATGGGAGATTATGAAGAATGGGATGGTCAAATCGGCCACTGAAGTATGCGGTGTCGTAAAAAGAAGGAAAAGCAAGAATGAACGACCGCAATGGTGGGATAGAGAGGTAGATGATGTAGTGAAAGAGAAGAAAAAGTGTTGGTTGGATTTTGTAGCTGTAGAGCCAGGACAAGATCTAAGCGACAGAAAGAAAAAAGAGTATAATAGATCAAAGAAAAGAGTGAAAGAAGTTGTGGCTAGAAAGAAAGATTTACTGAATGAAAAGTATGATAGGAGTTTCTCTGACAACTTCCAGTCGAATATTAAACTCTTTTGGAGCTTGATTAATTCGGCTCGGGGGAAATCGGAGAAAACTAAATTAAGCGCGGTGAGGGATGAGTCTGGAGACTTAATATGTGAGGAAGAAAAAATGCTTGATAGATGGAAAACTTATTTTGAAAGCTTGTTTGAATGCGAAGATGTTTGTCTTGAGCCAGAAAGCATGAGTAAAGATGCAAGTAGCGAAGATGAAAGTGTGATTAGTATGAGTGAAATAATGAAATCTTTAAAAAGTATGAAAGCGGGAAAGTCAGCAGGTTGTGATAGAGTGTCGATAGAAATGCTGAGGAGAGGAGATGGCGTGGTGGGTAGTCTGTTGTACCGTCTTTTCAATGCATGTTGGAGTAGCGGCCGAGTCCCGGAAGATTGGGTCAAGGCCGTTATCGTCCCTCTGTATAAAGGAAAGGGGTCACAGCAAGACTGCAAAAACTACCGCGGTATCAGCCTCCTTAGTGTTGTCGGCAAAGTATATGCGAAGATTTTAATTGAAAGGGTACTGAATGTTACAAATGACAAAATCTGGGATGTACAAGCGGGATTTCGAAAGGGAATGGGATGTACGGATCAGGTCTTTTCACTACGGTCCATCACAGAAAAGTTCTTGGCGGTGAACCAAAAGGTTTTCTGTGCTTTTGTGGACCTGGAAAAGGCCTATGATAGGGTAGATAGAAAGGAGTTGTGGACGGTGCTGTCTATGTATGGAGTGAGCAGCAACCTGGTGCAGGCTTTGAGGTCCCTTTATGAGGGTTCCAAAGCCTGTGTCAGAATCAATGGGGCATACTCGGCCTGGTTTAACATCTCTAAAGGTGTTAGACAGGGCTGTGTTGCCTCACCATGGCTGTTCAATCTATTCATGGACAGTTGTATGTGGGATTTGAAAGACTATGATAAGGGTTTGCGTGTGCAAGAGTTGCTAATCAAATGCCTCTTATATGCCGATGATCAAGTTATACTTGCCCCATCGGTACTTGAGTTGCAGGAGATGGTGACAGTGATGAATGAGGGATTTAAGCAAAAGGGGATGAAAGTAAATGTTACCAAGACCAAGGACATGGTGATAGAGAAGGATGAGGAGATGACTGAGTGCGTGATAAATATTAATGGTGAATTAGTAGAACAAGTGAGCGAATTTGTGTACCTGGGAAGTATGTTTACAAGAGATGGTAAGTGTGAGAAGGATATCGAGAGGAGGGTGAATGCAGGGAATCAAATTAATGGGGCCCTGTACTCCTTTGTGAGCAGACAGGGCGTTTCACAAAAAGCCCGGCTGGCTGTTCACAATGGAGTGCTGGCCCCTACCCTGATGTATGGTAGTGAATGTTGGGTGTGGCAGGACAAGCATGTAAGTCGTGTAAATGCAGTTGAAATGCGCTCTTTGCGTAGTATGTGTGGTGTGAAACTGATTGATAGAGTAAGAAATGAAAAAATCAGAGAGAAATGTGGAATAAAAGAAGATGTAGTGACTAAGATTGAAAAGGGCATGCTTCGATGGTTCGGTCATTTGGAAAGGATGGATGAAAGAAGATTGACGAAAGAGATATACAGATCGAAAGTGAGTGGAAGCGTCGGAAGGGGCCGCCCTAGGCGTACTTTTTCGAATCAAATCGGAGAAATACTGGAAAAGGGCCGAATCTTAAGTACCCGAAACCGACGTGCGTGCATGACTCGATGTATGAATGTTGATGAAGCGAAAGAAATTTGTCAAGATCGTAGCAAGTGGAAAGGAGTGGTCTCTGCCTACCCCTCTGGGAAACAGGCGTGATTTAATGTATGTATGTATGTAGCTAATAAAACAAAATCTATTTCCATGGTTGATTCTACTTTTGTAACGGTAAATAATAATTGAATTATAGAATCGTTTTGAATAACTGAGTTAAATTAAAATTATAATGGTTATATAATAAAATAAAACGCAGTGACTTCATCTTTATTATATTCAATTTACATTAAACAGTAATAATAAAACTAACTGTATTTCCATGGTTGATTCTACTTTTGCTACCTACCTATTTTATTTATTCATATATTTATTAAAATAGGAAGCCTCCATGTGATACATAGGTATAATGTTACAAATTTTCGTTGTTATATTATATTATAAATGATGTATAACATACTTATAGGCTAACTAAGCATGCGTATAATATAATTAATTTTAAACATTACAGGAACAAGTATACACACATATACAGTCACACACATATACGAAATACTGTTAAAGAGAAAAAAAATAAGAGGTTTACATAACAAAAGACTTTTTACACAAAGAGATTTTGACAAATTGTGGTTACTGAATTGTCAACAACTTTTTGAAGTTGTAATTCTGTAGCTCTGCCTATCCCACTCTGGGATTACAGGCGTGAAGGTATGTATGTATGTAGATTTTGACATATTAAAATATTACACATTACAATTACTTATTATTGCAAATACGAGTATCACCGCTAGAAAGATTTTTTAAAGTTTATTTTTGAATAGTGGTAAGGAATTGTTAAAAATATCCAAAAAAAATTGATACAATTCTTGCTAAAGTTGATAGAAATATTTTAAAAAATGACCTAAAGCAGGGTCTTGGTACTGTAAAAGATATCTATGCTAAGATCTGAGCCGCATCCAGTTAACCGTTTATATTGTTTTTGGGAAACTTCTTTTCCTTGCTAACTTATTATTAAGACTCTTGGTGGCAAATCGTGTTCTCCAATCCATGGAGTCGCCATGTCCTGATTATTATGAACATACCACATTGTTTTTTTGTCTTCAGTATTGTCCAACCGGGTTTTCGTTGGACTTATTCCGTATAATACTGGAACACAATGTGTGTAAGTAGGTAAGATGTATCTACGGTATAGCGTGCTATCCTGTTTTAATGTAATCCAAGGCCAATTAAATGCGATCGAGCGCGAACTTAGCCGTAATAATTAATTACAACTAGTTACAACTGTATCTCAAGTAGTGCTGGTAAACATAACTGTACAGCCATACATCGATATTAGTTTTAAAAAAAGAAAAAGGTTACAAAAAAAAATTGCAAAATTATAATTATAGTTATATTAAAATTATAAGTATTTTCTTGAATTCGGACGAAGCATTTTTGTACTACAAATAAAAACACAACTTATACGATAAATCCCATAGTTTACTAACAATTGACCTTCGAGTTATCAATTGTGTTTTTACTTGCGCTACAAAAAAGCATCGTCCAATTCCATGGAAATTCTTTAGTTTATCAGAAAACACAATAATAGTATTGAGGGCGCCACTGGACGCTCGACGTTTGCTCGGTGCAGTCTTAAGTAGGCACAAAAAAAAAATAAGTAAGGTCAAAAGTTATTATTGACATTTAATTGTACTAATACAATGAACTTTGATTGAAGACTAGAAATAAAAAATAAAATAAAAATAAAATTGGATGGCTAAAATTTTAAATCAAAATTAAATAAAATTAAAATAAGTACATTAATTGTTTAAAAGCTACAGTTTTAGAGCAGAGGATATTGCAATCGACTTCAAAGCGGAACAATTGTTTTTATTTTGTATGCAGACAAGCCGTTGCGATTGCGAGTGAGTAGGCAATAGCCCCTGTTCATAGAGTCTGGCAAACGAAAGCGTGACCTGAAAAAATGGCAACACTGTAGTGTCATCCCTTTCAAATCAATCTAAGAAAAAAGGGGCGACACTACAGTGTTGCCATTTTTTCAGGCCACGCTTTCGTTTGCCAGACTATACTAATAAATAATTCGTACTTTATATTATAAATTCTAAACCACTGAATTTGATTTCAATAAAATGTGGTACGAAGATAGAAGATAGACATGAAGGAAGGACAAGGTATGATTTTTTTATGTAAAAAATAATTGACGTGTGGTTGCCGGCTTAGAATTGTGCCACTCTATGTCTTCCCCAGGGACCGGAAAAGCCCTTTATTCGACTAAGTCTATCGATCGGGTAACTACATCATATGCTCTCCCAAACGTTAGCGTATCCCTATCGTTAGGCTTACCCTAATGAATGATTAACCATTGAGGTTACCAGTTTCGTAAGGGTTTCGGATTTAAGCACTTAGCATTACGTTAGTGTTACCCTTTTAATTCTCCCTCTCCGTTGACTCTGTTTCGCAGATTCGTGTGACTGGTTGGTTCAAGCCTGTGTGTGGATAGCCAATCAATTGCTAAGTAGTGCAAAAATAATTTGTATGGACTGCGCGTAGAGATTAAAATAGCTTGAAGCCGTTCAATAAACACTTCATAGGGAAAGCCTAATTGGTAAGCGCTTAGTCGAATTAATTGTATCGTATGGGATAGCTCTTCATTGGGGTAAGTCGACGATATGCTTATCGCATCGTTAGGGTTTGTAAAAACCAGTCAATTATATACCCTAACGAAAACCTTTTAAAGGGTAAGCGGTTCCGGTCCCTGGTCTTCCCGTGGATGTCGTAAGAGGCGACTAAGGGAAAAAGGCTTGTAGTACTGTTAGGCGATGGGCTTGCAACCTGTCACTAATATACACTGTTAAACATCTTAGCCTAATTGTGCAAATTGTGGTTACAGAGTTATCAACAAGTTAATAGAGTTGTTGGTATGTATGTATGTATGTAAAATAATTGGTCAGTTTCCGTATAACGTAGACGAAGTTGCAGGCAACAGTTAGTACAGAGAAAAATCTATAAAATGTGATAAAAGGGATCACACACACACTACTATCTTTATACATTTTACCGTCTATTTCTTAGGGTTCCGTAGTCAAACTAGGAACCCTTCTAGTTTCGCCATGTCCGACCGCAGCCTAGCTCAGAGACTCGTCATACTAGAAAGCTGTAATTTGCCATGAATATACATATGAAACACGCCAATACTGGTAAGTTAAAACCTGGATTTTATTAAAAAAATACAAATACTAAAAATCTAAAAAATATCTAAAATGAAAGCGCACGACGACGCGCTGGCCTAGTTGGTAGTGACCCTGCCTACGAAGCTAGCGGTCCTGGGTTCAAATCCCGGTAAGGGCAGATATTTGTGTGATGAACGCGAATATTTGTTCCTGAGTCATGGATGTTAACTATGTATATAAGTATATATTTCTCTATGTAAGTATTTATATCGTTGTCTAGTACCCATAGTACAAGCCTAGAGCTTAGTTTGGGACTAGGTCAATTGGTGTGACATTGTCCCCTGATATTTATTTTATTTTTTATTTTTATATAACGAATTTACAAGAAAATTTATCACGACTAAGTAGACTTGATTAATTTCTAAGGTACGGGCGACTAAAGTGTTTATACTTACTAAAATCATCTAAGACAGCATCAAATAACTTTAAATAGAGAATTAGTTCATACCTGTTTTTTTAAAAATAAATTTAGTGTAGTATCGGCTTCGGAACCCTACACTGAGCATGGTCTGACATGCTCTTGCCCGGTTTTAAATAATACTTATATTAGTCACAATCACAACTTTGACTACACGCTAATACGCTGGTAAAAATCATAGCCTATTTGAGCAAAGTGTGGTTACAGAATTATCAACAAGTTTTAAAAGTTGTTGGTAATTCTTTAGCTCTGCCTACCCCACTTTGGGAATGAAGGCGTAAGTTTATGTATGTAACTTTGACTATCAGATGGGTAATATAAACGGTTTTATCTCTTCATCAATATTTTTTATTATCACATTAGTCTTATAAGGGTCTAAATTATTGTGGGCGTCCAATCAGCAGCTGAGAAGACCATTAATTGAGGCCACTTATCTCCCTTTCATTTTGGTGCAGAGTGAAAGGAACGCATAGCTAGGTAGACTAGACAGCTGACTCATGAGTCATGACATACTTAAACTGAAGGACAATGAAAACGAATCGGGGTAAACTTTTATTTATATTTTTTTTAAGTCTACTTATGAGCATACTTGCTTAATAATTTATTTTATTTTTCTGTATTTGTTTTTTATGTTAGTAATAATGAGTAAATATCAGGGGATAATCTCATACAAATTGACCTTGTCGCATATTAATATCTAGGCTTGTACCGATAAACATACTTAAGACTAAGAAACAAATACTCGACATGTTTATGACTCAAATATTAGCTTTAACTGGGAATCGAACTCGGAACTGCTGGCTTCGTAGGCAGACAGGGTCACTACCTACTATTGAGTCTAACGGCGTCATTAATAAATTCGTAAATTCCCAGATAGACGGGCGAGTAAGTAGGTACGCGTACAGTCAAGGAAATTGATTCCTAGACCACTTTGGACTGTGTCAAAGTGACAATGTAAATAAAATCATAAGAAGTTTCTTACGTGAAGAAGAAGAAGAAGTGGTCTCTGCCTACCCCTCTGGGAAACAGGCGTGATTTATTGATGTTAACAATTAAAAGTTAAAACTAAAGTTATTGTAATTAAAATAAAACTAAGCTACTCAAATATTAAAGATGTAAATAATAATCACCACTATAAAAAGAACACCCTTCTCTAGCAGGTCCGCTCGCGGCATGGTCCCTATGACACTGGCTGCATTACCTCTTTCGATAGCTAGCCCAATCCTTTCGGAGAGGTAAGCATTAGCTCTAGGATCTCCGGAGGTTTCTATGAGCCGGGATGACAGAGTCTTAATAAAGCTTTTCATTTCGGCGGACCAAGGTCCCATGGTCTCCACTGCAAGTACTCTATGCAAACCTGCCGGTTCTAGGACAGCTGGTACAGAGGCAGTTTGCGAGCGAACGACGGATCAGATCATTAATTGTGCCGTGGCGGTACGAACGGCCGCACTTCTAAAGCATGAAAGGCCATGTCGTCCCATTACGTCTCTTTGACATAGTCCAAAGTGGTCAAGGAATCACTTAGCTCGACGACCTTTTTTGCCCATTAGCTTTAGAAGTTTGCATACTTAGGATGACACGGGCGAGTAAGATCGCCGAACCACAAGTACGCAAACTTACTCGACCGTCTGTCACCCTTTTAATATATCAGGTCAGGGGACTATGTCACACTAATTGACCTAGTCCCAAACTAAGCACTAGGCTTGTAGACAACGATATAAATACTTATATAAAGAAATATATACTTGAATACATAGAAAAAATCCATGAATCAGGAACAAATATAAAGCGATAAAGTACGCTTGATTTTATAAGTAGATACATAGTTGCTTTACGTCATGTTTAAACAGCTGCTACAATCTGTTTTTTATAGCAGAACCGTTATATTATATGTTTGTACATTTTTATGATTTGCTATAGCGTTGTTTTGCATGTTTAAAGATTAACACTGTCATTCATAAAATCGCAATAGCTAAACTGTGTCCTTATCTGTCACTTAACTGTCTGGAGTTTCTTGCGGCGGCGCTTCTTCTCCGCAATGATGGTCTTGTCTGAAGCGCTAGTAGAGCGCTCGTTTGCCAAATGATCATTTGGTGAAACGTTGTTTGTCAAATGACCATTTGTCAATAATTTTTTGGCCAAACATTAGTGAACCGTAAAAGAGCCCTCATATTGTGGCCAATTTACTGAATAAATATTTTTAATTTTGAAATTTGAAATTTCCATTTTACAGAAAGGGGCAACGCATACTTTAACTAAAATAGGTTTATACTGCCCTCCTTATAAAAAAGGGCGTTAGTCTCATACAAACATTCGTCAAAGGAATATGAATCTATTGTGAATGGATTAAAGTCAATTTTCTAATTTGTCAATTTGTCATAAAAGCAATGGCTGTATTATGTACCATTTTTAGTACAGTCGCGAACCGGGATTGTTGAGCGATTTACGCATGTTTCTAATTTGGCTATGTAATGCAAATCAAATAGCTGTCAGCCAATCGTTGACATCGGTTATTGAATACACGGCTAAATTACGAATAATGGCAAGTGGATCAACAATCCCGGGTCGTGACTGTACAAGTAACCTCAGGAGGTTATAAAATCTGCTTCATGTAACAAACAGTTGAGATTTTTTTAATTTATTTAATTTGTGGTTGCCGGGTTAGAATAGTGCCACTCCATGTCTTCCCGTGGATGTCGTAAGAGGCGACTAAGGGAATAAGGGCTTGTAGTACCGTTAGGCGATGGGCTTGCAACCTGTCACTAATGCGCTGTTAAACACCTTAGCCTAATTATTCAAAATGTGGTTACAGAATTATCAACAAGGTTATAGAGTTGCTGGTAATTCCGTAGCTCTACTGCCAACCCCACTTTGGGAATGAAGGCGTGAGTTTATGTATGATGTATGTATGTATTTAACTATAAAATATGGTATATTATATTTTATATAGGCCAACAAAGATTTGTTCCTATCTCTTTCTATCAAAATAGAATTAGACATGGAGTAAACATATCGGATCTGTCTGTCTAATCGCTGTCTAATTTTAATTTCACTTTTGGTGTTCTCTTTTACTGTATTTTCATATTTTGTATAGAAATGCGATTTAAAAATTCTATGAATATTCCCTATTCGGTTTATTGGTTCACCTCTAAAAGCTTTATAGACAGACGTACAGACAGAATTACTTTCCCATTTATATATTTAGTATCTCTACATAGAGGTATTATAAAACAAAACGGCTTCCCGCCGTTTTCACTTACATCTTTCAATCTACGCAACAGATTTTAATGCAGGTTTCATCATAAGTTAAACAATTTTGATGGAATGGTTATATGTATTATAAAATCTGGTTTATGTATGAATGTTACATAAAACATTCATAAACTAGTAAGGCCCAGTGTGCAATAGGATGGACATTACCAAGACAATTTAATTTGAACTGTATTGCGATAGGGCTAGAGTTTAAATTCCTTTCTTCATAAATTGAAAATTGAATTTTTGAAGAAACGTAATTGAACTTTATTGCCTTGATGGTAGATTCAAAATCCCACAGACAAAAAACTGGCTGTTTTTAGTACTGTGGGCTTTACGAGGTTAAAGCGAAGCGAGAGCGAGTTGCTATAATAGTCTGGATGTTTAAAATAAAACATACATACATACATTAAATCACGCCTGTTTCCCAGAGGGGCAGGCAGAGACCACTTCTTTCCACTTGCTACGATCCTGACAAATTTGACAGTACCACCATCTTATCCATTAACCTACCGCCAAGCAGCAGTGTTCGCATCGTTGTGTTCCGGTTTGGGGATAAGACAGCCGGTGAAATGACTAGCATAGAGGCATTCCATCTTAGTCCTCAGCGTTGGCAACGCATTTGCAGACTTGTGAATGCGAATGTCTATGGGTCACAGTTTCCACTTACCATCAGGTGGCCTGTGTGCTCGTTTGTCTTCCCAAGATATAACAAAAAAAATACCTTCGCTTCTTCAACATTCATACATCGAGTCATGCACGCACGTCGGTTTCGGGTACTTAAGAATATAACATAACAATCAAATAGGTACCTTAGTTCAATTATTAGTCAGACAATTATCAGTCATTTATGTATACTTAAAACGTACAAGTCATATAAAACACCCTTTTTATTACGTATTTTATTAACTGGTGCATAATGAGAGGTCTTGTATCTTAATGTTCCTACCTGTATTTTAATGTTTACATTAAAGTATCAGTAAAAGGTTGTATAAGTATTATTTTATTATTAAAGCCGTACGTTTTTATGGCATGGACCAAGGCGAACGAACACATAGGCCATCATATACATTTTAAATCAAATCAAATCAAATCAAAATATTTTATTGTTTAACTGTAGGTACTTACGTATGAGAGATGATAAAAAATATTATGCGAGTTAATTCCGCTACAGTCTACCATAAAATGGTGTACAATATTTGAAATAAGTACATATATTATACAATATATAAAGACCTATTAATTTGACAAGTCTCTAGGATCAGCGGTAAAGGCTGTGTTGTGTCTGTCAGTCAGTCTGTCGAACACGGAAGTTTTAATACCATCATTTAATGAATAGTACCTACCTAGCACCAGAATAAATAGCTTGCTCATTAGTATACATGCTTCTAATATGAATATATTGTCAACTGAAGTGTTTTATTTGACTCATATACTTGCTACTAATGGTACAGTCGATTACAATAATTTTTCAATAAGTTTATTAGTCGTTGACTAGCTGTTATCGGTTGCCGTAGTGTTTTATTTAAAGAAACCAGTTTTTTTTTATTCCTCTAATATCCTTCCAATAACTACAAATCAGACAGTTCGTGTGTTAGTTTGTAACTAATTCCCGTCTGCAACGGCTAAACACATTTGTATGAAATTTAAAATGGAAATAGCTTAGATTAAAAGATGACAAATTGAAAACTTCCCGGCATAACGCTACCTACTTGAAATCTACGCAGACGAAATCGCGGGCAGAAGCTAGTAAGTCACAATAATTATTCTCCCGCGAATTCGAAAAAATCAAGTTTATCTTTCAAAATAGTTCACAGTACTAATTATAAAATACTTACCTACTTGAAAAATAATATTTTTTAGGTAGGTATTTACGAACCAAACCAAACATTTGTATGCCAAACCATATAAGTACAAATATACGCAAAATAAACACAGCAACTCTGTCATAAAAACTACGTCAACAATAAAAACTCACCGATCCACTCAAAGTATACGCATCTATTGTAAAAACTTCCGTACTCTCCGTCGAAGTCATTTTGCTACTATTAGGCGAAACACAGTCCATGGCACCCATTATTAAAAACAAAACACGATCACATGCACATCAAAGATGGCGGCGTCACCGACGTGTGCGCGGGAGTTCGCGGCTTTCAAGCGACTAACATAACATAGCGTATACGCATAAACAGCTGAGCTGTAGAGGCACTGGAAGTGGCATGATTCACTCATGTACAGTCAAGTGTAAAAAGATGAGACAAAGTAACATCACAAATATATGTCCCAATGCACCTTATTCCGGTATAATAAGGACTTCGGTACAAGTCGACTTAACTCGTAATAAAAAAGTTTATACAGTGTTTTTTTTTATTTACGATAAGTTTAAGGAAACGTTCTTTAGGTCAAATAAAGCTACCTAATTTCCCGAAGACAGACAAATGATAACTCTTACGGTTTTAAGGATATTTAATTTTTAAGGTTAATCAGTTAATCACGTTGAACTGGTGTTAAAGGCTCTTAATTGTGTGTATGACACGCCAACATTGACGTATTTGACACTGACTTAATTAACTCTAAAGGCCCTTTTAGAATGACCAAAGATACAACATTGAATTACTTTGTTTTAAACAGTTTTTTTTGCAATATTTAGAAATCTAATATACCACTTAGTTTCTATGGATTTACCTAGTAATATGCCGAAGTTATCGTAAATAAAAAAACACAGTGTATACATGAACGGAATATAGGGTGGCGGCACCAATGATGGACACTTTTAGCTGACACTCACCAGTAATGGAATCTTAAATCAAATTTCATACGGTCCTAAAGTGATTGTTGCAAAACAAATGAATAACCCTTATCTTCTGTAAAATAAGAATCAAGTGTCCATTATTGGTGCCTTGTCCATTACTGGTTCCGTCACCCACTAGACGTAAACCGTTTTTCTCTTGATCTTCAGATGACTTATACCCTTTTTCACTATTTTTAGGATCCCAGAATTATTTAAATAGGTACATAATAAAATTTTGCACTTATCTGTACACTCAAGTTCAGAATTCAGAAGAAGTTCAATGTTATTTGATTTTTTAGCAGGTTGATAATACGTCAATTTTCATTTGTCACTACTCGTGTCGCGCCTAGAAATGTTATAACACGGCTAAGTTACGTATTATATCTAGGGTTAGGATTTTGGTGGCATGTCGTGGTTTTAGAATCCATGGAGTCGCTATTTCCTAATTATTATAATACATGACACTTTGATTTTGATCTTCAGTGTGGTCATGTTTCAAAGTGAACTAAATACATTTTTAGTTCAGTTATTGTATACCTACTAATATTTGCTGGTTTGCAACGTTTTCACAACAGACATATCCTCCATACTAAAATTCATTTAAATTGCTTTTTAGCGGTTTAATGAATAAATGAATTTAAAATTATTAAAATACTGTAGGTCAAAATCAAACTGGTATTTATTACAATAAATAGGGAATAGCGACTCCATGTATTCTAGAACCACGATTTGCCACCAAAAGTCCTAACTCTATTATATCAGTTTCCTTGACTATACTTGAGATATGAGATCGTACTCGTGATCACGGTCATGTATTGCTAATGCGTGTGATTGATTGTGGAGGTACGATAATGATCAAAGGTTGTAGTGTGCTCGTAAAGCTCTAGTGTCTGTGATAGCATGTCCGCCATTTTTAATCCGATGTTCAATTATTATCATCATTGACGACGCGTTGGCCTAGTTGCTGTTGCGTGCTTGGTTCAAATCCCGGTAAGGGCAGATATTTGTTCCTGAGTCATGGATGTTTTCTATGTAAGTACTTAAGTATATATTCCGCTATATAATTATTTATGTCGTCGTCTAGTACACATAGTACAAGCCTAATTGGTGTGAATTTTTCCCCCTGATATTTATTTATTTATTCATAATATTTCATAAATAATATCTATAAATCAATTCATATGACGTCTACAGTTGGACTTGGCTTTACCTAAATCCACAGACCATAAATATTCACATAAATTGACCTAGTACCAAAATAAGGATAGGTCAAGGGTGTGTGTCTAGGCTATGGAAAATAAATAACGATAAGTATACTTATATGTATAGAGAAATACATACATACTTATATACATAGAAAACATCCAAGACTCAGGAAGAAATACCTAAATGCCGGGATTAAATTTAAGAATAAAATCATAGCGATATAGAAAACGATCAAAAATTACAGAGGCTGTTGAGGATGCTGAAATACCAAGTTTATCAAAAAAAAAACATTAAATTGGCCACATGAGGGCTCTTGTACACGTCTCGGTAATATGGATTTCTCTACCACATTTAGTATCGCTATGTCTGTAGTCTGTAGCAAGCCTTATGATATGAGTCACCACGTGGCTTAGTGGTGGTGGTTCGCGGCGCTAATGCAATATGCTGTTATGTCAGTCTGTGGGTCACGAAGTAAGCCGAAGATGTTCCGGTAGGAGTCATGGTGACTCATGCAATTGATTCAGAGTCTAATGGCCGTATTAATAAAGTCGTCTTGGTTGAGGTGTCAGTCAAGACACGTCAAATAAAAACGGGCAAGAGCTTGTCTGACCAAGCTCTTCAAAGCTTAATATTTCATAAACGAATCCCTTAATCGAAAAATTTATTGCGCAAACAAGCAATATTATTGAAAGACCTATCCAACGAACACTCAACTCAACTACCACTCAACACAATGGGGTAGACAAGAAAAAAAACACATCCCCACGTTACGTGTTTTTTTACCACTTTACCAATCTTGAGCTCTGGTCCCTCCGCCGACAATGAGCGGGAACTGGGAGTGAAAGTCAGGAGTATAAAATTATGGGTTACCGAATAAAAAATCTGTCACTTTCTGACCAATATGTATGTGCGAGAGTGACGCATCCTTTATCCACCACGATAGAAGCGACCATAAAATCTTGGACCAATGGACGTTGAGCTCGTGTTAATTATAAATACTAACTAAGTATAATGCTTTATTTAATTAAACGATAACTTGTATTCTGTGCTTGAGATGTTTTCTTGTGGTTTTCCTATGAAACATAGCCCTTAACATTTGATTATTATTACTTCTTATTGTAAGTTCCAATACATGTTTAAGTCATTACAATAGAAGCGCGTTAATTTATTGCGTACATCATCATAATATCAGCCATTAATTATTCTATTCCTGGACATAGGCCTTCTCCACTATCTTCCATTCCCGACGGTTTTGCGCTCTCTTCATCCAGTCGCGGCCGGTGCCTAGCCTACCGTTTGATGTCATCCACCCAGGGCGAACCTCTAGCGTGCTCGTTTGTTTTCGCGTGGTCTCCACTCCAATACACGTCTGGTTCATCGGCTTGCGTCCATCCTGGCTATATGTCCCGCCCAAGCCCACTTTCGCTTTGTAATGGTGGTTACAACACCGCACATTTTTGTTTTGTCTCTGATCCATTCGTTACGTTGTTACACAGGGTAATTCCGAGAATGGAACTGGTTATAGCCCTCTGCGCAATTCTTAATTTTTCAGCAGACAGCTTCGTGAGGAACATTGCCTCTGCACTATACGTGAACACTGGCATGACACAACGCTCACAGACCCTCACTTTGTGACATAAGGGAAGTTTTCCTGTAAAAATAATTTATTGGCCCCAAACACTGCCTACGCCTGCGCGATGCGGCGTTCCACTTCCGCTGTCTGATTTTTAGAGCCGAGGTAAATGCATTCATCGATGGTATCCCCCGATAAGTGGAGGTTTTCATAATCTTCGTCTTTGACACATTCATTTTCAGTCTGACTTTGAAAGATTCCTTCGTAGGTTTTCGATCATAGTAATCATTATCTTGAATGTTAACGGAGAGAAGTACCATCAAATCAAAGGACAAAGAATTTTAAGCAGTTCAAAAAGATACCAGACCATGTGGCGGACTGTATCTACTTGTTGGTGAGTACAGTAATTACCTACTTAAAAAGCAACGACAAAAAATAACGGTAGCACGCTCTGCTGGAGTCGACCAAAATAAACTAAATTTGTGTAATTACTGGTGAATATGACGTTGTTTTATTTCCAGTGAGTCACTTCGTATCATGGCAACATCATCATCACCCCTTAAAGGGATAAGGTTGCCTTTTGTTTCTTTTTTTGTTGGTTATTTTACTGGGAAACAGGCGTGATTTAATGTATGTATGTATTTTACTTATTTTCTGTTTGAAACAAATTATGGGCCCTGGACGGAAGCTGCCTTGATTCCTTAAGTTAGATCATTTTACTTAAACGAAACATTCTTTGTTTTTAAAAATAAACAAAACTGAATACAATGATTTTCTTAAATTCGCTGGAATCACCCGGAATTTAAGATAAAAAAAATAAACACTCGTAATTAATGTTAGATTTCACGATGTTTTTTTTTTCGAATACCAGATGTTTATTAGTGAGATTTTATTCTGAACAGTCCTAGCTGGCTCGACTCCCGGGTCGGATAAGCAGTATTGTAAAAAGATTAGATTTAGATTTTTTTAATGCAGTTTTGTTTCGTTTTATAAATAAAATAATGTTTCATTTAAGTAAAATGATCTAATTTAAGGATTTCAGATAGTTTCGCTCGGGCCCATAATTTCTGTATACCTACATATTTTTTTCTTGCAACTCTTCCATCTGAAAGAAAGGTCTGCACAGCAGCTCTCTTACTTACTTTCGACTATTTCGCACTGTCCTGGACATCGTCTTCGTTGAGCTCATCGTCATGGTTGAGGGACGTGATGGTTGAGATACGCGTCATACTCGTGAACGGGTGGTGTTTGTGGGGTCCGGTCTGTTCACGATTGCAAGGACTTGTTGTTCAGTCAATTATTCTAGTTATGGATTTTGACGTAGAGACCTCGTTGTGTCGTTCTCCTTGTCATTATTTTTTAATTAAGTACTTTAATTGACCTTACATTCGTAATGTATGATTTTATTTACGCTAGTTTTTTTTACTTAGGTAATCACCTTGTTTTATATTATAAAGCTTAGTTTTAAATCTTATTCTTGAGTTTCTTGGCGAATCTGCAATGTGGCCAATGTATTGATTAAATATATGCATTACAAGGTTCGAAAGTAATAAGTAAACAATAAATATTGAAACTAGCGCAAATACAATAATTACAAGAGTAAGGTCGATGACATTAAATAAAAAATTATGTCTAGCACAACAAGACAGTTGACAGCACAGACATTATATAAACTAGCAGACATAACATTACTGCTCAGAATGCGTGGCAGCTTTACACACATAAAAGATTAACTCACACTAATACAAACACAGGGACGTATTAAGGAAACTGAAACCTGAAAATATTAACAGTATAAATTAATTAATTTATTAATTTCTTTTTTGCAAAAGCTGTGTCATTAAGTCCCATGAAATGAACTTTCCCGCAATTTACTTAGGTAGATAAGATAGCTAACTCATAAACATAAACAATACCAGAACAAGACAAAACAGTAGGTACACAGTGCGTAAGTTATGTTATGTTTTGAATTGTTTTCAGGGTAAGTACCTATTACAAAACAATGCAATAATAAATGAGGTCAAGTGCAAACCAATTGATATAAGAGGGAGTGGGAATACTTAAGGTCTTGGAATTAGTCGATATACCCAAGGTAAACAGGTTGAAATTTATACAGAGATTAATCTTTCCGTACAAAAAAAAATGTACTTTGTTCGAAAATTAATTTTCTTATGGACTATGGTGCTTGAGGAAAGCTGATTGACCAGTTTAGGGACACGGCAGCGGTGTTTGACAGCTCTACATACTTACCATACACAAGCGGGCAGCTGCAGCTAGAGTATTCTTTGGATTGAAAGATACAGTCGCGAACCGGGATTGTTGAGCCACTTACCTACCCATGTTTCTAATTTGGCCGTGTACTGCAAATCGAATAGCTGTCAGCCAGTAGGTGACATCGGTTATTGAATACACGGCTAAAATACGAACAATGGCAAGTGGCTCAACAATCCCGGTTCGTGACTGTACCTACTTAGCGAAAAAAATTGAAATAATCTAGTAAGAAGTTTAAAATGTTTTATTAATATACGTAGGCTTCATTGTGGTATGAAAAAAAAGTTGGATGGCACCAGGAGCTAGAACTGTGCGAAAAGCACCACTGGATAATAAAAAAAATCCAAAATGCTCAGTGTTGGCAACTCCAACAGAACATTATTATCTATGTTTAGTTATTAGGTTGGTAAAGTCATTCCTTCCGACAGTAAACGTACTTCCATTCATTCTTTCCGGTAAAAAGTTGCTTTCTTTCATTACATTTCTCCATGTGACCACCGCAACAGTTGTTTTATTTATTGCGTCTAAGACACCTGCCTTCCACCCAAGAACTGCCTATCAGCTCACTACGCTACATAAATGGTCCTTCGACAGCAGGAAGAGGAAGAAAGAAAAGCTTAGAAAAGAAAGCAGTAATTATCTCAGCTCGGGCTACCCAGTCTGCAACTTGGGTGAGTCACCGTTTGAACGCAACAGGAGACGAGACTAGCGGGCGGCGCAAATAATCTATCGTCGCATCGTACGAATCGAGTGCAGCTCCATCGTTCTACGCAACATAATATCGTGAGCGACGGACAAAATCATTCGACGAACGCTACATCTTACTGACTTATCGTGAGATTCGTGAGTCGCATAAAGAAATAAGATACAAAAAAGAGAAGAAAGAACGAGACGCAAGATAAAAATCCAGGATCGCGCAAGTAATCCAATAGTTTCATGTTTCTGTATTAAGTTAACCTTCAAACATTCTCGCGTGTTATGGCGATACTTGGCGGAAATAGTTTTTAGTCTATGTTCGCCCTCCATATTGCGGCGCTTGCACAAGACGGGCAGCTGCCCAATCACGAAAGTCGCCAACTTCACAACATCGACGCTGGAAACATCGCGATTGGTCGAGAAGCAAAAGCGTCAGAACTTTCATTCGTCATTCGGTCATTCTTTTATCATTCATTCGTTGTGTAGAAAATAAGCTGTCTATAACCTATAATGTAAAAATTGAGCCACGCCATGACGACATGACATGACGCCATTTATTGTTCGTTCTGTTGTAAGAGTGCTCTGCGAAAATAAATTTATAATTAAAATAAGGAGTAAATAGCTGTTAGCAGTGATTACTTATTATTCGCCATGGCGCAAGATGCGACAGTGTTAAAGCAATTACGAGCATCCCGAGGTTATGTTAAGGCATCTATGACGCGCCTGTACACTTTTGTGTCGAATGAACAAGATGTGAATTTAAGTAGTTTATCTATTCTACAATCTAAAAGGTCGCGTATAGTCGAGTTGTTTAGTGAGTATGAAACGTGTAACAAACAAATATTAGCATTTGACGAAGACGATCGAGAAGATGTAGCCGATTGCGAGGCAAAATACTTTCACATATTGACCATTCTAAACGAGGCAATAAAGGAAAAAGCCGCGCCATCTGATGATACCTCCAAATACAAGGCAAGGTTGCCTACTATACAGATCCAAATCTTTAGTGGGAAATACAGTGAGTACACACCATTTATAAATCTTTTTCGAGCTATAATTCACAATGATAGGTCGATTGACAACGTACAAAAGTTGTACTATTTACGGTCATTCTTGCAAAAGGAACCCTTAGATATTATTAAAAATCTCCCACTTGCTATGGGAAGCTATGAGGAGGCTCTCAAGCTTCTTGATGAGAGATATAATCATGTTTTCAAAATAATTAATGAACATATAAATTCCTTGCTTGATATGAATGCTTTGTTTAAGTCCAGCCCCAACAATCTAAGGGAATTTGTATCAAATGTTAAGCAGTGTTTAGCAGCATTAAAAAATCTTAATGTTAATAGTGATAATTGGGACCCTATTATATTGGCCATTTTGTTTCGCAAATTAGACACCTACACTTTAAGAGCTTACCAATTGGAGCGGAGTGACACCACAGACCCAACAGTCGTGGAATTTTTGCTGTTCATGGAAAAAAGAGCCTTGGCATTAGAAAATGCAGAGCCGACACCTTCTGGGAGATCTTACAACAAGGCAGTGGTAAATGTGACGGCAACTGCAGGAACCACCACTTGTGCATATTGTAAGTCCTCCAATCATAAATTATTTGAATGTGGCAAATTTAAGGTTTTAGTATCTGATGAGAGAATAAGCTTTTGTAAAGATAATAGTATGTGCAATGTCTGTCTGAATACTCATTGTGGAAAATGTCGTTTTCACTTTCGGTGCAATATATGTAAGCAATCACATAATACCTTACTTCACCCTGATGCGGCTCCACAACCACCTGTATCTTTAATATCAAATACAGGGGATAATAAAGTTTTGTTACCTACGGTTAAGGTAAAGCTTTACTCACAGACAGGCAGAGAGGTGCTTGTACTTGATTCTGCATCACAGGTTTCTTTGGTAACAAGCAGGCTAATCAATGTACTAGGTGTTGCTCCAAATAATGATAACACCAAAATTGTGGGTGTTAGCAATAACAGTAATGCGACAAAGTACTCTGTTCCTTTAGAAATATTTTCTTTAGCAACACCATACAAAATAACTACTAACTGTCATGTGTTAGATAAAATTACATGTAAAATCCCACAGTACAATATTGACATGGATTTAATAAATATCCCTGAAGAAGTCCGATTGGCTGATGCTGACTTCCACAAGCCGTCAGAAATTAACTTGCTTCTTGGTGCGGATATATTTTTCCAGGTGCTCCTTCTGGAGCCACAAGGAACAACGTTGAGGCCGGCAGGGCAGTTTGCTGAGCAGACAGATAGTCCACAGCCCCATTTTATTAATACAAAATTTGGACATGTCATTGCTGGGGCACTGCCACAACCAACACATCCGAACAGAAGTAAAGTATCTCTTTTATGTCTTCAATGTGATTCATCTCTTAATGATAATTTGCAACAATTTTGGAAAACTGAGAGCATCCCCGAAACATATAGTGAACTTATGTCAGATCATGAACGGTGTGAAATTATCTTCCAAAACACCACTTTATTTGAAAATGACAAGTTTCAAGTCGATTTGCCGTTAAAAATACCTTTAAACGAAGTTAATGAGACACTTGGTATCTCTTTTGATCTTGCTTATTACAGGTTTCTTAACCTTGAGAAGAAATTGCATAAGAATGTAAATTTGCTTTCAGAGTATGACAAGTTTATAAAGCAGTATGTAGAATTAATGCATGGGCACTATGTTGATTTCAATTCCTTGGATTTTGAGAGAGATGCCTTATACTTCATGCCTCATCATGCAGTTATAAATGAGCAGAGCAAAAGCACAAGAACTCGTGTTGTGTTTGATTGTTCCATGCAGACAAATAAAAAGTTATCACTTAATGATATTTTGTTAAATGGGCCCCCATTACAAAAGGAACTATTTGATATAATGCTCTTGTTCCGTTTAGGAAAATACACCTTCTCTACAGACATACGACGTATGTTTCGCTGCATTAATATTAACCCTGAGCATACCAAATTGCAAAACATTTTGTGGAGAAGTAATCCAAATGAGCCTATTAAATGCATACGTTTAGATACCGTAACTTACGGACAAAAGAGTTCTAATTTTTTAGCAACACGTTGCTTGCAAGAACTGTCAAATAGATATGAAAATGATTTCCCATTAGCATCTTATATAATAAAAAACTGTACTTATGTTGATGACGCCTGTTTTTCACATTCTGACTTGAGCGTTATTATAGAAGCAAAGCAGCAGTTATGTGAATTATTAAAGAAGGGTAGTTTTTATACACACAAGTGGGCTTCAAATGATCAGCGAATTTTAGAGGGCATTTCCAGTGATAAACAACAATTTGATAACTTAGAACTCCAAAAGAATAACTTGTATCTAAAAACATTAGGTTTAACCCTTAATGTTCGAGACGATAGTTTTGTTTTTTCGTGCCCAGAACCCTTTAATAACGAAACTCCTACAAAAAGGGAAATATTAAGTTATATCTCAAAACTTTATGACCCACTTGGTTTTATGACACCGGTTATAATGAAGGCTAAGGCTTACATACATACATTAAATCACGCCTGTTTCCCAGAGGGGTAGGCAGAGACCACTTCTTTCCACTTGCTACGATCTTGACAAATTTCTTTCGCTTCTTCAACATTCATACATCGAGTCATGCACGCACGTCGGTTTCGGGTACTTAAGATTCGGCCCTTTCCCAGTATTTCTCCGATTTGATTCGAAAAAGTACGCCTAGGGCGGCCCCTTCCGACCCTTCCACTCACTTTCGATCTGTATATCTCTTTCGTCAATCTTCTTTCATCCATCCTTTCCAAATGACCGAACCATCGAAGCATGCCCTTTTCAATCTTAGTCACTACGTCTTCTTTCATTCCACATTTCTCTCTGATTTTTTCATTTCTAACTCTATCAATCAGTTTCACACCACACATACTACGCAAAGAACGCATTTCAACTGCATTTACACGACTAACATGCTTGTCCTGCCACACCCAACATTCACTACCATACATCAGGGTAGGGGCTAGCACTCCATTGTGAACAGCCAGCCGGGCTTTTTGTGAAACGCCCTGTCTGCTCACAAAGGAGTGCAGGGCCCCATTAATTTGATTCCCCGCATTCACCCTCCTCTCGATATCCTTCTCACACTTACCATCTCTTGTAAACATACTTCCCAGGTACATAAATTCGCTCACTTGTTCTACTAATTCACCATTTATATTTATCACGCACTCAGTCATCTCCTCATCCTTCTCTATCACCATGACCTTGGTCTTGGCAACATTTACTTTCATCCCCTTTTTCTTAAATCCCTCATTCATTACTGTCACCATCTCCTGCAACTCAAGTACCGATGGAGCAAGTATAACTTGATCATCGGCATATAAGAGGCATTTGATTAGCAACTCTTGCATACGCAAACCCTTATCATACTCTTTCAAATCCCACATACAACTGTCCATGAATAGATTGAACAGCCATGGTGAGGCAACACATCCCTGTCTAACACCTTTAGAGATATTAAACCAGGCCGAGTATGACCCATTGATCCTGACACAGGCTCTGGAGCCCTCATAAAGGGACCTCAAAGCCTGCACCAGGTTGCTGCTCACTCCATACATAGACAGCACCGTCCACAACTCCTTTCTATCTACCCTATCATAGGCCTTTTCCAGGTCCACAAAAGCACAGAAAACCTTTTGGTTCACAGCCAAGAACTTTTCTGTGATGGACCGTAGTGAAAAGACCTGATCCGTACATCCCATTCCCTTTCGAAATCCCGCTTGTACATCCCAGATTTTGTCATTCGTAACATTCAATACCCTTTCTATTAGAATCTTCGCATATACTTTGCCGACAACACTAAGGAGGCTGATACCGCGGTAGTTTTTGCAGTCTTGCTGTGACCCCTTTCCTTTATACAGAGGGACGATAACGGCCTTGACCCAATCTTCTGGGACTCGGCCGCTATTCCAACATGCATTGAAAAGACGGTACAACAGACTACCCACCAGGCCATCTCCTCTCCTCAGCATTTCTATCGACACTCTATCACAACCTGCTGACTTTCCCGCTTTCATACTTTTTAAAGCTTTCATGATTTCACTCATACTAATCACACTTTCATCTTCGCTACTTGCATCTTTACTCATGCTTTCTGGCTCACGACAAATATCTTCGCATTCAAACAAGCTTTCAAAATAAGTTTTCCATCTATCAAGCATTTTTTCTTCCTCACATATTAAGTCTCCAGACTCATTCCTCACCGCGCTTAATTTAGTTTTCTCTGATTTCCCCCGAGCCGATTTAATCAAGCTCCAAAAGAGTTTAATATTCGACCGGAAGTTGTCAGAGAAACTCCTATCATACTTTTCATTCAGTAAATCTTTCTTTCTAGCCACAACTTCTTTCACTCTTTTCTTTGATCTATTATACTCTTTTTTCTTTCTGTCGCTTAGATCTTGTCCTGGATCTACAGCTACAAAATCCAACCAACACTTCTTCTTCTCTTTCACGACATCATCTACCTCTCTATCCCACCATTCCGGACGTTCATTCTTACTTTTTCTTCTTTTTACTACACCGCATACTTCAGTGGCCGATTTGACCATGCCATTCTTCATAATCTCCCATACATTATTTACATTATTCTCGACTTCACTGTCATTCATTTTATTAACACAATCAAAACGATCTTTCAGCTTTCTTACGTATTCATCTTGTATAACTTCGTCATTCAGTTTCTCTACTTTTATCCTCTCTAACGCAGTTGTCGGTACGGGAACACGATGGCGCCAACGTGTGAACAGACCCCTTACTCGTGTTACCACTAAGTAGTGATCTGAACCTACGCTAACTCCTCGAAATGCTCTGGTATCTACAACTTTGTTACGCAACCGTTCATCCACAATCATCAAGTCTATCATAGACTTCTCATTCTGACGTCTCCACGTATACTGATGAATCTCTTTGTGATCAAACAAAGTGTTTGTCACGCAGAGATTCTTAGCCAAACATACATTGAGAAGGCATTTGCCATTCTCGTTCACTCGCTCATCACCATACTTACCCAGTACCGATTCATAACCATCCCTTTGCACGCCTGTCCAACCATTAAAATCGCCTAGCAAAATAATCCTCTCATTCTCCTTGCATTTTGTTGAAACCTCATGCAAACTTTCCCAAAACTCCTCCCTTTCTTTTTTAGATATATTCGTATCTGGGGCATAAGCCCCAATTACGAATAAACGGGTGAGACCTACCTTGACTCTCACCCAGAGAAGTCTTGGGCTCACACATTCATGCTCTTGCATACATTCGGCCATTCGCTCTGTGAGTACGATACAGACTCCCTGACGACCGTGCTCGGATTCCGGAACTCCGGACCACAAAGCCGTCAAGGTTCCGTGTGTGGACGTACTCACCCCTTTTTTCTTCGTCTCAGTCACACATAGAACATCCAGCTTTCTCTCTTTCATCATCATACATACCTCATCTAATTTATGTTCCATCCCTCCACAAACATTCATCGTAGCAAGGCGGCTTTCAGCGGCCCGCTTTTTGCCAACCCCCCTGCGAACACAGCGTGACGCGTGGCAAACGGCATCGCCGCCGTTCCGATCCCCGGAGGGATCCGAACATACGCGCACTATTTTGCCCCCCCCAGAGTACGAAGGGCTGCCCAGGCTAGGCCTAGGGAGGGATTCTCTGGCATTGCCAGTACCCTCCTGGGGCTTTTTAAATGGTGCTCGCATGGTCCATTATGCAGGGTCGGGTTTGAATTTGGAGTTTTCCTTCTCCTAGATAGGTAGCAGCCCAATGCTAACGACGCCTATCCCGCCGGGTTTGAATTCGGAGTTTTCCTTCTCCTAGATAGGTAGCAGCCCAATGCTAACGACGCCTATCTCGCCCGGAGGAGATCTTTCCTATGTAATAATCCCTTAAATCGCCTTCTACGATACCCGCGGGAGGATATGGGGTGGTGCTATTCTACTCTACCGGCACCACACGAAGGCTTTCATGCAAAAAATATGGTTTGAAAGAATAGGTTGGAATGAGGTTCCCTCAGAACCACTGCGGCAAGAGTGGATCTCATTTGCAACTAAATTATCACAAATGGAACCTTTCACCATTGATAGAAACCTACAGATCCCTAGTGATGCGAATGCAGTACAATTGATTGGCTTCTCTGACGCTTCTAGCACGACGGGTTATGGTTGTGCTGTATATATCCGAGTGCTTGACAAATATGGTAATGCTTCACTTTCTTTACTATGCGCTAAGTCTCGAATCAACCCCTGTAACAAAAATACTCTGACTATACCGCGTTTAGAGTTATGTGCTATGCTTTTACTAACAAAATTAATAACTCGAGCCTATGAAACGCTAAGATTAAAGTTAAAGATAAAAGACGTTTATTTATTTTCGGACTCGCAAATTGCACTAGCTTGGGTAAATACAGAGCCTATTAAGCTTCAGGCCTATGTGGCCAATAGGGTAAAGTTGATTCGAGACCTTACCTCTAGATGGTGCTGGCTATATGTGGCCACGGACGAGAATCCTGCCGACTGTGTGAGCCGAGGTGTTGATCCAGACGAGCTGCGCAACATAAACATGTGGTTGCAAGGCCCAAGCTTTCTGCAGAATGGTAAATATACCTTTCAAATCAACCTTACCCTACCGGCGGTCAATGACCTACCAGAGACAAAAAGTCAGCCTTCTGGTGACAAGGTATCTCTTATTATTCAAAAGAAATCTGAGATTTATGGTTTCTGTGATAGGTTTTCGGATCTAAATAAAATGATAAGAGTAATGGCCTATATAATTAGGTATTGTTGCAATTTAAAAAATAAAAAGTTTTCTCGGACTGAAAATAAAAGTGCGACTATCACTACTTGCCTCACCCCTAAGGAGCTGAATAAAGCGTTACTTAAAATTATTCAATATGAGCAGAGCATTCATTTCAAGCACGAAATTAATGATTTAAATTCAAACGAGGAAAATGTTAAAGGTTCGCTTAAGCCCTTGCATCCATTTCTTGACAATGAAGGTGTTTTAAGAGTAGGTGGTAGAATAAAAAATTCTAATGTGTCATTCTCACAAAAGCACCCGGTAATTTTACCACGACAGTCACGTATCACTAACCTTATTGTGTACCATGAGCATATTAGACTGTTACATGCTCCGCCTAAGTTATTATTGTCTAGCTTAAATGAAAAATACTGGATTGTTAATGGTCTAAGTTATGTGAAAAACATTGTTAACAAATGCGTGTCTTGTTTCAGAATGAAGGCACAGTGTGCAAAACAATTGATGGGTTCCTTGCCACCTGACAGGGTTATCGCTTGCCGGCCATTTCAAAAAATAGGTATAGATTTCGCAGGACCTATAACAGTAAAAAACTCCCGTGTAAGAAGGGCTTTACAGACGAAAGGCTATATATGTGTTTTTGTGTGCTTCGTGACAAAAGCCATTCATCTGGAACTTTCTTCCGATTTGACCACAGCTGGTTTTCTTGCATGTTTTAAACGCTTTATAGCGAGACGAGGCTTTCCGAGCGATGTGTTTTGCGATAATGCTGGATGTTTTAAGGGGGCAAGGAATGAATTAGTTGAGTTGTACAATTTAAATAAATCTCAAGATCATCAAACACAGGTAAAAAACTATGCAGCACAGCAAAAAGTTGCTTTTCATTTTGTGCCAAGCTACTCACCAGTGTTCGCTGGTCTTGCAGAGGCTGCTGTCAAAAGCACCAAATACCATTTAAAATGCATCATACAAAAGTATGTTTTGACTTATGAGCAGTTAAATACAATTTTATGTCAAATCGAAGCGGTACTAAATTCGAGGCCGCTATTGCCTGTTACAGCTAATGATATCAATGACTACAGTTATCTTACGCCTGGCCATTTTTTGATTGGTGCTTCGTTGATGTCCTTCCCTGAAGTGGATTTAGCTGACTCACCAACTAGTAGGTTAAAGTTTTGGGAGATGTGCAACAAGGTTAAATGTCATTTTTGGAAGGTGTGGCACAAGTATTATTTAAATAGCTTGCAATGTCGTCCCAAGTGGCGCGATAGCCAACCGAATGTCAAAATTGGTGCCTTAGTTATTATGAAAGAGCCTAACTCCCCGCCCCTAACATGGCCCATGGCCAGGATAGTTAAGGTATATCCAGGTGATGATAACAAGATCAGGGTCGTTGACCTCATGACGTCTAACAAAAAAATATATAAGCGCTCATTAAGTGGATTCTCTGTGCTACCTATTGAAGGAGTAATTTAGTTATAGTGATAATGTTAAGGTAAAATAAGGTTTTTCTTTAGTTTTAGGATCGTACATAACTAAGTAAATCCTATCGATTGTAGGTAATGTATTCAAGTCTGTATTAGAATGACTTTCTGTATGGAGTTCTTGATTCTATTGTTACATATTCTTTAATAAGTTAATCTGTTTTTCTGTACTGAGGCAGGTTTAAGTTTTTAGTATCTCATGATGGTGGTTGTTAGACTTCGTATATTGATAAATAAATATAAGTTTAAGTTTTTTACTGAAAATGCAGTAATTACAAATATTAAGTGAGTTCTATAAGTAAGTTTTTAAATGTATGTTTCTTAAAATTTTAACTTGAGCTTAGCATCACTATGATGTACATATCATACTTATAGCATAGGCTGGATACCAATGTACTGATTTGTTTTATATTCTGTAGTTTCACAAAAATAGGTAAATAGCTCCTAAGTACACAAGGGTCTCTTCCCTATGCCCCAGCATGTTGGCAACTCCAACAGAACATTATTATCTATGTTTAGTTATTAGGTTGGTAAAGTCATTCCTTCCGACAGTAAACGTACTTCCATTCATTCTTTCCGGTAAAAAGTTGCTTTCTTTCATTACATTTCTCCATGTGACCACCGCAACAGTGGTTTTATTTATTGCGTCTAAGACACCTGCCTTCCACCCAAGAACTGCCTATCAGCTCACTACGCTACACTCAGAGCAAATCACACTCGATGAATTAGGCTGCCAGTCTTTCCTATTAATGTTCTTGATCCAGGCGTTCCTTAGATATTCATCCTTCGGAAACCTGAAATCCAAACGCGGAGGTCATAATAGAAATGCTGCTGTACACTAGCGTACTTAAATAGGGTCGATCGGTAGTTACGTTGCCATAGCACTTGTCTAGAGAATATTTCGTTAAATGGCGAGGCGAGTAGCGATCACAATTTTGTTAAATCCAATACTGCTTAGAAGCATTATCAAACAAATAATGTCACGCCTTCTTAGGCCTAGTTCGGCCCTGTATAAATTGCACAGTACATTAAGTGTCAAATGAGGTTATTTAATTTAGTAAAACTAAAATATTTCTCGTATTTCTTTAGAAGACCTTATATTGAAAGTTTTATCAGCTTCATGAATATTGCCTTTGTAATTATTTCTAAATATTTGAAGGTCAATCTTAGCGGTAAAACAAAATAAATCTATGACAAAAATAAATCTAGGGCAAAAGATTAACTTACCGATGGAACGCAATTTCAGGGGTTTTCCTGTATGATGCGTTGTAACAAAAGGGAACACAGCATTTCACCATGATTTTATAACTTTAAATTCACACTTGATTTCAAAATAATATTATTTCCCACAAGATATCCGAGGCTCATTCACCACAACAAAAAATTAACGCCATATGTCGCTTAAATGTCTCTTAGCACAGATGGCGACTGCCACGGGTTCAAAATTGTCTATGTGTGCCTTGGTATTGCAATAAATGCAAAAAAGAAATAGGTTTATACGATTTAGTATTAGATGGAAAGGGGTAGTGGCATTTTTTACACTTGTCTATGTTGGCGTGAAATAATGTTATGTCTGCTAGTTTATATAATGTCTGTGGTTGACAGTTGGTTAATAAAACTACACGCTATTATGATTATATTTTTTTATTGTTACTCTAAACCTCGGTTTAGCCGTAAGCAAATAAACATTTTTTGCTTTCTTTCATTATATGAATTGATAAACATAAAACCTAAGACCCACTCATCCCTATTTATACAAAAAAGGATAACAATTTAACGCGGTAATAAAACAAAGTTTAACAAACTTAACGTTTACAGTGTTTTTAATATTGAGTCACCATTTACTTTCATACCGGTGACGCATACTTCGACCTCACTTACATTCGTTGCCACAATATAAATATTGTATGTAACTTGACTCCGCCGAGTGTGTCACGGGCAACTAAGAACTGATTAGAGTATCCACTCGTCCAAGTGAAGTAAAGCATTGGACTGCCTGATTTGCCTGTTTTCTCTTTCTAGTCACTACATAGTATAAAACAAAGTCGCTTGCGCTGTCTGTCCCTATGTATGCTTAAATCTTTAAAACTACGCAACGGATTTTGATGCGGTTTTTTTTAATAGATAGAGTGATTCTTAAGGAAGGTTTATATGTATAATACATTCCACGCTGGCGAAGCCGCGGGCGGGTCGCTAGTTTAAAATAAAAGACGATTCTACGAACGATCTATAATTGTGTCGTTATTTCATAAGTTATAACAGCACGATACTATAGGTATAACCTGACCAGAAAAATAAATAACCTCGCCATGTATTGCAGAATTTATAATGAACTGTCATTTCAAGTTTCTATTCCAATTCACGAAACAGATAAAAAGAATATTAGTGGCCCCATTCGAGGATTTTTATTTTTCTGGTCAGGCTTTAGCAACTTATTACAGGGAAAACTATGAATCATGTCATGTATTCATGTAAAACGTTTGTTTGTATTACAATCGTGATATATTTTTTTAAATAAAATAAGTAGGTAATAATAACAACAATTATAACCTTCATGGCATCGCAATCATCACAATGACACACGACACACTAAACAATTCATAGCCAACAAATAGCCAAACTTTATCTGTCAAAAAGATAAACATGTCATTTTGACTGACAGCTCGCCTCACAAACAACATTTTAAACATAATATTACATAGAAATACACTCTAATTTTATTTTGTAATACAGTTTTATAAACATGGATTTGCCGGAAGTGCAGTCTCTGAACGAATTCGCAATAGACACGGTTGTATCTATTATAAATAGGGCAAAGGAAAAACTTGGTCATAGGCAAACGCTTCAAGAACTTGCAGGTAAAGTAAGATGCCATAAAGAATAGTACATTGTTGCCTAGGCGCGGAAAGTAAGGGTTTTCCTGACGAGGTGGTTAGCAGGCCGAGCAACAGCGAGGCCTGCTAAAATACGAGTCAGGAAATCCTCGTTTCCGCCGAGGCATACATAATGCTTTTCTCAAACATGTGAGGAAATAATACAAATACATTTCTAAAAAGCAAGTACTTTATTTAATTTTCATTTTTGTTTGCCCTCCACAGCATAAATTGGTCATAAGTTCGGTTATATTTTTCCTTAGATTTAGCGGGAAGCAGGTTTTGCCTAACCGAGGCAGCTTCAAATTTTAATATAGGCGGTGTGGTACCTATTTCGTCGCTTTCGTTGCTTGAGCTCATTTTTTATAGTAAGTATTTCACACAACAAATAGTTTAATATTCGGTTTCACAATTATATTATGCAGAATGAACGAATGTTACCGACTGTCAATTGTTTTTAAATACTAACCATAGACATTGGAATGCAAATTCAAAAAGAAACACACGCACTGTGCTAAAAAAGCGAGCAGTTACATTGGCTGTTTGGAATTTTTGTCTTGGTCCTTTTGATTTTGTATGCAAATTGACAGCATTTTTAAGAAATATATGGACATGGACGGAAAGTGTTTTCATATGTTTTTTTTACTCCTAGGAGTAAAATGAGGCTCTTTCCGTCCTTGTGTTTCAATCGGAAAACCGTTTTTTCCGAGCATGTTTGAGAAAAGTTAATTTGCAGGTAAAATGTTCAATGCCCGTCATGAATATTAGTATAGATTTACAGCGTAAAATGTGTGTCATGGGCTTGTTAGCGGAATCTCCGCAAATAAGTACAAAACTCACGAAGGTTGCTCACCGATTGTAAATAAAAATCACGTATAAATTAGACCAAAAGTCATTATTAACTGAGCGCCGAACATATGATCAGTGTATATTATTTTATTATGCCTAATACATCTGTCTAATAAATAACTTTGGTGAAACACTGTATCGAAAAAATCTGCCAGCAAAGTCAAAATAAACTTACAGTCGGACTTTGTGTTTCTTTTATTATTTGTTAAAAATCCGCCGTTATAACTTATAAGTTATAAAACAAATTCTGTAAAAATAACCAATCGGATATCTGTAACGATTCAAACGATCCAGCTATTTAAAGTAAGGACGAAGGCATTGACTAGAACTCCGTATCTCCTTCGGTGACGAAACCTTTACTCAACACCCAAATCCAGCCAGCTCTTTAGATAATTGTAAGACCTATAACTACATACATAAAAAAACATACATAAACTCACGCCTTCATTCCCAGAGTGGGGTAGGCAGAGCTAAAGAATCACTAACAACTCTTAAAACTTCTTGATAATTCTGTAACCACATTTTGCACAAGTAGGCTAAGATGTTTCCCAGTGTATTAGTGACAGGTGGCAAGTTCATCGCCTAACAGTACTGCAAGCCTTTACTCCATTAGTAGCCTCTTACGACATCCACGGGAAGACATGGAGTGGCACTATTCTAACCCGGCAACCACACGGCAAGCCCTTGACCTATAACTCTTCTTCTTAAAGTGCCTAAGGTTAGCTATCAGCTGCTGGAATCTGTCCCTATCTTTTGCGAGGCGGAACAGCTCAGACGCTCTTGTAATCCTACTACTATAACGTTATATTCTGTTCCAGACACGCGAGAAAACTTCGGCGCTCAACCTAAGCTGACCCTGTCGAGCATCCAAGTCCCCGTGGCGGTGACAGCTGAGGCGTTCATAGCTGACACCATCGAGAGGAAGTGGCGTCTCGGCACCACGTTCATGTTCGTGTTACACTACAGGAACTGCTCGAGGAACGAGACCTCGCACTTCTACTATTACGAGGTATTTTGGGTAACCCTGGGGAATGATAGGTTCATTGAATGGTCTTTCGATAGAATAATAATGCTCTGCCTTTGATGCAAAGGGATTGGCTCAAATTGACCACTACTGTGATAGCAAATTTTGATTTTTACCCGACTTCCTAAGTGGCGCTCTAGAAACTGAACGCGAGGACCGATTTCGAGAATTCTTATGTCAATCAATTTGTCTTAATCTTGTAAGTGTCACTGAAGAACTGACGGTATTAAAAATTCGAAGTCGCGGCATCCAGACGCCATATTGAAAAAAAAAGTCGACGAATTACGACAAGTGGAGTTCATTTTTTTTCATATCGAATGATCATTTAGGATTTATAACGATTTCAAATTGGTTAGCAACAGTCGGATTTTTATTTTTAAATTTGCTTTTTGTTATGTTGTTTATTGTTTTTCCAAAAACAACAAACAATTACTTAAATACTATCTTTCCTTTCAACTTATGTAAAACATTAATGACATACACCACCATCACCATGCCTGTTACCCTTCCGTGAATTGCATATTCATAAAATTGATTCGAAAACTTGTCAAAGTGTGCAACCTCTAAAGTATTTAATTACAGGTCTTTTAGATAAATTAAAATAGAATTATTATGAGGTTGCTGTCCTGGGCAACCTTATTAGTCTTTCGCGAGTGAAATCGAAAGAGTTCTATGCGAATGCGTAATATTAAAGTCAGATAAAAGTTGAGGAAATCTAAATGTAGAGATATCGTCGGTGATATTGGAAAACAGCGTAACTAACAAATCTATATATATAAAAATTAATGCCATTTTTCGTTGTAATTTTATAACTCAAGAACGGGCTCACCTATCCAAACCAAATGTTTAGTCTTTGTTCGGACTGTTTAGTAGATGGTTTATGTGAAGTTTGCACAAAATCGGTCGAGCGGTTCTTCATTTATCACATTTTTTGTAACAAATGAATTGAAAGTCAGAAATTTGCAGCAGGGCGAAGCCGCTGGCGGGCCGCTAGTATATGATAAAGCAAAATACACCTTACCATTTTATTAAAGAGGTGCATTTTGTTCCTTATTTAACATGTTACTTACGATGTTTTGCATTTTTACCTACGATATACCAATGAATCACCATTATATCGTCGGTGATACGGCAAAACCGCGTAACTAACAAATTTATGATAGAGCAAAGAAAACCTTACAGTGTTATTAAAAAGGTGCATTTTGCTCCTTATTTAAAATGTGACTTACGCGGTTTTGCAGTTTCACCGACGATATCAACTTTGATCAGACCATGTAATCTAAGATAGAGAAACAATATCGGGGAAACGTCAATCGCGACGCGAGTTAACTCTATAGATTACATAACTTTTCAATGACACTTTGGAGTAGGCAGAATGATTGAAGTGTTTTTAATGATATATTGTACCTACCAAGTCTAGTTTAACATTAGGCTCAGTTTAATTAGTAAAACATCAGTCTCCTCAAATAATATTGATTTAAGTAGGTACATTATTATTTGAGCAGACTTGATCTCAGAGCACTTGATCAAACATGACAAAAATTTATAAACTAATATGGCGACACATTAATTCTCTTTAATTTTTACTCTTATTAATATTATTATTCATCTGAATGTCATTTTGAATATTGCTTCTAAGCTATCTACAGTTGTTAGTTTTATTCAAAACTTGAGTTATCAATTTAGTTATCACCATGTGTTTCGCATGTAAATATTATTACTAAAATAAATAAAAACATCGTAACCGACGTCATTAAAATACGCTCGTTCTTTGTTTATATAACAAAATTTCGACGTGCTTCATAACTCCCGTATGGTCTAGTGGCTAGGATACCTGGCTTTCACCCAGGAGGCTCGGGTTCGATTCCCGGTACGGGAAATACTTTTTGTATTTTTTTTCTTTTCAGGTCGTTTTCAGTCAGCCTACGGTAGCGTATCCCATTCCGCAAGCTACAGCATCTGTATATTTTAGAGTCCAAGACAGATACGTGGAGCCTCCGATGTATCGTCCTATACCATCTGTAAGTATGTCATAAATTCATAATAATTATTGTAACCCCTTCCGAAGATAACGAGTAGTTTTGTTTTTAAATACTTTTTACTATTTGACGACGCGCTGGCCTAGTTAGTGGTGACCCTGCCTGCGAAGCTAGAGGTCCTGGGTTCAAATCCCGGTAAGGGCAGATATTTGTGTGATGAACGCGAATATTTGTTCCTGAGTCATGGATGTTTTCTATGTATTTAAGCATATATTTCTCTATATAAGTATTTATATCGTTGTCTAGTACCCATAGTACAGTCAACAGCATAAATAAGTGATCATTTATGTACCTTGTCACTTTAACGTTGTATTAGGAATGTTATACGAAATGGCGAAACGATTGAAAGCGACAAGGTACATAAATGATCACTTATTTATGCTGTTGACTGTACAAGCCTAGAGCTTAGTTTGGGACTAGGTCAATTGGTGTGACATTGTCCCCTGATATTTATTTATTTATTATTATTTATTATGTAAAGATGTATATTTATTTCATGACAACATATTGATGACAATGAATGTGACCATATCAAAAAAAATAAACCTTTTTTTTTATAATTATTGTAATAAAATATGATTATTTATAAACCAGAGAGACACAATTTCAATGGAGGAAAGACTAACCGCATGACCTCTTAATGACGTAGAAATTTTACTTAAATAATACAATAATTAATGGTATTACGTAGGTAAAGTACGAAAACCCCTGATATTATTCTTTCCATTAAATTACGCTTTCCGAGTCACGTAGTAACCTGTTATTTTTACCTGTTACTGATACTGGTCATGAAAGTTGTTTGCGTTTAACATGAAAAGAAAGTTTTTTTGTATTAATTTCTTGTTAACGGCTGTTTGTACACTTTGACGGGACAGTTTAAAAATCGCCGGTTAATTTTTTGCCCGTCATATAGAGAAGAGAGTTGCTTAAAAGACTGCTGCCTGTTAGTTAAAGACCAGCTACGACGTTATAATGTTCTTCGTATTAAAATCTTTAGTTAAAATCATAATAGCAGATGACTATTAGAGTAGCCGTCTTACTTCTTCACGTCTTCTTTCTTCCCATCAGGTTTACACCGCATTGTCTCTTTCCTTCCTCATACCTAATAGTCGGGTAATTAGTGACATCAACCTTGCAAATCTTCAACGAAGGAAGCCGCTTGGCACAGGTATACCTAGTGGTCATCTGAGCTGATTTAGCCCGGTAGCCACGTGGTTCCACCCTGCAGGTGGGAGGGGGAGGGGGGGGGAGGGGGGAAATCCCATCTACCGCGCCGCACTCTTACGTCCATATCTTCTTAACCGACGCAGTAAACTCAGCGCTCGCAACAAGCTAACACTATACAAAGTATGTATCAGACCGGTTTTCACATATGCCAGCGTGGCATTCGCACACGCCCACGACTTACACATAAACACTCTACAGATATTTCAAAACATACTTCTCCGATCGGTCGCGGGGGCCCCTTGGTTTGTTCGCAACGCGGACCTGCACAGGGACCTCGGCGTCCCGTCGATCAGACACACTATCAAGGAAGCGTCTAGGCGCTTCTTTGATAAAGGCCCACACCACCCTAACCCGCTCATAGTCCGTGCCACCTCCTACACTCCCCAACTCACCCCATCCGATCCCGACGTGCTCGCTGCGCTCGGGGCACCCGTCAGGCGCCCCAAGCACATCCTGCTCGATCCCACCGATCCCATCCAACTCGCAGTGGATGAGGGCACTGAAGACCGCAAGAAGCTTCGGCGCCAGGGACGTCGCGGCCGCCCCCCCAGATCCGGACCTGAGCCTCATAGCATCACTGCAGGGATCGAGAAGATCGAAGAAACCGAAGAAACCGAACATACTCAAGAAACCGAAGAAACCGAACACTTGGAAGCAACCGAAGAAAACGAAGTCCCTCAAGACACTCAGCCGGCCGAGCTGCGCTCGACCGGCCTGACTCCCGACGGAGGCACCCCTCCAGAGGTGCGACCACAACCGCACCTCTAACTTAGGGTTCAGCATGCCCCCCGCTAAGGGCATCGCTACCCGTGCCCGGGTGAAGTAGTTACGGTAGAGAAATACCAACTACATAGTCAGTTATATAATAATAATAAAAAACGTCCATATCTCCATAAGTTTAGCAAATAGGTCGTGTTTGATATCGTTTTCGTATAATTCGAGGACGAGGAATTCATTTCAGGAAACGCATTTTCAGACACGCGCATAATAGTCCACATTGGTGATGCTGCAGCCCAAGGACACACAAAAATCATGGTGCGTACTGTGGATACCGATGTTGTTGTCCTTGCGATTTCACAATTGCCACAGCTTGAGGAACTGTAGGTTCATATTGGCACGGGAAAAAATCACCAGGTCTTGCCATGTCATGCTATTGCAGCTTCGTTAGGTAACCCAAATAAATACTATTTGCATTTTACAAATTGAAAGTAACTACCGGTACCGGTACATATAAGTTTATTTTCATTTACGTAGGACCAGAAAAAGCGGAAGCATTGCCACTGTTCCACGCCTTCACCGCGTCTGATACCGTTTCGTCTTTTGCTGGTAAGGGGAAAAAAGTGCTTTCGAAGATTGGCGCGCTTATCCAACTGCAACAGAGGGATTTAAGCAGGCTAAAGAAGGAAATGTAGAGCAGGCATTTCCAATATTGGAATGAATTGTCATTGCTTACGACAAGTTAGTTAAGGTGGTGGTTGGCTTTGTGATTTGAAGTGATTTAAAGGTTATCGTGGGCATGCATGTCGTGTAACATTCATTTCATTTTAGATCTTGCACATGCTCTGATATCAATCAGTGTAGAAAAGTGCTATTTACAAAAAAGGACAGACGGCTTGAGAATTTACCACCAACCAAAGACGCCCTTTGCAACCATATTCTACGAGCGGCCTTTCAGGAAGGACATGTATGGGGTCAGCTTTTAAAACCACTACAAAACCTGCCATGTCCCGCTGACCGGGGGTTGGGCAAAAAATAATGGCATATTGGAGCCTGTGTGGACCACCCTACCGCCAGCAGCCGCTGCTTGCATGGAGTTAATTACGTGTAGATGCAAGCAAAAATTTTTCAGAAATTTCAGTTTGGTTCGCTCCATTGTCTACGCAAGTTGTGTGCTAAATTATATTTTAAAATAATTCTCAATAAGTTGTTACATTTTAAATTGAGTTATATCTGCTCGTGTCATTAGGTTGATTTTTCTGCGCCAATATCTGTGCAGTGCAGTGCTTATCTTAATCTCTTCCGGGGAGCCGTCGAGTAAACAAGTCCGACCTTTTCTTAATTTACCTGTTTTGTAATATTTAAATTGACTACGCGAATTAGTGTTTCTGCTGCCTGCGGCCTATTTAGAATGAGTTTGAGTTTGAGACATACTCCTCCCAAGGGGTCATCACCGCACGGAGGTTCACAGCCTGACCTCCCTTCACATGTTTCTTCACTCAGCGCTAAAGGAGACGACAGTAAGATATTGCGTAAAAGGAAACAACCTGAATATGATAATGATATCCGACGGGATCTAGCTGACTTTCGAAAGGATATATTGTCTTGTCTTGCGTCGTCTAGTGCAGCTTATGATGAAAAGTTACAAAGTATACATCGAGACCTATCTTCAGAAATTAAAGAACAAATAAAGTCGGTTGCATCTCTGACGGAGGCACTCATTGGTGAGCAAACAAAAGTAAAGGAGGAATTGTCAGATCTTAAAATCAGAGTCTCCTCTGTCGAGGAGAAGAGTGAATCACTGACTGCTCTTCAGAAAGGTCTCAGCGAGGCGAATGAAAAGATTAATATCTTGACAACCGAAAATAATAATAACAAACAATTTTCGATGCTCAACAACATGGAAATTTCCGGGATACCGCTAAAAAAGGGAGAAAATTTGTACACTCTTCTCTATGCTATATGTAATCTAGTGGGATTTAAAATTGTGGAAAGTGATATTGACGCAATTTACCGCGTCCGACGATTCATTTCGGAACAACAGAGTGGCTCGACAAATATTCGCCCACCCGCTATCATCGTGCGTTTTACTCAACGACGCCGCAAGGACGAGCTACTGAGCGCGGTGCGCGCGCGCCGTGGTCTCACTACCGCTGACATCAACGTACCCGGACCCGCTTCAAATCTTTATCTTGGGGACCACCTCACACCGGCAAACAAATTATTGTTGAAACGTGCCAGACAGCTTAAGGTCGAACTCAACTATACGTATGTTTGGACCAGGGACTGCAAAATATTTATGCGCAAAACGGAAAGTAGCAAAGTTATACATATTTTTAACAACAAGGTCCTAGATAATTTAAAATGACTTTTTGCATGTTATTTGCTGGTTACAGACTACAATATACTAATCTTGGCTATGTCTACAACTAGAAAACAATTATTATTCCCCAATATTTCCCTCACTTTTTCATGTTCTGAACTGCAAATTATAATACAACTAGCGACCCGCCCGCGGCTTCGCCCGCGTGGAATGTATTATACATATAAACCTTCCTTAAGAATCACTCTATCTATTAAAAAAAACCGCATCAAAATCCGTTGCGTAGTTTTAAAGATTTAAGCATACATAGGGACAGACAGCGCAAGCGACTTTGTTTTATACTATGTAGTGATTACATACCATTAGTAAACTGTGTAACCGTTTTTATTTTATATTAAATGCAGGTACGATTGAGTTAAATTATAATTTCAACTATTTTAACGCATCGTTGTACACCTTACGTATTGTTAGTATAATCATGGGTAATTCCTTATTAGCGACTCATACATACATACATACATTAAATCACGCCTGTTTCCCAGAGGGGTAGGCAGAGACCACTTCTTTCCACTTGCTACGATCTTGACAAATTTCTTTCGCTTCTTCAACATTCATACATCGAGTCATGCACGCACGTCGGTTTCGGGTACTTAAGATTCGGCCCTTTCCCAGTATTTCTCCGATTTGATTCGAAAAAGTACGCCTAGGGCGGCCCCTTCCGACCCTTCCACTCACTTTCGATCTGTATATCTCTTTCGTCAATCTACTTTCATCCATCCTTTCCAAATGACCGAACCATCGAAGCATGCCCTTTTCAATCTTAGTCACTACGTCTTCTTTCATTCCACATTTCTCTCTGATTTTTTCATTTCTAACTCTATCAATCAGTTTAGCGACTCAATTACTTAAAATCATAATTTGTTATAAAATATGTCTCCGGATGCATTGATTGGTTATTACCAGAACGTAAGGGGTTTACGCACAAAATCTATTGAGTTTATGGCCCAAGTCGCGCAGTCACATTATGATCTTATTTGTATAACGGAGACTTGGCTTACGGCGGATTTCTATGATCGAGAGTATTTCGATAATAGATATTGTGTTTTTCGTTGCGATCGGTCCGCGGTTGAGAGCGGGGCGGCGCGGGGCGGTGGGGCGGCGGTGGCTGTCCGCGCCGAGTACCAGCCGCTCGGCCGCGACTGGCCTGTGCCTGCGCGAGCTTATTGCGATTGCGTGTGGGTATCTTTGCCGCTTGGTCCCGGCCGCCGCGCGCCCGGGTGTGTAAATAAACAACGCTTCTTAAACATTGCGTGTATTTATATACCGCATGGGCCAGGGTATAGAGAAGCGCTTGTCTCATTTCTTGACATAATTAGTGAATTGATTACAGAACAGCCAGATGATATTTTTCTGATAACAGGGGATTTTAATATACCCGAGGGCGACTGGGTTTCTTCTTCTTCGTGTGTAATGAATTTAAACTCAAGCGGCACGTATGCGACACAATTACTGCAAGATTTTTTATTTTTTACTGAAATAAAACAGTACAATTGTATATTTAACATTAATAATCGTATCCTGGACTTAATATTAAGTAATTCTGCCTGTACTGTTGCTGCCTCTGAACATCCTCTGACCCCTGAAGACATCCATCATAGATCACTTACTTTTAATTTGACTTTAGACTCTGCAATCTGCTTGATGAAGTCTGCTTCTACTGTTGCGTATAATTTTCATTTGGCAGATTTTAAAGCTATGAACATGGAGTTGTCTAAGATTAACTGGTCGAGTTTATCTCTTAACCGTAATTTAACTGAATGTATCGATGTTTTTTATAACCAAATAAATGATATTTTTGTTATGTATGTTCCTCGCCGAAAGGTACGCTCGTCGTCTACCGTACCGGTCTGGCATAGTAAAGCTCTAAGGAAAATCTTAAGTGAAAAACGGAAATATCACAGGTTATGGAAAACATACGGTAACCCTCTCGACTATCAAAGTTTCAAAATGTTACGTAAACGAGCTGAGAAGATGGAATCAAGTTGTTATAAAAGTTATATTGCCTACTCTGAACAAAAAATTAAATCTCATCCAAAATTTTTTTGGACCTACGTCAAATCATTATTCTCTAAGAATATACTTCCTCAAACGATGTCTTATAAAGGGATGGTTTCCTCGGAAACTGATCATATTTCTAACTTTTTCAATGATCATTTCCATTCTGTCTTCGAGAAAGTTAACCCACGTACGCCAGATATCGATATTTTAGAGCCACCTTCAAATCCTCTGATTGATATAAACTCAGTTGAGATCGATGCAAATATTGTCCTTAAACATTTAAATTCAATTAATATCCATAAAAGTGCAGGACCGGATGGGGTTCACCCGTTATTTATCAAAAGTTGTTCTAATTCTTTGTCTAAGCCTATATCTATTCTTTATAACAAATCGTTACGAGAAGGCTGTGTTCCGATAGCCTGGAAACAGGCGTGGATAACTCCGATACCTAAAGGAGTAGTCAGCCGCGAAGTTGAGAATTACCGACCGATATCCAAACTGTGCCACTTCAGCAAAACCCTTGAAAAGATAATTACGCAGCAACTCTTTGATGTCGCCAAACATCATATTAATCCTAACCAACATGGTTTTTTCAAGGGTCGCTCAGTCGATAGTAACTTGTTAACTTTCACCGATGAAGTTGTGGGAGCAATGGACAATGGCTATTGTGTTGATGCTGTGTATACCGATTTTGCCAAGGCATTTGACAAGATCTGTCACAGAACATTATTGCTCAAGCTTTGGCGGCTCGGTATACATGGTGACCTGTTTCGCTGGATAAAGTCCTACGTAGAGAATAGGAGTCAGGCTGTGGTCATGGCAGGTTATACATCTCGTTACAAGATTATCACTTCTGGGGTCCCCCAAGGATCTCACTTGGGGCCGTTGCTTTTCATACTTTACATAAATGATATATCTAGATATATTAAACATTCAAAAGTGCTACTCTACGCTGACGATGCCAAGATTTATAAAGTAATTAAGGACAATTCAGATTGTGAACTTCTGCAGGAAGATTTACATAGCCTTGAACGGTACTGCCTTGAAAATAGTCTATTTTTAAACAATGACAAGTGTAGTTCTATAACCTTCTCTAAAAAGAAGAAAAATATTAATTACTGTTACACACTTTGTGATAAGGCCTTAAATAGAGTGACACAGATCCGCGATCTTGGCGTCATATTGGATTTTAAATTGTCGTTTATTCCTCATATAGAAAGTATTTTAAAAAAATCGTACAGACAACTAGGATTCATTTTACGTGTATGTAAACCTTTTAAAAATTCTTTAACTTATAAAATTTTCTTTAATTGCTATGTCCGTAGTCATCTGGAATTCGCTTGTGCTGTTTGGAAGCCTTTCCATGCTGTTCACATCGATAGAATCGAAAGGCTCCAAAAAAAAGTTTTTAAAGACCCTAGATTATAGAATTGGACAGGTCCAAGATTACGTTGGCTACAGCGACTCTTTACAACGTCACAAGATGCAGTCGCTAAGTACTCGTCGTGACTGCGTGGATTCGGTCTTATTATACAAAATTGTACACTCGCGCCTGGAAACCCCCTTACTTCTTCAAAAAGTAAACTTTAAAGTCCCTCGTGTGCGTCAGCGCCAGTGTCGCAAAAAGGAATTATTCGCTGTTACTTTCAGCAGAACATGTTACGCACGTAATGTTTTTGTTAGACGTGCTTGCAGACTATACAACGAAAGTGTAAAGCTAACGGATATCGATATTTTTAATTGCAGTTTGAGCTCCCTAAAGAGATCTATTACTTAAATTTAAGTTGAAGTGTACTTATTTTGTTTAAGTTATTGTATTTGTATTTGTGTGTGTGTGCGTGTGTTTGTGTCAGTGTGTGTGTGTGTGTGTGTTTGTGTATGTGTATATCTATATATTTATTGTTAACACGTTAGTATAGATTGTAGTGACCCTGCCTGCAACGCTGGCGGTCCCGGGTTCATATCCCGGTGGGGGCGGATATTTTTGGATGGATGTGGGTATTTTTTCCTGAGTCTTGGTGGTTTTACATTTAAATATGTTTATCTCTTTATAAGTGAGTTTAACGTTGTTCAAGTTTTTGTATATATATAATATTTAAGTTTTAATTTATGTACCTAATCTCTAACATTGTTAGCGTTAAGTATGTTGTCAAGTACCTGTGACCTCTGACTTTTGATTAAGTTCCCAGTATAGATACTTACTTGTAATATTGATTTTTGCTTGCTCATGATAAATTAGTTTTTTGTTTGCACATGTACAAGTAATTAATGGAATTTAGTACCAACTATGTATTAATTAAGGAAACTGTAGGTCTAATTTTAGTTTCTTAGTTTGTGTTCATGTTTGTATATGACCGTTTGTTTCTTAATAAATAAATAAATAAAATAAATAAATAAAAATGCGCAGGGAGGTGCAATTGCTTGAAAAGAGAGATAAAGTGCTTCGAACTATGTGGCTGCAGCGGAAAATGTTCATAAATTTGGTTGTTTACTTCGTTATTATTATAATACCTCTACAAAAGTTAACTAACCTAACCATAACTCTCTTTTAAAGGAAAATTCTAGGAATATAAATTGGAGTGAACATTTTATACTAGAATATTGTGGTTAACTCAGTAATTTTGACATTTATTTAAATATTATGACTTATCTCTCGATATTGCTTTAGGAAACTATCTCTAGATATAGAAACACCTATACTAATCATGGTAATTATTACACAATAAGTGAGAAGTCTTATCCAAAATACGAACTTCTCCCGTTCTCGGCCCCGCCGCGCGGAGCAAATGTTTTTTTTTGACACATTTGTAAGTTAAATGTATGAGAAAAGTTAATGTTTACATATTCTATATAAATAGGGCTATTTATTCATATTTTTTTTATAAAGCATAATCTCATAGTTTAATGGTAGGCATAGATTTTGTAAGATTTTTTACCTCCTATTTTTCTACTTTGTCACGGATCTCATTTTTTTTCTATGAACGAGTGAAAATGCGTTTCCTGAAATGAATTCCTCGTCCTCGAATTATACGAAAACGATATCAAACACGACCTATTTGCTAAACTTATGGAGATATGGACGTAAGAGTGCGGCGCGGTAGATGGGATTTCCCCCCCCGCCCCTCCCCCTCCCACCTGCAGGGTGGAATCACGTGGCTACCGGGCTAAATCAGCTCAGATGACCACTAGGTATACCTGTGCCAAGCGGCTTCCTTCGTTGAAGATTTGCAAGGTTCCCCATACAATAGGGAATATGCATGGATTTTAAAAATCGCATTTCTCATCAAAATATGAAAATACCGTAAAAGAGATCACCAAAACGGAAATTAAAATTAAAATCGGTCAAGAAATACGGAAGTTATAAGCATTTCAAACTTATAATTAGACAGAGAGATCCGATGTGCACCGTGACGTCATTGTGCACTGCGGCCATATAAACTCCATGTAAAATTCCGTTTTTCTAGAAAGAGATAGGAACAAATCTTTGTTGGCTTATATCTTGGTTATTTTTATAGTTATTCAAAAAATGATTTTTGTGATCTGTTTGTTACATGAATCAGCTTCAATTGAAGCTGTAAAAAAAAAACATGCATATTCCCTATTATGTCACTAATTACCCGACTATAACCAAATTCGAGAGAGACAGCAGCTAACGTAATATCGAACATTTTCAAAGTAGGACTTGTTACGTGTTAATTTGTCTAGTAAGAAAGAAAGAAATAGTACATTGTTGCCTAGGTGCGGAAAGTAAGGGTTTTCCTGACGAGGTGGTTAGCAGGCCGAGCAACAGCGAGGCCTGCTAAAATACGAGTCAGGAAATCCTCGTTTCCGCCGAGGCATACATAATGCTTTTCTCAAACATGTGAGGAAATAATACAAATACATTTCTAAGAAGCAAGTAAGTTAATTTTCATTTTTGTTTGCCCTCCACAGCATAAATTGGTCATAAGTTCGGTTATATTTTTCCTTAGATTTAGCGGGAAGCAGGTTTTGCCTAACCGAGGCAGCTTCAGATTTTAATACCTATTTCGTCGCTTTCGTCGCTTGAGCTCATTTTTTATAGTAAGTATTTCACACAACAAATAGTTTAATATTCGGTTTCACAATTATATTATGCAGAATGAACGAATGTTACCGACTGTCAATTGTTTTTAAATACTAACCATAGACATTGTAATGCAAATTCAAAAAGAAACACACGCACTGTGCTAAAAAAGCGAGCAGTTACCTTGGCTGTTTGGAATTTTTGTCTTGGTCCTTTTGATTTTGTATGCAAGTTGACAGCATTTTTAAGAAATATATGGACATGGACGGAAAGTGTTTTCATATTGTTTTTTTACTCCTAGGAGTAAAATGAGGCTCTTTCCGTCCTTGTCTTTCAATCGGAAAACCGTTTTTTCCGAGCATGTTTGAGAAAAAACATTTAATCGCAACAACACACAGAGTTACAAAATTACATTAAAAAAGCAAAAGAGACGACAAGAGAGTATGAGAGTATAATTATTGCTGTAATATAAATTGGTGTTAATTTCTGTGCTAATTATTGTTATTTGTTTGTCTGGGCGTTACGAATAAAAGGTTTTTTTCTTATTTTTGTCCATTGTCTTTATCTTGGGTTTTTCAGTGTATCTCAATTACTGAAAGATTCACTAAAATTCTCATGGTTCCGGACTTCCCCAGATGATCTTCAGGGTCGAGGGTCAGTACACGGAGTACGACATCCGGTACGTCCGCCTGGAGGCAGACTGGCTGCTGGCAGTCCTCAAGATGAAGAGCCAGCTGTCTGAGAGGATTGAGAAGCTGAGGCTCTTCTGAGGCTGATGCTGGAAGCGCTGTGCATCTTTAAGGAATTTTATTCTTACCATCCATAATTCCATGTTATAAATGTTAAAGTAACTTTGTCTGTCTGTTTCTTATACTTTTACGTCTAAACCGATGAATTTATTCGATGAAATTTGGTTCAAGATGGCTCGAACCCCGAGGAATGATTAATGATTTCAACGCGAACGAAATCGCGGGCAAAGGTTAGTCCAACGTATTATTTTTGTTACTATACAAATGTAGTGTTTTTTTTCGTTTAGCGTTTCAACCGATCGATTAATCAATAAACATAAAATTTATAACTACCTATGAGAGGAAAAGATTAAGTAAGTGCTAAGTTTTAGTTGCAAAAAAAACATTTCCCGGGCAGCCTATCTAGTTTTATGGTAAGGAGAGACGGGATATCCGAGAACCTAAAAAATCTAAAGACAACAATCAAGATACTGCGACTAACATAGAACCGGGAGGGAGGACCGCCACCACCATCTTATCCAATAACCTACCGCCAAGCAGCAGTGTTCGCATTGCTGTGTTCCGGTTTGGGGATAAGGCAGCCGGTGAAATGACTAGCATAGAGGTATAACATTCCATCTTAGTCCTCAGGGTTGGCAACGCATTTGCAGTCTTAGGATTGCAGTCTTGTGAATGCGAATGTCTATGGGTCGAAGTTCCCCTGTGGGCTGTGTGCTCGTTTTTCTTCTCTACGCCATAAAAAAAAATACCTTTACATATGCTTAGTAATTGCAAATTTAATTATTTTGTTAGCAATACACAGCGAAAGATATACAGGGTCGGAAGGGGCCGCCCTAGGCGTACTTTTTCGAATCAAATCGGAGAAATACTGGAAAAATACCGAATCTTAAGTACTCGAAACCTACGTGCGTGCATGACTCGATGTATGAATGTGGAAGAAGCGAAAGAGATTTGTCAAGATCGTAGCAAGTGGAAAGAAGCGGTCTCTGCCTACCCCCTGGGAAACAGGCGTGATTTAATGTATGTCTGTAGTTACCAAAATCTCATCTAATAAATAATAATAATAAATAATAATAATACATTTTTATTTAAGTAAAAGGATTGTACACGTAATTGTAATATACTTACCCTTATAATCTGTGCCTGTCATGATGGGGCAACACTTAAACAAACAGCCTGACAGACTGTTAGTCTTTGATATCTTTAAGATTAACCCTTTCAGCCCGGATGGCGAGCTAACTCGTCTTGTGCAATGTGCTCTCAGATCCGGTAGACGAGTATACTCGTTTAAAAAAAATTGACATTACGTCCTGGATTAGGGCAATCGACAGTCACTTGCACAACCGGACACGTTGCGTCCTGTACTCTTGACCTTGACCCATATCTATTTGCTGCAGTTATTGTGATGTTACCAACAAGTAAATACACTTATTACCCCAAGAATATTCGTTTCGCATTTGTATCTAAATAGTTTCGTTTTGCACAAACAACATGGAGAAAAATAACTGTATAAGTAGGTACTAAAATTTCGACAATATTAGCTAACGAGTTATCTCGTCTACCGGCTCTGAAAAGCGTTTTACGTAGCTGAGTTAAGTCGTCTTTCGGACGTAAGAGCATCATTTCTGTTGACGAGTTACCTCGCCTACAGGACTGTGGAGCAGGTATCATTTCACTGGATCTGGAAAACTGGGTAGATTTTGTGTATGACTTTGCCGGAACGAAAGGGTTAATTATCTTTACAAACGTTTGCATATCAAAAAGTAGGTAATTTAAGTCAAAAACCTTAGAATGATTCTAAAAAATGATGAGGAAATGACGAATTTGCACCGAGGAAAACCGAATTATCTCAATAAGTAGGTACTCTTGGATTTATCCGCTTTAGTTAGATATGCTCAGCACGAACAATGGCGTCATGCTTGAGATCCGGCTCGAGGTAGGTTTGTTATTCTTAGGATTGTACTCTTGAGATTGTAGTCCTGAGATTGCAAATTACCATGGGTTCACTCCACTATTATCAGCTCCCTAGGCAGGTGACATTTTAGTATACATGGTGGATCTTATATGAGTCCCAGTGACGTTAGACTTAATAACCTGTCACGTATCATTTTCAGGAGCCATGTTGTTGACGTAAATATCCCTTTTTTTTATAGGGGACATTGTCACAACAATTGACCTAGTCCCAAACTAAGCTTTAGGCTTGTACTATGGGTACTAGACAACGATATAAATATTTATATAGAGAAATAAGTATAAACTTAAATACATAGAAAACATCCATGACGCGGAAACAAATATTCGCGCTCATCACACAAATATCTGCTGTTACCGGGATCTGAACCCAGAACCGCTAGCTTCGTAGGCAGGGTCACTACCAACTTGGCCGTCGTGTCGTCAGATGAATAGAACTTTTTACGGTGCCACAGTGGCACGAAGTCACTTCAAACACACACAGAGACCCAAAAACTCGATATCGTGTCCGATTCATACGAAAAACTGTAAGCTGGGCTATAATTAAGATAATTGAGAAGGCCCGCTAAAATCGAATAGCTGTCAATAGTTATTTGTTCAACAAGAGAGCAAAGTTGGTTTTTGCTGCGAGTGATGAGTTTGAATCTCGAGTAAGCGAAGGATTCTAGGTTAGAATAAAAGATACGAGACGTAAAAAACTTTGGTCTCGTGTGAGACATACAACTTTTCACCTCAGCAGCGAGAACAACACAGCGTGAAGCTGGTAGGGCCAATGCAGGTCTTCCGTTGTGACCATTTGGTGAATAGATACACGACTAAATAACGACACGATCGCATATGCATCAATCACAAGCATTTTTGCAAAATACTGATAAAATAAAAAGTGAAATAAATAAACATGAAATACACTCACGAGCAAAGAAATCGACTCAAGCTGCACGTTTGGGTTCTCCGCCCAGTATATCTTGACCTATTCAGAATATCTTAAAAAAAATGGTATCAAATGAAAGCTGATAATGTAACGATTTAAAAAATAATAATTTTCAGTCATGCCATTTTCCACAAGTGACAGGAGCCAGGTTTTGCAGAGATGCATGAAAAAAACAAAAAGAAAGAAAAGGGAAATCGTAAAATAAAAGGCATTTTAAGGAAAATAAGGTCGAGAATAACGACCTTTTGACGGACCGGCAATTTGCGTATCGGCAGAAGACCTCAACGACTGCGGCAGCGTGTAAAATATTTGACTGCATTGTTACTGGCCTGGATGAAAGGTACAAGGTAGCGGGTATTCTATGCGACTTGTCCAAGGCCTTTGATGTGATCAATCACGGAATGCTTTTGGACAAGTTGCATCACTACGGCATCACTAATATCAGCCACCGTCTACTCACGTCGTTCCTGTCCGGCCGTCAACAGGCAGTTAAGTTGTCCGCAAACGGCAAAAGAATGCAGTCTATGACCGGAAGTGTGGGTCTTGGGATCCCTCAAGGGTCGGCATTAGGGAACACGCTGTTTTTAATTTACGTCAATGACCTTCCGACAGCCATTACAGCTGGCCTTTCGGTGCTCTTTGCGGACGACACGACTGTCGTGGTTAGTGCGCGCACGTATGAACAGCTCGGGGAGAAAATTCATGGCGCGTGCCAGCAGTTGCAAACGTGGTTTTCGGCTAATGGTTTGATCTTAAACTTGTCGAAATCCAATACCATGGTTTTCTCAGGCCGAAGTGTCTCTCTTCCTACGTGCGTAGCAAACGGGCCGATGCCGATATGCAATGAGTGTAGGTTCTTGGGCTTCACACTTGACTCTAATCTTAATTGGAAGTGCCATGTCGACCAACTGTGTAATAGACTAAGTGGTGCAGTCTTTGCGTTGCGTAAACTGAAGAGACTTATTGCAAATGATGCGTTAAAACAGGTGTACTTTGCACAATTTCACTCTCTGATGTCGTACGGTACGCTCCTATGGGGAAACTCCACGGATGCCAACAGAATAATGCTTATGCAAAAGCGTGCCTTACGCACTTTAGCCGGGGTGAAACCTAGGCATTCTTGCAGGGGTCTTTTTGTTACGCACCGCATATTGACGCACTACTCGGTTTATGTATTTCAAATAGTAATGTTCGTAAGGAATAATATTTCATCCTTCGCACGGGTGAATATTCCTGGCAAGGAGCTCCGCCACACCGGGCGTTTGAGGACAGTTCCCCGTCGCATGGCACTTGCGGGTAAGAACCCGCGTGTCATCGGTCCCACATACTATGAGCGTCTGCCCGCCAAACTTAAAAATGTACCATCCGACGAAGCATTTAAACATCAGCTGAGAAACCCTTTATTGGATAATCCATTATACTCCGTTGACGAATATATGGAACTTAAATTATAAAATTATTATTGTTTGTTTGACCTTTATTACTTTTTGTATATTGACGTCGGAAACTGACCATTTATTAGTTATTAGTTGTTTATTAATGTTGCCTTTGATTATTTATGTGTTTTTTTTGCATTATTATTTTATTATTTGTATTAATGTTGACAATATCAATGTAATTTCATATTTTTTGACATGCAATGCAATCTATATTGTAACATTACATTGATGAATAAATAAACTAAACTAAACTAAACTATTTATTCATTAATACTTCGTTTTTCCACCCCTGGCCCTTATCACAGCATTCAGGCGGTTTTTCATGGATCTTATCAGCTTTTTGATAAGCTCCTGGGGGATGGCATCCCACACCTCCTGCAGAGCTGTCCTCAGCTCCGTAACATTTGAAGGAGCTGGATCCCTCTTCCGAATCTGCCTTTTCAGGTAGTCCCAGAGATGTTCAATGGGATTCAGGTACGGGCTGACGGCTGGCCAGTTCATGGTGGGAATGCCGACCTCGGCAAGGTAGGCCCGAGTGATCCTTGCGGTATGACAAGTGGCATTATCCTGCACCAGGACGAACCCCTCGTCATAAAAACGGGCGTAAGGAACAACATGCTCCTCAAGGATGTCAGTGATGTACCTGGCAGCGGTCAAACCACCGCCACGGCCCCCACCAGGTACGAAAACGAGCTCTGTACGCCCTTCGATGGAAATGCCCGCCCACACACTGACGAAACCTCCGCCATAGGCAACTGTTTCCTTGAAACAGCATTGTGCATACCGTTTTCCTGGCCTCCTGTAGACTCTTCCTCGTCTGTCACAGCCATTCAAGCACACCCTGGACTCATCACAAAAAAGAACTCTGGTCCATTGCTCAATGGTCCAATTTTCGTGTTGACGAGCAAATTCCAGGCGTGCTTGGCGGTGACGCGGGAGCAGTCTGGTGCCCGTGGCGGGCCGATTTCGGGTCAGGTTAGCTTCCTCGAGTCTTCGTCTTACTGTCCACTCACTGGCAGTAACCCCTCGTACATCCCGAAGATGCTGATTGACAGTAACGGCGGTCTGGTGCCGATTTCTGAGAGAGGAAGTGACGATAAAGCGGTCATCCCTCTCAGATGTGCACCTCCGGCGGCCAGAACCTGGTCTTCGTGTCAAGGCCCCAGTCTCCCGAAACCGTCGGTAAACTCGGGTTACTGCTAACTGGCTTAAATTCAGCTGGTCAGCCACGAAGCGTTGGTTGTGTCCCTCTTCCAGCAAGGCCACGACTTGGGCGGCTTCAGTCATGGTGGTATCCATTTTCTTCAGGGTTTCCGAGTAAGGTCGTTAGTAGAGATGTGTACCGGTCAACTTCTGATAAGTGACTGATGACATTTCCCCCTCCTACCCATATTTATAGGGGTCAAAAGGGGCACACCTTGTACGTTTCGGAACATAAACTTATTATACTATCGTAATAGACAAACAGTGGTGCGAGTGAAAAACCGATCCTTACAGCATAACCTACGTGTGAGAAAGAGATAAAAAAAAATGACTTCAGAACCCGATTTGACATAATTTAGCCTCGTTTAGCCTCCTGTTGAAAAGCCTCCTCGTGCTTATTTTGTATTTTTCTTTCTAATCCCGTTGATTTATTTTAAAAATCTATATAAATCAGCAATGGTATCGGTGTTCTGTGTTGAACTTATGACAATAACCCAAATAAACACTCATTTCACAGGTAAATATGATTTTGCGATCACCACTTTCACAGTCCTTATTTTCAATGAACGTTCTCTGTAATTTATTTTTTAGTATGTTAATATCATGAGGCAAGCAGCCTATTTCTCAAATATTGCTATATTTCTAAATATTATGTGTTAGATAAAAAGATATTATGTCCGTGAATTTGAGAAGGAAAGGTGTAGAGTTTGAATTATTTTTATCGATATTTCGATATCTTCCAATAAAAAATTGTACCTATTACTTTTGTATTAGCCATATAGAAAATTACCCGAAAGTTATATTTAAAGCTGCTTGTATCTGATATCAAAAAGAAAATAATTAAGATTAAATGATTAACCAATTTTAATACATCAAATATTTTTTTATTTCTGTCAAGGAAAAAGTCAGTAAGTGGGTATTGTTTTTTTTATAGAGCAAAAATATGCTTGAATAAATACCAATATTTCCAGGTTTCCTGTAAATCCAGTTATTAGAGAAAAATGGGTAAGGGTAATAAATCGAATAGGCTGGGAACCTCGCGAAAAATCGGTGGTGTGCAGCAAACACTTCGAGGAAAACTGTTTTATGCCAAGAAAACACCGAAGTATTTTGAAAAAAAAAGTCTGTACCAACGGAAGATGTCCCGGTGGGTATTTGTTTACATTATAGTTATACAGGATGGAACAGACAAGTTTGACATTGATGTTGATGTTGATGAAATGAACAATTAGCTATAATGTAAACAGTCAAGAGTGAGTCAGGTTCGCACTGAGAGTTCCGTACTGAAACAATAGCGGCACTGGACCGGTCATTGTGGCGTTCCTTGGGGGAGACCTATCTCTAGCGATTGACGTCTTTCGGTTGACATGATGATGATGATGGCTAAAACAACAAGGGCCAGTTTATTATTATAATGCTTATTACACGATTTTTTGTCTAATTTGTGGTCTAATCGGGACCGCCTTTATGTGCGTAATTAGTTAAGGTTGACAAAATAACTTATTCCTTATAAATTGTTTTTGAAGAAATTATCATAAAACAAATTGTGTCTGTTGCAGGTGAATATTAAGCTCAGGCGACATGTATCTTCGTACGTTTACAGAGATATTTCACCAAGACCTTCAACATCACAGCCAAAACCTTTGACGCCAAGAAAAAAAAAGTTGATTAGTAAATGTTCAAAATTAAAGCAAAAAATAAAAGAGAAACAACAAAAAATAAGAAATTTAACAGCTAAAACTAAACGATTGAAAAAAAAACTTAATCGAGCGGAGGAATTGATTGAAGATCTAAAGAAACGTCCAGGACTACAAGATAATTTAAATCATTCTTTTCAGAGGTCAATAAATATAATAAACTACCCGGCAAACTTCGCACCGCACCAATTTTTTTTCGTAAACTTTCTTATATTTTAATTTTTGTTATGTTATTCGGAGCGGAGACAAATCCAATAAACATATATATAGATCATAATTAAAATGTTAGCATAAAAGTGTTATGATATATATAAATAAATATGATATAATTGGCTATTTAATACCTTTCATTTGATACCCGACCCTTACCACCTTACCTTTTATCCCTCCTCCAACTTTTTTTCGCGGACGCCATACTGATATTCGATAATGTACCCTTGGTCACTTCGACAATTAAGACTAATCAAATGACACTTCATATGATAAAATCCTTCAATCCGTTTAGGCTGCAGAGCGACAAAAAGAAATAGACATACATATATACATACATTCGAAAAATATAACCCTCCCGGGCAGTCGAGTAATAATAATCGGTCCAGCCGTTCTTGAGTTATAAATGGTGTAACTAACCCGACTGTATTTTATGCTGCCGTCCTACCAAAGAAGGCGGCAAAGTGCACAGTATTGGTATTAGCATTTTAAATTTAATGTGGTTACCAATAGAGTTTAAAATGGTTCGACTACCACATTGCAGTTAGCTGCCTTCTTTAGTAGGACGGCAGTATGTATACTTACCTACATAGCTTTTATCTTTTCATTCATCACCCTCTCGACATTAGGTACTCTCCGGCAGCTGAGAAAATGCGTTCTTAACGTTTCCAATGTCGTCATTGATTTCCCGGATAACTATGAAACCAGCCTAGAAGATTCATTTTCTACTACTCTCAACCGCCAAACATTACGATTTATTTGTAGGTACCTACTGTATAAAAAAGTGTAAAAACTGTATTATGTTGTACAGATTAAGCAATTATAGACTTATGATCAATTGTATATAGGTATCATATATTAATTATGTGATGCTGTACCTATGGTTATCGACAACTCACGTTGAGCAGTGAGAGCATCTCTAAAATTCACACACAGCTATACAAATTTACACAGACAGGCTCATGTCACTTTTGGTGACGCTGTGAAGCGAGGTCTGTTCGTCTATTACGATAGTATAATAAGTTTATGTTTCGGAACGAGTAAATGATCCACATATCGGGAAATGAGACATAACTTGGAAAGTCCTGGGCGGATTCCCAGGGTTCTTGTTTTTTTTTTAAATCGTTACATTATCAGCTTTCATTTTGGTATCATTTTTTTTAAAGATATTCTGAATAGGTCAAGAGATACTGGGCGGAGAACCCAAACGTGCAGCTTGAGTCGATTTTTTTGCTCGCGAGTGTAGATAAAACCTGTCACTCAACTTGATAATGCCGTAGTGCAAACACAACTTTATACAGCTTTATGTAGTCTGTGGCTTTGAAAAAACCTAACTAGGCCTTGTCTATGGCTATTGGCTACAATAATCCCGCTATTTTTGAAATGCGTTCTGAAACTGCCCCCGCGGTTTATGTCACGAAATTAAAGATTGTTAAAACGATAACAAAATTATGTAGATACATGATAAACTTCTTATTTTTCATTAATTTTGTCTTCAAAACATTAAATAAAAAAAATGATTGTAACTACACTGTATAAAATAGTTATAATAAACACATTTCAAACTTTAACAGATAGTTTTATTTGCAATTTTACGGTTATGTGTGCATCCGAACGTGAGTTTCTTTTTGGGCCTACTATGTGTGGAATTTGAAAATCGAACTTCGAATCAAGTTGTTTCTATCTCTCGCTTTTTTCCTATCGAAGTGAAAGTGACAGAACAAAGTGAAATACAATTTTTTCGAATGTTGTGAGTAGCCCCAGCACTGATCACGGCATTTAAAAAATAATAATTAAAAAGCTACTTCGCCTCTCGCTCGCAGCAAAATTGAATTTTGCTCACTGTTTTGAAGCAGCAAAACCTACTTGTTTCAGCTGCTGAGGTGAAAAAAAAATTGCTCCGGCCGTTAACGTTTCCCATCCCCTAAATCAAGTCCGATTTCCATGATTTTTGAATATGTTGTAGTTATTATATAGAACTAGGTCTGTACTTTTCTGTTTTAGTTTTATAAATTTGTTTCATTCTATATACCTATTTTCGTGTAAAGGAAAACGTACAGAGATTTTTATGATATCTACAACATATTCAATAATCGATAAAATTGGACTAGGGTTAGGGGTAGAGAAACGTTATCGCATTTTGTATGGAAATTAGCTTCACAATCCTCTTGAGGCAAGATTAAACCATTGTTATAGTTAGGGAGGCGAGGTTAAATGGCGTAATTCAACGGCGCCGTCGAGACCTATCAAAATCGAAAGATAAAATAATTTCGAAAAGAAAAGCTCGTATGGTAAAAACCATTTTAGCGGTGGGTTTGGCGTGTACGGTTTTTCAAAAATGTTAAAAAAAACAGTTACTTGGGCATTCTCGAGCGCGTCAGATATTCATCTACTACGTATGCCCCAAGTGCCTCTGATAACAACGGTATACTAATCTGCCGGTTTGCGTGGTGGGGGTAGGCATATAAAGTGGTCAAAAATGCAAAAAAAAAAATTTACTCGAGCGTGTCAGATCAGAAGGGGTGTTAAGTAGGCCCCAAGGAAGCTCCCTTTAAAAAAACTGACGATTTCGGCGTGACGATAAGTTACGATGAATTTTTGAAAATGCAAAAAAAAAAAAGTTTTTTTTAAATACTCGAGCGCGTCAGATTTTCACAGGGGAGGTTTATCTCGGTATCCTGAAAGCATATTTTCTTAATCTGACAAAAATGTTGGTGGGTTCTCTTAATCTGACCGAAAAAGGTTTTTTGGTTTCTTTTTTTTCCTTTCTTTCTCCTTGATAAAACGGGGAATTTAAGAATGACAATAAAGCGATAGATATTCCCTTTTTTGTCTATTTAAACTTTTTTTTTGTAAAATGTATCGTTCGCGACTTATATGCCGCAACGGGTTTTTCGGAAGACGAAATGGCTCCTCCACACTTCCGGTCATGCGGAAACCGGCAGATTTTGTATTTTTAGTAAGTTTTAGATTACATTCTTCAAAATAAAAAATAAAAAAATCGCGCTCGAGAATGCCGGATTAACGTTTTTTTTTACAAGTTCGCGACCCTATAACTCGGCGGCGTCAAGGACTTATCGTCAGATTAGTTAAATTTAGTCTTAAAACACTAAAATCAACCCCCAATATCTTAATCTGACGCGCTCGAGTATTTCAGACTATCGATTTTTTTTTACTAATCTGATCGTCTATCCTAGGCGCGCGTCACTACATATAGAGCTAACTACTTTACAAGGTTGTTCTATTAGGTCTAAGGTATCTCTCATATCTTAAACTGCCACGCTCGAGTATTACCGAAAATTCCCCTATTCGCCTCCCTAACTATTAACTTTTAACCTTTAATTATTATTTTTTCATTGTTGTATGAGTCATGAATGGATATGGCATGAATGAGCCGTTTATCTCATGAGTGTTCGTGTCATCTCCAGAACTATTCGAGGATTGTATGTAAATTCCTGATGAATCCTCATCCATTCTTGGAATCATGATCACGATGAGGTATTCATGGTGAGTGAGTTTGGCTCATGGCAAATACTTAAGCAGTCATTTAAAATGCCAGATTTACGAGGGTTCAGCTTTTCCTGACTTGAGAATTTAGAATGTGGCCGATGTTTAATGATTTCATAAAGATTTGCTAATAGTTTTTGCACATGTCCAAAAGTTTGACAACGTTTCGTTGGACCTACTTATAACTTTAAAAATACCGGCTAAGTCCGAGTCGGGTTCTATAAAAATCACGTTTGTTGTATGGGATGAATATTTATTTTTCACCTCAGCGGCTCAAACAAGCAGGTTTTGCTGCTTAAAAACAGTGAGCAAAATTCAATTTTGCTGCGAGCGAGAGGCGAAGTAGCTTTTTAATTATTTTTTTTAAATGCCGTGAGCAGTGCTGGGGCTACTCACAACATTCGAAAAAATTGAACTTCACTTTGTTCTGTCACTTTCACTTCGATAGGAAAAAAGCGAGAGATAGAAACAACTTGATTCGAAGTTCGATTTTCAAATTCCACACATAGTAGGCCCAAAAAGAAACGCACGTTCGGATGCACACATAACCGTAAAATTGCCAATAAAACTATCTGTTAAAGTTTGAAATGTGTTTATTATAACTATTTTATACAGTGTAGTTACAATCATTTTTTTTATTTAATGTTTTGAAGACAAAATTAATGAAAAATAAGAAGTTTATCATGTATCTACATAATTTTTTTATCGTTTTAACAATCTTTAATTTCGTGACATAAACCGCGGGGGCAGTTTCAGAACGCATTTCAAAAATAGCGGGATTATTGTAGCCAATAGCCATAGACAGGGCCTAGTTAGGTTTTTTTTAAAGCCACAGACTACATAAAGCTGTATAAAGTTGTGTTTGCACTACGGCATTATCAAGTTGAGTGACAGGTTTTATCTGTTTCATGTTTATTTTTTCCACTTTTTATTTTATTAGTATTTTGCATAAATTCTTGTGATTGATGCATATGCGATCGTGTCGTTATTTAGTCGTGTATTCACCAAATGGTCACAACGGAAGATCTGCGTTGGCCCTACCAGCTTCACGCTGTGTTGTTCTCGCTGCTGAGGTGAAAAGTTGTATGTCTCACACGAGATCAAAGTTTTTTACGTCTCGTATCTTTGAATCCTTCGCTTACTCGGGATTCAAAATCATCACTCGCAGCAAAAACCAACTTTGCTCTCTTGTTGAACAAATAACTATTATTCTGTTTTTAGTATTTGTTGTTATAGCGGCAAGAGAAATGCATACTCTTTGATAATTTCAACTGTCTAGCTATCACGGTTCGTGAGATACAGCCTGGTGACACACAGACGGACAGACGGACAGCGGAGTCATAGGGTAGGGTCCCGTTTTTACCCTTTAGGTACGGAACCCTAAAAACGTACGAACCTAAAGATTGAAGGTCTAAAAATATCACATGGAAAGGACATTTCTTCTATTTTTTCATGATAATTTAATCTGAATATAAATAGTTGGCAATGAACTAATTACTTGGTTTAGTTACAGATAGTTAGTAAAATTAAGTTGTTAATTAATTTTTTTTTTAAGGTGTCTAGACATTTTATGTAACCTTCGACATTTCAAACAACCTCAAATGACCTTATCGCTTTCACCCCTTTGACCACTTACTTGTGGGCGGTACCACCACCGTATCCATTAACCTACCGCCAAGCAGCAGTGTTCGCATTGTTGTGTTCCGGTTTGGGGAGAAGACAGCCGGTGAAATGACTAGCATAGAGGCATTCCATCTCATTCCTCAGGGTTGGCAGTGCATTTGCAGTCTTGTGAATATGCGAATGTCTATGGGTCACAGTTTCCACTTACCCCTGTGTGCTCGTATGCCTTCCTATGCCATATTATAAAAAAAAAACATTTCGTAAGTAGGTACAAAGATACTCATACTTACTGAACATTCAGTGCCCAGTCCCCTTTAACTCTATACAAAGTCGGCTCCCTAGCGAGTCATTAGGCACATGTTGATGTGAGAAACACTCGTACACTGGGTGCGTGACAACTACGACTGCAAAAGTCAAAGTCCTTTCACTTTCTCTAGAGATGTCACATTTGAAATGGTAATTTGCTTCGGCAACTTATCGATCTATACGATCGATAAAGTGAGATCAACGTCTACTAGTGTTCACTCATACATTATTAACAGGGCCTTTTGTACATTTGAAGTGTTACATTATTGCAAACGTTTCGATAGATCTTATTTACTTGACAGTAATGGCCGCCAAGTTAAAAACAATACCACAACAAGGCATTTATTCTAGGCTGTAAAAACCTTATCGCCTAACGGCCGAAACCTGTATTCAAACCGCGAACAGATAAGGCTTACTTCGGGTTAAAATTTGACATTTGCCCATAAAAAATGTGTCAAATTGTAATGCCAAAATTTAGCTTCCCAAACGTAAAATTAACCTTAAGTTAACCCCAAGTTAAATAGTTCACAATTATCAGATTCATAATGTATGAGAACTGACACTTTTAACGAATTAAATATCGTAAATATCACCCTGATATCCCTTAAACCAATAGTGTCGAGGCAGTGGTCCAACTTCTCTATTCAACTGACCATTAGTATCATAAATATGAGGTAAGTAGGTTTAGGTCATGTTAGACCTGCAGCTGGCCAAAACACTCAGAAATAGGAGCTCCCAGTCAGTTGGACAACGCTGTTGGACCACTGCTCCGAAAGGAAACCCAAGGTAAGGACCCAAAAATTTGACCATAGTTAAGCACAGTTAACCATACAAACTATGAACCCGAAAAAAGTTCCGTAGTGCGACGAAAAGTGTCCCTACTAAATATTAATCGAATAATTGTATTGCTAATTTTCGTGTCACAACAGAAAAGTTTCAAATAAAATTTTATTAAGTGAGTTAGCATGGCCAACGTTTTGGTGCTTAGTCCTTACCCAAATGATTTTCATAAAAACCTAGCTAAGAACGACGATCCTAACGGACCCCGCACAAGGTCCTACCACAAAAACCGTCCATTTGCTACGTGCCATAAAATGCTACATACATACATACATAAACTCACGCCTTCGTCCCAAAGAGGGGTAGGCAGAGCTACAGAATTACCTACAACTCTAAAAACTTGTAAATAATTCTGTAACCCATTTTACACAAATGGTTAAGATGTTACCAGCGTATTAGTGACAGGTAGCAAGCCCATCGCCTAACAGTACTACAAGCCTTTATTCCCTTAATCGCCTCTTACGAAATCCACGGGAAGACATGGAGTGGCACTATTCTAACCCGGCAACCACACGGGGTCCATAAAAGACTAAAAAATTACACCTTATTTAGTTTATAGTAACGTACCGGAATTTATTTTATGAACTTATTAACCTTTAACAAGCGTCATGTGGTTGCGGTTGAAGCGATAACACTGGTCGCTCGGAAACACCAAAATGAATGATTTGGTGACGATTGACGGTCACCACGTATGCACCATTTCCAAACCGCAACGATATGCAATTAGGAATGTTTGTTTTAATTACCTGGAACTGATAATACCTAAATGAATGGTGAAGTTTTTATTCATGGCATGTAAGGAAACCGAGCACACAGGCTATTTTGAGATCTATTCTACCGGGTTTAAACCATAGACGTTAATTACTACGCTAGTATATTAATGCATATGGTTTAAAATGTTTATGGTATTGTTACAGCATCCGGCGCCTCGCCCTTAAGAATACCTACTTTCGTCACTTTACTTTTTTTTTCCTATTATAATTGCGCCTTGCCCCTGAGAATTCTTAATCACTTCACTTTTAAATATTACAATTAGAATTATTAAATTGTCAATCTGTTTTAAAACCACTAAAGTAATTGTTGATTTATGTAAGTATTTCTTCTTCTTTCTTTGCCCCCGCGGCGACTTGAACAGCTACTACCGCGGAGATATGGCGTTTCCGCGTGAAGTGATTTCGCCAGTGTCAAGTATAAATCAATATAGCAATAAAACACAATCCAATCTTCTCTAGGAAGATTGGGGGCAACGTTGTACGGTGATTTGTAGGTCAGAGGTCAAGATAGTTTTAACCTCTGCACCACTGCGAGTCCACTTGAAACGAGAAGAAAGATGCCAGATACACGAAATAAGTCCAAGTCTTCAATCACTGTGCGACACAAAGGCATAAAAAGTACAAATCACTATCAGAAAAGAACTTTGAACACCTAATTACCCAAAAATTAAAGTCTAAAACAAATTACACGTCCGCCATCTTTTAACGTTGCAAATGGACCCCATGTAAGTATTTAAATGTATAAATTATGTGAACAAGTGGCGCCACTGCGCCACTTTTTTGGAACCAATAATAAAGGCATTCCATCTTAGTCCTCAGGATTGGCAGTGCATTTGCAGTCTTGTGAATGCGAATTTTCAAATTCAAAAGCTTTATCTTGTCTAGGGGACTCCGTTGATGTAGGAAAACATATCAATCTTATGTGGTCGTCTTGCACCGTGTTATAATTATACACATAATAAGTAGGTGATATTTTTTTCCTTTTCTCTCTCTATCTCTCTCTTAAGATATTGGAGTGTTTTCCTGCGGAAACTACGCAGGATATTTGATATATTTTTTAATTTACTATTTATAGATTTATATAATGCTAGACTAAGTATACCATTGTAATATTAAATATATTTAAAAAATAACTGACTGCTGAGTTTCTTGCGGCGCTTCTTCTCAGCAGTGGTCTCCTCTTGTGAATCGTTGGTAGATTCTTGACGTGTAAAAGTGCCCGTGCAGCCTACTTACTGACTGAATAAATGTCTTTATCTTTATCTTAATCTTTAATGTCTGTGGGTCACAGTTTCCACTAACCGGTGGCCTGTGTGCTCGATTGCCTTCATATAGTTAGGGAGGCGAGGTAGCTAAATGGCGTAATTCAACGGCGCCGTCGAGACCTATCAAAATCGAAAGATAAAATAATTTCGAAAAGAAAAGCTCGTATGGTAAAAACCATTTTAGCGGTGGGTTTGGCGTGTACGGTTTTTCAAAAATGTTAAAAATAGTTACTTGCATGGGCATTCTCGAGCGCGTCAGATATTCATACTACGTATGCCCCAAGTGCCTCTGATAACAACGGTAAACTAATCTGCCGGTTTGCGTGGTGGGGGTAGGCATATAAAGTAGTCAAAAATGCAAAATAAAAAAATTTACTCGACGCGTCAGATTTTCGGAAGGGGAGGTTTATCTCGGTATCCTGAAAGCATATTTTCTTAATCTGACAAAAATGTTGGTGGGTTCTCTTAATCTGACCGAAAAAGGTGTTTTGGTTTCTTTTTTTTCCTTTCTTTCTCCTTGATAAAACGGGGAATTTAAGAATGACAATAAAGCGATAGATACATTACCTTTTTCGTTTATTTCAACTTTTTTTTTGTAAAATGTATCGTTCGCGACTTATATGCCGCAACGCGTTTTTCGGAAAACGAAATGGCTCCTCCACACTTCCGATCATGCGGAAACCGTTACAAGTTCGCGACCCTATAACTCGGCGGCGTCAAGGACTTATCGTCAGATTAGTTAAATTTAGTCTTAAAACACTAAAATCAACCCCCAATATCTTAATCTGACGCGCTCGAGTATTTCAGACTATCGATTTTTTTTTACTAATCTGATCGTCTATCCTAGGCGCGCGTCACTACATATAGAGCTAAATACTTTACAAGGTTAGGTCTAAGGTATCTCTTATATCTTAAACTGCCACGCTCGAGTATTACCGAAAATTCCCCTATTCGCCTCCCTAACTAATATGTCATACAAAAAAAAGCCCTACACAACAATGCGAACACTGATTGTTGGGCTGCTTTCTTCGCTTTCTTGTTTATTGCTTAAATATAATATTATTAATAATCCACTCTATTTATATTATACATGCGACAGTAACTCTGTTTGTTAGTTTGTTACACTTTTGTGGCTAAACCGCTGAACCGATTTTGATGGATTTTGGTATGAAGATAGCGTTAAGCCCAAAGAAACATAGGTTTTTTTTTTATTTTTCTACGCAGACGGGGTCGCGAGCCATTTCGTTATTAGTCGTTTTATACAAAACATGCTGTTGCCGGCGACTCCGTCAGCGAAGAGAAATAAGACAACATAGCCTGTGTTACTCAGAGATAGTGAAGCATTATAATGGTGAAAGAATTTTTGAATTCGGTTTATCAATTTTTGAGTTTATTCGTTACAAACATACAAAGAAACAAATCTTTCCTATTTATAATATTAGTAAAGGTTTTATAAAATGACGTGCTAGAAATAAGTCGCTTTCGCCAGAATATAAATTTAAAAGTTCAGTGCTTAATGGCATAACTAACTCATTTTCCGAAAAAGCATAACTACATAGTCAATAAAAGTTATAACTTATAATATAACTTATAAATAAAAACTTTAAGAAAAGGTCCTCTTACATGCAGTTCTAATGTAATTGTACTGTCAGTATATACACTGTTCGACATTCTATATTTGAAATTGACGTTACTTCCATATTGTCGGTGATACCTACTGCTAAGCCGCGTAACTAACAAATTTATGATATGATAGAGCAAAATAAACCTTACTGTCTTATTAAAAGTTTCACCGACGATACCTTTTTGTTTTGTACACGAATACATGCATGCAACCTACAAAGCAAGAGGACCTTTACTGAAGTTATTTACCGATATATACCTGTATTTTTGTTATTACGCTTTTGCCACTATAGCAATTAAAAAAAAAACCAATGCATTTTCAATACTCTATTAAATACGTAACGTATTTAATAGACAAAAACATACTTGCAGATATATTTTATTTGCTTACAAATATGTTTCTATGACCGGCATTAATATAAAAATTATCTACGGGGCTATGATTTTTAAGTAACGGTACAATTAAACCGGTATGTATAAGTAGTATAAATAGTGTAATGGAATAATAACCGGTATTACCTCATTCATACCGGACAAAATACAATAGACCAAATACCAGTTACGGTGCCTGCCTCCAAATTAATCACGGTGAATAGTTTGATGAAAATAAAGCCATAATAGCCGTCGGTTTCAATAAAACGGCTTATAAAGAAACCCTAGTAGGTACAAAGTCTAGAAACTCGCGGAAAGTATAGAAGAAACCGGTATTCATCTGGATATTACAGATTATTAAAAAAAAAATTTTTTGCTTTAACCACCTGTTACTACCTGCAAACGGGTACCCGCTCCAACCAGCCAGTTATTGGTGTAACTGACCGTTAAAAGCTTAGCAGATAACATCGGTTACCTGTGGCTGACTCACTGAGTTTCGCGGCATTATGACCTAAACCTGTCATTCGTTCGCGCTCGCTTTGCGCAAACGCACGCGCGTCGTTTCGAATTTGGAATCGATCGTTTTTTGTTTACCAATTCTCACGTTGACAGTTGTTTTGCTCACGTGTTCAAATTTGGAATAAGTTCGATTTGGGAATTGATTGTGTTTTGTTTCGAGGAATTTCGTGATTGTGTACCGTTTTGAAGGTGTTTTTGGAATCGATTTCAGTTGTTTGCTGTTTGTTTGGTTATGACTAAATAGAACGTTGGTGACAGTGTTTTGATTTTAGTGAAGTGTCAAAATGGTGCGTCGAGTGTGGTTTGGACGTTTTGGACGTAAACGTGGTAAAGTGGAGCCGGAATGTGAACCGAGAGTGTACAGCATACCTATAGATATGTCGTCGACTTCGACGCTGGATGTTGCAAATTTTGACGTAATCGTGAGTTGCTTTTACATTTTTTTATCGCAATAACAGCTGTTTAAATTACATGTCAGCGTTAGTATTATGTGGCATTACAATGCCTCACATACCTAATACATAACCGGACGGTTGCGGCGAATAAGGTCGTAAAGTGCGTTTATAAATCATGTTGACTTTACTTTGTGGGCGTTAACGTTGACTTTTGTATGGAACTTTTATTGTTTTCATAACATTATACTTGTAATAATTGGTACTGGTTTATAGCCCTTTCAATTACGCTGATATCGTTTAATTTATAGACGTATTTAATTGCATTTTAATATGTTATTATCAATTCTAAATTGGAAGTTGGTTTTGACCTTGTGTCTACAAGATGATTGAAAACGGTATAAATTATTATAATTAATGTATATTTTATATTAGGTATGTTTTAAAATGTATATTTTAAATAGGTACTGGTATTATAAACAACAGGTTAAAAATAACCAGATAATTAAGCAAAACATATCCTTGTTAATTAAAACGATCCTTTGGATATATTACAGCACTGTCTGCTTTTTTGTTTTTTTATAACTAACATTTCTTGCATAGTAAAGCAAGTTAGAAGATATAAGATGCAGAAAAATATCTAAACTCGACTTTATTGTAATAGGCTTTAGATCGTGTGCAGTTAATTTTGATCTTCTTGAATGGTCTAGATCTAGATAATGCATTTAATGACGACCTAAGGAAAAATACAATTGGAACCGATGACCCGAATATCATTTATGCTTATTTATGTAAAACGTGCCGTCATTAAAAACGTCGTAATTACTAATAATATTAGTGGTTTATAGCTATTCCTTCGGGAACAGTACAAATTTCCGGCTTAACCTCGTAAGATGTCAATCATCAAGGCAATTTATTTTGAACTCTGTTGCAAGAGGAATAAGGTTAATGTTCCTACGTTTATAAACTGAAAATGGCATTTTCGAACAATCACAATTGAACTTTATTCCCTTGATTGTAGATTCAAAGTCCCAGTTACAAAAAACCCCCATTTTGCAGTATGGTGGGTCTTACGAGGTTGAACAATAATATCTATCTTCATTTAAATCGCTTCAGTGGTTTAGCTGTACAAGCGGAACAAACAAACGAAGTTTCGCATTTGTAATATTAAATTCAGATGGTTCACTTTTAAAATTCATACCATTTGCATTTTTTACTTTTGTGACTAGGTACATTATTAGCAAATTGGTTGATTAGAGTAAAAAGTGTAGTGTAAGGTACCGAGTTCGAAACCCCGCGGTCACCATGTACCAATGAGTTTTTCTAACTAAGTGCATTACCTCCAGGCCACATGGCAAATGGCCTTTAATATCATGGAGATTTGCAGTCTATTACATAAACATACCTTGCCAATCTCATGATAAAGGTTCTCTTTAAAAGCATTGTGAAGCTAAACATGTCTATACAAAATGCGATAACGTTCTGTGCCTTTACGATTTTTTTATGTTGTAATTAGATACTAAAAAAAATCGTATAGTAACGGTAAAAAAAAGTCCGTCACTTTTGGTACTTAATAGAGTTTTAATAGAGTCGAAAAGTGAGTAATCAAACCTAGTTATACATAATTACTACAGCGATGTCTATAATATGAGATTTTGTGTTATAAGTGTTATAACTTAAAAAATCCCACGGGCACTTTGTTTACCATTTACTGGAAATAAAAGGAGTTTTAGTAGAAACAATTCCCACGTTGCGCTACGTGATTTTACGGAGTGTTTATAAAAAGAGGTTTACGGTCATAAAGCAGTAACAAAACAACTGTTTACAAAAACTGAATGTTAATAGGTAAAGAATTTAGCGGCTTGTTCCTTTCCATGGGTCCGTCCTTTGTTTTATTACTATCCTTACATATCCATATAGATTCAGATATTTACTAAATAATTTCATCGGCTATTATTCTAGGCATGCCTTCAGCGTTTTGTATTATCATTGTTTTTGTTATTTAAATACAAAACGAGCATGTTTTAACAATAGCATGCTTTGGGAAAATCAAATGTAAGTAGTACCTTTGTTCTATTACTTTCATTACATTCATAATTTTCACTTACGACGTTTTTAATTCACAGCCTTAGTTCAATGACATTATTGGTTCAGAGTTTTTACTTACAACTTTTTGCGTCTTAACTGAGAAATCATGTCACTAGTCTTGATCTGACATTTTTATTAAAAACATCACCATTGCAAGTTCAACTTAATTACCACTCAGTTAAGATTTAAACCGCTCAATGTTTATAGGATACCTGAGTAATCTTAATACTTGAGTTTGTAAATATTGATAATGGACTCTAGATAGAGGACAATAAGGTATGATTTATTTGGATGGTACCAACAAAGGCTTGGTGAAATTCCTTGAATGATTGCTTCGACATTCCTTTGGACGAGTTCCATAGTTTGATTCACCGGTTTAGGCTGGCTGCACACTAAGATCCCTGTAGGATTTACTATAAATAATGTTAGTGGAAACTTTTTTATGCCCGTAAAAGGCTTACTTCCTTACTTGCTGTAATCACCTGATCTCACACATTGGCGTAATAAAATACCTCTATCTAGTCATTTTCGAAAGTCCAAGAACGCGGTTCTGTGCCTTTCTTTTTTATCCGACTGCGGCAAAGCCCAAAAGGAGGGTTATGTGTTTGACTAGTATATATGTCCGACTCAATCTCCGCTCGTAACTACTAAACGACTAAACCAATTTGAATAAGTTATAACTGGTTATATTCGTATTAACCACTAGAGTGTCATAGGCTATATTAAAATTATTTAAATGTTAAATTGGCGAAATAAAAAAAATGTGCATGATAAGTAACATTACAAAAACAAACATACCTTCACGCCTTCATTCCCAGAGTGGGGTAGGCAGAGCTACAGAATTACCAACAACTCCAAAAACTTGTTGACAACTCTGTAACCACAATTTGCACAATTAGGATACTTGTGGGAGGACCTTGTGCAGGGTCCGTCCGGGTTGGTACCACCATCTTATCCATTAACCTACCGCCAAGCAGCAGTGTTGGCATTGTTGTGTTCCGGTTTGGGGATAAGACAGCCGGTGAAATTACTAGCATAGAGGCATTCCATCTTAGTCCTCAGGGTTGGCAACGCATTTGCAGTCTTGTGAATGCGAATGTCTATGGGTCACAGTTTCCACTTACCATCAGGTGGCCAGTGTGCTTGTTTGCCTTCCCATGCTATAAAAAAAAAAAGTAACATTACTTTGACGACATTATCCAAACAGCAGTTGGGTTTTTAAAAGCTTGCTTTTCGTTTGACTTTTTTCATGGACACATATGAATATAAGGTCAAAGGCAAAGGCCTCTTTTTGTTTTCCGTGAGTTCCTTTTCTGGACCTCTTTGGACCAGATGCTAAAGAATGCCACCCATAGCATTAATAGTATATAGTAATGTAGAGTTGGTATCTAGAGAATAGAATAATACAATATATAGGGTGTTTCAAACTTATTTTAGCTAAAGTATTCTTTTCACTTTCTGTCAATTTTTAATGTCACAATGACAAATAAGTACAAACAATATTTTAAGCAATGCCGCACTCAGAGACGTCAATTAAATTTAATGCTTGATTAAAGTTGCTGCTGTCAGTTCCTCTGCTATAGCAATAGAATAAGACAACACGTCACTAAACAAGCATTGAATTTAATTGACGTCGCTGAGTGCGGCAGTAAGAGGATTAATCTACAATCAACTTTTTGCGTGTTTTTTTTTTTTAATCCAGGCGTCAATTTAGACTGGTAGCTATTTGTGTTGCGTGCGTAAAAAAAACATCTTTTTTTTGCCTTCGACTGTTCATATTTTTACATTTTAAAGTAGGTACCTACCAACTAGTAGTTTTATACGTGCCATCGTCAACGTATTCATATTTCAGCAATATATCCTTACCACAGTTTACCTACAAAAATAGATATAAACGTCACAGCTACTTAAAAAAGACTAACACAACCTAATAAGAATGAATTCCGCGTTTTTCATTTGTCATGCGCAGGAGTGCTGACTGACAACCATTGTATGTTTAAAGGTTAATTAATAACCTATAGTTGTTTAACTACGGTTAGTCATATACTATACAAATGATTAAGCAGTGGTTAACGTTAGGCTATTTAAACTATTGTTTGAGTTATATTTAGTAACTACCTGATAACCGCGGTTGCGCGTACGCCGCAAGTAGGTAGGGAAGTACTATTCGTCATGCGTGGTAGCAACGCAATGAATCTACCAACCTACGTGAGCGCCATTATTATATGGGAATAAAACGGGGATTTTTTCCTATATTTATCATTTAAAAAAATCCCTGCGCATTAAGATTACCTTATTGCCTAGGCAGTGAAGCAGGCAATTGCCGTTCCTGCCAAATCATTTAGTGCTTTTCTCAAAAATCGAAAGATACAAATCGCATATAAACAGAAACTTCACGTGAAATAACATCACTCTTTACCGCCTTTATGTTTATGACAAGAAGAAACGCAAGCTTTTTTAGAAAAAAAAAAATCAAGCTATTCCAGAGCCAGACACAGATAAAAAAGTTACGTTTCGAATAAAATATGGATGTATAAGACTTGTGCCCTCATTTTAATATGACCGTTTTCACTTTTTAAAAAGTTACAAACTAGATAACAATGAAATTTGTATGCAACATTGCGGGCTTGTGTAGCGAGCACGCAATGTAATTTTTTTTTAATTTGGGAACTGTCTGTAAACTATGTACTTCGCGTCTCAGTATCGAGTTAGTAATGTAAACTTTTCCGGTCATTTTTCAGAAAAATATTTTTATTTAGTATTTTATTGTATGAGAAAATTCATAACTGAAATAATCACTACATTAACACACATTACATTACTACATTAATTAATACGTATATGCGTGCATGACTCGATGTATGAATGTTGAAGAAGCGAAAGAAATTTGTCAAGATCGTAGCAAGTGGAAAGAAGTGGTCTCTGCCTACCCCTCTGGGAAACAGGCGTGATTTAATGTATGTATGTATGTATTAATTAATACTTTGTTATTGCTCGTGTTAAGTCTGCTCCACCTACTGTATGAAATATATTAATTTGACACCTTGTCCCTACTAAGGATGTCTGGAAGAGATCGCTAATCGCTAATAAAAGACTGTATTATTTTTAATTGTGCTCCATCTCTTATATTTTTGTTAGGTGTACAATAAAGTGTTTTGTATTGTATTGTATTGTACATTAAGGAAAATTATCTCAAATATTAGATTTGGATCAATATTATTTGGGCACTATAATATTTTGTTGAATTTTCGGTTTAAGCCGCGACAAAAAATTTGCAGAACTGCAATCTGGACTCCAGTGGCTAGTCATGAGTTTATCATGGATAACTAACAAATTTATGATAGAGCAAAATAAACTTTACTAGCTTATTAAAAAGGTGCAATTTGCTTCTTATTTCAAATGTTACTTACGCGGTTTTGCAGTTTCACCGACGATATGATCCTAGAGAATAATTCTCCGGCTGTGGGTGGATTCGGATTCAACAGATAACGTAAGTATAGGGTTATTCCCATGTAGCACATTCAGAACAATAGAGACATAATTAAAAAAAATTGAATTTCGAATTTTGATCGATTTAAGACTTATAGTTTGAAAGCTGAAATTTTGAATTAGGTCACTATCGTTCTGAAAATGTTATATATAGCTCGCTGCAACTACGATGCGACCAACGTGCCGATTTTTTTTTAATGATAATGTTATGAGTATCTTCATGATTTTGTAACTGAACTCTGAATGTCAGTATCGTTACTCGGAAAGTTTAATAAGGGTTATACAGAACCGGCTCCGCGATACTGTGACCAATTTTTCGACTTTCATTACTTGTGTATGAAAAATGAAAATGAAAATGAAAATGAAAATGTTTATTGCATAAATGAAACCTTACAAGAATTAGAAGCAATGCAGTGGGTCCTGTGCTAGGGATCCCTGTGTTACAGGACCCGATTCCGTATCAAGAACAGTTTAATTTGTACAGGGTTATAATTATTAATCAACCTATATGCAAATAGAAAGAAGTGGAAAGAATTGGTCTCTGCCTACCCCTCTGGGAAACAGGCGTGATTTAATGTATGTATGTATGTATGCAAATAGACGTCATCGGCACCAAAACTGGGACTTCTATTTCCAATCTATTTTTGTCAAAATACATCGTCTATCTAGTTTGCTAGCAATTTGTTCAAAAGAATAGCCCTATAATAATAACAATAATAAAACATTTGTCGCAATTGTAGTCATCCTTATCAGTGAATGTCTCATAATACAAAGCGTCACATTTCCTGTTTCAATTCAATAGTAAACAGATTTGGCGCTAATCAGGGTTATTGTGATTTATTTTGAACGTGTTTTAAAAAGGATCAAATCTTTACAATTTCAATACACAATTAACAGACGATTAGAGAGTTAACAGGTGTCAAAACGTATGAACTAATAGTCAATTAACATTGGTTAACATTTAACATTGTTTGGTAAAATTGGTAATATTTAAGTCGCACAAATACCTGATGTTTAAATATCTTGTTTGATAAAAAGGTAAAAAATGTAAAAAAAGAGTGCCGTCTTCGCCAACAAACTGCTTTGCAGTTAGGCGAAACTATTCTGAATGTTTTTACAATGTGCATAATGTGCATATTAAATAAAATAAAATAAACTAGCACCCCACCGCTATGATTTGGCTCTGTAAAATGGTGCCCGTGGAAATTAAAAATATATGCTGAAAGTTGATATTCCATCTCGAGTAAGAGCTCTCACTTGGTACGTGAATTGGTCGCGTCGTTTCGAGAATCGTTATCTAATTATAATTATACACTCTCTCTTCTCATTCTTATACTATTGAAATAGCTCTAGAATAAATTTTACCAGTTACTGGATGATAGTTAGAGAAAGAAATAGCGAGATCCGAGAACGATGTGGATTGAAAGAAGATGTAGTGACTAAAGTCGAAAAGGGTATGCTAAGATGTTTTGGTCATTTAGAAAAGATGGATGAAAGAAGGTTACGAAAGATATATGGCGAGCGAGAGTGAGCGGAGATGTCTGTAGGGGACGTCCTAGACGGACGGTGATCAGATTCGCGATGTACTGAATAAGGGCCAAATAAAAAGCACCCGAAACCGACGTACGTGCATGAAGAGATTGATGAATGTAGAGGAAGCGAAAGTTGTATGTTTATATCGGTGCACCTGGCGTTCCATAGTCTCTACCTACCCCATTGGGAGACAGGCGTGAAGTTATGTAGGTATATACCTATGTATGTAAATTTTACCAAATCATTATTTTATTTATAACTTCATTGCAACGTGGAGTATATTTACCATTCGTGTCACGAATTGAATTTAGTCTTATTTAGTCAAAGTCCTTCAAATTTGCCTTCAAAATATTCAAAGTTACTATCGTGTCCGATACGACTCTACGAGTGTTCTAGAATCTTTTTTCAACAACGTCTTCGTTATAGAATATGTAAACATGATGTTGACCCGTGTGGTTGCCGGGTTAGAATAGTGCCACTCCATGTCTTCCCGTGGATGTCGTAAGAGGCGACTAAGGGAATAAAGGCTTGGAGTACTGTTAGGCGATGGGCTTGCAACCTGTCACTAATACGCTGGTAAACATCTTAGCCTGTTTATGCAAAATGTGGTTACAGAATTATCAACAAGTTTTTAGAGTTGTTGGTAGTTCTGTAGCTCTGCCTATCCCACGCTGGGAATGAAGGCGTGAGTTTATGTATGTATGTCTTCGTTATATCAGGGCTTCAATTCTCGGCGGTAAAAACTATATATCGTCTTTGACCTGTTATGGTATTGTTTGTAACTCATCCGCCATTACTGTCAAGTCAATAAGAGCTGTCATAGTACATTGTGTATTAAGGTCGGTAAGTAAGGAATTACGATCGAGGCTCTAGTAGAAGCCCGAAGTCGAAGACTGAGGGCTTTTTGAGTCGAGGTACGTAATTCCTGTACCGACCGTGAAACATACAATGTTTTTCATCACATTTGCGAGTAAATAAATAAAATTATAGGACAGAAAAAACTTATAATCACACACAAGTCAGCACAACTATTATTACGAATTACTTGAACTTTTTTTAAGCGGATGACGGGCGGACTCCACAGATTATACAAATGTTTCGTTCAGAAACGTTAAGGGCAAATACTTACGTAGGTATACATACAGCCCTGAAGGAGTGTAAAAAAAAACGACGTTTTGATACAGAAAACTATTAAAATCGATTATTAAGAACATTAATTGAGTATTTAAGTAACATGTAGCGAGATTGCAATGAAATTCCTGTTTAAATAACATTTTAAGACAATTTTTCAATTGCGTGTAAACTCTTTGCTTGAACTTGCATGACATGTGTGCTGTGCTATAAATTAAAAAAAAATTACTTACCGACCTTGGGTTTCATGGTAAATAAAAAGGTCGAGGGTTTTATACCGGGCATTGCGGCCAAGTTAACCTGTATGTTTAGATACTGTTTACGTGCAAGTGTGATGAAAAAACTTTGACAATACGATAACAGGTCAAAAGCAATATGGTTTCTATCAACAACAATCTTGGCACTGAATAGTATAGAATAATGTCACCTACACTGTCTCCATCTATGTTTCCCTAAGCCTTTGGATCCACTGAATTTCTTGTAATGTTATTTGTTATCACGATATAGACCGTTCGATTCTTTATTATCTTTGTACTTGAAAAGTCGAGGCGGGCTGCAACCAGCAATATAAAAGTTGCTAAAAAATCCCAGAAGTTTATTAATCTTCACAAAAAAATATTGAGAACGTTCTCGAAATTTTTGAAAGATGAGATTTTAAGATTCTCTTTCCATACAAAATTAAGTTAATAATATACCGAGAATTTTTCATAATTCTTGGTAAGATTGCAAGTTGAGGAGTAACTCGTCCGTCCAAAGCTAGCTGCAACTTTGCTTTGCTTCAGTTATTATTGCTTTTTCAAATGGAGATTATGTACGTCTGCATGTATTACCCACACGTTGCTATCCAGTGTTGCAAGCGGCACAAAAGGACTGTGGGTCAACGTTACCGTTTCCTGCCATTTGCGCCACAATGGGCCGTCACGCATCCAATCGTTGCAATGTTAACAGAATCAACTTTTGTTATAAAGCGTTTTGTCGCGTCTGGTCATGGATTTTTAGAAATATCGTATCGATGTTCAAGAAATTGAAGGGTTTCTAAGGCACTTTCATAATGTCTGAAGTTATCAGCATTTCTTAAGACGAGATCACTGCAGAGAAGAAACGCCGTATGAAACTCAACAGTTAGTATTTTTTGTAAATATTGCTTAAGGCAACGTTGATACTTAACCTAGCATAATATAAAACAGTTAATAAAAGTATCATGCGTAGATGAGCAGGAAAACGTGACAAAACTCAGAATAACAAGAGCAAACCAGTTAAAATAAATAAATAAATACCTACGGCAATAAATTAAAACTGCTTAAAGGCATCTATAGAAAAAATATCGATGTTTTGACAATAGCATTGAAACCACGTGACTCCTATATAGTGATGTGCCGTTTCCGAGAATATTCTTCAAGTGAGAATATTCTCGGAAACGTACCCGGGAATATTAAAAAAAAAAAAAATTAAAATTCATTTAATTCAGACTTGAAAGTCCATAGATAAAAAATACAGATTTTGTTATTAATGTCTTAGAAAACTATGTTAGGTAGATATGTCAGTTTTAAATTCTAAACTACAAAGATTAAAATAAAAATTACATTAAACTGATTTACTAAATGCTAAAGAAACTAATTAACTAAACGCTAAAGAGTGCGACTCGGTCTCCCATATGTATGTGATTCCAGTGTCGCACCACTGGACAACTAACCCTCTCAAGTACGACATTCAGGAGGCTGTTGGAGCTGTCCCGCACTCGACGCATTATGGAGGCAACACGTTTGCGCCTAATTGCTTTAAAGCAGTCCGTTCTTGCCTCCAAGAACATTGCGGACGCGCTGCACCAGCGAGGCAGCCCCATCAGCACCCTGAACGCGTCATTATATTGTACACGAAGCCGATTTAGCGACCTCTGAGTATAATTAGCCCACAGGCTGCAGGTGTAAAATGTTTGACAGTATGATTTAAAGAGGGTTATTTTGACTTCCCGCGAACACTTTGCAAACCTGCGGGCCAACATGTTGGCTCTTACCGCCAAGGCTCTCCGCTCCCGCTCTATATCAAGGTCATCTTTGAGGTCCGCGGTGATCCAGTGTCCAAGGTACTTAAACTCCGTGACTCTACTCAGGGGGACTCCTCCCAATCTAACCGGTGGAACTTTGTTCGGTTTTTTATTCCCCGCTGTAAATACGAGTAGCTCACTCTTTTGGGTATTGTACCTTAAACCGTGTACCTCCGCGTACCCTTCACATATGGCCAATAAGACCTCGAGGCCTCTGACCGATGGGCTCAGCAGAACCATGTCGTCGGCGTAACTTATATTGTTTGCAAACTTGCCGTCTATAGAACAGCCGACGTCTGCTCCGCTGAGCTCATCGATAAGACCATTAATATAGAGGTTGAACAGTCGCGGTGAAGTCAGTCCCCCCTGCCTCACCCCGCAACTCAACTTGTAGTCCCGTGAAGTCGCACCGGCCCACCTAACGGCATTAGTTTGATTCAGGTACCAGAATTGTAGCAGATCTATTATCTCACCAGGTGTGCCGGTTTCACTTCTCATTTTCCTCCACAGAACGTCATATGACACCAGGTCAAACGCCTTGGACAAATCCAAAAAACATGCATATACTGGAGTGTTTCCTGTTACATAGTACTGGACGGTGTGCTTGAGCCGCAGTATTGCCGCCTCGGTTGAGTGTCCCGGTCTAAAACCAAACTGAGCGTCATTTAGTTTTAAATGATCACAAATATGGCGGTCAAGCAAACCATCCAGAACCTTTGCTACTACAGTTGCCAGTGATATCGGTCTATAGTTGGATTTGTCCGAGGCGTCACCCGTCTTGTTCTTTATGATTGGCACAACTATGGTCCTTAAAAGATCCCGAGGAAGATATGCATGCCCCACACATAAATTGAACAGAAGCGCCAGAGTCCTAGGTAGATGAGCACCCGAATTCTGCAGATGCTCGATGCTGAGGTCGTCATGACCTGGTGATTTGCCTCGTGTCATACTCTTAATCACCTTCTCAACTTCTCTCGCTTGAAATATTACTCGCGTCTGTACCGGCCCCGGCCCAGCATCGAGCACCTCCCGCGGCGGTCCAAGAGGAGACTCCACCACAAAGTGGTCCCTAAATAGCTCCGCTATCCGACTCGGCTCCGCTACCCCCTCAATGTTGGATGGTATAACTGACTTTCCTTCAAATTTCTTTGCGTGACTCCAGAACCGCTTAAAGTCCGTTGCTCTGTGGTGTGTTGCCAACATATCCATTTTTATTTGTCTTTCATTATTCTGACACCACTTGAGTTTGGACTTGAAACGCCTTCTGGTCTCACACATTCTGTCATACGTATGACCCACAGAGGGCTTCCCACTTTCCATCCACATTTGAAAACCGAGCCGCGCCTCCTGGTGGACATCTCGAATGTGTTTATTCCAGCCCACAACATGTTTTTTAGTACTAGAATTTCTAAGTCCAAAGCTACATTCGGCAGAGTCCCTCAAACAATTTATAATGTCAAAATACAAATTGTCTATAATTATTCTATGTTCTAAATTATTACAAAACTGATCCGCACATTGTCTTAGCTCATTTGGAAAGTCAATATTCTTTAACCTAGCTGAACACATTTATTTATATTTTTCAATTTGATTAACATCCCTGTCTCCCCACTTAATTCTATTACATACATTCTCAATGTGAAGTTTAGATGGTATGTTTCCTAGCACACAGGTTACTTCTAGGGGATAATGATCCGACCAATACACATCGTAACGTACCTGAACAGACGACACACACAGCCAAGCAGCCTCCGTGACTAGACAATGGTCAAGCCACCGCTGGCAGTTATCATGGCTGTCACTGACATACGTATGTGCATCCGTTAAAGTGCCCAGCTTTATCACATCAGCACAACGCCAACACTGATCTTCACAAAACTGCACAAGTTCTAAATAAAATAATTCCTTTGGATGGGCATTAAAATCTCCCAACACAAATACAGAATCATTGCCACAAGTATCAGTAATCGCATGAATTTCACTTAAAACTTCTGTAAACTCCGCGAGATTCTCCGCGCAATCAACAGGCATGTACACAGAGAACACTAACGCACTTTTAGCACCACACTGCACCTGTACAGCAGCGAGCCTATTACTTCGGCACGACACGACAGATACCGACGAAAACATTCCTTTTCTCCACATTATCGCGACACCGCCGAAAGGTCTTCCCCGAAGTATGCCCGCCGATACGTCCACAGCTGACTTACTCGTAAATTCAAAATTGGCATCAATAGACCCTATGTACGAGGCATCATGAGGCAGCAACCACGTTACGTTTCTTGCAGAGCAATAATGTGCGATGTCCGACATAGGTCCCTTATTCCGTCCACGGATCTTACAGCGGATTTACAGTTAAAACTTACAAGTTTAGTCTCGTTACTATTTACAGTCATTACGTATCAATTTGTTTACCCATTTTAGCCTCGGGCATATCTCTGCTTGGGGTTTTTCTGTCGCTAAAATTAAAATTAACAAATCGACGAAACGTAATCCCCTCGGGCCACAAATTTTCATCCAAAAACACGCTTAGTTTTTGTTTAGGCACAAACACTTTATACGCTTTGTAGGATCTTACTGTTTTCATTTTAATTTCGACCATGTGTACTATAATCCCGGTTTTGTTTTTGATATAGTTAGTAATATCTGCAGTCGATGCCTCCTTGTCTACATTATTTATAAACAGCGGAACCTTTATATCTGCCGCCTTAAATTTCCCAGTACAATCTTTTGACTGTCCCTGCGCTTCAATAAATCGATTTTTATGTCGTTTCCTTGGCACCTCATTCCAATTATCATCTTTATCGTCTTTAAAAGCGCCTTCTTTTCGAGCTACTTGTGAATAAGAGCGCGCGCAATGACTCATCTCCGCCGGGCTGTCCACTACACTCGCCTGTGAGGCTACCGGCAACAGCGCCTCACGTACCTCGGGCTCGATCGCTATCGGAAACGCAGTGCGCGCTGTGTGCGCCTCCACGCGCCCCACCTCGCCCTTATCGCGCGCTGCCGCTGACTCGAGCGCATTCGGTTGTGCGAGAGGGCACTCGGGCGCATTCGGCCGTGTGAGGGAGTTAGCGTAACGGGGACCGGTGAGAGGCGACGGTGACGGCGGGACCTCAAGCCTCTGTGACCTCGCCTGAGTTGACGACCCTCCATTGCAAACATCTGATTTTTCATTTACCCTCATAGGTACACTTATTTCATTTCGTGATATATTTATTATACCGATTGGCCCGCTATCTGATCCATAGTCCTCACAATGAAAATTCCGTGCACCTCTTTTCATATTTACGTAGTTGCTTTGTTCAAATCCATCCACTAACGACGAGTATTTTAGATTATGAACCTCTGATTTACACTTTTCCAGATCATCAACCGTTGCAAACTGGCTTTTCATAATTTTTATCTCCTCCTTTACATTTACAATTTCCCGTAGTAATCTCGTGACGTCGACATGATCAAACGTTACCGGTGGTAGTTTACGCAGTTGTCGCGCAACAAAAATCGGGATCTGATCTGTTGGCGTAGCCTTCATAAGCTCAATGATGTCTTCCAAATCCCGCTGAATCTTTCCCTCATCTTTTCCTTTCCTCTTTACTTTCTTCCCCGACGTACGGACAGAAGAAAATAGCAAGTTTTTCGCTGCTTCAACCTCTTCCACCGAAAATGCAGTCGCACACAAACGAATCATACTTTCATCCAGCATTATATCAGCTTGATTCTGAATAAATGCCAGAACTTCACTGATCACAACATTACAACTGTAGCATTTAACTAAACTCGACGTCATTTTGCATCGACGCGCACATACGATCGCAACCGAATCAAAACACGCGCGACTCTTATCGCTGCGCGCGCGGACTTGTATTCCCGCTTATGGGAAATATACGAGAATTTTGAATTTTTGTATGTATACTTTGTTGTATTTTCGGGCATTACGTACAAAACGAAGTACACAGCCGATAGTTACATAGCATGTAGTATAAAGTCATCTCTCAACTTAAACTCTCAATATTCTCGAGAATATTCTCTATATTCTCGAGAATATTTATTCTCAATGATTCTAGAGTTTTTTGTTTTTTTTTTGTGTTGAAACTACTTTTTGGCTTCATTGTTTAAGACAGCACTTACACGCACATGTTTATTGCACCGAATACGAAACACGACTGAGTTGAGCTATCGCATCGCTGTTTTGCTAGGAAGGGGAAAAGAGATAGCAGATCTGTTGAGAGAAAGAGATGCATATATTTAATGGCTAAACATGTACCTAGCTAATGCAACCAAATGTTTTATATTAAATTAATTTAAATATCTGTCACTTATTACCTATATTTACATACATACATACATAAACTCACGCCTTCATTCCCAAAGTGGGGTAGGCAGAGCTATAGAATTACTTTTAAAACTTGTTGTTAATTCTATAACCACACATAAACCTAACCTATATTTAAACTATATTTTATGTAATAGTGGTTTTTATGTACTACTAAAACAGATCAATCAGTTTAATTCAAATGAAAAACAAGATATCAACTTAAATTGTGTTAAAAAATACTTGCAATATTATGAAAAAGGTTTTACACAGTAACACAATATTTACACATCATTTTATGGCGATAAGCCATCCACTACAATTATTTTTATTTAAGATTTAATATACTTCATTTACTATTTTCAACGTTCTCCGGTTTGGGGAATATTCTCGGAAATATAGGAAATTTCGTTGAAAATTCTCGACGGGAACATTCTCGGAAACGGGAATATTCCCGCGGCACATCACTACTCCTATAAGAATATGTCTACGTTTATAATTTTTACCCCTGTATATATAACAATCTGATAGTGATCGATGACAAATAAGTTAAATTCGATATACATTGCAAGGTTGACATGGTTCTAGATCATCAAGCTCCATAGGGTCACGCAATGGATGTTCTGTACACTAAATTTTCGGAATAACTACTTACTGGCTAGAGCTAACTAAAACTATGGACATCGAATTCTGGCAACCAAGAGCCGATGCGTTTGAACTGGTAGAATATCTAATCTTCTTTACATAGTATACAACAAAGTCGTTTGTCTGTCTGTATGAACGCTTAGATCTTTCCAACCACACAACTTTAACTTGTGGGAGGACCTAGTGCAGGGTCCGTCCGGGTTGGTACCACTATCTTATCCATTAACCTACCGCCAAGCAGCAGTGTTCGCATTGTTGTGTTCCGGTTTGGGGATAAGACAGCCGGTGAAATTACTAGCATAGAGGCATTCCATCTTCGTCCTCAGGGTTGGCAACGCATTTGCAGTCTTAGGATTGCGGTCTTGTGAATGCGAATGTCTATGGGTCACAGTTTCCACTTACCATCAGGTGGCCTGTGTGCTAGTTTGCCTTCCTATGATATAAAAAAAAAAAAAAAAAAACAACAACCACTATTTTAATGCGGTTTTCATCCATAGACAGAGTGATTAAAGACGAAAGCGTTATGTATATAAAAATCAGAACTATGTACGGTAAGGGAAACTGAAAGACGTACGGACATAAAAAGGAAAGTCTTTAGTTCTACATACATACATAAATTCACGCCTTCATTCCCAGAGTGGGCTAGGCAGAGCTAAAGAATTACCAAGAAGTCTTAAAACTTCTTGATCATTCTGTAACCACATTTTGCACAAGTAGGCTAAGATGTTTCCCAGTGTATTAGTGACAGGTGGCAAGCCCATCGCCTAACAGTACTACAAGCCTTTATTCCCTTAGTCGCCTCTTACGACATCCACGGGAAGACATGGAGTGGCACTATTCGAACCCGGCAACCACACGGCACCTGCAACCACACGGCACCGGCAACCACACGGCACTAGTTCTACATAAATAAAAATCAAATGGTGTTCATTTAGTAAGCGTATCACTTGGGAACGGATGGACAGTTTTTTTTTTTTAATGTTAGTTTTAGTATGAATATTTTTTTAAGTAAAAAAATGGGCTAGTGCGAGTCAGACTTGTGCACTGGCGGTTCCGTATTTAAGATAATAAGGTTGAAATTCTCAAAAAAAACTAATTTTGCTATTTTGCTATCTTTGCAATAAGGTCCATTTTACTAGCCTAAATTTTAATACAGATTTTTAAACTAAACTAAAACAAAATGATATAATTTCCAAAACTATAGTGTGACAACACTGTGTGTAGTTTATTCCGGATAAAGTTGCGAAATATAGATTGTCAATACGTTGTGAAATAACCTGCCTACAGTCATGATCATGATTCACAATCTTGTATTTAATGATGATAAAGCAGGTAAATACTGGCATTAGAAGACCAAGAAGTTATCAACAAGAGAAATATAAAAAGGAAAAATCTGTTAACGCAAAAAGTAAATCTTCAAATAAGTTTTTTAACCGACTTCAAAAAATGGAGGAGGTTTTCAAATCTGCGGCTATTTTTTATGTATGTTCCCCGATTACTCGAAGAACACTGAGCCAATTTGAAAAAATATTTTTTTGTTCGAAAGGGTATACTTATCTACTTTCTTGTTAGTCCCATTGTCAACGCGTCAGGATCTGATTATAGGATCTTGGAGGAATCAAGGGAACTCCTCAAGTATTATAGGCAGGTACACAGTGATTTCGGGATTTTTCAATGTTTGCTCTTGAAAAGCACTATATCGTAGGTGAAACTGCAAAACCGCGTAAGTAACATTTTAAATAAGGAGAAAAAGTCACCTATTTAATAAGATAGTACGGTTCATTTTGCTGTATCATAAATTTGTTAGTTACGTGGTTTTGCAGCATCACCGACGATATGGTGAAGTGGAACTGATGATGAAGATCACAAATGGCCACCGGAACTCCTTAACGGTATCTATTTCAAGGGTGGCGATACTGGCGATAAGATATCTCGATTAAGGTGAGCGACTATGACGAAGCACATTTAGGTTTAAAATATATGACTATGACATTCCCGCGGCGGCGACGCAAGCTTGAAATGTTCTATAGTTTCCCATTACCTAATTGAGAAGTGGGACTATATAACAGCATAAATAGGATCACCAAAAAGAGTAAAATTAAATGAATTTTAAAATACAAAAAACCGCCTTTAAGAACGTAAATAAATTATTTAAATAAAAACAAAAAACCCGACTGCAGTAAAAAAACAACTGTAAAGCGAGAAACAAGCTATATAATCGATAGGTAAATACTTATAATGTACCATGCAATGATTTTTTGTTTGATACCTCGTTAACAAGTAATGCAATTTATACCAATATACATACAACTTGAATAGTGGAAAAGGTTTTCCAGGCGGGGACAAGCTATTAATCCAAATGTTTTTTGTTTCAAGAAAATACTTAAGTAAGTACATTTTATAATTCATTGCTTGTCCCCGCCTGCAATACCTTTTCCACTATTCAAGTTGTATGTATATTGGTATAAATTGCATTACTTGTTAACGAGGTATCAAACAAAAAATCATTGCATGGTACATTATATTATAAGTATTTACCTATCGATTATATAGCTTGTTTCTCGCTTTACAGTTGTTTTTTTTTACTGCAGTCGGGTTTTTTGTTTTTATTTAAATAATTTAGTTTATTTCACATTTTTTAGTTTTTATTAATAAAATAGTGGTTTTATTAATATAACCAAACGTTAAATGAGCTCTGGAGCTCGATTTTTTAATGTCACGAAGCTATAAGTAACAAATTACAAGCGGAACTCTCCTTTTAGCAAAAGAAGCATCGTGCATTCAAAAATCGATCCCCAGTAGTAACGTAAGATTAGTTCATTTGGTTAGATGGAGGCCGATCGAACAGATTGTAGATACCTACTTAGGCCGAGAAATTGAAGTAGGTATAAATCAACTAAACTTCTCTTAATCTCTAACAATTTAGTTCCTCAACGGTCAGTACGTCATACGTGTACCTGGGTACTAGACTAAGCACCTACATTGAGGTTACCTATTCCGTGTATCTTTAAGCGGCTGCTACACGGTTAGCAACCAAGCTTCCAACCAAGGTGACCTTGGTTGGAGGCTCGGCTGCTAACGCCGTTGCGTTTCCGTCTACACGGTTGCCAACAGGCAGTCTGTCTACTGCTCGCGGAGAGAAAACACGCAGTACTTAAAAACTCAAACTGATCTAACAAACAAAACAGAACTGTTAAAACTTGCAGTCGATTCCATAGATTAGAGTATGATCACGCACGGCACGCATTCCATTTTATTCCATCCGCACAATAAAGGCATAGGTATTCCTAATGACTAGATACGTTCTTTGTACGAAAAATGCTTGCAATTACATTTTAATAAAATACATTAAAAAATCCATTGATCTTTCTACATAAAACTTGAAGTCTATTCAGATATATACAAAATCCAATAGATTATTTAAATTTATTTTGCAAAATCAGTAAATCAGTAGGTAAACATATGCAACGCTGGTTGCGTGAGGCCGTGCGCACTCTTTGCCTGCAGAGACACAACTGCCCTTGCGTGGTTGGCAACAAGCGTCTACACGGTTTACAACGGCGGCATCCAACCGCGGTTGTCAGCGCACGCCCGTCAACCAAGGGCAAAGAAAGGTCAAACGAAATTTGGTTGCAAACATCCTTCTACACGGCTGCAAACCAGCAAGGTCACCTTGGTTGGAGGCTCGGTTGCTAACCGTGTAGCAGCCGCTTTACTTAAATAAACTGTCCATGCGTAGGCAGGATGGCGCATTAGGTAGGTATTAGCACAGATAACAGAATACAAGTACAGATACCCAATCTCATACAGCAAAAGCGTGCCGTCCTAATGTAGACAATTCGGTAGGCAATTTTAGTCCCGTAGTTACACCAGTAGATGCCGTATCTGAGCCACCACTGGATGCTGGCAGCCTACCTAATAGTTTTAGTAACGTATCACCAGATGGCATTGACTTCAAGAATGAGACGTCAAGAAAATTGTTGACTTAAAATTAATATGTAGTGGGTATAATCCTACCGGTGACATTGTGTTAGCGTTTTATTAATTCATAGGAACATCTGCCCTGATTAATGATGTCCAGGACAAATAGGAATGTTTTAATGACATGTTTGGGAAGTTTTTTGCTGACAATAAATAAAAGCAATAGGTAAAAATAACTGGTTTATTAGGTTAAAAGAATTTATTTTCTCATAAGAATTGTACAATTCACTTACAATGAGAATTAAGAATAAGTTAAAAATAGTTTGGTGAGCGTATTTAAGCGTGCGTATTAACATAAAAAGGAAATATCGCCTTCAACTTCAACTTTATCCGAATCCAACGAAACAAAGTTATACAATCGGCCTCAAAAAAATCGCACCTTTTGGTATGTTGACTTCAAGCAGCTATAAACCCTGTTTAATCTAAGATAAGGTATGACTGTGGGGCCTCATTTTAAAGGTTATTGAATCCTTTAATTAATAAAAATGTGATAATGATTACTAAGCTTAAAAAAAATCGTATTTCATGAAAAGAGGAAAAACATTTATTCACGCCAAAATTACACAATCTAAAAACAAAACAAAAAGAAAAAATACAGTAAAACAAATTCTTAAAACGAAACATAAAACCTAGGGTTACCTCCCCTAGCCCTTATTACAGTCTCCATGCGATCCTTCATTGACCTCACCAACGTCACGATGCGTTCTTGAGGAATGTCACTCCACTCCTCGATGACGGCGTCCCGAAGCTGTTCAAGGGTGGCAGGGGCAGTATCACGAGACCGCACCCGGCGTTTCAGATCATCCCAAATGTGCTCTATGGCGTTCAGGTCAGGACTTCTCGCTGGCCACTGCATCACGGGGATCCCAACCTGATCCAGATTGTCCCGAACAATCAACGCCGTATGAGAGCGGGCGTTGTCGTGCATGAATGTGAATTCAGGCCCGACAAAACCAGCATACGGGACCACGTGGTCCTCCAGGATCTCTGTGATGTACCGATGAGCAGTCAGGGACCCCTGGCCACGTCCACCTCCAGTGCGGGAGACGCACACAAGGTCGGTTTTGCCCGATTTTAAAGTTTATTAACTGTGCTTTCAAATGATACTAATATTGTTAGGGTACAATAAATAAGTTAAGAGCTTTATTCGCTTGAAGTCAAAATTTCAAAAGTGCGATTTTTTTGACGCCGAGTGTAGTTTAAATGTTTGTACACAAACTGTCAGCGCGTTTTGATACTTCAATGGTTAAAGATAAAACGTTGTTCGTTCCGTGTTTGTACTAACATTTTAATACACCGAAACCGCCAAAACAGTATTTTGTAATATTCATTTATATTCGTCAAGACATTATTTTCTCTATTGTTTTTTTGTCTTTAATATAAAAGAAGTATTTCGAGTATTGATTTTACGCATCAAATAAGAATTTGTACAAACGAAACGCTTGGGGTCTGTGAGTGCATAGTAGCACAGTATATAAGTAAACCAGTAAAGAAGCTACGAACAAATGCTCGAAACGACGCACTCACACAGACGCACGCCTCTACGAGACCTTGAGAAAGATGCCACAAAAGTATTGCGTGGTATATACGGTTGTTTGAATTCGGCTTCTTCAAACCCGGAACTTTAATTTTTTAAACTCTCTGCTGGTGTTGAAAGGTAAGAACAAATGAAATATAAAAAAAAAAAATGCTTTTTATAATACGATGACGTGTTGCAAAAGTAAAAATATAAAAATCGTTTAATTTCCCAGCGAAAATTCAAGAGAACTCGGGAGATTTTAGTCGAAATAAAACAACTGTATTTTACACTAATTACTTTAATTTACAAACTATTAAATTATTAAACGATATAAAATAATAAACATCTCTCTCTGCAATATTTGAACATTGAGTGTTTTTTTTAAATATTTTTCTCGACCGTGGATAGGTCCTTCTTTGAGTGTCTACCATTGGTGTTGTCGTCTTAAAAATACTGTTTGAATTTGTTACTTTGGTTCGAAATGTAGAAATTCGGGAAACGGGGTCGCTAAATCGTGATATCGGGAGGGAAGAGCCGAAATCGGTAGATTTCCCGATGAATCGGGAACTTTTGCAACACGTCTGACATTTTGTTTATTAGGTTATGAAATATGTCAAATAAGCATTCTCATCCTCTCGAATTTAGAAAAAAAAGAAACCGCCGCCTGTTTACACTTTGTGTTGTTCTACCTATTCCTTCCAAAATCGAAATCTGGGTATCTGTGTGGTCTCTGACAATGATTTCGTTGGCAGCATGAGAAAAAGTAGCCGCCATCTTGAACTCTTTAGTTATTCAACCGATTGCTTCCAAAATCGATATCTAGGGATGTGTATGGTCTCCGACAACTAATCTGTTGGCGGAATGAGAAAAAGTAGCAGCCATCTTGATTTTTTTTATTATTCGACAGGCTGCTTCCAAAATCGATATCTGGAGATCTGTGTGGTCCTAACTCTTGAAATTGACACTTGAATTAGCCTGTCGAATAATAAAAAAGTTCAAGGTGGCGGCTACTTTTTCTCATTCTGCCAACAAATTCGTTGTCGGAGACCACGCACATCCCCAGATATCGATTTTGAAAGCAATCGGTTGAATAAATAAAAAAATAAATATGGCCTCTACTTTTTCTCAATCTGTCAACAGATTAGTTGTCGGAGACCATACACATCCCCATATATCGATTTTGGAAGCAATCGGTTGAATAACTAAAAAGTTCAAGATGGCGGCTACTTTTTCTCAATCTGCAACGGATTTGTTGTCGCAGATCACACGTATCGATTTTGCACTAACTAGCTGAGATACAATAAACAAGATTTTTTTTCAATTTTACAAAATGTTAATGGACAACCCTTAAACGCTCAATTGGAGCGTAGGTATTTATTTTGAAAAGTAGGCCTAGTTTCTTTACTGGTTTATTTATATACTGTGATAGTAGTTTCGCGATCCGTGATGGCACCATCTAGTGACAGTACCTAATAAGGCGTAGCAAGCTTGAAAGCTTATAAGTTTTTAATGAGTTAGATGGAGTTAATATAAAATTTATTGCATTTATTAAACTTATAAAATATACCCTACTTTATGTAGAGAAGCATGTTTTTGATGTAATTAAGGTACGTTGAATTTATTAAGGTGCAAAAATCATTCAATCTTCACGATTACTGATTTAATTTTAATTTTTTCACCCCTAACTTTACTTCACTACCTGAAACATTACCAAGGAACATATTCGCAGCTTTATCTTGTACTATTGCTTCTCTAACGCAACTACACACAAAGACTATTTCCTTACTCATATACATTCAGATACACAATAACCCAGTTGATTTTATTAATTGCTATTCGTTATCTGGCTCTCGAAATGGCTGTCAATTTAAATCCCTGCAACAGTTTGGCCCAATACGTACCCTTGGTCCCCGCTACTTTATCTTGCCATGGCTGGATTAGACCTTGGTTTCGAACTTGACAAATCCTTTACAGTAAACTGTCATGCCATTGAATTAGCAGAGCAATGCAATAATATTATAACGCCTAATTTTTCGGTCAAGGTACTAACGCTTAATATCAGAAGTCTTCAGCAAAATTTTCAACAGTTTCAGATAATGCATAACAGACTCCAAATTAATTTCGATGTAATCATTCTAACCGAGTGCTGGCTCAGGGACGGTTCTATTATCGGGCAGCTGGACGGCTACTCTGCGTACCGTACAATTAATTCTCACAACCAGGCCAGCGGAGTGGTGGCGTACTTGAGAAAAGGCCTAAATGCCACAGTGACTGAACCTCTCATTCAAGATGCTGATAGCCTCTTCATCTCCGTATCGGGACTGTTTTCTTTGCTTGGTTTATACCGCTCGCCCTCATTTCTAAACGTAAATCCTTTCCTGCTTTCTCTAGAAGCTTTTGTTAAAAGCAACTGCCAAAACACTAATTGCTTTGTTTTTGCGGGTGATATTAATATTAATATCAATGCTCCAAGCGCTGACCGCGCCACTTCTGAGTACCTTTGTATGATGGCAAGTCTTGGCTTGAGTGCTTTAATTAATAAACCATCGAGGAAAGGTGCCTGTCTCGACCATATTTTTGTACGACGGGCTTATAATGCAACTTCTATCGTTTTTACCTCTGATATCACGGACCATGACATGGTTATGGCCGGGATTACTGTCAGGAATAAATTTAAAGCAGCTAAACCTTCAAAAACCGTTATCAAGCAAAACCTAGAAGGTATCAAAACGGATTTAAGTAATGAAGATTGGCACAAAGTAATAAATAAAACCTCCGTTTCCGAAGCAGCTAATACCTTCTCAACTATATTAACTGATATAATTGCTAAAAACACATCGACTAAAACTCTAAGCTGCTCTAAATTTATCCTAAAGGCATGGATGACTCCAGGCTTAATAAAATGTTCTAAAGTGAAAGATAAACTACATGCTCAGTCCCGTGAAAATCCCCAAAATATTATGGCTCGAATTACATACACCAGGTACAGAAACTTTTATATAGACCTTATCCGTAAAATTAAGAATGACTACGATAGTAAGCAACTATCTTATAATAAAAAGAACCCTAAAAAACTATGGCAGACCATTAGAAATATAGGACACCTTGGCCAGAATAAACAAATTTCGCATGAACTCACTTCCATTAAGCCAGACGCTGTAGAGTCACTGAACCAAGCCAACGACTTCTTCTCAACAGTGGGCAGTAACCTAGCCGAGAAGATCCTTAAACAAAACAACACGTCTGAGCAAATTTTGACTTCCAAGGCCTCAGTTCCGCACTCACCCTTACATTCGTTATTTCTGCAGCCCACTAATGAGGCTGAGGTAGAAAAGCTTATTCTAGATCTTGAACTCGACAGTGCGGCTGGTATTGACGGGATTACCAACCGCCTTCTCAGAAACATCAAAGACTATGTTGTTAAACCGCTTGTTCACATCTTTAATCTCAGCATTTCATCTGGCACTTTTCCGGATTCCTGGAAATTGGCAGCTGTAGTTCCCATTCACAAAGGAGGTGCTAGAGACTGTCCCGGAAATTATCGCCCCATCTCCCTCCTTAGCAGTATATCAAAAATATTGGAAAAATTAATTAACAAACAGCTGGTCGGTTTTCTTGAATCTCAAGACCTGCTTTCTCCTAGACAATTTGGTTTTAGAAAGAACAGGTCCACCGAACAGGCTGCTTCTTTGTTGGTACAATTGGTATCGTCATATCTAGATAAAGGAGATAGGTGCGTAGGAGTATTCCTTGATCTGGCTAAGGCGTTTGACTCAGTTTCACTCCCGATCTTGCTGAGGAAACTCGAACTATTAGGCATCAGAGGTACGGCATGTAAATGGTTTGAAAGCTATCTTTCAAACCGCAAACAATGTATCAAAGTAGGCGACTTAGTCAGCTCACCACTACCTGTATCATTTGGTGTCCCGCAGGGCAGCATTCTGGGCCCCACACTGTTTCTAATATACCTGAACGACATGATCGCACTACCCATCAAACAGGCAGAGATCATCTGTTATGCAGATGATACTGCTCTAATTTTTAGTGATAGAACCTGGGAAAAATGTTTTCTAATGGCAGAGAATGGTTTAATGCGTATCGCAAACTGGCTTGCCAATAACTTACTTACCTTAAACAGCACTAAAACTAAATATGTTTGCTTCCATAAGACAGCATCGACTGCTCCCCATTCACGTCCGTATCTTAAACTCGAGCGTACCACCCTGCACAATAGAGTAATAAGTGATAATGAGGTGATCAGCAATTCTCCCACCATAAAATATCTCGGTATTACTCTCGATGAAAAACTTAATTTTAAAGAGCATTTAGAGTTAGTATCAGGTAGAGTCCGAAAGATAGTGTTTGTTATGAAGGCGCTAAGAAATTGTGCTGGAAGAAACTTAATAAGGCTCGTCTATACCTCGCTTTGTGAATCGATACTTACGTACTGCATAAGCGTGTGGGGCGGCGCCTCTAGTTCTGCGCTTTTACCTCTCGAAAGAGCACAACGATTCGTGCTAAAAGTTATGCTCAGAAAGCCCCGGCTATTTCCCACGCTCGATCTCTACAGGGAAGCGGACGTTCTAACCGTGCGGCAGCTAATGCTGTTACGAGTTACAATTCAGACACATTATAAAACGATTCGTTCAAAGCAATACTCTGATTTGACTCGCAAACGTTTGCTTAAAATACCGATTCCTTTCGTGCGGACCTCCTTCGCCCGACGGTTCCCAGACTTTCTTCACCCCTACATATACAATAAAATCATTAAATCTTGTTCAATAGCAAAATCTACACTACGTAAAGCAAAACTTACAATAATCAGTTGGTTAAAAAGTCTCAGCTATAGTGAAACTGAAAATTTGCTGAGGGCTATTGCTTGAGTACTCAACACTACCCTAACTTGTAAAATTTAAGCCATCAACACCATTACACATGCGAACACACACACACACACACACACACACACACACACACACACACACACACACACACACACACACACACACACACACACACACACATACATACATACACACAAACGTGCCATACCTATTGTAAAATTAGATTAAGATTACCTATTCTTAGTACATTATATCCAATTTTCTTCGTTATTAACTGTAGACACTAGTAGACACTAAGTTACATTTATTTTAAAATTTGTATTCCGAATCTGGTTGCCACTTGACAGGCATTGCCTAGTGTGGGACCAACAGATATTGCCAATATGTGTATTCGTTATTTTAAATAAAGAATTTTTTTTTATTTTTTTTTTTATTTAAATGTTTCGCTCGATACCTGTGACGCCATCTATGAGTTTATTAAAGTAATAATTATACGTTGTTCGAGTTGGGAGGCCATGGTATTAGCCAGCAATTTATACTATAACATCAATGTGCATTAATCAAGTATGTAGTAGGTATTCGTGAATTATTAATTATGACACTACTTTCTTAATGGTTTATATTGTAGGCGTTTACAGCTCAACAAGAAATATTTATTACTTAACAATTAACGTCCTTTTTGATTTCCCTGTCTAAATGGTAGCATCAAAGTATTATAATGTATATATATTTGGAATGGGCTATTTAGTAGCTTTCATTTGAGACCCATATTGCTATAATAAACATTTTTTTTTTTTTAAAACCCCCTCTTTGTTTTTGCAGATGCCATTTTGAAATATTATATACCCTATGTCACTTCGGCAATTAAGACGAATCGAATGACACCTAGTATGTTAAAATCGGTCAAGCCGTTTAGGCTGCAGAGCGTGCCCAGAAATAGACATACATACATACATACATACATACATACATACATACATACATACATACATACATACATACATACGCTCGAAAAACATAACCCTCCTTCTGACGCAGTCGGGTAAAAATAAGTTCTTTTAAAATGGTAGGTAGGTGAGTCCAACTGAAGTCGGCGTCCCACAATATTTTAAACTAAAAGCCGAATTCCTTTTATTTTAAAAGAAGTTATTTTGTGCATGTTTGAAGGCAGGTTTTCGATTTCGCGAACGACATGCATACATATATTCATGATTATGAAGCGAATAAATTAATAATTAAAATTTATATTCGGACCCGAGTCACGACACTTGGAATTTCTAAATTAAATATTTTTGCGGTTATAATATTAAAAAAATACCTTATTTGCGGTGTGCTAAATATTAATTAATAATAATGGTTAAATCGTCCATATTGAGGAGAAACTTACTAATAACTTAGTTTTTCCTGTATATAGGTACTTACTTACAATATTTATTTTAAGGTTCCCTCCCTACCCAAGCGGTAAAACTCTGTCTGTCCGTGTGTCTGTCACCAGGCTGTATCTCATGAACCGTAATAGCTAGACAGTTGAAATTTTCACAGATTATGTATTTATGTTGTCGCTACATTTTTTTTACTGAAAACAGAATAAAATAAATATTTAAGGGGGCTCCCATACACAGGCGTGGTCGTCTTTTTGGAAATAAAGACAACCACATTTGAAATAATCGTAACTGTCCAATCTTAATGGTTAAGGCACACAAGCACACAGACATTTGAATTCTCAAGACTACAATCTCAAGACTGAATCCTAAGACTTAATACGTTTTTAACCCAGAGGGCAAAGAGAGAATGCCTCTAAACTAGGCGGGGACCTACACCGCATATTGCAACGACCTGGCGTTATCAATTGTCACACCTGTATGACCTGGAAAGTTTGCAAATAAAGAATAGGAGGTTTCGGCGCCGGTACTATAGAGATCATCATCATCAGCCTATACTAGTTCACTGCTGGATGTAGGCCTCCCATTGCACACCACCGAGCACGATCTGCGGCCACTCTCATCCAGCTCTTGCCAGCCACCTTGCTAAGATCGTCAATCCACCTCGTCTGAGGGCGTCCTACACTCCCCTCAAGATCACGATAACTCCAGCGGTTATCCGTTGTGCGATATTGTGACAGGCCCACTGCCTTCAAGCAATCAAGCTATGGAGATTCCGGAGCCTAAAACAAGAACAAACGCTTTCCATCCGGGAAGTTTTAGTAAAAATCCCCCTGTGTCATCCCAACGATGGGTATCTTGTAGAAAATTTCCCCACCAATAACAAAAAAAAGGCAAACCACATCATCGATATCAAACTCCTATATATGTAATCGTCATGCGGTAATATCATTTTTATAGTCGTGATTGCAACCTTGGTTGCATGTGGATCTCATCAAATATGCTGATTACACATTGGCATCCATTAACTGTGACTCTTTTCCATTAGCTAACTGCCGTATGCAAATTAGGGTAATGTGTTCATTTAAGTACATTATATTAGTTGGAATAGTTGGTTCTAGTTCCAGTTGAATTATGTTTCTACAACGCAGTCGAAACATGTCCTCAGTTTGCAATAATTCTTGCAAAGCAGATTTAGATTATCGAAATCTGGTGCGCGTGATGGCCAAGTTTCAACTGAGACGAGTAGACATATTGAATTTCTTCTTCATTTGCATGTTTTATTTTATTTGTTTGATGTTTTGTGTTCAATAAAAAATATCGTTTTTTTTTTCAATTTATATTTATGAACAAACATGCTTTCACAAATTGAAAGTGGTCGATAAGTGTTTCTTTTTGTGGCAGTTATTTATCGAAAACTCGAATCCGATCATAGATAGCCATCGCAAAAACTGGTTCACATATAAAAACTGGTCACGACGGCTTCCATGTTAATAAACATCTTGCTAAGCAATCTGAGACGATGCTTTAATAACTCATTACACATGCGCACAAGAATCACTTAGTTATATAAACTAAGATTCGCGCAATCTGGTAATTGAAAATAAATATAAACACAGACAATGGAATCGTATTCGGTATCCAGACAGAATATAAATTATGCAAATGCTTCGTCTTCAGTGATTTCCATTAAATTAAAATTAAAATCTTCATTGTACAAGTACCTACTTGAAGTAATTGTTTCATTTACCGAACAGATTTAATTTAAGTAACTATAGTGTTATATTAATGTAAACAAATTGTTACTGCACCTTAATAAAATAAATAAAATAAAAATACATGTTTGAGTCTACTCAAGCACTTCCCAGAAGGTGACCACTATTGACAAGAAGCGCTGCAAGAAGCTCAAAACAGCCAGTCATTTTAACACAAATAATTAGATAGAAAGTCGTCACCCCTTCTTACAGAGCTGCAGGCCTAGTATGGTTGCGTTTATCGCGTGACAAAATGTGGATAAAGCATCTGTCACTCTCCTACTTATATACGTGTCAGAAAGTGACGGATGTTTTGTCTACATTTTGTTACGCGATTAGGGCATGCGGTACCGGTACCATTCCCGGAACCGGGACTTAGATTTCCGGTACTGAGTCGGAACCGGGAATTCCCGGGATTTCGGTACTTTTCGGTACTGAGTAAATTATTTGTATTTTTTTTTGTTTAAACGTTATTTTTTTAAATAAGACACCAGTTAAGTGATAATTATAAATTATTTAATCCAGAGCACGAGTTTACCAAATCAGAACAGCTATCTTTCTGACTACCTGACTACCTGTCGGTCGGCCCGACCGGTTAGCCTTGGATTGGGTCGAGGCGTCGGGTCGAAGGGTGGGACGACTGGGGCGGGCCGAGCGATGCCGATCTCATATCGCATCCGAATAAAACCGAGCTTGTGCGACTCCGCCCTTAGTCCCGCACGTAGTTTTGAAAAGAAAAAATGACAATTAGTCTAGTCTCAAACTCAGTACCGAAGGAACCGGGTTTTTTTTTCGCCAGTACCGGTACCAGTTGAAATGATAATTCCCGGGATTTCCCGGTCCTTTTAGTACCGGGAATTCCCGGAAGCATGCCCTACACGCGATAAACACAGCCATGTTATGGGCTCGTATTATGGTTGCCTTTATCGCGGTAGATAATAAGCATCCGTCACTCTCGCACTTATATACTGCCTTCCTTGAAAAAAAGGGCGTATGTCTCATAGAACTGCGTATGTATTAGAGAGCTTATTTCTTATCATAGAGGTTACATTTACTTTGACTATCAAATTGCATATGCGTCCTTTTTATTTAGGAGGTCAGTATACTGATCATAGTGTGACAGATGTTTATCCACGTTCATCCACACGACCATAATGGGCCCCCTTGTATCTCTTAGGGCCACTTGCACAGAAAATTTAACACTGGGTTAAGACACTAACTCGAGTTAGTCAACGTCAGATTCATACGAAAACTGTCATTTTAACTCGAGTTAGTGTCCTAACCCAGTGTTAAAATTTTGATGCAAGTGGCCCTTAAGCGGTCAAGTAAGAATCGTCTCGATTAAATTAGCTTCCTTTAAAAAAACGCGTTCGAATTGGTTCGCCGTTTGGGAGTTACAGTGCCTCAGACAGACATATAGAATTATATGTAGATACACATTTTTGGCGTAACCTATAAACGTTATCTGTCATGGTGACATTTGAATTTCACAGATAAGTATAAAGCATGATTTAGCTATTCCACGGTTACTCCACGTTTATAATTAACGCCGATTGAATTTACAACCTTTCGTCGGTGGTTAAAAAAAAAGATATTGACGCAACTAAGCACATAGGTACATATACGTCACATACATATACCTTCACGCCTTCATTCCCAGAGTGGGCTAGGCTGAGCTACAGAAATTACAAACAACTCGAAAAAAATGTTGATATTTCTGTAACCAAATTATGCATAAAATGTATTGTGTTAATGAACACTAGGTTTTAAATTAATTAATAAAAACTTTCCCTGTCGACTAGATTTAATCTAATGATGAAATACTTACGGAAAGAACTGTTGCTACAAGCGAGCATATAAAACTTTCTAGTTCATGGTACAGCGTAAGTGAAATCTAGCTTATCTATACTCAAAGACATCAAGTCATTGCACATACAGAATCACATGAACAGTGACCTAATTTGTTTGCTCCTAAGTGTTTATTGAAAGAAAGAATTGTCACACATGACACGGTCGTCGGTCACACGCTCAGCCAACTGTCAATAGCGAGTTGATTGATTGATGGGAAAACTGATCGTGTAATCATTGTTATAAATTGTGAGATTGTTGATTTAACTATGAGTTCAAATAATGAAAGCCATGCTGTTTATATTTGACTAGCTGTTCCCGTGCCATTTTTGGATTAATTTATAGCCTATGATATTCACAAATAACGTGGCTTTCTATTGGTAAAATAATTTTCAAAATCGGTTTAGTAGATCCCGAGATTACCCCCTACAACGGCACAAACTTTACCTCTATAAGATTATTAAGTAATTGAGTATATTAAGTAAAAAGTCTTAAGTATATTGAGTATTAAGTACCGTAAAACCTGGTAACTATGTTCCAAAATCTTCCATGGTCCAAAATCTATGACCAAAAGTACAAGTTCCCATTATCTTTAGTTAAGGAAACGTTGTTTTATAGTCATTTCTTGTTGACTAAAGTTTTAAAATGCTTATACTTAAGTCATCTATGAGGAATGAAACAAATTAGACTTGGACCACAGTTGAAGTACTGGACCATAGTTACCAGGTTTTACGGTATTGAATTGTCAACGGGCTTTTAGACTTGTTGGTAATTCTGTAGCTCTGCCTACCCCACTCTGGGATTACAGGCGTGAAGGTATGTATGTATGTAAGTATATTAAGTAATTAAGTATTAAGTACATCAAGAGGATTGCGAAGCTGAAAATTTCCATACAAAATGCGAAAACGTTCCTCAAACCTTAAACCTTGTCCGATTTTAACGATTTTTGAATATGTTGTAGATATCATGAAATACTATGTCTGTACGTTTTCCTTTTCACGAAGATACTTCCTAGAATGAAAAAAAAAAAACAAAAAAAAAAAACGTACAGACCTAGTTAATACATACATACATACATAAACTCACGCCTTCATTCCCAGAGTGGGGTAGGCAGAGCTACAGAATTACCAACAACTCTAATAATTGGTTGATAATTCTGTAACCACATTTTGCACAATTAGGCTAAGATGTTTACCAGCATATTAGTGACAGGTTGCAAGCCCATCGCCTAACAGTACTAAAAGCCTTTATTCCCTTAGTCGCCTCTTACGACATCCACGGGAAGACATGGAGTGGCACTATTCTAACCCGGCAACCACACGGGCTAGTTAATAAAGACCTATATAATAACTAGGTACAACATATTCAAAGATCGTGGTAATCGGACTTGATTTAGGGGGTGAGAAACGTTGGCAGCCGGAGCTAATTTTGTATGGATTTTTTTGACAGCTACGTGATATTGGCGGCGCTTCACAATTCTCTTAAATATTAAGTATACCATGTATTAAGTATTAAGTATATTAATTATTCAGTACATTAAGTATTAAGTATAGCAACCCACCCTCACTTCGCTTTAGTTTTGGTGAGTTTTCTGTAACACCCGTCCATAATCTACATCCTTTCTCTTGACTAACTCCTAGGTAGGTTAGGTTAGGCGAAAACCGCTTGAAACAGTATGTTTTAATACACTATTTCAATCCCTTTAATATAGTTTAAAATGTGGTGACAATTGCGTCTGTTAAATTAAAAATCTTTAATTATGATGTATTTGATAAACAACGTGGACAGTCAGTGTATTTACATGGACGACATCATAATTTTTTTTGCAGCTCAATTTGTTTTCAACATTTTTATGAACATCGGAAATGCCATGATGAACAGGAAATGATTATGACCGCAAAACATACTTATCTGCTACATCAAGATTGATAGTTTCATAATTTATGATGTCCGTTAAAAAAAAACCGAAATTAATAACCAGTTTTTTATGATCTATATTCCCAAACAGATACTCCGTGTCTGCAGTTCAAAATTTACTGGTCCTTTGGTAAATTACATGTTTGAAGAACACAACAGACTGTTTTATAATGTATATATACTAATTATAGTATAATAAAATGTATTAACACAACAAAGTTTGCTAAAACTGCTTTAACCTTGCGTTGGCATACTTACATGTGCACACGCATTTACGTACTGATAATTACAAAGTCATTGTCATGATTGCAGTCTTGAGATTGATATCTACCTTTTTTTATTGGTTATATGATATTTTATGTTCTTCTAAATAATTTTGTCCACTTACCTACAAGATGCACATTTTCACTTTTCTCAATCTCTCAAGGGATAGGTAGATGAGATCCTGTAAGGGGTCGATTAGTTTTGAGTTTATGCGTTACAAACATAAAAAAAATACAAATATTTTCTATTTATAATGTTAGTGGCTTTTTTTTTATAGCATGGGAAGGCAAACGAGCACACAGGCCACCTGATGGTAAGTGGAAACTGTGACCCATAGACATTCGCATTCACAAGACTGCAAATGCGTTGCCAACCCTGAGGACTAAGATGGAATGCCTCTATGCTAGTCATTTCACCGGCTGTCTTATCCCCAAACCGAAACACAACGATGCGAACACTGCTGCTTGGCGGCAGGTTAATGGATAAGATGGTGGTACCAACCCGGACGGACCCTGCACAAGGTCCTCCCACAAGTAAACCACACAACCACAATATATTTTTCTCAAAAATGACCGGAAAAGTTGACATTACTAACTCCATACTGAGACGCGAAGTACATAGTTTACAGACAGTTCCCAAATTAAAAAAAAATTACATTGCGTGCTCGCTACACAAGCCTGCAATGTTGCATATAAATTTCATTGTTATCTAGTTTGTAACTTTTTAAAAAGTGAAAACGGCCATAATAAAATGAGGGCGCAAGTGTTATACATCCATATTTTATTCGAAACGTAACTTTTTTATCTGTGTCTGGAATAGCTTGAGGTTTTTTTCTAAAAAAAGCTTGCGTTTCTCTTTGTCATAAAAATAATGGCGGTAAAGAGTGAGGTTATTTCACGTGAAGTTTGTGTTTATATGCGATTTTTTTCTTGCGATTTTTGAGAAAAGCACTATATATGCCTCGGCAGGAATCGCAATTGTGGGCTTCGTATTTTTAAACGGACTCGCAAGCTCGTCCGTTTAAACCAATTCTCGGCCCGCAATTGCCTGCTTCACTGCCTAGGCAATAATGTACTATAAAATGCATATACTATTGTTATGTAGTTAGCCGTCTTCCTTTGGCATTACGGGGCGACGGAGACCCCTCCTACGGAATAAAGGCACATGTACTATATGAGTTGTGTTGCACTTGCATCCATACTGTAAACCTTTGAGAGTAGAAAGGCAGTATGACTGACGTGTGCGCGTCAATTTTGTTCTGATTCATCATTGTGTTGGTTTTACCACTACACACGAAGTCCGCAAAGGCAAAATGGTTAGCAGGATAACTTTAGGTGCTGTCCATGGAATGGAAATAAAATAAAATAAATTTTTGGACTTTTGTGTTTTACTTTAATCAAAAGTATTAACAGCGATTTTCTTACATAAAATAAATATATTAATATGCTTTAAAACAAAATTAAACAAATTGGAATCAAGCAAAATAATATAAAAAGTTTTTTTTAAATACTGGCATGCAAAAATGTAACAAAGGTGAATTTAGTTTAATTTTCATTAAATGCTATATCGTATTTATTTACAAGAAAATTAAACGCATTATTGCAAATCATATTTCTTAATATATTAAACTATTAAAAAACACATAATCTGTATAATTTTGAGAAAATATGATTTGGGTTTATGTATGTTCCATTATTTAACAACTATCTATTTCTATCTATTTGATATTTTTTGATATTTCTGAAGTGCAAAGTAATATAAGTTTACATACATACCTACATACATAAATAAACTCACGCCTGTTATCCCAGAATGGGGTAGGCAGAGCTACAGAATTACCTACAACTTTAAAAACTTGTTGATAATTCTGTAACCACATTTTACACAAACAGGCAATATAAGTTTATTTTATAATAATAACTTAATACATCAATTTTAATGCATTAAGCATTTTTTATCCTGCTATTATTTTTACGTAACGTACAATGTCAAATTAAAATATTTTTCAAAAAAAACATTGTTGCGCGGACGACTAGTAATGTTTAATTTCCTAATCTACTGGTAAAACTTTATCTCTTCCACAAAAACTCCTTATAAATATGACTGTTTATATTTTTTTCTACCAAGGTAAATAGATAAAAGTAATTTCTTAAAAAAAAACCTATGCTAATTACCAACAACTCTAACAATTTGTTGTTAATTCCATAACCACATTTTGCACAAACAGGCTAAGATGTTTACGATGAGTATATTAGTGACAGGTTGCAAGCCCATCGCCTAACAATACTACAAGCCTTTAATCCCTTAGTCGCCTCTTACGACTTCCACAATAAGACATGGAGTGGCACTATTCTAGGCGGCCGGCAACCACACAGCATTAATAAAATAAAAAAAATATCAGGGACAATGTCACACCAATTGACCTAGTCCCAAACTAAGCTCTAGGCTTGTACTATGGGTACTAAACAACGATATAAATACCTTTATAGAGAAATATATACTTAAATACATAGTCAACATCCATGACTCAGGAACAAATATTCGCGCTCATTACACAAATATCTGCCCTTACCGGGATTTGAACCCAGGACCGCTAGCTTCGTAGGCAGGGCCACTACCAACTAGGCTGTCGCGTTGGTGTAATTACCCCGGCCTAGGTTAATTTATGCTTGTAGCAATCCATTGACAGGTTGTTTTGACATTGTTGAGCCAAGAGCTATTGCAGCGACGCAATGTATCACTAAAAAACATAAACAAAGCTGCGGTGGAAACGCAGCCTTAAGTAAATGATTGATCTCTACATTCTTGGATCTGCGTAAGCGGCGTGAGCTCATATTCTAAGAAGCAATTTACTAGAAAAAAATTAATGACGTTAGAGTCATCTTTATTTGAATGGTTTAAGCTATGGTTCATTATGTTATTAACTATAATAAGAATTTATTGGTAGTGGTAGTATATCGTCCATATATCTTATAATCTTACACGCAGCACGAAATTTGACATTGTTGTGTTGTCGTTGTCGTTGTTGTGTTGCGGTGTGCTAGAAAGAGCCGGAGAAATGACCATACAGGCGTCTTAGTCTTAGGGTTTACAGGGTGGAAAGTTGAGATGGGGCAGTAAAGGCAGCTACTAGATCCCTTGCTGCTACGCGAAAATGCTCTTAGGAGACCTTTACACACTTTTTAACTGATGACAATCGACTCACAGATTTTTGATTTTTGTCAGCGAGAAAATCGATAGATTTGAGTTTTTTTTCAATGCCAATCGGTCCCATTTCTATAATTGATTATAATACTCTTTGAGACCAACTAAGGTTAGAGTAATAGAACACTCACAAATTAAAAAAAAACTTTTTCCATGCAGGTCGTACCTATGTTCCACTCATTTTATCAGTATCACTAGGCCTGCGTGCTTAATGCTTTTTGTCATGTCATAATTAAAAAGGCACCACCAATAAAATATAGAAATAAAACTAGTCCGAAGGTTCTAACTACTATTTAATAAAATATTTATATTGGACGTAGAAATAATGAGACAACTGCTCGTAACAGGAATTTGTCTGACTACTTTCGCCATCTAGCGGCGAGTAGATACACTAGTGAAGTTAAGCTCTCTCACGCCATCTAGCGCCGAATAGCAGACTTAAATTTAATTCAAGCTATTAGTTTTTTATTTTACGCCATTGTTTACATCGTGTTATTTGTTATCGTGAATTGATTACTTTTATCAAACGCCTTGCGTTTATAGGTCAGATGTAATTCTGTTCTCAGGTCAATTGGAACAGCTGAGTGATAATACCAATTGCGATGATTGGTCTTGTTTTGTTATTTTATTGATACTAAAAAATAATATAGGCTAATTAAAATGACGTTTAAGTCTTCATAGATAGTTCTTACACAATTAGTAAACAGTGGAAAGCCGGCCGGTGCAAGTTAATACTAGCATACCTCCAATTTGTTGGTTCTGTATCTCTCGCAGCCAGTCGTCGACTGCACAGCGCGTCAAATGAACGTGCGTTGAGTCGAGTTCGATTTTCGAACATTACGCGCGCTCGGACCTTTGAAAATTCGAACATTTTAAATTTCGAACTCTTTCATTTGTTTTGTTTTTTTCCGATACGATATTCGAGTGCCAGTGTTTTGGTTTGAGTTATGTTTTTAATTTGTGGGAAATGCAAGTTGGTGCTACCGTTTGAGTAATTTCGGAATATTGTTTCGGTAAGTTTTTCTAATTTTAATTTATGTTCATACAGCGTGATTTATTGTCTAAAAATAATTTTACGTTTATGGTGTTTGAAATGATAGTAAACAAATAAATTTCGATATACCCTCCAATTTTAAAAATCTAATTTCATTCATAACTTCTTAATAATATAGGTATCGTTCATTTTCTAACAAACCAAACACAATTATTGTTATCATTCTAATAATAACTTTCGCTCCAATTAATTTAAACAAGCTCTCTCATTAGTATTAAACGCTACTTTTATCAAAAAATGTTGATAATTAATTTCAAGTAGATAACGGAAGTGATCAAAAACTCATTAATAGCTAAGTATTAAATGACTAATCTTTTCTGAGCTAAATAGCAAATAAATCATAAAGTAATGGATGATAAAAGAAATTACTTTTATCTTAATAGGAAGCTACATAATATAGATAAGTAGTTATTTTAGAAATAAAATTTGTAAATTCGTATTTTAAATATAATAATTATTGATGTTTTAATGTTTAATACAAGAGTTCATGTGCTTATCAATTATTTATTACATTTAAATTTCTCATTACTTTATCCAGCCGCAAATTTTAAAAATAATTAGGTACCAAAATTAGATAAGGTTATTTTAATCACTTATTGTTAAATAAGTACGTAACTATACATAATATTTGGTATCGTTTAGGTATCGTTAAATAAATAAAATTTTACCAGCAAATTATAACACTTCTTTGCCCAATAATGTACCTACGTTACCATTCAAATATTTTTTCGTCTGAATTTAATGCGACAGTAGCTAAAAATTAATAGAATCGAATAAAACAATTTGTAGATACAATTATTTATTATTCTATAATACTACATAAAAATAAAATCTCTTTTATTTACATAAAAAACTACAATTTATTTCATATAACACATAAAAAATTACAAAACAACTTATAATACTAACTATACATAAAATAAACCCTTGCAGTCACCCACTCGTGGCATGGTCCCTAAAATGATTTACTTACATTGATTCTTATTTAAATTAAAATTGAAAAGTTACTGACAATTCTGGGGTCCTAATGAAAAAGGGTACCTACAAGTCGACTCATAATAAAAAAGGGATACATGAACGGAGTGTACAAGACTTAAACAATTTTTCATTTGATCTTCAAAGGACCCCAGACTTAGCATGCAGTTGCAAACAAGAACAAACTAATTTTATTAAAAACTCCGCAGTTTATAACTATTTACTTACTTGTTAAAAAAATCAAGTTATAAATACTGTTAATTAAATACTAAAATAAAAATGGCTTAATTTATGATCCTACTATATTTATTAATTACTCACAAATTTAAGTACATTACATATTATAAGTACCTTAACTTACAATCCCTATATAACTAAGTGCCAAAGGTTAAAGCAGCACTATTTGGTTTTTACACAAATTATCCTGAAATTGCCGTAAATATCCGCTACCTACCTACCTACATAATATACTTCAGTTCAGTAAGATATATTGGTTTATTTACATTTGTGCACATCGCACATCCTTGTAGGTAATTTTGCTTATCTATGTACGTACAGTTTCCTTAATATTGGTCAGGTTAACCGGAAGAGATCTCTTAAAGGAATAAGTTCGCTAATGTACATGTCAATCTGCTGCTGTCAAAAAACTCCATACAAATTTAGCTCTGGCCGATAACGTTTCTCACCCCCTAAATCAAGTCCGATTTCCACGAGTTTTAAAAATGCTGTAGTTATTATAAAGACTAGGTCTGTACGTTCTGTTTTTGTTTTTTTAATTTGTTTCATTCTAAGAAGTATCGTTGTGGAAAGGAAACCGTACAGACATAGTTTTTCATGATATCTACAACATTCTAAAATCTTAAAAATGGGACTAGGTTTAAGGGTAAAGAAACGTTTTTGCATTTGGTATAATTTTTATTAGCTTCACATTCCTCTTAAGTGTGTATGTACAAATTTACTTGTGATTGGTTTTTAAGTGCAATAAAGAGTTTACAGACATACCTACCTACAGTTGAAATTGTTGAAGCTCATAGGTATTTACCTATTTTACATTGTTTGTGTGTCAAATGCTGCTTATAAATATGTATTTCCAAATCAAGATACGGCCATTGACTTACTAAAGTACGCTTTCCCTTATCACGACTGATAAGAATTGATAAGTGGTATCACACCTTGACCTCCGGTAACATTAACCGATAGTTAACTGCGGAATTAAACTCTTGCAAAAGATTACTTTCTGACCCGTGGGCTGGTACTGCATGTTTGGAATCAAAGGTTAAAGTATGCTGGACAACGCATTGTTGATCTCCGTTTGCAAACTGTTTGTATTAGTCTAAGGGTTAGACTATAATGGTTAGTGAATTTGAATCTGTATCACCAAGCTTGTTTACCATCCGGTATTTCTCTTGTCAGTTCACGATTCCTCTAGGCATGAATGACGTAAGTATCAAGAAGCAAACCAGAAGAAATTATGATAACATTTTAATTCTTGCCATTGGTACCAACCAGAGCCCAAGATATCAGGAAGCCGTAAATTTTCAGTTGCAAGAATACGTGCTACACACAAATCCACATACATACATACATTAAATCACGCCTGTTTCCCTGAGGGGTAGGCGGAGACCACTTCTTTCCACTTGCTACGATCTTGACAAATTTCTTTCGCTTCTTCCACATTCATACATCGAGTCATGCACGCACGTCGGTTTCGGGTACTTAAGATTCGGCCCTTTACCTGTATTTCTAAGATAATCCACAATTTGCGATAATTTTTGAAATTTATAATCTGTGTATACAACTCGGACGAAATAACGTCATGGCACACGTCTAGATTAATTGATCCAAGTGGCGTCCGCAGAGCGTAAAATCGTGCTTAAAACATGATAGGTAATATTGTTATGATTCTTCGCAAAGTAAAGTATACATACTTACTTACAATTACATACATACATACATAAACTCACGCCTTCATTCCCATAGTGGTGTAGGCAGAGCTAAAGAATTACCAACAAGTCTTAAAACTTCTTGATAATTCTGTAACCACATTTTGCACAAATAGGCTAAGATGTTTCCCAGTGTATTGCAATTGACAGGTTGCAAGCCCATCGCCTAACAGTACTACAAACCTTTATTCCCTTAGTCGCCTCTTACGACATCCAATCCACGGGAAGACATGGAGTGGCACTATTCTTACCCGGCACCCATACGGCATAGGTACTTACAATTATAATAAGAAAACTAAAATTTTAACTTTAGCGCCATCTATCGTAGCATGATCTTAACAAACTTTTGATATTATCTGTGGAAACCTACACGTAACTCCTTACCAGTCTGTGCCAAAAACTCCTAATCGAGTCGGTCTTTCCACACATTTTAAACGAATAATTTCACAATAAACCGTTTAATAATATCATGAGTATTTCCTGCTGCCTCTATTCCGTATATTTTATAGACATTGCTTGCAATATAAACGCATTTTAACTGCTTCCGCGGGAAAACAAATATACTCGTAGGTTCCAGAAATACCTTACGCTTTGGCTTAGTATTTTTTAATAAATAAAGAACGAAAATGAAACAAAAAAAATTTTATCCACAAAGATAAAACACGGTCAAAAAATAGGTACTTACATGCAAAAAAAGGAAATGAGGCGACATGTAGTGCTATTTTTTTCAAGCAAACTACAACGTAAATATTTACTTGTATCTTAAAATACAAACGATATCAGTTTTCGTATTCAAATTTTCTTAAATTAATTAACGACGCAATAAAACAGTTAAATTCCTTAAAAAGTGTTTTGTCAATGAAGGGTAAGTGTTTTTGTGACGCTTTTTTTTTATGAATACTTGTGCTTCCCATTGTATCGCATAATAGTTTTCATTCGCACCGTACTAGCGCATTCAAAAACCAGCCCTGTGAGTCAATTTTTCAGTAGCGAGAGCTTGAAAGTCGAAAATACACGTAAATCGCAAACGAAAGACCGTCGTAATGAATACCTACCGAACTTAAAATTTACCGTTTCTGTACGAAGGTTGATTGAATCTCGTTCGATTTCGAATAAATTTTTGGAGTGTTCGATTTTCAAAAATCGATCCGGTGAATATTCAATATTGGAATGCTGCCAGCAATTATGTTGTTTAATTACAGCGTACACCCCTAAGTGCAATTTCGTCATTGATTTGAAAAACCTCGTATCTCACATTTCGTGACGTATGATTTTAAACTTAAACTATAAGAGAATAAAGTTCAAACTCATACATCTCGTAATATCAGATACGAGTTTTTTCTAAAGTAGTAATGATTTATAAGAACCATAGGCAAGTAGCTTTACTGGTTAGTAGTTGTTAAAGTAGCTACTGCCGCTAGCGCTATTACACAGTAAAGTTTACGTCTCCGAGGTCACTGGTCATATCGTTACCAAGAGTTCACGCCAATTTGAGCTGATTACCTGATTTCACTAATATTACGTAGCAACTTGTATATAATATGTGCTAATATACCGTAACGTGTGGAATGACCTGTAATCCTTAAAAAAGAGGACTCTATCAAAAAGACGTAAGTATGTGTAGTTTAACAGCTAAAACGGATTCAACCTTACTAACTTACTTATAAGGCAACTATAACTGTTACGGCAAAATTACCATTTTCACCTCAGCAGGTCAAACAAGCAGGTTTTGCTGCTTAAAAACAGTGAGCAAAATTCAATTTTGCTGCGAGCGAGAAACAAAGTAGCTTTTTAATTTGTTTTAAAATGTAGTGAGCAGTGCTGGGGCTACTCACAACATTCGAAAAAAATTAACTTCACTTTGTTCTGTCACTTTCACTTCGATAGGAAAAAAGCGAGATAGAAACAACTTGATTCGAAGTTCGATTTTCAAATTCCACACATAGTAGGCCCAAAAAGAAACGCACGTTCGGATGCACACATAACCGTAAAATTGCAAATAAAACTATCTGTTAAAGTTTGAAATGTGTTTATTATAACTATTTTATACAGTGTTGGTACAATCATTTTTTTTATTTAATGTTTTGAAGACAAAATTAATGAAAAATAAGAAGTTTATCATGTATCTACATAATTTTGTTATCGTTTTAACAATCTTTAATTTCGTGACATAAACCGCGGCGGCAGTTTCAGAACGCATTTCAAAAATAGCGGGATTATTGTAGCCAATAGCCATAGACAAGGCCTAGTTAGGTTTTTTTTAAAGCCACGGACTACATAAAGCTGTATAAAGTTGTGTTTGCACTACGGCATTCCGTAAAACCTGGTAACTATGGTCCAATACTTCAACTGTGGTCCAAGTCTAATTTCTTTAATTCCTCATAGATGACTTAAGTATAAGCATTTTAAAACTTTAGTCAATAAGAAATGTCTATAAAACAACACGTTTCCTTAACTAAAGATAATGGGAACTTGTACTTTTGGTCATTGATTTTGGACCATAATTGGAAGATTTTGGACCATAGTTACCAGGTTTTACGGTTATCAAGTTGAGTGACAGGTTTTATCTGTTTCATGTTTATTTTTTCCTTTTTTTGTTTTATTAGTATTTTGCATAAATGCTTGTGATTGATGCATATGCGATCGTGTCGTTATTTAGTCGTGTATTCACCAAATGGTCACAACGGAAGACCTGCGTTGGCCCTACCAGCTTCACGCTGTGTTGTTCTCGCTGCTGAGGTGAAAAGTTGTATGTCTCACACGAGACCAAAGTTTTTTACGTCTCGTATCTTTGAATCCCTCGCTACGCTCAGGATTCTAACCTAGAATCACTCGCTACGCTCGTGATTCAATAATAGAATCCTTCGCTTACTCAATAATTCAAAATCATCACTCGCAGCAAAAACCAACTTTGCTCTCTTGTTGAACAAATAACTATTTTTATATTTCTTTTGACAGCTTAACAGTAAAATCATTTCCATTTTTCTAAGGCAACAAAAAAAAACATTTACGTAGGTATATTGATCTATTACGAGTAACATAAAATAGTGGGATACTTGGATTTTCAACTCGACGCAGCTTATATTAACCGGCGAGGTTAAATAGACCTGTCAGAGCGTAAAAAACACATTTGGAATTGAGTTAGGCGGCAGCTAAGAACAAATACTAAGTGACTGCTATTTTTTAAATTTAAAATGTACTAACGTAATTTTAACCAAAAATATTTCATAAAAAAATATGTACAAAGATGTAAAGAAAGTCAATTTAAATTAAATTAAACCGACAGATTCCATTACTCGTCTATGAAGAGTTAGTCATTGTGGTAAGCCTCTACTTTAAAAATAATCTCATGATCTTCAAAAGATTTTAAAGGTTTTTAAAATTAGGATTCCTTGAAGTTTTCAAGTCGATCCATTCTTTTGATGTTAAAATGTTAATAGATTCCATTTCTTCTTTGAAATTGTCTGCTTAACTATTTAAGTTTGGTTATTTTTAAAACAGGCACAATACATTGGTGTTCTTTTTGGCCATCTGCTTTAATTATAACAAATTAGTCTTGATTTAGATCACGTTGGTAGATCCTTCATTTAGACATGAAATATTTCATAAATTATTTCGTAAATGTAAAACGATACTATTATAGTAGTTTATGTAACAGTTGTATAAGAGAGGTCAAAAAAGACGAGTGGTGTAGTTGTCGTAAAGCAAGACGCCACGAGTATTTTTTGACTTAGTTATACACCGTTGCATATAATACTTTTTCTACGACTAGGTTTCAAATAAAATGCAAAATTAAATTAACAAAATTTTATTTATAGATTTTTACTCTTTAATATTCCTAGGTTAGAATACGAACGAACGAAGCACAGAACAACAAACGAGCGAGAAACATTCGAAAACAACAAAATATGTGTCTATGGTTAACTTTGTTTTTAAATTGATGTGCACTTGCCAGGTTTCATATTTTTTTTAAAAAGTTGCACAATCGATTTAACTTGTGAAATAGGGACTAAAAAACACCTAATGATTTGAGAAATGAATTCTTTTACCTGATTGGTCGATTTTAATATAGCTGCATTCTGGTTGGTTGATACCAAATAAATGTTTTTTTTAAAGAGTTAAATTAGTAAAAGAGTTTACATACCAAAAATAACCTAACGTTCCGATTGGCAGTCAATGTGTATTGTGATTGGTGGTTTAATTCGGTGAAGTATTTTGATTGGTCAAATTAACCTAGGTGTAAGCTTTGGCAGCTAGGCATATCGTTTTGGCTCAAAAGAGCACAAGTGCTGTTAAGGGGAATAGACTAGATAGACTTTTCTACGGAATGTTCTGCGGACATATTATCTATATTCTTATATTAGTGTTCGTGACTATATACATACATACATACATTAAATCACGCCTGTTTCCCAGAGATAAAATAAATGACAGATAAAAGTACAGGAGTAGGAAAAAATAATTATTCCAGATTTTTAATTCAGATTTAAATAACAATGCCTCCTTTCTAACCTTAAATTGTCTTCTTAAAAGCCATTTCCTTCTAACTTACAACTTGACTTCTAACAATAAAACACGTCGAAATACGTAATACATTGACCTTTGATGGATTTATTTTGTTGCTTTTGTGACAAGTTAATGCTTTTATTGATCCATCTCCCTTCTGTCTCCCACTGTTTACTGCCGTTATAACTTAGTATAGCGTCACAAACAGGGTGATTCAATCTTTTGGGTTTTATAATTTGACTTATTTCTATCATGCTACACCAATAAATAGAAAAATAAAATGAACAAAACAATATTAAACGTGTGTATGACTTGTCTATGGATACACTTTGGAACTTAGAAGTTATGCAACGCATTTGCAGTCTTAGGATTGCATTGCAGTCTTGTGAATGCGAATGTCTATGGGTCACAGTTTCCACTTACCATCAGGTGGCCTGTGTGCTCGTTTGTCTTCTCTATGCCATAAAAAAAAACCTAAAGCGTACCGTAACAAAACATATACGGAATATAATTCAGATAAACTATCAACATATTTATTAGAAACACACGTAATTTTACATAGCAATAGAGTAAATTACTATTCTAAAACATGCTTTTAAAAATAGTATGTTCAAACGAAACTGTCCCACATTCCTAAAATAGTTATAATTATTTGTGTCTCCCACCGAGATTCGTATTAATTAGTAAATGTTAAATATGTGTACAGACCTAATGACCCTTGTCTATTCTCGTCCTGCTCAAGCATTTTTAAGCAATCTCCAATTCCGTACCAATAGATTCAGATTTTATTACTCAATAAATATAACATAGTATAAATTACATGGCATGTCAAATTATATGCAAAATAATTATAAATTTAAAAGTCAATCTTATTTATAAATCAAGTTCCATATACCTACTCATTCACCGTATAGATTGACTGTGATATCCAGCGCAAACATTTCGTCAGATGGTTCGCGTTTGAGTTTGGCGGGTAGACGCCCGTAGTAGGTAATATCTATGAATAATATTTCTGTAAGGATAATTTGATTAACCGGGCAGAAAGTAGGTACTAAAACCATTATTTCTTAATAAATTGGATAAGACACAAAAAAAACAAACACTTCAAAATAAATAAACACTTTTAAAATTCCAATTCACACGTCCGTCACCCTAATCTGTTATCCACTTGAACTCTAAAATGAATGCAGCTCAATGCAACACCCTGTACAAGTGATGCAGCTGTCACGACGCGTGACTTGAGATGCGGTGGCTAATGGCTCTCGATTATTGATTTACAAACCATTCGGGTTAAGTACAGTATTCTGTAAGGCAACATTGAGGTCGACGGCTATGTAACAGGCAAATAGAAATGGGCGTTGGGTAAATACCAATTATAGCCGCCGGGTATTCAGCTTAGCTGTGTAAATACTTAGACACTTGCGCGTACAATAGCACGTTCACTTATAATGAAACTGCATCGGCATCATGAATAATTCAAATTCAAAATCAAATTCAAATTTCATTTATTTCAAGCAATTAAAGGCTCATATTATATTAGGTACATTAGGTACACTAAATATGCGTACATTTACATTACAATATCACACTATCCCACGCGAGTCTAAACATGCCTGTCACAGCAGTGCACTTTTTTTTTTATGGCGTAGTATGGCAAACGAGCACACAGGCCACCTGATGGTAAGTGAAAACTGTGACCCATAGACATTCGCATTCACAAGACTGCAAATGCACTGCGAACCCTGAGGACTAAGATGGAATGCCTCTATGCTAGTCATTTCACCGGCTGTCTTATCCCCAAACCGGAACACAACAATGCGAACACTGCTGCTTCGCGGTAGGTTAATGGACAAGATGGTGGTACCTACCCGGACGGACCCTGCACAAGGTCCTCCCACAAGTATGGACAGTCGAGTTTATCCGCAATCGTCCCCAGGACCAGGGCCACAGTGCGCACGCGCATGGTGCTGTGGAAGCACGGCGTGCGCGCCTCTCTGCGAACATGCCCGGGACACTGCATTAGCGATTAGCGAGCAAGCCCTTTACCGCCCTGAACGCGTTATTCTTTGTCGCAATGATAATAATCAATTATTTTTTTGTTTGCAAAGTCCCGTCTAATCCATTTTTTATCCGTGACGCAAACATCGTGTTAAAAATGTAACGATGCTTACTACAGGTTATTACAAAAACATAGCGATAGGGTGTTTTTTTTATCGCTCGTCGCTCAAACACAGGTTTTAAGAGAGTGGTGTCTTATTGATTTTTAATTTAAAGAACACCCTGTAGGAAAAATAGTTGTTATCCCAGTAAAGAATAATTAAGCTGCCATCAGTTTTCAACGGTTACCTTACCTTATCCAATGCCCTTTTACATTAACGTGTTTTGTTACCATTTAAAAGACCGTTATGTTTAAGGTTATCAGTGGAAACCGTTTAAACTTAGTTTTAAGTGTCCATTGAGTACAGTTGCGATAGTTTGTGTACAGAGATTATTGGACTGTTTAATTGATTTATAGCGTGGACTGTACTGCGATAGGGTTGACACAATCTAGTAAAAAATACAAAGCTGCACCATAAACACATGAAAAACAAATTAAAATTCATAATGAATATTGTTTAGTTGATATTACCATTACAAATAATAAATAAGTGAATGTTAGTAGCAAAGTGTCAGTCAGTTAAATTCATAATCATAAATACTTTACATAATATTTATTTATTTATTTATTTACATAATCGCTTGGTAAAAAACAAAATTGTCAACAAGAATTATTTTAAAACTATTTTTTAGATCACTAAGTTATCTCATTGATAAAAAAACGTTATATTAAAGATGTAAATTAAGATTAAGGAAGTACAGGAGTAATTATATTGCCGTTAAAACGAACCAAAAAGATACTTTTTTGTTTATTTCGTGCTACTTGTGTCATTGTTATTTAGAACAAGTTGACTTAAGCACACTTATTAATTTAATACCACTTTCTCTCCACAGGATACCAATATAATGGTTATTAAAAATATTAAAATGTATGAACAACGAAAACTATTATCATTAAAACAATTTAACGATACTTAACTATCTTCTGTGGGAATATGAAAGCGTTAATCTCGGTCAAGAATATAAATATAAACAATTCTGTTTGACGTCTACTGTTGCATTTTCGACAAAACATGCTATACCTATCATTTAGATAATAGGTACAGTAAGGAAACTGAAAGATGTACCTTTTTATGTCTTATCCCAGTTATCCCAATGTGAATAAGACATAAAAACGTACGTCTTTCGGTTTACTTTACTATACATGTTTAGAGCAGTTCCAAAACCAAACATACATTAGATTTGTATTTCGAGATTATAGCATGAATATGGCAAACTAGAACAAAGACCAACTATTGGGACGTAGGCTCAAAGCCCATATATTTACGGACTCCTAATTCCGAATTGAACCAAATCCTAAATGTTCATAATTCCGTAGGCAATGTTTTGATAGAGGACTTTTTTTGATATCGCTTATTAATGAAACCTAAACCTATCTACAGCAATTAAATTGCGCATTGAATTGTAAAAAAATTACTTTAGCTTGACATAGCTCGCGGAAAAATTAAATTCGGACAAATGACCGTTAGATTTTTGTAATATAAGGTGTTCTTATATTTGTAATATCATGTTGGCAACCCTGAGGACTAAGGTGTAATGCCCCTTCGCTATCATTTAACTTATATTGCCCTTAGCATTAAAACGACAGTGTGAACTACGAGCCTATTATGGGAGTGTTTACCAATATGGATAGACATGGTTAACACATCTGTCACTTTCCGACAAGTCTGTAAGTGCGAAAGCGACGGATGTTTTTATCCAGCGCGATAAAAGCGAACATAATACGGACTTTGTACTGTATGTAATGTTTAAAGAACAAGAACATTACCGTATCATTTCGTTGGTAATCTACTAATGAAATTATTATTTTATTCTATCAAAATTCCAAGAAAGCGTGCAATGAAATCCGTTATACAAAAGATAAGCCAAAACATTCCAAAGCTAACACCCACAGTACGTTGTTATCATAATTGCGTTAACATTAATAATAATTTAAGCTAATTAATAACCGGAATCGACAACCCTATAACCTACAACGGTGTATAAATAAACACCTTAAATTAAAAGAGCATAATTATGTACCAAAACTCAATTTTGACTTACAACCTTAACGTAATCGGTACAGGGTTGATTTTGCTTTATCTATTACTAGAGATAAGTCGTTTTGGCTAAAAAGGGGTGTGTACAACCGACTCCAAGTAATGATGTAACAATTATATAGCAAACAAACTGCCCACTTTACTATAGGATGTTTATGGTTTCGATATTTGAGACTGCGGTTCTTAGTACTCGCCTAGGAAGCTTAAACCTACTTAGTTACAATGTTATGAAATAAATAAACATTTGTCAAGATTATACTTTAATATTTCCTTTTATCGTAACTCAAATTTGTCCTGTGAATAAATTAATAATTTTATTACATAATTTAAAAAAAAAATGTTACTGGCTGACTGCATGTATCAGGGGTATGTTTTTCTCGTGCACATAAATTAAATTGCTATGCATTTTATCTTAATTATTTATTTATTTATTTATATAATTCTGGAGATGATTGAATCAGTTTTAAATAACTTACTAACCTAACCTAACCTCCTGGGACCCCCAATCCTCGCATGAGGACATAACAATAAATAAAAGGCACCCTATAGTTGTTTGACAAGGTTGCAATTACAATGTTACCGTGAGCACCCCCAGGTCCAGGAGGATAAAGCAGCTCGTTCACTGCGTTACATCGCGCCGCTCCAAACCGCGTTCGATGTGTCAAGGTTCATAGTGGCACACCATGTACAAATATAAAACAGGAACAATCTGCTTACACACGTTAACAAAGTGCGTAAGCGGATATATTACGATCCTCACGTTTTTAACTCCTCTTAAACATAATTCTTTGTTTGCCATTGATAGGCAAATGTTAGTATAAATCTGTAGTTTTATCCGTCAAACTAAATCCGATGTTTAGCATGCACGCGGCCATGTTTATTAATAAATACATGTATGTTTGTTCATAACTATGTCGTTAACCGAGTTTGCCTGGATGTCAATTTACGAGTTATGTCTTCATCGTGTTTGTTTATTATAATATTTATGTGAAAGTTTCGTGTGTTTATTATTAGTTTACACTATTTTGTAAGCCAGTTCATATTTGTGAATGTTGACTAAACAAAAACCGGTAAGTTGCACCAAGATATATCTACCAATGTTTTGTACCAAGAAGATCGTATACTTATAAGTTGTGGACATATAAAAATTACGGAGTTGAAAAATAGTAAAATATTGTCTTGGTCAGCTTTACAATTATTAACTTAGAAACAAAATAACGATATAGTAACGATGTAGTTTGCGTTGATGAACCACAGTAGACAGAAGAATCGTACCGTTCCTTCAGAAAAAAAGTTACCTAATTCAAAATTTCAGATTTCATACTTCAAGTCGTAAATTTATTATTATAGAGACATGACTCGAAATTTAAAATTTCTGAATTAGGTCTATTATTCTGAAGATGCGATATGCAAGTTGCATATTTTTTTATCCAAGTGATTACCTAACCTATTTATTCGATAAGTTTAATATTATAATTCCATTTTAACGAACTTGGAAAGAAAGAGACATACGTTTGAAGGGGCATATAATTGGCCATTCAAATCAATTACTGTCCCGGATACCACCTGGAGTCATGTTAACATAAGGTCAGTACCAACAACTCCATGAGGAGTATATTCTGTATGGATTTAATTGAATGTGGCATCAAACGTTACACAGGGGTTCCAATGTCCTTGTAAGCATAGGGGACATGTAACCGACTGGTCACTGTTCTTATTGGTTTTTTTTTTACGTTCATTTGAAGGTTAGGGGTGTTTAAAAAAAAACCGGTTCCAAATAAGAGGCATAATGTTAAACAAAAACAGAAAATAAAATTAATTTAACTAAAATATGTATTAGCATTACATATTAAGTAGATAGTATTTATAGTACACACCTAATCACAAAAATATATCGATATTGCTTTTAAAAAACCTCGTATCTCATATTTCATAACGTTTGATTTTAAACTTAAACGTGATGAAAATTAGGTTCAAACTTATACATCTCAAAATACTAGATACGAGTTTTTTCAAAGTAGTAACGATATGTCCTTACAGCGACTCGAACCCGGACCCTAGCTTCGTAGGCAGGGTCACTACCAACTAAGCCTATCCTTATCCTTCCCGTTTTTTAGTAGTAAAATATTCCGCGTTAGTTTCCCTTATTAAAAAAGCGCCAGAAAATACTTGACGCACTGAGTAATAGCTAAGCATTCCTGCTGGTCCAGGAAAAACAAAAAAAAAGCCTAAACATCGTCAAACCCACCTGGATAAGATGGTGGTACCACCATCTTATCCATCAACCTACCGCCAAGCAGCAGTGTTAGGTTGTGCATTTTTGTGTTCCGGTTTGGGGATAAGACAGCCGGTGAAATGACTATCATAGAGTCATTCTATCTTATTCATCAGGGTTGGCGAGCATTTGCAGTCTTGTGAATGCGAATATCTATGGGTCACAGTTTCCACTTACTATCAAGTGGCCTGTGTGCTCGTTTGCCTTCCTATGCCATAAAACAAAAAATGGTCTTTAAAGCCAACATTTACAACTCTCTAATAAAATATGCACTTTATACTATCCATAGTAAATCGTGACCAATAAATATGCACGTGAGATGCACACCGTATTTTATAAACTTACATTCACAGTTCGAAGTTAAATTATGCATTTGTATCATGCATGCAATGAATTCTCACCGGGTTCACACAATATTCATCGAAATTCCAAACAGAGGGGTTAATATGCCATAGCCATGAAGTTCAGTTTACGTTGAGAGAAAAGGACAGAGCTAAATAAATGCTATAGCTCTATCCTTTTCTCTCAGCGTGAAGTGAACTGCATAGGTATGTCATAATAACCCCCCCGTTCGTAAATAATCGCTATACATCCACCAACATAAACGGAGCTCTATTTCAACCTTAATCTTACATATTTATGGATCTATCGAAATTGGTAACATTATACGACCAGATTACCGTGAGCTCTGAAGTCGTGAAAGTTATTTTAAATCAAATGTCAAGATAAAGTGGTTTGCTAGTAGCGCTATTAAAAATAATGATTTAAGACTCCATTGTTAGGCGTAGACCTATAATTTAAGTTCGTTCCCCAGTTCGACTACGAATCAAATAAGTTTGGTAGAAAAAAATAATGAAGTTTCTTACAATCATGTTAGCTTCCTATACTAGTATGATTTTTTGTTACATTATTTTTTAGGGTTTCGTATCCGAAGGACGCCCGATGGGGTTCTATTAATAACCCTACGCTGTCCGTCCCTCCGTCTGTCTGTCTGTCCTAACCTTGAAGAGCTGAATCTTTTGAACCGATAAAACTCACCAAAATTGACAACCAATCAAGAACTAGTTGACCGATTTTATTGCTATTATTCAATTCGTTAGCTGATTAAATAAGGTTCAAAATCATATAAAACAAATGTTTGTACATATCGTAGTTTCAAAGTTTACATAGTATTTAAAAAACCATTGTTCATACTAAAGGAGACCATTCATTTTGGGCCTAAAATAAATAAATAAATTTATAAATATCACGGTACAATCTCACACAAATTGACCTAGCTCCAAACCAATCAAAAGTGCCGGCCAACGAATAAAAGTGTTTTTAATCTAATCAGATTATCGCTCTGAGCAAACATCATTTGTTGGTGTTATAAATGTTTGAAAATCCTGAATTTTCATACAAAATCAAAAGTGCCGACTAACGGATATAAATGGTTTTACGAGATGGTCTTCTTTACGAGATTTGTATAGGGAAAAAGACATACCAGAATAAATGCCCCGAGTTCTCAGACAAGACGCATTCGGCGTTCGTTATCGTTATCCAAAATGTAGGATTGACGGTCGCGTCAAGCGATTACGTCAATTCCATACAACTTGTCATTTTTCGAAAAACTATTACGCTAGCGTTAAGCCACTGAACAGACATCTGTTTCTAATGGCTATGAAACAAGACGCGACATTCAGGTTCTGTCAGGAGGCAGTGTCTCCAGCAGTGCACATCCTCTGCTCATGCGGACCAGTAATATCTACCTAGTGACATATCATGGACCCACAAGAGATACAACTCCTCACTGCCCAACGCATCTAGAAACTCCTGGAAGCAACGGGTCTTTGCGGTGAGCTCTAAATAAAGGGCTGCTAAAACATCAGCAATGGTCGAAGCGGCACACAGCACAACGTGCCTAGTAAGTAACGTGTCACTCACAGATTGCATTGAATACGATAATAGTGCAGCATTACAAACAAAAATATTTTTAAACTCAAGAGCGTAAAACGTATCATTTCTTAGATCATTCGGCGCTAGGAATAATGTAAATGTTTTCACAATCGTACGCAGCTGTGTTGAGCTTAATGTTGCAGCGTTTTCATCGCCGTCGTAATTGCAGACATGAGGTAAAACATATATTTATTTATTTGAATGTAACGATGCATTCTCTTGACGTGTAAAAGTGCCCGTGTGGCCTACTTACTGAATAAATGTCTTTTATCTTTATTTTTATCATTAAACGCTCTATTTAAGGTATAGTGTCAAAGGGACGATCTTTTCATGCCGATGACGTCAAAATTACGAAATTTTATACGCGGGGTGCTCTGCTTTAATTTGACAGGTATTGAGGTATGTATTAAAGAGGTACAAAAAAAAGAAGCGGTAAAATTATTAGAGTTAAATACAGCTTAATGGCAATCAAAATACGGACCACGGGCGCATCCATTTGTTTTCACCACTCATTACTAAAAATGGCAAATTTAGACAATTTTCTTTAATGCTTTAATGAATGTCAATGCCATTATTGTATTTATAACTATTTAATTAATATACTAACTCCTCAATGTCAGTATCGTTAAACTCAGAAAATTAAATAAGGGTTTGTATACAAGAAAGAAAGAAAAGTAAGAAAGAAAATCATTTATTCGTGACATGCATAACAAATAACAGATTAACAAATACAAGAAGAAAGTAGCCACGGAATGGTCTCAACTCAGCGTAATGCTGGCATTAAAGTCAGCGCTGGTCTTCCGTTGGAACCATGAAAGAATGAATGGTGCGTCAACTAATACATGTCACAGTCGTTGTCCAGGACGCAAGTCGTTGTACAAAAAAAAAAAACATGTTGCGATCCAATTCGCATTAGATTCAGTATTGGTCGGTAAAAACCATATCGTGTTTGAGCTGTCATCGTATTGTCATCGTTTTGGTAGCTCATATTTACTTGACAGTAAAATGGCGGCTGACGTCAAAACAATACCATAACAGATTAACTACGTTGGGGGGGGGCATTTGCAACGTTAAAAGATGGCGGACGTGTAATTTGTTTTAGACTTTAATTTTTTGGTAATTAGGTGTTCAAAGTTCTTTTCTGATAGTGATTTGTACTTTTTATGCCTTTGTGTCGCACAGTGATTGAAGACTTGGACTTTTTTCGTGTATCTGGCATCTTTCTTCTCGTTTCAAGTGGACTTGCAGTGGTGCAGAGGTTAAAACTATCTTGACCTCTGACCTACAAATCACCGTACAACGTTGCCCCCAATCTTCCTAGAGAAGATTGGATTGTGTTTTATTGCTATATTGATTTATACTTATATATACTTGAACTTCACGTGGAAACGCCATATCCCCGCGGTAGTAGCTCAAGAAGAAGAAGAAGTCGTTGTACAAAAAAATAATATAAATACATGTTGTGGTCACATTCGCATTAGATCCAGTATTGGTCGGCAAAAACCATATCGTGTTTGAGCTGTCATCGTGTTGTCACCGTTTTGTCACCGTTTTGATAGCTCTTATTTACTTGACAGTATGGCGGATGACGTCAAGACAATACCATAACAGGTTAACTACGTTATTGGTTTTACCGCCAAGAATACTGGCCTAAGTCATAACCACCATTTTATACTTTAAATAACCTATCAAAACGAAGACGGGTCAGTATTAATTAGGCATCGGAGTTTTTGTCGCACGGTAAGACTAATAGCAAGCTATGGAGTCGTCATTTGCCATAAATCTAAACTCTTATTCATATTCATACCCATTTATTTAATTTATCTTAAAATGCCTCTATAGCGGTCGGTCGTGTATAATTTATCTAGGCCAAGTTATATAAATAAAAAAATCCATTAGATTATAAATTCATAACTTGAACTATTTTAACATACAATTCACCACTAGTGTGGACTAAAACATTCCCTTTTGCCGTGTTTTAATGTGTATTTTGTTTGTTTATATATTTTCGTAATTAAATCAGTATAAAAACGGTAATTATTTTTTATTGTAATGTTTATATTCCAAATATAACATTAAATAATCGTTTCTGAACTCGTCAACGTTGTTGTCCTTGATTATAAAAAAAAGTGTTTAGATTTATGGCAAATGACGACTCCATAGCATGCTATTAGTCTTACCGAGCGACAAAAACTCCGATGCCTAGTCATAACCACCATTTTATACTTTAAATAACCTATCAAAACGAAGACGGGTCAGTAATAATACTAATAATGCATAAAAAGCATTATAATATAAGTATAGTAGCCATTCTAAAAACGAAATCTTTTAAAGAATGTGCTAACGTACTTACTTTTTTTATGGTTTACCCGATGATGCGTACGATACAGGAATAAACTTCAAAGTGGCGGAAGTAATAGATAGATCGTTATTAAAGTTAATTAATAGGTTATTAATATGGCGTAACAGGGTTGAAGAAAGCTGTATTGATGAAGATAATTATGTTGTACAATGGCGATTTCATCGCGTTTTTTTTAAAGATGGAGGAGTAAACCAACCAACCAAGACCAACTGATGGTAGGTGAGCTCAGAGGTGTACAAGCATTTGAAATCTTAAGACTGAGATCCTGAGACAGCAATCACAGGTGCCGATTGACTGAGATGTCTGCCACAAGATATGCGTCGAAGTAACAAATAATAACAATTATTTTCATTTTGTTTAGTACCTAGTGCTTTTTAATTAAATTTGGACTGTCTAAATTTAAGATTCGCTTCAAAAAAAAAAACCAGCGAACCATTTCATACATTTCATTACATCATCCGTGAAAATTTCAACTGTCTAGCTATCAGGGTTCGTGAGATCGGATCAGAACGACGGACAAAAAAGGTAAAGTCAAGTCATTCAGACGTATCTTGAGACGGGGATCTCAAGATTTCACCAATATTAGATTATTAGTACCTACGGCCAGTAACGTGTATTAGTGACAGGTTGCAAGCCCATCGCCTAACAGTACGTCAAGAACAAGGATAGCTTGTTTTAGCTATCCTTGTTCTTGACGTACTGTTTTGCTTTACTAATACCACATTTACAATATTTATCTCTCTCTCCATCCTTATTTATCTTTCAATGCGAGAAATAATTCCGCTATCTTAAGACCCTTATCTATAGTCATAATCACAAGTGCACTTGAATTCACAAAAAACATACCACAACTATGAATGCACCTATTCATGCTAATAACAGAACTTCACGCCTCTCATAGTGCAACAAACTTAGTATTTCTTAACTTACCATATTACACTTAACATAACCCTTATTATTGCGTCTATAAGACCTTTAACTAACACTTTAGCTGTATAAAGAACGTGGGAATTTTACGATCACGGGAATATGATTCTTAGCTGCGTTTAAATAGATCTTTAATTGGCAGAACTTAAAGCTAAATCAGAGTAAAGAAATGTGTGTGTATTAGGGACGTGTAACTACGTGACGTTTACGTGTTGTCGTTCTGTGTATGTAAGTTCTAATAATAACGGTTTTTTGTCGTTTTCATACCAATAACTAAATTAAGAAGACCTTAACTACAACATGAACAGCGTTCCTTTGACATAGCCTTAAAATAGTTGAACATAAGTCTTGAAAACTTATAAGTGCGTTTTACATGACCTTTATGAATTATAGATAAGATTCAGTTTAGGTAGTTTTGTATGATTTACATGGTAACGCATTAATTGCATTCACAGTAATGACGTAGTAAAATTGGTGCATTGTGTTCGTTGTGCATTTACTTACTGTAGAACAGTGTATGATGGCGTTAGGTACTGTGGCTACTTGACCTTACAGAGGTACAGTCAACTACAAAGAGATGTATCCACTTTTGGACCTTATTACAATTCAATAAGGTTATAAAGTGGAAACATCTCTTTTTAGTTGACTTTACCTTAACCTAATACTACTATAGTAAGCCTACTACTATTGTCTAATATTGAACTTATTATTTAATATGTCATAGTACCAACATCGCAAAGTGCAAAACCACTTAGAAATAGGAGCTCCGTGGTAGCGGAACTCCTTCGACATTTATTGTTTTGAAATTAGACAGTGTCGACTAGTTTTTCTAAGAGGTTTGGACCTCCGGGCCTGCAGCAAAATACCTACCTACGTTTTATATTGGTACTATACATTTTAGAATAGAATAGAATAGAAAATCGTTTATTCAGCAAACACACACTGACACTGACTGACGTAGTTGGTGTTTTGCGAGTTTGTCACTTTACAAACTTGGTATAGGTACTTTGCCTAATTGGAGTTTTGCGTAATTGGTCATTTGCGTGCGTTGGCACTTTGCGAATTTGGTACTATCCTACGAAATGATATGAGACTACACCGAAATGGACCGGCCATCAGGTTCCAATTTTCATTTTGCCTCGTCTCAAGATCACGTTATAGCCGCTCGCAACTGTATGGAATAGCAATGGTTAAGTCGAAAATTACATTTTACCCAACAAAAAAAAACATAAAACGCTTTATACCTGCAATAGAAGTCAATGTTATATCTATCTATCTATATATATAAAAATTACGTGTCACGTTGTTTGTCCGCGATGAACTCCTAAACTACTGAACCGATTTTAAATTTGATTTGCACACCGTGTGCAATTCGACCCAACTTGAGAGATAGGATAGCTTACATTTCAATTTATAGTCGCAATATTATTTTATTGCAAATTATTTGTCTTTATTATTTGTCTTTATAAGGCAAAACAACGTTTGCCGGGTCAACTAGTATATATATATAATGTTACTGAAAGACTTTGTTAGTATTCTGCCATGCTAAGAGAAATTGCGGTATCTCAGACAACACTTTTGCAGCAAATGCAACCTTATTACCAACCATAGAGAATTGAATCTGCTTTGGCTATTGAATTTGAGATAATACCTATTGGTTTATGAGGGCAGTATTATGTGCTTACACGATTGTTATGTCTTATCCGCTTGGATAAGAAATAATAAGTACTTATTGTATGTAGTGACTTCTCGATATACTCCTTGTGAACTTTATCGAGTGATCGTTAAGATTGTCGATTTATCGCTAAGTTTGTCGTGTTATCGCTAGTTTTGTCACTATGCGAGTTCCTGATAAACGTTGGGAACAAACGAGGAACTGTTGTTGTCATGATCTTTAAAAAAATATGTAAGGTCAAGCGGGGCTATTCCGATAGAGGGGTAAATGCGTTACTTATTTTTTTTAAGGGAATTCAACGTTTTGAATCTATTTATGCTTGCTTTTATAGAAATTAAGGTACTTAAACTACTATAAAAGGAGGCAAAAATTGTCTTAACCAGTTGAATTCCCTTGAAAAAATCAAGTGACGCATTTACCCCGCTGTTGAATAGCCCCGCTTGACTTTAAGTAGGTATATTGTAATATTTACAAAATACTCTATACTCAATATTTTATTGCGTTCCATAAAGTCTGCATAGGTAGTACTCAAATAAACTTAAAAGTTATGAGATCATTATGGACCCTGTAGGGCACAGCAACTTATCAACTGGTGAGAGCGCTCATTTGTTAAGAGTAGTTTAGTCTTTACTTAAATCAGGAAACAATCTCACACAAATTGACCTAGTCCCAAACTAAGCTCTAGGCTTGTACTGTGGGTACTAGGCAACGATAAACCTACTTATATATAGAGAAATATTTACTTAAATACAAAGAAAACACCCATGACTTGGGAACAAATTTTCGCGCTCATCACTCAAATATCTGGCCGTCTTCAAATATCTATTAAAATAATAACTCGTCATCTAAGTATTCATTTATTTAATAATAGCATTTTTCTATCATTAAATTTAATGTGTATGTCCTTTATCATTTATCAATCACGGGAATATCCCGTCCCGGACTTTTGGAAGGCGTAAATGGAGCCAAAGCCAACACGCAGAGGCCCTTTAGACAAGTTTAATTTAATAAAGTGATGGGACACCAACTGGCTACTGTCCCTGAGTTCAAACTACAGAAGTATGGTCCCACGGACAACCAACGGTTAGTGCAAGACTATTTAAGAACGATTTGAACATAATAGGCTCTATGTATGAACTGTTATGGTTTGGTGAATCAGGCTATTGATGAAACTAAGGAGATGGTATTGGAAGAGTATTTTTTAAATAATAACTAGTGGAATCCGTCTGTATTTTCGAATGCATACACTGCATCTCTGGTGAATAGGTTTCATTGTCGATAAAGCAAACCCACAATCGATAAAAAAACCTGCGACCCATACTTTTGAGCTGATAACCTAACCTAACCTACCGCCAAGCCGCAGTGTTCGCAATGTTGTATGCCGGTGTGGAAATAGGAGAACTAGGGAAATTACTGGTATAGAGGAAATTCATCTTTGTCGTTAGAGTTGGCAACGAATTTGCAGTCTTAGGATTGCAATTTCATCGATGAAATCTTCGACCAAATTGAAAATACTCTCATGTTTATAATTTATAATGGTCTGACGTGACAATTTCAGTTCACCAGTTAATTCAATGACAGCTCGTCTATAAATTTTAATTAAACCAAATCTTGGAATGCCCACGCCCTTAATTTAATAATTCCATTTAGAAAGAGAAAGGGCAAACAAATTGCCTTGGTACGAGCAGGCGAAAGCAGCATGTGCAACATTATAAAGTAAAGGTCACCACGCTAGTAGGTGCTTCACTAGTAATAGCTAGTACTAGCAGTGCTAGCATAGCTACTACATGCACTAATGACCACTTTCGATCGCACGTTTGGATACAAGCTTTAAGAGCTTGTATTTGAGTTTTATTTTAGATTTGACACTAGACTAGCCAAGTTTAGAGAAGTAAAAGAATTTTCAAAACCGTTCCATGACGGAGTGATAGCGTAACAAACATATCGGCCAAATGCGACCCAGACTCGCGCTCGAAGGGTTCCGCACCATTATCTATAAAAAATCACGTTTGTTGTATGGGAGTCCGCTAGCTTAAACATTTATTTCATTCTGTTTTTAGTATTTGTCTGTGAAAATTTCAACTGTCTTGCTATCGCGGTTCATGAGATACAGCCTGATGAGATGACAGACAGACGGACAGTGGAGTTTTAGTAATAGGGTCCCGTTTTTACCCTTTGGGTACGAAACACCAAAAAAAAAACGTACTTTCGAATTGAGAACCTCCTCCTTTTTTTAAAGTCGGTTGAAAAGGCACACCAGCGCTGTGTGGATTGTTTGTACCATAGAGATAACTAGTAAAAAAAAATACAAAATCATACATACATACCTTCACGCCTTCATTCCCAGAGTGGGGTAGACAGAGCTACAGAATTACCAACAGCTCTAAAAACTTGTTGATAATTCTGTAACCACAAGTAGGCTAAGATGTTTACCAGCGTACCTATTACTGACAGGTTGCATGGTTGGTTGTTGGTTAGGTGTGGTAGACTACAAGCCTTTATTCCCTTAGTCGCCTCTTACGACATCCACGGGAAGACATGGAGTGGCACTATTCTAACCCGGCAACCACACGGGTCTTACAAGTCTTACAAATACAAAATCAAATGTTAAGAAATGCCTTAGAATGTAAAAAAATGGATTTGTGTATCTGTTTCGGATTGGACACAATAAAGCTGTCTTTTTTTTTTTTTTTCTATCTCTGACTTAACAATATAATGTCCAATCCACACGGCAAAAAATGTATTTCATGTAAGACACCTGCATATTTTGCCTTTGTGTACTTTTTTGTAATCTCATAAATTCTCATTTTGACAAGAGAGTATTCGAACGGAAGCAACCTACGCTTTACGTTACCTCCAATATAACCTAACCCTCTATAATGACGGTGTATTAACTGCGTTAGAGCTCATTGTAATCTGGTTACTAACAGCCAATGTAAATTAAGCTGTTGTGTGTATGTATGTGAAACAAACTAGGGACCACCTCAAGTTGGATGCGATTTGAACTACCAGTTTATTTAGAACTATGACACGTGTGTGATTACTATTAACGAAAGGTTTTCTTACACTGGGTTATTTGTAAGTCTCAATTAAGCCCGACACGCCTTTTCTTGTCAAGAATGCTATTAAAATTGCCTTTAAATTGAACATGTAATTCAGTACCGTGACTCTTTGTTTCATACGAATTTGACTCCATATCGAGTCATGGGATTCATTATTGTTTTTGAACGCAGGAACTTTAAATTTAAATGCAATTCATTGGTTATTGCATGCAAATTAGCTTCGATTACTAGTAGCAGGATTATTTAAGTAGAATTAGAAGGAAATTACGGAAATTAAGTTGTCAAACTAGTTTATGCAACTGAGCTTTAAGCCGGAATAAATAAAGCTTTGCGTGGTAAGTTAACTAATATACACTCAAGAACAAGGAAAACGGGTCACTTTCTATGAAAAATCTGTACAAAGTGACCCGATTTCATTACTCTTGACTTTATATGACTATCTTAAAGCTATGAGTTTAATTCTAGGCAGCAAGAAGCATAAAAGTACTGAAAATTAGAGCACATTTGTTTTTATCCCTTCTTTTTCTTCACCAATCAAATTTTGAAAATCAAGATGAAGGATAAAATCGTAATTATTTAAAGCTTTAGAAATTAAGTGGTCATTTATGAATGTAAAAAGAAGTTTTTTTTAATACTTCGGGGCTGATGAATATCGTGTGCACGTGGAAATAAGGTGTTTTTTTATTTTATTCCAGATTTACTGTAACCAGGTACCTACGTATAATCGCTAAGCAGCAGTGTTCGCATTGGTGTGTTTCGGTGTGGTGATAAGACAACTGGGGAAATTACTAGCATTCTATACTATCAGATGAAATACTCCTATTAGGAGAATTTCATCTTATTCCTCAGGATTGGCAACGAATTTGTGGTCTGAGGATTATAGTCTTAAGATTGTAGTCTTGAGAGTAAAAATAACTATGGATCATGATCCCACTTACCATCCGGCCTACTCTGTCATAAAAAAAACGCAAATACCCACCACCACCATCAAAGATTTCAAGATATAAGTACTAACTAATATCCGATTTTATTTTAAAATGTGCATTGGTTAGGTTTCAAGTTTAAGCATGGTTCTAATTGAAAGAAAACTGCCAACGACATAATACTCTGTAATACTAGCTTATGGGGCCGTAAGCCTCTTAGGAAGCCTATGGTTCATTGAACTGTAAACATGTGCTTACGAGTACTTAAAGTGTGCAATCATTCACTGCCAAACCGCATTATTTCCTCGCAAAATGGAGCCAATATTTAATTATTTTCTGCGAATTTGATGTTACAATTCGAACATGTCATCGTTAGTTAACATTTAACCTTATAAATTGACGTATCAGGATGTCATTTAAATGAATAGCCATTGATTCATTGCAAATGTTCATGCTGTTTAAAACAAAGATAATGGGATGCAGTATTGACCCTTGAGGAACACCTCTAAGGACATGGTATCTTAAGCGATTATCCCTACTATAGTACTTATTTCAACGTTCAGTATTTAACTTTTTATTTAGAAACCCCTTTGATCCATATAATATTCGGCATCAGAACCGTATTATATCAGTTTTTAAAGATTCATCGCGTAATCATTTAAGTCTCAGGCTCTAGACAAATTAAATTAAACTATAATTGTAATCTTGTCTATCATTAATATCATTATCCTTTAACTTCAAGATATATTAAAATAACTTTCATTAGTACAAAATAAAGTGAATATGAATACGAGACTGAGGTAGACCGAAAAAGTGATAGAGGGAGGACTTGGATGTGTTTAGAAACTTCAATAGGACGAATGACGGAAAAGAAAGAATGCCTATGCCCACTAAAGACGCAAAAACGAGTAACTTCTACTTGAAGAAATATAATAGGCCCTTCAATGAAAAAACTGCCTTTGAAAAAAAACCCTACTGTTTTGCTCCCCTCATTCTAATTACATTGTTTTCTTCCTAGATCTTGTTTGTATTTTCGGGGTTTCTTATTAGATCATCTCACGTAACGAACGCGTAAAGGGGTCGTACCCTCTTTTATCGCTCGACGTAAAAATAAGTCTCTTTGTGGGTTTGTAGGGTTCAAAAAGTCTGATGAAACGTCTAATGGTGACACTAAATATAGCCATATTTAAAAAAATAGTAGATTGTACAACAAGTGCATAAAACGTACCATTTTACCCGAGACGTGCATATAGCCACCCGAGCCGGTACGGCGAGGGTGGATGGTCACGTCGAGGGTAAAATGGGTTTTATGCTCGAGTTTCACACTCTGCTTTTCACTTCGATTGCAAGGAAATAAAACAACGATTAAGCATATACAAGAAAATTTAATTAATTTTTATAATGTAATTAATATGTTCTATCACGCATAAAATGTAATTTCATCGACAGTTCGTCAAATTAGCTTAAAAAAACACACTCCGCAAACGTGTTTACGCTTTTTTGGTTCCTCCAAATCATAAAACTTTCGTATTTGCTGAGATAGATTTTCTTCGATTTAGGCGGCAATATCTGCTCAATTACATTTTTCACACTTTGTCCATTAAAGTCTCAGGCGAAATCATTTTTTGATCATCACTATCACTACTTGAAGACATTGTTCAATTACTTACGAATAATTTATTGAATTTTCAACCGCAACACAACAAATTTAGTTAGTTTTTAATTTTGTTTGACGAATAATTAGCTTCCCGCTAGCGCTACACAATTTTTCTTAATTTTTTTTTTAATATTCAACTATGTGACGTTTGACTATGGACACTATGGTTTGAGCCTTAATGCCAAGTTATTATAAATATTTGCGTTACTTATTTTTTTTTTTACGTAAATGCACGCCCGTATTAATCTTAAAGTATTAAGATAGTATTACATATGTCGTAATTATAAAAAGATATAACCTAAATCTCATAAAAAATATATCAATTAAATGAAGGTATATTGTGGCTGTAAGGCCTTATTATTGCCTTAGTCTTAAAAGAAGAAATTACTTTATGCACTAGAGCATAAAATGCGATTTTATGCAGCCTATACCCAGCATAAAGAAGGACTTTACGAGCATGAGAAGTGAAAAATATATTTTCGCATCTTTTTTGTTTGGTACCTATGTCAAATGTAAGAGATGTAGGTAAAACTTATATTTAGCTAAGTGAAGTGTTAATGTTTATTGATAGATTTATTTTCCTTATAAGTAATGCTAGTCCATTGTGGATATCTTTGGGGTAGTTTTCTTTCCTGTTCTCCCTTCATCTTTCTCTTTTTGGTGTGTTTTCCTGCGGAAACTACGCAGGTTATTTAATTATTTTTTTTAATTTGATTATTTATGGATTTATATAATGCTACACTAAGTAGTACGATTGTCATATTAAGTTTATTAAAAAAAAATACTGATTGCTGAGATTCATGACATTGACTTTTAATTATTTTATTTTGACACATTATTTATTAACATTAACTTTAGTGATCGACTTTTTGTATTTATTTTGTAATTATTGATGTTATTATTTTTGTAATTTATTTTTACTGGACATGAATGACAATGTAATGTATAATCCTTACTGAATAAAGTATTACGAATTATGAATTATAGTGATATTAGTAGAGATATTTAGTTGTAGGAGTGGAGTGCTTACCCCTACCCTGATGTATGTTAGTGAATGTTGGGTGTGGCAGGATAAGCATGAAAGTCGTGTAAATGCAGTTGAAATGCGATCTTTGCGTAGTACGCTTGGTGTAAAACTGATTTATAGAGTAAGAAATGAAAAAGTCAGAGAGAAATGTGGAATAAAAGAAGATGTAGTGACTAAGATTGAAAAGGGCATGCTTCGATGGTTCGGTCATTTGGAAAGGATGGATGAAAGAAGATTGACGAAAGACATAATACAGAGCGAAAGTCGAATCGAAGGCTCGGTCCGAAGGGGCCGCCATAGGCGTAGGTACTTTTTCGAGTCAAATTGGAGAAATACTGGAAGAGTACCCGAAACCAACGTGCGTGCATGACTCGATGTATGAATGTGGCAGAAGCGAAAGAAATTTGTCAAGATCGTAACAAATGGAAAGAAGTGGTCTCTGCCTACCCCTCTGGGAAACAGGCGTGATTTAATGCATGTATGTATATTTAGATGTATTCATACCGAAATAAGAACATCCATTCAGGATTATAAATCGAGTTCTCGTCTGAAGTGACACTTAGTTTATAAACTTTATCAAACGAACGTTTGCAATAACGGTTATCAGAAATGTCAACGCATTTCGATCAAAAGTAGTCCTAGCTGCATCTATCTGAAGGTTTACTTCCGATTGAGTTTCTGAATGTTTAGAGTACTTACCTATGTATGAATGGCACCAATAGTGAAGTCACGATTGCTGCCTCAGATGTCTTATAATATAATGTATTGACAGATGCTGCGATAAAAAGAAATAACTGTTAGTTTAAATTAAGTTTTTTTGATAGTCACCTAGAATAAATCAGTGCTAACGTATTCAATTTAGCCAGTTATTGAATATTTGTGACTGAAAATGAATATAGATACTCGTATACTATTTCTGGTCATCTTGTTGATGAATAATTAAGTTTAATAATTAATAAGCCGTGCTTTATTTGCATAATCTTTATCTGCTTATCAAGATCAAATTATTGAGTCGAAACACGGTGGGTCTACGTTAAGAATATCGGAGATCCTGTCGCCACCTTCCGACTCCATCATCAGATCACCTCTTATATTACATTGTCATCAGATTTACATATGTGGTCCAAATTTCAGCCCATTCCGATAATGGGAAGGGGTCAAATTTAACTTGCAAGATTTGACCCGTACATACATACACACAAACTACCTAAAAAAAAATAACCACTATAAGAAAAATATTAATAAAATCCGTTAACATTTGAGAGATTGCAAAGTTAAAAATAATGACAGTTTCAAAGTTATAAAATTACAAGCGCAAATATACTTGCCGTTATTTATAAAATTGGAATAACCGTTGGGTAGCTAAACCATGCTTTGCCCGTATCTGTCAAATTCAAATGTCACAATGACAAATGACAAAGCATGACTTAACTACCCCACTTTTTTTTTTTTTATGGCATGGGAAGGCAAACGAGCACACAGGCCACCTGATGGTAAGTGGAAACTGTGACCCATAGACATTGGCATTCACAAGACTGCAAATGCGTTGCCAACCCTGAGGACTAAGATGAAATGCCTCTATGCTAGTCATTTCACCGGCTGTATTATCCCCAAAAAGGAACACAACAATGCTAACACTGCTGCTTGGCGGTAGTTTAATGGATAAGATGGTGGTACCAACCCGGACGGACCCTGCACAAGGTCCTCCCACAAGTATTCTACGTTAGTTAGTAAGGGCAAGTGACTAAATTTCGACGTAATTTACAGAATCGAACAATCGTGTCAGCGACATCTAGCGGTAAATATAAACAACTCTCGCCAAGTTGGTTACCTAAATACAGCTCTTTAGCTTTATAAGGTATTAGCAGTAACCGCGTTCAAGACCAGAAGCTCCATACGTGATACATTCTGTATGGAAAGTAGGTAGTGTGGCATTTAAAGTTACAACTTGATGTTCCAAGCGAAACGTTTGCTAGTAAACGTTTAACAGTGAACTGTTAGAAAATCTAATGATTTATTCATCTTAACGGGTCCTTCTCCATTCTACTTTACACATTGTTTTTACCTTATTTTATCTTATCTATTATCAAGAAGGACTGATGGCCGATGGAGTCAGGAGGTTCTTGAGTGGCGCCCGCGGACCGGGAGACGAGCTGTAGGTAGGCCTCCAACAAGATGGAGTGACGACCTTGTAAGGATCGCGGGAACGCGGTGGATGCGAAAAGCACAAGACCGGTCTGAGTCGAGAGCCTTGGGGGAGGCCTATGTCCAGCAGTGGAAGTCTTTCGGCTGACATGATGATGATGATTATTATCAAGAAGCTTTCATTCCATATGTCGGAATATGAAAGTCTGGCTTGCAATTATTTATATCTACTCTTAGGAATGAGAATTTTGGTAAGAATACACTATTGTTAAATTTATAACTTAACTGTTGCACGCTGGGAAATAACGTAACGGCAAATATTAATTTAAGACAATGTTATGAATATCTGTTGTTAGGATTTTGTAAAGAAAAACATATTGTCAGTGAACCTGTACTAAAAAAAATAAGCAATTGAACATAGAAAGACATACATGCATTACATACAATGTCAGTCATAAAAATCAGGCAAAGGCATGTCGGACCATGCTCAGTGTAGGATTCCGAAACGTTACAACAAACAAATTAGTAATATGTATATTCAGGCCAAATTACAACATTCTACTACTAAGAGTTTCTGAGTTAGGCTGCGGACAGACAGACGGGCGGGCATGGCGAAACTATAAGGATTCCTAGTTTGACTACGAGACTAAATATGATTATTTACTGTTTCGCCTAACTTAACTTTTTTAACTGCACTATATGGGATATGATTGCTATTTAACATTTGTTGTTCAGTACAAACTATCGTACGGCTGCCCGGCTGTTATATTTGTTACAGTAACCAGTTTAAACAGTCTACGTTTTACTTCGCAGCTCACCCATGAGAGATTTTAATTAAAGATTGATATCTAGATGCGGTCGTTAGTCTATTAATTAATCAAATGACCTGCACTGATTTATTATAATTGATCTGGTTCACCGTTAATCGGTGATTATGATAAAATATTAAAGTCGTAAATATAAAGTCATCACTTTAATTAATCATAACTTCTGCTTAATGATTTAATTGCAAAGGACATTTTGCATTTAATAACGTTTGGACTTTACTAGTCGAAACTGTTTTGTAGATAAGCATTTTATAGATAAATGGAATATAAAGTAATGATTGATCAAGAATCGTTAACACTACAATTTATTAATGATTATGTATCTTGTATTTAACAGTTACAAAAAATATGTTTTCTGATTTATTAATTATTGGTTTCAACAATGATAAAGTTCTAATTAAAATTACTATATCTTGTCAAATTCAAAATAATAAAAAACTCATTTTTATTTAAAGTCTTACTTGACATTTTGAATACAATAAAATCTAACTTGAAATTTTGAATAGTTGAACGAAGAATAGCCTGAAAAATCTTGATACTTTTTGTAAGCAGACCGGTTGTCGTGTCAACATGCAGACGGAAATGCAAACACATGCGTTCGAGATGTGATTTTTGCTTTATTTACTGAACAAACCTGTATAGTACGTTGTTTGATTTGTAAGTTGTCAAATGATCATATCATATTAGTATGAGAGTGCCAAGAATTCAATGTCTAGTGGTTTTTTTTTCGGAAATCAATTAACCTGGGATAAAACTTTTCTCTTGCCTGGACGGAGTGGGTCAGTTGAAAGAGTGATCTTATATTGTATTATTATATTATTTTATTCTTGTTATTTTAAGGTAGGTACATGTATTTTAACCTGTGATGATTATTAAATTATTTACGACTTTTTAAGTATTCTTCTTCTCAGCAATGATGTTGCCAATTTACTGAATAATTGGCTTGAATTTGATGCTCGTTTTTTACCCAACTGCGCGAAGCCAAAGAAGGGTAATTTAGTTTAACAGCCTATGTATGTTTGTTACCAAGAATCGGATGACCAATCTAGTAAAACTATTAAACCTATTTATATAAATCTGGCGATCATGTATAAAGAACATGTGAGTGTTAAATGCAATATACAAATTATAAATATGCGTCCTACTATTACTAACCATGAGTAAGTTTACAACTTTTTAATTATCTATAAAACTTAAGCGTTGACTAAGGACCATTATTTTCTCCTACCTATTTTCTACTTTCCTAATGGCGTACAGTTTCCATAGCATCTATTACAAGTAACGGCTCGTTTAATGCTATACCTAACGTTATAGCTAATGTGGTTATTATCGCTGTAAGAATAACCAGTTGTTAGCCGTGGCTTAGTAGGCAGGTGTTTTTCTTTGGAATTTAGGCATATGGGTATGAAACCAGGTTCAATGAAAGGCAACCAATTGGCTGTGCCCCTGGCATTGCTGATGTTTATGGGCGTCGGTGACTGCTTACCATCAGGTGGCCGGCTGCTCAATTGTCTTTTATGGCTATAAAAAAAAACACATCTCGCATGGCTAGGGAATGTGCCGGCGCGGCGGCGAGAATTCTTAACACCGGTGCATCTTTTTTTATCGATGGAGATTATCGAGAATTGTGAAAACAAATTAAAATAAAACCTTTATCCAATTTTTTTATTCAAAGTTGGACTAGACTTGGATATAATTTATTTACTCTTAGTTGATCCAATTGGTTTCTTTACTGGTAAAATAAAAATAATGTTAAATAATCTGTTTCTGTTTCCTTTCTAAGTAAAGCGTAATTTCTTTGTTAATTCTTGTCTTATTCTCGTCTGTTATTATGACAAGGTTCTGTAGTGGCTCAAGAGTTAAAGTGGTGATTCAGTTAGACAAATATTATTGAGCCAAAAGGACCCTATTACTAACTCTACGCTGTCCGTCTATCTATCAGTCAGTATGCTATACCTCATGAACCGTAATATGTAGGCAGTTGACCTATTCACCGAGTGCCACCGATTTCTAATGCCGCTATAACAACAAAATGACAAATATTTTTTTACCATAACGAAATTTCCAAAAAGTAATTAATACTATTGTTATTGTAAAAAAAACAAGCATAGTACGGAACCCTTCGTAAGCATATCCGACTTGCTCTTGGCCGGTTTTTCAACACGGATATCAAAGTCTAGCAACTGACACATTGCGTTTAAAATGGACGGCGAACAAACAGAAAAAGTAGCAAGCAAAAACTGTTTACATCAGTAATGGCACAAGAACACCGATCTTCTATCATCTACCAAGGTATTAGCATAAATCGCTCTAGAACACGTTATAATTATGGGTTGCTAATGAGAAAATTGCTGGCAGTTGCCGAGTAAATAACTGGCTATAATTAGAGTAGTTTATTGACTGGCGCCTGCGCTTGTACGGTAATATTTCCGGTGTGGACTTTTATGGAGTAATTTTTGGTCGCATAACTTGGGAATTGGGAGCTGGACGTTGAATATCATAATTATTATCCTCAAAATGTTCATATCTTATTTTATCTTATTTTATCCAGATATGTTTTGTTCTATTAAATCATTTTTCAACTCGACTGATGATTTGGTTAAAAGTCTGGATACCCAGTTGGCCACGTGGTTTATTGTAAGGCATTAGAAATAATGTCAACCCATACATTTTGTGTGATAGAAAAGAAAAAAATGTAGCCTTTGCATCTTGTCTATGGTCTCTGATCAGCAAGTAGCCGTTTTTAAGAAAACATTTAAGTTTTCTTTTACATTTATCAATTAGTACTAAAATAATACGATGTTAGCATGAAAAAACAACTAATTTATTTTTATTTTTATTATAGTTTTTTTTTTTGATAAAGTTGAAATATGCATTTAAAATTCCTAACACATAAATATAAAGGCTACTTTTACTTCCCTTTTCTATAAACTTAACATGCTTTACTCGCTCACGTATCTAATGAAAGAAAGAGTCCCACAAGACTTTCGCAAATAGAAACGACACTCCACATTCCCTTTAAAGATGGCTATCTTCCGGACATGCCAAATTAAGCGTTCAAATACCCAGATTATGTCAATTATCATCTGTATGCTGAACCGGCTCCGTTAGGAGTCATTGGCAAAATTCCAGAGTCTACATCTTCAAGTTAAGCTATAGCAGAATCAACCATCAACGGTTACGGATATGGCTCCAGTTACAATACAATTTTTGCGACTGTTAGGCCCTTTTATCTAAAGAAGAAATAGGTATTATAAAGATTGACTATCATGAATGCCGAGACGATTAAATTTGTGGGATAAATTGGCTCCTAAAGAAGCCTTTGGCACTGTATAGCAAGCGACATCTGTTTTGTTTTGCCTGACATATCTCAAGGCTGAAACAATTGACACATTGCATTTAAAAATGTTAATTGTAGTCATGCAAATAATTAAATAATATTTAGCATTTAATTAAGTGGTGAATTAATAACGAAGTAGCACATTCATTCATTATTATCATTATTTTCTTGTGAGTGTGAGACAAATAGTGTCTTTCAAAGGTTTTTTCTTTTTAATGATCGTCCAGAAATTATTTGGCAATCTAGTGCCATCGATGTCTCTTTGAAATAAGCAAGTGCAATAAAGAATGACGATTTACTTCGAATTTCTTTAATTACCTTCTTGGCCTTCTCTTTGCTATAAAATTATTTACAATATTCACCTAGAAATTATATGGTTATCTAAAGCTACGTTGATATTCCTCGACTCCACATTCTATACCTCAATCTCTCTCTAACCTCTTTAATAACACATCGATCTAGTGCCAGCATTTCTCCAATTAATCTGCAATCAATATGATCATTATAATTATCGAAAATGTCACCGCAACCTATAGCATCCGGTCGTCATAAGCGACATGCTAATTGGCACACCGTTACGACGCTCAGGACGTTTCAACGCGATCATGATGATAGTTATAATTGATATAATTATAACCAATTTCCATATCAACACCATTTTTATCAGGTATATAAATATGAAACTATCTGCAAAAGGTTTTACTTGTGGGAGGACCTTGTGCAGGGTCCGTCCGGGTTGGTACCACCATCTTATAAATTAGGTTCACTAATGTTTCACCGAAATACGTTTGGCCGAATGAGTCGTTTGGCAACTGTTTCATTTCCTAACCCGCTTATATTTCTGTAACTGTAAATATTTCAGATTTAAAAAAAATAGCTAACCTAACCTAACCTATAGTCTACACAATGGTACAAAAATAAATCCTGAAATATTCACAGTTACAGAAATATATGCGGGTTGGGAAATGAAACAGTTGCCAACGACTCATTCGGCCAAACGTATTTCGGTCAAATGAACGGACCCCTATAAATTAACCTACCGCCAAGCAGCAGTGTTTGCATTGTTGTGTTCCGGTTTGGGGATAAGACAGCCAGTGAAATGACTTGCATAGAGGCGCTCCATCTTAGTCCTGAGGGTTGGCAACGCATTTGCAGTCTTGTGAATGCGAATGTCTATTGGTCACAGTTTCCACTTACCATCAGGTAGCCTGTGTGTTCGTTTGCCTTCCCAAATAATATAAAAAACAAAAAAAAAAAGGTTCCATCAAAGAAAATAATAATCGCGCAACAAACTTTGTTCTTATAAAAATACACAGTAGCAGCTTCTCGTTCGATGCATTAAACGTGCCTAAAATACTTGGACCATTGCTTTGATGTATCACCATCGAAACCTTTGAGCTTTGGTCTGACTTGCAAAGCTAAACGGTTGAACATCTCAAAAACACTGCCCTCCCACGAAGAAACGGCGCATGTGCAATTAATTCATAGAAGCCTATTAAACTCTCAAGGGTTATAATAAGGTTGGATTTTCAATACCATTCATATAGTAGATATGCCTTTTCTCCTTAGGAGGGCAGAACAGTGCCCTTACCATGAGCTACGATTACCGTACTCGCAAGCGAGTCAAATGCTCTGTCCCTTACAGTATTTAGATTCACATTATAGAGTGCGAGGGACAGAGCATTCGACTCGCCAGCGAGTACGTTAATTGTAAGTCATGGACGTCATGGTAAGGGGACTGAAATGCAAAGTTACCAACTACCGATAAGTCTTAAGTTCTTCTTAGCGTTATGTCTTAGCGTTATGTCGTCAGACAGTCTTAATGATTTTAATTGCGAAGTCACTTCATTCAATGGTTCTGGTCTCGTGCACTTTTTAATTGCGAATTCGTTAATAGTCGAATGTTACGATGACTACGTTTTCTGTTACGTAATTTTGAAGTAAGATAATGTATGTATAAAATGTATAAATCTCTTTATTTTACAAGAATAAAGAAGGAGAAAGATTTACTTGTGGGAGGACCTTGTGCAGGGTCCGTCCGGGTTGGTACCACCATCTTATCCATTAACCTACCGTCAAGCAGCAGTGTTCGCATCGTTGTGTTCCGGCTTGGGGATAAGACAGCCGGTGAAATGACTAGCATAGAGGCATTCCATCTTAGTTCTCAGGGTTGGCAACGCATTTGCAGTCTTGTGAATGCGAATGTCTATGGGTCACGGTTTCCACTTACCATCAGGTGGCCTGTGTGCTCTTCTGTCTTTACTATGCCTTAAAAATAAAAATAAACTTATCCCTTGAAGTTATTGAGCAATAAAATTGTAAAAGTGGTATGTTTGGAAGTTTGACGACGCAGTAAGCTTGGTTGATAGGAGCTTACAAAGCTAGAGGTCCCAGGTTCAAGTCCCGGTAAGTGTAAATATTGTGCGAGTATTTTTTCCATCTTGGAGGTTTTCTATTAAACTTATTTCTGTATGATTGGTATGATTTCACAACATTTACCTTATATACCCCCCGTGTGGTTGCCGGGTTAGAATAGCACCACTCCATGTCTTCCCGTGGATGTCGTAAGAGGCGACTAAGGGAATAAAGGCTTGTAGTACTGTTAGGCGATGGGCTTGCAACCTGTCACTATTACGCTGGTAGACATCTTAGCCTATTTGTGCAAATTGTGGTTACTGAATTGTCAACAACTTTTTGAAGTTGTAATTCTGTAGCTCTGCCTAGCCCACTCTGGGATTACAGGCGTGAAGGTATGTATGTATGTAGGTACCTTACATAAAATATTTCTGTTCTAATTTCTATTAAAATAGAGATAACTGAGGAATTTAAACATAATGTTAATGGCTTGGTATTTGTAAATTGGTTCCAATATTAGGTAGTTAAAATGTCAACAAAACTTTAGTGGGCAAATATCCTTTGAATACCCTTAAATATATATTTACGTTACGTGTAGGGGAGTTACACTAAAAAAAATGTTTTTCATGATTTTATTTTACCACTTTGTTGGCGTGACTTATATACATGCCAATTTACAGCTTTCTAGTGCTAAGATTCTCTGAGCTAGGCTGCAGACGGACAGACGGATGGAAGGGCATGGCGAGACTATAAGGTTTGGTTCCTAGTTTGACTACGGAATCCTAAAAATCGGGCAAGAGCTTGTTGGACCATGTTCTGGTAGAATTCCGGCGTCGTTACTACAAACAAAAAAAACTATCATGAAAACACCATGTAGGAACTCATTCTCTATTCAACTTATTTGCTCCGGTCTTAGATGATTTTTAGTAAATATAAACACATACAGCCGTATTCCGAGACATTTTAGACAGAACTCTCCCTTTTCAAATTTGTGTATGAAAAGTCATCACAAGGATCGACTTAACCTAACCATTTATACTATCCGCAACATTAAGTGGCGAGTCGGGAAATAAACGTCAGTTACCTTCCTTTTTGTGCCTACCGCTACCTTTCCGCTCCATAAGCCCGTACAGGTGCGAAAGACAAGAGCATTAGACATTGTACCTTTTAAGAAGAAACTGGCGAAATTATTACTTACATACATACATACATTAAATCACGCCTGTTTCCCAGACGGGTAGGCAGAGATCACTTCTTTCCACTTGCTACGATCTTGACAAATTTTATTTCGCTTCTTCAACATTCATACATCGAGTCATGCACGCACGTCGGATTCGGCCCTTTTCCAGTATTTCTCCGATTTGATTCGAAAAAGTACGCCTAGGGCGGCCCCTTCCGACCCTTCCACTCACTTTATTATTATTACTTAAAAAATGTTATTACAGTGCGCAAGATTTTTTAAGTGACATCGATTTATAAATTCATTATTATTTTTGGCCAATTGACATTGTATGCATTTAATTATAAGGATTGGTGACTATTTTTTCATTCGTCCACTTGTATTTTTTTGTAACTTCTTAATTCTCATTTTAAAATGTTAATGTATCTACATGACATTGATATTTGTGTATGCCAACAGGCTAAACATAGTGAGTGATACACGCCGTATTTTTCCCTACATTTCTCTACCTATGTTTTACAAATAAATAATTCTGACTGAAAAAAAAAATTGATAGCATGTTTCCGATGATTTATGACCCGACTTGCCACTTAATTTTGCGGATAGTATAGTTGACTTTGAGCGCGGTAGTGAGTCACTTAAGTGTACAGTCAACAGCATAAATAAGTGATCATTTATGTACCTTGTCACTTTAACGTTATGTTTGAAATGCTATACAAAATAGTGAAACGATTGAAAGCGACAAGGCACATAAATGATCACTTATTTATGCTGTTGACTGTACCTAGTAAAAGTCATCAGAGTGCATACTACACATGTAATGAGTAGTAATAATGATAACGGTCATCAATAATGACAAATCGTTTTAGTAGGCAGTAAAATTACTTTATTTTTATAACATTGCTTCTCGTTAATTTCATTTATTTCCGTTTAATTGGTTTAAAACAGTGAGTCAATTACTAAAATATAACAATTAATTTAAATCACACATTATGAGATTTATAAGTCATTAGTTATAATTTTATTGAGTGCATTATAGTTATTTTAAGAAGCTTAAGTATTGATTTAAGTACAATGCTTATTACAAATTGTACCTACGTATACGTGGTCAAATTATAACTACCTAACAATAGCTATGACGATTGAAATTAGGGAAAGGGTAAATAATCTTATTTTTGTATTTATCTTGTAAACTTATTTTTGTATAAAACTGTCAGATGTGCAAAGTAAACTTTCTTTTTTCAAAATATGGGTAATTATTGCGGGTTTTTTTTTTAAAGTTTTGCAAACCTTACTGTGTCACAAATAAAATGAAAGGGCTTGTTATGAGAATCTCTAATACATATACATATATTAAATCCCGCCTGTTTCCCAGAGGGGTAGGCAGAGACCACTTCTAATCTCAAATATATTTTTGTTATTATTGTAAAATAAATAGTTATGATTTTATTCATGGATGAAGACGAAAATTGACCATTCCCCGCCTTTGAAGTTGTTTGAATTGGACTCCGAAACTACAGAACCGAAAATTTTGAAAAAAATACAAAATGTGGTTCATTGCTTGTAGATTACAGATTACATTAAAAAAACATATTACGTATGTATGGAACCCCCCCCCCCCCCCCACGCGTGTTCAACTTGGGCGCTTTTTCACTGAAGGTTTTTAATTAATTCTGGTTTATCCACGACGATAGTTACTGAAGGAAGCTTCCGCCCTATAGGCTTACTTTTTCGAATCAAATCGGAGAAATACTGGAAAAGGGCCGAATCTTTAGTACCCGAAACCGACATGCGTGCGTGACTCGATGTATGAGTGTGGAAGAAGCGAAAGAAATTTGTCAAGATCGTAGCAAGTGGAAAGAAGTGGTCTCTGCCTACCCCTCTGGGGAACAGGCGTGATTTAATGTATGTATGTATGAGTTACAGAAAACGCACAGAAGCGAGGGCGGGTCGCTGGTTTAAGTCATTACATACATACATACTTACCTTCACGCCTTCATTCCCAGAGTGGGGTAGGCAGCGCTACAGAATTACCAACAACTCTAAAAACTTGTTGATAACTCTGTAACCACATTTTGCACAATTAGGCTAAGATGTTTACCAGCGTATTAGTGACAGGTTGCCAGCCCATCGCCTAACAGTACTACAAGCCTTTATTCCCTTAGTCGCCTCCTACGACTTCCACGGGAAGACATGGAGTGGCACTATTCTAAGCCGGCAACCACACGGCAAGTAATTTAAGTCAATAATGAGAGTTTAATATCGGTCATTAGTTTGAAGGAACGACTTCAAAGTGCTGTTATCGGGATCGAGCATAAATAACTTCGGGTCGAATCGGGTCAGGTCGGCAGACTTCGGCCACTAGTTCTTTGTGTGTTAATCTTTCCTATCAATCAAAACTATCTCCTAAACTAAACATTTAATTATAATGTGTTGAAATCGTATTTAACTAAGTCGGCGTGTCTATACACCGTATTTATTTGATTTACGATAACTTCGGCATATTGCTAGGTACACCCATAAAATTAATCGGTAGATTAGATTTTTAAATATTGCAAAAAAAATTGTTTTTCTGTTTACAACAAAGTAATTAAATGTTGTATCTTTTTTCATTCTAACAGGGCCTTTAGAGTTAACTAATATAGTCAGTGTCAAATACGTCAATGTTGGCGTGACATGTACCTATACACACGACAGTTAAGAGCCGTTTGCACCAGATCAACGTGATTAACTGATTTAATTTAAAAAAAAAAATCTTTAAAACCGTTACAGTTATCATTTGACTGTCTTCGGGAAATTAATTTTATTTGACCTAAAGAACGTTCCCTTAAAGTTATCGTAAATATAAAAAAACACGGTGTAGAAATGGCCAAAGATGTAACGGCCGGTCACCGACTAGTTAGTAAGTACCTATCTACTTATACATATACAATACGATTTTTATTAATAATTATCGATCTACTTGTGGGAGGACCTTGTGCAGGGTCCGTCCGTTGGTACCACCATCTTATCCATTAACCTACCGCCAAGCAGCAGTGTTTGCATTGTTGTGTTCCGGTCTAGGGATAAGACAGCCGGTGAAATGACTAGCATAGAGGCATTCCATTATTATCTCCAGGGTTGGCAGTGCATTTGCAGTTTTGTGAAAGCGAAGGTCTATGGGTCACAGTTTCCACTTACCATGAGGTGGCCTGTGTGCTCGTGCGCCTCCCTACGCCATAAAAAAAAAACCGAATGCAGCTAAAGCATTCGTTCACAGACCTATAAGCTCCGTTAGGTACACCAAAGTTATTCACTATTCAACAATTATTCGCGAAACCTGTCGTTAGTCAGTCCATTGCATTAATATTTAACAGAGAGAAGATCCGCTTGGCTCCGTATTCGAATGCATTATTAAAAGGGACATAATTATTATGAAACCTCTATTCCATTAGCAACCTTATCATAACTGAAGAGAGTTCAATCTGCTATAATTTAAGGTGGGTTAAAAGTCACTATAACTTTTTGACATAATGTTCAGTGAATTGGTAATAGGTCATTACAGTCAGGTATTTGTATATTTCATGGACAATCGATTTCCTTGGACAATTGATTGAATGTGAGTCATAGTACCGATATGTTTTTTTTAAAGCACGATGTCATTTCACTGCTTGTCAAAGTAACAACAAGATATTTAACGCTAACGTAAACAATTTTCGAAAACTGAATTGACGCAAGCACTTGTTGCGAGTGTCTGGCAGCTTACGTCAATTCTATACATTTTCGATAACGATAACGTTCTACGAATGCATCTTATCTCAGGCCACTGGAAAGATAATTTCTTTTGTTTATTAAGAGGATCGTGAAACTGAAAATTTCCATACAAAATGAGATAGCGGTTTTCTCTCCTTAAACCTAGTCCAATTTGTACGATCTTTTAATATATTGTAGATGTTATGAAAAACTTGGTCTGTAAGTTTTCTTTTCCAAGGAACTATTTCTTGCATAGTTTTTTTTTCCTACAAACTTAGTTTTTCATAGTAAAAATTCAAGCTCTGTTTTGCCAAATTGGAACTTGACAAAAGTGCATGGAACTAACCCCATATGTTTTTAGTCCTCATGAGAAAATACTACTTTTCACAACACTGTTCGGAAATATGGCCATAGATGCTCTTGTTTGGGGTCACAAAACGTCACTTATAAGGACAGACCAAGAATGTTTTTGTCGGCATTTGCTGATTGTTCGAGAACATTGTTGTCCAACTTTAATAACCAATGAAAATCAATCAATCAATTTTTGTGTCATAGCTCCTTAAAATGAAAATTTGAATCGACCAATCATAACACACCATTTTGTTTCGTAAAATATTAGGTGTATTTTTGCTAAAAGATACACAGACTAAAAACTATGTCACTGTTTTTTTTTTATGTAATTCAAACTTGGCCCCTAATCTCGAACCACTAGAGATAAAATTACATGGGAGATAAGGCGAAACAAATACAATTTTATATGGAGTTGACATATTCATCTCGAATGTTAGTTTATTAATCTCGAAAGCCACGAGAATAGGGGTCCAGATTTAAAAAAAAGTTATCTATGGTAAAATTGGCGATAATACATACAGCTTCTATTCTACTTTTGAAAAACCGACGCCATTTGACTAACACTTCACATTAACATGAATTAAAATTTGAGTTTTGAATATGAATTTTTATTTTATTTCCTCTCAGTAGTTGTGAAAAGCACTATGTCTGCCTCGGTAGAAAGTGCAATTTATGGACTCGAACACTAGAGGGCCTCAACTACGTTTCGGCCCTCTATATGACTCGTCCAAAAATCTCGTACTTTCTATCCTCTGCAACAATGTACTATTACCGAACAATTGGTTCTCTTGTGTTATATCGATGGACTTATTTCTCTAATAAGTCCATGGAAGTGTCCATAAATAACGAAAAATAGGTATATAGGTACCCAAAAGATACCTCTCTTAGAGACTACTGTGTTGCTTAACGCTATCGTAAACTATTATCGAAAACTGTCAAAGTGTATTGAATTGACGTAAGTGTTTGACGCGACTAGGAACACAATTTCAATTTAAATTCGTCATAGATATCAACGAAGGGAAACGTTATTGCAATCGCAGTATATGCACGTGAATTGACAACAATTCATTATGTGCTAAGGTAGTAAAATAAAATACCGTTTCTAGATTTTACACTGCTGATTACAGTAAAAATATATTTGGTTTTTTTTATGCAGTAGTTTTTTTTATATTTAGGAAAAACAGTAAAAAAAGTTGGATTGTGAATGTTAGGAATACACACTTAGTCCATTTATTACCAAAGGAATTGAAAAAAATAAACAACTGTCATGTTCATTTTTTATCTGTCTGACGGATTACTTGTCGTTAGACGACACGTTTTCGATTCTACGCAAAATAGTTTATTTATTTTAATGGCGTCTACAAATTATGTAATAAATTAAATTACGCAAAATAACAAATTTATGCACGAACGGCAGCGAATGATAGACAAGTGAGTGACATGACATGACAGTCAGTTCTTTTATTTTATATCAGGCTAAGATCACGACATCGGTATTCCTAACTTTGTATATACGGTCTTTTTAATGTCTATTTCTTTAATAAATTATTAACGACGAATTTAAGTTAAATAAAGAAAAACCAAGAAATACGGGTAGTCTAATTTTTAACCAGCTATTTATTATACGCGAAAAAACAATAATGCTTTTTTTTTTAAATGTTGTCAATTCACATAGCAGTGGTACCTTTGTAGTGCAATGTTGCAGTTATGCATGCTAAAGTTAGATTTAATCGACTGTTGCCAATACTTATTAGTAATGCAACAGTTCACTTTGACGATGTAATGGTGGATTTAGTGGCGGGTTTATGTAATTAAAAATCAGTTTTTATACTTTGATCCAGTTGATAATATTATAATTATAACTAAGTATATTTTCATAAATTCTAGCTACTGCAAATAACGTAGCCACGTATTAAATTTTGTAACTTACTCATTTTTTTGACTCACTTACGCATACACATACGCCCAAACCCATAAAGTTCAAGTTCAGACCACGACATCGTTATACACATTCTAGATATACTAATACGCATTTAATGACACGATTGTCATAACAATCACTTAACTCATTCAGGATACAAGTGGCACGTCATTGACAGTTTGACAGTTGCCAATAAGGCCTGACAACCGCCAAGCCTTATGATACGCGTGCGCGTAGTGCGAATCCACCTGCATACTTATTATTCTGCGCAGGAGTGTTTATATAAATATTTAATAGTAATAGGTTCTTTAAACAATGATAGTTTAGACATAAGATTAATCGTTAAGCAGATGAAGATGTGTAACATGGAATGTATGACTTATTTACCACATAGGGATTATGTGTCGATAAATTGACTGTCGATAAATTGATGTTTTATAAATGGTGATCTAGAAAATAAATGATAAATGATTTACGGTTAAATGTACAATTCTGAGATCGATATAGTGGGTTACCTTTGTTTGGGCTATATGTATGTTTGCCAAATGTATCATTTCCCAACTATTTCATTTGCCAACTCGCTTTATTTTTTGTAACCGTATATATTTCAAATCAATCAAATCGGAGAAACGATACTGGAAAAGGGCCGAATCTTAAGTACCCGAAACCGACGTGCGTGCATGACTCGATGTATGAATGTGGAAGAAGCGAAAGAAATTGGTCAAGATCGTAGCAAGTAGAAAGAAGTGGTCTCTGCCTACCCCTCCGGGAAACAGGCTTGATTTAATGTATGTATGTAATTTGGCTAACATATTTGGGCCAAACGACATGCTGCCCGATACAGTACGAACAAGCAACTGTGTCAATATTTAGTGGTAAAAGGACCTTTTGCCAGGTCCGCCCGGATTGCTTCCATCTCTTACCCTTCACTTCCGCTACAGAGCAGAGCATTATTTTCCGTGGCGGGCAAGCTAGCATGGAAGCAAGATTAGAGTCTATAGACAACTGTCATACATAGGTGATGACGGTTTAAACTAAGTAAAATAAGAAAAAGTAAAGCAACAAACATAATGGTCTAAGATCCAAATAGGAGACGACCTTCATCTAGCTGTTTTATTCGATTAAAAGTATTTTGTATCAAAAATATGGTACGTAAAATATGGCGTATAGGTAGGCTGAAAAAATTTAGTCCAGGGGGGTTATTATGACCTAACTCTGCAGTTCAGTTTACGCTGACAGAAAAGGTCAGAGCTATATAACTGCTATAGCTCTGTCCTTTACGCTAAAAAGAACTGCGGAGCTATGTAAAAGGAATTAAAACATGAATTTAGAGGTTTTTCGTATCACGGGCATAAGGAAAAATTGCAAAAATTCCGATTTAAATGATCAATATCTCGGAAATTAATAACAATTGCTGAACATACATGGGGGTTAAATCGATAGCTTATGAGCTGCTCTATCAGCCCTAGGCGGGTTGACGTCGGTTTCTGGGACACCCTGTATAGTTTCTCAGCAGTCATTCCACTTTCGCCAACCCGCCCCCATGGCGGCCCGAATGGCTTCTGTACAATAACGGTGCGAAGACATGCCTATGTAAATCGAATGGCGACGCGAAACTCAACGAAAGTAACGGATTAGATTGCACTCGTCTATTATTAGCGCTGCGTAATGCTGTATTTACATTAGTTTATTAGTGGGAGGACCTTGTGCAGGGTCCGTCCGGGTTGGTACCACCATCTTATCCATTAACCGACCGCCAAGCAGCAGTGTTCGCATTGCTGTGTTCCGGTTTGTGGATAAGACAGCCGGTGAAATGACTAGCATAGAGGCATTCCATCTGAGTCCTCAGGGTTGGCAACGCATTTGCAGTCTTGTGAATGCGAATGTCTATAGGTCACAGTTTCCACTTACCATCAGGTGGCCTGTGTGCTCGTTTGACTTACCATGACATAAAAAAAAAAACGTTGAAATCGTTTCATTAGTTTCGTTTATTTGGTTGATGTTATGGAACACAGAAAAAATATGCAATGATAGCTATTTGATTTCACGTGCATGTACTGCGATTGCAATAACGTTTCGCTTCGTTGATATCTACGACGAATTTAAATCGATAGGTAATGTGTTCCTATACAAGATGCATTTTAAGAATTTTATCGTTATCGAAAATGTATAGGATTGACGTTAGTTGCCGGACGGTCGCGACAAGTGCTTACGTCAATTCCACACATTTCGTCAGTTTTCGGAAATCTTTTTCGTAGTCCCTGAGAGACGCGTTAACGTATTTCATTTCAAAACACGATTATAATCTATTGGTTACCTACATTTCACCATTTTCGAGTTATTTATCACATGAGAACAATTGTTCGGTAAAATAGTATTTTCTCAAGAGGACTAAAACGCACACTAACCACGCGTCAAGGTTTAGGCATAAATAACGCAAAAAAAAGTGAATCCAAAACCCTGAAAACGTAATCAACCTCGACATAGGTAGGTTTGTTATTAACTTTGCGTCCCTCAGAGCGGAGAAAAGAAGTAATACTTACTTGTTGTCAGTTGCTATTGTACACACAACATCACACCTAACTAACCATTAAAGACAGAGCAGAGAGAAAAAGAAAGAGATGTATATATGTGTATTATGTCAACTTCTATGCATTTTAGTGCGACTCTCTTTCATGCAATATTTCAGATTTCTGAAGTGTATAGCTAGATGTGTTGCTGTGTGTACTCAAACATAACACGTATACCTACCTAAGTTGAAAACATTTAAAAAAAAAAGATAAACCCAATAATTTACCTCATTTACTTGACAGTAATGACGTCCAAATTTAAAACAATACGATAACATGTCAAAAGCAATTTGATTTTACCAGGTACATGGGGGGTTATTATGACATAGCTACGCAGTTCTTTTTACGGTGAGCTTAAAGGACAGAGCTATAGCAGTTATATAGCTCTAATAACCCATCAGGGGGGTTATTATGACATAACTATGCCGTTCAGTTTACGCTAAGAGAAAAGGACACGGACGGTTTGGACGCATGTTTTTTTTAAATAAGGGTACCTTAATCAGGATGATGGTTATTAGCAATATTTTATGAAAATTGGTTGGGCCGTTTAAGTGATATCAGCTCTAAAAGGTCAATATCTCAAAAACGGCTGAACCGTTTTCGATAAAACCTGTCTAAGAACCACCGCTAGAAAACCTGCTTTCAAATATAAAAAACTGCATCCAAATCGCTTCATCCGTTTTAAGAGCTACGTTGCCACAGACGTCGAACTTATAAATAACACACCTCTTTTTGCGTTGGGGGTTAAAAAACAATGGGAAAGGATTTTTCATTGCAGCTGTACATCGTCACAGTTATAATGTAGTTATTTGAGTTTGTGTAATAGTTTACTGTTATTACAACCACAGTTTACTGCCAGTTAAAATATATTTACAGACTGTCTGAATTTTAACGGTACTCTTGACCGAGGTCTGAGGTAGCTTGTTGACATTATACAGAGAATAAGGAAGTAGAAACTAAATGATACAATAAGTGCTAATCTAACTGAATGGCAGACAACGCTAAACCTAAATCGCTGGCCTAGGGGCTTCAAGATTGGAGGAAATATTCCTTGGGAACGCTAGGCACGTATTTACAATGGATTTTTCTAGAATCAGTTCCCATAGGGAAGAAAAGGGGAAATAACAGGAAAATTATCTATATAATAAAAATGAAACGCTAAATGTTGCTAAGCGCAAAACTCGAGAACGGCTGAACCGATTTGGCTGATTTATTTTTTGTTGTGTTCGTCATTGTCAGGATAAGGTTTATAAGACGAAAAAGAATTAAAAAAAATCATCGGCGCAGTCAGAAATTTGCAGCGGGCCGAAGTCGCTGGCGGGCCGCTAGTCCTAAATAATACTTTTTTTTCTACTTCAGGGTAAGCAGGAAGATATCCCAATTAGGGATAAGTTCGCCTTTGTACATTAGTTTAATATTTTATATTGTAATATTTATATTTTTGTTCAATAAAGAGTTAACATCAGTAGCGAAGCGTCCATACAACCCGATTCCCAGCGGCTTCCCTAAAAATTCCTATGCATAGAGTAGGTACCTACTAGGTATACAAACAACAAAACGTACAACCGAAAGTAACCCGGTGTACTATAGCTTTACCTTGCTTCATAATACGATGAATGAACACGCACTAACGCCGCAATTCAAATTTATTTATTTACCAAGCCGAAATCTATCACTCGCTCGCACCCATTCACTAACCTATATTACTAGAAAGAAACAAGAACAATATTTTCGTATACACGCACACATGCTCAGTTACCTTTCACTACGCGCGCTCGAACTTACACCCACAATTAAAACCGCCATACAAGCCGGTGACTCGGCGCCGGACCTCACTAACAAATTCAAACCAAATGGTATAATATTATAGCGCTACATTAGCTTTAAACTCGCACACAGACACAGCGGCACCTGTGTGAGCACGCAAAAGGGAGAAGCACGCAAGTCCGGCCGACGAACTACGGCTTATTGCATCCAATTTTGAACTTAAAGTGCATGCGTTAACTTTCTTTTCCCAAGGACACTCAACTCAACAACCGTCTCTCTCCCCCCTGGCCTCACGACCTTCAACTACTTTTTAGTTTTTTCATTACGCCATTACTTTCGCGTCCTCGCGCTAATACGCGGTGTTTTGTTTTGATTTATAGTTAAATTTGTGTTATTACTTAACTTATTGTGTTTTATGAGACTCAACTAGTGAAATTTAGCTTGTTTAGTGTTCTGTGAATGTTTTTCTGTTTGGATTGTGTTATTTGCAGATTCGTGGCGACAACGGAGGTTTGTTTATATTTCGTTAAGTACCTAAATATTGTTATTTTTGCTTCGATCTATTTTAGGTTATATTCGTGGTTTGGTTTTTAAATATTTTTGCCTGTACTCAAAGTACAAACGGCCGCATTGGTGCAAATTGAGTGTTATCTTACAGATTACCTACTTAATGAACAAACATGTTTTTCAAAGTTATCCTTTGGAAATAAGAAACATGTCATTAAGTTAGGATTAGGACGCGCTCGCCCAGACATAAAAATTGATTATAGGCGTAGAGATGGATTCTTCAAACATTTCCACAGCGAATTACAAATACAATTGGCTGACTGGCAGCTGCAAATTAAACAAATTATTTTGCTATTCATCTTTGCTGTTTTCCAATTCTAGCAGTGTTTGGAATCGAACAGGTTTTGCAGATATTCACAATTTATATAATTCAGTTAGGGGACGCAGGCCAAAATTGTATCATTATGACACCTAATTTAAATGATTTTATCGTATAGAACACGTTAAAATAAGCATGTTTTACTTGAAAAACTTTTCTCTAAAATCAAAATTGGCCGAGTTATAGGGGTTCAAATGTTGGTCATTTTCAAGGCGTCAGGGACTTTTCAGGGAAAATTATGTCAATATAAGGTCTATTTATGATGATTTAATTGTTTAGAATATACTAAAACAAGCATATTTTTTTAAACAAACTTTTCTCTAAAATCAATTATTACTGAAACATTACGGTTTGAATTAAAGTACGTAAAAAAAATAGGTTATGTTAGGTTAGTTTTTATTATATTCCCGAAGGGCAAACCGTCCAGAAATAGGGAAATAAATTTGTATTTTTTCTAAGATTTAATCTTAATAAGCACGAAAAAGGCAAGAAAAAAAAACATTCTATTTTCTATAAGTAATTCAGCTAGAAAACATGCTCAAAGCGAGAAACATATACGGAGTTGTATATTATTACATGAGTTTGGTAACAGTAGAATTTAAACTTTTTTTGGTAATCATTTTGAGGCCCACAATCGTAAGTGGAACGTAATCGAAATTTATTGAAACGTTTAATTGATACGGTAGTACTACTTGGAAAGCAAGAATTGCCTTTCCGCGCACTTTTAACGCACGCGACACTTCAGCACTGCTTTTTGAGAACTAGAAAGACGACATCCATTTTTTAAGGTATGTTTTTTTTATGTCACGGAAGGGGCAAACAAGCACACACGCCATACACCTTTTTTTTGCTCCGGCTTGCCTATTTATTTACGTGACGCTTCGCCACTGGTTAACATACATACATACATACATACTTTGTCCAATTGTCCATTATTATCTGAATTGCATGATGCTAGTTAACACATTTTCAACTGAATTTCTCAAATAAATAGAATTATAAAAAAAGTAAACTAAAGAATAAAAAGTCATGTTAAACATACCTAATAATAACAAAATTTGCTATCCCAATAGCTATTGCTAGCTTGAAATAGCGATACAAACTATACCAAAGACTAACAAAAATAGTTGAACCGATTTAAACTCATTTACCAGCTTCCACTGAAGCATTTCAACAGCTTAAAGACGTCGTTTGGCGTCTCTTCCAAGCAACTATTGATCTGCGGAACTGTGACAAAATGCTAGGCTTATTTATGTGTTTTATGGCGTCGTTAGGTCACTTTTAGATTAGTTAAGCAGAATGTCAACGACACTGGACCAAATACACTAGTCAGCAATTAAAACGGATCAGTTTAAGTACAAATTTGAATCTGGAATGACCCGTTTTATTGATCTAGGCTAGACCAATGAAAACTAGAATCTAAAATGTAGCAGTATATTTTTTTCTCTGAATTATAAAAAAATAACTGGTAGAGTATACCTTACGACATAAAGTTCGCATTTGGTTTATTAACTGCGCTATTTATAAACGTACAAACCTATTTTAGTTAAAGTATGCTTCGTCTTTTTCGATCAAATTCACTTCAATTTAACTTTTTAATAAGCGGTAAGTGTATTATTTCGTGCAGTAAAGATTAAATTAATAACCTCAAGGAGATTGTAATGTTACGGCATTCCATTTCTATTCTTAATACACATAAACATAGACTTATTAATCTAATGCATTTGTAATGCATAGCGTGCATTCGTTGCATGTAAGAACATCTCCGAGATGATGACATTCAAGTGTAATGCACATCAGGGGGGTTATTATGACATTGCTTTGCAGTTCACTTTACGCTGAGAGAAAGGGTCAAAGTTATGTAGCATCTATAGCTCTGTCCTTTACACTCGCCGTAAAATGAACTGCATAACTATGTTGTAATAACCCCCCCCCCCCCCCCTGAACATTGTTTTCTTTTCCTATGATTTCAAATTATTTCAAAACAGTAACACCACTACCATCTACATATACTGGGTGTCCGGGATATAGTGGCCAATCTTATATGGCTGGATAGCTCAGCTTATGAGTATCATGTAAAACTGTCGTGACTGAGTAACTGACTGACAGCCTAAACCGCTAGACCTAGGGAGTTAGGGACTTGGTAGTTGGAGGCAGTCTTCCCTGAGTACCCTAGGGGTACACTAAGAAAGGAGTTTTCGGAGATCTACCCCCAACGGGAAGGAATAGAGGTCGCGTTGAACGCTTATGTCGATGCCATTCTGACAGTTTTCTTCTCGAAGGCCATCTTTTTGGTTCTGAAAGGGTGATGGACAATTTTGTATGGGCCCCGTCCCCACCCTGCAACAGTCATGGGTTGCATGTCTATACATATATTCATTAGGACTCAAAAAAAGACTAAATACCTATTTTAGTAGCTAAATCGATGGGATTTTTTTCAAGAGCCAAGCAAGCCAATATGTGTTCATTTTTAAACAATATGATTATGGTTTTCCAAAATAGCCCATGGTGATCGTCGCCGTAGTAAAAATACATCATGTTGCCAAGATGTACAAACTGGGACATGTTTCATCTCTGTTGGTGGGTGGGGACATTTTTGCCTATAGTCCTTTTTTATGGCATAGTAAGGCAAACGAGCACACAGGCCACCTGATGGTAAGTGGAAACTGTGACCCAAAGACATTCGCATTCACTAGACTGCAAATGCACTGCCAACCCTGAGGACTAAGATGGAATGCCTCTATGCTAGTCATTTCACCGGCTGTCTTATCCCCAAACCGGAACACAACAATGCAAACACTGCTGCTTGGTGGTAGGTAAGATGGTGGTACCAACCCGTATGGACTCTGCACAAGGTCCTCCCACGTAACTGAAAAAAAAATGGGCGGAAAAACAGGAACCTTTCGTTCTTCGGTTTGCTTAGTTGTTGTGACGATTTTTATAGCCCTTTCAGCAGTAATTTAAAGCTGACATAATAAAATGCACGAACAACGATTGTACTTTGGACAAAAGAAAAACTGTAACAATAATTCAAAGGCATGTTTTCATAACCTAAAACAATAGCCTTCTCATAGTTCATAATAGGGTTTATATAGAGTTTTTGTACACTATGCTTGAATGGGAAGCTGTTGGCTTACATTCGTAGTAAAAACATTCCTATTGAATTTTCAAAAGACTGGACTTGACAAATATGCCTGAAAAAGAGAATGCTTCAAGAATAAAAATAGTGTAGGATTGACGTAAGCTGTTATGCGTTTGATGTGGCATTCCATACATACATATCGTTACTAGTTTAGAAAAATCTCGTATCAGATATTTCGAGATGTATGAGTTTGAACTTAATTCACTTCGTGTTTAAGTTTAAAATCGTACGTCTCGAAATATCAGATACGAGGATTTTTCAAAGTAATAACGATATACATACATCAGTACCTCGAGCATCAACCTTTTCCTTTTATTGGGTAATTATCGTTTTATGTAGTTACCATGGTAACGCTAGCGTAAAGAAGATATGGTCACAGTTAAGAAAACCTACCAGTAGTTCGACTCCTTTGTTGTTGAATGCATGCCGCCACTGCGTATACCTACACACAGAAACTCAGTCACGGGTCGGGGTTGTCACAACAAAAACGTTTTTTTGTTGTTGTGAATATTACGAACATTAATTCACAAATATTATTTATTTATTTTAAATAAATTTTAGAATATCTCAGGAATTTGTAATGATTAAATTAATTTTGCACATTTTAGAAACAAACGTTAGAAACATTCGTGTTGGAACTATTCTTTATTTCTCTCCTGAGGTGGTACCATATCGGGCGCGATACCTTGGAGTAGGGCCTAGGTTGGTACCTTGTGGAACTGGGTTGGCAGCAGCAGAAGGTTCTAGTCTTCAAGTAGTGGAAAAAAGCCCTACAGTACCTTTCGGAAACGCTACCTAGGCTCTATCTACTGCGGATTTAATACAAATATATCGTTATAATTATGAGCTATGCTCTTGTCGGTGGAGTGACCGCCATTTCTTCTATACGCATATTGATTGGAACCTTCATTGTTACAGACTGTCCCGGCGCCTCCACCTGCCCCCGCGATGCAGGCCCGCCACAGCTTCTGGTGGCATCTGCTCGTGGACCTGCCGATCCTACTGCTGGGTAAGTATCTTTATCATCATCATCATCAAGAACCATTTATACATTTAATACACACAAAAGGCAAATTTAGTTAGGCATTCTCTGCTAATTTACCTTTGGGCAAAGAAACGATGGTAGTGGCTGGCAATATAGGGTCCAACTACTATTAACTTACATAATCTGCACAAAGTTGAAAAAATATGTACAAACAAATAGACCTCATTGCAATAGTAATACTACATACATTATAAAGCTTAGCTATTTATATCACTCTTAATTAACATTTTTGATGGCGAAGGCAAACAAGCACACAGGTCACCTGATGGTAAGTGAACAAATATACATTTGCAATCTCAAGACTGCAATCTTACGACTGCGAATTGCTAGTAATTTGGAAAGAGTAAATAAAAACCAGGATTACTGGGTAATAAGGTTGCAATTCCTACAGTAGTTCTGTGTAAATAACTGCCTCTTAGCTTAGCAGGGCAGGATAGACATTTGCAATCTTAAGACTGCAAATGCTTTGATAACCCTGAGGACTTATCGGAAAAAGTAAATAACAGTACGACAGTATGAGTTCCTCGATTTACAACCCTGGGCTGGGTCTCAATCCTAGAGGGTAAAACCATATCTTCCCTTTACTTTCTCAACCTCGTATCTGATCGAATAGTTAGATAGGAAAGAAGTATTTATTATTTAGGGGATATGGGTGCTTTTCCTATATAACTATTCGATCATATTAGAGGTTAAGAAAGTAAAGTGACGATCTTGCCTTTGCCATGTTATTGCATTGTCAGTTTTAGGTTATTAACTTGACAATAATGGCGGTCAAGTTAAAAAGTTTAAAAACTATACCACGTGCCAAAGGCAATCCAGTCTGTGCTTTAAAACTTAATACTTAGATAGATAAGAACCCAAATATAATGGTATAAATATAATGGTAAGAACTCAAATTATAAATAAATGGTATATCACAGCTGATATCTCTTAAACGGTCCAAACTGCATTCAAATTGGTTTATGCGTTTAAGAGCTATGATTAGAGATGGGCGGCTTGTAAGTTTCAAAAGTGAAACTTTCCCTTAAATTTCCGCAATATTCTGAAAGTTTCAAAAGTGAAACTTTCACCTAAAATTTCATGCAATATTCTGAAAATTACTAAAGTGAAATCATTTCATTTCTGAAAATTACTAAAGCTTTGTAATGTTACGTAAGTAACGGAAACCTTTCATGAAATTTAAATGAAATGTACATGTGTCAGAATCATTTCCATCTAATTATGTAACTTTCAGAAGCTGTAATTTACGCAGTTAAGGAAAGTTTTGTTATGTTTCAGAAATCGCCCATCACTAGCTACTACGCACACACGAAAACATATCACCCCCCTATTTTTGCGTCAGGGGTCATAACCATAGTTAAGTAATGCTAATGAAGCTGTGACAAATTAAAAGTACCTACAACTAATTATACATCATTATGCAATGACTTAAAGGTTCGTGTTGTGACATGTTACCTAATGTAACACAATGCCAACAAAAAAACTAGTCAACAAACTATAGATCGTTGACCTGCGCGTGATCATCGCCATCGCATTCATGACTAATCGAATCATGTCACGGTTACGGGGCTATTCGATACCGAAGTCGATGCAGCCATAATCGATTCTTAATTGTTATGTAACATCAAGAAACTTGTAATAATGACAGCGTCAAGTGACGAGATAGAAATTACATAGGAATTTATCGTTGGTTTTATGCGACAAGTTGGTTCATCAATTAAAGTCCGTGACCGTACATATTAGTTAAATAAAACGTTCTTGAGGAATCTATAAAACAAAACAGAAACTAATAATATAAATAAGAATAAAGTTTACAATTGCATACTAAGAGTGCAGCGAAAATTCACAGTAAGAAATTGCATTGCGTATGGTGAATTTATCATGTACTAGGTATTGCTTTTGTATTTTTTAAAGTGCTAACAACGTTTCTTTTTCGCAGATATCACTTTCTTCTGTAGTTGAATCGTCACGGTAAATATTTTGTTTGATGGTATCTATTTTATTTCTTTCTTTCATAAAAACTTATAAAAAAAAAACAGCAAAAAAAAAATTTGACTAACCTCTTACTTGTTGTTACGAGTATATCCGCAACCGTGTTGAAAAACGTCCCTAAATTCGATCGACCTGATTATTAAGTCGATTGTCGATATCGAATCGGCCACCATATCAATTTCATCTATTACGTTTAAGATAAACCAGATTGATAACATAACACTGTCTCATCCCCTTGTGCATAGTGTGCATGTACATTGTACAGTCACACACGAAAGTGAACAGTTTTATATTGTTAATTGAAAAGTAAAAGTGCAATAATAACATAAGTATTGAAGCATGTAAGTAAAGAAAGAAAGAAAATATTTATTCACAACATTAGAACAAATAAGTTAAAAAAAACAAGTAAATAAAATTATACACGGTTGGACAGTTGTTGGGAAACGGTCCCAACTCAGAATGTGCCGCTGTTAAGCTAGCGCTGGTCTTCCGCTGGGCCCGCTATAAATGAAAAAAAAAGACAAACAACAAAACACACTATCCAATAAATACAAAGAGAAAAGACAAAACCATAGTGATAAACTAATAATAATAAGTACGTAACAATTCCCTTAAACTCTTTAACATAATATTACATAGAGTAGAAAACATTTATAGAGTAGAAAACATTTATTTCGCTTAATTTTTAGTGTTGTGAAAATGGTATCCACTAACAAAAAAATATTATGAAACATAATCAACCATTTTGAAATTATCAAGGAAGCCTATCAAACGTACTATGAATTTTCGCATCTTACGATGTTAACGATCTTTTGACCATAAAATATTACTTTAGTACTTAGTACATACTTCTACTAGCCTAGCAACCCTCTGCAGTTTCGCTTACTTTGTGAGGATGGTGAAACTGATAATTTCCATACAAAACGCGATAAAGTATCACATTGCTTTTTAAGCTATTTGAATATTTTGCATGTATATTTACAACGTTATTACGTTCAAAGTTGCATGGTTTTTAACATTCAAATCGCAAGTACTCAAAAATTACCATGCTGGCTAATCTGGCTATGTTCTTTCCACGTAGATGTTCTCGCGTGCTTGCAAACAGTTACTTTTAACAGGTTACTTGGTTAAAACCACTTGTTGCTTGTGCTAAAACGTTTATTAGCATATTTAAATAAAGGTTAAATATCAAGTACCTGCCAATCAATGTCAAGTATCAAGAAAACTGATCGTAACTAATCGTATGACAAGCAAACGTCAAAAATTGGCAGAACCTTTATGTTTATGAAGCTGGTATGGGTAAATGGGTTTCTATAGGTTCTTGATTTTTGTCATGGTGACGTGGTTAGTGTCAGTGTCTGTAAATCAAAATACTTGAAGGAATAAGGGTTTTTAACTTTCGGTTACATCATAATCCGTAATAGATACATCCATACTTAATCCTGCTTAATTCGCGAATTCGTACGCGCAGAAGTAGATTCCCGCTATTACCCCTATTCAAACCAGTTTTAATTTTATTAATTTCCAAAAAAACTTTTATCTACACACATATCGCACACATTTTACTATGACAACTTTCTTGTCTGTGGTAGTAGTTAAACGAACGAAAGTGTGGTGTACTGTAATGTTATTTATTACAGTATAGATTTTTGTAACGTTATGAGTTTTAATTTGGAATAGCTGTCAAAACTCAAGAGGGTCTCTATTCTAGTATTCATAGATATTAAAATAGTTATCGACTCATGACGTCAATTTAGTACTTTTTTAAATAAAATCCGCACGACATTGGATCTCGAGTCACTTGAGAATAGGAACTTCATTCGTTTATCTATAATTAAAAAAAACATTCGTCTTGACGCAAGATCGAATAGCCGCTATTATTGTTGTCATTATTTTGTTGGTTTTTTGCTGTAACGAAAGTAAGATAATTCAAAACTTATGATATGTGTGTAGATAAAGTAGTGTATGTCCGCAGTCAAACCGTGTAAGCGGTTTTGCGGGACATTATTTATAAGTAAGATACTGTATTTTTGTGATTAATAAATAAATAATATATATATACATATATATTAAAATTCAGATGTAGGTAGGTTAAAAAAAAAAAAAAAACTACAAAATTAGGCCTTAAAACACTCGTGCGATCCTATTTCATTCGTTTCATAAAACCACACTCGTATTTTAACGCCTCTCATTATGCATCAGTTGCATAAACTAGATACTATTAGTGCACCCCTATATCCAAGGAATTTTTCCTCCATATTTTAGGTTTCTAGGTTCAGCGGTTTCGGCTGTGCCTGGATGGATCAGCCAGTCGATAACATCTTTCATATAGTATGTATGTTCAGATGATTGTCTTTCAATAACGCATTGGATTGATTCAATTGAAATTTGGCCCCGTATAAAAACATACAACACAGTTTCTAACTTGCAAAATTGGATAACGTTATACCAGTTCTACGTGGATGCAGTTGTAATGTTGAAATAAAATCTAGGAACAAAATACAGATCTAGAGATAGGCATGCAATATGATGATATGATACGCAATAAAATATGCAAAGCCAACTCAAGTAAGAACGCAGAAAAACTATCAAAGTAAACAAAAGCAACGTGTAAATAAAATATTTACATATTAGTTAACACTTGTGTGCATAACAGTTTGTGTGACCGAGCTGACAGGGCATCACGACAGGTGTCAAGTGTCAGACCACCCAAGTGACAGTGACAGCGTTGGTAAACAACGACGCAGTATTTGACGGCCATATTGTCTTAATGCCTGTACACACTGCCGCGAAAGCAAAGCTATACATAGCGATAACTTTCGATCAAAATAAATATCTCGTTGGTATCTCTTGGTTGGTATTCGCGGCAGTCTGCTACAGACGCGTTATTGTCTTTTAGTGTAGATACATTATAATTAAGTACTTCTACGGTTATGTTAATCCAGGGTATAAGCTATCTCCATTTCATCCAAATCCGTCCTGCCGATGCAGCGTGAAGGAGTAACAAACTGACACACAAACTTTCGCATTTATAATATTATAGGCTTGTCTTTACTACCACTGGGCATCTATTTCCAATCGAAACGAATTGAAATTTTAATAGAGCCCAGTTTTTTCGTATAATTAAAATACTTACATAAATTTCAGGAGAAAATCTTACTCAAATTGTATAAACACAAAAAAAAACTAAATGGGTAAGGACACTAAGGACCAAAAAGTTGGACCATAGTTAAGCGCAGTTAATACAAACTACGAAGTCGAAAAAAGTTCCGTTGTGTGTACAATTAATTGTATGGCTAATTTTCGTGGCACAACGGAAAAGTTTCAAATTAAATTGAATTGATTGGTACCCTCTGATATTTATTTATTAACATATTTGCTCTCTTTCTCATTATTATTACAACATTATTATGATAATACTCGTAACGTATTTGTCAAATACATGTTTTTGTTAAATATCTTATTTATAAAATATGATTATTTTACTTCATCAACTAGAAATAATTCATCTAAGCCGGATTCGACCAAACGAGAATACGGTCTTATACCTAGATTAAACGCAGATGTAAGACTAATCTCGGAGTAAGTCTTATTCCAGTTAGGTAAAATCGATGGTAAGTCTATTTCCTAATCTAAACCTTTACCTCAAAAAATTCTTGCAGTCACTCATACCTAAGTCATAATAGACGGACTAAAGATTGTCAAATTAAAGGAAAGCAAGTAGAGTGTATTAATACAAAAATTACCTGAGTATTTGTCCTAAAACAACATGCACCAGCCTAAACCAACATTAGTCAGAACCTGATTCTTTACAATCTACCTGCGAAACGTGTTATCTGTGCCTCTTTTCTGATTTGATAAAAACCATATCATTTATAAAAAATATATATTAAATTGAGAAAGTGCTTTTCTCAATTGACAGTCATGGCGGCCATACCGAGCAGAAGTGACGCTATAATTGTCTGTCCCACAATAGTCACATATACATAGCAGAAGGGAGGTAATTCTCGTAGTTCCAAAGGGGCTAAGGGTGGAGAGGTGTTTTTCGACTTACGACCATAAGGCGCCCAGCCACTTATACAATACCTCCGCCCTTCGAGCTTATACCTCTTGCGACTAATACTAATATTTCTTAAACGGATCGCAATATTTTTGAAAGACCTATCCAACGACACCACACTACGGGGTAGACGAGTAAAAAAATACATACCCACGTTACGTGTAGGGAAGGTTTTTTTCTTTTAAGGTTTTATTTTACCACTTGGTTGACGTGACTAATATTCATGCCAAATTACAGCTTTTTAGTAGGTACTAAGAGTCTCTGAGCTAGGCTGCGGACGGTCAGACGGACGGACATGCCCATTATGGCCAAACTCTAAGAGTTTGACTACGGAACCCTAAAACGAGTAGGCTACAATACAAATATTATAGTGCACGTTATAAGAGGTTGAGATCTCCTAGTAGATCTAAAGAGCCCTGTACCAGGAGACCTCGCTCTCCCGCAATCAGGGCCGGTATTCCCGGCGAAAAAACCATATCGTAGTTAATATGTTATGGTATTGTTATGACGTCAGCTGACATTACTGTCAAGTAAATAAGAGCTATCAAAACGGTAACAGCTCAAACACGATATGGTTTTTACCGTGTTGAATAGAGGCCCAGAAGATTAGGGGTTGAAGTTGCTAAAAGCTCTTACTATTAGATTACTTACTCTTGTGTGTGTGCGTGTGTGGGAGTTTTTGCGTTACAAGAGTGAATAAAATCTGTTTTCATCTGTTATATTATATATCACTAATATACACTGTTAAACATCTTAGCCTAATTGTGCAAATTGTGGTTACAGAGTTATCAACAAGTTTTTGGAGTTGTTGGTAATTCTGTAGCTCTGCCTACCCCACTCTGGGAATGAAGGCGTGAAGGTATGTATGTATTATAATGTAAATGTGATTTCCTAAATAGACATGTAAGTATATTACTGTGTCTTGTTGCAGTGCCCTTGCAGGGTTCATGTTGAAGCTACCTACTGTATTTTTAAGATCACATGATACAACATAAAGCAATAAATGAATATGACTATGACTATGAGTTTGTGTGTCCAATAACTTTCAAGAATGCACCGCATCAGATTCCTCTTGTTCGTAGAATGCCCTGTTTACAGAGAAGTATCCGATAAGGTGGTAAGAATCCGACGCCTGCCAAAACAATTGATGAAATTCGATTTGTTCTACGTCAGTGTGATTAAAGGTTAAAAGAGTTGCATTCTCTGAACGTCAACGAATGGGCGATTCAAAGAATATCACTATGTAAAGAATTGACGTAACCTAATAAAACTTTACAACTATTTTTTTCCCCAAAGTCCGATTTCAACAATGTAGTTGTCATTCCTTTACAAGATAGAACTAGTTTGAATTTACTCTTAAAATAACAGGCTTTATTAAGGCTCTGTCATCCCGGCTCATAGACACCTTCGGAGATCCTAGAGCTGGTGCTTACCTCTCCCAAAGGATTGGGCTAGCTATCCAGAGAGGTAATGCAGCCAGTGTCATAGGGACCATGCCGCTAGCGGATCTGCTGGAGGGAGTGCTCTTTTTATAGTGGTGATTATTATTTACATCTTTTATATTTGAGTAGCTTAGTTTTATTTTAATTTAAAGAAGTTAAGTTTTAAGTTTTAATTATTATTTATTCAACAGGCTTTTGTTTAGCTAGTTCATTTTATAAATTAAGTTATAAAAATTAAGGGAATTTATTGATGTCTAGCTATAAATCGTGTAGCGTCTTCATTAGTAACTTAATTATCTGGACTAATGACCACCTTTTAGGTCCGCCTATAGACCTAGAAGTCACGATATCTTCACCACAGAACGTAAGAATAATCACTCGTATTAAGTACTGGAAATGGTAACTTTAAATCAACGTCAGGTAATGTGTTATATAAATGGATGCATTGGCTTACAAATGACTTACGAGTATAAACCTTACGGACACGACAATTTGTAATAGCTATTTTATTTTTATTTCTTGTATTCAAATTATGTACAAACAGCCACACACTTAACTGCCCATTAAAGACAGAAGTGAGAAGATGTAAAAAGAGATGAATATAGATTTTACATAAGAATCTCATGTGCACGAAAGAGACAGCTGTGTGGGCGATTGTGTATCACAATTTTTAATAAAAGAGTCTTGATTTTTAATGTGTTTTGGTTACCGATTCAATTGACACTGTTTCCCACAGCTGAGCCCATCCTGTGTAAACCTCAGTCAAGTGCTAACTGGCTCACGCTAACACTATAACTCGAGTTCAATGATTTTCTCATTAGGTTTTCATTACAAATAGCAACTGAAGTCATGAAATATTGATATAAACAGAGTTAGTGAGAAAATAATGTTTTCTGATCTGGGAGGTTATTATGACGAGTGTAAAGGACAGAGCTATAGTAGTTATATAGCTCTGTCTTTTTCTCTCAGCGTAAGCCGAACTGCATAGTTATGTCATAATAACCCCTCTGATAAGAAAAAGTACAGTATTTCAACGAAAAATTGTTTTCTTTTAACCGATTGCGCGAAGAAAGAAAGGTTTTTTTGTGACATGGAGAAGGTAAACGAGCGCACAGGTCACTTGATGGTATCCTGGTGTGATCTGTGACCCATGCATTCACAAGACTGAAATCTTAAGACTGCAATTTCAACTGGCTATAATAAGTAATAAATATCAGCATACATTCTCGCACAAATTGACCTAGTCCCATCCAAACAATGAATATAACTTTATATAGAAATAATATGCATTGAATACATCTTAGACTAAAAAACAAATACTCGCATTCATCACAAATATTTTCCCTGGCCGGAAACCAAACCTGGGACCGCTAGCTTCGTAGGCAAAGTTAGTACCAACTAGGGTACTACGTCGTCCATGTAAGTATCACTTGATCAAAAGTGAAGTTTTTTTATATCTAAAATTAATGGTGTAGGATTTATCAATAACATACATACATACATACCTTCACGCCTCCATTCCCAGAGTGGGGTAGGCAGAGCTACAGAATTACCAACAACTCCAAAAACTTGTTGATAACTCTGTAACCACAATTTGCACAATTAGGCTAAGATGTTTAACAGTGCTTTAGTGACAGGTTGCAAGCCCATCGCCTAACAGTACTACAAGCCCTTATTCCCTTAGTCGCCTCTTACGACATCCACGGGAAGACATGGAGTGGCACAATTCTACCCCGGCAACCATACGGGGAACCATATCAATAACATGTTTCTAAAAATAAAATGCATGAAATTGGTTGTCTGTCAGAATTTAGTTTCAGACTTTTGAATAATGGTTCTCAGATCACAATACTTCAATATATCTTTTAAATTATGGATTGTTTCTCTCACGAACTATAGCTATTTGCCGAGATGTGATTTCCCTTTTATTTCTTAAGGTAAATACCACCTTTACTCAGCTCTGATTCATGTCTCCAGCCTAATATCTTCCTGTTTGCTACTTAATTGACTCATTAGCAAGACAATAAGTATTGTCAATAACTAACGTCAAATGGTTTCCCACACATTAACCATTATTGATAGTTTATTTGCCTTCTTTTGGGCCAATATTTGACTTGTTATTCTCCATAGCATCATCTTTATTGTTGATTTTATCGTCTAAATATTGTATTGATACAACCTTATCTGTAGTAACTGTTTACAATTACAGTTTTATAATACTAGCATAATATAATAGAGGATAGTATAATATAATAAACCATTTTATTATGAATATTACCATCATTCCCGTGTGGTTGCCGGGTTAGAATAGTGCCACTTCATGTCATCCCGTGGATGTCGTAAGAGGCGACTAAGGCAATAAAGGCTTGTAGTACTGTTAGGCGATGGGCTTGCAACCTGGCTGGGTTATCTTACGGGTTAGGCGAAAACCGCTTGAAATAGTATGTTTTATTACACTATTACAATCACTTTTTATAGTTAGATATCATTTAATTGTTGTAATTATTAGAAAATGCCAACCCAAATTTAAAATAATCACGTTATCCATAAAATGTCTGCTAAATAAAAAAAAATATTAAAACAAAACTATTGGGTCAAATACAGAATTAATGAAATTGATCTCTTAAAATTACCTATTCTTTCGAATTAGAATGTTAAAACCGTGCGTAATTTTTTTTGGTCTATCCCAATTAGCCTATTTGTGCAAAATGTGGTAACAGAATTATCAACAAGTTTTTAAAGTTGTAGCTAATTCTGTAGCTCCGCCTACCCCATTCTGGGATTACAGGCGTGAAGGTATGTATGTATGTACCATCATAAATCCCAAAACAAACCAATAAATACTGTGGACTTGTCTCAAAACCTATGATCGTATTATGACTAAAGACTACCATCTAACGACATTTTATTTCAAATCACTACCTACCTATCTTTACTTCAAATCTTGCAAGTAGCAGTTGAACTATTTCTTATTATTGTTATGCTTTATTTAAAATACCCCAAACATGATGACAATGCAATTCTATGGTAGCCTAAAGTTGTTCTGAAGGAGTCGGAAGATAGAACTAAATTCTCCACTGAAAACGAAGATACACCAAGTTTGGAGTCTTAAGGTTGGTTTCGATAAGCAGCAGCACATGACTGTATAAAATATCAGCCAAGTGCGAGTCGGACACGCGCACTAAGGTTTCTGTACCATTATCTATAAAAAATCACGATTGTTGTATGGGAGCCCCACTTAAATGTGTATTTTAGTCGGTTTTTAGTATTTGTTGTTATTGCGGCAACAGAAATACATCATCTGTGAAAATTTCAACTGTCTAGCTATCACGGTTCGTGAGATACAGCCTGGTGACTGGTGGCTGGTCTTAGTAATAGGGTCCCGTTTTTACCCTTTGGGCATGGAACCCTTACAAGTATAATCAGCAAGAAAGCTTAACTCAAGAATTTTTCTATCGTCACACCCTCTAGCATCTAACTAGATTGTTTCAAAATTCCTCGATATTTAAACATTTCCACGAAATTATACGCGTTTATGTCCCGTTTAACTTCATATACATCTAGCATCTTCCCAAACTTGAAGAATTAACGAAAGAATACAAAAGACGACATTATCAACATTGGGGTCATCGCACAAGAAACAAAACAATGCATCATTAAAATTCTAGACAAAGTTAACGGCAATTGCCTTCCAGCTATACATGTCGACAAACGTCTTACAGAACAGCGAGATAGAACACCGCATAGCCTCGGGCAGCTAAAATGAAATAATAATTCAATTCTGTCCTCAGAAAATCAAGCAAGAAAATCGTATAAGGTTATCGTTATGCCATCGGGAACTTATGTGTTAATTCAGGGTATAAAGCTAGCTCCATTTTGAATAATCCAGTCCAACAGTTGCAGCGTAAAGGAATAACAAACTAAAGGAGTAAACACACATACTCACACACACCCCAAGAGACAGAGACAAGCACACACACGCACACGCACGCACACACACACACACACACACACACACACAAACACACACGAACTTTCGCGAATTCGTTTTTTCTAGACTGGATATTTTAAATTTTCGGGATTCACAAGTAGCCTATTTCCCATTCCAGGACATCCGTTCAGTGGTGGAAGCGTGATCTGCTTAGAGCTCGCGCAGACAGAGAGAGGTCTAGAGTTCCGAGTTCCGCGTTCAGAGTTCTGCGTTCTGCGTTCTTACGAATGTACTGAGTCCTTGCGATAACGCACACAGCAGGCGGTCAGACAACGGCGGTCAAAGTGGAACGTCGCGTTGAGTTCTTTTGCCGCCGAGACAGAACGCCGCGTTCGCCACGATGTCTGAAGTTGCAAATGCGGAAAAACTTATTGAATTGGTTAGAGAAAATGAGATTATTATATGATTTAAGAACAAAATACTATCGTGTTCTTTTAGAAACTTCTAGACTCCACAAAAGCAATGCTTCTTCTTCGAAAGACGATCTTTCTAGCGACATGTTACACGTACAAAGACACGGAAGAAAATGGAACGCTTGAATTTGAACGCCACTTGTGTGCGTTGGAACTCTCGAGCGGGCAAAACGCTTAACTCTGAACGCTGAACTCGGAACTCTAGATCGCTCTGTCTGCACGAGCTCTTAGTTTGGAAGTAGATAAATTTGTTTGTTATAGCGCGAATAATTTTGTTTCTGGAACCCGAATGTTTTCAGTTTTCTATTACAACTATGTTTATCGTTGTTTAGAGCCCGTAGTACAAGCCTGGAGCGTAGTTTAAGACTAGAACAATTTGTGTGAGATTGTCCCATGATATCCATTATCACTACATAGTATAAAACAAAGTCGCTTGCGCTGTCTGTCCCTATGTATGCTTAAATCTTAAAAACTACGCAACGGATTTTGATGCGGTTTTTTTTAATAGATAGAGTGATTCTTAAGGAAGGTTTATATGTGCGGGCGAAGCCGCGGGCGGGTCGCTAGTTTGTTATATTATAAGTAGGGTTAGGATTTTGGTGCCATTTCTTGGTTTTAGAATCCATGGAGCCGCTATTTCCTAATTAATATAATACATGACACTTTGATTTTGACCTTCATTATGGTCATATTTCAAAATGAACTAATTACATTTTATTTCGGTTTTTCCGTCCATACTAATATTTGCTTGTTTGTAACGCTTTCACAGCAGAGATATCTTCCATACCAAAATTCATTTAAATTGGTTTAGTGGTTTAATGAATAAATTAATTTTAAAATATTAAAATACTGAATGTCAAAATCAAAGTGGTATGTATCACAATAAACAGAAAATAGCGACTCCATGGATTCTAGAACCACGATTTGCCACCAAAAGTCCACACTCTAGTTATAAGACTTCACTTGCCATTCAACAAGCATGTTATCTTACATACCTGCAACCTATACGTCTAGTTTTATTAAATTAGCATACCAATGCATCTGGCCCCATTTCAGTATTATTTTACCGTTCCCAAAGGGCATGTTGCACCTTAACTCATTAACATAAGGTCTCGAATTGAATTTAATTAATTTTATTATGAGCAAAGTGGTGTTGCGTTACGTTTTACGTACTAAATAGAGAGGTCAATGCACATGGATACTAGAGCCTGTGCCAAATATGGAATGAGCTAAATTTGCATGTAATGTGACTCAACTATTAGGTACTCTTTAAGATAAAAAATAAACTAAATTAAATGAATTATTTCATTATATTTGCATTGAACGGGTTACATCATGGTCTTATTATTTATGTCATACAGTACAGCCGCTCAGCCTTTAGTGGCATACAAATTTTTAGTCCTTATAACTAAATTAAAAATTAAAAAGAGCGAACATAATGTCAAATATATATAATACTGATGATAACAAAGTCAATTATTTATTTTTACCGAAAAAATCATTCATTAAGAAATATTACTTCTTACAAATAAATGAGAAAGACGCTTCTACCACTAAATGAATCGGAATGAAATCTGGCACACATGTAGGGTAGGTCCTGAAATAGGACATAGGATTTTTATCCCGGAAAAATGAATAGTTCCCGGTGGAATAGCGATAAAGCCCGGCAAGTACAGTGGGGTGGAAAAATAGTAAGCGATTTTATTCGGATCCACTGGCAAGGCAACTTGAGTCTCCACTGTCCGATCGGTTTACACTACTGTGCTACTGTCACTTGTCCACTGTCCACTGTTATTGACCAATGTAAATCAGGCTTAAAATAAAAATGTACCTAATTGTAGACATGGCCAGTGCCAAGTGAACGAACCCGCGGAAAGAGCGGTGAACGATAATGTGGTCATTCCCGAGTTTTTATTGTTCCGGTCAATTTGTTTATGAATGAACGAATGACCGGTTGGCCTAGTGAGCTTGCTTTGATTTCGTTTCCGTATGTTAAATTGTAATGTACTCAGGAAGTATAGTAAGAGGCTATAAATCGATTTCCTTTAGTCAGCTCGATTTGAAATTCGCCGGTCCTATAGGAGTCATTGGACCCGTTTCTACGTGCACATCGCTTAAATAGCAAGCCTAAAACTAAATTGTCTGATTTTAATACATACTTAAGACGGCAGATTTAATCAGTGCTATTCCAGAATGTCAAACTGACAATGTATAAGACCGCCTATTTAAAATAAGAAGCGTCAGATTCGAATTAGCGCTGTCATGGCGCTGTCATTTGATTATGACAGCTGCTCATAGAATAGAAAAGTGTTTTAGCGACACCTAAATAAAATTAGGAAGTTTAGAGGCCACTGTAGAATCGGGTCCATTGTAGGTATTAAATGTTAAATACATATAAGTGGTCTCTGCCTCCCCTCTGGGAAACAGGCGTGATTTAATGTATGTATGTATGTATATAAAGTTGAATATGCTTTGTAAACGCTTTAAAAGTTTTTCGTCGCAAAATGACGCCTTTTTTTTGTTTTTGTAGATCAATTTATTGTATAATTTTATTTTAAAATGCAATAATAATCTTAATACAGGCACGAGTAGCTTAAGAGCTAATTATGTACGGTACCGTTGCATACGGCGAGCGAGGAGCGCGCGCGAGTTTTGCGTTTGAGGGATTTCATATGCCTACTTTTGTAGGCGCTTGTGACCAGTAGTACCGACTTTCTTCAAAATACCGGACATTGTTCTGTCCGGTATGACCATTTATTTTTTTACCGGACAGGCCTCGAAAATAACGGACTGTACGCTTAAATACCGGATATCTGGCAACCCTATGCGCACCGCGTCGGCCGTAATTCTCGCCGTGTGTCCCCCTCAATGACGCTTGCAATTGCATCTGCAATTGCAGTGGCCTACTTTTGTCTACGGATCGGCATGGAATGGACATGTTTATGGATTAATGGAAGGAAACGGAGCGAAACCATTCGTTCGCGGATACAATCAATCAGGTCCTATTCTAGGCGGGTAAAACTACAGCTGAGTCATTCTATGTTTTTGACAAACGATCGAATTAATAAAGTTTTAAATAGAATAGAATCATTTATTAGGCTATTAAATAAACACAAAAAACACATACATTTAAGAAAACTAAAATAAAATTACATAACCTATTTAACATTTTAAAGTTAAAACTAAACTTATTTAAATTAAAATTAAACTAAGCTACCCAAATTAAAATAAAACTAAGCTACTCAAATATTAAAGATGTAAATAATAATCACAACTATTAAAAGAACACCACCTCTAGCAGGTCCGCTCGCGGCATGGTCCCTATGTCACTGGCTGCATTACCTCCTAATTAACTGATTAAAAATGAAAATAGCCGAAACGGAGGAAATAATTAAAATACTACAATTCAAGTAAACATTTATAAAAATTTAAAAATTTAAACCTTACAACAAACAAAGTGAGATGTACATCTTATTTGCGTACATAATTACACATATTAGGTATAATCTAAGTTGAAACTACACATTAACAACAAAAATAACCATATTATTACACACAAATCATGTCTAACATCATAACATGGTACATTTGGGTGTAGTGTTTAAAGTTCACGACTCTCCCCCCTCCCCTTGACACCGGGATCCCCACCCTGAAATGTGTCCCCGTTAAAGGCTTTTTAACTTTCTCGGGACAACTATAATAGATACGAAAAAAGTATCAAGGAAAATGCTTCTTATTAACAAAATTGACAAATGGGTAATTATCCCAACCACATTTTTTATGCGGCGGACGTGATAATTGGGGTGTAAAGTACATTTATTGGAAAACTATTTATTTTCTAGAAAATCTTACACAAAGTACCATGTTGAGCCAAAGTTAAAATTGTTAATAACTTATCATGTTTATCGTAAAACAAAAAAAACAGTCCAAAATCAATTTTGGTGTCGTGTCCAGTACTTGTCGCATACACTGATATACCGTGGTACAAAGTTATTAAGCCTCAACTAGATTGATATTTTAGTTACCTCTATTCCCTATTAGTTAAGGATTTATAAAATATTACAATTATTGCATTTGCAAATAAAAATAAACTGGGAACAGTGTAAATAAAACTGTCCTTGCGAAATAGTCAATTTTGGTGGTGAATATTAAAATTGATTTTATGATCGAACGAAAAGTGATTAAACAAACAAATATGGCGTCAGTCGTTCGTTCAGTTCCAGCGATAGATTAGATGGTGAAAGATTTATACTGTCTTGCTGCATCTTCCCTCGAAGTACATAAGTATCTTATTTTGGTGGTACGAAATACATTTTTATAATTGTGATAACTTAGATAACTTGTTATTTTGCAAAAAAAACAATTTGTTTAAATTATTTTGAGTATGTTAATGGTAGTTTTTTAACTATATGAAGTTAAATTTGTATAAAACTAAAATATTCACGTTAAATAAAATAAAAAACTACAAATTCTAATTTTGGTGATACAATTTTGGTGGCTTTTCCTATGACACCAAAATTGTCAAAATTCCTTGTTCCACCAAAATTATATAAACACCAAACAATAACTATTTATTATATTAAATAAAATACGTTGTTGGTTTTAAAAAATAACAAGAAGTATTCCCTAACGATTATTATTTTAACTATCCCGGTATGTCATTATTGATCGTGTGTTTTTCTTAGAAAAGTAATTTTGGTGGATAATAGCAATTTTGGTGGTATATAATTAGTAAATTCGATATATCTTAAAACGACTTGGTTTAATGAAGGGCCATTTTAACATTGTTTTAATTATGACTAATGACGTCCCTTACACTTAAAATTGTGAACCCTACTGACAAAATAAAAAATACCACCTAAATTAGGATAATTTGACGCTTGTTGAAATTCACCCAAATAATTGACTAGTTTTATTGCTATTAATAAATTCGCAAGCTGATTGATTCCAAATGTTATACAGGGTGTATTACGAGTCGTGTGCCAAACGAATAGGGTGGGTAGCTAAGGTCACTTGCAACACGTTTTGGGCCAATTAACACTCATCCTACCCACTTCCAAAAGTTAACCATTTTGTTCACCTATCTTTTTTTTAAATGTGACAGCACAAAAGTATTTGTAGTTTTTTTATCTCAAATGTTTGCGCATTCTAATGAAATGTTATTTTTATTCATATAGTAAACAAATAAAAAAATATTAGTCAACAAATTGTGAAGGACAGAAAATAAAAAAACGTCACGGTCTACTTTACGGCTAAATATGGTTTCAATCTAAAATGGTGTATGGTATATAATAAATGTTTGCACATAGCGTAGTTTTCTCGGAGGATGCATTTAAAAAACCATTGCTGACGCGTTCATACTAATTATTTGCGAGTGCGTTAGGCAATAGCCCCTTTGGTCAAAGATAATATGGTTTTGTCCCAGTAGAATAGAGGCCCAAGTTACATCAAATGCGTTTTTATATGTAAGTTGAGAACTAGTTTATTATTATTAATGAATAATTTTATTTATGTTATAATGTTTATTAGGGTACAAACGGTACAATATGGCTCATACAATAAATAAACTTAAATTATACATCAACCAGTAAAGTTACCACAGTTAAATAATACAAATACTAACCGAGCAATATGGTATTAATTACTTGAAAATGTGACATTAGTTTAAAAAAATAATAATAATAAGGATACCTTTAAAGGCACAAAAACAAAAATGAAAATAAAAACAAAAAGCGTTACGCGAAATTTCATAACTAAGTATCATTTTTCTTAGTAGTATTTTTTTTTTAGTAGTATTTTTCCGTGCGGCCTACTTACTGAATAAATGTCTTTATCTTTGTCTTATCTTTATCTTTTATCTCTCTAACTAGGGCCGTGAACTCTAAAGAGACGGCAAACAAACACACAGTCCACCTGATCGGTGACCTTAAGACGGCTATCTTAAGACCGCAAATGCGTTGCTAACGATTAAGATGGAATACCTCTATATAAATAAATAACTGTAATTAAAAGCGTTACACGCGAATCAAAAGTAAGAATTTAATATCGTTTACAGCAACGTTTACGGAAAAATTCAGTTCCACTTGAATCAAAACGCATTCCGTTCATATCGTAGATTTAATTAAAACCATAGTTTGTATTCAAAAACCTTTGCTTAATTGAAATATGTTAATTCAACCGGATATGTTACCGGCGCAGGCGCATATTGGGAAAGGTTAATTTAATGTATATTTTAAATTAAGACAAATCGATCCGCTCATTTGCCTATCGACTATGGATTTTGTATCGATTTGGAGATTTATGTTGTTTTTATTATATTTAATTCCACTTGCAATTCAATTTTAAAGTATTGTGAGAACGAGAACTTGATGAGCTAGATTTAGGGCCGTGTTAATAAACTCATCTTGGCTGAGATGCCCTTCACAAGATACGTCAAACTAAACGTCAAAACATAGAAAGCTGTCATTTTTGACGCGTCTTGAGACGAGCATCTCAGTTGAGATCAGTTTATTAATACGGCCCTTAGTCTGCATAATGATGTGCCGTGCCGGGGAATATTGCCCAGAGTGGGAATATTGTCATATACATACATACATACATACATACATAAACTCACGCCTTCATTCCCAGAGTGGGGCAGAGCTAAAGAATTACCAACAAGTCATATATGTTGTTGTGTTTAGTATAATAAGATCGAAGATAAACAAAAAAACAATAAAAAAATGTAAAGGCAGTCAGTTGATTGATAAAGACATTTATGCAAGAAAAAACGCGCATAGGAAAAATAACAAAAAATTCAATTTGTATTTACGTCATCAATCTTGGTCTGCAAAACATTGATGGTCCCTCACTCTGAAACAAAGAAAAACAATAAGAATTAATGGACAAGTTACCCCTCGCAACTAACCCCTCTGTTATATGACGTCAGTGTCAAGACAGTATAATAAAATTGATATGACGTGGAAGGACAAAACAGAATCAATTTATTTTTTGCCTTTTGATTTTATAAATGCAAAAGAGCAATATTAATCAGATAAGATATTACACAATAATAAAATTAACCTAGCATTATATAAAACAATCAATCTGACATAAAACAAAAAATAATAATAAAATATAAATGTATTTATTCGTAGTTGAGCAGGAAAATGTGTCAAAACTCAGAATTTTTACAAAACCTAATAAGTAATAGAAATAAATAAAATAAAAAATAGAAATTATACAAGTTATACTTACCTATGACGGTGCAAGACAACAAACAAAAGTTTCGATACTTTATATTTAAGTTTTCGTTGTATGCTTTTATTCAATGATCAAAAACAACTAAGATTATCAGGTAACGGTAATGTCATTTCACTTCCTCTGCAGCCAATCACACAAACAAACAAATTATCATACGCGCATTAAACGTATAATTTATCGTAAGCCGTAGGTGAAAATTGCCCACTAAATTAGGCAAATCCGGGTCACAAAACTTGTTCATATGCTAAGAGCCATTAAGGGCTTTTTAATCTGACGATTAGCCGATTTTGTTTGACAGCGATTCTTTTGAAGTTGTTGGTAAAACGGATTAGGTTAAGAGAAGTAACTGCTCTTTTCTAACTAGCCCTTTCTTATTAGCCTTTATAAATACTCCAATAGTATTATACTCTATAATAACACATCGTCGATCAACTGTATCAAATATAATTAGACCCGCATGCCTGTAAAATTAAACGGTATTAGGTATCTACGAATTTGACTATATATAACTCACCCAAGGAACCATTGAAAAGGTGATGCAAAAGTTGCTTAAGTACCTCTCCGAGTCCGGCTAACGAGGCATCACAGATAAAATGTAATTTGATGAAATTAAAAATCTGTGAATCTCTTGTTCAACAAAATTGTCAAACACTTTTAAAACCAGTCATTGCCAAAACTTAAAATAAAAACGTATGTTATTTTAAACGGACGTAATAACCATTTTACAAATGGATATTCTAAGGTTTTATATTCATAGCATTAGAGTCTAATTCCTATTAGATTATCGTTAGTAAGAAATTGTAAAATGTAAACTATAGCATCACGTCAGATACGGTAATTTGCAAAACTCATCTTGAATTAACCGTGAAAAATTGCACGTTAAACGTTTAGTTTGTTTGTTTTAACTCGTTACATATAGCATACGATTAGTGTTAGTCAAATCATCGTTCATAGCGTTCCGTTTTGGTGTTTACCTATCCGGGTCTCGAGATTTATGTTCGGTCAATAACTTGAATTGTTAAACCATTATAGAACTCCGACATAGTGATAGCGTTGAGAGTGTCGAAAGTGTGCGTTTCTTGCGGCATAAACGGCCATATATTTTTTTGATTTCGTTAACTTAGAAGTTAAATTTTTTCACATCTTTAAAGCACTGTAGTCCTAAGTATACGGTTTAAATTTCAACTCGATACCTTCCGCTCGACGCGTTCCGGAGATAAAGGGTCTTGCTTGACAGACAGACAGACGGACGGACCACAAAGTTCCGATTTTTTCTTTTGAGGTCTAAATATTATTAACTTACCGATCTGGTTACTGCATTTGTCACTGCCTTAACGATTCCTTATTAGTCCGTAATTAGTTATGTATGTATGTATGTAAACTCTTTATTGCACAAAAATATAAATATTAAAGTAATGTACAAAGGCGAACTTATCCCTAAATGGGATCTCTTCCAGCTAACCCTGAAGTTAATGAGTTAGGACAATGCATAGGGTTGGACACATACAAGTTTGCACAAAAAATATCAAAAACAGATGATAATACTAATAATTAAAAAAAATACTAAACGAACAAACCAGTAGGTACTCAAAGTAACATAAACTTAGGTACCAACACATAAAATACACATATAATATAATATATATATATATATAATATATATGTATATATTATAAATATATATATATAACTATAATCATTATAGGAACTTGGCTTCACGTCACGACTCATTCAGCCACAACGTTTTTAAATTTCGCTTTAGAGCGACTACAGTTATAGTTATAGTTATAATATCCGTAGGTATTCCTTATTCAAATGCTGGTAGTTTTAAGCCAAAGGCACTGTCAAATATTGTCTATGTATAGGTATTGTTTATCCGTGAGGCCGCTTCTCGATACATTCTGAAAGTATTACACCAATTTGGATATGGATTTCATTTTAATAAGCAGTTTTATGTTTTTTTGTTACTTTTATTACAGTTAGGGCCTGTTACATCGACGAGTAAAATCTGCCACGTAAAGTTGTCTCTCTCTTTATCTATTTTAAGGGTAAGAAAGAGAGAGCTAAATTTATCTGTCAAGTATTCTTTACTTACTACGTATTTCTTTACAAATTGATTTCTGATACGTTGTTAACATATATTGTTATATTTCTACAGCTTGAATTATAATAATTTATTGACCTAACGCAACTCATTAGCGTTGATTGCAGACATTTTTCATATTGCATGACTGGTTATGCAAAGGTGCATAATTGGAAAGGGCTTACGCCTACCTTTGACTGCCGTGGGATTAAAATAACTAAAGAGTCTTTTGTCATTTATTGTTTTGCTATTTATGAGGGCTATAAATTGTTCCTTGAGCCCTTTTAAATTGGCGTTATTGGTGGTTGTTCAGTGATACGATACGGCTGCATAATTAATAAAATGATAAAAGTCGCTGTGATACGCGATGTCGTTGCCTATAGTCCATACCATCTAACTTGTAGTATTTTGTAAACACTTTTTCATCTCACTAGCTCGGAAAGCCCTTTTTGTTTGTTTGATATCTATTGAGGAAATCGCTTTTTATCCACAAGTGAGGGAAGAGTTTTGACATTTGAAGGCAGCTTAAGTGATATTTGACAGCTAACCAAACGTAAAACCTTACAAGTGCTGAATTTTTAACATCACAATTAATGAATTGCATCGAGTAAAAAACACTAAATACAGTCTTACTACTTTATTTTAATTCATAAATATCAGCATTCAAATTTAACCTTCATTCTTGTTTTAAAAACGAATAAAATGTTCTGACAGTCCAAATAAGTCGATGTGCAAACAAAACGCATCCGAAATAATAAAAAAAAAACTTACGTCAATACTTTTCTATTACGTCAAAGCCGTCAACTTTAAAATATTCGCATGTTTTTCTAGTTTGTTTTGTTATTAAAAATGAGTGATTCGAGTGATAAAGACGTATTAACAGTATTAACACCCGTGGAATTACAGGAAACTGTGCAAAATGCGGAATTGAGCTTACAGTACAAACCATTTTCTTAGTTTCCTCGCTGTAGTCAACGTTAAATATTCGCATGTTTTTCTAGTTTGTTTTGTTATTATAAATGAATGATTCGAGTGATAAAGGCGTATTAACACCTGTAGAATAACAGAAAACCGTGCAAAATGCGGAACTGAGCTTACAGTACAAACGCTTTTCTTAGTTTCCTCGCTGTAGTGAGGTGAAAAGTTTTGTGTTATACACGGGTGAAAAGTTATTTTACGTCTCGTGTCTTGAAACACTTGCTACGCTCAGGATTCTATTTTTGGACCATATAGATTCTATCATAGAATCCTTTCGCTAGCTCGTGTTTCAAATGAACACTCGCAGGTAAAATACAACTTTCACCACTTGTATAACAAATAACTATTATAACCTCAAAATGTATCGTTTTCTGGTGAATAAAGCAACTAGAGACCACATTTTGCAGATAGATTTCGTGATTTTACGTCATGAATTTTTTATTTATCACGAAGTTGTTATTTAAGGCAAAAGAGAAGCCTTTTGAGGTTATAAAAGTGTTTACTTTATAAGACAAGTTAGATGGCACGAACTTTAAATATCGTCAGTCAAGAAAGAATGTGTGAGAGAGCCTTTTAACTAGCGACGTTGAATTTTCCGCGTACATATTTTTGTTATAATTTCAGAGTTTTTTTATCAAATTACACTGAAATATGTCAAATTTATAGTTTTGTGCGGCAATTTTAGGGTGTTGCCACACACGTGTAAAGAGAAATTGTTGCTACTTGAACATTTTAAAATACCTGTCACTGCACCAAAGCTTTTTTACCCAGATTCACGTCATTGCATATAAGTATGATTACGATTTCACCGTTTAGTATTTCTATGACTATGATTTGTCTCGACCTAAATGACGTCTGTAATGAAATATTCCAGTAATATGAGTTTTTGCGGTCTATCACCTGTCGTAGCCTTGCAGCGACCACAATTGGAATGAGACCACAGTTATTCAATGAAGGTAAATAGTAGCAACAATCTCTATGTCTGTATTCCCGAACTAGTACGACTTAAGCTGCCCTCCTACGGAAAAAAGGCACATCTACAATACAGGGTGATTAGTAGCTAGGTGCAAAGCTTTAAGGGCGTCATAGAGCAGCTCATAAGCTATCGATTTAACCCCCATATAAGTTCAGCAATTTTATTGTTAATAGTTTCCGAGATATTGATCATTTTAATCGGATTTTTTGTCATTTTTCCTTATATTCGTGTAACGAAGAACCCCTAAAATAATGTATTAAATTTGAAAAAAAACAGTGTTTTCTTGCATGATTAGAATCACTATGAACGAAGGAAGTTTTTAAAGCTAAATGCTAAGTTTCATTTCTAGGTGAAAAACAAACGCGGGGTTCTCTTAGTATAGAGAAAGTAACTCTGTGCGTTTGCTCAAAAAGTTATTATAAAAAAAATGGCATGCAGCTTTAAAAACTTCCTTAGTTCATAGTGATTCTAATCACGCAAGAAAACACATTTCAGAAGTTAGTATCCAATCTTCACTAGTTGGAGAGGCACTTGAAGAAGAAGAGTACCAAACACCCGGTATATTTCGTACTCTTCCCACTCATACCAAGTATAGACAGGGACTGGTCTCTGACTGATCACTGGTGACTTTACCCTTTACATAAGGAATTCATATTTTTTTTACGCCCTTGAGGAGGACTAAGATGGAATGCCTCTATGCTAGTTATTTCATCGGTTGTCTTCTGTTGGGGGGCAATTGAAGCACAACATTGCGCATGCTTGGTGGTATCTTAAAGGATAAGACGGTGATACAGTCAACAGCATAAATAAGTGATCATTTATGTACCTTGGCACTTTAACGTTGCGTTTGAAACGTACAAAATTGTGAAACGATTGAAAGCGACAAGGTGCACATATGATCACTTATTTATGCTGTTGACTGTACAAGGCCCTATCACCACTAAATCACTTATCCAACAAACTGAGCACTATTAAGGTAACGACGGTTGCGGTTTGTATACTAATCAGTGCAAAAAAACACTGTTTCCTGCCAATCTGATAGCTTCCACTTCCGGCACAGGTGCATTGTTTTTATCTTTTGTGTGTTTGCCTGTTGCGGGAGGCGGTGGGATTTCCGGTCTGATTCAGACATTTAATAATATATTATCATCGTGTTTGGGGAACGGTTTGTGCATTGGAAGTGAAATTTGCTCTAGTGATCGTTAGATTATTATTAACATCAAAAATGTGAAAGGATCAAGAACATTATTTTGATACTTTGCAATGTATCGCGACGCATTTCATAATTATTAAATAGAAAACCTTCGATAATAATTTATGTATGTTGGTGAAGCCCGATTTACACGTCACCTATATACGTCAGGTTTTTTTCAAATTATTGATGAATTAAAGCCCTCCGCGCACTAGGCAGCCTGGATGCGCAGCCAAGCTGCTGGCAGCCAGTAAACATATGAACAGGCGCCAGGAATTCGTGGCTGCCTAGTGCGCGGGCTCCCGTACAACGTCATATGCTTTACTGGCTGCCCGCAGCCAGCCAAGCTGCTGGCAGCCAGTAAAACATATGAACAGGCGCCAGGAATTCGTGGCTGCCTAGTGCGCGGGCTCCCGTACAACGTCATATGCTTTACTGGCTGCCCGCAGCCAGCCAAGCTGCTGGCAGCCAGTAAAACATATGAACAGGCGCCAGGAATTCGTGGCTGCCTAGTGCGCGGGCTCCCGTACAACGTCATATGTTTTACTGGCTGCGCGCAGCCTCGCAGCCAGGCTGCGCACAGCCTGGCTGCGCAGCCAGGCTGCCTAGTGCGCGGAGGGCCAAAACTTCGGAGATAAAAAAAAATGATTTAAAATGTGAAAACTGAGCTACTACATCCAAATCGAGTCACCCGTTTAAAAGATACGGAGCCACATACAGACACACATAATTAGTTAAATACTTTTCCAAATCCCTGATTTAATTACATCTTTCAAAATTAGTTAGAGTGATTAATATAGGTAGTTTTTTTTTAACAACAATGATTTGTATATGGGCTGTTATTAAATACACATAAAAGTCCACGTAAGCACAATGATTAAGAAATAATTTTATAAGACTTATGTTATTTATATTTTCTTTGTTATCAGAGCTATTTTTCTTATTTTATAAAAATACAAATGCCTACCCACTCTGGGAATGAAGACGTTTATGTATGTATGTATGTACAAAGACTGGGATTTCCCGAAATACGTTTTTTAAAGTAGATAACCTTTGTAATCCCACAACAAACGATAACAACTCTACATGACTTAAGCCACCTACTTAGTACAGTTAGGTTCAATATAATGTAATAAGTATTCCTTAGACATTTACTTAATTAAACTAAAAAAAAAAACTTCAAATTTTTACGTTCATTTACATTTACAATAGAAGAATCTATTATAATTTGTTCTGCCACGGAGAATTTTTCTTTTTATCATTATCAGGACATTATAATATGAAACCAATATTGTCTAAATATGTCGCTCATCCAATAGAATAATGACATAATTGCAAAAAATCGTGTTTTGAGATTTTACCGTCATAAGTGTTCTAAAGGTCAGGTCTATCGCGTGGAACAATGACATAACATGCATGCTAAAAATGCAATTATGTCATTATTCTTTTGGATGAGCGATGTATTGTTAAATTGTATAATATTTTTAGGTAAGTATGGCAACTCTTATTCATAATTATAGTAAAAGTAAGCAAAACATTAACAAATAATAAGAATCATGCCTTGACCAACTCGCTTTCAAACTAAGTTTAAGTTACCCCATGAGAACGTAAAAACAACATTTTTATCAGGCAGCTTAAAACTTCGCGTTAAATAAACCAGTTAATAGATTTCAAAATTAAAAAACTAAACGAACATTATCAACTTTAGTCCTACGCATTACCTTGTCAGTTTCGGAGCGAACTGTACGCCCTATCAGTCATCGGCCGCTTTCTCTATCGACGCCATCACAGTGTAAGCTGTTATTGTCTGAGATGCATCTTAACTGCACTACGTAATTACGAGTCGTGGGATAACTATGTAGAGGTGATGGGTTGTTACTGTTGTAATTTATAAGGTACATACATACATACATACAGACCTTCACGCCTTCATTCCCAGAGTGGGGTAGGCAGAGCTACAGAATTACCAACAACTCTAAAAACTTGTTCATAACTCTGTAACCATAATTTGCTCAAATTAGGCTAAGATGTTTAACAGTGTATATTAGTGACAGGTAGCAAGCCCTTCGCCTAACACTACTACAAGCCTTTATTCCGTTAGTCGCCTCTTACGACTTCCACGGGAAGACATGGAGTGGCACAATTCTAAGCCGGCAACCACACGGCATATAATTTATAAGATACATACATACATACATAAACTCACGCCTTCATTCCCAGAGTGGGGTAGGCAGAGCTAAAGAATTACCAACAAGTCCTAAAACTTCTTGAAAACTCTGTAACCACACTTTGCACAAGCAGGCCAAGATGTTTCCCAGTGTATTAGTGACAGGTGGCAAACCCATCGCCTAACAGTACTGCAAGCCTTTATTCCCTTAGTCGCCTCTTACGACATCCACGGGAAGACATGGAGTGGTACTATTCTAACCCGGCAACCACACCACACGGAAGATATTAATGAAATATACAAGGTTTTGTCGAGACATGATCATTGTCATTATGATCCATGTACTGACAGTCAAGCCGTACTAAGTGCTTTCATCCGTACGTTTACTTTTATTTTACAGTATCTATAAGTAATTAGGTTATAATATTTGCTAACATTAAGCTAAGAAATTGTAACTAACTTACTTACTTAACTATGATTGCAGTTGGTCGAAATAAATGTTTAGAATTTGAATGAATGAATTTGAAAAATATTCGCAAGCTTGCTTGCAAGCTGGATACACAATATTCGCAAGCTTGCTTGCAAGCTGGATACACGGTTTTTTTTTTAATTGACTAACATCTTATGTACCTACTGTAAATAATTGATTGGCATTGCAAAGTGAGGTTTAAAAAATAGTCAAGTGCGAGTCGGTTTCGCATTAGAAGAGTACCGTACCACCGTACAGTCAGTCACTTAAATTTGGTACCCACCTTAGGTTCAAAGTCAATGTGACATTCTACAACAGTAAGGTTGAGTTTCCTGTTAGTTACAAATGACTTGGAATCTCTATTGACATTGACTACTTCAAGCATATTTTACAACGTACAATATTAAGATGGAGTATACAACGTTACAGTAGTAGCAATATGTAGTAACTATAGTCTGCGAAAATTTCACGTGTTGTGTGACAGACGGACAGCGGAGCCTTAGTATTAGCAATAGGGCTCTTTGGCTTTTAGGCATGCAGCCCTAAGAAGAAAAGAAAAACGCCATTTCAAGATGTTTTTAATAACTTTAAGAATGTTGCTAGCGCTTTACTCGTATTTTTATTTTATTTTATTTTTTTATTTTATTTTTATTTTATTTTTATTTATTGGAGAAAAAAACAGATAAAGACAACATACAGAATTAAGAATAATATGCTAAAGAGAAGTACATAATAAATGTCTAAATCCTAATACAATTCTCACTAAGAGAGTATTAGCGTATTAGCAAAAAAAAATCGTCAATTTTGTTTATAGCATTTAAGTAAGTAGGTAATTTAATTCTTAACATCCTGTATGTCAAACGGTACAGACTTACAACCAGTACTTTCCCTTCCATGCCCATACTGCCCTCCTACGGAGAAAAGGCAGAAGTGCAATTAATTCATAGAAGCATATTAAATTCTCAAGGGTTATATAATAAGGTTGGATTTTCAATACAATTCATAAAGTAGGTAGATATACGCCTTTTCTCCTTAGGAGGGCAGCATAGTTTTCGAATGGGACAATAATATTACATATTCGGTAAAACCAAGGGCTTAAATCTATCTGTAATTCTGCGTTTTGCATTTGATTTGAACTCAAATGAACCGAACAGTTTTGATATTTTAATAAGAATTAAATGCTCGAATTTTGGAGGGAAATAAGTAACAACACAGTTTTTGTAATATTAATGAAATAAAAAAAGATCAGTGGACAATCTCACACAAATTGACCTAGCCCCAAACTAAGCTCTAGGCTTGTACTATGGGTACTAGGCAATGATAAACTTACTTATATAGATAAATACATAGAAAACACCCAAGACTCAGGAACAAATACTCGCGCTCATCACGCAAATATTTGCCCGTACCGGGGATCGAACCCGGGACCGCTAGCTTCATAGGCAGGGTCACTGCCGACTAAGCTACCGCGTCGTCAAAATAATATAACACTTGACACTTTCAACATTTAAGAAAACCACAAATACTTATATTTGTTGTAGTTCGTATTTTCTCAATAAGTTTACAAAAAACTGTAAATTTTTAAATGATTCTGTATTTAGGGTTTCCCCCCGACCCTAAACTTAATTATTTATCATACTCATTCAATTTCTTCACATAACATTAAAATCACAGTGCAATAGTAACACAGTAAGTAGTTAAGTAACATTGTAACAAGTTATCTACTCGAGTGACAGTAGTGTTAACATACCGGGTCGTTATGTAAAACTAAAACTAACAAGTTCAAGTTTATGGGGCCGTTTCGACCCACGGCCGGATTCAACAATATTCAGCGGGTAATTTTATTTTATTTCGTGATCATATTGATTAGGATCAAGACGTTTTATGGTATTCTGCTTCCTGTGAACACCCACGCTTTAAGACCCATTATCTACAAACTACTTTTGTTGTAAACAAAGTAATAAATAACTAAATATAGAGGGACAATTTCAAACAAATTGACTTAGTTCCAAACTAAGATCTAGGCTTGTACTATGGGTATTAGGCAAGAAGAAACGTTTACTTGTGGGAGGACCTTGTGCAGGGTCCATCCGGGTAGGTACCACCATCTTATCCATTAACCTACCGCTAAGCAGCAGTGTTTGCATTGTTGTGTTCCGGTTTGGGGATAAGACAGCTGGTGAAATTACTAGCATAGAGGCATTCCATCTTAGTCCTCAGGGTTGGCAGTGCATTTGCAGTCTTGTGAATGCGAATGTCTATGGGTCACAGTTTCCACTTACCATCAGGTGGCCTGTGTGATCGTTTGCCTTCCTATACAATAAAAAAAAACTACGTATATACAGAAATAAATACTTACCCAAAACTCTGAAACAAGTACTCGCTCTCATCACAAAAATATTTGGTGTAACCGGTAATCGAACCCGGGATCGCCAGCTTCGTAGACAGGATCACCAACTAGGCTAACACATCTAACGCGCCTGTTTTTAAGATTCTATATGATAGAGACCTTATTTTTAAAATGCCCGGTAAAAAGCAGCCCTTTGGGCAAAAACCGCTTCCCCACTATTACCATTTTAGTGTGTATGCGGGTTAACGGCCTGGCCTTGAGTAAGCACTTGCAGCGGGACGTTGTAACGAATGACGGGAGCGGTTGAAAATAGTAAAAATCGCCCTGTCATGGCGTGCTCCATACATCTCTATGCATTTCATTTTGCCGCTTACCTTCCGCTTTTACTGTTGCTGTCGCTCATGACAAGGCATGGTTTGGAGGTGGGAGGACCTTGTGCAGGGCCCGTCCGGGTTGGTACCACCATCTTATCCATTAACCTACCGCCAAGCAGCAGTGTTCGCATTGTTGTGTTCCGGTTTGGGGATAAGACAGCCGGTGAAATGACTAGCATAGAGGCATTCCATCTTCGGCCTCAGGGTTGGCAACGCATTTGCAGTCTTAGGATTGCGGTCTTGTGAATGCGAATGTCTATGGGTCACAGTTTCCACTTACCATCAGGTGGCCTGTGTGCTCGTTTGCCTTCCTATGATATAAAAAAAAAAAAAAAAAAAAAAAATGTAGTTATTTTGGAAGAGTAATTGATGAGCTCAAAAATAATACTTATTTTACAAATACTGAGATGACGGCCGATAGGGATGTTTGGGAGAATAGGACGCACTGCGCCGACGCCATACAAGTGGGTACGAATGATTTGATGTCTCCTTGAAAACCTATAAATATTACGGTTTTTTGTTTTACATACACTGGGAAACAATTGCCTACTTGTGCAAAATGTGGTTACAGAATTATCAAGAAGTTTTAAGACTTCGCTCATCCAATAGAATAATGACATAATTGCATTTTTAGCATGCATGTTATGTCATTGTTCCACGCGATAGACCTGACCTTTAGAACACTTATGACGGTAAAATCTCAAAACCCGATTTTTTGCAATTATGTCATTATTCTATTGGATGAGCGACTTGTTGGTAATTCTTTAGCTCTGCCTACCCCACTCTGGGAATGAAGGCGTGAGTTTATGTATGTATATGTATGAATGTATGTTTTGACATAGCGTTAGTCAGCTTTTAAAACGTGCAGTCAACTGTTTAATTTAAGCGTTAATTTAATGGCTGTCAATGTTAATTATTACTTCGAAACAGTCATAAATAAATTTAACAAAGAGAAGTAAAATTAATACCAACACCATAAAACAAGTCATCACGAGATACCCATCTAAAGGGTACCGTGTTTATTACCTTTCTTATCGACACTCAATTTATGACCGACGTTCACTTTCAAAAGGTTTTATTTTATTGTTAAGCTTTTTATTGATTTCTTTGAAACCATGACCTAATACAATAGGAATCAAGTAGTTTTATCTTCACTCGTACTTTTATCTATTAACAATAAAATGATATGCCTATTCAATATATTACTGTCTCTATTTTTGCTTTTTGTGGCAGCGGTGTTGTTTGGCAGTCAATATTTTAACTATAAATTTATCGTATTTTTTTAGTCAATTAAGTTTTAAATGTACCTATTCATAATCTCACAATAGCATAATAGTTATTATGCAACTGTCATATAATGAAACGTTACGTGGTTTGAGTTATTGAATGCTGGAATTCGAATGCGAGGCAGAGATAGCCCAGGACCTTTTTATTTGTTCGGAGTCATCGTTTTTATGCAATTCGTTACGGAGTGTTAAATATTTCCAAACATACCGTAATTTTCATGATGTCACTTTTAACACTGAATTATTTAGATCCGCCTTTATATGACGCGATTGTATTTCGAAGGGCGTTGCAAAATTTACAATATTCAGAGCATTTTATGAGTAATCTTTATATCCTTATGATTCAGGGTGAAATCGTTGTATTTCATAAACACATAAAATACGGCTGTTATAAAATATGAGCATACCACTTTAAAATTTACTGTGATGAGATTTTTAATTATCGAACAAAATGCACAAAGCCTTTTTGTCACCGGCCTTTTTTTGTGACTGTGCGTTATGCGTTATGGTAATGTATATTGGAAAAAGTAGTGCAGGCGGGGACAATCAATGAATTACAAAACCTATTTCTTGAAAAAAAAAACAAATTGTATTATTAAGTAGATTGCTTTTACAATTTTGTATAGCTTGTTTCTGCTTTTCAGTTTATTTTTTTATTGCAGTTGACTTTTCAATTTTTTTTATAATTTAGTTTATTTGTTCAATTAATAAATTAATGTGTCTCATTAATATTTTAGACATAAATACAAAATTACTAACACATAACATCCGATGTACAATACGAAACATATTTGTTATAAATTGTGTAATAAAGAACTTTACCAACTATTTTATGGGTAGACCTTATTATTATGGCAATAAGGTCTAACGTATACATATTTTTGCAACTTTGTGCGTAAGTATAATTATTTTTACCCTTGACTGTAAATAAGTAGATAGGTCTGTAGGTTAGGTACCTTTTATGATTCTCTCTATTTTGCCGTTTTATTTTCCTGATGGTAACAATAAAGTATTCCACATATTATACCTACACACATATAGACTTTGTTTTATATTCAATTATTCATTGATTATCAAAACAAAACGTTAAGTTTGTTGTCTTTCGTCACTTAAGAGGTTAAGCGTCTGTCATGTTTATTTAAGTTAAAAGTAGCAACACCATCAGTTGCTTCGAAATGTTTATGATAGGTACTGCTTGAGACGTCCTGGTAATAAGAGCATAAGACCATCTTATCCTTTTAACTACAACCAATCAGCAGTGTTCGCATTGTTGAGCTTTGGTGTGAGAATAAAAAAAAAGTTTATTTAGTTCGCTCTTCTTATAGTTAGAATATTTGCATTACAATTTAAAACTAAAAAGACAGAGAGGATAGAAAAGGAATAACAGGAGGGTTATTATGACATAGTTGTGCAGTTCAATTTACGGTAAGAGATAAGGACAGAGCTATAGCTACATAACTGCTATAGCTCTGTCCTTTACGCTCGACGTAAAATGCATTGCTATGTCATAATAACCCCCCAGTAAGATAATACTACCCTCCTGTTCACAAATACAGCAACCAAAATAGGTTTGTTGTACGTTTGTGAAGAAAGAGGGATAGTAACTACTGGCTGAGAGTAAGTGTGTGTGTGTGTGTGTGTGTGTGTGTGTGTGTGTGTGTGTGTGTGTGTGTGTGTGTGTGTGTGTGTGTGTGTGTGTGTGTGTGTGTGTGTGTGTGTGTGTGTGTGTGTGTGTGTGTGTGTGTGTGTGTGTGTGTGTGTGTGTGTGTGTGTGTGTGTGTGTGTGTGTGTGTGTGTGTGTGTGTGTGTGTGTGTGTGTGTGTGTGTGTGTGTGTGTGTGTGTGTGTGTGTGTGTGTGTGTGTGTGTGTGTGTGTGTGTGTGTGTGTGTGTGTGTGTGTGTGTGTGTGTGTGTGTGTGTGTGTGTGTGTGTGTGTGTGTGTGTGTGTGTGTGTGTGTGTGTGTGTGTGTGTGTGTGTGTGTGTGTGTGTGTGTGTGTGTGTGTGTGTGTGTGTGTGTGTGTGTGTGTGTGTGTGTGTGTGTGTGTGTGTGTGTGTGTGTGTGTGTGTGTGTGTGTGTGTGTGTGTGTGTGTGTGTGTGTGTGTGTGTGTGTGTGTGTGTGTGTGTGTGTGTGTGTGTGTGTGTGTGTGTGTGTGTGTGTGTGTGTGTGTGTGTGTGTGTGTGTGTGTGTGTGTGTGTGTGTGTGTGTGTGTGTGTGTGTGTGTGTGTGTGTGTGTGTGTGTGTGTGTGTGTGTGTGTGTGTGTGTGTGTGTGTGTGTGTGTGTGTGTGTGTGTGTGTGTGTGTGTGTGTGTGTGTGTGTGTGTGTGTGTGTGTGTGTGTGTGTGTGTGTGTGTGTGTGTGTGTGTGTGTGTGTGTGTGTGTGTGTGTGTGTGTGTGTGTGTGTGTGTGTGTGTGTGTGTGTGTGTGTGTGTGTGTGTGTGTGTGTGTGTGTGTGTGTGTGTGTGTGTGTGTGTGTGTGTGTGTGTGTGTGTGTGTGTGTGTGTGTGTGTGTGTGTGTGTGTGTGTGTGTGTGTGTGTGTGTGTGTGTGTGTGTGTGTGTGTGTGTGTGTGTGTGTGTGTGTGTGTGTGTGTGTGTGTGTGTGTGTGTGTGTGTGTGTGTGTGTGTGTGTGTGTGTGTGTGTGTGTGTGTGTGTGTGTGTGTGTGTGTGTGTGTGTGTGTGTGTGTGTGTGTGTGTGTGTGTGTGTGTGTGTGTGTGTGTGTGTGTGTGTGTGTGTGTGTGTGTGTGTGTGTGTGTGTGTGTGTGTGTGTGTGTGTGTGTGTGTGTGTGTGTGTGTGTGTGTGTGTGTGTGTGTGTGTGTGTGTGTGTGTGTGTGTGTGTGTGTGTGTGTGTGTGTGTGTGTGTGTGTGTGTGTGTGTGTGTGTGTGTGTGTGTGTGTGTGTGTGTGTGTGTGTGTGTGTGTGTGTGTGTGTGTGTGTGTGTGTGTGTGTGTGTGTGTGTGTGTGTGTGTGTGTGTGTGTGTGTGTGTGTGTGTGTGTGTGTGTGTGTGTGTGTGTGTGTGTGTGTGTGTGTGTGTGTGTGTGTGTGTGTGTGTGTGTGTGTGTGTGTGTGTGTGTGTGTGTGTGTGTGTGTGTGTGTGTGTGTGTGTATGAAATCTCTCACTTATAAAGAGGTGCATCGAGACTACAAAGTTGAAATAAGAATATATTTCAAATAGTTATAAGTTATAGATAAGGGATAAACTACTAACATAGAGGCATTTCATTTTAGCCCTCAGTGTTGCCAACGCGTTTGCGGTTTTAGGATTGCGGTCTTAAGATTGTAGTTTTGAAATCGCAAATGTCTATGGGTTACAGATCCTACTTATCACACGGAGATCTGTGAGCTTGTTCATCTTAAAAAAAACGACACTCCTAATTTAACTACATAAATAATTTATTATATTTATTGATGTAATGATGGTGTATAGCTGTTACTGTCTAACCTAACAATTTAATTGTTACATTGTAAAAACGATATCGTAGTTAACCTGCTATGGTATTGTTATGACGTCAGCTACCATTACTGTCAAGTACCTAAATAATAGCTATCAAAACGGTGAATACGATAACAGCTCAAACACGATATGGTTTTTACTGTGCTGAATAGAGGGCCTGCTGAACCGATTCTTAATGAAACTTGGTACGGAGAGCTTGAACCTTGGAAAACAGGACAGTTCCTGAGGGAACAGGAATAAACGATTTTTTTTTAAGAGTTATGTCCGTCTCAGTCTCCGACTGTCCCGCATACCATCGACTCTACATTCATAAATTATAGATTTCTATCAATCAATCCATTTCTCGATACATTCCAACGTATTAAGAGAACTCTTAGCTATAGTACAGTAGTTTATTTTATGTACAGACAAGTGTTAAAATATTGAAGAACGCAACATCTCAAAAATATGTGCCAATGCACCTTATTCCATTGTTATAAGAACTTCGTAAAATATTTATGAGAGGGTTATTATTTCCGTACTTCTTTTTACTCTTGGCTGTATCTATGTATGTATCATATTAAAGCATTTTTATGGGATAAAAAATATCTTAATAATCAAGATCGTGGACTCTACCAGTTTACAAAATTCCATCCAAATCTGATAAGCTATTTTGCGTACCTACCTAATTGAAAAAACATACTTACAAACTTACACTTTTATTATACATACATAGAATTATCAACAAATTTTTAGATTTGGTAAGTCTATAGTTCTGCCTACCCCACTCTGGGAACGAAGGCGTGAAGGTAGGAAAGAAAGAAATAAAGAGTTTGGCGTAGAGCCTAAGTCATTTTTTACAGAAAATAGCTTGCCAACTTTATGACGCTGACGGAATGATACAAGTATATTCGTCTAAGTAAAAATAGGCACATAATGAATGAGGGAGGGATTTTTAATTGGAAGAACTTGCAATTGTTACTTATAACCACTTCATCACATACAACATTAAAAAAAACTAGAACAACCTCATTCAGTGATCCAACAGATTTGCATAGTACCTTTTCCTTTATCAGTATTGTTTATTCAGTTCCACAGCATGCCATAACCATCTCCATATCATATTTGAGGCATGATATGGACCCTATTCTTAGAGCCTTAAATAGTCGTATATGAAAAACTTATATTTTGGCTCTCTTGTTCATAGTGGCAGCAGTATGCATCCTGCTCGAAGTCGGGGCCCTACCAAGTCGGCGCAGCGGCTTCATCTGCAACGACCCTGCCCTCTCATTCACTCACGTGGGCGACACGTTCTCTCTCTCGCTCGTCGCAGCTGTCACTATACTCGTCCCTTTTGTTATAGTAAGTTTTTTTTAAATTAAGTATTTAATTTCATAGGTTATTTTTACGTAAGCCTAAAGAAGAGATAACTAAAGATTTTTAAAAAAAGTCGTCGTCTGGTACTATCTTGTATTTTAACAGTTCCAGTTTAAGAAACATAAAAGAAATGAGCTTGAAACGTTCCAAATAATGGACTTATACTTTTAATATTTTGGCAACTATGGTATTTTACTTTTAGTTTTGTAATTAAAAATCGAGAAAATCGAAAGAAGTCCGCTGCTGGAAATTTAAGGTTAAGTCCCCCAAGGTTTTCTAGAAGGACCGGTGCTGCACCGCTGTGATCCAGCTTAGGCGTAAGTAGTCCCTGTAATTGTAGTAAGAAATGAAAATATCAGAGTGAAATGTGGTATAAAAGAAGATGTAGTGACTAAGATTGAAAAGGGCATGCTTCGATGATTCGGTCATTTGGAAAGGATGGATGAAAGAAGATTGACGAAAGAGATATACAGATCGAAAGTGAGTGGAAGGGTCAGAAGGGGCCGCCCTAGGCGTCCTTTTTACTGAGGCGTACTTTTATGACTTGATGTATGAATATTGAAGAAGCAAAATAAATTTGTCAAGATCGTAGCAAGTGGAAAGAAGTGGTCTCTGCCTACCCCTCTGGGAAACAGGCGTGAATTAATGTTTGTATGTATGTAGTCCCTGTAAGATTACAGAGGGCTAAAAGCAATACAAAAGCAGGCTTCGTCATAAGTGTCATAACTCCTAGCTTTTAAAATCAGCTCACATTAAAGCCCGACTCTATAATTTTCATGCAAAATTAACTCCAGATGAGCCTCATTCATTGTTCCATAACCGTAGTTCCAATATTGCGAATGTAAAGAAATATTTTTGCGCAATTATTTTTGATGATCTCCACAAATTACTTCTGTACAAATGTGTCAAAAAGATAAAGTATAATAACCTTAATTTAGAGCAAATGACGGTATTTAAATAGACAATAATGTTGTTGCGAATGACGCGAAATTTCCGCTATGGATACGAAATACGCAAATAGTGTTACATTATTCATTGCAATTGTTTAGTAATGTCGCTGAATAAAATGTTTTTTAGTAAGTATACAAAATGGCCGCGCGTCACTGCTCTTGTAAAAATCATACGTTTGTTTGCTCATAAAAGATTTTGAACTTTCATATAACTGCCCAAGATTAAAAATGCTCCTTGTAGAAACCGGACACAAAGCCGGGCAAGTGGACGTTTTGCAGGGTACGTCCGGATTACTACCACTATCTTATTTAATAAACCACCGTAATGCAGTAGTGTTAACATTGTTGTGTGTCTGTATGAGTATAAGACAACTGGTGAAATTACTAGCATAAAGGCATTCCATCTTAGTCCAAGGTGCACCTCTTCGAACTTAATTTAAATATTTTGTTATCCAAATAAGTAGAGCTAACGCAGTAAACACCCTGTAGGTTTCTAATTAACAACGGGAAATTCGTTGAATTAATTCAAATGAACTTGACAGCAGAAGTTATTAAGGAACCGAAGTTCTTGAAACAAATTGTGGTTACATCCATAACGGACTTAGATATTTACGTCATTATATTTATTGAAAAACAACAAAATTAAATTAATACATATAATATTTTTCTGTCATAAATTTCATTTTCGGCCAAGCTTTTGTTGCCGACTGTACTCTTCCTTGCACAGTCGTCATCTACTCGTCACGACGATTCTAACAAGCCCTAACAAGAAGGGTTTGTCATGAGTAATTTAGGAGTCATTATGACCACCCTGAGTCTCCATCATCAGACCAGCTCAATGGTACTATATTATTATATTGTCATCTAAACTAAAGGTGTATGCAAATTTTCAGCTGTATCGGAGACCGGGAAGTTGGTCAAATTTAACTTATACAATATGAATTGATAGTTTACTTACTCGTACTTATACTTTTAATTAAATAAATAGTAATACCTCATAAAATAATAATAGAAATCTCTAATTAACATCCTTAATTCCCTGACGTGCGATGAATTATGTTGTTGATTCTTGCATAACATGGAGAACTGCCAAGCAAACAGGTCACCTGATGAAAAGTCGACTCTAGAGGAAACTCTAGTGAACTAAATAAATAGGGATCCTTTAAAAGACTTACCTCTCGAAGTATAACCCACTATAAAGCGCTATCTAAGTATGTATATAATAAAAATGAATCGCTAAATGTGTTGCTAAGCGCAAAACTCGAGAACGGCAGAACCGATTTGGTTGATTACTTGTTTGTTGTGTTCCTCATTGTCAGGAAAAGGATTGTATGAAAGAAAATAATTGAAAAATCCACCGGGGAAGTGAGAAATTTGCAGCGGGGCGAATCCGCTGGCGGGCCGCTAGTTATATGTATAAATAGCGCTTAGAAAGCTAATCGAACGGCTTTATTAAGTTAAAGGGATATTGATATCACTCAAAATATAAAGTAAAATCCGAGCGACACTTCGCTAAGTGGGTCTCTAACTAGTGAAGACCGGCTATTAGATTCTAGAATCTGTCGATACTGTAGTGTATGTTTAGTCAAACTCATTCAAGCCCTATACTTCCCTCATAGATAACTTCTTCCCTAGTATAATTCAGTTACAGATCATTATTTAATTCAATGTTAGTATTTAAGTACTAATTTGGTAATTTTTTATTGGTAATTCTGTAATTCTGTTGTTGGTGATTCTGTAGCTCTGCCTACCCCACTCTGGGAATGAAGGCGTGAAGGTATGTAGGTATGTATGTATGTAAAATAAAACTAAGCTACTCAAATATTAAAGATGTAAATAATAATCACCACTATAAAAAGAACACCGCCTCTAGCAGGTCCGCTCGCGGCATGGTCCCTATGACACTGGCTGCATTTCCTCTCATATTTTTAACCCTACACGTTTGTCCACAGCTTTGGGCGGTGGAAACCTCACTCTACAGACAAGACGAATACTCCATAAAGAAGAGCAGACTATGCACCAGTATGAAGACTGCCGCTCTTATTTATAAGGACTATATTTACGGAGCGGTGTTCAACCTCATCATCCTGGAGGTGATCAAGTGCGTGGTCGGCTCTCCCCGGCCGACGTTCTTTGACTTGTGCGAGCCTGATAAAGCGAAAACCTGTACAGGGTAAGAAAATATTACCTTTATTTAATCTAAGAAGCAGCGTGTGAAGAATAGCTAAACTTAAGTGGCAGTGGGCGGGGCACATCGCTCGCAGGACTGATGGCCCATGGGGTCAGAAGGTTCTTGAGTGGCGTCCGCGGACCGCGAGACGAGCTGTAGGTAGGCCTCCAACAAGATGGAGTGACGACCTTGTGAACATCGCGGGAACGCGGTGGATGCAAAAAGCACAAGACCGGTCTGAGTGGAGAGCCTTGGGGTAGGCCTATGTCCAGCAGCGGACGTCTTTCGGCTGACATGATGATGATGATGATGATGATTTAACCTAACCTAAAGTTCTTATGTTATAAAATAGACCCTTGATCTTAAACCGTAGTCGGTTGACGATAGCTAATGACGAGAAAACCTACGTGAAGTTAAAAACAAACAGTATATTACATAAGTTAGCTCATTATTTTACCCCTTACCTACCCCTGATCTTTAAACATATATTTACTAAAATTTTTAGCTTTTTAGTCCCGCTTTTAGTTCAGGAGAAAATCAATTTTGATGAGGCATCCAATTTTAGTAATTTGACCGCTTACATAAAAAAAAACTGGCCAAATGCGAGCTGGACATGACACGGTTAACTCAATTCAAAATTTGTACTGCCGTTTCTTGCATGAGGATCCTGTTTTTTTGTGATTTAATTAAAAATGTATAGTTTTCAGATTTTTTCCTATATTGGTAGTATAAGACGGTATTAATAGCCAAATTTCATAGTTCTATGTCAACGGAAAATACCCTATAAATTTTGATTCCCTTGCCTTGAGAGTGTCGAAATATACTTTTTATGCGGCATAAACGGCCGTATCTTTTTTTACGTTAGCTTAGAAGTTTGATTTTTTCACAGTTTCATGAAACTGTAGATTAGAGTAAGTATGGTTTTAATTTCAACTCGATACATATACGCGTTCCGGGTATAAAGAGTCTTGACAGACAGATAGATGGACGGACTGACGGACAGACAGACGGACAACAAAGTGATCCTACCGTATTAAGGGTACCTATTTCAATTAATATATAAAAAGCAGTTTACTTACTGATTACTGATTAAAATGTTCGGCGTAAGTAAAAATAATAATAATATAATAAAGTTATTTAAATCTGAAACACATCAGGTAAATTTTCACAGCGTTTAAATATTTACGACGCAATGGGTGCGTCATGGTCGAGGAATGTTAACAGTGACGTAGTAACCTAGTTAGCCCTTTATGTTGCAATTTTGATAATGGCCGCTCTCTGACCTGCTGATGCAGTGAGGACCAGATGTTGATACGGAATTAGATCAGCAGTGTTATTCTATCAAAAAGTCTGCTGGCGGCCTCATAGGCAAACTTTAGCCGTCATGCACGCTCTATACATTCCCCATCATCACACCACACAAAAAAACAACAACACTAAAACTACAGGGTAATGTGCATCGTTCGTTTCGAAAAGGGAGTAACACTGGCTGCATTGTCTCATTGGAAAGTAGCCATTAATGAATTAAACTCGAACTTGGATTCGGTCATAGTAATGAAGTGCTCTTGAACGAGATGACTGTTTTAAAACGTGTTGAACATATCACTCAAGATCATATTATTGGTTCACTAATGTTTGACCAAATCATCATTCATAAGCTAGCTCCATTTCAAATTTCATCCAAATCCGTCTAGCCATTACAGGGTGAAGGAATAACAAACTAACACACACTAACACAAAATTTCGCATTTATAATATGAGAAGTGGCTATAGCTCTGTCCTTTTCTCTCAGCGTAAACTGAACTACATAGCTACGTCATAATAACCTTCCTGATCTTTTTTGTGGCAGGTCAGAGTTCGTATCCAGCTACTACTGCACGTCGACGAAGTACTCCCGGTATCTGCAGATCGACTCAATCCGAAGCTTTCCGTCGGGCCACTCGTCTCTCTCTGTGTATTGCGGACTCTTTTTAGCAGTGAGTATGGCAAAATTATGTTGATCTAACAGCCGTATTAATAAACTCATCTTAGCTGAGATGCCCGTCACAAGATACGTCAAACTAAAAGTCAAGCCATACAAAGCTGTCATTTTTGACACGTCTTGAGACGATCATTACAGTCAAGATCAGTTTATTAATACGGCTCTTAGTTTTCAAAACCTGCAACAGTTGCAACTTCTATATTTTGTTATGTTTTATGTATACAAAAATATCTGTTAAAGAAATCCAGGTTCAAAATATACCGACATTCAATTACAACGGAATATAATTCTTTTCTGCAATTTGATATGGATTACGAACAATATCGACTGAATGCTTCATAATTAATTGTTTAAGTTTTTTTATAGAATCACAATAGCTACCTAATTATTTTGGGATAGACCAAATAAAAATAACTCAAGGTTTTTACATTCTAATTTGAAAGAATATGTAATTTTAAGAGATCAATTTCATTAATTTTGTATTTAACCCAATAGTTTTGTTTTAATATCTTATATTTATTTAGCAGACATTTTATGGATGATATGATTATTTTAAATTCGGGTTGGCATTTTCTAATAAATTACAACAATTAAATGATATCTAATAATAAAAAGTGTTTCTAATAGTGTAATAAAACATACTATTTCAAGCGGTTTTCGCCTAACCCGTAAGATACAGGAGATCATCAAGACAAAAACAAAAGTCAAACAAAGGTCTAATATACTTTTGTCAAAAGGTCCGAAATAGATAAATATTTCAAAAGTATTAATAATGCAGAACGGCTTTAAAATCTTATTCCTCGAAATGGTTTTCAAATAAGAGTAATTGTAAAAATATGAACAATTCCAATTGATTCTCTGAAATAGGCAAAGGCGAATCTTGAAAAGCAAGCACCATTGCGACAGGCTAAAAGTTGGGTTCAAGCAAGCAAATCAAAAAACGAGTAAGATAGGGTAGGAGTGTTTGCTTGACAGCAAGCAAATCTAACCCGCCGTATATATCAATCCATCAAACCTAACCAACCTATATCTTCCAGTGGTACCTCCAACGCCGCGCCTTCAGCTGGCATAGCCGCTCTGTGCTGGCGGTTCCGCTGCTGCAGGCGCTGTGCCTCGCCTACGCAGCCGTCTGCTCGCTCACCCGCGTGTCTGACCACCGGCATCATTGGTGGGACGTGCTAGCCGGCGGGACCATGGGAGTGCTTAGTGCTTTGTACACGGTAAGTGTACCACGGCTCTATTCCAATGAGGGTTTCCGCGCATCAGTTTTTTCACTAGATGGCGCCTCTGGGAAGTAAGGTCTTTTTGACAGTTCTGTTGATAATACGTAAAAAATATAAATTGAAATAATTTTGTACCTAAATATTTGAAATGTGTATATATCAAGTGAAAAAGTAAATTGTCACTAGTTTGGTCTTCTTCTAGGCATATATTTTAACATCAACTGTCAAAAAGACCTCACTTCACAGGCGCCGTCTAGTGAAAAAACTGATGCACGGAAACCCTCATTAGGTTCACCATGTAGTTGTTTTATGTTCTAATCATATTGATAGTATGACAGTTAATTACAGTATGTTACACCTGCCATTTAAAGTTGGCTCTCTCTTTGTCTTTTTTTAAGTGTAAGAAAGAGAAAGGGCTAAAGTTATCTGTCAAATGTTTTACTAGTCTATTGTCAAACAGGCGGTAGGTATATTATTTTTTCTAAATGATTTCAAACAAAAACTTTATCCACTACAGTTGTTACCTGACTTTAGTCCGAACTGGGGGGTTATTAAGACAAGGCTGAGAGAAAAGGACAGAGCTATAGCAGTTATATAGCTCTGTCCTTTTCTCTCAGCGTAAACAGAAATGCATTGCTATGTTATAATAACCCCTCTGTTCGTTCGTTTTGATTTTCAACAGTTTTATTTCTCCAAATTTCCATCAGTTAAAAATGCGCGTTTTTCTGAAACCATTCACCTTTTCAAGATTATTATTAAACTAACCGAACCTATGCAGATTTTATACGTATTTATCTTTAAAAACATTAAAAGTATACGTTTCAAAAACTAAATGCGTGTCTAATTATGAAATTTGGACTTATTACTCGTACAGCTCGACACAATTAATATGGCGTGCAGATTAAGCAAAAATAGACTCTCTGCCAGCAGCGTAAGCGCTTTTGGGCGCGCCATAACAATTGACAAGATTTCATATTTTCAAGACTTTAATTTTATTCGTTTTATAGATACTGTTTGGAAGGAGGAAGACACAAATAGTTTTATTTTTTCTCTAGGATGTATAATTATTTTATTATTAATTTATTAAGATGTTCTTATTCTAAAAGGGCGTAACTTCATTTCTACGACACAATGGACATATTACGTTAGTCCAATCTGTATAAAAAAAAAATATTTCTTTTTAATAATGGCGGTCAACCGATCTCAAGTATCTATCCATCTGTCAATAGTGTCAATGTCAAACTTGAAGTATGACAGCTTTTTTTCTCGTGAAAAAGGCAATGGTATTATATTTATTCAGGCATAGTATTGGTAAAACTCGTTTTTTTTTTAACTTGTAATTTTGTCAATAAAGAAAAATAAATCCAAATAAATATTTTGCCGTGTTCAGAAGGCAAAACCCTTTCGATTCGTATAGTAATTTGCATGTGTCACCAAAATGAAATGTTGTCAATTGTGTCGTGCTTAGGGTTGCCAACTATTTATTGGGCAAATATAGTATTTGCAACCCAAGGTATAAAAAATATAGTTCACTGTAAGAAAATATAGTATTTTAAAGTTTTTTTTAAGAAGTGTGTAAATTACATTATTTAATATAATGCACAATATTTACTACCTACTTACTAACATTCTGCCAGATATGGGCAAATATCTGAGCTGAAACATGCTATTTCGCCACTCCAAATACATTGGTGCTTAAAATCTGGTCTAATCGGCAACCCAAACTGCATATGTATTATAAGGAATGACCGAAATATAGTATTTTTGCGTACTATATATTTCTTCAACAGTATATAGTACACAGTCAAAATACGAGTATAGCGCAATACTATATAATTATAGAAATAAATTTGTCAAGATCGTAGCAAGTAGAAAGAAGTGGTCTCTGCCTACCCCTATGGGAAACAGGCGTGATTTAATGTATGTATGTATGTATATAGTATAGTACAGTTGGCAACCCTAGCGTACTGTACATTTGGGAAACAAAGCTACAGACTTGATAGCTAGCTATCTTTCACAACACGTGTGATAAGATAATCATCAATTGACTTAAGTACTTGTACTTACACCATTTTAGAATCCCTATACTGCCGTCCTACTAAAGAAGGCAGCTAACTGCAATGTAGTAGTCGAACCACTTTAAACTCTATTAATCACTACATAGTATAAAACAAAGTCGCTTGCGCTGTCTGTCCCTATGTATGCTTAAATCTTTAAAACTACGCAACGGATTTTGATGCGGTTTTTTTAAATAGATAGAGTGATTCTTAAGGAAGGTTTATATGCATAATACATTCCACGCGGGCGAAGCCGCGGGCGGGTCGCTAGTAACCATATAAAAGGACAATGGGCAAAATGTCCCCACCCACCAACAGAAACGAAACATATCTCATTTGATAGATCTTGGCAACCTGATGATTTTTTACTATGACGACGATCGTCCTATGTATGGTGTTTTCTTGGAAAACCATTATCATATCGTATGGAATTGGTTTAAAATGAACACATTCTTGCATTGCATGACTCTTGAAAGGTTTTTTTCATAGAAAAAATCCCATCGATTTAGCTACTCAAATAGTTATTTTGTCTTGTTTTGGGTCCTAACGAACATATAAACATGCATCCCGTGACTGTTGGAGGGGGGGACGGGGTCCATACAAAATTGCCCATCACCCTTTAAAATGCTAATACCACTACTGTGCACTTAGCCGCCTTCTTTGGTGGGACGGTTGCATAAATATACTCTATACGACGATGACACGTTTGACAATGCAGCCTAGGAGGTAAGTGGCCCTGCCTACGAAGCTAGAGGTCCCGGGTTTGATTACCAGTATCAGCAAATCTTTGTGTGACGAGAACGAGTATTTTATTCCGAGTCTTGGATGTTTTCTATGTATTTAAGTATTTATTTCTCCATTTAAGTATTTACATCGTTGTCTAGTACCCATAGTACAAGCCTCGATCTTAGTCTGACACCAATCGATTGATATTTTACCCGATTCTACAGTGGCCTCTAAACTTCCTAATTTTATTTAGGTGTCGCTAAAACACTTTGCTATTCTATGAGCAGCTGTCATAATCAAATGACAGCGACATGACAGCGCTAATTTGAATCTGACTCTTCTTATTTTAGGCGGTCTTATACATTGTCAGCTTGACATTCTAGAATAGCACTGATTAAATCTGCCGTCTAAACTATGTCTTAAAATTAGACAATTTAGTTTTAGTTAGTTTGAGGCTATTTAAGCAATGTGCACTTTTATTACTACGCGGATCAAAATTATTCCAACATTATTTTAATTTTTCGCAATGTTTACCACGCAGGCAGTCTGGATAATTTTGATCCTTAGATAATTATGTGTACTAACCGACTAAGTTGCCCGTTTCTAAACTTTCACTCACCCATTGAAAATGTTGCTCATGTTTACAACATTATAAATGTCATTGACTAAATTGTTGCTGTTACAATGTGTAGGCTCCTATTCCACTCGGTAAACCCATACCTGGCCCATACAGATGTGATGTGCTGCGTTTGGATACATGTCAATATTGTTTTTGACATTTTATCCTATTTTCAACGTTATGACAGGCCTATTTACTTGAAATATCACATTTGACGACGCGCTGACCTAGTTGGTAGTGACCCTGCCTACGAAGCTAGCGGTCTTGGGTTCAAATCCCGGTAAGGGCAGATATTTGTGTGATGAGCGCGAATATTTGTTCGGGACTCATGGATGTTTACTATGTATTTAAGTATATATTTCTCTATATAAGTATTTATAGCGTTGTCTAGTACCCATAATACAAGTCTAGAGCTTAAATTGGGACTAGGGAGGTCAATTGGTGTGACATTGTCCTCTGATATTTATTTATTTATTATTTATTATACCTATTGTCTTTAACTCGGTCGCCATTACTGTCAAGTAAATAGGCCTATCGAAACGTTGACAATAGGATAAAATGTCAAAAACAATATTGACATGTATCCAAACGCAACACATCACATCTGTCATGATATGTATCCAAACGCAGCAAAATGGACGTCCGTCAGAAGGGAAGTTTAGCTCATGGCGTGCCATTTTTCTCTGGTTATTTTAATTGAATAAAAGTTGAATAAAAAGGTTTTAATTTATTATTTTAGTGTCCTAAAAGGGTTAGGGTTAGGGCACTACAAATATTGTTTTAACAAATAGAATACAAGACATGTTTACAAATGTGATTAGGGGTATAGTTACACACATACATACATACCTTCACGCCTTCATTCCCAGAGTGGGGTAGGCAGAGCTACAGAATTACCAACAACTCTAAAAACTTGTTGATAACTCTGTAACCACAATTTGCACAATTAGGCTAAGATGTTTAACAGTGTATATTAGTGACAGGTAGCAAACCCACCGCCTAACAGTACTACAAGCCTTTATTCCCTTAGTCGCCTCTTACGACTTCCACGGGAAGACATGGAGTGGCCCAATTCTAAACCGGCAACCACACGGCACACAGGCGGTACAGGGGTATAGTTGGTTCTAGTTGATATGACGAAAAGCACTTAAAACCAACCATTACCAACATCTATTCTTCAATTGTTATCTTCAAGTAGGGTTGTAAAACAATTACGCAGGTGTGTCGTCGGTAAAGCCAAAGTATACTGTGAACAAACAATCTTGATAGTTTTGATGTTGCCGGTATTTTACTTAATAATTAAATGTTTCTAAAATAATAATTAAATACTGTGTCAATATCACTTTGTACAATTTAAGAATAGTATTAGAAATATTTTTTTACCTGAATGTTAACCGCACTGTACTTAATTGTATTTAGAAAACAAAACACCTACTTAAATGCGTCCGGTTCAGGTAAAACCCAATGATCAAGAAGGGTTGAGCTACTCCAAGGCACGTGCCACACTTCGGTCGTCCCTTTGTTATCTTTTCCTTTCATATTTAGCAACAAAAGAAGTTGTAAAATTCTGCGTTAAGTGCATTTTCGTCATTTAAACTGGAACCAACTATACCAGCGGTATTTTTACACAGCGCCTACCTAAAAAAAATAGCAATGTTGAAGGACATTGTTTTGCTTAATATTGTGCGAATAATTATTTCAGGACCACCAATGTTTAACCCAGTATAATTCTCTTTTATTCAGCTATATGTGGTATAAAGGTTCAAAGTTTGGTTTTATAATTACGTTTCGGTAGTATCCTCAGATGGTGGAGATTCTACTTATGTAGAATTAAAAAAGTTGATATTGTCTCTTAAAAAAGTTTTGTTTGTTGAATACTCTAAAAAGATAGATTATAGTTGACCCGATTCTACAGTGGCCTCTAAACTTCCTAATTTTATTAAGGTGTCGCTAAAAGACTTTGCTATTTTATGAGCAGATTTGAATTCAATTTGAATCTGACGCTTCTTATTTTAGGCGGTCTTATACATTGTCAGCTTGACATTCTGGAATAGCACTGATAAAATCTGCCGTCTAAACTATGTCTTAAAATTAGAAAATGTAGTTTTAGGCTATTTTAAGCGATGCGCACGCAGAATCGGGTCCAGTATCAAATTAAAAGTGAGACGGAAAGTTAAAATTGGCAAAGCTTGCTATTTTTAAGCAGATTCATATTATAATTTAAATAAAAATCGTTTCACCTCATGTTTTCATTATTCTGTCGAATAAACCATTACCCAAAAAAATTTATAAAAAAGTTTTTTTATTTACAAATATGCTAAACGTACCCTCTATCTAACTTGTCTCTATTATTCCCAGGTACTAGTTCTCTGCAAGAACTTCTCCCATCCTGCCGTCGTCAGCACCAGTGACATCTCCAGCAGCGATGGCACCAACCACAACCCTGACACCAAGTTGCTAACCAACCGTGTGATGCTACCCTAGCCTCAAGCCGTGTAAGCTGCGGCTTACAATGTGAATCCGCCTTTAACGCAAAAGGACATTGGGAAGCAACCATTATTTGGTTGACATACAGAGACTTTTTCATACAACCCGTATTTAGGAGACGCATGAAAAGTAATAAAAATAACATAAAGAATATAAAGAGCAGTGGTTTCTTCGTGAAAGATAATTGTGACTGCATTATTAAAAAAAAACGATATATGTTTGAGCGTGAATATTCGAATTGGATCTTCGAAATTTAAAACTGAGATGGCATACTATTAAAACAACTTGATAGTTGTTGACTCAGTCCAGTGGGTGAAATTGACATTAAAAAGAAATGGTACTTTTTGTGAAACAAGCAATTCAAGTTTCTTAGAAAAGTAATTAAATAAGTGCTTTTGCGTAAACGTACGTTTAGAAGTAGTGGCACATTTTTTTTTAAATATTGACGAGATTTTTAGGAGTAATGAGAAGTAGACTTTATGTGATAGATAATTGATAGGTATTTTATATGGGCAGCTATTTTTTGTTGAATAATATTTTGCTCTATTATCTAGCATTATTATTAGGGAATACAAATTAACCGGTTATTAACTGTTTTTGTATGAAAATAACCGGTTAAAACCAGTTATAACCGGTTATTTACATTCCCTAATTATCATTCAAAGATTAAATCCACAAGTAAGTAAATATTTTAACAGTCGATTTAAAAGCGCTTGAACACTTTTAAATTTTATTTTTGTCAATTACTTTTAAAAGTGTTTTTACGACTCGTTGGTTTCGTAACGTGATGTAAATAGATGTTTATATTTTAAACTTATTTAAATTTAATTATTTGTTAACCCTTACAACCTCTATAATAAATAAAATTAAAACTTTAACGCCGTTAAATTTTACTTTGAAAGATTCAGTCGAAAATAGTTCATTCTTATTTCTTCAATGATACGATGTCGCGTTCGCTGTCTCTCTTATTATTAAACTTATCTTGCATGAGATGTCAGTCTCATAAGGCGTTAGAAATGACAGTAGTCTTAGGAAAGCCACTTTACTCAAGATTAGTTTACATTACTATGGTATGGTCATTATTAGGGAATGCAATTTAACCGGTTATTAACTGATTTTGTATTCCCTAGTCATTATACACCTTTTCGATAAGTACGCAAAGAGCGAACATATAATTTGATAAACTACGATTACTTGTTAAGCTGTAATGTAAATATTTTTAATATTTCACAAGATAGATATACCAGTGAAGACAAATGTTATTAAAAATAAAGTAGTCATTGCAATTGTTTACAGGAATAACCTGCAAAATAAAAAAGGCAGAATAAGAGTATGAAGTCCATATGTACGAGGGTGGATTGAGAATATTCTCCATGAAGGTCAATGCACTTAGTCCACCTCGCCTCCGACTTCATTATCCCATCAAAAAAAAAAGAATCGCTGAGGTCGTTAAAATATGAGTCTACTGCTTCTTGTACCTCCATATTTGTCGAAAATATTTGTCCTACCAAGTGTTTTTTGAGATTTGGGAAGAGATGATAATCGGGAGGAGCTAGATCCGGCGAGTAAGGGTCATGCGGCAGCACTAAAAATCCACAATCATATATTTGTGCCATTGATTTCGCCGAAGTGTGAACGCGAGCGTTGTCTTGGTGAAACAGTACTTTTTTCGACAGCATTCCAGGTCTCTTTATTTTAATTTCCTCACGCAGACAACGTAAAAGAGCACAATAGTAGTCCGAATTTATTGCTTTGCCCTTTTCGAGATAGTCTATCATGATATTCATGATAACCCCCCTGCAATCCCAGAAAACTGAGGCCATTACCTTATTAGCTGACAAAATGACCTTGGTTTTTTTGGGTGGTGGTGAACCTGGTCTTTTCCATTGCCTGGATTGTTCTTTCGATTCTGGTGTACTGTGGTGGACCCATTTCTCGTCCGTAGTTATAAAACGATTGAAAAAATCGTCGGAGTCACGTTGAAACATACATAAACAATCTTGGGAAATTGTAACACGTACTCGTTTGTTCTCGACTGAAAGCAGTCTAGGCACCCACCTGGTTGACACATTAGAAAATCCAAGAACATCGGTGATGATATTCTGTGCCCGCTCATAAGAAATACCCATTGCTTCCGCTATCTCCACAATCTTCAATCGCCTATCCTTCATTATCGCATCTAATATATTATTGACATTTTCGTCCGTAGTAGCCGTCAACGGCCGCCCACTCCTAGGCTCGTCTTGAACAGTCTCCCGGCCACGTTTGAAACCAGCTACCCATCTTTTTATGGTAGCATACGATGGAGCAGATTGCCCTTATGTTTGATTCATATCTTCAAATATTTGTTTTGGTGTTAACCCCTTCTTTTGCAAACATTTTATGACAGAACGGTGCTCAATTTTATCCATTACTTGAAAACTCAGTGACCTTATGTAGCAGTTCGAGCATAAAATGCAAAATTGTGACAGGAAAAAAACAAAAGATAGTGCATAATGGCGACTAAATATGGCACTTTGACCTGCCAGTATTTATTTGTTTTTTTTTAATTATATTCAACCTTAGGCTCAGAACTTTTCAATGCACCCTCGTACTTACTGCCTTTTTTCTTCGAACGACAGAGGTGATAGATGGAATCATACAAAGTAAAATACAATACGTTTGCTTAAAATTACATGTCATCTGCATACATTACAGGCATTTTATTTGTATAGTTCATCAGCCATGTAACTTATTTTTTTACGTTTTCAAACTTCTCTGTGAGTAGATTTCAAACAAAAAAGCACTAGTATTGTATTTAATTGTATTTAATAGTACACGTAAGTTAATCAACCTTTAATAAAAACGCATCGCGTTCGCAATTGCTTTATAGTTTTTGATTCTTGTAACATAGCAATAACGATAGAAAACTGATAAAAACCGTCTACTTATATTAACTTATTGTATAATTATTAATTAAACAACAGGCAGTATTTACTGTACAGTACCTGTCTAGTCTTAAGTTAAAAATCGTACCCACCTAGAAATATCATCGCTTGAATGTTAGGACTTGGAAAATAAATCGTTAGTACATCATGTACAAATTTGAAGTAATACCAATATTCAAGCATTATTTTAGTAGTTTCTCATACACATAGCTTAGTAAGTACTCATTTTATTATAAGTCGTACAGATAAATGTTATGAGAATTTGAAAGTATCAAGATGTCAAATTCGATTCAGTTTTTTTCGTTGTCATTTTGTTAAAAATGAGTGTTTTTATTTATTTTAATTATTGACTTTTTGACATTCCCGGCATTTAGAACGAAGTAGATTTATTTTTAATTTTGTAAATATAGTTTTAAGAGTAGTATGCGTGTCTGAGTGTATGCCATGTCTTTAAATATAGACAATCTTTATTATTTGTTTTTTTATTTCCCATTTACCAATTTTTAATACTAAGTTTATACATACCACCATACATAAACTCACGCCTTCATTCCTAGAATTGGGTAAGCAGAGCAACAGAATTACCAACAACTAAAAATTTGTTAATAATTTTGTAATCACATTTTGCACAATTTGGGATACTTAGACAAAAAAAAACTCACGGTTTTTACATTCTACGTCAAAAAAATAGGTAATTTTGAGAGACCAATTTCATTTATTTTGTATTTGACCTAATAGTTTCGTTTAAATCAAATGTCTGCTAAATAAATAATGATATTATGGATGACATGATTATTTTAAATTTGAGCTGGCATTTTCTAATAAATTACAATAACCAAATGATAAAAAGTAATTGTAATAGTGTATTAAAACATACTATTTAAAAAGTTTTCGCCTAATACACCTAGGAGGGCGTCAAGCCGTTACCTAGTAGCGTTTGCATCTCTGCTAGGGCATCTGATCGGTTTTGGTATAACTGTATGCCAATTCTGGTTATTAATAAAATGCAGAATTTAAATATGTCTTTAATGTAGTTATTACTATACAAAGTATTATTGAAGGTACGCTTTGTAATTATAGAATCGGATGATTAAAAAAAGGAAAGCGGATCCTACCATAATGTGGGATTTAATTATAATGCTTAAGTTAGTTTAGGTAAAGTGCATTTAAAACGTTAAGTGGCGTAAAATAGCTAACAGGTAGAATACACTATCTGTAAAATACTTAAGATTATAGTAAGTATAAAACATTTCTTGCAAATTTCATAGCAATTCTCGTGAAAATTCCTGCTCCGAGGTATTCCTTTAGAAACCACAAAATACCAACGTAAGTATTTCAGGTATTTCGACAAAGCTCTCAAAGGTCTCAGGAAATTCTTTGCAGGTCAACTAATCCTTGCCCAGCTGTCAGAACTTCGTACAGAACCAACTCCATATTGGTAGTAACGAGACTTATTGAGCTTTGAATATTTCAGTGCCTATGATCGTGACTTGTATTGGTTTTTGGCGCGTATGAGAGTCACGGGCAGTGAAAGAGTTATTTTACACGGTAGCTTTGTTTTGGGTTCGCGTAGGATGTTACCAGTTATGCGGCCAGCTGTTTATAGAATAGGTAAGCTGAGGTTAAATATACTTGCACACAGAATGATAACAGTAACCAGATGGGTCAATTATTTAAGTATATTTTTGTAAGTGGGTTTATCGTTGCCAAGTACCCAAAGTACAAGCCAATAGAAGGGGACCCCTTTGAAACGCATTTTTTTTTTCGCATAATGTATCATTGCGCATAAAATCGTTTGGCATAACACCCTTTTAGACTGACATTGCAGAATTTAATAAACGTTTATTGTGTATTAGTTAGGGTAGTTTTTAATAATAATTGAAATAAAACCCTTTCTATTAGAAAAACTGTTTTAGGACAAACGATTTTATGCGTAAAATTATTGCCAGACGATATGTACCCAAGTATTTACCCAAGATTATTCATATTTCTTCTTAGTTATCATTCAGAAATATTTAAATTAAAAGCGGTTAGTTTTATTGCTTTTACAATAAAGCCAATGCAAAACAGCTAACTCCCATGTCCTCTTACAAAAAGGCTAATGTTGGCTTACCAAATAAATAAAACAGTAATAATAGTTCGGTCAGTTAAATAAGATTGTATTTATTTGTACGCTTTAATTACTTTCGGGTCAGGGTTGACCATATTAGTCACAAGCACCTCTATAACAGTTTTTTTTGTTTTTTATACTAACCTTCTTATTCATGAACGTGCAATGGCTAAACTGTGCCTCAAACATGCTTCGTCCTTATCTGTGATTATATAATTCTGCCTTGACACAAAAGGACAACGCTTGCTTAAACTGCAATAGGTTTACAGTGCGTTTATAATCAAGGAGGCTACTGTTTCCCTAATGTTGGCTGTGACAGCATTACTATGTAAATACGCCGTTGCAATTTAGGGTACACACAGCCCGTTTGTGATTCAATAACTATTCGAATGTAATTAAATATGTTTACTATGTTAATGTAAGTCATAAGTGTAAATCGCGTAGCTGTCAAAAAATTCCATACAAATTTAGCTCCAGCCGTTAACGTTTGTCACCCCCTAAATCAAGTCCGATTTCCACGATTTTTGAATATGTTGTAGTTATTATAAAAAACTAGGCTGTGCGTTTCTGTTATTTGTTTTTTTAAATTGTTTCATTCTAAGAAGTATTTTTCACGATGTCTACAACATATTCAAAAATCGTACAAATCAGACTAGGTTTAAAGGTAGAGAAACGTTTTCACATTTTGTATGGAAATTTTTAGCTTCACAACTTCCTCCTTTTAACGGCTATTTATGGACATTTTAAAACGTATTAAAACATTTTTAAAGTTAATCACACAGTCGCAACCGAAAGTCCACCTAAAAGTAGATATCATCGTCATCATGTCAGCCGAAAGACGTCCACTGCTGGACATAGGCCTCCCCCAAGGCTCTCCACTCGGACCGGTCTTGTGCTTTTCGCATCCACCACGTTCCCGCGATCCTTACAAGGTCGTCACTCCATCTTGTTGGAAGCCTACCTACAGCTCGTCTTAAGTATGTATACATGCACTCAATATGAAGGGTACACTGAATAAACAAGTCTAGATCTTTTTTGATACCATTTAACCTTAAAAATGTAGACTTACAATTATAGATTTAAATCTTTATATAACTTAACTTTTTTAACTTTAAAAAAAACCTGAGGGGTTATTATGACATTACTATACAGTTCAGTTTACGCTATAGCTCTGTCCTTTACACTCGCCGTAAAATGAACTGCATAGCTATGTCGTAATAACCCCTCTGTATACAAAATTACATGGTTTCTAAATTTCAAATCGCGATATCTCTAAAAGTTATAAGGGTAACCTTACTTTTTTTCTTTTTTTCCGACAGCAATGTTAGGCTACGCGCGCACTACGGATTTTTGCCATGCGTTTTTTTTCCGCAAAATCTGTGAAGTATAGAACCTCCTTGAAGTGCGCGCACTGCGGAAAATAATCCGTATGCGGATAAAAATCTGTGGTTTGCTGCAGATTGGTTGCGGTGCGGCGCCGCACGAATTTTCTGCATCCTATGGACTATTGAGTAAATCCGCGCACTGCGGAAAAAAATCCGTGCGGACGCCGGAGTCTTTCTTCTATTGAAATAGATTCTCTCCAAGTCGTGTCTGCGTAGTAAATTGCAGGGCCAACAATTCTTATTAAATTGTCAAACGTTGCAATGTTCATTCGGTAATAGCCGAAAAATTTGTTTGGAAACAAACGCAAGTCACTGTATCTCATGAAAAAAAATCCTTTAATAGGCCGCAACGCCACGAGCGGATGTACCCAATAACGTTATAGGTTCTTTTTTTTTTGCGCGACAGTAAATATAAACAGATCTGCATTTTGGTGTGATAGTCCATACGTCCGTTATTGACTTGAGTTGGGGCTAGAATGGCAAAACGTGCGGATATATCACCGCTGTGCGCGTACTGGACACACACGGTTTTTTTTCCGTGGCGATTTTAATAACGCACCGCAACTCGCCGTACCGTAGTGCGCGCGTAGCCTTACGGTGGAGCTATTTTAGATTCAATGCATAATTTAATTGTTATACGTAGGTTAGGTTAGATTTGATTCATAAGCTATTTATTCTATTTCTGACGACCTCAATGTAACTGCATATATTATAATTTGACATGCCTTGTAATTTATACTGTGTTATATTGAGTAATAAAATCTGAATCTGAATCTGATACCTAAAAGTTAACTCTTCCATCTTAAAAATTGCGTTCGTAATTGGGATAGACCAAAAAAAAGAACTCACGGTTTTTACATTCTAATTCGTAAGAATAGGTAATTTTAAGACACCAATTTCATTAATTTTGTGTGTGACCCAATAGTTTTGTTTTAATATCTTTATTTATTTAGCAGACATTTTAAGGATGACATCAATATTAAAAAAATGGGTTTGCATGTCATAATAAATTTAATAATTAAATTATATGTAATAATAAAAAGTGTATTAAAACATTCTATTTCAAGCGGTTTTCGCATAACCCGTAAGATACACCTAGGAGGGCTTCAAGCCGAAAACGAAAGTTAAACAAAGGTGAAATATACCTTTGTCGAAATATCCAAAACTACAGAACGCCTTTAAACCCTATTCCTCGAAATGGTTTTCGAATAGAGTACCTAATTGTAAAAATATGAACAATTCAATTATGAAAATTCGGAATTTTGATTAATTCAGAATTATGACTCTTTAGAATTATGTTGAGTACCCTGACTAGACGACATGTTCTTTCTGAGTACACTTCATATGAAAAATGACAGAATAAACAAAAAAAAACTTAGAGTGATATCATCGTAGCCCTCAGGATTGGCAACGCATTTGCGTTTTTTTTTATGGCATAGGCAAACAGGCCACCTGACGGTAAGCAGGGACCGGAAAACCCCTTCTTTTGATTAACCCTATCAATATGCTTAGCCTATCATTCGGTTAGCCAATCGATGTGCTTAGCTATGATTGAGTCACCTTAACGTTAGGACGAACCCCTTTGAAGTAATTAACCGCATCCAAAGAGCTTACCCGGTTCATTAGGGTTTCGGTAGTTTAATATTTAAGCGCTTAGCATTGACTGGGTATTACCCCATCGATCGCCTCTCTCTTTTTTGCGCATTCGGGCGAACTCTAGCCGTCTCGCTTAAGCGGCTACTGCCTGCCGCCACCCTATCAATTGTTAGGTAATTCAATAATACGTCTAAACTCTTGCGCATAGAGGTTAAACCAGCTTGAAACCGTTCGAATAAGCTTGAATAAGGTGACAGACAATAGGGTATTGGAATAGGCTTAGCGCTTAGTCGAATTAACCGTATCGTTGGGTTGCCCTTTCTTTGAGCTAAGTCGACGGTAAGCTTAGCGCATCCTTGGGGTTTGTAACAACAAGTCTATCAAAAAGCATATCAAAAACCCCTTTCGCGCTAAGCGGTTCCGGTCCCTGACGGTAAGTGGAAACTGAGACCCATAGATATTCGCATTCACAAGACTGCAAATGCACTGCCAACCCTGAGGACTAAGATGGAATGCCTCTATGCTAGTCATTTCACCGGCTTTGCAGTATCTATGGCATAAAAACACAACTTTAGCTAAAACGAACGATAAAATGCAACTAAGCAAAACTAGCAAAAGAAAATATAAATTGTGCAGCAATATTCTAAAGTCGAGTTCTCACTCACGTTAAACCACATTGCCCTATAAATTAGTACACCTACGGATAAAGCGTAGGACACACTACACGATTTCGGAATTGTTTTAGAATCAAGAGTTTGATAATGTAGGCGTATAACGCATTGATCTAGGCTGTAGATAAAGTTAAAATGCAGTTTCATAATAAGTCTAGATGGAGTAAATAAGTTTGTGTGTAAAGTCATTTCTAATGCAGTCAACAAAAAATACCACGTGTTAGAAGGTCACTGAACTGAAATTGCACGGTTTACCTAAAGTTATTTATAGCCCTATAAAGAAGGGTGCACAAGTGGCAGTTTAGATGAGCAACGAAGATAACGCGCGTGTGGCCTCCCCTTTATTTGTTCAACATAAATTAGGCCGTAAGACAGTGTTGTGTTTTAAAAATAAATTTTAATTAACCGGGTCCTTTCTTTTATGTATTTTTTTAAGGCTTGAAGTAGCAAAAAGTTTTTAATTAACCGCGTTGTGGACAGCCAGTGACAGTAAAATAAGACGCACGATATATTTAAAGTTATGTATACACAATTACATACGTTACGTCTCTTAAGTGTTACATTTGTTGTTTTCAAAAGCATGTTTTTAATTCGAAAAGCAATTTTACTCCATTATGATAGCTGATTAACGGAATTGGATATCTGAAATAAAAATAAAACGGTTTTTGTGGACAAATCGAATAACTTTTTAAAATTATTCTCTAAATATATTGTAGTTAAAGAGATTGTGTCTCAAAAATAGAATTAAATTAATAAATTACATAAAATTTTAAATTTTAAATCTCATGCATGTCTTTAACTTCTTCGAACGTACAGACCACCTGATGGTAAATCATGTGACCCATAAACATTTGCATTCCCAAGACTACAATCACAAAAAAAAAACATAATAATGCAAAAGTAGATTGCCGTCCTACTCTTACTTTCAGCGTTCTCACTAAGTAATAGGATAGGGATTATCCCATGTATACCACCCCTTTCTGCTAATAAATAGCTTTAAACTCCTCTTACAAAAGGGCCCCAGTCACGAGGCAGTTAAATCGTGACCGCCGCCGCCTACTCTCTACGATGGATGTTACAGTCACAGATGTTACACTTGTAAATGAAGAGCAAATAAAATGGGTAAGACATTCAGGTAAAGATATCGAGTCAGGTGAGTCAGCCAGTGGAAATGTTGCATATTTCTTACCTTCAGAACGATATTGACCTAATTCACAATTGACAACAATTCATTTTGTGCTAAGGTAGTAATAGTACATTGTTGCCTAGGCGCGGAAAGTAAGGGTTTTCCTGACGAGGTGGTTAGCAGGCCGAGCAATAGCGAGGCCTGCTAAAATACGAGTCAGGAAATCCTCGTTTCCGCCGAGGCATACATAATGCTTTTCTCAAACATGTGAGGAAATAATACAAATACATTTCTAAAAAGCAAGTAATTTAATTTAATTCACATTAAAAGTTATGTTGGTCATGTTTGGGCAATTTGTAAATAAAAACTTAATAGTTTTTCCAGGAGCATACTAACCATAGACATTGGAATGCAAATTCAAAAAGAAACACACGCACTGTGCTAAAAAAGCGAGCACTTACCTTGGCTGTTTGGAATTTTTGTCTTGGTCCTTTTGATTTTGTATGCAAATCGACAGCATTTTTAAGAAATATGGACATGGACGGAAAGTGTTTTCATATGTTTTTTTTACTCCTAGGAGTAAAATGAGGCTCTTTCCGTCATTGTGTTTCAATCGGAAAACCGTTTTATCCGAGCATGTTTGAGAAAAATAAAATACCGTTTCTAGATTTTACACTGCTGATTACAGTAAAAATATCTTTGGATTTTTTTATGCAGTAGTTTTTTTTATATTTAGGAAAAACAGTAAAAAAAGTTGGATTGTGAATGTTAAGAATACACTTATAGTGCCCTTATTCCATATATTACCAAAGGAATTCAAAAAAATATACAACTGTCATGTTCATTGTTTATCTGTCTGACGGATTACTTGATTCTGATGACACGCTTTCAATTCTACGCAAAATAATTTATTTATTTTAATGGCGTCTACAAATTACGTAATTAATTAAATTACGCAAAATAGCAAATTTATGAACGAACGGCAGCGAATGATTGACATGACATGACAGTCAGTTTTGTTTACTGTCTAAAGTTACTTTTTTAAATTTTATATCAGGCTAAGATCACGACATCAGTATTCCTAACTTTACGGGCTTTTTAATGACTATTTCTTTAATAAATTATTAACGACGAATTTAAGTTAAATAAAGAAAAACCAAGAAATATGGGTAGTCTAATTTTTAACCAGCTATTTATAAACGCGAAAAAACAATAACGCTTATTTTTTTGAAATGTTGTCAATTCCAGCTTTTAAACTAAAAGCCATAAATTGATTATGATAGAGCCTTATTCGAAATTCAAAATTTCTGAATTATGTCACTCTTGTTCTAAAGGTGTAATTTGACCATGGTCATATATGGCAAGTAGAAGGCATACGAGCACACAGATCACCTAAAGATAAGTGGAATCTAAGATCCCATAGACATACGAAGATTTTAATCTCAAGACTGTAATCCTAAGACTACATGCGTTGCCAACCTAACGGTATTCAATCAATTGCCAAACAATAGGTCACAAACTGATTCATTACACAAATATCATTTTGCAAAACTTTTTTTCGAAACTAAATATTTCAGGACCATATTAACCCACCCTTTAAGTTAATTTAGGTTAGATTAGTTTTATTGTGCTTAATACGAGTATACAAAGAAATACTAGCTAACATAAAGGAAAGTCTGTTTTGCCTCAATTTCTCCTATAATTTAATAAAACCGTAATAATCCTAATTATATTACTGCACTTCCGTGCAGCAGCTGTTTGCGCAACATTTAATATCGTTAGAACTTGGCTTGGTTCACTTTATGAAATGCAACATTTCCTCATCGCAATAACAAAATATATCTATGCATAAACGATATTTGAATACGAAACTTTGGCGTAGGTCGAAAGATTTTTTAAATTTATTAATATTAATCAATGAATCGCAAAATTTAAAGGAAAAAAAACAGCTTTAGATTGAAACATGCGTACGTATACACTTGGTATATTTTCATGCTAAGGATACGGACGATATGGTCATATTCTTTACCAACTTATATTTTTGCCTAACTTATTGCGGTTGATACAAAAACCGGTGCCGTGAACAGGATTGCAAATACAAAAACTGGTGTCGTGACCAGGATGACTTTATATAGAAAATTTAAAAATTGAATAATTAAGACATATCACAATTCAGTTAGTTCTTTTTCTATAAACCGTGTATTTGACATGTTAGAAAGCAAAGAAAACCCAGTGTGCAAGTAAATAATCAATAACAAAAGAACTAAGAAGCAAGCGCAGTGGAAAGCACTATTGTGCTCGATACAAAGCGTGAGTTACCGCGATTACTATAAATTACCTGTATCGGGTGACATCTCGAACAGTCGGTTACAGAAGGATTAAACGATAAATGAATAAAGTAAGTGCAAAATACACACTTTTCATTTACTTTTAAAGTTTAATCCGTGTCTTTAGACATCAACTATGATACTGACAATGGCATAATGGTTCCAACGGAAGACCAGCGCTGACTTTAATGCCAGCAATACGCTGAGTTGGGACCATTTCGTGGCTACTTTCTTCTTGTATTTGTTAATCTGTTCTTTGTTATGCATGTCACGAATAAATCATTTTCTTTCTTTCTTTATTTTATAAGTAAATAGTGAATGTTGTTATTCATTAATTATCTTACTAACAATATTATCAATGTGAAAGTTTGGATGCTTGTTACTCAACAGAGGTAGATTATAGTCTGTAATAACATATACAGTACTTTTTATCGTAACAAATTTGAAAGTTCCCAAGAGAATAGTGAAATACGATTTCGAGTCGATAGCAAAAGCCAGTATTCTATAAATCTTATATTCATTATATCTTACGTTCCTCTGCAAAACGTTATTTAAAAGGGTACCGTGTTGGGTTTGGCCACTATCATTACACCAATATAATAAAAAATAAAGCCTAGTAACAATTTCGTAGCCAACTGTACTCCTGCCTTTAGTAGTTACGACAAATCTTCTGTCAAATACGTAAGTACAGTCAAACATGAAAACGGTATATTGCTGCGATAAAATTGCAGCAATTTGAGTAGTAGTAAAATAAATTAATACAAGTTTCTCTTCTTGATAAATATTTAGATAAAATGTGGACTTGCGTACGAGGGGAGGTCCAAAAGTTCGCGGAATGGAGGGGATGGGGGTGGGGATGACTATATTTTTTAGTATAGTACTAATGGCCAACTCATTAAGAGTATATATACCAACTTTCAGCCTGAAGAGCTCATTACTTTACAAAATATCGTCGAGCAAGCAAGTCAATCTGGAAAAATCCTGGAAGTATGGAGCAAATTGAGTATCGAGCCATCATCAAGTTCCTGACTAAGCAAGGAAAAACTCCTCAGACCATCATGAGTGAGATGTCAGTAGTTTACTGTGATCATTGCCCTGGAAAAACAATGATTTACAAATGGCACGGTCTTTTTAAAATTGGCAGAGAGTCCATTGAAGACGACCCTCGCCCAGGACGGCCTGTCGAGGTCACCACATCAGATACCGACGGAAAAGTTGAAAAATTAGTATTAGAAGATGCTCGCCTGAAGAAGAAACAGATTTCTGCATTAGTTGGAGTATCTGAAACCACTATTTTGCGGATTCTACATGAACACCTCGGCATGATTAAAGTGAGTGCAAGATGGGTGCCGAGAATGCTTACGCCGCATCAGCGACAGCAGCGAATCGACGCGTGTAGCAGTTTTTTAGAACGGTGTGGAGAAGAAAGTACGTCGATTTTGAAGCGGATTGTTACTGGAGATGAAACTTGGGTTCATCATTTTGAACCTGACTCTAAACAGGAGTCGATGCAATGGCACAAGAAGGGTACCCCCCCACCTAAGAAATTTAAGGTGTCAGAATCGGCCGGAAAGTTGATGGCTACGATTTTCTGGGACTGCCAAGGAATTTTGATGATCGATTACAAAAGCAAAGATGTCACAATTACTGTAGAGTACTACTCTAGGCTACTGGAGCAGTTGCGGGAAGCTATCAAAGAAAAAAGGCGAGGAAAGCTGGCTAAGGGTGTGCTGTTACTTCAGGATAATGCTCCAGTTCACAAGAGTCGTATTGCGATGGCTGCCCTGAACAAATGTGGCTTCGAAGAATTGGTTCATCCCCCCTACAGCCCGAACCTGGCCCCCAGTGATTATTATTTATTCCCAAATTTGAAGAAAGAGTTGCGGGGAAGAAAATTTCACACCGATGATGAAGTAAAGGACGCAATTTTGGCTCATTTTGACAGCAAAGAAGAAAATTATTTTTATGTGGGTTTAGAAAAATTAATATCACGATCTAACAAATGTATTAACCTTAAGGGAGATTATATTGAAAAGGAAAAATAGTAACGTCTTTTTATTTAATTATTTAGCCCTCCATTCCGCGAACTTTTGGACCTCCCCTCGTACACATTATAACAGAAAGTAAAGTGTTAAGGTGGTCTTTCACCGACGAAGCGAGGAGAGTAATGGATTGGAGCAAATTTTATTTAGTATGGCACAATTTCAATTGCCTTCTAACACATTTTTATAGACAATTATCCGGTATAGGCAAGTATTTGCGAAACGAGAATTGAAATATTTACTGTTGTCATATTGAACCGTATTACTACTAAAGAAAAGGTTTATTAACTCTGCAATGAAAAGAAAATAGGTACTCACAATATCTCGCAAATTTAGTTTACCTTTTCTTTTGATATTAAATGCGAGCTCACGTTGGCTAGGGGCAATTATTGATGGGAATTACCTGACGAGATTTTTATTCGTGTCTTACCTCCACTTGTTTCACTTTGCTGTCGAAAAGACGCCTTTAATTACCACAAAATAAAGTCATTAAGAATATAGCCAGCATGTTACACGAACAACTTTAAGGTTTCATTAGTATGGTTTGTTTTATTACATTTTGATGACACAAGGATTTATCAGATTATCAACATGCAGCCTGGAAAGTAGCCTAAATATAAAATTTCGTGATTGCAACTGTATTGTCAACCCTAACCACTAAGATAGTGTAAGCTTAGCGTTATGCTAGGCATTTAAACTAACGGTGAAGAAACCGAGGCGTATAAAACCGTGAGACCTAGAAACAAGATTAAATTGCTGTCTGTCTGTTTAAATCGAGCAAACAGATTAACTATGTACCCATTCGTACAGTCAATAAGAAAATCTGCATTAAAGAAGTATATAATTAATAACCAATCTTCTGATACAAATTAAGCTTTAGGCTACCAGGCAAACATAAACATATAAAGGGACCTAAAGGACGCACGGGATTTCTAACGCGTAGAATTAGTCCAATTTCTAAAATTCTCTTCTTAGTGCACCCTTATGATATACAAGGAATATTCCCATTAAATTTCAAGTCTCTAGGTCTAGTGGTTTCGCTGTGCGTTATTCAATCAGTCAACCAGTCAGTTTGTTCATTAGTATTTTAAAACAAGGCCCACGATCCAAAACTTGCACTTAGCACAAAATATATTTGGAAATCGAACCCGGTAGAGATAAGTTCAAAGAAACGAATATATTAACCGTATACAGTCAATATATTTATGAAAATATTATGCATGTTCATAAACACATCGGTAGTTTTAGAAAGAACTGTGACATACATAATGTTAATACCAGGAATAAACATAAGCTCGCAGTGCCCTTTACACGACTTCACAAAATAAAAAACTCATTCATGGGTAATTGTATAAGGTTCTATAATAGGCTCCCAAGTAGTGTTACTCATTTATCAGTAAATAAATTTAAGAGTTACGTTAAACGTCAACTAATTTCTAAAGCGTATTATAGTATTAAAGATTATATAAATGATGACAATGCTTGGGATTAATGACCGTGGAGACTATATACATCTCCTTGTATGCTTATTATTTTAATTTGACATCTGGAGACTCTTTACATCTCCAAAATTGACCGTGGAGACTTTCTACATCTCCCTTGTTTGTGTTTGTTGTTTTGTTTTTTTGTTTAATTACCTACTTACCTATATTTAATTTTAATTTGACATTTGGAGACTTTACATCTCCGGAATTGTATTATTATTTTAACCTGACATTTTTATTAATTTCATTATTATTACTACTGGGACCTGTACATCCCTGTGACATTTAAATTAGATAGCTTATGTTTAGTATTGTAATAAGTTCTTTATTTAAAAAAATGGCTTACTGTTGAGTTTCTTGCGGTGCTTCTTCTCAACAATGGTCTCTTGAAGCGCTGGTAGATGGTAGATTCAGACTTGTAAAAGTGCCTACAGGGCCTACTTACAGAATAAATGTTTTTTTATTTTTTTATTTTATTTATATCATTAGTTTCATAAGCCAGAACACTACGAATTTTGTAAACTACGTCTGCTTACTTAAACGTATCTGACTTTCAAATCATTACCTATATTACAATTAGGGAATGAAAATAACCGGTTATAACTGGTTTTAACCAGTTATTTTCATACAAAAACTGTTAATAACCGGTTAAATTGTAATTAGGGACAATACAATATTATGGTTTCTAAGAGATGATCTGATCATTGAATTGGAAGGTGGCAACAGGATCGTTACCGCACTTAAAGGATGAAGTTTAAGTTCTAGAATGTTTTTTGTCAACCTAGCGACATCTAACGGCAACTTGTAACAACCAAGTCGACAGCGCTACCTGCTTTAGAATGCGCAACGAAATAATAGTGTACTACATCGAGCTAACACTCCACAGTCTGTTGAACTATAGTTGAAATATAGTTGTAGTAGTTGGTATATATACCAGTTTTTAACTTCATTCAAATGGACTTGGGTCCCCAGACATAGTACCCGCCTTGGGAGCTATCCTTCTATTGACAGCTTTTCCTCCAGTTTGATCTTGATCTTGAATAAGCAGATATTGACTGGACACAAAAAAGTATTTAAAACAATAGCTTGTCTATTTTTTTACTGTCAGAAACTAACATTTTGTTTGTCATATACTTTCGATCGTATTTAAAGTCAAATATGAGTATAAGAATATGCTTTATTTTATTTTATTTGCGTCTAACGGAATAAAGGCTTGTAGTACTGATAGCCGATGGGCTTGCTACCTGTCACTAATATACACTGTTAAACATCTTAGCCTAATTGTGCAAATTGTGGTTACAGAGTTATCAACCAGTTTTTAGAGTTGTTGGTAATTCTGTAGCTCTGCCTACCCCACTCTGGGAATGAAGGCGTGAAGGTATGTATGTATGTATGTATTTTTTTTTATGGCATAGGAACTTAAACGAGCACACAGGCCACCTGATGGTAAGAGGAAACTGTGACCCATAGACATTCGCATTCACAAGACCGCAATCCTGAGACTGCCAATGCGTTGCCAACCCTGAGGACTAAGATTTAATGCCTCTTTGCTAGTCATTTTACCGGCTGTCTTATCCCCAAACCGGAACACAACAATGCGAACACTGCTGCTTGGCGGTAGGTTAATGGATAAGATGGTGGTACCATTAATACGAAATTTGTAAAAAGCGGACTGTTTTTACTTTAAATTGAAATGTAAAAAGTAGCAGAAACTACCCGGAACAAAATGCCTTTGATGCGCGGTGCCTTTAAAATATCTAACATTTATCATAAAACGTTATACTGCACGAACGAGATACATAGAATCATTTTAAAGCAGTTACGTTCTATTACAGATCGCTGATTACGGAGTTGGATCATTACCTTTATTACGGCTATTAAAGCTATTACGATGAAAGCGCCGATACGATGTGGACGTGTCGGACAGTGAATGGGTGCCCTTATAGGTGATGCAATGCGTTAACTATTTCTTCTAGCTATTGCAGGCTTTCATAAAGGTTTCATCCTGTTGAAACTCGATTTTGAACCGTGAGACAACTATAATGTTATAAAAACCGAGCAAGTGCAAGTCGAACTCGCGCACCGGGGCACGGGGGTTCCAAATCTTTCAACTCACACTTGGCTAGAATTTAGTTAGGTAGTAATAAACTAGCTAAAACTTTGCTCAACCACTCCCAAAAAATTGTTGGCTGGGATAGATCAAGCAGGCACAAGGAACAAGATAAATGTGCGATTTAAATAATTTCAACTCTGCAAATGCGTTGCCATCTATTCCAACTAAAATGGAATTACTGGCATAGAAGTATGTTAGTAATTTCACCGATTGCCTTACCCACACGGAGTTGCTCGGCTTCAGGTTAAAGGGTAATAGTTACTTGGATCGATATTAAAAGGATTATGAAGCTAAGGCTTGGTTCACACGGCGTAATTTTTCGCGTATCTCACGAGATTTTATCAAATGTCGTAGTGACAGCAAAATTTGTATGGTAACTTTGAAAATTGTTCAGACAGTGTCTATGCGGAAAAACCTCTAGACATATTTTTTTCCGTATACAGTATGGTTTTGATGTCGAGGTGACAGAGGGTGCGAGATTTTCGAAACGATATCGAATGCGATGCGCAGTTTGCATGTCGACAAACGCATTTTGCCGACATGCAAACGAAATTCAAGCTGAAGGGCACCACTGACTACAGTTAATCCTTGCACAATGCACGACCATGAAGTTTCTGATGATTGGTATTGTCGAGAGCAGTAAAACAATGCTAAACTTATTTGTTGCTTGTGAAGGAATAGTAATAAGAGCATTGTGTGACTGCTGTCAACATTATCCATATTCAGATACTTCATGGTTATGCAATGTGTCAGGATCAGGATTGACTTCTTATTGGCTGGGAACTTTAACAGTCTGTCGGCTGATATTAGCGTGTCAGTATTAGAATGGACTATCAGTTTCTCTTAACTAGCTTACCTCTCGTATAGCCCCTTCATTTGAGTTGTCTTTACGTTCTAACTTAACTTTTTCTCAATCTCTCAAGGCTTCATTGAATGAGATCTCTTAAAGGAATAACTTCACCTTTGAACTTTTTTTATGCATCAAAGGTGACAATTCATTGGAAACACCCGGCGCCCGCACCGCCTCGCCTCGAGGCGGTTAGTATTATTTACATTATTTACATGGATTTGTATGGGCATGCGCTCATTACATCAACTACGCTACATAACGTTTTTAATACTAACCGCGACGCGAGGCGGTCCAGGTCGGGCGCCGGGAGGGTCTCATGAGCTTTAACCTTAAGTGTTTCCATAATGTACTATCAACCCAATGGAACCCTGATCCACCATAGAACTGTGTCACAGTGACGTTATGATTCAAATAGTAAGAAGTGTCAAACATACATGCTTACATACATAAACTCACGCCTTCATTCCCAAAGTGGGGTAGGCAGAGCTACAGAATTACCAACAACTTTTAAAACTTGTCGATAATTCTATAACCACACTTTGCACAATTAGGCTAAGATGTTTACCAGCGTATTAGTGACAGGTTGCAAGCCCATCGCCTAACAGTACTACAAGCCTTTATTCCCTTAGTCGCCTCTTACGACATCCACGGGAAGAAATGGAGTGGTACTATTCTAACCCGGCAACCACACGGGTCTAACATATTGTTTCACAATCTCACTGTGACACCGTACTATGATGGGTCACGGTTCCATTGGGCTGATAGTACATACATACTTTTTTAAAGATTTGGGTATAATTTTACAAATCTAGAAAAATAAAAAAGCAGGTGCCGAAGCTATTTAAAATATTGAGATCACACTGATTATTTTCGGCGATATGGCTTGGACGGGCTAGCGCATTAAAGGTCATCGTACACTACAACGCCCCGGCACCAGGGGCCTTAGCCAAGATGCATTACGCTAACTAGCGTTTTTATTCGTTTCGTTTAAACCAATCGCGTCACTGGTAGATGACGTGATATGAAGAGTCACGTGACCAGTTTTATCTCAACCTCAGAAGTAGAAACTGTAAAGTAGCTTTGTACAAGGTCAAATCGGACCCCTGCCTGAAGTCCCAAGTTTTGTAAGGGGTCAAGCCTTCTTCAGGGACCGCTCATCACACTTACGGGTCCCATCACGGGCTCTAAAATCAAAGTGGTTCCAGCCTTTTCAGGGACCGCTTCTCACACTTACGGGTCCCATCTCAGGCCCACCTACCACCGGGTACCACTCAGGGCGCTACCTCCCGGTCTGACGACTGCGGGACGCGAGCCAAGGGAAGTCCCGGAGGAATTACCTTCATTTTCACCGTCAACCTTAACTTCACCCTGGTGATATGAGGGACTTTTTTTTTTATTCTGTGTGAAGAAGACCTTGTGCTAAATAAATACCTACCCTGACCCTGATCTATTTCTTTCCTTTTCCCTCCACTATTTCTGTCCTTTTCTCTCCTAATTATCTTTCCCTTTCACTCAACGTCTGGTACCTGGTCTCTCGAGCGATCGGAAGACCACGTAACATGACAGGTGGTTCTGATATAATGCTGAGGCGTTGTAATGTGCGACGACCTTAATACTCAACCATACAACATCGCTACCTTAAAACATTCCGAAAACAACTCTAACTTATTCATCCAACAACTCAAACATCAACGACATTCAACGTGACATGCGACTATTTGACCTCGAAAGAGCATGACGTCATAAACATTGTTTATGTCTAGACTTTTCGGCATTTCCAAGCCGAAGGTATAAATATAGGTCGGATCGGTTTCGGCTCTCAGTGTTTTTGCGAACATGGACGCGAATACTGTGGCCAAATTGCTAAATAAATTCGCGTTGGAGTTTTGTAATGTGAGTGCTATTTAATATCAGTGACAAGTGAAGGTCGTAGATTATTTTTATTTTGCTTTACGGTGCATTCAGTTATTAAGGTGACACGTTACGTTAATATTACTTTTTACCCGACTTCAAAAATCTCGTCTCGTCTGTTTTTTTTCTACTATTGAAATAAAAAGTAACACAGATTAGATACATAAGTCCCACCCAGTCTCTCAATTATATCTCGAATGGCCAAAACAGATGTGGAATCCAAAGTTTTGAATTAACTTCGTTGTGGTCTAGCCTAAGTTGATCCTTGAGCTCGGAACGACCATAAATAATACATACATACATACATACCTTCACGCCTTCATTCCCAGAGTGGGGTAGGCAGAGCTACAGAATTACCAACAACTCCAAAAACTTGTTGATAACTCTGTAACCACAATTTGCACAATAAATAAATAATAAAATAAGAAAAACATCGGGGTGACAATCTCACACATGGATTGTACTATGGGTACTAATTTTTTCATTCTCCTGCCCTTTTCCCAATTATTATTTGGGGTCGGCGCAACATGTCTAGTCATGTTGCTAACAGGTTATGGCTGAGTTGTACAGTCGGCCGCCCGCCTGACACCAACCCTCCTTGGAAATGCTTTTGTTGATGGTGCGGGCGACTCATGGTGCTAAAATTGTATGCACTAGGTCACAAGCTCCCTTAGTCGCCTTTTACGACAACCACGGAAAGAAATGGGATGGTGCTATTCTTTACGTCCGACACCATACAGATACTAGGCAACGATAAACTTACAACTACAACAACTGTCTGTCTTACTTCTGTTAGAACTTCCATTTACTTGTGGGAGGCCCTTGTGCAGGCTCCGTCCGGGTTGGTACAACCATCTTATCCATTAACCTACCGCCAAGCACCAGTGTTTGCATTGTTGTGTTCCGGCTTGGGGATAAGACGGCCGGTGAAATGACTAGCATAGAGGCATTCCATCTTAGTCCTCAGGGTTTTGAATGCGAATGTCTATGGGTCACAGTTTCCACTTACCATCAGGTGGCCTGAGTGCTCGTTTGCCTTCCTACGACATAAAAAAAAATAAAAAAATCTAAAAGCGACTTTCAATTAGATGACCACCATAACTCCTGACTAAATTAATGGGTAGTGGTGAAATGACCACGTGCAAGGTCCGTTTGGACTGCTACTACTTTCTTACTCTTTAACCTGCCGCTAAACAGCAGTGTTTGCATTGTTGTGTCACGGTGCGGGGGCAAGACGACCAGTAAAATTACTACCATAGGCATTACATCTAAAGCCTCCAGGTTGACAACGCCTTTAGCCTTCAATCCACTTATCATGAAATAAATAGGTAAATATCATTGGACAATGTCACACCAATTGACCTAGTCCCAAACTAAGCTCTAAGGCTTGAACTATGGGTACTAGACAACTATATAAATACTTATATAGAGAGAAATATATACTTAAATAAATAGTAAACATCCATGACTCAGGAACAAATATTCCCGTTCATCACACAAATATCTGCCCTTACCGGGATTTGAACCCAGGACCGCTGGCTTCGTAGGTAGGTTAGAAAGAAGAAACATTTATTCACGTCGCACAGACTTTCGCGAAAGCCTTAGCAGTGGTTGTGTTTGGGCTCACGTTTATTAGCATCTCTGTTATTTCAGGAGTTGGAGAACAAGACTAGTGTGTGCTCCCCGGTTTCGGCCGAGATTGCGCTTGCGCTGATTGCACTCGGAAGTAGTAACGAAGCTCACGCCGAGCTGCTAAAAGCGCTTAACTTTCATGATGATGATGCTGTAAGTAGCAATATAGAACTATAAGTTAGATAATAATTTAACGTAGGAAGTGTATATAGAGTAAAAATCTTTATAATGTGCAATTTATACGTTAGCCAGTGAGTTGTTTTAGTGAAAAATTGCCCTATGATGCAAAATGTATTCGTTTGATTATTCAAGGTGCAACACCTAAAGCATATCAATGTGCAAAATATTAGTTCAGAAACGGTTTTTTAGCTGGAGACAAGAAAATGGTAGTTTTCGTCGCAAGTAATAGTATTTCTATTTTTGTAAGGAAATAGATTATTAACGTTCTCTAAAGTTTTGTAAATTAATCTCAGTACTTTCTTAAGATTTAAAAATAATCGGAAATGATCTGCCACTTTCACATAGCTAATCACAAGCGCATAGCGATTAACAACTTCTGCGCGGGAAAAGCATAATTACATTTTTTCTCCCGCGTTTCCCAAGAGTTTCTATTCACTTTACAGATCCGGTCAACATTTTCTTTCCTCACATCAACACTGCAGTCCATGAAGGATACATTGAAGGTGGCAACCAAAGTTTACTTGCAGAAAGGAAACTACGAGCTCAAAGAAGATTTGCAGAAGGACGCAGAAGATGTTTTCGGCGCTGTGCTGGAGCAGATGGACTTTAGAGAAGGAGAAGATGCTGCTGGTACTATTAATACATGGGTAGTTATTATTATCATTTATTAATTAGCCCATAATAGTATCCCACTGCTGGGCAAGGGCCTCCTCCCTTGATTTCCGCACCTCTCTCTCTGTGGAAATCTTCGGCCAATCCTTCAGAAAAGCGTCCATGTCACCCCGCCATCTCCGCTTGGGTCTGCCTCGCCGTCTGTAGCCGTCCTGGGGGACCCACAAGGTTGCCGCATTGATCCACCTCTGTGGGTGTATGCGACAAAATGCTTAATTTTACACTTGTAGGAAGCTAGGAAGTGAGGGTAATGGGAGGCGAATGTTATCTCTTGGGATCGAAATCCGTGTGGATGAAGTTGGTACAGAGAGGGCTGATTAGTGACCTATGGCCACACTCAGAGTCAGTTAATTACGGTTAAGGCTTCTTACAGACGAACGGCATTTCGCCAACGGCAGAGGCTACAGTAGGCTTAACCAAGAGCCAAACGATGATAGCGTTTTTCCATTCCATCGATTTTTAATGTATGGGATGACAAGTTGGGCTTGTGGTTTATCACAAAGAAAGCTAAATGCTAGCCAAACGGCCTCACGTACGATCGCCTATGGAATATCGAAACGCCCAAAGTAGCGATTATTGCTGTCACAATCTCAAAACCCATACATATGTCTAGCCAAGTGCCACTTAGCGTTTTCCATTCCATCAACATGAAATGTATGCGATGATATGTTGGTCACATGGTTTATCACAACGAACAACTAAAATGGCTAGCCAAGTCCTCTCGGAAAGCATATCGAAACGCACAAAAAGCGATCAGTGCTGTCAAACGGCCAAATCTTAGCCAAGTGCCAGTTTTGACTACTATTTGTCGGTATAGGTCGACAGCTGCCGCTGACGCGTTAACGACTGTCGCCCAAAGGTGTATATGGCGGGATCACTTTGTTTGCCCGAATTTCATTTGCCATAATAGTATCACTTGCCATAATGTTCATTTGCCATAAAGGCATTTTTTCTGAAACTGTAAACCTTTCAGGTAAATTTTACATGCCATCGTATAGAGCCCATTAGGTTAGGTTAGGTTTGATTTTGAACAATTCTGAATAGTTCACGGTTTTAGAAAAAATGCCTTTATGGCAAATTAACATTATGGCAAGTGATACAATTATGGCAATTGATATTCGGGCAAACGATAGAGAACCGTATATGGCTGCTGCCGACATGTGGCCACGGCTGCAGTAGCTTCTACCATTGGCAAATTGCTGTTTGTCTGTCAGTCGAAGTCGTTCCTTAGTGACGATTATAAATCCACAAGATTTAAAAAGGGACTTAATTTCGTTTATGCCCCTAGGTCAGATAGCTTGCATTCTATACTAGAAAAATTAAACAGTTAAAGAATCAAAAACCGATTAGACTTTATAAAAATAGAATGGGGCAAAAGAGAAAAATTATACTTGTTAAGTAATATAATTAAATTTGGATTAAGTACCTAAAAATAATAAAGATACATTACATTTTTCAATCAACAATACTTAATTGACAGTCTGAAATTAGTTTGGAGCAATTAAAGATTTGATTTGGAAGATTTGGTTTGGACCGGGAGACGAGCTGTAGGTAGGCCTCCAACAAGATGGAGTGACGACCTTGTAAGGATCGCGGGAACGCGGTGGATGCGAAAAGCAAAAGACCGCCGAGAGCCTTGGGGGAGGCCTATGTCCAGCAGTGGACGTCTTTCGGCTGACATGATGACGATGAATTGAAGATTTATCTAATACTTTTTTTTAGGTAGCAGAGCAAACCAATCACAAAATCAAGAATATTGTTTCAGCTGACATGATGAATGAGGACACGAGCATGCTGCTTCTCAATGCAGTCTATTTTAAGGTAACATGAACTTTTTAAAAAGGTGCAAAAAAAGTCATGCTTCTATAAACCTTTATCCTCGTGCCTACTTTTGTCCTTTGGAAATGACATAAGAAACAAAGAAAACTAAGCCCTCGTCTCGAAGTTTCAAAAATATATTTCCAAAATAATTACCCCTGGTAGGCACGGGGCTATAGATTTGTTTCAAAAGCAAACATGTGGGAGGACCTTGTGCAGGGTCCGTCTGGGTTGGTACCACCATCTTATCCATTAACCTACCGCCAAACAGCAGTGGTCGCATAGTTATGTTCCGGTTTGCGGATAAGACAGCCGGTGAAATAACTAGTATAGAGGCATTCCATCTTAGTCCTTAGGGTTGGCACTTGGCAGTGCATTTGCAGTCTTGTGAATGCGAATGTCTATGGGTCACAGTTTCCACTTACCATCAGGTGGCCTGTGGGCTCAATTGCCTTACTATGCCATAAAAAAATATATATACACAATTTTGTTTTTTATTTATTATTTACTGAGAAAATAAATAAACTTTCTGCTAATAGCTAAAGAGCTAAACGCCACATGGTGTTTTATGCGTCACAACTAGTGCAACACTTAAAAAAAAAGCGGTTACAAACAAAATTACGTCACTCCGACCACTACTCCAAAGCGGGCGTAGCAAACACTCATTATATTCAATATTAGGCTTTTGAGATTAACTATCAAGTATGATTTTTTCAAATCATTCCTGTCCTTTGGTATGCTCGAGCGAGAAAAAACACAAAGTTCTAGTTCTCTCTCCAGGTAAACATTCTATAATGAAAAAGTATACATAAAAAGATGGATGAAAATTGAGCACTGATCGTTGCTAAAACCAAAGGCTAAGCCGTGTCATAGATAGCTGTGATTGAGCCGTCTCAAATAGCCGTGAATAATTAATTATGACGTAGTTTGCTTTTTGGTCACTTCACGCTATCGTCAGTGATAATGCAATAACACTTAAGTAACAAATTAAATAAGGTGCAAAATACACCTTATTATGTAAGTCAGTAAGGTACATTTTGGAAGTTGTTGAATTTGTTAGTTACGAGGTATTGCAGTATCACCGACGCTATCATTATGACATAGTTCTATGGTGGCTCAAATGAAGTTAAAAAGTTGGTTATTAATAGAACGAATGTGGTTGCTGTTCCTTAAGAATCGTTTCTTTCTAAGGTTTATAGTAATCGTTCTTTTCTTATTAATCAACGTGAACTTCATCTATTTCCAGGGTTCATGGGAAATACCGTTCAAACCCGACCTGACCAGCAACCAACCATTTAACGTCAACAAAAACACTGTCATAGACGTCCCAATGATGCAAATAAGGAAGGAAAGGTTCGTCTTTGGACGCAGCATCGGCCTTAATTCTATGGTGAGTAAAGTTTACTAGTAAAGGCTCCCACAAACTAAACGTACGATAGGTAAAGATTCGGGCCGAATCGTGCATGACTCGATGTATGAAGCGAAAGAAATTTGTCAAGATCGTAGCAAGTGGAAAGAGGTGGTCTCTGCCTACCCCTCTGGGAAACAGGCGTGCATTAATGTATGTACACTATGTTGGTAAAGAGTAGCTGAGAGTAGTAAACGAACGTCACATGGACGGCAAATACCTTAAATATTTAATATCGGAAATAGCATTATTTGACCAGTTCGATTCGATTCCCGATTTTAATAAATAAAAAAAAGTAACTTGTCATTGTTCAAAAATCCAAAATTGCACTTTTTTTCTAAAATAAAAGTAAGTCTCCTAACTAACTAACTTGCTATTTTCAATATTTAAGGTGGTTGCCGCCGTCGGCGGTGTGTTCAATTTTCCCACCCTTTATTTTTGGTAAGATATGCCTAAATATTTTTCCTTTCAACGTTCCAGTTAATCAGAATTCCATACGCCTCCAACGACTCCAGTATGGTGATCGTCCTCCCGAATGAGGTCGAGGGTCTGAAGGATGTGATGAAGCAGCTGGCAGCAGGACATGACCTGATGGCTGACCTGGGTCTCATCAATAAAGTGGAAGTCAATGTGACTATACCCAAGTTCAAAGTCGAAAGCACGATTAATTTAAAAACCGTGTTGCAAAAGGTAATTAAACGCCATTTTTTTCTTACTTTTTAACCGTCTTCAAAAATGGAGAAGGTTCTCAATTCTTTGGGTTTTTTTTAAGTAGGTATATGTTCCCGATTACTCAATCACTGCTAAAGAGAAAGACTTTCTAGTTAGTCCTATTGTCAACACGTCAGGATCTGATGATGGGATCTAGGAGAAATCGAGGGAACTCCTCAAATATTTTGGTGTTTTTTGTACAATTGTAGATAGCTAAATTTGAAACATGAAACCTCCTTAGTCAGAAATTATGCACGAAATGGTTGCAAATTTTAAAACTCCGGTCATTACTCCCTAGGGACTACAAACTCGCCATAATTCCCGCGGGAACAATTTAGGTCATTGTTCCTCTGTATTCAGACATGGAATAAATCCATTTACGAGCAAGGGTGATGAAAAAGAAGTTAGTGGTGGTGTTGGCCACTCCTTTAACCTTTAACCTATCGCCAAGCAGTGTTTGCATTGTTGTTCTGGGATGAGGGTAAAAACAACCAGTGAAATGACTTGCAGAGCATTCCAGCTTCGTCCTCAGAGTTGGCAACACATATGCAGTCTTAGGATTGAAATCTTTAGATTACAAATGTCTACAGGTGCCAAATCCTATTACCCGTCCAGGGGTTGTGTCATCGAATCAAAAAAATAAATTTTTGACCCCGCATTATCAAATAAAAATTTACAATTAGTATTGAAGTTGAATTGTTTCTTTTTGGCCCCATTGGCTGACAGGTGGAGAATTCGTTCAGGCATTTCGTCCACCATTTATACTTACTTTTTGCTTTAATTGGTAATATAACTTTACATTTCCAGCTTGGCATTAAGTCTATATTCGACCAAGCGTGTACCGACATCGACTTGCTAACCTCAGGCGAGAAGCTCCACGTATCAGACTCGATACAGAAAGCCTTCATAGACGTCAACGAAGAAGGGACGGAAGCAGCCGCGTGTACTGGTTAGTATAGACACTAGACTCTGACCAGCAAGTCGTAATACAAGCATGTTTCTATTTCTTCACTTGGCAACAATTTTACCTATAAAAGTAGCTGTGACGTTGTGAGTGTGTTACCAGCTAGTGATATTTTAATTTTTCCGCCATTTTTGGGCTTTCGTACCTCAAAAGGAAAAAACGGAACACTTATAGGATCACTTTTTTGACTGTCCGTCGGCCTGACCGTCTGTCTTTCAGGACTCTTTATCGCGGGAACGGCATACCAGCTGCAGGTTGATTGTGTCGTTGTAATGCAGTTATACTAAACGCACAAAAACTGTTTCCAAAAAGGTTACTGGCAGAACAGATATTCTGGGCCTAAATGTACAATTTACGAAGTAAGTCTGTGGCACATAGACACTTACTGTAAATTAAATATCTAAACTTCTTGGATTGAAAAAATGACTCACTAAGACCAAATAAAATAAAATAAAACACGACTTATAACATTATAATTGTTTATAGCTATGGGGTTTACGAACAGGCGTAAACCCAGGACCTTCAAAGCGGATCGACCTTTCCTGTTCTTCCTGACGGTTCAACACATTCCTATATTCGTTGGAACTTACCATGGCAATGTTTAACCGTAGTTGGAAATGTTGCTGTCTGAACCAAAAGGACGGGTGGTATAGCTCAACAATAACTAATAAAGGGGTCTTTATCGAGTGGAATAATCATATTTTTCTTAATGTTTTATTTATTTATTGTTTGGTAAGTAATCGTTTGATCGAAACGGTTCTTACAATTTTATTGATTACAGGACAAGTAGAATTTTTAAAAAATTTGCACTAGCGTGACGTAAATAAGATCATGTGGCGTTTAATCTCTTTAGCCATTACCAGAAATTTGTTAATTTATTTTCTCAGTAAAGAATGGACAAAAAATATATCTTGAAATAAACCATTTAAAAAGTCTTATTGTTAATTGAATCGGTAATAACTAACCTAAACCAAGTTCGAATAATATCAACCTCATTACTAACAAAAACGAATTCAAACTACTTTGGTTATTGAATTTGAGAGATGCTTTTTGTTTTAGGAGGGCAGAATGATGATGATGTTTGCGGAAATGCGGTCCGGTTTTTTTCAAGCTTGCCCTTTTATTCGTTTATTTTATTTTCTAGCAATGAAGTTAACGAAGAGGCGTGGACCCAGGACCTTCACGGCGGACCATCCTTTCCTGTACCTTCTCGCGGTGCAACAGATACCCTTATTCGTTGGGACTTACCATGGCATTGTTTAACCCTTAATGACGACACGTTAGCCTATAGTCTGTGCCAATTGAAATTGGCGAAGATGTAAACACAACTAAACGAACCAATTTACCATTACATACATACATTAAATCACGCCTGTTTCCCAGAGGGGTAGGCAGAGACCACTTCTTTCCAATTGCTACGATCTCGACAAATTTCTTTCGCTTCTTCCACATTCATACATCGAGACATGCACGCACGTCGGTTTCGGGTACTTAAGATTCGGCCCTGTTCCAGTATTTCTCTGCTTTGATTCGAAAAAGTACGCCTAGGGCGGCCCCTTCCGACCCTTCCACTCACTTTCGATGTACATATCTCTTTCGTCAATCTTCTTCAATTTACCACTATTACTCGATAATCACGTACTATAGCAATGATGTGTACACATGATCTTTACTTTCACATTCAGTTTGACTATTAATTATAATTACACGCTTGATGAATCGGTCCATCTGGCTGGAGGGCGTCCTACGCTACGCTTGCCGAGCCGTGGTCTCCACTCGAGAACCCGTCTACTCCACCGATCATCGGTTCGGCGACAGATGTGACCAGCCCACTGCCACTTCAGTCTGCTACACCTCTGAACTACGTCAGTGACTTTGGTTTTTTGTCGGATAATCTCATTCCGGACTTTGTCCCTTAACGAGATTCCGAGCATACACCTTTCCATAGCTCGCTGGGTGACGTGTAGTCGGTGGGCTAGTATCACTGTCAGGTTCCACGTCTCGGCTCCGTATTTCATGACCGGCAGGACGCACTGATTGAATACCTTAGTCTTCAGGCATTGTGGCAAGGGTGACTCGAAAAAGTGACGCACCTTTCCAAATGCTGCCCAGCCAAGCTGCACTCTTCTGGTGATTTCACCCTCAAAGTTGTCTCTACCCAGCTGTAACTTGTGTCCTAGGTAGACGTACTCCTGGACAACTTCGAGAGCTACACCTTCGACGGCGACAGGCTCAGGGACGATGTGCTCATTGAACATGACCTTAGTCTTGTCTAAGTTCATGGTGGTGACTGGATGGCAAAAACGGGAGATCGGGCCTTGTGGCGAACCCTGGGGGAGGCCTACGTCCAGCAGTGGACTGCAATAGGCTGAAATGATGATGATGGCTTGATGAATATTTGAGGTTATGTGTCAAACAATACTAATTTGTTTACATCTTTGGCAAGTTCAATTCACACTGACTATACTTAGTTGGTAGTGACCCGCATATGAAGCTAGTGGTCCAGGGTTCCCGGCGAGGCCGGATATTTTTGTGATGAGCGCTAGTATTAATTCCTGAGTGTTGGGTGTTTTTTATCTATTTAAGTTTTTTTTTCTAATACAAAATACAAAAAAAAATCTAACTTCTAATACAATAAAAAATTTGAACTATGTATGCATTTAATCATGTATTTCTCTATATAAGTAGATTTATCGTTGTTTAGTTCCCGTAGAAGTCTACGTTTGTCCCTTTCCAGCCTAATTTCGTCAGTTTTTGATTAAGTAAGCAAAACAGCATGCTTTGATAGTCATTTTATGTATTGAACAAATAATTTTTTTTTTAATGCAGTCACTTTCGTTGTCACCGTGCGATAATATGACTATGACTTTCACGTGGTGCTTGCGTTTGAAATGTTATAAGGTTTCTTATTTATTATTTCAGATGTGGGACTTCATAACATAACAGCATAATAATGGTCACTAAAAAGTTTAATTAAATTAATGTTTTAAAAACCAAAACCTGCCTTTAAAAAAGGAAAAATCACTTATTTTAAAGTGCCAGGTAATTAGGTCAGGTCGGAGTCCCAAATATTTTTAACCAAAAGCAGACTTCAGTTGGACTGACCTGAAGTTATTTTGAGCGTTTTTGAAGGCAGGTTTAGGTTATATAAAACATTTATTTTATTTGTGATTTGATTTACTCTGTAATTTTAATACAAGTAATATTTTAATGTTGTTATTTTATAACGTAACTACCTACTTATTCATATGTTTTTTACCGTATTGTGTTTGGTGTTTTTTGTAAATTTATTAAATATAAATTATTACTTTCGATTATTTTTTTAATCATCCTTTATACTCCGCATAAATATACCGTCGAATAGTTCGCCGTCGATGGTAAGGTAAAAAAGAGCTACTACAACGTCAACAATACGATTTCCAGTAGTTCGCCCTGTGGCTCTAGCTAGAAAAATATTCCTTGCGAGATCGTTAACTTTATCGAAACTGTAACGGATTGACGGATGGTCGCGTCAAGCGCTTACTTTGACAGTTTTCGAAAATCGTTTACGATAGCGTTGCCCTGAGAAACAAAAAACTTCCCCCTCCCCCCCTTATTAACTCCTTAAACCCTTTAACGATGCTGATAAGGTTCGAACTTCTAAAATTGTATTTGTCCCAACTAAGTATATAATACGGATAGGTTACTTACCAAATTTCATAAAAACGGTTTTTTAATTATCGTCTAAATAACAATTAGTCGACAATAATGGTTCAATTCCAAGTAAAATACGACCTTAGAACTAATAAATAAATAACCGGGGCACAATCTCACGCAATATGACTTAGTCCCCAACTAAGCTTTAGGTACGTATATGTTATGTTATGGGAAATAGGCAACGATAAAAATGCTTTAATAAAAAAACCGGGCAAGAGCATGTCAGACCATGCTCAGTGTAGGGTTCCGAAGCCATATTTTTTTTGTTTATAAAAAATCTATCGCAAAAATTACGATGAAGAAAAAGTGCTCTAGCAAGAGAGCGTATCTTTACGACGGCACTTACGTCCTTTTGTTGAAAAGCGCAGTTTTTCGGTAATAACTCGAAAACATTTATAATTAACACGCAATTGATGTGTCACAAGTCTTCCGAGGCTCCAGTAAAAAACGGTCCGAGTCGAATATATGAAATGATATACAGGGTTACTTTTAAAATAGTAATGTAGAAAGAGAGGACAATAGAGAGATCGCTCTCCAGGCGGGTTGGAAGTGGTATCTTAGCCGACTGTGAAAACTTCGTTAGCGCGTTGTAGAACACTTAGTTCCGCTGTCTGACGCTGGTGTCGCTAGCGAGTTGGTTGATACAAGTTGCCGTTAGATGTCGCTAGGTCGCCACTCTATATAATAAGCTCTCAGGGTGAAATTACTGACATCGTAACAAAAAGAATATTTTAATTTCATACAAAAAAAAAGTGATCGCTCTAAATGTAATTAACTCTTCAGTAGCCAAAGAATACCGCTAGAAATAAACAAATGCAGTGCGGAATGCATTGGCGGGCGGGGAAAAGGGTAGGGAGGTAAGACGACCTTGACCTTGTTAGGTTAGATTAGTTACCAAATACAAATCTAAAATGTGTCAGATCTTATCTTATTAATATTATAAATGAGATAGTTTGAATGTTTGTTACTCAATCACGTTCCAACCACTGAACGAATCGGGATGAAATTTGGCACATATTTAAGTTTGGACATTTTCCGAGAGAGCACTGATAAAAGACTTCTACGTCGACGGAGTCACGGGCAAAAGCTAGTACGATATAAGTTGACTTGTATTCTTTTTTACTATGGCCATCTTACTACGTCCGAACATTGAATCGTTTCACTTAACTCCGTAATAACACACATTTGATTTTGAACCTACTTGCTTCAAACAAAAGACCATTTATGCATATAATTTACTAAATTGTTTGTTATATTTAAATACAAAAAGGTCTTAACTCAACGGCAAAACATGACATACATTGAACACCATTCTAATTTGTAATGCGTTAAAAAATCTATTGGACTTGTTACGTTTTGATTTGTGTTCGCAGTTTGTTTTCGGCCAGTAGCTTATTAGGTTCTGAAAAACCCGAACCATCCTATTAAAGGCGGCAGACATTTTTTATTGCGTCAGTCGCGTTTTGAATATGGAAGCGACTATATCGCGCTCTGTCGCGAAATTCGCGCTTAAATTTTACAATGTGAGTGTTTTTTTCATCATTGCGAAGGTCGCAGATAGCAGCGTGTGCTTATAAATAAGTTTAGAAGTTTGGATCGATGTCTAGATTTTTTAACGATAGACAAACTTGTATTTTTACAAGATTTTTGCAATGTTTTATGTATCTTTATGGTTTGTTTTCCGGTATTCCCGCCATAGAGTGCTGTCAAACTGCAAACAATTACCCAAATATTGATCAGTAGCTTTCTGCCTCAAGGTCGTATGCTGGCTACACAATACATTGCGGGTTCTCTGAGATGGCGCCTTTTTTTTTATTTGCGTGTTTTTGGTCGATGTCTGGGGACATCGGCGCTAGGTCGGTCGAGCGAACGAGTGAACTCGGCGCAGCTTATATAAACCGGCGAGTTACGAAACATATTTTAACGCGTGCATTCTCAATTCGGCAGCCTTAACTTATCTGCTGCCTAATTAAAAATACACGCGCTAACATGTATTTTGTACGCTCTGACGGAACTACTTAAATTCGCCGGTTTATATAAGGTGCGCCACATTCACTCGGTCACTCGTTCCACCGACCTGGGGCCGTTTTTAGGAGAATAATACCGCTGAGCAGTTTAACTGAGGTCACAAAGAGTTTTCGGGGTTATATAGGAATGCCATCATATCCCTATTAACGTTTGTCCTAACGCTTTGTTTTTCGGAATTATTGAGATTGAGATTAGATGGATGAAAGAAGATTGACGAAAGAGATATATAGAGCGAAAGTGAGTGGAAGGGTCAGAAGGGGCCGCCCTAGGCGTACCTTTTCGTATCAAATCGGAGAAATACTGGATAAGGACCGAATCTTAAGTACCCGAAATCGACGTGAGTGCATGACTCGATGTATGAATGTGGAAGAAGCGAAAGAGATTTGTCAGGATCGTAGCAGGTGGAAAAAAGTGGTCTCTGCCTACTTTGTTTGTGGTTGATTTTGCACTTGCCTCAGTATACGTAGGAGGTGTCAATATAGTCCAAATAGATAGTGGCAAATCACATAAACCGAGACTCGTGGTAGCAACTGAAAATCTAGAACACATCCATTGAAATAGCAAGTACGCACCTAAGAAACCTATTTCAGGAGCTGGAGAAGAGCAAGACGAGCGTGTGCTCGCCGCTGTCCGCGGAGACCGTGCTGGCACTGCTGGCGCTCGGCAGCCGGGGCCGGACGCGGGCAGAGCTGCTGCAGGCCCTGGACATGGCTGATGACGACGCCGTTAGTATTTACTTTGTATTCCCTGCACTTAGCATATCGGAATCGTCATTCTCTTATTCCTGATGTTTTGTTTTTCATTTTGTTAATTTCTTACTATCATTAAGTACTAATTTTTTTACCTCACATTACTCATTTCTCATTTTTTACTTCGTATTTCTTGCATGCTTAACTCTATGACCTATACAGGGTGCTCCAGAACTTGACGTTAATATAATAAAGGTAAAATATACAATAGTTCAATAGGTACAATAGCTATAGGAATAATTCCATGTACTCATCTACTGAGTACAGACGTATCTAACGAATTCGGATGATACTAGCATTTTAACCTGCCACATAGGCAAAAAAAAACAACTGTTTTTTACATGTTTCAGTTTTTATTGAAGCTGTGAAAAAAAGTCAAAAATAATCCCTATTGGTATAGTCAATTCCTGCCACGACAAATTATTGTATAGGGTCGGCCAGAAATAATTGCAATTTTACTAGATTTTGCTCTTGCAAAATTTTTTGGCCCACCCTATGTAATTTGTGTATTTATCCTTTTGATATCCTTATAACTAAAAAAGATAATATAATTAAACGGAGTATAGTAGACTTAAACCCTTTTTCACTTGATCTTCAGATAAGCTGGCTTCAAAACACCTTTTTGTTACAGATAAGGTCATTATTCCAGTCACTTACACCAAAGCTTCAGAGAATCAATGGAGCAACGCTAAACATGGCCAACAAAGTCTTCGTGAAAAAGAATGGAACCCTTAAGCATGAGTTAAAGAAGGATGCAGAAGAAGTATTCGGAGCTGTACTGGAACAGCTGGACTTCAAGAAATCAGAGGCTGCGGCGAATGTGATCAACCAATAGGTAATGTAATGTGTCACCTCTTTACGCTTGACCTTCTTGGATACCTCGAGATACAGAACATGTATATACAGGGTGGAAAAAACGGACGCCACATGGATGGTAACTTTCTTTAATGTAATATTGGGTACAGCATGTTCTGCGCAAATGAGATTGACTTTTATTTTTAAAAACAATAAATACTGCATTCATGGTTTTTTTGAAAATCCGTCAAAGTATTATAAGCTTTAAAGCGCCAATTTTTGTTAGACTTAAGTATTATATAGATTCATATTCGTAATCATTAATCGTGTTTCACGAAATTAAATATTTTTTTGAATATTTATGCACAGTTCCTTTTGTGGTTATTTCTACAGCCTAAAAATGGTCCATACACAATCACTCAAAATGGCGATTATCCATTGACAAACACCGTGATTGGTTGTTTAGCGGTCTCCAGAATAAATAACAAAAAAAAAAACGTGTGGCACTCGGGGACTGCCGCGGTAAAGCTATTGCATGTCGTACAAACGCACACAACGCCGTGTCGAAGACTACCGAACTGAAACGACGTTAGACGATGCACGGCCTTCAAGCCACACCTCCTTGCCCGTCGGAGTGGGGAGCGTGAGGTTTTTTCGTTACGGAATTTCTGGATTCGGTCCCCGCGCTCAAGGCCCGCGATAGAAGCTATGCAATAGCTTAAAAACTTTAATCCCTAGATATTAATAAGGAGCTTTAGTCCCGATGTGCAGAGACTAAAGTAACGTTTTAAGAGCATGAGAAGTGAAAAACTAATTCTACGCATATGAAATAGTGGGCTTCATCTAGTCCCAAAATAATATATGGCCATATTTACAGTATTTACACTGTAAAGAATGGAAGAGGAGGGAGGAGACCTAGGCGTACTTTTTTTTTCGAATAAAATCGGTGAAATACTGAAAAAGGGCCACATCTTAAGAACTTGAAACTGACGTGCATGCATGATGTAAGAATCGTAGCAGATGTCAAGAAGCGATCTCTGTCTACCCCTCTGGAAAACAGGCGTGATTTATTCTATGTATGTAAAATAAATAATTAATTAATTAAATACTCAATTTTAATGATTCTAAATTGTACTTGACAGGTGGCAGAAAAAACAGAAGGAAAAATAAAAGAAATTGCTACTGCTGATATGATGGACGAAGAGACATGCTTGTTCTTGGTCAATGCGATTTACTTTAAGGTAAAACGTTCTTTAGTTGACTCGTGCTTGACCTATTACCGGCCACTCGGCTGTTATAATGGCGTGGTTTCCCATTTATTACTTCAAATTAAACGTTAATTAAGAGGACATTTCAAAAGTTAATAACCTACTTATAAACTAACCAGTATGTCATTGTTACTTTCAAACGTATTAAGGATCGGCCACACTGACAGGCGTAAAATACGGTGACGTTGCATAAACAAATGAATGGGTCATAGAAATTACATAGCATCAATTTTGACGGACCGTAATTTACGTGGTCGGTCCCTTACGGAACTTAAACAAATTACTGCGCTAACACTGTAGATTTCTAAACGTTTCTGGTTATAAATTGAAGACATTTTTTTTTTCTTTACATTTCATACTTATTTTAGGCATTATGGGAATACCCATTCGAAACATTCAACACCAAGGACAGAACATTTTACGTTGATAATGTCACAAGCGTCGAAGTGCCTATGATGTATATAGAAGACCAGACAATGAAGTACGGTGCCAGTCCTAAACTGAAGGCAAAAGTAAGTGAATTGTGTTAATATCTAGATAAACTTCAATACTTTTACGACACGTTAGCCTCTTTGGTAATGACCCTGCCTACGATGCTAGCTGTCCTGGGTTTATCCTGGTAAAGACAGATAATAATTTCTGTCTAGTACTTAATTATTATATTGCAAACCTAGTACTTAATTTGGGACTAGGTCAATTCGTTTGAGGTTGTCCCCTTTTGTTTATACTACTTAATTAATTTTACTTTCCTTTTGAGGAGGCCATTTCCAACAGTTAACCTTTTTCGGCTAAAACTGCTGAATAACAATTCAGTTTTTTCCATAGTTTTTAGAAATGCCCTACCAAGGTATCCAGACAAGCATGGTGATCGTGCTACCGGATGACATGGAGGGTCTGAACAGCGTGCTGCAGCAGCTAGCAGCTGGGCACGACCTGATGGCTGACATAAAAGCCATGATGTACGAAGCTCTTGACATAACAATTCCGAAGTTTAAGGCTGAAACGACCATAGATCTTAAAGTTCTATTACAAAAGGTATGATTGTATCTGTTAAAAGTGTTGTATAGTTATAATATACATAAAATACTGACTGTCATAGATGCTCAAGTTAAGTCAGTATTTATTGCGTTTATTTATTTTTACGGTTGCATGACTTGCATGATAAAGAAAATTAAATGATTCAGCCTGTTGGGACATTTTCGAAAATAAAAAGGATTTACTTTGAAAAGGGGAACTGCAGATTGAAACCATTTTTTTACCTCTCGATACGACGAAATTAAGTTCTGGTTAATTGAGATAAAATATTTTCAATTTGATAAAAACATAAAAGATAAAGAGACATTTGTTTGCATCAATACAAAATTACATTAAATAGAAACCAAAAAGAAGAAAATTTGCAGAACAGTTTTGTAAAACTAAGCTATTTTCAGCTGGGAATCAAAAATATCTTCAACAAAACATCAGCAGAGATCGACATGCTGACGAGCCCTGAGAGACTCTACGTGTCGCATGCCGTCCAGAAGGCGTACATCATGGTGAACGAAGCTGGCACTGAAGCCTCGGCTGCTTCAGGCTGTGAGTATCCAAGAACCTTAATGTGTTAAAATCTTCGACTGTGGAGGTCATCAGCGAAACCATAAAGTTAAAAGTGTATTTACTTTATGGTCAAACAACGCCACTTGTCAGGTGAAGATGGTGTCAGGGAAACTGACATTGTGCAGTAGCTAAGTTCGGTATTATCATAAGAATAAATAATAACTACGTACAAGCGAATCTCCTTTGTCCAAGCAACAAATGCCGCGCTTTAAATACCTACTACCCCCTTCATCTCCGCTTCACCCATGTCTTCTGCGACCAAATTTGGGCGGTCACTTGCGAAATATTTTAATCGGTTTATGGATGTGTTATACAAGTTTAGTCACAAATGTTATTATGGCATTCATTTGCAGACTTTTAAAGCAATTAAATCGTTTTTTGAGCTGTGGGTATAATAGGCCTCCAACAAGATAGAGTGACGACCTTGTAAGGATCACGGGAAAGCGGTGGATGCGAAAAGCACAAGACCGGTCTGAGTGGAGAGCCTTGGGGGAGGCCTATGTCCAGCAGTGGACGTCTTTCGGCTGACATGATGATGATGATGAAATCGTTTTTTTTATCGTTTATTTGATCTCAGGTGACGATCAAAATTGCTGTAAAAAGTGGAAACGTCTTTGGATTCTGTTCACGGCCAACCGACCCTTTCTGTTCCTGCTGACGGCTTGCATAGTTCCTGTCTTCGTCGGCGTGTACAGAGGCGGACAGGAAAGATTTCCCGTGGCAGCAGAACTTCCTACCGATGAACGAGAGCCATACTTTGATTTGTAGTTCTTACATATAAAATGTATTTTGTTACTAAGATAAGTTAACCCCATTGATTAATTTGATAAACACTGTTGCTTGAATTTGTGTGACAGTTTTTAGAATTAAAGTAAAAAACATTTACTTAGTAATCTTTATCAATAAAAAAACATAAACGTAGGTACAAATTTGTGAAGATGCGTACAGCAAAGTTATTCATTCGATGTAGATGTCAAACAAATAACCTTGTATCATGAAGAGTATTTTTAACCACCTAAGGCCTACCATACAACGAAATTCGTCAATGGAATATGAATCTATTATGATTGAAGTAAAGTCCATTTTTTAATTTGACCATTTGTCATAAAACAAAAGAAATTCCACTTTATACTTCGTTTGCACTAGATCTTTGTTTCAATGACCGTATTATGTACTATTTTAGCATTATGTACAGTTTTGATATAATTTTTTTCATCAGAACTAAGTAGAATCATTGTTTTAAGTAGGTCAGGGTCAGAAACGGAAATGTTAAAATTTTGATAGTGTTTTTGCTTGTAGTATCACTTGTATCACTAATACAAAACTTTTTTAAATTATGTTTGCACAATTCGGTTAATCGATGTTTTAGTAGTATACTTGTAACTTTGAATTTTTAAATACGATACTTTTTATGCATTTTTCAGAATAAATTACGCGTAGACCGTTAACATAGATGTGATCTTATCGACAATTCGCGCGGTTGACCGTTTATAGTCGATCATTAATTCCTTTATAATTATATTCCTTTATACCTATTACTAATTTTATTGTGCAAAGTGCGGTTACAGAATTATCAACAAGTTTTAAAAGTTGTTAGTAATTCTGTAGCTCTGCCTACCCCACTCTGGGAATGAAGGCGTGAAGGTATGTATCTGTATCTGTTATAATTATATTTTTGTTCTTATTTCAGTAAGCACCATATACGATTGTGCAACACTTGAACGGCCTCGTATCCTGTTCACGGCTGACCGGCCTTTCCTGTTCCTGCTGACATCTTGCAGAGTTCCTGTCGTCGTCGGCGTGTATAGAGGCGACTAGGAAACTATTATCTCCGCTAAAGACTGTCCTACCGACAGGAGATGAATTTATCTATTTAATACTTTTGCGTGAATTTGTATTAGAAATTTGTGATTATTTTTGGATAAGTATAATTAGTAAACATTTTAGTTTGTTTGTATTTTTTTATATCAAAATCATCCCTCAAGTACTTTTCTTGATAGTCTACATTATCTGTTGTTAAGACGCAAGATCATCATCATCATCATCATGTCAGCCGAAAGACGTCCACTGCTGGACATAGGCCTCCCCCAAGGCTCTCCACTCAGACCGGTCTTGTGCTTTTCGCATCCACCGCTTTCCCGCGATCCTTAAAAGGTCGTCACTCCATCTTGTTGTTAAGACTACTACTATAGAAATTCCGTTCTGTAGACAGTATTTTGGGATCCAATGGTTTGGTTTGATTTCTAGCCTCTGACACAATGTGTAAAACGATGTGTGCTTTTGTCGAAAAAAAAACGGCTTTGACAACTCCTTCATGTGTTGTATGAAAAAGGAAAAGGTTTCGTATCGCACAGGATAAATTGGTCTCACAAAACTGAAATGTATGCTTTTCCGTATTAGTTGATTAATAAATCGAATATCTTTATTATTATTTCAGTGTGCGTTACATTGGTCAGCATAAAGGATGAAGAGCCTCGCATCCCTTTCACAGTCGACCGGCCCTTCCTGTTCCTGCTGACGGCTTGCATGGTTCCTATCTTCGTCGGCGTGTACAGAGGCGGACAGAAAACCGTTCCCTCTGCCGCGGACTTTCCTGTCGAACAGGCGATGGATTTGTCTATGTAACACTATTATTTCGCCTTGTGTTCATGTTTCTATTTTAGTTTGTTGTTCCCTGTTTGTGCAATAAATAATTTACATTATATACATATTGTTGCGTTATCGCTACAAAATTGCCTTTTTACGTTACAGTTATTCAACCTTTTTACAAAGACTAACTCTTTGGCCATTCGAACCATTGATTTTAGAGCCCGCGCTGACAGAATGTGGTCTGGAGTTCCAAGTTGAGTGTTCAGAGTTCTGCGCTTTGCCCGCTCGAGAGTTCCAACGCACACAAGTGGCGTTCCCAAAATGGAACGCCACTTGCGCCACCATGTCTTTGTACGCGTAACATGTCGATAGAAAGTTCATCTTCCGAAGAAGAAGCATTGCTTTTGTGGAGTCTAGAAGCTTCTAAAAGAAAACGAAAGTATTAGGTGCACCAAAGCCTTGGTTCCTGAAATAACTCTTTGAAAATGGTAGGTAAATAGTCGGCGTCCCACAATATTTTAAACCAAAAGCAGACTTCAGTTGGACTGACCTTTTACATACTTTAAACGAAGAAAATGTTTATTTGAGTTACGAGTCGCGTAAATTCTACTGCATATAAAAGGCTGGCTGATTTTGCGTCGCCGTGTGAACGAAACAGGAAATTTGTATGAAACCGAATGCAGCAGAGACTACGCGACCAAATTTACGACTCACAGCTCACAAAATTACGCTCGTGGGGCTTCACCCTAAGCGAGGAAACTGCCTGCTGTGTGGTCTCCCGAGCCTCTTCGAAATATCTCGAAATAGCCTTAAAGCGCTCAAACCCCATGAGCTATGGAAAATAATGATGGGCAAATTGGCCTATATAACCAATACAAATCTCATATATACCACTTGAAAGCTAGTTACATAAGCTTCATTTTCTAATACGGGGACAAACTTCAAAAACCCCGGAAAAGAGAGTTATCAGCCTTCAAATATTTACACACACAACGTGTATTACTGCACTAGTTATGCCCCGCATGCGTTGTAATGCTATTTTCCGTATATCTGACTCACGCTTGACCGATTTTTTTAGATTTATTTCTCATAAAACTGGCTATCACGTACAAAAAAAATTATTCCAATCCGATGGGTAGTTCGAAAGATAACCCGTTTAAACATACACACAAACCCACAAACAAAAACCGGCCAAGTGCGAGTCGGACTCGCGCACGTAGGGTTCCGTACAACTATACATCTAAATAAATGTTTTTCTTTATTCTTTATTATATTTGAGTTGATTGAATGAAAGGTAAAATGCGGTTTACGATTTATAACGTATTAAAAAAAAACTAATTATTAGATCTCGTTCAAACCAATTTTCGGTGGAAGTTTGCATGGTAATGTACATCATATATTATTTTTACATTTATCATTCCCTTATTTTAGAAGTTACGGGGGGGGGGGTCACACATTTTTCCACTTTGGAAGCGTCTCTCGCGCAAACTATTCAGTTTAGAAAAAAATTATAATAGAAACCTCAATATCATTTTTGAATACCTATCCATAGATACCCCACACGTATGAGTTTGACGAAAAAAAAATTTTTGAGTTTCAGTTCTAAGTATGGGGAACCCCAAAAATTTATTGTTTTTTTTCTATTTTTGTATGAAAATCTTAATGCGGTTCACCGAATACATCTACTTACCAAGTTTCCACAGTATAGCTCTTATAGTTACGGAATAAAGTGGCTGTGACATACGGACGGACAGACGGACAGACATGACGAATCTATAAGGGTTCCGTTTTTTGCCATTTGGCTACGGAACCCTAAAAACTGTTCTGCTTTATTATATTAATATAGATTTATTCTTAAAAATAAATACAATAGCACTAATTAAATAGTTGCAAATCAAATCTTCAACATGTGCCATAGCACAGTGTTACGAGCCTTATGGAAAACGAGAACAGGCCATCATAATTGCTGAATGTGAGGGTTTTTCCTTAACACATCCCCATAGAGTTGAAAGTTACCCACGTTTTCATTCCGGGTCTGTACGAACTTAAATATTTCAACATAAAATATCTTGATTCTCCCAGCCTGCACAGTCTAGTCGTCATAATAAAAATCAATAAGGGATCAATAAGCCTACATACGTTATAATACTATTGGTGATTGGGCTGGAATCCATAAATTTTTGTCCATCATTATTTTCAAGAATAACTGAAAATGTTTGGCCACAAGAACTCAGGTGTATTTGCTTACAAACGATTGAAATAAGTGGGAGGTCCACTACAGCAGAAACACTTTTCCCTACGGGATAACCACCTGTTTGATGCACTATTCATTCAGTCAACCATCAATGATTCAAACAATACTCAATGAATCCATTGTATTTGACGAGTTAAAGACGTCACAGTTTAAAATGCTGACATCAAACGGGAAGATGCTAGGGTTATCATCCATTAGGGCATAAAATAAATAATAGAAGGCATAGAAAACTGATCCTGAGGAGATTCCAGCTTCAAAACGCGTCAAAGATGAGTTATCTTTATCTATGACTTGACTTGACAAATACTTTGAAGTCTTGAAATAGGCATCTTATTCAGGACCAGTTTATTAGTACCTTAGCGACAATTAAAAATAAAATAAAATAAATAGGGTACAGTGTCACACAATTTGACCGAGTCCCAAACTAAGCTCTAGGACTCAATAAAACTGCGTCGATTTTCGTTCACACGTTAGACAAAACTGCATAAAACGAACTGCGCACTTAAATCGTTACGATAATCGTTAAAGATACATACATACATACCTTCACGCCTGTAATCCCAGAGTGGGGTAGGCAGAGCTACAGAATTACCTACAACTTTAAAAACTTGTTGATAATTCTGTGACCACATTTTGCACAAATAGGCTAAGATGTTTACCAGCGTATTAGTGACAAGTTGCAAGCCCATCGCCTAATAGTACTACAAGCTTTTATTCCCTTAGTCGCCTCTTACGACACCCACGGGAAGACATGGAGTGGCACTATTCTAACCCGGCAACCATACGAAAAAAATATACATTTGTTCAGTAAGTAGGCCGTACGGGCATTTTTACACGTCAAGAATCTACCAGCGCTGCACAAGAGGAGATCACTGCTGAAAAGATGTGTGGAATGGGCTTTAGTAATGCTTTACTAATGTTAATAAATCGGACGCATGTGAAATTTCTTTATTTTACTTGTGGGAGGACCTTGAGCAGTGTCCGTCCGGGATGGTACCGCCATCTTATCCATTAACCTACCGCCAAGCAGCAGTGTTCGCATTGCTGTGTTCCGGTTTGGGGATAAGACAGCCGGTGAAATGACTAGCATAGAGGCATTCCATCTTAGTCCTCAGGGTTGGCAGTGCATTTGCAGTCTTGTGAATGCGAATGTCTATGGGTCACAGTTTTCACTTACCATCAGGTGGCCTGTGTGCTCGTTTGTCTCCCTATGCCATAAAAAAAATGGTCAAAGTTCATTTAATCTTAAGAAATAAGATCTCTTATACTTACGAGGTTTTATGAGACATACGCCGTTTTTTTTCTAAACAGGGCAGAACATTCCTACGGTATTTCAATTAGTTGGATTTGAAATAACTTAAACAATTTCAATCGTACATTTACATGTAAATTATCTTCTTACACGTTTGTTTAATTAAGAATTAGTATTCGATTACTTTAGAAAGTGATTATTTTATAACATCCGTCTGATCGATTGAGATGCGTGTAATCAAGAAGAAAATTATTAAGTTAAATTCTTGAAATTAAAATATGTAGGTAGGTATAGTCTTTACTATTTGAACTGAGCTGATCTTCTACACAAAGGCCATTGTTTGTAAACAATACCATTGTCTTTCTTTGTGTCCGTAACACCAAGCCGATTACATACAAAAAAGATAGAACTACATTGAATGTACATTGAATTATCAACCCTACCCTCTTAGTCAGTAGGTTTAAAATGTAAAGTGTCAGGATACAGATATAAGTTTTGTGTAGATGATAGTATTGTGTAAAGAATAAGCACAGTTCAAATAATAAAGACTTATATCTGTATCCTGACACTTTACATTTTAAACCTACTGACTAAGAGAGTAGGGTTGATAATTCAATGTACATTCACTGTAGTTCTAACTTTTTTTTATGTAATCGGCTTGGTGTTACGGACACAAAGAAAGACAATGGTATTGTTTACAAACAATGGCCTTTGTGTAAAAGATCGGCTCAGTAGAAATAATAAAGACTATACCTATCTGGTAATTAAATAACGTCAACTTGAAAATATCCTATCGTTTACGTTAATGCTTACATGGAATATTATATGGTAATGTCTTTTTTTAGTTAATGCAATAATATAAATGTAAGTAGGGTCCATTTTACTATTCTTGAAGACCGCATTTTAAATACCTACCATGGATGCAAGCAAACTATATATCTACTTCATATTTGACGACGACGCGCTGGCCTAGTTGGTAGTGACCCTGCCTACGAAGCTAGAGCTCCTGGGTTCAATTCCCGGTAAGGGCAGATATTTGTGTGATGAGCGCGAATATTTGTTCCTGAATCATGGATGTTTACATTGTATTTAAGTATATACTACTCTATATAAGTATTTATATCGTTGTCTAGTACCCATAGTACAAGCCTAGAGCTTAGTTCGGTTCGGGATTTTTATTTATTAATTTATACTTATTTCATATTTAAGAAAAAACCGGTGAACCGATCATAATTAAAGGCTTTAACCCTAAGAAAGGACATCTACTTTTAATTCTTATAAAATGATAAATAAAGTAAATAGCGATATCTAAGTGGACGGAGTTGCGGGAAGTAGACAGTAAATTGATAAGCAGTGATCGGAATAGGCTAGGCAGAGCTAATTTGCATAAAGTTCGCAAACGGACATAATATAAAGTGGTTACAACTGGGTAAAAGAATAATTATTTTTTATCGAATTCTGGATTTCCGGTATTTTTCTGGTACTAATCACGTATATTTTCTTACAGTACATAATATTTTATGTTAGTTTGTTGTCAAAAGTGTGTTATTTTAGCAACTGTTCTAAATTTTTTCACCTTTTTATTTTGCATAATAATTTAAATCCGGAATTTAAAACTTTATGATTATTTTATACGGTAGTAACCACTCTATATTATGTCCTTTTGCGTATATATAACTTTAGGAATATTAGCTCAGCAGTGGCGAAGCGTCACGTAAATAAATAGGCAAGCCGGAGCAAAAAAAAGGTGTATGGCGTGTGTGCTTGTTTGCCCCTTCCGTGACATAAAAAAAACATACCTTAAAAAATGGATGTCGTCTTTCTAGTTCTCAAAAAGCAGTGCTGAAGTGTCGCGTGCGTTAAAAGTGCGCGGAAAGGCAATTCTTGCTTTCCAAGTAGTACTACCGTATCAATTAAACGTTTCAATAAATTTCGATTACGTTCCACTTACGATTGTGGGCCTCAAAATTATTACCAAAAAAAGTTTAAATTCTACTGTTACCAAACTCATGTAATAATATACAACTCCGTATATGTTTCTCGCTTTGAGCATGTTTTCTAGCTGAATTACTTATAGAAAATAAAATATAGAAAATAGAATAAGTTTTTTTTTCTTGCCTTTTTCGTGCTTATTATGATTGAATCTTAGAAAAAATACAAATTTATTTCCCTATTTCTGGGCGGTTTGCCCTTCGGGAATATATAAAAACTAACCTAACATAACCTATTTTTTTTACATACCTACTTTAATTCAAACCGTAATGTTTCAGTAATAATTGATTTTAGAGAAAAGTTTGTTTAAAAAAATATGCTTGTTTTAGTATATTCTAAACAATTAAATCATCATAAATAGACCTTATATTGACATAATTTTCAAGCATCAAAATTTTCTAAGTCCCTGACGCCTTGAAAATGACCAACATTTGAACCCTATAACTCAGCCAATTTTGATTTTAGAGAAAAGTTTTTCAAGTAAAACATGCTTATTTTAACGTGTTCTATACGATAAAATCATTTAAATTAGGTGTCATAATGATACAATTTTGGCGATTTTTTTTCTAAGTCCTGCGTCCCCTAACTGAATTATATAAATTGTGAATATCTGCAAAACCTGTTCGATTCCAAACACTGCTAGAATCGGAAAACAGCAAAGATGAATAGCAAAATAATTTGTTTAATTTGCAGCTGCCAGTCAGCCAATTGTATTTGTAATTCGCTGTGGAAATGTTTGAAGAATCCATCTCTACGCCTATAATCAATTTTTATGTCTGGGCGAGCGCGTCCTAATCCTAACTTAATGACATGTTTCTTATTTCCAAAGGATAACTTTGAAAAACATGTTTGTTCATTAAGTAGGTAATCTGTAAGATAACACTCAATTTGCACCAATGCGGCCGTTTGTACTTTGAGTACAGGCAAAAATATTTAAAAACCAAACCACGAATATAACCTAAAATAGATCGAAGCAAAAATAACAATATTTAGGTACTTAACGAAATATAAACAAACCTCCGTTGTCGCCACGAATCTGCAAATAACACAATCCAAACAGAAAAACATTCACAGAACACTAAACAAGCTAAATTTCACTAGTTGAGTCTCATAAAACACAATAAGTTAAGTAATAACACAAATTTAACTATAAATCAAAACAAAACACCGCATATTAGCGCGAGGACGCGAAAGTAATGGCGTAATGAAAATCAAAAAAGTAGTTGAAGGTCGTGAGGCCAGGGGGGAGAGAGACGGTTGTTGAGTTGAGTGTCCTTGGGAAAAGAAAGTTAACGCATGCACTTTAAGTTCAAAATTGGATGCAATAAGCCGTAGTTCGTCGGCCGGACTTGCGTGCTTCTCCCTCTTGCGTGCTCACACAGGTGCCGCTGTGTCTGTGTGCGAGTTTAAAGCTAATGTAGCGCTATAATATTATACCATTTGGTTTGAATTTGTTAGTGAGGTCCGGCGCCGAGTCACCGGCTTGTATGGCGGTTTTAATTGTGGGTGTAAGTTCGAGCGCGCGTAGTGAAAGGTAACTGAGCATGTGTGCGTGTATACGAAAATATTGTTCTTGTTTCTTTCTAGTAATATAGGTTAGTGAATGGGTGCGAGCGAGTGATAGATTTCGGCTTGGTAAATAAATAAATTTGAATTGCGGCGTTAGTGCGTGTTCATTCATCGTATTATGAAGCAAGGTAAAGCTATAGTACACCGGGTTACTTTCGGTTTTACGTTTTGTTGTTTGTATACCTAGTAGGTACCTACTCTATGCATAGGAATTTTTAGGGAAGCCGCTGGGAATCGGGTTGTATGGACGCTTCGCTACTGTAGCTCAGCCTATTCCGATCACTGTTGAGAAGACTTTTACCGTCGTAAGTCTTTTCTCGCTCAATATCCACGGTCAGACAAATGACTCAATGCTCATTAGCATACTTATTACGATACCTGCTTAAAACACTGCGGGTTTAAAACATGTCTTGTTGTTTATTTAACTGCCCGTTTTCAAAAACCAACTTAATGATACTGTGGGGACATAACTATGCAGTACAGTTAACGCTGAGAGAAAAGGACAGAGCTATATAAGTGACATAGCTCCGTCCTTCACGCTCGCCGTAAATAAATGAACTGTATAGCTATGTTACTTGTGGGAGGACCTTGTGCAGGGTCCGTCCGGGTCGGTACCACCATCTTATCCATTAACCTACCGCCAAGCAGCAGTGTTCGCATTGTTGTGTTCCGGTTTGGGGATAAGACAGCCGGTGAAATGACTAGCATAGAGGCATTCCATCTTCGTCCTCAGGGTTGGCAACGCATTTGCAGTCTTAGGATTGCGGTCTTGTGAATGCGAATGTCTATGGGTCACAGTTTCCACTTACCATCAGGTGGCCGTGTGCTCGTTTGCCTTCCTATGATATAAAAAAAAAAAAAAAATGTTATAATAACCCCCCCTGATGTCAAAACTGGCGTCGCTCGCCACCTCGTAAGTAATGTTGGTTATTGCTACTATAGGAGACTGCACGAATAAGTTTGTAATAAAAATCGAAAGGTTATGGTTATGGCTTGTTAAAATGCATAGATGGTGATAACTACTCGCTATGCACGGCGTTTATTGAGAAATAGGAATGAGAATGCAACATTGGGAATGCTTCGGGCCTATTCCAGGAGGCCTAGACAATAGTTGTTTATTCAACTGATGCATAATGAGAGGCCTTAAAACACGAGTGCGGTTTCATAATAGGATCACACGAGTATTTTAAGTCCTCTACTTTATCTACACACATATCATAAGTTTAGAATTATCCTACTTTCGTCAAGTTCGTAGCAAGTGGAAAGAAGTTGTATCTGCCTACGAATCTGCAGGCGTGATTTAATGTATGTATGTATGTATATATGAATACTAGAATAGAGAGAAGCAATGAAAAAATTAAAAAAGGTACCCTCTTGAGCAAAACATTACAGTACAGATTTTACCTGCTACCACCAGATAAGAAAGCTCTCATAGTAAAATTGGTTGTAATAATGCTGGTCATTTTCTACAGTTTTTAATGCATAATAGAGGACTTATGATAAGGGTTGGGTATGGCCATTGGCCAGGCTTCAAATCAAATCAAAATAAAATATTTGCTGAATACAGTTTCTTTAGTCGTACTAAACATTACTATAAACGTATAGTGTATCCAGCCCGCATGCAGGCGTTCAAATATTAATAAAATGTCAAGTTAAATTCAAAGGTATAAATATTAAATTATTCACACACACACACACAAACACACAAAAAAATATTGGTAAAATAGTTTTAAGAATGGTACTATATAAAATGTAGATATGGAAGAGCGGTGCCTCCTGGCATTTTCAAATAACTTACAAGGAAACGCCGGCCATCATAAGATTTGTACTGGTTTGTTAAGGAAATAAAGTTTTTTTTTTTTCAATTGAAAAAATTAGTTATAATATTAATATAATTAGTAAAACTGTAATAGCACTTATTAAAAAGCCAGTTTGTCAACTTATTCCTACTTATATTTCCCTGGAGCCACCGTATTTCCTCAGGTAAGGCATTATTGATGTTAATGCACATGTTAAATACATTAATAAATGGCTTTAAAGCAACATTTACAGGTGTAGTGCATAATTGTTTTCCTTCGTATTTTGTCGGAAACGTTCGTATCTGTCATGCTTCTTCAGTCAACCTCAGTACTTTTGTACTGTGACCAACTGAAATAGCAAGACACGTTCGTACGTTTCCGTGAAAATATTAAGGAAAACAATTATGCACTACATCTGTACATTACTAAGCATTAGGTTCAAAAGGATATTGTATACTCTCAAACTACGTACTGCCCCCCAAGCTAATACGCAGTATGCCAGATAAAATTCCTGTAGCAATATTAACCTTATTACTAAGAGAAGAGAGCTAAAACTGCTTTGGTTATTGATTTTGTTATACTGCTTTTTTGCATCCATTTTACATGCACAACAATTTGGAAAAACGCCTGCATAATCTGTCTTGTTATTATTATCAAACAAATACAACCCAGACAGACACCGACCTTGTTTAAGCCTTAAGGTTAAAGAACTGCGCGCCAAAATATTCGCAACGGACAGAACTGGTTTTACCGCGTTTTGTGACTGTATACTTAATTATACCAATAGGCACAAAAAAAATGGGCAACGATCGAGAACGATACGGAACTCTTCGCGTGCTAGTTTGACTCGCACTTGGCGGGTTTTTATAGCCATTAAAAGAATAGTTTTAAAGTTAAAAGAAACAAAACCTTTTGGAAACGGATTGCCGTCGTAATATTAAATCTGCGTGTAGAGGCTGTTTCATTGGAAAGACAGACAGAGACATTACAGAGAGAGACATTACAGAGAGAGACATTACAGACAGAGATATTATAAAATTTATAAAGGAGTCCGCTTTGCAATTTATAAAATAGTAGACCGTTACTTGCATAACACACCCAAAGTGTTCCACAAACATTTCATGGAAATGTCCTTTGCGTTACCAACCGGACCAATGGTTAACTTCGTGACGTCATCTTTGTTTTGACCGGCGTCGTCACGTGGGTCTGTTTACAAGTGAGGTCGTTGCCGCCTCACCCACTAACGTGAGTTCTGCCGCACCGAGCCAAGGTCCATTTTTCATTATCTAATAGATAATGACTTGGAAAAGATGTTTGCTACTTTTTTCGGAGAATCCAAGGAGGACAACTTGCTTTTAAAATATTCGCTTTATAAATAGGTATTTGCAATCGGTGAAATGGCTACAGCATAGAGGCATTATTTTCGTTGTACCTAGTCCTCGGTGTTGGCTACGTAGGTATCTCCAGTCTAGAGATTGTATTATCCATAGACCTCAGTCCACTTTTTGACAGGCTTTTAGTACACAATGTACACATACCTACTCATTTGCCTTACGTGCCAAAAAAAAACAGTTGATTTCAAGGTAACAAAAGTTGATTAATGATAATAACAAAGTCACGGTAGGTATTTGTGGGAAAAAAAAGAAAGGGATAATCATCTCCGTTCATAGAGTTCATAATCGTGTGGAAAATGGAAAGGTTAAGCTTTGATTCTGATTTTTTTTTTTTATCGATCACTGTTAACGTCATGATGTAACGCTTATTTACAAAATAGATGGTAGAATCAGGTACTTACTTGATATATTTTAAGATAGGTACCTAGTAATTTGATAAACGCTAAGAACATCCCTTTATATTTATATCCCTTGGATGTTCGTATTGTTGGTATTGATAAACAAATTAGGTAAGCACCGAAGGTTACAAATCTGGTGATTGTTAAGTTAGTCAAAATAAATAAACATGCTAACCTTAACAAAGTAATTATGATTGATTCTTGAATGAATATGAATTCAACAGAATTTATAAGGTTTTCTTCAAATAATTAGCATAATAATCACAAATTTAGACAAAATTGAACATTCTTAATATTTAAGAAAAAGAGTTGTTACATGATTACTTATATTCGTAGAAATAGAAACAATGCAATTTCGAAATTTTAAATGCGTTGCCAAACCTGATGAAGACTAAGATAGGTAAGTACGAGTAATGCCTCTATGTAAAGCTACTTTCGAAACTGAATTCAAGCGCAGAGAGTGCTACCATAACTAGTTATAACACAGTCTTTCCTCCTTGGATAAAAAAACAGAAAATGTAATTTTCAAGTCATTTCTTAAATATTTATACTTAAATGGACCTTGACTCAACGAAGAATTCGTGTTCGTGGGTGAAGCGGCAATGCCCTCACTTGTATACATAGCAACGTCACATTAAACATCGTAATATATATTTTTATCCCAGAGCGGCTTTAAGAGTTACTTAGTGTTTAAATTCAAAAATTCCGGTCATTTTATTATTATTATGACTGACTGTGTAGTTGGTATTCATACCATGACTACTTCACCCGGGCACGGGTAGCTATGCCCCAAGGGGGGGCATGCTGAACCCTATATTAGAGGTGCGGTGGTGGTCGCACCTCTGGAGATCTTGAAGGACTTCGTTTTCTTCGGTTGCTTCCAAGTGTTCGGTTTCTTCGGTTTCTTGAGTATGTTCGGTTTCTTCGGTTTCTTCGATCTTCTCGATCCCTGCAGTGATGCTATGAGGCTCAGGTCCGGATCTGGGGGGGCGGCCACGACGTCCCTGGCGCCGAAGCTTCTTCCGGTCTTCAGTGCCCTCATCCACTGCGAGTTGGATGGGATCGGTGGGATCGAGCAGGATGTGCTTGGGGCGCCTGACGGGTGCCCCGAGCGCAGCGAGCACGTCGGGATCGGATGGGGTGAGTTCGGGAGTGTAGGAGGTGGCACGGACGATGAGCGGGTTAGGGTGGTGTGGGCCTTTATCAAAGAAGCGCCTAGACGCGTCCTTGATAGTGTGCCTGATCGACGGGACGCCGAGGTCCCTGTGAAGGTCCGCGTTGCGAACAAACCAAGGGGCCCCCGCGACCGATCGGAGAAGATTGTTCTGAAATGTCTGTAGAGTGTTTATGTGTAAGTCATGTGCGTGTGCGAATGCCACGCTGGCATATGTGAAGACCGGTCTGATACATACTTTGTATAGTGTTAGCTTGTTGCGAGCGCTGAGTTTACTGCGTCGGTTGAGAAGGGGACCGAGACGACCCTTGATCATCTTGGCCCTGTTGAGTACTATTTGGATGTGCTTACTGAAGCTCAGGTGTCTGTCCAGGGTCACGCCGAGGTATTTGACCTTTGGTGACCAAGGAATGGGTCTATCGAAAAAAACTATATTCTCGAGGTGGAAATGGCGGAGGGACGGGTAAAACCAGACAGCCGCACTCATCTCGGGGTTAACCTCTATCCTCCAGAGTTTAAACCACCGACCTAGGTCGGTGATCGCCTCCTGGAGGTAGCGCTGGATGACGGAGGCGAGTTTGTGGGTGGTGAAGAGTGCGGTGTCGTCAGCGAATAGGGCAAGCTGCACGTTGGGATGGCGCGGGATATCATTAGTGTATAATGAATAGAGGATGGGAGAGAGCACGGACCCTTGCGGGACCCCGGCTCTGATAGGATGGGGGCGGGAGAGCGAGCCTTCCACTCGGTAGCGAAAGCTTCTGTTACTGAGGAAGCCTCTCAGTATTAGGACTAGCCCAATGGGCATACCCATAAGCTGAAGCTTATAGATAAGCCCATTGTGCCAGACCTTATCAAAAGCCTTCGCTACGTCGAGGAAGATAGCGCCCGTGGGAATTCCTCTCGCGAAGGTGGAGAAGCCACCCAGTATGTGCTCCGTGAGGCGGTGCACCTGGTGGACGCATGAGTGTCGGGCTCTGAAGCCGAATTGCTCGTCGATGAGGATCGAGTTGGAGCTCAGGAAGGAGTGGATGCGGGATAAAAGGACCCGTTCATACAGCTTGCCCATGGTGTTAAGTAAGCTAATAGGACGATAGCTGGAAGGCTCGGGGCGTGGTTTTCCCGGTTTGTGGATACCGATCACCACTGCGGTTTTCCACGCCTCGGGGAAGTGACAGTTGGACATGCAAGCGTAAAAATAGCTACAAGGAAGAGAAGTAGAGTGGAAGGAAGAAGTTTGAGAATATCGTTCGGAATGCCGTCGGCACCCGGCGTCTTTCTCGGTCGCAGATTCCTGATCAGATCCTGAACCTCCTCCAGTGTTGCGGGAGGGAGAGGAGGGTCGGGAGGAGGGAAGGAGGCGCGTCTGTGTACTTCGGAGTCGACCCAAGTAATATGGGCCTCGTCCGGGTACAACGTACTGGGAGAGCACTGCGACTCGAGGCTGGCGGCAAGGACGTCTGCCTTGTCGCCGTCCTCGAACGCAGGGCCGGAATTGTCGGGATGGATTAGAGGGGGCATTGGGGAAGCTGTGTCGGATTTGAGGCACCTAGCCAAACGCCAATAAGCGAGGTGACTAGGTTGGAGGTCGGATAACAGATCTTTCCAAGAGTCGTTTCTCAAAGTCGCGACGCCGGTTTTGACCTGGTTTTGAAGCGAACGCAGCCTAACTCTATTCTGTTCGGTCGGGTAAGAGTCGTATTGTCTGGTCGCGGCGTTTTTGGCCCTCACCAACTCCCTCAGCTCTCGAGTTAGCGGGGGACGTCTATCCCTATATGAGGGCACGACTTTAGCGGAGCTTTTGAGCACTGAGCTGAGGTGATCGGTGAGAGCCCCAATCGCCTTGTCCGCGTCGTCGGTACTCGTCAGAGTCTCCGTTAGGTCAGTGAGGTCGGTCGGGTCGTCTTGGAGTCTGTCCTTGACGACCTTCCAGTCCGTGATAGTCTTGGTCTGGGGGAGCGAGTCGGAGGGGAGCCCTAATGTTAAAACAAGCGGTCTGTGGTCGGAGTCGAGTTCGTGTCGCACTTCTATAGAACGCAACACGAGTGATACGTTCTTTAGAAGTACTATGTCCAGTATGTCGGGTCTATGGTCAACGTTGTGGGGAAAGTGGGTGGGTTCCAGTGGAGCTATGAGGTCCACTGAAAGCTCATCCACTATCCCGTGCAGTCTTACACCGTTCGGGTTAGTGATATTCGTATTCCATGAAATATGCTTCGAATTAAAGTCCCCTGCCAGAATGACAGAAGGCCCTAGGGCTAAAAGAGCTTGAATGTCGGTCGTGAGTATGTCCTTGTTCGGTGAAAGGTAGACTGACGCCACTATGACCGAGCTATGCCCGGTCATAGCGAGGCGGCAGACTGACACTTCCAGATTAGAAAGGGGCGGAGGGTCGAGAGAGCAACAGTGAAGGTTGCGTCTGTAATAGATTAGAGTGCCCCCTAATCTATTGTCGAGTCGATCGTTACGAACAGTCAAGTAGTTAGGTATACAAAACCTGCGCGTGCTCGGTTTGAGAAACGACTCCTGAACAAGAAATAAGTCTAAATCGTTATCTTTGATGAAATTTAAGACAAGCTCCTTCTGACCCTTAATACAGTTGGCATTAAAGGAGGCGAGCTTGAGCGATCTAGGCTTAATCTTCATCGATCCGTTATCCATTAAATGGGGAAATGGGAGCACGGCCGCCGATACCGGCGATGACGTGTCTGTACTCTGACATTAATTCAATCATTCGGAGGCCCGATGCACCTCGAAGCTTCTCCTCCAGCACGGCAAGGCTCTCGCTGAAAGCGAGCGCCCGGCATACTAGGGGATAAGCCGAGAGGTCCACAGGGGGAGAACCACTACCACACATCTGAGTCATCGCCGGTACCTTTGGGGGTGCGGGGGATGGGGCAGTGTGGCTAAGTCTAGGAGGGGCGGAGGCCCAAGGATTAGACTCAGCGGGTGCGGGACAAGTAGGTGCGTAAGCGGGTGCTCTTCTGAGTGGCGGAAAGTGTACCTGACTACTGAGTGCGGGCCTAGGGCCCTGTGAGGTCTGGGGGTTAGGTGGGTGCGAGCTCCTCTGGCCCGCCCGGCCGGTTACTCGCGGAGCCTTGGGGCAGCCACGGTAGTTAGCCGTGTGACCCAATTGTCCACAAAGCCCACAGCCGGGAGGGTCAGGGGTGCCCTTAACCCGAGCACACTCAGAGGTGCCATGATTGCCTAGACACTTGACGCATCTAGGCGTCCCATGGCAGTTCTTCTGACTGTGCCCGTAGTTCTGACACCGGTGGCACTGGGAAAGCGCAGAGGTCTTTCTAGGAGGCTCAACGCTGATCCCCGACAGTTTTGACACATGTGTCAATTTAAAAATTTGTTTACCCTCAGGGGTATTGTCACTAATAACTAATATGAGGTCGAGATTGCCCATATGTCGGTTCTTCAGTCGATGAACCTCCTGGATAGGAAGGCCCTGACTGACCAGATCGAGTTTGATGGTGTTTGTGTCTATCTCCTTCGGGACACCTCGGATTACCGTTCTCAGGACTTTGTCCTCGGCCGGGGTAAACGTATGATACGCGACCTTGCGCGTGTTCAAAAGACGCGTAAGGTTTCGGTAATCCGAAATCTCCGCGACTTGCACACTAATCCCTAATACAGTGTTCCTAGCACGTGTAAAGCGGATGTTATTGGTCGTGATGGCCTGAGAGAGGTCATCCCACATCCCTTTGTTATGAATAACAATGGGCGGGGGAGCCTTAAGCTTGGGTTGGGAATGAGAAGCGGGAGTAACAGTGGACGACTCACCAGTGGTCTTTGAGGGCACACTCTCGATGCGGGGCCCTCTAGGGGTCTTAGCCGGGCGCTCGCTGGGAGGCGGAGATAACGCTGCCTTCTTCTTTGAGGCCTTGCGGTGGGACACGGTGCTCCACTCCTCGTGGGCCGTGTCCATATCGACCGTTTCGGAGGTCGAAGGAGTTAGTATCGAGCCTCTTACTGGGCTCGATGACAGTCTGCGTGTGCGGACTAACTCCTTTTTCTGGGTCGGTGGAGAGCGCGATCGTCCGCGCTGGGACTTTGCCTTCTTGGCGTATGAGTCGGGGGCGGCGGTGGATGCCGCGGAGAAAGGCGCCACGAATGGGGTTCGTGAACGCGGCCGGGCCCGCATCTTGGGGTCCGCGGCCAGCGAGCTGCGACGGGCAGCTCGCATGTCGGCTTCCGCGACGTTGCGGACGTGCAAGCGGCTTGCTTCGTCGTCCGATGATTCCGAGTCAACGGAGATCATGGGCGGAGCGCCGGGTGAGGAAGGAGAGGCGGTCGGGAAGGTCGGTTCCAACGTCGGAACCGCATAAATAACCGCCTTCGACGGCGGCGGTGGCGGCGGCGGCTGAGCACGGGCGAAGCTCATCAGAGCGGTCAAGAGGCCCGCGAACTGTGGCACACTCTCCTCGAAGCGGAGGAGAAGGTCACGGACATCGGGTCCAATGCCGGACGCGCACTGACCCGGAACAAGGCACTTATCCATCATGGATAATCAATAAGTCACTGTCTTAATAACGAGTCTCTATCTCAATTAAGAGCAGCATAACTGCACTGGTCACAATTCACAATCACTGCAATCCAGCGCGTCGGAGCGAACTCTACGACGGCGTAGGCGACGGGGGCGTAGCGCATCGGAGCGCACTCAACGATGGCGTAGCGGGGCGTAGCGGCGGGAGCGACGGAGCGGTACGTGTTGTCACGGCGAGCGCAGAAACACGAATCCCCAATTCCGGTCATATATAGACGATTCTTTTTAACGAAGGGCATTTGTAACAGGTGTGAAAAGTACAATTTTATTCTATTAGCCGTTTTCAAACAGCTTTCCTACACCTATTAAATTAGCGTAGCTGTTTTTTTTTTAAGTCCTTCACTTTGACGTTTGAAAGTATGGACTATGTTATTGACTTACGAAGATTTGATTTTAGACTCAATAACTGACGCATAAGATTAACACCAACAAATGTTTTGCGGCTGACGTATAGTCAGAACCGTAGACGTAGAACAGTGACGTAGTTATAAGCAGAAAATTGTTTTCGGCCAGCATGAGGGAATACCCTAGCGCCTGCGTAAGAGTGAAAGAGCCGGCGCACTCTTCAGTCGGCTCATACCCATGGATTTATTGATCGTTGTATATGAAGGGTCCACGGAAAGAACATGTCTAGTCACTTTTTTTTGAAAATGTGTTTAGAATCTCAAAATGTAGAGGAATGAACTATTACCTACCATTCAGATTCAGATATAAATCTTCATATAGGTAACTTGTATCTTTTCACTCTTAAACAAACCTCTACACGAAGATTACGTACAAAATGACATGGTTCCTAACTTTCAAATCGCGATATCTCAAAAAGTTACTGATGTGACTAGACATGTTTTTTCCGTGGACCCTTCATATTCACTCGTTTCCTAAAAGCCTAAAGCTTAGTTCGCGACTTTATTAATTAGTGAAACTTGGTCCCTATACCGCATAGCATATCTCAACAAAAACTCCCAGATTAATAAAGTTTATTATTAACAATACTTTTTAAGCAAATTTATTGAAACATTTTAATTCATAAAACTACACTGTTAGAACTAATTTGATATCTTCCGCTTTCTTTTTCTGTACTCGCTCCCCTCGTAAATTCCTATGAAGAGGGGCATCTCGTGACACGTGAGGAGGAACAGGAAAGGTCGGTTAGCCAAGAACCTCGGTCTCCGTCTCGCACAGCACTGCATTTCACGACCCACTGTGAGGCAAATGCACCATTTAACGATCTCTTGACATACCGTATGGCAAATAGAAGGGATAGGATCATTTCATCTAAAAAGCAACTGGTCTATGCAGTAACTCATCTAATAATCATTTCGTCTATACAGGTCATTCTCATATCGTCTAAATTGCAAATGGTCTAAAACGCAGCTGGTCTAAGTAGCAAATGGTCTAACTATCATAAATATGAGGTAGGTTTAGGTTATGTTAGTTTTGCAGCAGGCCCGGAGGGCCAAACCACGCAGAATTATAGGAGCTCCGCGTAAGCGGAGCTCTGTCGACACTCTTACTTTTACTTCAAAACAATTAGAGAGTGTCGACGGAGCTTCCTATTTCTGGGTGGTTTGGCCCTCCGGGCCTGCTGCAAAACTAACATAACCTAAACCTACCTCATATTTATGATAGCTAGACCACTTGCTACTAAGACCAGCTGCGTTTTAGACCATTTGCAATTTAGACGACATGAGAATTACCTGTATAGAAGAAATGCTTATTAGACGAGTTGCGATATCCTATCCCAAACAGAACACAATCGCCCAAATCAGAATTTTATTATATAAAAGTACAATCAGTAAAAGTATTTGTATATCTCCCGTTTGCATTGTTTTTGCTTAGGAGTACTCGCTTCCTTCGTAAACTCCAATGAAAACAGGTATCTTGCAACATGTGATGAGATACAGGAAAGGTCTATCCGCGATGAACCTCGCGTTCTGTCTAGAACAACACTCCATTTCTCGGCTCACTGAAAGGTAAATGTACCTTTTAACGATCTTTTGATGCACGCAACAAGTCCAACGTTTTTTTTATAAAATTACAGCATAAGTATCTATATTTAATTATGCGTGTATGCTTCCTCGTAAAGTCCAATGAAGAGGGGTATCTTGTGACATGTGATGAGGTACAGGAAAGGTCTGTTAGCTAAGAATCTCTTTTTTTTTTCTCGCACAACGAAGCACCTCTGGCCCAAGGTAAGCCAAAAATATTAAATGCGGTTTTGCTAATTAAATAAAAATAAATATAATTTTATAATTATAAATGTATTAACAATTAAAAGTTAAAACTAAACTTATTTAAATTAAAATAAAACTAAGCTACTCAAGTATTAAAGACGTAAATAATAATTATCACCACTATAAAAAGAACATAAGAAATTATAATTAGAAGAGATTATAATTTCCGGAGATCCTAGAGCTGGTGCTTACCCCTCCCAAAGGATTGGGCTAGCTTGTATAGCTATGAGAGGTAATGCAGCCAGTGTCATAGAGACCATGTCGCGAGCGGACCTGCTAGAGGGGGTGTTCTTTTTATAGTGGTGTTTAGTATTTGAATAGCTGAGTTTCTTTTTAATTTAAATGAGTTTAGTTTTATCTTTTAATTGTAGTATCTATATTATATTAAATAAATACCATTAAAAAAACAAATTCAATAAATTGCTAAACCAAACCATATTATCTACTTGTTAAGGTGTATTTTACATCTTATTTAATTTGATCGTGTTTACAGAATAAACTACATTTTTTAGTAAGAAACAGTAGACTTTAGTATACAATGAAATTAATAGACAATAAACTATACTGACTCGTGCAAGCTGCCGCCTCGGTGCCGACTTCATCCACCTCGATGACAGCCTTCTGGATAGCTTCTGACACGAACAGCCTCTGGTTTGACGTTAGCATGTCGATTTCGGATGTTACCTCGTCAAATATAGATTTAATTCCCATCTGTAACATGTATTTCTCAGATTAATAGTAGAGGCATTATGTATTTACTAGTTTTATTTAAATGAAGAATAGCTAAACTGAAGTGGCAGTGGGCGGGGCACATCGCTCGCAGGACTGATGGCCGATGGGGCCAGAAGGTTCTTGAGTGGCGTCCGTGGACCGGGAGACGAGCTGTAGGTAGGCCTCCAACAAGATGGAGTGACGACCTTGTGTGGATCGCGGGAACGCGGTGGATGCGAAAAGCACAAGACCGGTCTGAGTGGAGACCCTTGGGGGAGCCTATGTCCAGCAGTGGACGTCTTTCGGCTGACATGATGATTTAAATGAAGTTCGATTCATCAATAGACAGATCGAATTTACACCGCGGGCACCATTTTACTTTGTAGCTTACCTGCCCCGAGGAGTTATTATGACATAGCTATGCAGTTGATTTTACGGTGAGAATAAAGGACAGAGCTATTGCAGTTATATAGCTCTGTCCTTTTCTCTCAGCGTAAACTGAACTGCATAGTTATGCCATAATAACCCCTCGGGCTTTGTTTTGGAATGGGGAAAATACACATGACTATAAAAATATCTAGCGTTGCATTCGATCTTATTCCCTAAATAAATTCCTGAGGTTGCTAGTCATTACAAATGTTTTTTTAGTCTCAGAGATCTTTTATCGTCAGGTAGTCCATGTGCAAGCATAAACAAAATTATTCTGATCACTTTGAGAAATTTATGATAGAGCAAAATAAACCTTACCGTCTTATTAAAAAGGTGCATTTTGCTCCTTATTTAAAATGTTACTTACGCGGTTTTGCAGTTTCACCGACGATTTCGCACTGCTAGATCAAAACAGTATCAACTCAAAATCCTTGCTAGTTTTGTTTCAAGTTCATAAAAGTTGTATTAAAGTTGATTTTAAAATACAGTGATGCGATTTGATCTTAGTCCTTAGTCTCTAACGACAACCCTGACGTTGGCAACACGTTTGCAATCTTAAGATTGTAGTGTTGAGATTGCAAAAAAAACTCACCTTGGGTAAAAGTTCTTTTAAATTGATCGTCATTTCAGCTTTAAACTTGGGTATCATGATGTCAAGCAAGGTATTCTTCATGGCCTCTAAGTCTGTCATTAGATCATATCCCTCCGCTAGCTGCTCCAATATTCCGTTCAGACCTTCGATTTCGTCTGGGAGTACAATCACCATACTTGCATCTCCACCTTTGTAGGGGATTCGAAGTAACTGTGGGTTTGAATTGAAGATAAGAAGGCATCATAAAAAAGTGAAGTTTAGCATGATGGTAAAACATTATGCTACTTACATGTGCCTTCAGCTCTTTACTGCAGCCATAGTCGTAGTTTATGTCAGGCATATACATCTGAGGCACCTTAAAAGTGACCTCTTTGTTTAAATAGAAGTATCGATTCGCAGTCATTCGTTTCTCAAAGGGTACAAACCATTCGCCCTAAAATGTTATAAACAACTGTCAAAAACATAAACACTTTTTTTGTTAGCGTAAATTAGCGCTTTAAAGATTATATTTCATAAACGGATACCTTAATCGAAAAATTGTTTTTACGAACCCGCAATATTTTTGAAAGACCTATCCATTGACACCCCACACTATGGGGTAGACGAGAAAATAAAATACATCCCCACGATCCACGATACGTGTAGGAGAGAAACACAAAAAATATATCTTCCTAATTTTAACACTTTGTTGCCATGCCATGTCAGCCGAAAGACGTCCACTGCTGGACATAGGCCTCCCACAAGGCTCTCCACTCAGACCTGTCTTGTGCTTTTTGCATCCACCGCGTTCCCGCGATCCTTACAAGGTCGTCACTTCATCTTGTTGAAGGCCTACCTACAGCTTGTCTCCCGGTTTTTTTTTACTTTCGCTAATGTATTGTGGTACCGATAAGACGTTTAACTAGTCACAACACTTAGCGTTGCACGGATTGTAAACCTTGGTGCTTCCAATAATTTTATTTATTTTATTTGTTCCAAGATCTTTCCAGAAATTCGGCAATACGTTACCTCTATCAGATATATCGTGCGTTACATTATGCCATCAGATATATCTTTATCTACCTCTATCAGAACATTTAAATGCGACGATATACCTACTTAATATAACCTATAATTTAGTTGTCCGCAACTTATTTAAAGTTGTTTAAGATTTCATATGCTTACCTTGAAGTGTATGGCATTGATCAATAACATGCAAGTGTCTTCTTTAAAAGTGTCAGCGGACACCACGTCTTTGATCAAATTGTTTGTTTGCTGTGCCACCTGTCAATAGAAACACATTAAATTAATCGTAACACAATGCTAGTTTGTCTTGAAATACAAGTTCTAAAATATTAAATACAAGTATTGGCAACATGTTCCAATTTCAGTCTATGCTGTTATTTGCTTCTTAGTAATAGTCCCGTGTGGTTGCCGGGTTAGAATAGTGCCACTCCATGTGTTCCCGTGGATGTCGTAAGAGGCGACTAAGGGAATAAAGGCTTGTAGTACTGTTAGCCGATGGGCTTGCAACCTGTCACTAAGACGCTGATCAACATCTTAGCCTAAATATGCAAAATGTGGTTACAGAATTATCAACAAGTTTTAAGAGTTGTTGGTAATTCTGTAGCTCTACCTACCCCACTGTGGGAATGAAGGCATGAGTTTATGTATGTATGTATGTAGTAATAGTTTACTTTGTCGTAAGTATTTTTTTTCGTCTTGTTTGTTTATTTTCATTTTGCATTTTATTTTATTGTATTTTTTTGTGTGTGGCCTGCCGTGAAGTCACCAAATGGTCACTGTGGAAGACCAGCGCTGGTTTAACTACCGGCAACAAGCTGAGCTGGGACTATTTCTTGACATCTAGCATTATTAGTATACGCCATATGTTTTTTTTTTCTCTTTTTGTTTAGTACCTATACCTACTTGATTTGTCCTTTTGTTAGATATGTTTTTTTCTTTCGTTGTTTTCTCTCTAAAGTTTACACAGACTGAAAACGCCTCGCACGCTTAACCTGAAGGATGACAAGTCGTGTCATCCCAAACTATGGTGACCTAGTTTTCACTGCATTATTTCCCACCATCACTCTGTTTTGTGTACTGGTGAATCTACTAATTGGATGATAACAGGCAGTAGGTAAATGTCTTGGCACCAGTCCAAAGCTACTTTTTAGTTGTAACCATACCTTGAGGTTAATGCTTCGCCTAAGTCATGTCTACTTTATTTGAGAGACTGACGCGTCACGTCTGCCTGGTTTCAGAGATTTTATAGTCAAGTTTACTTATAAAAAAAATTGCTGTTAACCTTACGTCATTAACTTACCAAACCTTTGACATATCACACGTGTGAGGCTCTCAAGTATTTTATAAATACAATAAAACTGTTCTCAAAATTATGAGAGCAACTTACCCATTGATTAACCATTTCAGCTGCGGCCTCTGGAAGGTTAAAGTCCAGCTGTTCTGGAATAGACCCGAACACTTCTGCTGCGTCTATCTCTATCACAGGTTTTAACGTTGCCCCCTTTTGCAAGTAAATCTTATTCGCCATGCTTAAAGTAGCTCCTTTAATAGATTTTAATGTTGATGTGAGTAGTCCGCATGATGAACGAATCTGGGAAAAAAGATTATTAGTTTGTTTATTATCAAATTTATTATTTATGCTGAGAATTCAATTTCTACAGCTCTGCTAATCAAAATTGTAGTTTAATAACAAAAATAATGTGTTCATTCATTCGGTTTTTTAATGGATTCATTAAAGCTTTATACATTATATTTATTACAGTTCTTTGCTTGATGCTACTGACTTTTCCTTTAAATCATTTTTTTTTAAATACCGAACTTATAAGTTAACTTTTAGGAAATCATCTGCATTGCGATACAGAATAGTTGTATAAAAGATAAAAAGTACTTTTAGTTGAAAATTGATAATAACAGTTATATGGGTAACGCAGTAACCTGGGGTATAAGGATGGGATGTTTAACTTAGTTCACAGTAATATACTCACGGCGTCGTCATCAGCCATGTCCAGGGCCTGCAGCAGCTCCGCCCGCGTCCGGCCCCGGCAGCCGAGCCCCAGCAGTGCCAGCACCGTCTCCGCGGACAGCGGCGAGCACACGCTCGTCTGGCTCGTCCCCAACTCCTGCAAAACAGGAGAGTAAAAACTGAATCACGAAAAAACCGTCTTTCAAACGTACTAAGAGTCTAAGACTATAATTTTCCAAAACAAGAGACTCCAAATTTAACATTTTTTGTTCGTGCACCTTCTCTCCTAACACGCAGTACCTCCACAAGGCTTAAGGGTCGACTCGTGATCGCAGGGTAGTGAGTTCGAACCCCCGAGGTCACCAGTTTTTCTAACTTAAGTGCATTATCCGATGCTCTTACAGTAAAGAAAAAACATCTTAAGGAAACCTGCACATTATTCGAACATCTGAAGGTGTAAGAGGGTGATTGCACTAAAGATCCTAAAGGGTCCAAATGTATCCAAAAGGGCCCATCTGTAAGATAAGACCCTCCACAACTTCAAAACGGCCTCAGAAGGCGAAACAGTTTGAAAATCGGTAACTGGCTGATGCTGTTTCATTAAAAAAAACGAACATATGCCTGTTTGAAAAAAGTACAAAAATAGCCACGGTCGGGATAGGCGGTTGCTTTTTAGTCCCTACAATAATGACCTAATTGATTTCTAATAACGACACATTTAAAATTAAGTATAAATGATAGAAGAAGCGAAAGAAATTTGTCAAGATCGTAGCAAGTGGAAAGAAGTGGTCTCTGCCTACCCCTCTGGGAAACAGGCGTGATTTAATGTATGTATGTGTGTATGTATAAATGATATTAAGAAACCGATAATGAGTCTTAAATAATAATGTCATCCAAATAAGTTTAATACGATATAACTATACACATAATCGTAATCATACATCCAAAAAGAGTAAGCATGGAAAAAAGTAATAAATATTCTTCCACGTTACGCTTTTTAACCGAGACATTGCAACTTTTTAAAGTTACTCATCACTCGGTAGCATGCTCGCTTGTCATACAGAATCAAAACAAGTTTGTCCTTCACCATGACCGCGACTAACACACTCACATTGCAAAACTTCGCCGCGAAATGCGTCAGCGCTCGCTGACGATACCTCGATATACCTCCCGCTCCATGGTCACGAGCCGACTGAAGAGTACGACGGCTCTCTCGCTCTTATATAGACGATAAGGTTGTTTATAGTACCAAAATCGCATGCTGGCCGAAAAGGCACGAACAACGCTGCTAGTGCTTACGTCATCCGCTAAAAAATATGAGAAGAACTCTTTAGGTTTTGCATTGAGAGACATTCTTGCTCGTATTTTGCTTGATAGGCATCCTTTTTCCTAAGCTTGATATGCTTGTATATGGATAATAAGTACATACTCGTATATGGGTAAAGTAATTATAATTATGCTACACAGTGACGGGGAACTGAGACGATACCTTATCGTACACCGAAAACAAAGTTGTTTATTATTGCACCATCCGATCCATGAAGAAAAAATGCCTCAGTGATAGCGAAATTACATCCGTTACTATCTTTTGAACACAAAAGTAAATTAGTCAACCAAGGTCGTAATTAACCCAAAAATGTAGTTCTACTAATCCAACTAAGGCTTGATTTTTTTTATGGCTAAAAATATCGAGGAGGTCATTGCCATACGTATTTTTCATGAAAAAGCTTTATACAGCTTCAGCAGTTTCCGTAATCAATCCAATGGAATACTAATGATTCTAATGTCTACAATACGTACATTTTTTGTAAAGAGGGCCTTACGCGGTTAACATTGTATCACTTACTCCACAAACATTTATTACCTACGCAATACTAGCAGACATTTAATTTTAGACCCAATAACAAAGGCATAAGATGAACTCCCAGTATCTCAAGAAATTTTGCGAATGATAGCACGTTGTTTTCGTGGTCGGCTTTTGGGAATACCACAATATCGTCTATATAATGAGCGCGGCAGTTGCTATATGAGTCAGTCGACTGGTAAACATGGACGTGAACGTATCGTGCTCTCTGACGAAATTCGCAACGAAGTTTTGCAATGTGAGTGTTATTCTCAGTCGCGGCGAAGTTCAAGGACATGCTTTGTTATGTTTGTATAATAATTATGTTAACGAGTAACACGATTAAATTTCATGAAGTGTATTTTGTTTAGTGAATTGACTGTTTTAAGTTTTAACATTGTGTTTATGATATGAAATCCTTAGTTCAAAAACAACTCCCTGATAAAAACAGATGGCGAAAAAACTAGAAAAGAATTAATAAACTATATTTATCTTGAAACATGAGACAAATCAAGCCGGAATGGGAATGATCTGAAATACATTTTGTGAACCAGATAATTATGCAATATTTTGGAGTCAAACAGTCGATTGATTGATGGTTGAAATATTTATAACTAGATTGAGATTTGAGTGAAGTTGCTCTGAAAACTGGCTTTTTTTGTAGATATTCACCCTCAATAGAATCCCGTCTTAGCTTCCCGCCAAGAAAATTTCGTTTCCTCACATAATTATTGATGGAACAGCTGTTACTTAGATTACAACCCTTCAGAAAATAATCTGTAATACTCTTGCTTTGCAGGAGTTGGGAACGAGCAAGACGAGCGTGTGCTCGCCGCTGTCCGCGGAGACCGTGCTGGCGCTGCTGGCCCTTGGCTGCCGGGGCCGGACGCGGGCAGAGCTGCTGCAGGCCCTGGACATGGCTGATGACGATGCCGTGAGTACATTAAAGCAAACTGGCCAATACAACGGTACTTATCCAATTAGCTGCTCTCCTTGTTGTGCAAACTCATCTCATAACTATATCAAAGATGGCACCCATACCAAATCAGCATAACTTTAGATAATCACACCTATTTATTTTCCGCAGATCCGTTCATCATTCGGACACCTCACATCAACTCTAAAGTCTATTGAAGGTAAAAGTCCCATTCTTTTTTTTCTTGTGACTGTACTCAGTATTTTGACAGTAAAAACTGTTCAATAATATAAAAAAATGCAGTTCAATTTTAATATTTTTCAGTTTCAATTTTCACTTGTTTATAAGAAACTGTACGCAATGTGTTTCAAAAATATATAACTCATACATACATACATAAAGTCACGCCTTCATTCCCAGAGTAGGGTAGGGAGAGCTACAGAATTACCAAGCACTCTTAAATAAGTTGTTGATAATTCTGTAACCACGTTTTGCACAATCAGGCCAAGATGTTTACCAGTGTATTAGTGACAGGTTGCAAGCCCATATATAACTAGTATCCAATTTATACGAAAATAATACCACACTCATGCCGATGAGACTTTTTTACTGAACCGCGACGACCATTTTGATGACGTCATAATTGCTGACTCAGTAACTTTAGAGATGGTCTCCCGGCGGTTTTTCAATCGCAGTAGTATATTTAACTAAATAATAAAATATGCCGCTGTTTGCAGAAAGTCCATTTGACGTCGGTCATGTATTCATGACACTAGGAGAAAATACTACTACTAGTATAAGAACAGCAAACAGGGTTTACCTGAGGAAGGGAGTAACCCTGAAGCCTGTGATAAAGAAAGACGCAGAAGAAGTATTCGGATCTGATCTGGAACAGCTGGATTTCACCGAGAGGGAGGCTGCGGCTGGAGTGATCAATGATTGGGTCAGTCATTGCTCTTATAATCTCAATAGAAAGCTTATTGACTTACTGCTAACTGTTGATTCTTAAATAATAAGCACCTCTATGGCAGACAGCAAAAAGGGGTTGGGGTCGGGTGGCATAAAGTTTAAAGTCATATTGTTGATTGGCATACGTGGATTCGTCATACTCATCATTACGCATAACTGTAAATAGTCATACATTTATGCGCATAACGTTTTTGATCATAATCTTTAAGAACATAATTATTGTGTAACGCGCACCATAAATTTGATGCGCATAAAATTATTTTACCATACATTATAATGGTCATAAAGTTTTTCCGCTCTTTTATAAAAAAATAACCCTAACCTATCCGCGATCCGAGTCGGTTTTGCCACTAACTTTACATTATATTAATATTATGACTAAATAAATGTATGACATTCTACATTATGGTTAAACCAATTATGACTCATATAATTATGACAAGGAATAATTATGCCATAGTACAAATTATGCCAAATAAAATATATGAGCATCAACTTTATGCGTAATGTGTTATGACAATCGAAATTATGACAATAGTTGTTATGCGACCAGATATCCACCCAACAAAAAGGTGTATCATACTTGAAGGACAAGCATGAAAGTCGTGTAAATGCAGTTGAAAGGCGCTTTTTGCGTGTTATACATATGTGGTGTGTAACTGATTGATAGAGTAAGAAATGAAAAAGTCAGAGAGAAATGTGGAATAAAAGAAGATGTAGTGACTAAGATTGAAAAGGGCATGCTTCGATGGTTCGGTCATTTGGAAAGGATGGATGAAAGAAGATTGACGAAAGCGATATAAAGATCGAAAGTGAGTGGAAGGGTCGGAAGGGGCCGCCCTAGGCGTACTTTTTCGAATCAAATCGGAGAAATACTGTAAAAGGGCCGAATCTTAAGTACCCGAATCGACTTGCGTGCATGACTCGATGTATGAATGTTGAAGAAGCGAAAGAAATTTTTCAAGATCGAGGCAAGTGGAAACAAGTGGTCTCTGCCTACCCATCTGGGAAACAGGCGTGATTTAATGTATGTATGTATAGGTACTTGAAGTATAATTTAAATTCAAATCTGGATACAAATTAACTTTGCCAAAACAATAACAGAGTCCAGACTAACCAAGCGATGCTTTGGCTGATGTAGACGTGGCTTAGATAGCCTCAACCTCTTTGCCTAGGCTGAACACTATCACATGTCTTTAAAAAAAGTGGATACTAGAACTTCCTGAAGATTTCTTAATGTTACCGTTGATGTAGGAAAACGTTTCAATCTTATGTGGTCATTTGCACCGTCTTATATACCTACACATAAGTAGGTGTTCTTTTTTCCTTTTCTCTCTCTATCTCTCTAAAGATTTTGGTGTGTTTTCCTACGGAAACTACGCAGACAGCAGATTGATATATTTTTTAATTTACTATTTATAGATTTATATAATGCTAGAATAAGTAAAATAATTACTGACTGCTGAGTTTCTTGCGGCGTTTCTTCTCAGCAGTGGTCTCCTCTTGTAAGCGCTGGTAGATGCTTGACGTGTAAAAGTGCCCTCGCTGCCTACTTACTGAATAAATGTCTTTATCTTTATCTTTATTTATTTGCCCTCATTGACAGGTGGCGCAGCAAACAAATGATTTAATCAAACACATAGTTTCTGCTGATATATTTAAGGAAGAAACCTGCATGCTATTGATCAATGCCATATACTTTAAGGTAAGCATTGTAAGTAATTATTATTATTAATAGGGAATATGCATGGATTTTAAAAATCGCATTTCTCATCAAAATATGAAAATACCGTAAAAGAGATCACCAAAACGGAAATTAAAATTAAAATCGGTCAAGAAATACGGAAGTTATAAGCATTTCAAACTTCTAATTAGACAGAGAGATCCGATGTGCACCGTGACGTCATTGTGCACTGCGGCCATATAAACTCCATGTAAAATTCCGTTTTTCTAGAAAGAGATAGGAACAAATCTTTGTTGGCTTATATCTTGGTTATTTTTATAGTTATTCAAAAAATGATTTTTGTGATCTGTTTGTTACATGAATCAGCTTCAATTGAAGCTGTAAAAAAAAAACATGCATATTCCCTATTAGCCAATATAGTGTCCCACTGCTGGGCAAAGGCCTCCTCCCTTGATTTCCACACCTCTCTCTCTGTGGCAATCTTCGGCCAATCCTTCAGAAAAACGTCCAAGTCATCCCGCCATCTCCGCTTGGGTCTGTAGCCGTCCTGGGGGACCCACCAAGTTGCTGCATTGGCCCACCTTTGTGGATGCATGCGACAAACATGCCCGGCCCAGGCCCAAGCGCTTTCTCCCAAATTATTATAAGTAAATTGAAACTAAATTGTTCGTAAGTAGATGCTATACGTTAGTGTCAGACTATACATAAAGTTGAGGAAGATAAAATTAGAATTATAAATGTTAAATAATCCTTCTTGATATTTCAGGCCCAATGGGAAGTACCTTTTACGACAGGAGGGACTGCAAATCGCGACTTTTTTGTTAACAAAGAAACTATTATTAAGGTTCCTCAGATGTTTATGAAAAAGCAAGCCTACCGTTATGGACGCAGTAAGAAGCTGCAGGCAAAAGTGAGTAGCAAGATTAGTTGAACAGTGCTTATAATTGTGCTTATTAGTAAAATTACAAATTGGAATTACAAGTTTTTATTGACGTTAGTATATCGTCGGTGAAACTGCAAAACCGCGTAAGTAACATTGTAAATAAGGAGCAAAATGCACCTTTTTAATAAGACAGTAGGGTTTATTTTGCTCTATCATAAATTTTTTGGTCTTGCAGTATCACCGACGATTTGTGTTTCAATCACGTTTTAAAGGCTGTATAAAATATTTGGAACAAATTACACAGATTCTAGATTGCCACGTGTACTTCATAATATTTCATAATTGATAAACATCTAGGTACGCAAACAAACAACTGTTACAATAACGTCTTGTCTTTACCCACAGTTACTTAAAATGTATTACAAAGGTCGCAAGGCAAGTATGGTGATCGTGCTGCCAGACGAAATAGAGGGTCTGGACAGCATTATGCAGCGGCTAGCGAAGGGGTACGACCTGCAGTCTGATATTAAGAAGATGAAAAACACCACGCTTGATGTTATGATACCCAAGTTTAAAGCTGAAATGACAATAGATTTGAAAGAACTTTTGCCCAAGGTAACAATATTTTTTGTGGAGAACATCTATCTGCCTTTTAACATAACGCTAACGAAATTACATAAATCAATTTTTTTTTTGTATTTTGCATTAATATCTGAAAAATGTATGTTTTAGCTGGGAATCAAATCGATATTTGACAAAGGAAACACAGACATCGATATGCTGACGTCGAACCAAAGTTTGTACGTATCGGACGCCATCCAAAAGGTTTTCATCAATGTCGATGAATTTGGCACCGAAGCTGCGGCTGTCAACGGTCAGTGCATTTTTGTACTTAATAGGATTGTAGAGGACACCTGCAACTTTGTACATCATCATCATCATGTCAGCCGAAAGACGTCTACTGCTACACATAAGCCTCCCCCAAGGCTCTCTACTCAGACCGGTCTTGTGCTTCTCGCATCCACCGCGTTCCCGCGATCCTTACAAGGTCGTCACTCCATCTTGTTGGAGGCCTACCTAACTAACTTTTGTACGCTTGAAGTTAATTTACCACTACCCCTCCCGTTGTAGGTCGATATTCGAAAACTCCATTATTATTTCAAACACAGGTTTAGGCTGTGCATTGTCTGCCCGTCAGTCAGTTAGTCGTGGAAGAGTTATATAGTTAGATAGAAGACCAGTTATATTTCCAAAGCCAGCCGCAGAGGGGTTATTCCCACTTGTAACCTCCCAACGTTTTTTTGTTGTCACCTTAAACTTTATTCATCTGTAATAAACCAGCAAAAGTGTACGGGTCGTAGGAATAACCCCTGCAGAGCAACTGTCGCACGCGTCAGTCGTTCGCATTTGTCGTTTCGGCGGTGACTCACGGAATTTTACTTTAACACAAGCAGATCATGCAACTTCTCATATATTTATTATTTCAGCAATCCACTACATGCTGTGTAGTGCATTACCGTACCCAAAATTCATAGCAGACCGGCCTTTCCTATACCTGCTCACGTGCCAAGAGATGCCCCTCTTTATAGGGGTTTACAAAGGAAGCGAGTACGCAGAGGTAACATAGATTTTTATAATTATAGTAATTAAAATGGTTGGTTATTTTTTTATACATACATACACATACATACCTTCACGCCTTCATACCCAGAGTGGGGTAGGCAGAGCTACAGAATTACCAACAACTCTAATAACTTGTTGATAACTCTGTAACTACAATTTGCACAATTAGGCTAAGATGTTTAACAGTGTATATTAGTGACAGGTAGCAAGCCCATCGCCTAATAGTACTACAAGCCTTTATTCCCTTAGTCGCCTCTTACGACTTCCACGGGAAGACATGGAGTGGCACAATTCTAAGCTGGCAACCACAGGGCAATTTTTAATTTTAATCATGTTTCAGATAAAGGTTGTAGTGTCAAAAAACTTATTCATATTCAAATGATCGTGTAGGTTTACAAATGCGTTGCATTTTTTTTGAGTTATTTTTGTATTCCACAATTAATTATACTTCAGCATACAACCATCCATTATTTTCTTATTTAGAATCATGATTTGGCATACTGTCGATGATAATTAATATAAATTTAATCGAAAATTGATTTCGCCGATAAATAATTTTCATAATGCAAGATGGCATAAAGTTCTTGCCTAACCTAACCTACTATTATTTAACTTTTACTTGCAGTGACGGAAGGCACATATTGCTGCTTAAACGACCGCTTCTTCGCTGACCGGTGCTTTCTGTACCTGGATGGAAGCTAAGCAGATTCTCCTCTTCATTGGCTTATACGAAGGCAGAGAGTTTGCATAAGTAATGTTAGGAACTGGCTATGACTTGAGTTAAGCTCTTGGAATAAAAGTATAAACATGGTTCCAAATGTTCCAATATGGATTTCATTAGCAGCGAGGCAATTAAGTTTCGTTGTGGTTCACATTTTCATATCGTAATTATAACACTTTAATTTATCTATCGTAACACTTTAATTTACCAGCTATTAAGCTGGTAAATTAAAGTGTTAGAGAATATAAGGACGTTGTGCTCATTATTATATTATAATGTTATATTATCCAATATTTTCTACTTTGCTGCAGTGTAATCGTTATGTTTAAAGAACTTGTTCTACTATTTATTAATCTATACTGTTGTTACATTAACCACTGTAAAACAGCTAAAAAAATGCAACTCAATTAAAGTTATCACTTTAGATACCTGATGTTTGTTTTATTTCGACCACCTTGTTTTTATCCTTATCATTAAGAATGTCATTGTAAAACCAAACATAAAATTGACAAATAGGTACTAATAGTATTTGTCAATTTTATGTTAAAGTATTGTGTCACATGCATTGCATGCATTGCCGTTTCCGTGAATGCCCTCACTTTTAAATAGACCAACATGGTCTTCAGTTTTGGATAGGCATTTGCAATTTTTAATTAATTTGTTTATGGCATATTGCTACTTTTAGTTAAGAAACACACAATATGCACAATTTGTCTAACCATGTCCTGACCAATAATTTTCAAGCAATTTCCGATTCCTACCCGATCGTCCCCGTAGAGCGAAAAATCACTAAGTCGTATTCAGCTGATTTGAGATACGGAGGTTCAAAGTTAAGAAATCAAAAAAAAATCTAACGTTTCTTTGGGATGACTTATTTATCTTATTATAGTCTCATCGCAAGGATATTAATGTTTCGGTATAAGCTCCAACTGCCAAATCGAAGCAAGTAGCTTATTTTGCAAGTTATAAGCGATAATTACTATTATCTTTTAAATTATGGACCTAAATCTCAGTTAGTGATTTTTAGACTAGAGTTAGTGAATTGTCATTCATTTTTAAAGTATTAATTGAGAAAATAAGATGATCGAAAGTTCACTAAAAATACTTAGTTAATTTTCGATTTCATATTTTGTAGCAAAAATCAAAAATCAAAAAATCAAAATAAAAATATTTATTCAGTAAATTGGCCACATGAGGGCTCTTTTACACGTCGGTAACATGGAGTGAATCTACTAGCGCTTCGGACAAGACCATCATTGCGGAGAAGAAGCGCCGCAAGAAACTCCAACAGAAGGTCATTTTTTCAATTATTAATTAGGTACAATAATACTTAAAAGTAAGTTACATTACAAGGTAATAAAGTAATAAATAATTATTAAAAAAAAAGCAATACAAACAAAATCCTTACAAATGTAAAGTCAATAAAATAAAGTTAAAAATCATGATTAGGAGAACAACATGACGAGGTCTCTACGTCAGGAACGATAATTAAAATAACTAAATTGGAAAAACAGGTCCTTGCAAGCGTGAACAGACCGGACCCCACAGACAGCACCCGTTCACGAGTATGACGCGTATCTCAGCCATCGCCTCCCTCAACCATGTGTTCGGGAAGGTGGCGACCCGATCAACGACGCCGCCGTAAGCAAAGACCTTTAAGTGAGCATGACATGCTCATGCTGCCGGACAAAGATAACAATAAAAAAGTATCTGTCCGGCGAGAAACGTCATAATGTGTTCTCAATTCTAAAATGTCTTGTGCACACAAGAATTAATATATATATTTTTTTTACAAAAAAAACAATAGGTAAATTTAATTTTAAAAGTGTACATCATTGGCTTAAAGGCATTTTGCAATAAGCGCTGCCCAGTGCTCAGCTATAATTACAAAAGACAAAAATAACCCTAACTTCAGTAAGCTCACACTACTTAAAAACGTCTTTATCATTTAGGAAGTCATTAACAGTATAATATGCCTTACCCAGCAAGCAGCACTTAATGCGAGACTTAAATTTATTGAACGGCATATTGACAATATCAGTAGGTATCTTATTGTAGAAGCGTATACAGTTCCCTGCGAACGATGTGCTAACTTTACGAAGACGGTGACATGGGACTACGAGTTTATCTTTATTTCGCGTGTTAAACTTGTGAACGTCACGGTTATGTCTGAAGTGATGTATGTTTTTGCGTGCATACATGATATTTTCAAAGATATACTGCGACGCGACAGTAAGAATATTAATTTCTTTAAATTTATCTCTGAGAGAGACCCGAGAACCCAGTTGATAAATAAAACGTATAGCCCGCTTTTGTAGTACAAAGACGGCCTGAATGTCAGCCGCTTTTCCCCATAACAAAATCCCATAGCTCATAACACTATGAAAATAACTATAATACACCAGTCTCGCCGTCTCGACGTCTGTAAGTTGTCGGATTCGCTTTACTGCATACGCTGCAGAACTAAGTTTTCCCGCAAGGGTGGATATATGAGCATTCCATTGCAGTTTCGAGTCTAAAGTAATACCTAAAAATACTATTTTGTCTTCGAATGACAGCGTCTCATCCTTTAGTCTAATACTAATACTAGCCCCATTCACTCCTTTCACATTTGACAGAGAAAATTTCATGCACTTGGTTTTCTTGGTATTTAAAAGTAAGTTGTTGGCTGTAAACCAATCAACAGTTGTAGACAACGTATCATTAATGTCATTGAAATTTTTCTGTTTTCTATCTACCTTGAATAAAAGTGAAGTGTCATCGGCAAACAGGACTATTTCATGTCTATCGCGCACAACGTAAGGGAGATCGTTGATATAGATCAAAAACAAGAATGGGCCCAGAATTGAGCCTTGGGGCACTCCCATAGCAACAGCTGATCCAGGAGATTGCGTTCTGTTTATGTCCACCCGCTGAGTTCGGTGAGCAAGGTAAGATTTGATAAGATCAAGGGCTCCATTTTTAATTCCATAATAACCTAGCTTCCGCACTAACGTTACGTGATCAACACAGTCAAACGCCTTGGATAAATCACAAAAGCAAGCTTTGCAATTGTCAGGTAACTAAGTTGTTTTAGTGAATTTGGGAATAAAATAGTGCTCGGTCAGAAGCATAACTGAATAAGGCAAAAATAACTAAAATGACTTAAGTAACCACTTTGGCTGATTTTATTTTGGTATAAATTCATTAAGTAATTTAATTAATTTTAACTTCAATTCATGCGCAAAAACAAAAAGTAATGAATTTACCAACTTTCTAAAATTGGATCCATGACTGCTATTCACATAGCAATAAGACTGAAATTTGCAGAAAAAAAATGCAATATCGGTGGCATTAAAAAGTCGATTTCGACATTTTGGAACTTAGTGACTTTTCGCTCTACGGGGACGCGATGTCCTTTTAAAAGCACAGTTTTGTATGAGCAGAGTGCGCGGTAGCGGCAACAGCATCCTGGAGACCTGGACATGACCTGGATAGCGAGTAGGTTTGAATGCCCCTGCATGGTTCACTGTATGCAGCTCCATCAATCGTACTTACTAGTAATTGTGTTTTAGTTTTTAGTTGTGAAAGTTTTGTGTAATTTTAATTTTAATTTGGATTTTAATCATGATTCTCTTTTAATTTTAATTAAGATTTTAATTTTTACGTCTATTTAAATTTGTGAGCAATATGGAAATGTAATTTCTGAAATAAATAATTTTTGAATTTGAAGTTTTGAATTTGTATGGATAATTTCAGTGATTGGGCAAAACGTAGTAAATTGTTATTTTTAAAGAACATTGGGCAGGATTAATTGGTATTAATTGAAATACCTTAAACTATAATGACGATGTTGATGATGATGATGACATGCTCATGCATGGCAATGAACAAACAAAAAAAACGTAAAGTAAATTATAACTAACTCAAATGCAACCCTCGGGCAAGGAGTGCCCCAGGGATCAATTATCATATATCCTCCGCCGGTAACGTTCAGGAACCTACCTTTTTTATTAATAGGGAAAAAGATGGGGATTCTATTCTAGTAAAAAAAATAAGTCATATTATTTATAAATTACTTTTTATTAATTACCAACTACTTTAACGTTTTGTATGACTTAAATTAAACCTCTTATACAAATTGTATCAATTAATTAATCAGGTTTATTTAAGTAACAAAATACATTAAGTGCACCCGAAACTGACTTAAGTACGTGCATGAACAGTTTGATGAGTGTAGGGAGAGGAAGACAAAGTTGTACGTTACCAGTCATTGCACGAAAAAGAGCCCTGAGTGACCTACCTCTGCAGTGAGCAAATTACGGACCAAATTGGCGGGGGTGGCGGGGAGGGTAAACCGCTCCGCTTTGCTGCCATGCTATTGGTTTCTCAGTAGTCAAAATGAATGAAGACGAATCTATTCAGATATTTCGTCCTGTACCGTTAAGCTAGGTACTTGGCGACAAGGCGTGAAGGTATGTATATAATGAAGTTATATTTAATCGTATAATTACACTACATTAACAATTAAAAGTTAAAACTAAACTTATTTCAATTAAAATGAAACTAAGCTACTCAAATATTAAAGATGTAAATAATAATCACCACTATAAAAAGAACACCGCCTCTAGCAGGCCCGCTCGCGGCATGGTCCCTTTGACACTGGCTGCATTACATCTCTGGATAGCTAGCCCAATCCTTTGGGAGAGGTTAGCACCAGCTCTAGGATCTCCGGGAGTGTCTATGAGCCGGGATGACAGAGCCTTAATAAAGCTTTTCATATCGGCTGACCAAGGTCCCATGGTCTCCACTGCAAGTGCCACAAATTTGTAATTATTTAATCATGATGAATATTTGCGGCGCTTGAAGGTTTGGGCCTGATCAGCTGCTGCACTGGGCCAATTACGGGTTCACTGGACGTGGGCATTTGATTGGTAAGAACTACAAATTAAAGTCTGACTCCTGTTCGTCGGTAGGAAGGTCTGCAGCCGAGGGAAAAGTTTCCTGTCCGCCTCTGTACACGCCGATGAAGACAGAAACTCTGCGAGCCATCAGCAGGAACAGAAAGGGCCGGTCGGCCGTGAATGGGATTTGAGGACGTTTTATCTGTATACTGCAATTATGGCAGTTAACTGTAATCAAAAGAAAATGAAAGTGATAGCTAATTCAATTTAATTTTATGATATGTTAGCCAATCCATTTTGGAATTATTATATATTTTCCTAGCGGCTTAGTATAACCATTAAGTAAACAAACTTATGATTGTCACTGTTAATCATTATAATAGCAGAGTTTGGCTCAAAATTTTCATTTTCGATGTCTTTAATAGCCTAACCCTCTTAAACATAAAAGCACATTTACTAAAGTACGCTTCAAATACGGTTTGTCCTTATCTTTCACTGTGACATTTTAATTTGATGGAAAGTGATAAAGCATCATATCATAGTCTTTTACTTGAGAACTATGCTAATAATCGGTGAAGTAATTTCCATTATTTTGTGTTTCGAGCCTTCTCTTTAACACACTTTAACTAAAATAGGTTTATAGTACGTTTATGAACAAGAGGTTACGGTTCTGCTAAATTTGATACTCACCAAAAGTAGCAGCGGAGGCTTCAGTACCAGCTTCGTTCACCATGATGTACGCCTTCTGGACGGCATGCGACACATACAGACTCTCAGGGCTCGTCAGCATGTCGATCTCTGATGTTTTGTTGAAGATGCTTTTAATGCCCATCTAAAAATAATTAAAAATTACAAACTTCTCTCCAAATTCTGAAAAAATAATTTACAAAGTGGATCTCTAAAAACGTTAACTAAAGCCAAAGCGGCGAGTATAAACCCGGTTAAGTACGAGTCGGACTTGCACACTGAGGGTTCTGTGAGGCTAGACAAGTTACTTGACGTTACCGTGAACGATTTTCGAATACTGACAAAATGTTTGGAATTGACGCAGGCGTTCCACGCGAGTGACGCGACCGTCTGACAGCTTACGTCAATCCTATACAATTTGATAACCAGTGGGCGGCTGACGGATGCAAAATAGGGACGTAAACAGAACATGGATAAGACTTTTATTAAATTTCGAGAAATATTTATGAATACAAAATTATGCAGTTTTTATCTTTATCATACATTATTAGTAAATACATAATAAGCTATCCTCTATTGTACGTAGATTGTATACTAAGAAGATACTGGCCACTTATTATTTTATCACCTCTTGAGACTGATGAGCGTTTATGTCTATTACGTCTTAGACTTGTCAATTAAATTTGCTTAGTTTTCAATATTCATATTTAAGATGGCAAAGGAAACCACAATTCGTGAGTGGATAATTGATAAACGTGATCTAATTTACGATACTTCTAAAGGCTCGATCTTTTGTACAAAATGTCAAGTAAGTTTATTTATATTTTATGTTAAATCTAATACGCATCGCCGTCAAGAATTTTGCACGAAACAGAATCAAGAAGATTTTAATATTGATTTGATAAACTTTTTAGTTTTATGCAATATTCCGTGGAAATGTGTTAACAGTGCCGCTTTTCGACAGTTACAACAATACAATTATATTATAACTATTTTACAATTTCGTTCTTTTTATTAAACCCCTTGCAGTCATATATCCATATTACGTATAACGTTCGACATTATTTTGACGTAATTTGCATCCGTCAGCCGCCCACTGTTGATAACGAAAACGAGCGCCGAATGCATCTTGTCCAGGGCTTCTGTATCACCCGACTTTCATCAGGCCAGTTTATTATTTAGTGAGGATATTATTAAAGGAAAATGCCGTTATATTACTCACATATTATGTAAAAAATACAATCTGCCATCTACCTACTACTGTTCAAGAGATACCAGCTGTTTTAAGTTAGGTCTGATAAATGGACGGACAATGAAGGATTAGTAATAGGGTCCCATTTGGCACCCTCTGGGTACGATGGATGGACCAGCTGCACTCACCCAACCAAAAAAGTGAGTCTTTTAATAGTTACTGGGCTTATGTTAAATCATTGTCCATCTCCTAAAATCCCAATTTTAATTTAAGGCCATAAATGACTGCTACTACAATAAAAATATAAAAAGAATTAAAAATGTGAGATTAGGTTTTAGTCGGGTTTAGTATTTTAAGCTTTTTGCATGATACTCGTAATATCAACAGCTTGCATCATTTAATTATCCAAAATATACTGACTTGAGCATTCTAACGGTCTTATAATCTTTTCTCAAACATGCACGGAAAGAACGGTTTTCCAATTGAAACACAAGTACGGAAAATGCCTCATTTTACTTGTAAAAAAATCATAATGAAAACCCTTTCCATCCATGTCCATTTAAAAAAAAAGCCCGTACACACAGCATTTGGTTGGGGGCGTGTGGTGCGGCGGCGGGGCTCTGCGGTGCTGGCGGTGGGTTGTCGTGCGTGGAACTATTTGGACTAATCCTCGTAGTTTTCAAACAAACTTTCTGTACGAATTTGTTAAATATTTTAAAAATACTTATTATCATGTATTTGTATCATTTTCTCGCATTGTTTGAGTAAAGCATTATTTATGCGTCGGCGAAAACGAGGATTTACTGACTTGTATTTTAGCAGGCCTCGATAGTGCTCGGCCTGCTAACCACCTCGTCAGGAAATCCATTACTTTCCACGCCTAGGCAATAATGTACTATTAACTGACTTCAACATCTTTTGAAAATATTGTAAGTTGATCGTTTGTTAACAGTGACAATCATACCTTTTGTAGCAGATCTTTTAGATCTATTGTCGTTTCCGCCTTAAATGTCGGTATCGTTATGTCAAGAGATTGGTACTTCATGGCTTCTATGTCAGCCATCAGGTCGTGCCCAGCGGCTAGCTGCTGCAGCACGCTGTTCAGACCCTCGATGTTATCCGGCAGCACGATCACCATGCTCGTCTGGACACCTTCGTAGGGCATTTCTAAAAACTATGGAAAAGATGAATTACCACACAGCAGTGGCACAACTTTGTCTCTACTAGTAACTGAAATGAAATACAGTGTACAGTGTGTTGCTGTAGCAATCATCATGTCAGCCGAAAGACGTCCACTGCTGGACATAGGCCTCCCCAAGGCTCTCCACTCAGACCGGTCTTGTGCTTTTCGCATCCACCGCGTTCCCGCGATCTTCACAAGGTCGTCACTCCATGTTGTTGGAGGCCTACCTTCAGCTCGTCTCCCGGTCCACGGACGCTACTCAAGGAGCGATGTACCCCGCCCACTAGCAATACTAATGTGCAATACTAAATAAATAATATTTTTATTATTCTATAAAGTCGAGTGACAAAATTATACAGCCAGTAGCAAGTGTAAGTGAGATAGCCGCAGCGTAATGATATGGTCGCTGAAATTGTAGAGAGGTGGCTTAATATCGCCACCGGAAACCCAGTTTTAAAATTCAATGACGAAATCTTAATAATATCCTGTGATTGGCTGTTACTTTATTATTCTATTTTCTGTTATTTAACGATGAGAAAGTTAAAGTCCGCTATGGATCCTCTCGCCATTTTTACTTACGGATAGCATGTTTCTGAGTAATTTACACGATAATAAAGGTGGAATTTGTAACGCCTGTATAAGTATTCTCTCCAAAATTGAATTTGTAATTGAAGAATATCGTAAAAAGTTGAAATCACTTCCCGTGTGGTTGTCGGGTTAGAATAGTACCACTCCATGTCTTCCCGTGGATGTCGTAAGAGGCGACTAAGGGAATAAAGGCTTGTAGTACTGTTAGGCGATGGGCTTGCAACCTGTCACTAATACGCTGGTAGACATCTGGGCCTAGTTGTGTGGTTAAAGAATTATCAACAAGTTTTAAAAGTTGTTGGTAATTATTTAGTTCTGCCTACTTGGGAATGAAGGCGTGAGTTCATGTATGTGTGGCGATCTAGCGACATCTAACGGAAACTTGTATCAACCAACTCGCTAGCGCCACCAGCGCCAGACAGCGGAACTAAGGGTTTCTACATCGCGCTAACGAAGTTTCTACAGCCGGTTGACATAATATATACAACTTCTTACTTCATCCCAAAGGGACTTCGGTCCCCAGGCATAACACCCGCCTGGAGAGATCTCTCTATTAACATCTCTTCCTACATATGTATGTGTATAAGTCATTGATCATCGTGTTGGCCGAATGACATCCATTGCTGGGCATGACCTCCTCCCTCAAGGTTTGCCACAAGGATGGATACTGCGCCGCTAGCATCTATCGGGTTCCCGCGACCTTAGCCACGTCATCGGAAATAAAAATTGAAGTTTAAAAAATAAGTATTAACACAATTTACTCACTTTTGCCTTCAGTTTAGGATTAGAGCCGTACTTCATTGTATTGTCCTCCATGTACATCATAGGTACTTCGACGGTTGTGGCGTTATCGACGTGAAAATTTCTCTTCCTGGTTTGTGATTTTTTGAATTTTTCTTTCCATAGTGCCTGACATAAATAAGTAGATATCAAATGTTAAATAGAAAATATGAATTACAATTATTAACAAAATATATTCGTATGTTGAAATTACATCACTGCCTGGCTTAACAAGGATATTATTACAAAACTAATATAAAATAAAACGTTTAATTTGATCTATGTACAAAGAAAAAACCGCGCCGTATCACGACCTGGGAACTTTTCAAAACGCTATTTTTATACGCATAATGTATTATTTCGCATAAAATCGTTTGGCATAACACCCTTTTAGGCTGACATTGCAGAATTTTGTAAACGTCTATTGTGTAGATTAGGTTAGGTTAGGTTATGGTGAGGGGAATGCATAAAGCATTTTCCACCCAGTCAAAAAAAAAAAAAAAGGTTAGATTAGGTTAGGTTAGGTTCGTTTTGAGTGTTCCGTACCCAAAGGGTAAAAACGGGACCCTATTACTAAGACTCCGCTGTCCGTCTGTCAGTCCGTCTGTCTATCACCAGGTTGTATCTCATGATAGCTCGACAGTTGAAATTTTCACAGATAATGTATTTCTGTTGATGCTATAACAACAAATACTAAAAACAGAATAAAATAAATATTTAAGGGGGATAATGGTACGGAACCATTAGTGCGCGAGTCCGACTCTCACTTGGCCGGTTTTTGTAATAATAGTTAAAACAAAACCCTTTCTACTGTAAAAATGACTTTATGCGTAAAAAAAATATGTCAGGTGATATGAACCTTCACGGCCTAGTTGCCAGCGATACCTCGTTCCTAGGTTAGGATGGAAACAAAGAGGAAACTGAAAGAGAGGATCTTACAATTGGGGTTGTTCATATTTTTATCATTACTCTAATTCGAAAACCATTTCGAGGTATAGGGTTTTACAGCCGTTCTGCATTATTAAGTTTATTTCGACAAAAGTATGTTTAACCTTGGTTTGACTTTCGTTTTCGGCTTGAAACCCTCCTAGGTGTATCTTACGGGTAAGGCGAACACCGCTTGAAATAGTATGTTTTATTACATTATTAAAGTCATTTAATCGTTGTAATTTCTTAGAAAATGGCAACCCAAGTTTAAATTAATCATGTCATCCATAAAATGCCTGCTAAATAATTAAAGATTTTTAAACAAAACTATTGGGTCAAATACAAAATTAATAAAAAAAAAAAAGATAAAAGATGTTTATTCAGTAAGTAGGCCGCACGGGCACTTTTACACGTCAAAAATCTACCAGCGCTTCACAAGAGACCACTGCTGAGAAGAAACTCCGCAAGAAACTCAATAGTCAGTCGTTTTTTTAATATTGCTTATATAATAATAACCTTAACCTAGCATTATATAAAACATTATAATGAAATTGGAATCTCAAAATTACCTATTCTTTCGAATTATAATGTAATTAAACAGGGAGTTATTTTTTTTGGTGTGCTTCCCCTTGTGGTTGCCGGGTTAGAAGTGCCACTCCATGTCTTCCCGTGGATGTCGTAAGAGGCGACTAAGGGAATAAAGGCTTGTAGTACTGTTAGGCGATGGGCTTGCAACCTGTCTCTAATGCGCTGGTAAACACCTTAGCCTAATTATGCAAAATGTGGTTAGAGAATTATCAACAAGGTTTTAGAGTTGCTGGTATTCCGTAGGCGTAAGGCGTGAGTTTATGTATGTATGTATGTATTTTTTTTGGACAATCCCAATTCCTTTAACCCAGTATCCAGCCAACTAAAGTATGTTTACCTTAAAATAAATCGCGTTGACCAGGAGCAAGCTGGTTCTGTCATCCATCATATCGGCAGAAGCAATTTGTTTGATCTTTCCACTTGTGTTTTCTGCTACCTGTGAAGTACACAGTACACTTCAGTGCTGCTGTCAAGTAATAAATATTAGTTACCTACTAACTTTTGCCTGGGTCTTCATCGCTTTGTTCTCGGTAACTGACTAATATTCGCGATTAACAAGTACCCTCTGTCGTTCGTTTGGGCCAAAGTTGAACTAATTATTTTCAGTTCGAATGTAATTTTATTCCTAATCATCGCAACTCCTAAAGTGTTTATTACTGAATTCGTTATTATTTCAGGATTTTTAAAGTATCTTACTGGTAGATAAGGTTAGGTTTGTTTTATAAAAACCCTGAAATAAAAACCGTTTCAGTAAAAAACACTTTAGGAGTTGCGATGATTAGGAATAAAATTACATTCGGACTAAAAAAAAATAGGGGAGCCAATATGGACCCCTGTCGTTGCCCACGATATAATTTATCCTCTCACAAGATTTCATTAAGACCATTTCCTAGATAACAAACAAAAAAAAATCGCTTTCATTACATTTGAATGGATCAGTGACGGTAAAGTTTTTCGACAAACACAGCCCTTCCAAGTTTTTCTCGATTGTTACTCGGTCAAAGGTCAAGTAACAAGTCTAAGGCCCGTATTAATAAACTCGTCTCAGCTGAGATGCCCGTCACAAGATACGTCAAAGTAAACGTCAAACCATAGAACACTGTCATTTTTGACGCATCTTGAGACGAGCATTACAGTCGAGATTAGTTTATTAATACGGCCCTAAGAAAAGCAAGGTTTAAAAACACAACTGCAGTTTGGGTAATGTCATCAATGTAATGTTAGTCATCAAATACATAGTTATAATATGATAAAAAAAATGACGCAGTGACACCCGTGCCGTGACGCTAAGACGAATCAAACGACACCTCGCTTGTCGATATCGGGCCATCCGTTCATCATCTTCGATTACAAGGGAACAAGGAACCGTACATACAAACATATCGTCATCATCATCATCATCATGTCAGCCGAAAAACGTCCACTGCTGGACATAGGCCTGCCCCAACGCTCTCCACTCAGACGGTCTTGTGCTTTTCGCATCCACCGCCTTCCCGCGATCTTCACAAGGTCGTCACTCCATCTTGTTGGAGGCCTACCTACGGCTCATCTCGGAAACATCGTACTTACATAATATAGGTCAAAAACGTCACCCTACTCCTTCGGCAGTTGGATAAAAAAATACAATTTTCTCATAACCTCGAAATACGGTTGTCGGTTGTCGGTTGGTTGATGTTTAATTTCCCTCGACTTCGATTACCCTTCTAGTATTCCATAGTAACCTTCCATCAGGTCACCGGTATGCTCGTTTGCCTCTCTCCATAAAAAAAACCATTACCCATTGGTTGATCACATTCACCGCAGCTACTGAGTTCTTGAAGTCCAGCTGTTCCAGTTCAGCTCCAAATACTTCTTCTGCATCCTTCTTTAGCTCAGGCTTAAGGGTTCCACCTTCTTTCACGTAGACTTTGTTGGCTATGTTCAGCGTCGCTCCATAAATGTTCAGAAGCATTGGTGTTAGTGACTTGAATAACGTCCTTATCTGCAACAAAACAGTGTTTTTTAGCTACCTTATCAGGTTTTATATCGATGGAGTTAACACGCAAGTAGCGTGTTGGAAAACCATTAACAATATCAATTTGTTTGTGTCCTAAAATAAGGGTTACACGTAAGTACAGGTATGAAAACCCTAAGATTTTTTATATAAATTTAAATATTTATTATTTTAAAATTTGCTTAATAACATTAAACTGATAAAGGAAAAATTACATACTGCCAACCATCACTAGCTAGACTCCGTAACCATATTTTACGACAAATACAAAACCAATTCTATGAAAACAATTGTATTCTATGTTCTTAAAACAATTCTATGGTACTATGTATGTATTTATGTGCAGTTATGCGATTGCCTTCGTAAGATTGCAGTCTTGAGATTGCCATCGTAAGATTGCAGTCTTGAAAATTTCCATCGTAAGATTGCAGTCTTGAGATTGCCATCGTACGATTGTAGTCTTGAGATAACCATCTCCCAAACTCGTCCTTAAATCCCTGACTTCACGGCCTCTGCAGTAATGTACTATTTCAAAATCCTTTACTACGCTTATAATATGGGAGGGAGTGGTGGGAGTTTATTTTATAATAACATAATATGGGAAATGAAGAACGAGAAACAGAATTTAGAAGAAAGGAATGAGAATTTAAGAAAAAATAAAGATTTCTCTATATAAGTATTAATGTCGTTGTGTAGTTTAGTATTGGACTAGTTCAATTTGTGCAAGATTGTCCCCTAGTATTTATTTATTTTATTTAGTCAATATGCTGGAATTCATTCTATAAAAGTCATTCTAAATGCTCACGGTGTCATCATCAGCGATGTCCAGGGCCTGCAGCAGCTCTGCCCGCGTCCGGCCCCGGCAGCCGAGGGCCAGCAGCGCCAGCACGGTCTCCGCGGACAGCGGCGAGCACACGTTCGTCTTGCTCTTCTCCAGCTCCTGTAACAGGTTCCTTAGGTGCATCTATGTCTTGCCATTGTATTGCTCCCTCAGGTCTGTGTGTACCATTAATATACCAATGGATACCAGTGGATTAAGTTCCCGAGACGAGATTATCATAATGGCTTTTTTCATGACATTGTTCAAGGTCATACAAAATGCTGTGATAACAGTTTACCTGCGATTTCGAAACAATAATAAACACCCGAAAACTATACTCCTGTGCCGTTTAATGATAAACTTAAGGCCGTTAGGCTGTGACCTTGTGAAACAAAGTAACAGGTCAATACGTTTGTAATTTGCATACTTATGTTGATATTTTATTTTGACGGGGCTCTAGGTAATCTTTAAAGTTCATGGTCGTACTAACAAACTATAAAGAAAAGTAAAACATGGTTGAATTTTCAAAAAAACTAAGTTTCTATATTGTTAAATTTTCATGAGCTATCTACCTACCAAATCGAATTGAAAAAAAAAACCCACTCACATTGCAAAATTGCAGCGCGAATTTCGCTATAGAGCGTGATATAGTCGCCTCCATGTTTAAAGCGCGACCGGCGACTGACGCAATAAAACATGTCTGCTGCCTTTTATAGGCTGCCTTGGGGTTTCCCAGAGCAAAATAATCCACTGGCCGAAAACAAAAGTAACTTACTCGGAACAAAACGTCACAACTCCTATAGAGTTTCTAAGGCATTTAAAATTAGAACGCTATTTGCTCGACGTGCTGAACTAACTGTGTGTTACATTTTTTGTTGGTCTATAGTTGCTTCTGTATACGATACCCATTCCAAGCCCGTGACGACACTTATGCGTCATGGTCGTGTATCCGCGTTACGAGTAAATCTCTATTAAGACATATTTATACGTAGCTGTTCGTCTTTATTTACTTAAAATCTGAATTACTTGCATGTATCAGTAGTTGTTGTTCTTTATTTTTAGCATAAAGGTGGATGTCTGTAATTAGCTCTATTGTCTGTATAACTTTACTTTTTATTTAATATACTCTCGGTCAAATAATATAGGTCAGGGTGCGTTTTTAGTACAAACGAGGTTAATTCGAAGCTTTGGTTCCTGGCCAGGGGTTGATTTGAGTAAGGTTTAATGGTGGATACTCCAAGGTTTAATAGAGGAAGTCAAAATTGCTTAAAATACCTAACTGATCGCACAATCAGTTAACACAAAACAGCGAGAGAGTATGGGTCAGCATTTGGATTTCCTTACATTTTATTGCCATTTTAGATGTTTTTTTCTGATCATGCACAATTCCGGCGTTAAGCACAGATTCTATCAGTTGAGTATCCTAGGCACTCTGGAAGTCCTGTATCGATGCTCGGGGTGTCCATCATCAGATTTCACTAAAAGCATCTCCTGGCGAGGAACCAAGGCTTCGAAATAGCCTCTTTAGTGTGAAAACCGCACTCTGACCCGTATTATTTGACCGCGAGTGTAATAAAGTGCAATTGCTATATTCTTAAATTCTTACTGCAAAGAAATTAATATTATCATTTTTTTTGAAATAGTACAGTATTCTACAACAGCCCAGTAGCTCTACCTACATTGTAACTAAATTAAATTTTGACAAGTCATTCTTTTCAAGCTAAATAAATAATAGCTATTATTGGAAAGCGTTTTGCATTAATTAATAAACACTCAATGGATGAAATTGTGATGAAATTGCGACGCCGCAGCATTTAGGCTTTGTGATAGTTGCTACGTTACCATATTACTACAAACAAAGACGGCAATCCGTAGCGAACGCTACAGTTAGAAAGAGATAAATAGTTGTTTCAAATTGCTCGCCATTACCGCCAAGACAAATGCCCGCTCACGCTACGGCTCTCCGCCTTAGTTACCCGTCTTTATCGCACTCATGCGATATCTAATTGTGTATCTCATGCTTCACAGATGACAGTGACGCGCCGGTGCAAATAAAAGAAATTATGACGATGTAAACAAAATTTAAAAAATATTTACGGTACTTACGAATGAATTGAGACATCCTATCTTCCTTTTACACTTACAGTATAATTTCGGCAGCCTCGAAAAACACAAGTAATATATTTGTTACTCTTCGGTAGTAAAAATTTATTTACTTTGATGCGCGCGTGTCAGCGGCCGCGGCGCAACTAAACATTAGTAAGGTAAATTACCTTCCTTTTTGAGGAACGCTTTTGCGCGCAGATGACGTATCTTAGTATAAAATATTCTGGCGAATGCTCTGAGGGACTTGTATGGTTTCTATTATCGCGTAACAAAATGTGGATAAAGCATAAGTGTCAGAAAGTGATGGATGTTTTATCCACATTGTTTCACGCGATAAACGCAGACATACCAGGCTCGCTGCAATCATCCTGGGTTTAAAATGCAACCTTTGAGAGAATATAATGGTAAGAAAAAAAAAAAAAAAAAAGCGATGAAACATTTATTTTATTAATAACAATTTTATTGTTAGCTCTCAGAGCAGATGGCCGACGGGGTCTGCGTACCGGAATGTTTTTTTAACTACATTTGGTGTCAACTTTTGGGTTATATTATATGACAAATAGTACTGTAGTTCTGTTGTATGTTTATATCTTTGGAAGCCAGGACGCTCACCAATCAAAAATACACTGCAGATATAAGGTGTTTAAATGTTTATGAACACGTAATCATATCACAGTTGCAACACATGTATTTCACGGTAAAGCATAATTTCATCAATTGTATCATTTCATCTAATGCTAATGTTTTCAGTATCTAGTATCTTAAATATAATTACAAAGGTTAGGTTAAAATTGTGACTACCAAAAAAATATACTCATGCAACGAGAATTGTTCAAGATCTGTAATAATCTCCCGGTAAGCCTTAACCATAAATTTCTGTTAGCACTTCATCATCATGTGCCGAGGCTCGCTAACTACTATGGTGACAGGTGCCTGCAGAAACGTCTTCATTCTTAATAACTTGCCCACAGATATTAGGTTAGAAGCCAATAAGGCAAAGTTAAAAAAAAGGCTGTTCAATTATTGTATGTTTATTATATGTCTCCCAGAGGGGTAGGCAGAGACCACTACTTTCCACTTGTTACGATCTTGACAAATTTATTTCGCTTCTTCAACATTCATACATCGAGTCATGCACGCACGTCGGTTTCGGGTACTTAAGATTCGGCCCTTTACCAGTATTTCTCCGATTTGATTCGAAAAAGTACGCTTAGTTAGAATTGTAAAAAAATAAAAATAAAAATAAGTCTCGTTATATTATTTTATCTATGATAGTAATTGTAACTTTTGGTCGCGTTACTAAATATTATTAAATAAAAACAAAATGTTACATAGTGAGCAATATATTCCTGCGTATGACTCGTATTTACGCTGCGGGATCACCCGACTTCAAACTCTTGAGAGCTGCCTTCTTCGTTCTGATTGCCATACGATTATATAAATAAAGGCGTTGCCCTACAGTGTTGTTTTTTTTTTCATGCTGTGACGTGGCTTCGCTTGCGGGGAACTGATGGATGCGGCGCAGGACCTGTTCTTGTGTTAATCCATCCGGCGTATGCTCAGCAGTGGACTTTCGGCTGAAATATTGATGATGATGAGTTTTTTTTTTCACTCTTTTTTTATGTTTTAGTAAATCCGTTCCGTATCATATCTGTAAAAATCACGTTTTTTGTATGGAAGCCCCCCTTAATTTTTTTTTTTATTTTTTTTTTTAGGTATAGCCTTGTTACAGGCAGATGGATAGATGGACAGTGGAGTCTTAGTAATAAGGTTCCGTTTTTACCCTTTGGATACGAAACCTTAAAAAAATCAACCCGCTGTCTATTACGAATAAAAAAACAGCCCTTTAAAGTTAGGGCGGACGGAAGGACGGACGGTCGGACAGCAGGGGCATATTAATAAGGTCGCTTTATCTCGTTGGCCTTTCTATGGGCACGGAACATTAAAAAAGTCCCCTTGGTATAGTTAAAATTTTCAAATGCAAGCGTTATCGACAACAAAGTTTTAAAAAAAACTCTTAAAAAATATAAATTTATACAAAAAAATTACATAGACAAATCCATGGCCTGTTCGACAGGGAAGTCCGCGCCAGAGGGAACGGTTTCCTGTCCCCCTCTGTACATGCCGACGAAGATGGGAACTCTGCGAGCCATCAGCAGGAACAGGAAGGCGCGGTCAGCCGTGAACAAGATACGGGGCCGTTTAAGCCTCATGCAGCACAATTGCACGCTCACTGAAACAAAATTTAAGATTATCGACTGATTTATCCATAAACCGATAAACAAAATACAATAGTCTCAGCGTTTTCATACTGATAAATATAAAGACATTTATTCAGTAAGTAGGCCGCACGGGTTCTTTACACGTCAAGAATCTACCAGCGCTTCACAAGAGGAGACCACTGCACAAGAAGGACTGGTCAAACGCAGTTCCTGGGCCTTACAAATTTCAGTTTTAACTACAAATGCTTAGGTACTATTTATTTCCTTTAATTTGCACATATCATTTGCTGTTTGAGTTTACAATAGAAATAATACCATTGTCTGAAAGATAGCTCTCAAGTGGATTCCGACATTTTATAAAATCCCTACTATAATCGTTCTCCAAATATTTTTAATACTTCATTAAGTACAGTTTTAATTAGGAAGTGAATGTTCATTTCTGCCTCCACTATGGTACAGTGGGAGAAAATACGCAGTAGTGCAGCACTAAGTAATAGCCGTAAAGAGGGATTTATATAACCTGTTAAAGCATTTCCCACATAGCACTTATATTGAGGGTGATCAAACTGATCAATCCAAATAAGTTTGAGGACTTCGTGCCAAATAGGAAAAGTCCAGCATTTTGGTCACAACTTGCGTCAACCAGGCGCTTTAAAAGATTTTTAAAATGGGTCTCCTATGGGTCCCCTCAGACCTAAATTTTCGACCCCAAAAGGCCAAAGTACGTAAGCTCGATCAAGTTAACTGCATTTGCGTCTTTTGAGGGTCTCCACTGCCCAAAACCAGCTCTAAAACTTATTCCAGAAAGGTGTAATTTAAAATTAAATTTTTATATTTAGTAATTTTTTCATGCATTTTTACAGGCACCTCTAAATATTTAAAGAATTGTACACTACTTTATACATTGTAACTACAACTACAACTACATTATCACATCGTGACAAAGCCTCCCTAACGTTCAGCAACTGTCCTGGGTTTAAAGCAATCTTCTAATGATTGTGATGAATAAAACACACATTAAAAATATGATTATTTTTATTGATGCATCAAATTTTGTTTACTTCGCAAGAATCTATGCTATATAAATACAAATTTATGCAACAGATTTCATAGACAAGTCCATCGCCTGTTCAACGGGAAAGTCCGCAGCAGAGGGAACGGTTCCGTGTCCGGCTCTGTACACACCGACGAAGACAGGAACCCTGCGAACCGTAAGCAGGAACAGGAAGGGCCGATCGGCCGTGAACAGGATACGAGGCCGTTCGAACTTAACGCAGAGGTTAACGAAGCTAACTGAAACAAGAATTAAGATATTGATAGGTCAATTAATAGCATCTTGCAATGTTGCAGTTGTATCTAACTTTGGTCAATACTCACATATTCAATACTCAATATATTTATTGCGTTCCACATTTTACAGATGTTGTTGTAAACATAGGTATATACATGTTCATGGTATGTGGACCCTGTTAGGCACAGTAACAGAAACGGAGTAGAGGGCTTAGCTTCTTAGGGTCTTAAATGTTTAATTCCTATTATTGTGAAAATGTGGAAAAATCAAAACTAAAATGGCAAAAATATTCTTATTTAATACGTAAAATAAATAAATAAATATTCATTGTCCCACAAAAAAAGAAGAAATACACGGCATTCATTACCATTTACCACACAGTTTCAACAGGCAGGGGTTCAGATTTCAAACTTTGCAATTTACAATTATATTTTTTTATATTTTTTTATTTAATAAACTTATTTCTTCAAGCCAATAAAAAAAGCTTAATACACAAAAGGCAATTAATATTATAGCGTTAAATAGTTTTCATCGTCAACTGTTTGACAGAAAATCCTCCTGTCGAGCGAATGGTTTCATATCCGCCTCCTACACAAACCTTCAGTACCTACGGATGTTAAAATCATTTTTGGAATATTTCGTTTATATCACAGAACTAACTAACTATACAAGTTGATTATAATTAAACAAAAAAAAACATTTTAATTTTATTTTTTTATTTACAATATTCACAATAGCGCAAAAGTTTTAGACTAGCTCACGCAACAGTCTTTACGAGATTTTCTCGACATGTTAATTGCCGGTTTGGTGACTTTGACAGGAAAGTCTGCATATGAAGGAACGGTTTCCTGTCCGCCTTTGTACATGCCGACATAGACAGGAACCCTGCGGACCGTCAGCAGGAACAGGAAGGGCCGTTCGACGGTGAAAGGGATGCGAAACCTTTCCATCTTTTTACAACGATTATCACAGCATACTAAAACGAGAGCGAAAATTATTTATTGATAAAATAAAGATGCTAAAGCCGTCAAAGTTATTGGCATTCAAAGGGTTAAAAGTTTTTTTACTGTATACTGAAGTTGCGACTTGATGATTTGTGGGTTCTGAGGCCCAGAGCCTTCCTATATCAAGACTGTAATTTTAAAAAAGCAAATGCATTTCCAACGCAAGAACTAAGATAGGACGCTTCTGTGCTGGTCAGTACTTAGCTTAGTTGTAAAAAAAACTCAAAACATAAGGAAAAGCTACTCGAATCGTTGTGGTATAGCAGAGGCAAAGAATCTTGCACGGTCCTAAGTTTGATGTGAAATTCGTGCATGATTAAAAAATACGGAAAGTAAATAAAAACCAAAATGGGTAATATTTATTTTTATTGATTAAACACTAAATTCACAATAAATTTTGCATATATATCTCAAATTAACATCGTACATTTATTTAAGCAATAGCGTTTAATAGACAAGTAAATTGCATGTTTTTCTTACATAGTAAGTAGGTATATTAAGATGATTGTAATTAAACGTTAAAAAAACAAATTAGTAACATTATTATATTTATTTATTATTTAGAATTTTCACAACAATTTAGTTACAACAGAAATAACCTTGGACGTTGCGACACTGCACTTCTTAACTAATCGTATTTCTAGCATCTTGACATTATGAGACTTTGGGCGATCTGACACTTACACCCGTATTTATAGACGAGTAAAAGTCATTACTTGAGTAAAAGTAATTACTAAAGTAACGATTTTTATTCTATAGTTAAGCTATTGCTTAGAAATAGAACTGACAAAAGTTAGATTTCTCGGCCAAGTAATAGTCACCATTTTCTTTACTTAAGCATTTACTTCTGGTTACGACGCGACGGGGCGACGCTTGTCAATATTGTGAGGTTACCTACATTTAATAAAATGGAATCTTTGGACAGAATCGAAGAAACTTTTTCTGTTGTAGACGATTTGGATAATGAAATGTTTGGGGAAATAGAAATTAGAAATCCTAAAGTTTACTTTCGTGATGTGGATCCATTCCATGATTATACTTAAGATTTTTAAAAAATGAGGTTTCGTTTCTCCAAGAACATAGTGATGCATGTGATTTTACCGAACATTATTCACTCTTTACAATCGGAGACCCAAAGAGGGCTTCCTATTAGTCCACTGTGTCAGCTGCTAAAAGCACAGACAGCAGAAACACAAACAAATCTCATATAATCCTACTTAATAACAAATCACTTGTCAGTACATCATTTAAGGCTTAAAACTAAACATTCAAATTGAGTAGGATAATATCGTGTGAAACGTTTTATTTTTGCAAATTTTAGTATTGTGTTTGGATAAAGTAAAATTATCTTTTACAGTTGAAATTACTTTCTAAAACGATAACTTTATCAGAATTACGGATTTAATTGAAATTAGGTGTTATAATGCCAGCTTTTGCTAAAATAATCTACACCTCACATTTGTCTTTTCATGAAACGAAACGCAGTAAAGAAATGTTGCCAGACAGAAACAATCATCAAGCGTCGAGTCTTACTTAAGCAATTGCTTATGTAAGTAATGTGTATTACTTAACTATAGAATAAGATTTTGTTCTGAAGAATTCTATCATCAAGTAATGACTTAATTAAGAAATTACTTAGCAACAAGTAATTACTTCTTTATAAATACGGGTGTTAGACACACACCCCGGCGGGGAAATATCCTACACTAACTCACGCAACAGTGCTTACTAGATGCTATACTACTCTTAGGCCTAGACCACTCAATTGCCTCTTTGGCGACTTCAACAGGAAGGTCTGCATCGGAGGGAACGGTTTCCTGCCCGCCTCTGTACACGCCGACGAAGACAGGAACCCTGCGGACCGTCAGTAGGAACAGGAAGGGCCGATCGGCTGTGAAAGCGATACGAGGCCGTTCGAACTTTGCACAGCATTTTTGGACGCTCACTAAAACAATAATGAAGTGGTTGACTAATAAATTAAACACATTATGTATAACGTTATAGACGATGATAACCATTTACTGTATTAAAAAAATGGAACACTAAATACTCAAGGTAAAGTTACCCGGATCGATTTTTCTTAGTGGTAGTAAAAGTCATAGTTAAAAACTTGTTGTGTAAAGTTAAGTTTTTTTTCATCGAAATTTTGTTATTTATTACCCAACAATTTAGAAACATTACAGAATTCCACATCTAAAATAGTATTCGTTACAATTACTATTAAAACTAAAGGAATTTAAATAAAATTAAAACTATTAAAACTAAGCTACCTACTTAATTATTAGCTGGTAGATTTTTGACGTGTAAAGGTGCCCGTGCGGACTACTTACTGAATAAACATATTTTATCTTTTATTAAAAGATAGATATAATAATCACCCATATAATAATAATATGACCCAATGAGACTGTCTGCATTACCTTTGGATAGCTAGCCCAATCCTTTGAGAGAGGTAAGCACCAGCTCTAAGATCCCCGGAGGCGTCTATGAGCCGGCATGACGAATTAATAAAGCTTTTCATATCTGCTAATGGTGTCATGTTCTCCACTGCAAGCGCCAAAAGTACATAATCATTTAATAAAGATTAATATTTGCGGCGCTTGAGGATTTGGGCCTGATCAGCTGCTGCACCGGCCTGATTACGGGTTGACTGGATGTGATAATAAAAGTCATAAAATAACAATAAAATCAATATCGATTAAATATGTTTTTATTGATTATTGGCGAAAAATTTTGTATAACAAAATTAAACCTTTTCTGCAAATTCAAGGAACAGTATTTCTGAATTTATTTATCAGATTTATGTAACAAAATACAATTTATTTGTAAGAACTAAAACCCATAGTCCGAATCCTGTTCATCGTCAGTAGGAAGGTCTTCAGCCGAGGGAATAGTTTCCTGACCACCTCTGTATACGCCGACGAAGACAGGAACTGAGTAAGCCGTCAGCAGGAACAGAAAGGGTCGGTCGGCATTGAACGGAATCCGAGGACGTGGCAACTTTTTACAGCATTTTCGAATGTTCCCTGAAATTGAATTAAACGAAAATAGGTAGCGAATTCGACTAACTTGCTTAAACAAAGAGTCTGCCAATAAATGTTAAATGGAATAAGGAGTGATGGATATACTTTCTACCTCCTTTTCTGTTTACCTACTTGAATCATACTTACATTGACACTGTGCACGTAGGATACCTTCGAGTTTGGGTAAGCAAAGTGGCAAACACCGAAATTAAAAGACACCGACAAACATGCAGTTTGTACACACTGCCGGGTCAAATTTGGCTCGTCACTAAGATGGTAACGTGTTATTTTAGGAAACGATTTTATTGTTTTTTGGTACTGGACAAAGTCAGCTATTACGATGCGTTTATACCTTTTCCAGGAGACTTAGTTTGACCACAAGTTGGTTAAGTTTCAACTGTATGGTTTGGCTTAAAAAATAGCACGGTCGATGTATATAATCACCTTAAGGTTCTGCTGGAATTACAACTACAGCGGAGCTGTTCAACCTCGCCAAAGACCGAGAGAAATATGCGGAGCTGACTGCCAAATTTCACTAGTTGGAGAGGCACTATAAGAAGAAGAAGAAGGTTCTGCTATATTATTGGATACTCACACCCAGTAGCAGCCGAGGCCTCGGTGCCAGCTTCATTCACCATGATGTACGCCTTTTGGACGGCATGCGACACATACAGTCTCTCAGGGCTCGTCAGCATGTAGATCTCTGATGTAGCCCTGTCGAAGATGCGTTCGACTCCCATCTAAAAATAATTAACAATTAGGTACAAACGTCTCTCCAAACACTACAAAGTGGTTCTCCGAAAATAGTAACTGATTAGAACTGTAGTTCTGTACTGCTCAAACCAGACTTGATTGGTTTTAATTAGTTGTCCTCTTTTTTTGGGGTATGCACTAAATCCACTGACACTTGAAAAACCTTTAAAAAATCAACTAATACGATAATTTTGATTTACTAGCCTCACTATCCTATTGGTTGTATTTTCCTCGCCCACCACTTAGTTGCCTCGCACGGCTCTGGTGGAAACGCAGCTTAAAGTGACAGTCATACCTTTTGTAACAGTTCCTTCACATCTATTGTCGTTTCAGCCTTAAACGTCGGTATCGTTATATCAAGAGCTTCTTTCCCCATTGCTTCTATATCAGCCATCACATCGTGTCCGGCTGCTAGCTGCTGCAGCACGCCGTCCAGACCCTCGATGTCATCCGGCAGCACGATTACCATGCTCGAGTAGCCACCTTGGTAGGGCATTTCTAGAAACTATAGAAAAAAACTGTTACCTGCCATGTACTACCCGATTTTTAATAATGAAAGCCAATTTCGTTTGTGTATAAAACACAAGTGACAAATAATACTGCCAGTAGCAAGTGCAAGTGAACTTAAGAAGTTGGGAGTACCTACTGTACACGATACGGTCACTGCATTTGTATTGAGTTGGCCTTAAAATATTGGATCACCATAGGAACCTAATCTCAAAAAGTCAAAAACATTTTTTTAATAATCTCTTGTGATTTAATGTTTCTTAATTGGGATTATTCATATCTTTATAATAACTCTAATTCGAAAACCATTTCGATGAATAGGGTTTTAAAGCCGTTCTGAATTATTAAGTTTTTGATATATTACTCTTTTTCGGATGTTTCGACAAAAGTAGGTATATTTAACCTTTGTGGTTACAGTATTATGAACAAGTTTTTAGAGTTGTTGATAATTCGGTAGCTCTGCCTATCCCACTCTGGGACTGAAGGCGTAAGTTTATGTATGTATGTTTGACTTTCAAAAAATCAAAATCAAAAAATCAAAATCATTTATTATTAACAAAGTTTTACAAAAGCTTGTCGAATCCTCCTTTTAAGTTTTACACTTGTGTTAGGAGGTATTCGCTCTTCCATTCAAGGTGACTAGCGTTAATAATACAATACTAAGTAACTTAATCTAAAGAAATTGGTGAGAACAGGATTATGTAATATCCCTTATTGGGATAAGGTTGTGCAAACTTATTCATGGTTTGCCTTTTTTTTTTTTTTTTTTCGGTTTCTACTTTCTACTTTCGTTTTCGGCATGAAGCCCTCTTAGGTGTTTCTTACGGGTTAGGCGAAAACCGCTTGAAATAGTATGTTTTAATACACTATTACAATCTTTTTTTCGATATCATTTAATTGTTGTAATTTCTTAGAAAATGCCAACCCAAGTTTAAAATAATCATGTCATCCATAAACCGGCTACATAATTAAAGATATTAAAACAAAACTATTGCGTCAAATACAAAATTAATGAAATTGGAATCTTAACACTACCTATTCTTTCGAATTAGAATGTAAAAACCGGGATTTCTTTTTTTTGTACCATCCCAATTATTCTTCTGTTAGTTTTTAAAAACCGCTAAAGATCTTCTCGCTTTTTTAATTTTACAGAACATGTTCCGAGGTATTCATTATGATAATAAAGGTGGGTTATCATCAATTGTAACAACTGTACAAGAATTTTCCTCACATTTTTTTATATAATAGTAGAATACTCTAAAAAAAAGTAGAAATAAGTCATCATCATCATCATCATCATTTCTGACATGAGTTTTTCTAACTTAAGTGCATTACCCGATGCTCTTACGGTGAAGGAAAAACATCGTGAGGCAAACTGCACATTCGAACAGAGTGTAAGAGGGAAATCTTGACAAAAAATCCTGGAGGGTCGAAGTGTACCCGAATGGGCCCATCTAAGATAAGATAAGATAAGAAGTATTGACACAATGAACTCACTTTAGCCTTCAGTTTGGTATTGGAGCCGTACTTCATTAACTTGTCCTCCATGTACATCATAGGCACTTCGACGGTTGTGGCGTTATCGACGTGAAATTTTCTGTTTTTTGTGTGGATTTTTTTGAATTGCTTATCCCATAATGCCTGCAAAACATATGAAAATGTAAAATAGGATAAATAATCATGAGCTTGTATTCTGCCCTCCTACGGAAAAAAGGCACATCTCCCATATAAACTGTATTGCATTTCCAACCTTATTCTAGCCTTTGAGGGTTTAATATGCTTCTATAAATTAATGGCACTTCCGCCTTTTCTCCGTAGGAGGGCAGTATTGTCTATTCTACTTTAGTAAAAAGAAACGTTGGGAAATCTGAGGGCGTAGGCAAGATCCAAACGATACTAGCGTTTCTGATTTCTAACGAATCGTATTGTACAGTGTTAACATCAAAAGTCGAGTGATCTGTCATCAGCTTACGTCATTCCTATACATTTTTCCATTTTCGAAAATAGCTTACTTCACATTACGCATCTTGAGAAAGCCCGCTGCTATTTTGGAAAAAAAAAAGTGTATGCGTGATTATTTTTAAAATCTCCATAATACGTTTATATATTTCAATTATAGCACTAACATAATATTCGGAATGAAATTGTTTACGTCTTCATAAAACATTTAGTTTGAACTACAAAGAGCAAACCACGCTATAAGTATATCACAGCCCAGTGGCTGGCAATAGCTTGTTCTTAAGGTAGAAAATAGAACAAATGAGAATCAGAAAACCCGACTCGTAAATTGCTTTTGCCTCACGTGAGCCAACATAAATATATTTACCTTAAAGTAAATGGCATTGACGAGGAATAAGCTGGTTCTTTCTTCCAACATATTGGCAGTAGCAATTTCTTTGATCTTTCCTTTTGTGTTTTCTGACACCTGTAATGCAATGTATAAGTTAGTGCCCCTGTTTCAAATGAAGAGTTCTCGTTACGTGAAGGGATTAAATATTAGTTACCAGCTTCTGCCCACGACTTAGTCTGCATAGAAGTCTTCTATAGCTACCCTTCGGGAACTGACCAATTTTAAACAATCTGCTTGCCAAATTTCATTAGGATTGTTTCAGCTGTTTTACGTGAAAAGTTATCAAGCAAAAATAAAGCAGACAATCAGAGAGAGAAAGATACTTAGAACATATTTTACTGCCTATCTAATAGGACCAGAAATCCCCAAGTTAAATCTTTCTAAACAGGAAGCACTTCATAAAGGCACTGTGGATGAAAAATATACAACTTCTATCCAATTATAACCAGGACAAGGGGACAAACAAGAAAAGTGCTTTCTTTTCACCTAAGCAACGCATCGACTGCCCTTCTATATCCGCAATGTTCATGGGTGGTGGTTTCATCAGATAACCCGCTTGTCGCCCTGTCCGTTAGCCTACATTAATAAAACAATTATGATTACCCATTGGTTGATCACTTTGGCCGCAGCCCCTGAATTCTTGAAGTCCAGCTGTTCCAGTTCAGCTCCGAATACTTCTATTGCATCCTTCTTTAGTTCAGGTTGTAGGGTCCCACCTTCTTTCACATAGACTTTGTTCGCCGTGTTCAGCGTCGCTCCATAAATGTTCTGAAGCTTTGGTGTTAAGGACTTGAATAATGACTTTATCTGCAAAAAAGCATTGTTCTGCTACCTTATCAGGTTTATAACCCTATATGTCCTTCTTTATCACTTCTGAAAGTATCTACCATACATACACACACATACCTTCACGCCTGTAACCCCAGAGTGGTGTAGGCAGAGCTACAGAATTAACTACAACTTTAAAAACTTGTTGATAATTCTGTAACCACATTGTGCACACATAGGCTAAGATGTTTACCAGCGTATTAGTGACAGGTTGCAAGCCCATCGCCTAATAGTACTACAAGCCTTTATTCCCTTAGTCGCCTCTTACGACATCCACGGGAAGACATGGAGTAGCACTATTCTATCCCGGCAACCACAAAGTTTAAGTATCTACCACTGTCTACACAACAGAACTATTCAATTTAATTGGAGTTACAGTGTAAAAGCTCTTTAAAGAACTTTCGGGTTCCTACTTCTTTCTCACTCGCTCACGGTCTTAACCGACTTTACCCGAACCGGAATACTTTTATAAGAACTACCTAGCTTTACGTGTACCTACACTTGTACAGTGTGGTAATGACACTCCAATGTTACCAGCTACAGCAACCCTTCAATTTTCCTTTTAAAAGTCATGGAACAGTGCGGTTTCATATTTTTCCATCATGCTGTTCTATATGTGCTGTTATATATATTAATTATATACATCTTAGCCTATTTGTGCAAATTGTGGTTACTGAATTATCAACAAGTTTTTAAAGTTGTAGGTAATTCTGTAGCTCTGCCTACACCACTCTGGGATTACAGGCGTGAAGGTATGTGTGCTGTTATATATTACTGCCGCTGCTGCTACAGCACCTATATAACTGCCTATATATAGGTGCTATAAGAAATACGAAGTAACAAATGAGAAATGAACAATGCAAAATTAAAAAACACATGACAAATGAGGAGTTAAGAAATAGGAGCGTGAAGATTCTAATATCCTACTCACAGCCTTGTCATCAGGCAAGTCTAGGGCCTGCAGCAGCTCTGCCTGTGTCTGGCCGCGGCAGCCGAGCGCCGTCAGCGCCAGCACGGTCTCCGCAGAGAGCGGAGAGCACACGGTCGTCTTGTCCTTCTCCAATTCCTGAAATAGGTTCGTTTTTAACTCAGCCGCTATTAAGAACTGTCAAGTAAATAAGAGCTATCTTAACGTTGACAATATGATAACATGTCAAAGGCATGTTTTTTTACCGTCAAGAACAGGGGAGTTATTATGACATAACCTATGCATTTCAGTTTAAGCTGAGAGAAAAGGACGGAGCAATATAACTGCTATAGCTCTGTCCTTTACGCTCACCGTAAAATGAGCTGTATAGATTTGTCATAATAACCCCCCAGAGGCCCTGTATGTGCGTCCACGTATTCCATAAGTATGCGCAAACATGCACATCAACGCCAATTTCCTCTTCTCTCAAGCAAGTTTTGAATTTCCATCTGAATAAAATAGAACATGGATGTCAACCTCGTGTCATCAGGATTGAGGAGTTGGTTGTAGTAATTTAGTGAAGAAACTCTTTGCTTGATATCTTTTCCTCCAAATTTAACTTCACAAACCCTTGATCCCGGTGTCAAGAATAGGCCGAATCAGAATTTCAAGATCAAAAGTTTAAGTATAGTCTATGGCATTTCTCAAATAAAAAGTAACCCGACTATGATCCGCATTTTTCAATATCCTTCAAGCCGTTTAGTCTACAGGTCACAAAAAATTTGACGTCATTATTTTTAAATGCCCACATACATTGTTGTGTTACGTTTTGGGGATAAGACAGCCGGTGAAATGACTAGCATAGAGGCATTCCATCGTAGTCCCTCAGGGTTGGCAACGCATTTGCAGTCTTAGGATTGCATTGCAGTCTTGTGAATGTGAATGTCTATGGGTCACAGTTTCCACTTACCATCAGGTGGCCTGTGCTCGTTTGTCTACTCTATGCCATAAAAGAAAAAAAAAAGCCGTTTAGTCTACAGGTCACAAAAAATATGACGTCATTATTTTTAAATTCCCACATACATTCGACGACGGTTGACCCGCTGGCCTTTTGCCTAACGCATTCGAAAACGCAATCGACAACAAAGCGAAATTGGGAATGTTCATATTTTAACAAAAAATTACTTTAATTCGAAACCATTTCAAGGAATAGGGTTTTATAGCCGTTAGCCGAGGAATAGGGTTCTTTTTTTTTTTGTAAGTAGCTCTGCGCTCATTACATTTAGTTTGTAACTCTCAGTTATAATGTTTTTATCTCATATAAGTGAATTGTAAAAATTCTTATGGGAATAAATGATCTTAAACCTTTATTTAACCATTGTTTGACTTTCGTTTTCGGCTTGAAACCCTCCTAGGCGAAAACCGCTTAAAATTGCATGTTTTATACACTATTACAATGGCTTTTTATCATAGGATATCATTTAATTGTTGTAATTTATTAGAAAATGCCAACCAAAATTTCAAAAAATCATGTCATCCATAAAATGTCTGCTAAATAAATAAAATTATTAAAACAAAACTATAGGGTCAAATACAAAATTAATGAAATTTTACATAGAATGTAAAAACCGCGAGTTATTTTTTTTGGTATATCCCAATTGTTTTCATTTTGCCTTTTATTTTCAAACGATGGCGATTGCGTGTGCGCTAAACAATAGCCCCTCTGGTTGGTTGTGTTGTGAGTCACTGATTTGTGACGCTGGCTTCGAAACTTCCGGGAAAAAGCAGATAAGAGTCCGTTAGCACAGAATAAAATATGACGTAATTTCATAATATATTCGGATAAAGACGACTAGCGTATGAGAGAAAGCCACATGAATCATATTCTAAGTGTTAACGGACTATACACCCCCTTGATAAGAAAACGGGTTGGTACTTTTGAATTTTTCGATTAGTATATTTTTAATATGCTACATGAAAACGAGATTTTATGGTATAAAATAAAGATTATTTATGAAGAAAAAAAAACTTAAGTACTTATATTTACACTAAATTTAATTACGTAGCTAAAAATCCAATAAACTTTCTTTGCCATGGAGTTTATTTGTGTGATGACAAGTGTGAGGTGAGCGCGATTCTTGATACTTGGTTTTTTTTCTTGTATTTATTTAACTACAATTAATGTGTTTATTTGTAGAGTACCCACAGTGCTATAGCCTCGTGCTTGATTTGGAAACACCCGAAAACTAGGTATATAGTCCTTTTGCCGTAGGATAAAATTTGTAAGACTTCGTATACACAGACACGCAACGTGCGTAGATGAAAAACGCCGTCTGGGAGGACCCGCCATTAAATTGTTCATCCAGCCTACGACCTTGTAGCAGAAAATTACAGATCAATATCTGTGTAAATTCTATTCGTGATTAGAAGGTTTTTAATTTTGACAAGGTTCCATGGTGGCTAAACTTTTAAAGTCTGGTACTAACAAACAATCAAGATAAATAACAATTAAAATACCCATTTGTTTAACGCAAACATTCCCGGAGATATCGACCCAAATTTATTTGTAAATAAAACACATGCTGCTATCTGCGACCTTCACAATGATAAAAAACACTCACATTGCAAAATTGCAGCGCGAATTTCGCGATAGCGCGCGATGTAGTCGCCTCCATGTTTAAAGAGCGACTGACGCAATCAAACATGTCTGCCGGCTTTATATTCTGCTTCGGGGTTTCCCAGAACGCAATGAGCTACTGGCCGAAAACAAACTGCAAGTTCAAAACAAAACGTCACAATTCGAGTTTCTAACGCATTAAAATTAGAACGTTATTTGAATGTAGTAACGGACTGTTTGTTACCTTTGTTGTTTGGTTAAGTCTAAGTATTTATTAGATAGGCCATTTGCAACGTTAAAAGATGGCGGTCGTGTAATTTGTTTTAGACTTTAATTTTTGGGTAATTAGGTGTTCAAAGTTCTTTTCTGATAGTGATTTGTACTTTTTATGCCTTTGTGTCGCACAGTGATTGAAGATTTGGACTTATTTCGTGTATCTGGCATCTTTCTTCTCGTTTCAAGTGGACTCGCAGTGGTGCAGAGGTTAAAACTATCTTGACCTCTGACCTACAAATCACCGTACAACGTTGCCCCCAATCTTCCTAGAGAAGATTGGATTGTTTTATTGCTATATTGATATATACTTATATATACTTGACACTGGCGAAATCACTTAACGTGGAAACGCCATATCCCCGCGGTAGTAGCTGTTCAAGTCGCCGCGGGGGCAAAAGAAGAAGAAGAAGAAGTATTTATTAAATAATGAATCAATGTCACAAAAAATATGCGTAAATGGGTCATTTGATTGTTACCTTTTGCCTGAAGCATTTAAGTTCAAAATCAAATGCGTGGTATTCCAGAGTTGAGTGATGGAGCAACATTTTACTGTTAAGACGTATTAACAATAATATTAAGCTAAAACGGATACTAGTCGAATTAGCCTTTTATAAAAAAGTGTATACCTACGTCATGTAGAGAGTATGCAAGACTTACAGTGTTTCTCATCATTCATGAACCTCAAACAAGTTTTATTATTTTTCACTAGGGCCACAGTTAGGGTTGCCAACTTTTTTTTAGGAAAATAACGGATATACCTTATTGAAGAGTATAAAAAAAGTAAATCCAAACAAAAAAAAGTATTTTTCAAATTTATGTAAGTATGTACCTACCTAAACTGTTTATTGCACATATAAAACAATTATAAAACATTTTTGCATAACTATAGATAATGTACATTAGTGGTTCAATATTTTACTGTTAATAATGGGCTAATGGCATACAAAACATTATATAGTGAGTATTAGTCAGAAATAAAGTATTTTCGATACTTTATTTTTATTCAAAAGAATAAAGTGTAATGAAGCAAAATAACGTAAGATACGTTATTATAAAGTATGGTTGGCAACCCTAGCCACAGTATTTCATCACGATTTCATCCATTGCGTGTGAAACGTGACCTTGGCCTTTAGAGTTTAGGATAATTATTTTTAAATTTTATTTCCCACATGCTCGGAAATGTTACACTTACTGTTGTAAAATCAGCACGCGAAGGCATAATTAAAGAAAGAAAGTTATTTTGGACTAGGATAACTAACTCCAAACAGCCAAACACAAAAGGACACTTGACTCTAACATAAAATAGCGCTTTAAACCTTAATATTTCATAAACGGATATCTTAATAGAAACATTGTCGTGACAAACCCGCAATATTTTTCAAAGACCTATCTAACGACACCGCACACTATGGGGTAGCCGAGAAAAAAAATACATCCCCAGGTTACTTGTAGGGGAGGCAAACTAAAAAAAAAAACAAGATTTTATTTTACCACTTTGTTGGCGTGAGTAATATGTATATTAATGTCAAATTACAGTTTTCTAGTACTAAGATTCTCTGCGCCAGGCTGAGGACGGACAGATAGAACATCCTGTGTTCATCGTTATTGTGCGTACGCGCTCCCTTCGTAAACTCCTATGAAGAGAGGTATCTTGTGCCACATGAGGAGATACAGGAAAGGTCTGTCCGCAATAAATTTCGGGTTCCACTTTGCACGAAGTTCACGGCGATAAACTGAAAGGCAAAGAAAAAAAAAACCTGGTACTCAAAAGATTCAATTGATAGAGTAATAGCTATCGATATCATATTGTTATGACAGCTACTAAGCGTCAACAGTATAATTACGATGCCAAAGCCAGATGGGCTTAACCATGTTACGATAAACTATACAACGGTAGACAAAAACGAAAGCCACATGGACGGCAACTACCTTTAACACTGGAAATAGTCAGTTCTACGCGATGGAGACGTACCTACTTTTATTTTTAAAAACAAAAAATGCTGCATTATTGGATTTTTGAAAAATAACCTCTTTCTGCACTGGGAAAGGGTAATCGATAGTGCTCAATAAACATTTCGAGGTTGAGTAGACGTTTTGGTCTCAACTTTATGTCACTTAGTATAATCGTATAAACGTCATAAGGACGTTTACTCGACGGCATTTAGGCCCATTTAATTCAACTTTAAGTCGTAAGAGTTTCGTGTAACCGTCATATGAATACCTACTTAGTCGCATAGTCGTCATATACGCGTCGGCGATTTGGCTACATGTTATATAATATTAGCCGTTGCAATGTGTATTCGACTTCGTGTAGAGTAATGGTGTACAATATGACTTTTATATGATGTAATGGTTGTTTTATTGTCGCTTAAAGATATTGATGGTAACCTCCTCATAAACAGTCCTAACGTGATTTGTGACATAACAATAAGGAATAAAGGCCGTAATTATTGCATTTTTTATTTGTAAGTAATTTGAGGTGAAAAAACCATATTCATCAACTGTAAACTATTGTACACTCTAGTTTACTGATTAATGTGAGGTAAGTTGGTAACTAAATTTTTATGGGCTTTTGAAATTTTAAAGTATTGATATAGTTTTATTAATAATTTAATAGGTAACTGCGTTATGTGACAACTATATAACTTCCCGACCTATAATTGCGTATTCAAAATGGAACGTTCGCCATAACAGTCGATTTAGGGTTCAGTAATAAAATAATGAAACGCCTGACTTACATTAAGTATAGATACTATTGGTAAAGAATGTATACTTTAAGAACTTAAGTCAAAATAATATTTTTGTTTTCAGGGAAACCGCAAAATGATTTACAATTATACGGATATTGATAAGTTTTTATCAAAGACGGACATCAAGGAAATGATACGCGTACATTACAAATGGCCGTGGTCATTCACTCATTTTATCCTTTCTTTTCGTAGTCATGGATGTGGACTTCAATCAATGTTTCGACCCCGTCTTGCGATTTAATTCTCAAATTATCACGCATTACTTCTTGTACTTCACTCACAAAGGCATGAAAATATGCGTATAAATTTGATGGTTTACTCGTACCTTCATAAATTCCCACAACGAAAGGGAGAAGATTTGGTCTTTCGTGGATATTACATAATATAGGCCACACTTGATGCTTAGAGCTCTTAAACAATGGTAGTCCGTCAATATTCACATTAAGTGAAACGCATTTCGGTTTATCATTTAGTTTTTGTAAAATAGTCTTTAAAGGTTCAATAAGACCATTATGCCAGTAACGACCATCATCAATAAGAATTATTGGTACATGTCTTTTACTTTTTAAAAGCGTCCTTGGATCTAAAGGAACTATGCAGGGCATTCTTTTGTTCAAAATTACATTTAATTCCTTTAATGCTACATGTGGAATATTAAAATCAATAGCCCACTTTTTGTAATGGTCTCTGAAGTCATCATTTTTGGTTAAAGTGACTTCTCTATTATTAACTTCACTTTTGGATGATGAATAACAGTCTTCAACTTCGGAAAATAAACAAGACTCCTGAACTTCGGCAAATGAACTGCAGGGTATAGCTTCGAAGCCACTGCGCGTTTTACACAAGGGACTTGCTGAATGTGTAGCATTTGTATTTAAACGTGATACGGAACCATTCTCATTTTCCTCACTGTCAGCTTGACCTCTTGCTTTATTACTTTGTATTGAAGTGCGTGCTTGAAGCGAATGATAATTCTTTTGCACTTTTCTTTTGAATGCACCACTTCTTTTAATCGTTTTCCACTTTTTTGGATCCATTTAAGAAAGAGTAATTAAATGTGATGAATTTGATTTCAAAATGGTGGAAGTTATATAGTAGATTATTTTAAAACGTTAACATGAGTATTAATCAAATAGCGGTCGTATTATAATGTTTGTGTTACTTGAAGACGTATACAAGTTGCACTCGTAACACTTATTCGATTTTTATATAACGATCACGAATACGACATGTACACAACTATTGTCCGTTTAACAGTTATATTAAAGGTATTTATATGACAAAAGTTACACTATCTTGACGTTTATACGACGAAAACGTTTATACGACGAAAACGTTATATGAGTAAGTTTTATAGACGTCGTCGTAGACACTATTATAGGACGGTCGTAAAGAAATGTTGAAAGAACGTCTATATGACATTATTATATGACAAGAAATGTATATGACTATTCGGACACATAATGCACCAGTACATGACAAAGAGTCAGAAAAACTACAGTAAAATAACATTTATAAAACTCAAAGTCGTAAAAATGTTTAATTATATGACCAAATTGTTTATTGGGTGATCATTTAGGTCTTTAACAGTAAAACATTAAATTAAGTATACCTTTAAATTAAAAAAAAAACAACCTAAAAAATATTTTGTTATATTTGATGAGTTCGATTCCCGGTTAAGGCTGCTTTTTTCTTTAAATCCCGATATGCAGTAATAATTATTTTCAAAAATAAAAGTAAGTCTCCTTTGCGTAGAATTCGCTATTTTCAATATTTAAGGTAGTTCTTTGCCGTCCATGTCGCGTTCGTTTTTCCACCCTGTATAGTTGCCAAGTTTTTCGTATTTCACGGTCATGGTGGTCACCAGCCAGTAACTACTGAAGGGAACACCCTAATGTTTGCTTAAGTATATTTGTGTAAACGGCAAAATTTAATTACTTGTTTTCTAAATATTAACTTTTCAGATTTATAATAAACTGCGACCATTATACATCAAGTTTTTATTAAGATAAACAATTACTAGGATAAAAAAAAAATGTTAATTTTATTTTAGGAGGACGGGTTATAAGGGTCAAGTAAAAAGTTAAATAAGCTATCGCGAAATTAAGAGAGTGCAGAGACCTGTAATGTTTGCCTTTACCCTAAAGCAACATTATGGCTCTAAAAATAGTACATTATTACCTAGGCAGTGAAGCAGGCAATTTTCGTTCCTGCCGAGGCATATAATGTACACCCGCGAGCAAAAAAATCGACTCAAGCTGCACGTTTGGGTTCTCCGTCCAGTATCTCTTGACCCATCCAAAATATCTTGAAAAAAATGGTATCAAACGAAAGCTGATAAAGTAACGATTTCAAAAATGTATAATTTTCAGTCATGTCAGGTTCCACAACTGATGGGGCCAGGTTTTGCAAAGACGAATAAAAAAATACAATGAAAATTAAAAGGAAGTCGTGAAATAAACGGCATTTTAAGAAAAATAAGATTTTATTTGTTAATTTAATATTTTGTATTTCCACCCCTAGCCCTTATCACAGCATCCAGGCGGTTTTTCATCGATCTGATGAGCTTTTTGTGAAGCTCCTGGGGGATGACATCCCACACCTCCTGCAGAGGTGCCTTCAGCTCCGTAACATTTGACGGAGCTGGTTCTCTCTTCCGAACTTGTCTTTTCAGGTAGTCCCAGACATGCTCAATGGGATTCAGGTCCGGGCTGAGAGCTGGCCAGTCCATGGTGGGTATGCCGACCTCGGCAAGGTAGGCCCGAGTGATCCTTGCGGTATGACAAGGGGCATTATCCTGCATTAGGACGAACCCCTCGTCATAAAAACCGGCGTAAGGAACAACATGCTCCTCAAGGATCTCGGTCTTGTACCTGGCAGCGGTCAAACCACCGCCACGGCCCCCACCAGGTACAAAAACGAGCTCGGTATGCCCTTCCATGGAAACGCCCGCCCACACCATGACGGAACCCCCTCCATAGGCAGGCAGCACTGTGCGTACCGTCCCCTGACCTCCTGTAGACCCTCCCCCGTCTGTCACAGCCATTCAAGCACACCCTGGACTCATCGCAAAAAATAACTGGGGTCCATTGCTCAATGGTCCAGTTTTTGTGCAGATGAGCAAATTCCAGGCGTCCAGCTTTTCCAGACACAGATAAAAAAACTTACGTTTCGAATAAAATATCGATGTATAAGACTTGTGACTCATTTTATTATGGCTGTTTTCACTTTTTAAAAAGTTACAAACTAGATAACAATGAAATTTGTATGCAACATTGCGGGCTTGTGTAGCGAGCACGCAATGTATTTTTTTATTTATTTGGGAACTGTCTGTAAACTATGTACTTCGCGTCTCAGTATGGAGTTAGTAATGTCAACTTTTCCGGTAATTTTTGAGAAAAGACACTAACTGGTGCTAGCCGCGGCTGTGGTGCCCGCCTCGTCCACCTCGATGTAAGCCTTCTGGACGGCCTCCGACACCGACAGTCTCTCTGCCGACATCAGCATGTCGATTTCTGATGTTTCTTTGTCGAATATGGATTTGATTCCCAACTGAAATAATATGAAAAACGCATAAAGAACTAGCTTTTGCCCACGACTCCATCCGCATAGAAGTCATTTATCCTTATTATAATTTTCCGAGCTGAAAATTATCCTATGTCCCATTCCAGGACTTAACCAATATGTGTGCCAAGTTTCATCTCGATCCGTTCAGTGGTTGAAGCGTGAAAGACGGACAAACATACACACTTTCCCATTTGTAATATTAGTATGGATTTATTAACAAGAGTTCTAATTGAGTTTTAACTTGTAGGCAATACTAAGATCTATGTATATCTGTTACGTGGATATTTACTACAAAAGCAGTTGGATATTGTAATAATTTCGCAGACCTCAAAAAGAAACTAAAAGATTTTCTCCTCAAATAAAATGTATGAAATAAGTAGTCATTTCATTACAAAACAGTTAAAGTAACTACAGCAAATACATTTTGTGACATTACATATTTGTTGATAAATGTAACGTCTTGTTAGGCGCATAAGGAATCAAGACACTTGTATTGTAACAACCACAATGTTGTAACACCACAATGTTGTAACAACCACAATGTTGTAACAACCACAATGTTGTAACAACCACAATGTTGTAACAACCACAATATTGTCAAAGCCACAATGTTGTTACAACCACAATATGTTGTAAAAATCACAATGTCGTAACAACCACAATGTTGTAACAACCACAATGTTGTAACAAGCAACAACTTTCTTTTAGGGTAATTAATGAATCAGAGTTACTAACCTTTTGTAACAGCTCCTTCATATCTATCGTCATTTCAGCTTTGAACTTCGGTATCGTGACATCAACTCTAGTTTTCTCCATGTCTTCTATATCAGCTATCAGGTCATGTCCGGCCGCCAGCTGCTGCATCACGCTGTTCAGACCCTCAATTTCATCCGGAAGTACCAACAGCATGCTGGCTTCGCCTCCTTTGTAAGGCAGCTGCAATAACTATGGAGAAAGTAATGACAAATTAACAGAAATAAATACTTACTTAAAGTAAATAACAAAACAAAACAAAATGCGGACCGTGCAGGGTCCGTCCGGATCGCTATCACCATCTTATCCATTAACCTACCGCCAAACAGCAGTGTTCGCATTGTTGTGTTCAGGTTTAGGGAAAACACAGCCGGTGAAATGACTAGCATAGTGGCATTTCATCTTAGTCCTCAGGGTTGGCAGTGTATTTGCAGTCTTGTGAATGCGAATGTCTATGGGTCACAGTTTCGACATAACATCAAGTGGCCATAAAAAAAAACTTGTCATGACACTGACCTTTGACTTCAGATCAGCACTGACTCCGTAATCAAAACTCCATCGTGAATTATACATTGAAATAACTTGAATAGTTGTATTTTTGTTTACATGGAAATTTCGGTAGTCCGTAGAATTAAATGGCCTTTCCCATTTTCCCTAAAATACAAACAAAACAAAATAAAATATCTTCCTAATAAAAACTTGTATTAATACAAGATAATAGGATGCTGTAATTTTAAAAATGATGACATTGAAGCAATTAAAGAAATGCATCGATTACATAAGCTATCGTCATAGCAGAATAAGCATGCAATTGAATGAATACCTTCTTTCAGTACACTACACATAAGCAATGCACACTTACCTTAAAATAAATCGCATTGAGTAAAAGCATACGAGTGTTTGATAACATTTCTGCAGACACCATGTCTTTGATCAACCCATTTGTCTCCGTTGACACCTGTTCATATTAAAATGTTACAATAATTTAAGAAAATGAAAATAAATCCGAGACTCAGGAACATATAGTGCGCTCATCACAGTAATATTTTACTTCATTGAGAATCGAACTGTATGAAGAAGATGCCAAGTATACTAATGCAGGGCACCATAATTTTGTGATGCTTTTGACATGTGATCGTATTTTTCAACTTGGTTCAAGTAAATAAGAGCTATTTTGCGGGTGGTAGGACCTTGTGAAGGATCCGTCCGGATCGCTACCACCGGCTTATCCATTAACCTACCTCTAAACAGCAGTTGTCCCATTATTGTGTTCTGGTTTGGGGATAACACAGCCGGTGAAAGACTTGCATAGAGGCATTCCATCTTAGTCCTCAGGGTTGGCAGTGCATTTTCAGTCTTAGGATTGCAGTCCTGTGAATACGAATGTCTATGGGTCACAGTTTCCACATACCATCAGGTGGCCTGTGTGCTCGTTTGCCTACTCTTTGCCATAAAAAATAAAAAATAAATATCAAAACATTGATAAAGCATGTCAAAAGTGAAATAGTTTTAAAGAGTAAAATAGAGCCTCTGACCTTTGTTATTTTCTGTTTCTCTGAGATTTGACAACATCGTTTTATAAGACTTACCCATTTGTTGACCATGGCTGCTGCGGCGTTGCCGTCACTAAAATCCAGCTGTTCCAGGATCGATGGTTTTGTTGTTCCTATTGAAAGCGAGCTTCCGCGAGGACAGAATACTTCTTCAGCGATCTTCTTTATTTCAGGGTTTAGGTTATCTTCTTTCCGCAAGTATATTCTGCAGGCAAGTGTCAGTGTAACACCTTGTACGGATTCGAGTGATGAAGCGAGAGAGGAGAATGTTGACCGGATCTGAGTTTTTTTTTGGTTCATGGAAAAAAACATTAAAGACACACACAAACATTAAAAACACATTTGATTGACTCTACCGAGGTTTTTCAACGTAAAATCGATATGTAATCCTATCAAAACGACAGTTTAAAAGATCCATATTTTCTAAATGGTAAATCTAAAATTTGATGAAAGCATACATGAAAAGGGTGTTTACGAGCCCATCCATTATAATTTACAGGATAAGTTTTAAAAAAGCACACTAGCTTTACATTATATCGGAGAAATACCCTGAAAAGACGTGAATTAGTGCGAGTTTTTTTTTCAGTTATGTGTTCAAAATATCTTGACAGTTTCTGAAATAAACTGAATTTGACAGACAGCCAAAAGGACTTGGCGAAACTATAAGGGTTCCTCTGAATACCCTTAAAAAAGACAGCGGCGAGCGGATAGTCTTGTCTGTAAGACGATGATATACTTACAGCCTCGTCGTCTACCAGGCCCAGGGCCTGCAGCAGTTCTTCACGGGTCTCATTCTTGTAGGCAAGCGCCAGCATTGCCAAGACTGTTTCCGCGGACAGCGGCGAGCGTATAGACGACTTGTTCTTGGATGTAAGATTAGGATCTACTTACAGCCTCGTCGTCCGGCAGGCCCAGGGCCTGCAGCAGCTCCTCGCGGGTCTGGTTCCTGGAGGCGAGCGCCAGCAGCGCCAGGACTGTCTCCGCGGACATCGGCGAGCAGATAGTCATCTTGTTCTTGGGTCGGCCATTCTACTTTTCGATGCCTAATAAAACGTCCCTTAACGTGAACGTAAATTTGGAGTCATAATTTTCAACAAAACTAGATAATCTTAAAAATGCACACAATATTCGGATTCTGATCGACATACTTGAATATTTTTTATTTCTAAATTGGGTTGGGCTGTGTAAAAAAAGGCAATAATAGTAACGCAGTGGTCGTTATTCGTAAAAGGGACGCTGAGACTGGTAACGAAGTGGTAATTTGAGCAGCAAATTCGTGTTTTATATACAAAAATGACAAAAATAGTGGGTAAATTTACAATATAACGTGAGATCTGGTTGAAAATTAATGTGGGACTGCTGTGAAATTATCTCAAAATATCTACGAATTTTTATAATGGATGTTAAATTATCATTTCTATTTTAGGTATCGAAAAGTAGAATGACCCGGGTGTAAGATGATGATTTACTTACAGCCTCGTCGTCCGGCAGGCCCAGGGCCTGCAGCAGCTCCTCACGGGTCTGGTTCCTGGAGGCGAGCGCCATCAGCGCCAGGACTGTCTCCACGGACAGCGGCGAGCCGGTAGTCGTCTTGTTCTTGGATGTGAGATGATGATCTACTTACAGCCTCGTCGTCCGGTAGGCCCAGGGCCTGCAGCAGCTCCTCGCGGATCTGGTTCCTGGAGGCGAGCGCCAGCAGTGCCAGGACTGTCTCCGCGGACAGCGGCGAGCGGGTAGTCGTCTTGTTCTTGGATGAGAGATGATGATCTACTTACAGCCTCGTCGTCCGGTAGGCCCAGGGCCTGCAGCAGCTCTTCGCGAGTCTGATTCCTGTAGGCAAGCGCCAGCATTGCCAAGACTGTTTCCGCGGACAGCGGCGAGCGTATAGACGACTTGTTATTGGGTGTAAGATGAGGATCTACTTACAGACTCGTCGTCCGGCAGGCCCAGGGCCTGCAGCAGCTCCACGCGGGTCTGGTTCCTGGAGGCGAGCGCCAGCAGCGCCAGGACTGTTTCCGCGGACAGCGGCGAGCAGATAGTCGTCTTGCTCTTTTCCAATGCCTGTAAACGAAAAATAAATAAAATAATCAGTAAGTATGACGTTATGTTAGGGAATTACAAAACATCCTTTCAAAAAACGGGTCAAGTGCGAGCCGGACACGCGCATTGAGGGTAGGGTTCTTACTTTTAACCCCTCGTATGCGGGAGCCGTTTCAGAATTTGACGGCCCAGTGCGGCGACGCGGTCACGTGATCGGTCACGTGACGTCAATCCTAGAGGAATGACGGCCATACTGAATATTTTTATGATAGGAGCGATTTTTTGAAAATTTCTACACTTTATTGGCTTGACCTACAATCGATTTTAGACCTACGTTGCTATATAAGAAGATTCAAAATAAAATTCGGATAGGCACGCAGGGGATTGGAACGGATCCGTGCTTTCGCAGTTCATGAACTGGCACGGATCCGTGCCTAAGCATACAAGGGGTTAAACAAAAAACGATGTTAAAAAAACCTCAAAAGTCGACTCAAACACTTAATTGTTTTAATATTATAGTTATTAATATGAAACCTAATAAAACTAAGATTATGTATGCTCAACATCGCAATAAAGCACTATATTTGCATGACAATTATATCACTGGCACGTTGACCTCAAGAGGCCTTGACCAAAAATACTAACATTGCAAAACTTCGCCGCGAAATGCGTGAGAGACCCCGACGCGTGCAGATCCATGGTGTCGGTGGAACTGACTGGTAATACAGCCGTCTCGCTTTTGTATGCAGGCCCGCGGTATCTCCTGAGACGCATTAAAGTGTCAACCAGTGGTTCGCAACCTCCTTGAGAGCTCAGGAAATTGACCAATTGTTAGAGATTAAAAAGATTAGATTAGCTATAAAACGAATTAAGAAGTGAAAATGTTATTTTCTTAGTTTCTATGTTATTTATTTGGACGACGCCTAGTCGGTAGTGACCTGCCTACAAAGCTAGAGGTCCCGCGTTTGATCCCCGGTACGGGTAAATATTTGTGTGATGAGCGCGAGTATTTGTTCCTGAGTCTTGGGTGTTTTTTTTATGTATTTAAGTATGTTTTTATCTATACACCGTGTTTTTTTTTATTTACGATAACTTCGGCATATTACTAGGTACCTACATCCATAGAAACTAAGTGGTAGATTAGATTTTTAAATATTGCAAAAAAAAAAACTGTTTAGAACAAAGTAATTAAATGTTGTATCTTTGGTCATTCTAAAAGGGCATTTAGAGTTAACTCATAGTCAGTGTCAAATACGTCAATGTTGGCGTGACATACACAGACAGTTAAGAGCCTTTTAGACCAGTTCAACGTGATTAACTGATTAAAGGACCATGCGTCAAAATGGGCCTGAAACCAACAGCATTGAGGGTTATGTCAATAAATAGGTCTTAAAATCTACTTTATTTCATTATATGGGCACAAAGTCAAATTCCATTGCAGAACTGAGATATTTGTATTTTAGTCACGGTGAGTACGAGCTTACGATGAATGCATTCGGAGAATATTCATATTCTGGAGGGTAGGTATTGAGCACCTTTGTTGCCCATGGTCCCTGTGATAGTACCTGGAAGGTATCACGGGAATTATTTTACCCGTGGTCCCTGAATTTTGTATAAGCCAACTAATTTAAAAAGGTACCTATAATAACTTAACTGTATATCATTAAAGAAAACAATAAAATAAAACATAAGTACCTACATATACCATGGTCCCTGTGATAGTCCCTGGGAAAAAGGATATTCTCTCATATGAAAATATGTAATGCTGGCCACTAAAGATCCTGACTCATAATATAAACCCAATTTAAAAAATGAAGGTAGGGATATCGACCGTTCCATTAATTATGTTCGTTCGGTGTCATTTCTTGTTGAATACCGTGTTTTACCAATAATAATATTCTAATATGACTTAATTATTGATGTAATGAGGTAACAGCTTGCTCTATATATATATTATATATTTTATTAATTAAACAATCAATTGCTACAAAACGTATGTTTATTTCACACACTAACCCTACCCTAATAATTCTGAATCCTTTTTAATAGATCCTATTTACTCTAACTTAAATATAAATACCTCAGTTCTGCAATGGAATTCGGCTTTGTGCCCATATAATCAAATAAAGTAGATTTAAAGACTTATTTAATGACTTAAGTTTCAGCTCTGTTGGTTTCAGAACCAGGCTCCATACAAAGTTGCCCATGGTCCTTTAAAAATGTTATATCTTTAATATGTTACAGTTATCATTTGTCTGTCGTCGGGAAATTAACTTTAAGTGACCTAAAGAACGTCCCCTTAAAGTTATCGTAAATCAAAAAAAACACGGTGTATAAGTAAGTTTATCGTTGCCTACAGTAGGGACACCGAGTGATGGCACTTGACACATCTGACAATAGTGTTGTGAAACACTCCATTTAGTTAAATACGGTCCACGCTAACGGTACCTCTGAAGACTCTTCTGCCAGTCACACAATCGACTCACGAGAACACTCCATTTAGTTAAATGGAGTGTTTCACAACACTATTGTCAGATGTGTCAAGTGCCATCACTCGGTGTCCCTACTTTAGTAGGTACCCATAGTACAAGCCTAGAGCTTAGGTTGGGGCTAGGTCAATTTGTGTGAGATTGTCCCCTGATATTTATTTATTTATTTATTTTCTATCCTCCTGGATCCCCGCGTCCTATATAAAGGACAAAATGGATGCTCGCTTTGAGTTCCGACACAACGCAAAAAAACTCATCCGTAACGGCCGAGTGTACTTTATAAAGTACTTATCATTTGCCGTTAAAAAACGTTAATACAGTGGCGTGATCCAAATGACCAATCGCTGTCCACCGAACCGAAATATATTTATCTCCCTTTAGCAAAGGTGATCCGATGATGAAAACGAATATTTCCGATCAGTGCGACGCCACGAGTCAACCAAGATGTCGCGTCGTGCAGGTGTAGGTAAGTGAATCTCGATTTTTCCACGCAGTCTGTTAAATTATTGTTTGCAAATGAATGTTTTCAATGAGTTTAAAGGGTGTGTTTTGTGTTACCGTTATTATTTTTGTTGAAGGTATGATGGTTTGAGTAAAATTTGGAATATCTTGAATTTGTACTTTATAAAGTACTCCCGGTCTATGTTATAAACTTAAACCGCCATATTTAGTTCTTTATGTACGACTGTCGGTCAATATACTTATACATTAATTACCATTGCATTGTGGTAATTCGCAAATATAAATTAGATTATGACCGTATAAACGCGGATGGAGCTACTGTAATTATATGTTTTGTATTATTTCAGCTCTGGGGCTAGAGGATATCAGTTTAATTTTAAACAATTCGGACTTTGAAGATGATGACTCTTTGACAACAATTACTTTTTGTTACTGAGTTTGTAAAAAATACTTTTATTTGATCGAGAATATTTTATGTTTTTTTCAAGAGTAGAGTTCTTTGTTTTTCTATTTTTTCAATAAACATAATATTTTGACATGTCCTTCTATTTTATTTCTTAAATTAAAAATACCTCCATTTTCATACAAAATGTCTCATATTCGCCATAAAAAGCGACCAAAAGCACTCCAACGAAAGCCGAGAGACCTTTATAAAGGACAAATAATTTCTAAATAAAAGTAAGCTTAGCGTGTTCCTCACCGAGTATAAAAGCAACTTTGTTCCAGAGAAAAATAGGCACAACCATTTTAGACCTTATTTCAAGTGTTTGAAGGTGCAGGACTCAAGGGTAAAGTACTTTATAAAGGACATTCGGCTTTTATGACAACTCGCAAAAAAAAAACTCAGGATCCAGGAGGCTATTTAACCCCCGATATAGGCACACATATAGACGAACAGATAACAAACATACAAGTACAGAGATATATTCATTAAACTTATATAAACTCCTTTATTTTTTATCGGGGAGGTTCCATGGTTGCTAAAAGGTTGTTAACCCCTTATTTAGAAAAAAACACTGCAAAATGATTACGTCATTGCCAAAAGTAATGTTATTGGTGGTTTAATTACACATAGTTATATTGTAACTTTTCTTCGGTTTTTAATGTTAATTGTTTTAAAAGTTTAGTCGAAGTAAAACAACACATAAATATCTACGTACCTAGGTATTAGCGTTGCGTTCTACCAACTGTGTTTGATTTGTTCAAGGTCATCATTAAAAAAAATAGCACTGGTTCCTTAAGGACTAAATTAATAAAAACGCACCTAGACGAGTCTTTATGGCGTCTAAAAATAAATATCTACAAATAAACCAAGTACTTAGGTAAAACAAATCTACTATATAATAAACAAGTGATACGTGATTCACTCACTGTCCTTCACTGTGACCGATAAAAACGTTGCAAAAATACAACGTAATCGTGATCTCTAAAATAACATTGAACTCCATTTTCCGCGTGGTTATGAATTCTATTAAAGAAGATGCTTTACTCTGCGTGTTCTCCCACCTACAAATACCGTGACCTTTAAATGATCACCAGTTTTTTTAGCACACATGCCTCCCGATAATAATTATGTGGGCCTTGAGACGGAAAAAATGCGTAGCCAATCGTGTAAATCATTCCTTAAGAATCTTAAGATACTGTTTCTATGCTAGTAATTTCACAAGTTATGTTTGTCATAAGTATTTTAAAGCAGTTTTTCCTTATCGAATACCACGAAAAAATCAGCAAACATATTTTCCAAGTCATTATCTATTAGTTAATGAGAAATGGACCTTGGCTCGGTGCGGCAGAACTCATGTTAGTGGGTGAGGCGGCAACGACCTGACTTGTAAACAGACCCACGTGACGACGCCGCCGGTCAAAACAAGGCTTACGTCATCGTCACGAAGATAGTCATAGTTTTTAGTAACGAACAGGATATTTCCTTGTACACAAAGTTTTTGGTACACTGTGGTCTGTCTGATCATGTCACAGTAAGTTTACACGGATATAGTCTGGTGCGCATGTCAAAGCGTTTACACTGAGTATCAGCTAGTCGTTGTTCCTGCCGCAATTTCGTTGCTTCCGTACAAATAGATAGCAAAAAAAAAACGATATGACTTGAATTTTGCGCGGTGTTTTTTTTTCTGTACCTCTGAAAGCCGTTTGTTTAAGTAAATTAGTATAATGTACGCAATATTTACTGTGGATTTAATAAGTGAATCTATTTATATGGTTACCTATCTGTTCTAGACCTAAAACAAAATTTTACCACAAAAAATGAAATTTAAGATTTAAAACGTTTTTTTTTAAGTGTCGCTATCGCTAGGTGTCGTCGCTACAAACTTGCCCGGAAAAAGCCTATTCACTCTTGCCTTGAAACACAGTAAGAAATGGCATTTGCATTTGCTGAAGACTACCTATGATGGTATTTTTTTTACGCTCGCCATTCAACCGGATTCAGATGAAGTTTCTCCTCGAATTCCACGAAAAGAAACAGCAGATATTAAGTCAGTGGTCATCTGTAAAGTAGGTATTTATGAGTGGACCTTGACTCATTAAAGAATCCGTGTTTGCGGGTGAAGCGGCAATGCCCTCACTTGTAAACAGAGCCGCGTGACACACCACATCAAGTTATTTTTAGGGTTCCGTAGTCAAACTAGGAACTCTTATAGTTTCGCCATGTCCGTCCGTCCGTCCGTCCGCAGCCTAGCTCAGAGACTCTTACTACTAGAAAGCTGTAATTTGGCATAAATATACACATTAGTCACGCCAAAAAAGTGGTAAAATAACATTTGTTTTTTTTATAGTGTACCTCCCCTACCCGTAACGTGGGGATGTATTTTCTTTTCTTCAAGCTTTCGCATTTATAGTATTACCAGGATTTCAACCCATTGCAATAAGCGGAACTATTTTGAAATTTTACTTATAACATTTTAACTAAACCTACTAACAACCAAATAAACAAATAAAACTGTTAAGTTACATAAACACATGTGAAAATAAAACTTTAAACATTACAAGCAGTAAACCAAAACCAGGTGGGAAAGCCACAACGCGTCACTCGTTAGTGTTCACAAACGTAATAATAACTAATAAGTATATCGTTGACCTTCATCGCGTTTTAAAATAGCATTCACGTTGTAAAACTTTGCTGCGAAATTCGTCAGAGAACTCGATACTTTCGGACCCATGTTTACAATATAGCAGCTGTCCCACTTTCACATGGTAAAGCCACAATAACAACTCCCCGCGCTTATGTAGGTGATAAGATAAGGTATTCCCAAAACCCAAACTGGCCTGGAAAACAACTACGTTACATCATCAGTCAAGCTTCTAGAGATACTCGAAGTTGGTTTTATGCATATCCTAAATTTAATGTCCGTGGGTACTGGATTGGGTAGGTAGGTCATGATTTTGATACCAGGTGATGCATGTTAAAATAAAGTTAACATTTTTATAATAGTTATTTACATAACTGGCACATAATAAAGCTTCTTAAGAACGATAAAACTTAAAAAAATACATGATACTTACCTACATTAGGTACCATGCAAACTTCCACCTAAAATTAAAAAATAGTGAGTAGTTTTTTTTAATACGTCTATTAAGGTTTAATAAAATTACTGCTACGGCCTTTCATGGGCGAGTCCGACTCGCACTTGTCCGTTTTTTTTATTAATCGCATCTTTAATGTAATCGGTAAACATCCTATCTACATGTTAGTCAGGGGCTAAGTACCTAGTATTAGTATGGTACAATAAGAGAACCGTTTCATTTGTGTTCGAGTATAACTTGTTGACTAGGTTATTATTAGTATTTTTCATGTATAACGTTCATTAACAATTTAGTATGTATAAACGCCAGATTTTCCTCCTAAGATTCCACGAGAGACGAGCTGTAGGTAGGTCTCCAACAAGACGGAGCGACGACGTTGTAAGAAGGATCGCGGGAACGCGGTGGATGCGAAAAGCACAAGACCGGTCTGAGTGAAGAGCCTTGGGGAGGCCTAAACCAGCAGTGGACGTCTTTCGGCTGACATGATGATGATGATGATGATTCCACGAAAAAAGTAGCAACTGTAGTTTCCGAGTCGTTATCACTATTATCACTACATAGTATAAAACAAAGTCGCTTGCGCTGTCTGTCCCTATGTATGCTTAAATCTTTAAAACTACGCAACGGATTTTAATGCGGTTATTTTTAATAGATAGAGTGATCCTTAAGGAAGGTTTATATGTATAATACATTCCACGCGGGCGAAGCCGCGGGCGGGTCGATAGTCTGTTATATAATGAGAAACCGACCTTGGTTCGGTGCGATAGAACGCATGTTCGTGGGTGAGGCGGCAACGACCTCACTTGTAAACAGACAGACACACGTGACGGCGCCAGTCAAAACATGCCACACGTCACGAAGTTAGTCATCACTTATGACAACATTTTGGGTTAGTTATCCTACTTAAATGAGCACATAATAACGAATTTTAAACTATGACGACTTAAGCCTACTGGTTGGGAGAGGCGATGGCTGAGATACGCGTCATACTCGTGAACGGGTGCTGTTTGTGGGGTCCGGTCTGTTCACGTTTGCAAGGCCTTGTTGTTCAATTTATTATCCAAGTTATATGGCTTCTAACGTAGAGACCTCGTTGTGTTGTTCTCATAGTCATTATTTTATTTTAAGGTTTATTGACCTTACATTTGTTGTTGGTAATTCTGTAGCTCTGCCTACCCCACTCTGGGAATGAAGGTTTGAAGGTATGTATGTATGTATATACATTTGTGATAATTTTATTTTTGCTTGTTTTGAGAATTTATTGTTTATTACTTTATTACCTTAATATTACTTAATGTAACTTACTTTTAAGTATAATTATGTTATTATGATTGAAAAAATGACCTTCTGCTGGAGATTCTTGCGGCGCTTCTTCTCCGCAATGATGGTCTTGTCCGAAGCGCTGGTAGATTCACTGTACATTTCCGACGTGTAAAAGAGCCCGCATGTGGCCAATTTACTGTTTTTTTTTTTTTTGAGTAGGTATGTTACACCAAATTGCCAGTATGTATGTATGCATGTATGTAAACTCTTTATTGCACAAAATATAAATAAGTATTACAATATTAATATTAAACTAATGTAAAGGCGAACTTATCCCTAAATGGGATCTCTTCCTGAAGTAGATGAGTAAGGACAATGCATGGGGTTGGACACATACTCGTAGAAGTTTGCACAAAAAATAACAAAAGCAGATGATAATTCTTATAAATAAATAAATATTAAACAAACAAACCAGCACTCAAACTAGTTAAATATAAATATCGCGGCGCCTCAGGAAGTGGAGCGACGCAAAGAGTTTGCTTTGCGACTTACAGCGTTGATGTGAGCTCCATAGTAGGTAATACCTAAGGTTTTCACTGTTGAGGAGAAGGGGATTGGAACCCCATCATAGCAAGCATTAGGTACCACGGTCTCAGACAGACCTGTGATAAAGTGAGGGGTGCAAATAATGTTTTGTCAAACATGTCTTGGTTAAACGATAGTAGGTATAAAAACTGATAAAGAGTAATAATCCGAGGGCGGAATTTTCATGGCAAAAATCAATCGTCAATAGAGACGATCGTACATACATACACATACATAAACTCACGCCTTTATTCCCAGAGTGGAGCAGGCAGAGCTACAGAATTACCAACAACTCTAAAATTTTTGATAATTCCGTAACCGCATTTTGCACAATCAGGCTAAGATGTTTACCAGCGTATTAGTGACAGGTAGCAAGCCCATCGCCTAACAGTATTACAAGCTAGAGACTATCGATAAGTTATATTTACGAAGCTTTTAACAAAAATAGATCTCAAATCCACTTATACGCAAAAAAAAACATGAGATACTGTAAGAAAACAGTGTCAAATTGTCCCCTGATATTTATTTATTTATATTACCCCGTGACAGAAGAAAACTAAACAAAAGAAATTCCCGACACAACTATGTCTACTCCAGGGCGTGCTTAAGGCATGTTATTCAAAATCAAATTTGTGGTAGGTAGAGTCAAACCACATTAGCTCTGCAATGAAGTGACAGCTTTGGGCTTCTTATGTTGAAGATAATTAGCGCTATTTTTCTGTGACGACGTGATTATATCTATGCAAAGTTATAGTGGTATAGTTTTGTCCCGGAGACTAAGTTAACCATGACACATTGGTCAGGAAGCTACACCATTATGGAGTTAGATGTACTGCGCTAAACTTAATAAAAACGTACTTATACGGGAGAATACAAAGGGTAGACGTGAATGGAAAACGATCACCTGGGTCTTTGGTCAAAATGGGCGTACCACAGGGCTCAATTTTGGGTCCTTTTTTATTCCTCATTTACATAAATGATTTACCATAGGTACCTTATAAAGGACAAACATGATATAGTATTGTTTGCTGATGATACCTCACTCGTATTTAAAGTCAAACGACAACAGGAGTTTAATATCGATGTAAACAATGCTATATCAAAAGTAGTAGATTGGTTCAGTGTTAATAATTTATTACTGAATGAGGAAAATACTAAATGTATTAAATTTATGACTACAAATGTGAAAAATAGACAAACTACTGTAACTATAAAAAATGATAGATTAGACCTAGTTAATGATACAGTATTTCTTGGAATAACGTTAGACTCCAAACTCCAATGGGGTCCTCATCTGGCTAAATTAGCGAATAGACTAAGTTCTGCAGTTTTTGCAGTTAATAAAATTCGGAATATAATAGACTTGAAAACCGCTCGATTAGTTTATTTTAGTTACTTCCATAGTATTATGTCATATGGTATTTTACTATGGGGTAGTGGTGCTGACGTAAACAGCATCTTTGTTCTACAGAAGAGGGCTATTCGTGCTGTTTACAAGATGGGTCATAGAGACTCGCTTAGAGATAAGTTCAAAGAAACGAATATTTTAACCGTATACAGTCAATATATTTATGAAAATATTATGCATGTTCATAAACACATCGGTAGTTTTAGAAAGAACTGTGACATACATAATGTTAATACCAGGAATAAACATAAGCTCGCAGTGCCCTTTACACGGCTTCACAAAAAAAAAACTCTTTCATGGGTAATTGTATAAGGTAATAAAATAAGCTCCCAAGTAGTGTTACTCATTTATCAGTAAATAAATTTAAGAGTTACGTTAAACGTCAACTAATTTCTAAAGCGTATTATAGTATTAAAGATTATATGAATGATGACAATGCTTGGGACTGAATTGTTTGTATTACAATTATTAATGACCGTGGAGACTATATACATCTCCTTGTATGCTTATTATTTTAATTTGACATCTGGAGACTCTTTACATCTCCAAAATTGACCGTGGAGACTTTCTACATCTCCCTTGTTTGTGTTTGTTGTTTTTTTTTTGTTTTGTTTTTTTGTTTAATAACCTACTTACCTATATTTAATTTTAATTTGACATTTGGAGACTTTACATCTCCGGAATTGTATTATTATTTTAACCTGACATTTTTATTAATTTACTTATTATTACTACTGGGACCTGTACATCCCTGTGACATTTAAATTAGATAGCTTAAGTTTAGTATTGTAATAAGTTATTTATTTAAAAAAATGGCTTACTGTTGAGTTTCTTGCGGTGCTTCTTCTCAACAATGGTCTCTTGAAGCGCTGGTAGATGGTAGATTCAGACTTGTAAAAGTGCCTACAGGGCCTACTTACAGAATAAATGATTTTGATTTTTTTGATTTTTGATTTTATTTCAGTGTTCAGACCAGGATGTTAAAGATCGATTTGGCTTCAATTAATAAACACTCTCAATTGATGAAAATTGTGAGGAAATACTGTAGCGTCCGTGGCTCTGGTAAAAACGGATATAAGTCGACATAGCTTAATTATCTGGTATTAATCATCTGATCATCATCAAATTGACTAGACTTACATCGTTTTTGACTTGAACGGCTTTCTCTAGGGCAGTATTTCACCAGAATTTCATCTATTGCGTGATAAATTGAAGTGTTTGTTTGTTTGTTAACGGCTAAACTACTGAATCAATTTGGTAAAGTTTTACCAGAAAGAGAAGGCAAATCAGTTCACCGGCCACATGATAGTAAATGGGATCTCAAAATATCAGTTACTTACTTATTCAAATGTTACAAGCAATAGCGTTATATGTTATATACATTATGTTATGGTATTCACTGTAACGTTTTGAATAATTATTTTTTGTTTTAAGATGTTCCTTATTTTGTCAGAGCAATACTATACGTTTTTAATACAATTTAAATATTGAATTAGATTTTGACATAAAGTAATTATTTTATAACTAGCTGTTGTCAGCGACTCCATCCGCGTGGAAGTGGTTTATTGCTCTTCCCTCGGGACCCGTACTTTATTCCGGGATAAAAAGTATCCTACGTACTATCCCAGACTATGTATAATCTATCTTCGTGCCAAAGCGTTTTGGGTAAAAGTATTCTCATTTTTAAAAGTCATACATTTTCAAGGTGAGGCGATTTGTTAAAGAGGTAAGGTCAACCGGGGTAAAGGCGTCACTGATTTTTTTCATTTTTTTAAAACCTAAATTACGATATATGTATTTACTATATTGAAATACTCATTCGTTCTGTTATTTTTACAACTCTTTGGGAATTTAATTCGTGGGTTACATTTTTCGCTGCACTATAACTAAAAGTTATATAGGCTTTTTTTTAAAAAACGAGATTTTAGACACTTGCCCCAGGTTGGGAAAATGCATCTTTTTAAAATAATTGTTAAAAGATTGCAATTAGGCCTTTAAAATTTCATGACACGTTTCTGCAAAAACAGTTTTATAGAAAGTTTTATAATGAGAAGGGCCCAAAAACAGCTATTAACAAGCTGAGACAGAAAATAATATAATTGGGGAAAATGCGTCTTCAATTTGTAGACGCATTTATCCAAACCTTAATACCAGATGTCGTAAACATTTTTCTTCGATTGAAAAGAGTGAGATAGAAAATTTATGAGAGATGTTATTTTCACCTTGTGATCGATTCTACGGATAAAATAAAATAGAGTTTTTCGACAGATGATGTTTGATTTTTAATAAAACCTGTTAATATTTAAGATTTTTCCTTCTTTCTCTATGTTTAATTTCTGTCACTTCTATGTATGCAAGTAATTATTCTGATATTAAAAGAGAGGGGATACGACTCAGAATTTGATTATAGGTACAAACAAAACACCAAAATCATTTATGTTAATATTTATTCATCATAATTAATTTTTAAACTTTGACGTAAAAAAAGGCATGAAAAATGTGATATAAACTGTTAAAATTACGTATCAAGGAAAAGGTTGTTCACCACTGACATTGGGGCAAAAGCGTTACAACACTAACGCAATTACCCCAAAGGTACTGACGCATTTAGCCAAATTTGAAAAATAACCTCCTAACAATTTATATGGAATTAACTTTAAAAATTAAGCATTTTAAATACAAATTGGAGTTCGTACGTGTGAGTCAACTAATACTGGTCATGTTTTAATAAAAAATAATACCGAAACCTAAAGAAAAAAAAAGATGTAAATGGATTTTGAACACTTACCTCACGCTCCGCGTTGGTCTGGATTGACACTAAATTTCAAAAGGGTCGACGACTCAAATACGACCTGTTAAAACGCCCTCTATGTTACGCGTTTTCCTCCAAGTAGTTCAAGTGTCTATCACTATATGGCGGGAGCTGTTGTAACTCACGTTGTTTAAAAAAAAACCGAATAAACGCAATAACCCCATAGTGGCTTTTACCCCGGTTGACCTTAAATTAATTACGATAGAATTATTCAAAATAAACATATTTTAAGGTACCTACCTTAATACTCTTAAGTGCATCGGAGTCGAGATATAATATATGTCGAATCATCACTGTTATTTGACATCTTCATCGCTGATTTAGAAAATAAACGGATCGAAACGTCAGACTGTTGGTCTGAGTGAAATCACAGATGGCGTGACGGAGGCATGGTGGTAATTAATAATCCACCACCTGGCAATACTAAACGGGTGACGTAGTTTGTTTTGACAGAGACGGTTGGAGGGGCAGACATCTTTGACCGTTGGAGTTGATAGGTCACGCCACCTGTGGGATCACTAACGTTTCCATCTAAATTGATTTGTGCAATCCTCTATTAATATTGTTAATTAAATAGCGAATTATCGAAATAAAACGTGTGAGGTGATATCTAATTGTTTATTTTGTGCCGCCCACGTCATGGAGAGTGATGATGAGGACACCCGTCCTCCTTCCCCGCTCGTTCATCCGTCATATATAATAATATTCATACTTACCTGGGCGTACTTTTAGTGCCAAGAACTGAATATTTATTATTTAACCGACACTTATATAAACACGACTGTGACGGATGCTTTATCCACGTTCTGTTACGCGATAAACGCAACCTTACCAGGCCCGCAGGACTCGGTCCACGCCGTATTAAACTTAGCCATTCCGGTTCGATTTCCCGAACCGGCAAACATTTCTGTGATGAGCGCCTGAATTAGTTAAATGAAAGTATGCGTCACTTGTGATGATTTAATGTTATGGCCCCTCTACACGTTGGCGGATCATGGGAGTGCGTGAGGGACGGAGCAATATGTAAGAGTGAGCAACATATTCTTTCATCTCACTCTTACGTATTGCTCCGTCCCTTACGCACGCCCATGATCCGCCGAGGTGTAGAAGGGCCTTTAAACTCAATAACAAAAGCATAGGATCCCATCCGGATGGCGGATGGATTGGCGGATGACGTCAGCATGACGCGAGTTGCTCACGGACAGGATGAGACCTGGGAATACCGCAACGCCAGTATAAGAGCGGGAGAGCTGTCGTTGTACTCTTCAGTCTGCTCTTAACCATGGAGACGAAAGTTTCGCGCTCGCTAGTGAATTTCGCGGCGAAGTTTTGCAATGTGAGTGTGTTTTACTCGCGGTCATGGTAAAGGACAGATAATGTTATACGACATTTGGTCGATTTTTAACTTATGATCAGACTTAGGAATATACGGGGAAAAATTAAATTACAGCTAGGGATCGCCTGTATCGATTAACTCAATTATCGATGCTTTTCCCATATACGAGTACTAGTGATCGCTCCAAGTTTTGTTTGTAAAAATATTTTTTTATTGAAAGTATGCAAATGAAATGAATGAAACCAAATAATTCTGGTTATTCTTTATAAAGGGATTTTTTAGCCTTCACTCATCATGCATGATCATATTTTTTTTCCATATTTTGTATTTCTCAACTACTGTCCCATTTACCAGTGTTAAAATAAACGATCAGAATTTGTTAGGAGTAAAAGAAAAATGATGATGATGAGTGAAGGTTTCAAAATCCTTTTAAAATGAATAACCAAAATGATGTCGCTATTTTGTTCCATTTGCATACTTTCAATAAAAAAATATTTTTACAAACAAAGCTTGGAGCGGTCACTAGTATATGGGAAAAGCATCGATAATTGAGTCTATCGATATAGGCGATCTCTAGCTGTCATTTAATTTTGCCCCCTATATTCCTAGGTCTGCTTATGATGATATGGGTATTAATAAGAAAAAAAAAATCTATCGATCTGTAGTTGCGATTTTTAAAACAAGGATGGTTTAGGGCATTATAAATATCACGTCAGATGGTGATACTTATTAAAACTTGGTTATAATTAAGCTTAAGCAAATTCGGTCAAAATTTTGTAACGATTATTAGAACTGGCAACTATTACACTACAGTCGGTTTTTGGTTGCAATGCAAGCCATGATGTATTTGATTGGCAGTTGTTTTTGCCGCTAACTCGTGGTTGGCTGTCGCTGTTTGATAGCATTGAACAGCCAATCACAAGCAAATGGCAAAATTATGTGAAACGTACCCATTCCTGGTTTGGCGGGTTTTTGTAAGAAAAACAAAAGAAAGTGTTGGCGGACGACAAAAAGAGAGACAATTTTAACAGCGAACAGTAGTCCTTTTAATTTAATAGTTTAAACAGGAGTTAACAGGACCCTATTAATTAGCCTACGCTGTCCTTTCGTCCGTCCGTCTGTCCTAATCCTAACGTTAGAGCTGTAAATTTTGAACCGTAAGTGATAGGGGATGGTTTGTTGTCAGAGTGTGATTTAACTAGGGCATGCGGTACCGGTACCATTCCCGGAACCGGGACTTAGATTTCCGGTACTGAGTCAGAACCGGGAATTCCCGGGATTTCGGTACTTTTCGGTACTGAGTAAATTATTTGTATTTTTTTTTGTTTAAACGTTATTTTTTTAAATGAGACACCAGTTAAGTGATAATTATTAATTATTTAATCCAGAGCACGAGTTTACCAAATCAGAACAGCTATCTTTCTGACTACCTGACTACCTGTCGTTCGGGGATCACTTTGTTTGCCCGAATTTCATTTGCCATAATAGTATCACTTGCCATAATGTTCATTTGCCATATAGGCATTTTTTCTGAAACTGTAAACCTTTCAGGTAAATTTTACATGCCATCGTATAGAGCCCATTAGGTTAGGTTAGGTTTGATTTTGAACAATTCTGAATAGTTCACGGTTTTAGAAAAAATGCCTTTATGGCAAATGAACATTATGGCAAGTGATACTATTATGGCAAATGAAATTCGGGCAAACGATAGAGAACCTGTCGGTCGGCCCGACCGGTTAGCCTTGGATTGGGTCGAGGCGTCGGGTCGAAGGGTGGGACGACTGGGGCGGGCCGAGCGATGCCGATCTCATATCGTATCCGAATAAAACCGAGCTTGTGCGAATCCGCCGGGGGAAAGCGTGACCAGGCCCGCACGTGGTTTTGAAAAGAAAAAATGACAATTAGTCTAGTCACAAACTCAGTACCGAAGGAACCGGGTTTTTTTTTTCGCCAGTACCGGTACCAGTTGAAATGATAATTCCCGGGATTTCCCGGTCCTTTTAGTATCGGGAAGTTTATCCATACCTACTAATAATTGTTTGTAAGGCTTTCACAGAGCAAAGATATCCTCCGTACCAAAATTAATTTAAATTGGCTTAGCGGTTCAATAAAAAAATGAATTTCGAAATGTTAAAAACCGAAGGTCAAAATCAAAGTGGTATGTATTTTAATAATTAGGAAATAGCGACTCCGTGGATTCTAGAACCACGATATGCAACCAAAAGTCCTAACCCTATCTATGACATTTAAAAAGTAAAATTTACAAGGAAAAAATTTAATTGCACTAGTGTTTGGCTGTTTGGAGTTAGTTATCCTAGTCCAAAATAACTTTCTTTCTTTAATTTTGCCTTCGCGGGCTGATTTTACAACAGTAATTGTGTAACATTTCTGAGCATGTGGGAAAAAACCGTTTAAAAATAATTGCCCTAAACTCTAAATGCCAAGATCACGTTTCATAATAATTTCAATAAAACACGCAATGAATGAAATCGTGATGAAATACTGTGGCCGTAGTGAAAAATAATAAAACTTGTTTGAGGTTCACAAAAAACACTGTGTAAGTCTAGCATACTATATACACTTTTTTATAACGGGCTAATTCGACTAGTACCTATCCGATTTCGCTTAATATTTTTATTAATACGTCTTAACAGTAAAATGTTGCTCCATCACTCGACTCTGGAATGCCACACATTTGATTTTGAACTTAAATGCTTCAGGCAAAAGGTAACAATCAAATGACCCATTAACGCATATTGTTTGTGACACTGATTCATTATTTAAATACACAAAGGACTCAACGAAACAACAAATGTAAAATAACGTTCTAATTTCAATTTGTTAGAAACTCGAATTGTGCCGTTTTGTTTTGAATTTGCAGTTTGTTTTCGGCCAGTAGCTCATTGCGTTCTGGGAAACCCCGAAGCAGAAAATAAAGCCGGCAGACATGTTTCATTGCGTCAGTCTCCGCCGTCACCTCTTCTTCTATATGGCCAGGAAGTCCAGTGGTCACCCACCGTGACCTACCTGGGTGTCACCATCGACAGGGGACTCTCGATGAAGCAGCATTTAGACACAGTGCTACAAAAAGTCAAGATGACAAGGGCGCGTCTGCGTCCAGTTCTTGCCAGCAGCCTTCCCATGCGCACGAAGCTGGGAATCTACAAGGCGTACGTGCGGTCCCGGCTCACGTATGCAGCCCCCGCATGGTACGCCTTAGTCTCGGAGACCAACCGGAAGAGACTCCGTGCGCAGGAGTCACAGTCCCTGCGCACCATCGTTGCCGCCCCACGCTTCGTGCGCAACTCCACCATCAAGCGCGACCTACGCTGGCAGGAGCTGGACGATTTCATTGAACACCTCGCAAACGGGCATTCGATCGTGCCGATAACGGTCTGCATGCGCACTTGCATGGCATTGCGCCCTTGCACGAACGCCTGCCGGACCGAAACACGCGCCCTCTGCCGAGTGAGCTTATCAAGCCCGAAGAGCCCCCCTGTTCGTGACAAGAGCACAGCCAGGACCAAAGCCATCTTCGCAATGCCGCAGATTGGCCGAAGAACCCCGGTGACGCCGCAGACAGGCAAATAAAAGCCGCAGAATGGCGCATCCAAAACCCATATTGGTAAAAACCAAGATGGTATAGCCCGGCCCATCGTTATGGGTCGCGATTGAAACTTTTGTGAAGCGCAAGCAGCGCTGATCTAACCCCCCCAAACGCACCCCCTCGCGTCGCGAGGAGGCGCGCGTGTGAGAATAGTGAAGACACAGTGTGTATTGCGTCAGTCGCTCTTTAAACATGGTGTTCGTGTAAGGAACCCTTCGATAGTCAGATGCGGTCCTGGTTTTTCTAGTTCTCCCCAGGAGTTACAGTCACAGGCATTACACTCCTTCAATATGAAATAAGCCACTCACCTTGGTCTGTCCGTTGGCACGCCTTAGTCACGGGCTACTCCAGATCACTCCAAAGTCTAGGTATCGAGTCCGAGCTGGCCAGCTATGTCACATATAGGAATGTATCACCATACGAGATCTAGCACTCGTGTATACATATAAAAACACACACACAATACTCTCCGATGGTAACTTGGGAATTCTTTCCGCCGGTACCGAAATACACGTCCGATTTGGAAGCCGATTTAGGACGAACAGGCCGGGCGCTTGTCTCGAAGCTACCCTCAAATGTCTTCACGCGCCGACCTAAAGCAGATGTGACTTACCCACATATTAAAAGATTACAATGCCTGAACATCCCCCCGCCTAACCAAGCCCGCCTTGGTTATTCATTCCCTAAAGGTAACCTACACAATTTTGAGACGGGTCTCAAACAAGACACCATTTTGGGTTTTGACTTCGGCAACCCGTATGACCCCGTCTTTACCCGGTAAAAGCTTAACTAACCGTCCACGTCTCCAGTGTAGAGGTGGTTGGTTATCCTCTTTAATTAAAACTAAATCATCTAACTTAGGAGGTTCCGTATGCGAGGTCCATTTAAAGCGTTGTTGGAGCGTATGAAGGTATTCACTTTTCCAACGGTTCCAAAAATGTTGGGTCATCTTTTGTATCTGTTCAAACCGAGACAACCGAGACATACTGACCTCGGTGTAAGGATATTCGGGAAGGGCCACTAGGGGCTGACCGATCAAAAAATGTCCGGGAGTCAATATCTCCAAGTCCGCCGGGTCCGTACTAAGAGGACACAACGGCCGCGAGTTCATCACGGCCTCCACCTTCGTGAAGAACGTGGTGAGTTCTTCGAACGTCAACAGAGTTTCGCCGAGTACGCGCTTGGCGTGAGTTTTTGCCGATTTAACCGCCGCTTCGAATAATTCACCGTGGTTTGGACTGGATGGAGCGTTGAAAAGCCATTTAATGTCGTTTTTGACGAATTCCCGATCGATTTCCGATTGATGATCCCGCAAGAAAACTCGCAGTTCCTTCAAATATTTATCCGTGCCCGTATAGTTAGTACCGCAATCCGACCGAACTAATGAGGGAAGCCCTCGCCGTGATATAAACCGGGTAAACGCCGCTACGAAAGCTTCGACCGTTAGTTGACTAACATTTCAGGATTTTTGCGTTCCGAAGCACGCTTGATTTAATGTGAAATGGACCAGCGAAATCGGTTGCGGTACCAAAAAATGGTCGGATGCCCCTCACCCGATCAGCGGGTAAGTCCGCCATGAAGGGCTCGGAAGCACCGTATACATTTGAAGGTAACGTGACGCGTCACCCGCCGAGCTGCAACTATCCAATACGTCCACGATAAAATAGACTCTAATGCATTAGCGCCTACATGGCAGTATGCCTTATGATAGTGTGTTACTAAAATTTTCGTAAATCTACCCTTGCCTGGTAACAAAATTGGATGTCGCGCGTTGTAAGGTAAATTCGATGCACCGATTCTACCGCCGACTCGAAGCAAATTGGTTTTATTATCTATAAACAAATTCAACCGCCTTAGTGAATTTTTTATACCTTTTCCATCTCGTAACGCCAATATTTCTTCTTCGTAATGTTCCTTTTGAACAATGCGTATTAAACAAGCTATCGCATTTTTACGTTCCGAAACCGAAATCATTTTGCCGACGTTTAAACATTTTGTTTTACAATGCCGAATAAACCGTAATAAATAAGCCGTTACATTTACCAATTTGTCAAATGAACTAAACCGATCAAATAAATTAAAATCCGAGTCTAATATACCGACATGGACATTAGGCCGTAAACCGGGTAACATATCCGCCGGGAAATCCGAACACTCGCCAGGCCACTTGGCCGGCGACTCCCGGAGCCAGCGCGGCTCCCACCACAGCGGGTGTCGCAGCAACTCGCTCGCCGTCGCTCCGCGCGACGCAACATCCGCACAGTTCAGTTCGCTGGGAACGTGACGCCAAGTGATGTCCACTTTAGAGGAAAGTATTTGTGAAACCCGATTGCCTTCGTACACTTGCAATTTGTGCGGAGGAGTTTTTAACCACGCCAATACAATGGTACTATCACACCAACCTACTACCCTGTATAATTCGATATCACTCTCAAGTGAAGTGACGACATGGTTTATAAGAGTGGTTAACAGGGTTGCCCCATTTAATTCAATTTTTGGAATAGTGTGCTTTGTCTTAAGAGGGGCTACGCGGGACTTAGCCATGAGTAGCCTCACTCGAACCGTACCGTCTGCGTTTGCCGACCGTAAATAAACTGCAGATGCAAAACCGACCGAGGATCCGTCACAAAAACCGTGAATTGAATATGTACTTTTACCGTTCGATTTTATACATCTAGGGATAGATATCTGTTGCAAATTTGGCAAGTCCTCGAGAATCTCTTTCCAATTCCGAACTATCTCTTCCGGTGCGGGAGCGTCCCAATCTATTTTCCGCGAATTGCTAGAAGTGCTAAGTAGGGTTTGTAACAACAATTTTATTCTAAACACTACTGCACAAGCCCAGCCGAGGGGGTCGTATAGTCGAGCTGACAAAGATAAAATAGTCCGCCGAGTAATCGTTCCTTCTACTGGCAATTGCAGTCGGTAAAAGAAACTATCACATTTTGGATCCCACTGGATACCTAAAACTTTTATAAAACCGGAGCCGTCCGTATCCGCGTCAAATGACCGAAGAGTCTCCAGGTGGTCTGACGGTAAACCGTCCAATAGCTCTGGTACGTTTGACGACCATTTCCGCAATTCATAGCCGGCCGTGCCCATGAGCGCCACCAGCTCATCCCGCAAGTCCCTAGCGGAGTCCAGCGTGTCCGACCCTCCGTTTAAATCATCCACGTAACTTTGACGGCGTAATAACTGAGCCGCGCGTGGGTACCTATTTTCTTCGTCACTAGCCAACTGATGCAAACACCGAATTGCAATGAACGGACTCGATTTTAAGCCGTAGGTATTTGTTGTCAACTCGTAAACAAGTAAAGGTTCGTCCGGTGACGGTCGCCAGAATATAAGTTGATATTTCCGATCTTCCGAATGTACCCATGTCTGTCTGAACATCAATTTTACATCAGTAGTAAATACAAACTGTGGTAACCGAAAATTAATTATTATTTGAGTAATATCGTTCTGTAATCGCGGTCCGGAATGCAAACAATCATTCAAAGATACGCCTGTGGTCGTCTGCACACTTCCATCAAAAACGACCCGAATTTTGTCAACATCACCAGATTTTTTAAAGACTCCATGATGACATAAAAAATGATGTTCTTGCCCGGACCCGACATCAAAGTTAGAAACCGCCATGTGACCGAGTTTTAAATATTCCGTCATAAATTCTACATATTTTTTCCGAAATTCCGGTTGTCGTGCCATGCGCCGTTCTACGGCTATAAATCTCCGTAATGCTATTTCCCTAGAATCACCTAGCCGTCGATGACCTAATACGAGTGGTAATTTCACCACATATTTACCGTCAGTGCCCCGTGACGTAGAACTCGCAAATAAATTCTCACATTCCAAATCCGCCGGATCCCGTATAAAACCCGAGTTTGGTGGTTCTTCAGACCGCCAAAATTTTTCAACTGCTTCGATGAGTGTCATGCCGACATGACAACCCGTTTGCAATTCAATACGATTGTCCATTGAAGCCACAGGGCCGAAAATTGCGTAATCAAAAATGGTACCCAACGCAAACGGTCCTCCCGCGCCCAAGTCAATCTTATCCCCGTTTAAAATATGGCCTAAAATGTCGCATCCAAAAATGATGTCTATGTGACTTTGATTAAATGACCCGTCCGATAATTTAATATTATTAACCGGTAATCCTAATTTTCGCGCGAAATAAGACGTAGGCCGTTTTAACACCACCGCCGTAACTGATAATAAAATCTTACTCAATTGTTCCGATCTAAAATAAAACTCAACCAAATAGTTGCCGTCATTGTTGCATAACCCGCCGATACCTAATAAAGATGTTTTATTGTAATGTCGCTTCAGTCCTAGAGTGGCTACAAAATCACTTTTAATTATTGAGACTTAGCTTCCCAAATCCAACAAGGCCCGAGACCGCACAAAGTTTCCGTTAACCGATTTTACTTCAATAATGACGGTGGGCAAAATTATATTGTTCATTAACCGAGGCACTACTGAGGCGACACTACTAGACTGTAATTGCTATTCTTGAGAACGTGGTCTCCGATCTCCGCTATGGCTTGGCGACCGCCTACCCCTTGAACGATTCCGATTCCGACCGCCTTCATAATTATTATTCCGAAACTCTCTAGAATCATAGTCGCGTTCATAATTTGTATAATGACGCATCAAATCTTGCATGCGACAACCCGCCCCGGTGGCGTTGTCGACGTGCGGGCTGTTCCCTGCATTTGCGCCAGGCGACCCCTTTTCGTTAGCCGGGTTATCGCGTTGTGAAGCGACGGCTACTTGCCGTGAACGCTGCCTATCTCCCGGAGGCGATGGAGCGCGCGCAGTGGACATCGTACAAATTAATTTATTATGGCCAATATTTCCACACCGATTACATGGTACCTGCCGGTCGCACGTCGCGGCAGGATGCCTTTCAAAACATCTAAAGCAAAGACCGTTAATTTTTACCCAGTCCTTACGCTCATATGGCGACAAACTTGCAAACTTGAAACAAATGGCTAAGTTGTGCCCCGGTATATTACAATAATAGCAATTATTATTTTGTCCGGAACCGTAATTACGAGAGTTAACCCATTCCGATTTGTAATTATTATTACTCCGCTCCGCAACATGCACATTACGCGCCGGTTTCCGTGTGCACTCCGCGTAAGTCCATGCCGGCTCCGCCGCCATGGCCGCCGTGTCGATGAGTCGGCATTCATTTTGTAGAAACTCAGTTAACTGTTCAAAAGTGGGTAGATTTAAGGTGTTACCGCCGTACCGCTGCTCAAACCGACTTTTAATATCTAACGGCATTTTTGTAAGACTAATATGTAACAAAATATAGCTCCACTCATCTATAGGTAGTCCTAAATTTTTTAATGCCCGTGTAGATTCTAACAACGGATTTAATATTTTTGCCCTAAGGCCTACACCTTTACTAATCGCCGGTAAATGTAATATCCGAGATATATGCGAATCCGCTTGCAACCGTTTATTTTCATATCTACCTTTCAAAATATCCATGGCAATGTCTAATGAACCGTCAATCATTGGCAGATGTTTTATAAGCGACTTAGGTTCGTTTTCTAAGTTAGCAAACAAATAATGGAACTTTTCCGTTTTAGAAATGTCTTTCTGTGACAACACCAAGGATGTAAATAGACTGATGAAGCTACTCCATGAAAATACGTCACCATCAAACGGAGTCAAGTTAATGCGCGGTAACCGCGCCGACAATACGCTTGAACTATAGCTTTTGCTAGACACAATTTGTAAACTATTTTTTAACCAATCATATTTAACTTTAAACTTACTTTCAATAACTTTAGCCATTTTTTCCGAAATGGTAACCTCTTAAGTAAGACAACCGCTACAGTAGGATAAAACCAAACCGATTATTCCCGAAAACTTAACCGAATAAAATAACGGACACCTTAACCGATATTAATAACAAATTTACTGATACCCTAAGCTAACTACCTAATGAAAAACCTATCCGGTTCGAAGGACCAAAATTATGTTCGTGTAAGGAACCCTTCGATAGTCAGATGCGGTCCTGGTTTTTCTAGTTCTCCCCAGGAGTTACAGTCACAGGCATTACACTCCTTCAATATGAAATAAGCCACTCACCTTGGTCTGTCCGTTGGCACGCCTTAGTCACGGGCTACTCCAGATCACTCCAAAGTCTAGGTATCGAGTCCGAGCTGGCCAGCTATGTCACATATAGGAATGTATCACCATACGAGATCTAGCACTCGTGTATACATATAAAAACACACACACAATACTCTCCGATGGTAACTTGGGAATTCTTTCCGCCGGTACCGAAATACACGTCCGATTTGGAAGCCGATTTAGGACGAACAGGCCGGGCGCTTGTCTCGAAGCTACCCTCAAATGTCTTCACGCGCCGACCTAAAGCAGATGTGACTTACCCACATATTAAAAGATTACAATGCCTGAACACATGGAGGCGACTACATCGCGCGCTATCGCGAAATTCGCGCTGCAATTTTGCAATGTGAGTGTTTTTTATCATTGTAAAGGTCGCAGATAACGGCATGTGTTTTATTTACAAATAAATTTGGGTCGTTATCTCCGGGATTTTTTGCGTTAAACAAATGTGTATTTTAATTGTTATTTATCTTTATTGTTTGTTAGTACCAGACTTCAAAAGTTTAGCCACCATGGAACCATGTCAAAATTAAGAACCATCTAATCACGAATACAAGTTACACAAATATTGATCTGTAGTTTTCTGCTACAAGGTCGTAGGCTGGCGGGCGGGTCCTCCCAGACGGCGCTTTTCATCTACGTTGCGTGTCTGTGTATACGAAGTCTTACAAATTTTATCCTATGGCGTAAGGACTATATACCTAGTTTTCGGGTGTTTCCAAATTAAGCACGAGGCTATAGCACTGTGGGTACTCTACAAATAAACACATTGATGACTTGATGAGCGCGATTCTTGATACTTGGTTTTTTTCTTGTATTTATTTAACTACATTTAATGACAAGAAAAAAACCAAGTATATTATAACAATAAACTCCATGGCAAAGAAAGTTAATTGGGATTTTTAGCTACATAATTAAAGGACCATGCGTCAAAATGGGCCTGAAACCAACAGCATTGAGAGTTATGTCAATAAATAGGTCTTAAAATCTACTTTATTTCATTATATGGGCACAAAGTCAAATTCCATTGCAGAACTAAGATATTTGTATTTTAGTCACGGTGAATACGAGCTACGATAAATGCATTCGGAGAATATTCATATTTTATCGTGTAGCTGTTGATAATATATGCAAATGATATTTAAATTAAAATAAAACGGCTTCATGAACCAAATATGTTATATGACAACGTACAAATAAGGAATCTTAATAGACAAAGAGTCGCATTTATTTCAATGGATGCTAACCAGTTGGAAGATTTTCCACGATTAACATATCATGACATTTTTATGATATCACTTGGGTCATATCAAATCGATCTCGCAAAATCATATTGTAGCGAGCATTTACGGGATGGGTTATAAAGAATAGAATTGTACCGTGAAAATGTATATAAAAAAATCAGCATGCGCTAGACGCTCTCCTTTACGATACTCTATGTCGAATTGGAAACTTGGGAGACCCACCATCGGTAGACGCGTGGAGTTAATTCTCGTTTGTGACTGGAAGCTTTCAAGGCATTGCAGTCGGTTATAACCTTAAAGGAGCGGCCATATAAAAAATGGCGGAAGTGTTTGATCGATTTTACGACGGCAAGCGTCTCTAATTCATACGAGTGGTACTTGCTTTTGTTGGAAGAAAGTAAACAACGCCTATGCTTTTTAAAAATAAAGTTGTTTCCGTTTTGGCCCGCTCGTGGCGCCACCCTTCTCCTCGCGGTATAGCTCTGTCTAGGTTGCTTGCACTTTTATCAATAAACTGTTTTAATTATATCACTCTATTAATTGTATTATTTCTACAGGTTATGGGCCGTCCCATTTACCATTTTTAGAGTGAAAGTTAAATATTTATCGTGGAAAAGTCATAGTAAAGTATTACGCGTCATAGGTAAAAATATTCATTCCAGTCCCGTGAACAATGGCCACGGCTAACCTCCAAATTGAAAAATTAGCCGGCCGGGGAAATTACTCGACATGGAAGTTTGCAGTTATGTCTTACTTACAATTGGATGACTTGTGGGAATGTGTTGATCCTGGTACCGATGTCGATAACCTGTAGAAATAATACAATTAATAGAGTGATATAATTAAAACAGTTTATTGATAAATTTAAAGAAGAAGTAGAGAATGAATTAGAAAAGAAAATAAAAATTCTGAGAAGCGACAATGGAAAAGAATTTTGTAATAAAGAACTTTCTGATTTTCTAGCAGTTTCCGGCATCAAACATCAGACCAGCACTCCATATACGCCTGAGCAGAACGGCGTAGCGGAGAGGATGAATAGGACGCTGGTAGAGCGTGCAAAGTGCATGTTGTTTGAAGCAAAACTGCCAAAATCATTCTGGGCTGAGGCAGTTGCTACTGCAGCATATGTCATCAACAGATCCCCATCACGTGTTCTGGCTGAGGTAACACCATTTGAAAGATGGACTGGTAAGAAACCAAACCTTTCTCATTTAAAGATATTTGGTTCTAAGGCCATGGTACATGTTCATAAGCAAAACCGTCAAAAATGGGATCGTAAATCGCGGGAACTGACTTTTGTGGGCTACTGTGATAACACGAAGGGATACAGACTTTATGATCGCGTTAATAAGAAGATTGTGATTAGTAGAGATGTGATATTCATTGAAAATTCTCAGAATATGGAAAACATCACTCAGGAAACTGTATCAGTGCCACAGCCTGTTACTCTGCCGCTTAGTATTACAGGCATTGACAATTTAGACCCACAGGATCCGACAGATGACGCAGAAGAAACAATAAATGTTAGTGATAGCTCTCAGGATGAGACTTTATCATCAAGCAATGAAACTTCGTTTGACAGTAGTGTGATGAATAGAAAAACTGATGATGAGACATATTATCCCGTTACAGATGATAATGATGATACTGATGATGCACATATAGAGAGTAGAATCACACTGAGATCACATCAAAAAAAAAACATGCAAGGCAATAATTTTATGTGTCTTATGACAATTCCAGATCCATTGACTGTTGCAGAAGCATTATCAGGCTCTAATGCAACACAGTGGAAAGAAGCAATGGATGAAGAGTACAAGTCCTTATTGGAAAACAATACATGGGAAATTACTACTCTACCTGCTAATAAACGTTGTCACGTCCTACCGGGTGGCAAGAAAAACTCGATAAAAGTTTAAAGAATTTATTGAAATGAACTCCGGTAGTGTGAACAGAAGAGGGTAGTAGGTTCGTAGGGTGTGGTCTGATTCTGTGAAGTGGATAGCACTTCCCTCGTAAATTAGAGTGACGCGGAGCGGCGGTGGAGGTAACCCGTCGGCAGCCCGACGGTGTACGATGCCAGGATCCTGGCGTCAGGGGGGTAGCACCCGGTGTGTAGCACCGGACCCCACTCGACGATCCTGGTCCCGGAGATAGACGCCGCGCCGGCCAAGTAGGTGAGTAGAGGAGGAGTAGATGGGTAGCAGCGTTGGTGTACTCCTAGCGGAGGTGTACTCCCAGCGGTGATTATGAACGGTGAACGGTGAAAGGTGAACGGTGATCGTTGCTCCCTGAACGGTGAACCCCGATTTGTGCTCCCTGTACGGTGAACCCTGGAAACCCAAGCATTGGCTGTGTGAGCCTGGTGTCCAGCATAGGGATAGTTTATGCCAGCCGCCGTTGGGTGAAGCCCGAGGGAATAGCGCATTTAATTATTGGCGGTGGCAAGAACTATCGGAACGGAGTTACATAAAACAAAGAGAAGCTAAGCCAAAATAACAATTTGCTAAAGAAGTTAATGTACTAACGACCGTTATGAAGTAACGGTCGGTTATTAGAAATAAAAATAGTTAAAAGAATAATTTGGAATAATCTAGAAGAACACACAATAAGAAAATATAAAACACGATAACATTACACAGCAATATAGAATTAGAATAGACAGTTAGTTCGTTGCACTGAACTTACCCGATTTGGGGATTTGCACCGATTTTATAGATAGGTATTAAGTACCTATACGAATGTTAACACTAAGTGTTCCAAGTGTAGTAGTTGAGGCGGTAAAGAGGACGAATGAAATGAGCGCGGCCCTTTTATAACCTTTCGCCCATTTCGGTTAATTTCGAGTATGAGTAGGGCGAACAAAGAAATGTTAGAAAGCCAATTCGCGTCATGAGTGAAAATATCGGGTCATGTAGGTAAGACACCAACATACCCTCCATTATTTTCTCATGCGCTGAATCGGATAAGAAAGAATACATTATTTTATTATTTTATTAACGAGTGACAATTAAAAGGTTATTTATATTTATGTTGAAGTTAATTTTATTAAAAGATTTAAATATAAGTAAGTTACACAGAATGGCTAGTAACGCCATCTGTTGGATAAGTGTCGTCAACACTTGACAAAGATCGATTTGTGGTTAACGCAACTCAAATAATCTATGGAATTGAGCTGTCTGTTTGACAGTTATTAGTAAACAATTCATATAGATGTTTACAATACGAATTTAAATGAAAATGAAGTGAAATGAAGTTAAATTGAAGTGAATTAAGCTTGTTTGTAAGTTAAAATGCAGCACAGGTAAACAGCGTAACAACTGCATTGTTACAGTACCCCCCCTTCTCCAGTAAGGATTTTGATCCTAAGAGAAAAATCCGCCTAAGAAAATCTTTTACGTTTACACTTTCAAACTCCTTTCATTCATCACACATACAAATAACTTACAGAATATCCTTTCAAAGTGAGTTAACTATTTAGGCAATTTAGTTGACTCTGACGCAAAAAGTAATGGCTAGATGTAACTGGATGAAAATACTGTTAAACATTCCTCGAAACATCGTCATAGGATCACTACCCGTCCTATATAGATCACCTAACAATACATGCAGCAAGGGCTTATTTAACGAGTCACTATCCGCTCGGGGCACGTATGTTAGATAAATAGTGGTCAAGGTAGGGCTTATTTATCAAGTTACCAACCGCTTGAGTGTAAGGCTTTGTAGTTCGACTTGTATTGAGTTTAAAAAGTTTAACAACGAGGTAGGTGTAATGCAAATTACAAACAAAATTAAGTATGATTCAAAAATAAATAAATTGAGTACTTATCATAAAAATCATCCTGCCAGCACAGAAGTTATTTTAGATAGTAATAATATAGTACAAATAGTTCATTTAGAATTTACAAGTTTTAGGTTATGAGCCGGCGTAGAACCGCAGATGGCCACCTCATAGGTGAGCTCATCCTTTTGTAAGGATAGAAATTTTACGTCAGACATGATCTTAATATGTGGGTAGATTCCCAACAAAAAAAAAAAAAAAAACTAAAATGTAAGTAGGTAGTGCAACGAACTAACGAGAACAAAAGAACTACTCTCCGTTCCGTTACAAAATATGAATGAGTAGAAATTATTGTAACCCGCAGCAAGTAATAATGAAAAAAAAACCAGAAGGGCAAAAAAAAAAAACGTTAGGTAGGTAGGTAGGTAGGTAAAAGTGCGCAGAAGGCGACACCCCAAAGTTAAAAAAATCCGCAGAAGGCGGCGCGTCCGCTCACACCGGGTGTAATGGTGTGAGCTTAGCGTGGACAGTTTGGAAGAAACTGCCCCAAAAATTCCTCAGTCGCCTCTTACGACTCCTCGGATAGAAAGAGGGTGGCACTATTCTTGACCCGTACACCACAGGGGTAAGAAAAGCTTGCTGCGAATATAAATAATAAAAACACAAAAAAACACAAAAACACAATAAAGCACACACACCAACAATTAATCACTACACAGAACCAGACTTAGACCACGTAAAGGGCGCCACTGTCACGTCCTACCGGGTGGCAAGAAAAACTCGATAAAAGTTTAAAGAATTTATTGAAATGAACTCCGGTAGTGTGAACAGAAGAGGGTAGTAGGTTCGTAGGGTGTGGTCTGATTCTGTGAAGTGGATAGCACTTCCCTCGTAAATTAGAGTGACGCGGAGCGGCGGTGGAGGTAACCCGTCGGCAGCCCGACGGTGTACGATGCCAGGATCCTGGCGTCAGGGGGGTAGCACCCGGTGTGTAGCACCGGACCCCACTCGACGATCCTGGTCCCGGAGATAGACGCCGCGCCGGCCAAGTAGGTGAGTAGAGGAGGAGTAGATGGGTAGCAGCGTTGGTGTACTCCTAGCGGAGGTGTACTCCCAGCGGTGATTATGAACGGTGAACGGTGAAAGGTGAACGGTGATCGTTGCTCCCTGAACGGTGAACCCCGATTTGTGCTCCCTGTACGGTGAACCCTGGAAACCCAAGCATTGGCTGTGTGAGCCTGGTGTCCAGCATAGGGATAGTTTATGCCAGCCGCCGTTGGGTGAAGCCCGAGGGAATAGCGCATTTAATTATTGGCGGTGGCAAGAACTATCGGAACGGAGTTACATAAAACAAAGAGAAGCTAAGCCAAAATAACAATTTGCTAAAGAAGTTAATGTACTAACGACCGTTATAAAGTAACGGTCGGTTATTAGAAATAAAAATAGTTAAAAAATAATTTGGAATAATCTAGAAGAACACACAATAAGAAAATATAAAACACGATAACATTACACAGCAATATAGAATTAGAATAGACAGTTAGTTCGTTGCACTGAACTTACCCGATTTGGGGATTTGCACCGATTTTATAGATAGGTATTAAGTACCTATACGAATGTTAACACTAAGTGTTCCAAGTGTAGTAGTTGAGGCGGTAAAGAGGACGAATGAAATGAGCGCGGCCCTTTTATAACCTTTCGCCCATTTCGGTTAATTTCGAGTATGAGTAGGGCGAACAAAGAAATGTTAGAAAGCCAATTCGCGTCATGAGTGAAAATATCGGGTCATGTAGGTAAGACACCAACATACCCTCCATTATTTTCTCATGCGCTGAATCGGATAAGAAAGAATACATTATTTTATTATTTTATTAACGAGTGACAATTAAAAGGTTATTTATATTTATGTTGAAGTTAATTTTATTAAAAGATTTAAATATAAGTAAGTTACACAGAATGGCTAGTAACGCCATCTGTTGGATAAGTGTCGTCAACACTTGACAAAGATCGATTTGTGGTTAACGCAACTCAAATAATCTATGGAATTGAGCTGTCTGTTTGACAGTTATTAGTAAACAATTCATATAGATGTTTACAATACGAATTTAAATGAAAATGAAGTGAAATGAAGTTAAATTGAAGTGAATTAAGCTTGTTTGTAAGTTAAAATGCAGCACAGGTAAACAGCGTAACAACTGCATTGTTACAACGTCCAATACCATGCAAATGGGTTTTCAAGACAATGAGTAATGAAAATGGAGGTATAGTAAAATACAAGGCACGCCTTGTAATTAAAGGATGTTCACAGAGGCCAGGAATCGATTACACTGAAGTTTTTTCACCGGTTGTGAGACTTGCATCTCTGAGATACTTGTTTGCTCTGGCTGTTAAATATGATCTAGATATATGCCAACTGGATGCAGTATCAGCATTTCTGCAAGGGGACATAGATGAGGAGATTTATATGAAGCAACCACCCCTGTATGAGAGTGGTGAGAATGTATGTAAACTCAAAAAATCATTGTATGGACTAAAACAAGCTAGCAGACAGTGGAACAGAAAGCTTGATTCTACACTAAAGGAAATGGGTTTGTTGCAAACCAAATTAGATCCCTGTATTTATTACAAGATTGGAGACGAGAATAATATTACCTTTATGGCCATCTACGTAGACGATTTGTTAATATTTACAAATAATCAAGAAGCAAGAAGTCATGTAAAGGCAGAACTACTTAAAAAAAATAAAATGAGAGATCTTGGAGGTCCATGTTACTGCATTGGGATACATGTAGAACGGGACAGAAAGAAAGGAATAATATACTTAGATCAAAGAAAGTACATACTTGAAGTATTACAAAAATATGGTATGTCTGATTGTAAGACTGTCAAAACTCCAATGGATGTAAATACAAAGTTTAATAAAAACAAATCTGAGGAAACTAAAACATTAACTGATATTCCTTATCAAGAGATAATTGGGTGTTTATTGTACATTTCACAAGTTACAAGACCAGACATTAGTTTTGTTATTAATATGTTAAGCAAATACAATAGCAAGCCTGAAATGCAGCATTGGCTTGCACTTAAGCGCGTTATGCGTTACCTGAATGGCACTCAAGATTATAGACTGAGCTATAAGCAAATGCCCGAAGAAAAAATGACTCATGGATATTGCGACGCAGACTGGGCGAGTTCAGAGGATGATCGGCGTTCCTGCACTGGCTACGCATTCTTGTTTCAGGGAGGACCAATCAGCTGGAACTCAAGGCGATAGCCTACAGTTGCTTTGTCGACGACTGAAGCAGAGGACATGTCTCTGTCGTCTTGTGTACAAGAAGCTCTTTGGCTTAAACAATTTCAAGAAAGCTTCTGGCCGCTTCTGAAGAATGAAGCTATGATTATTTACAGTGATAATCAAAGTTCCATTAAACTTTCAGTTTCTGATGGTTATCATTCTAGAACAAAACACATCGACGTGAGGCACCACTTTGTCCGTGACAAAGTACTTGGAGGGGTCATCGAAGTTCGCTACGTACAGACAGATATGATGGTTGCAGATGCAATAACCAAAGCCACGACGCACTCAAAACTGGCTTACTGTTCGTCCAAGATGGGCTTATGTTTAAGAGAGGATGTTGGAAGAAAGTAAACAACGCCTATGCTTTTTAAAAATAAAGTTGTTTCCGTTTTGGCCCGCTCGTGGCGCCACCCTTCTCCTCGCGGTATAGCTCTGTCTAGGTTGCTTGCACTTTTATCAATAAACTGTTTTAATTATATCACTCTATTAATTGTATTATTTCTACAGCTTTCACACTCAGTTGTCCGCATACTGAAGTAAGCAACTACTAAGGGATAATTATCTCGTTTTTGAATTAAAATGGCCCCATATGCGACGGAACTAGCGTCCGTGTGGAGTTCGATTGGTAGATTAGGGTCAAATATAGTCAAGACTGGGGATGATGTTAATCTGTCAATGATCTCTTGCCTAGCACGTTCGTGACGTTCACTCCAATTCCAAGGGACATTAGTTTTGGTAAGCTCATATAACGGTGCCATTGTTTTGGAAAAGTTTGGTCCATACTTTCGAAAATACCCAGCTAAGCCATTAAACTGGCGAACTTCTTTGGCATTTTTGGGAACGGGTGCTGAGGCCAGTGCTTGGATTTTATTAGGACTAGGTTTAACTGTGCCATTTTCGATGACGTTTCCTAAATATTCAATCTTTGTCTTAAGAAATGAGCATTTCGAAACGTTTAAGGAAAAGCCTGCTTGAGTTAATCGTTTCAAAACTAATTTAAGGTTGTGTAAGCCTTCATTAATAGTTTTAGATAAAATCAAAATGTCGTCTATATAAACAAGTGCTATATTATCTTTGTAGTCACCGAGAGCAGTATTAATGGCTCTCTGATAAACCGAGGGAGCGTTACACAACCCGAACGGCATACGTAAATATTCGTATTGACCGTCGGGTGTCACGAATGCTGTTTTTTCTATTGAATCCTGAGCAATGGGAATTCCGTGAAAGCCAGCGGCCATATCTAAGCATGTAAAAAACTGAGCTTGACCTAATTTATCAATTTGATCAGCTATGAGTGGCAAAGGGTAATTGTCCCTGACAGTATTTGAGTTAAGTTCGCGAAAGTCGACGCAAAGTCTATCTGTCCCGTCTTTTTTTTTCACTAGCAATATAGGACTGCTAAAGGGTGATGAACTGTCACGAATGATTCCGTTATTTTTCAGGTCTTTAATTATTTTTTTTACTGTATCACGTTCCACAGGTGACAGACGGTACGGTCTTCGTTGTACGGTTTTATCGGGGTTTTTTAATCAAATTTTCAACTCCCCGGTTGTCACTTACGTAACGCGATTTCCAGTAGTGAAGCTATGTTTAAATTCGTTTACAATATTTTGTAGGGCCTGAAGATGAACAGTATCGGTCATATCAGTGTTCAGATTTAAACAGGGATCAGTAATAGTGCATTCATTAATTAAGGGTAACACTTAAACCATGTATTTTCAAGAGGTCGAAGCCGATAATAATGTCGAACTGTGTTAGCACCGACAACATAAAACTCCAATTCAACAAATACACCGTCTATTTTCACGGGTGTAGTTATACTTATGTTGGATTTAACTGGGGAACTACCTATACCTGAAAAAGTAACGTCTACATCTTTACGTTTTCCTGGTACGGATCTAGCAAGGCTCTCTCTAATAAGGGAACAGTCTGCACCAGTGTCAAAAAGGCAAACATATTATTTTGTACCTATCTTTAACGATCGTTGTACTACGGTCAAGGGATTTACAAATTACCGACTGATTATTCGTTAATTTATAACGCTCATCATTTTGACGACGGAAACCATTTTTCTCTAAATGACCCTTACGATGACAATAATTGCATTCCATTATTTTGTTGTCTTTGGGGGTATTTGTGATATTTCTATTTTGAGTATTTAAGGGTAGATTTTGGTTAGAAACGGAACTTGACTTATGAGGGTTCCCTTCCTTACATTCACGAGAACGATGGCCGGGTTTGTTACAATTGAAACAAGTGAGCACGTGGTCCCTTTTATTTAAAGTAGGTTCAGCAGTTCGAGGTTTCTTAATTTCAACTGATTTTAGGGGTAGGTCCAGTTTACGGTTACGGTATGTTTTGAGCACAGACACTAATTTAGGAAAAGAATCGGGCGTATTACGCAACAACTCAGATCTCGGTTCCGGAGGCCTGGATGCTGGATCACCAGTGAGCGATCCCACCGCTGCTGTCGGCGCTTGGTCACTTGGGGGCGCTTGGCCTAGGACCGGCGACTTGGGAGTAACGTCGGAATCCATGGAATGAAACAACTAGTTCGTTCGGATGTTGCAAGCAGAATGTGTTTATTTCATTTTAACATCAGTATTTATAGCGTAAGTCAAATGAAATGTTATTAATATACTCAATATATTTTTTAAACATTTACAATGAATTTTATTTTTATGACCAGGGGTCGGACAAAAAGTGCGGATGACGTAAAAATGACGTAATCTTGCACACAGGATGATGTTTAAGTTTGTATTTAGACTTCCGTGTGACATGTAGTAACGAAGTAGTATTAATGAAACATAACAAAATAATCGTAAAAAAAATATCCATGCAATTAATAATACAGAGGTGATGATGAGAGAGAGAGGGTGATGTAGTGAATAATAGTATATTACACCACTAGGGAGATAAAACAAAGAAAGTCCGAGATCGCAGATGTTTGCGGCTTTTTCCGTACGCGTAGCTGGCGTAAAAAGCGACTTTATGGGCAGGTGCGACATAAACTTGTTACCATAAGGTATAATTATTTGAAATTAGAACAAGTCTGTGGGAACCTCAGATAAATAGGTTTAATACTCAAAAGTGGGAACAGTTGGTAAGATAAGTAAAAATAAAAAAAAGATAATTTGGTGTTATTTTATTATACTTATTATTTAATGAAATTATGCTTTTCTAACAAGTCTATTATTGTTGTCACAGACTTAAAATATGCTTGAATGTTTTTTTTTTCCTCAATTGGTTGACCGGGGGAAAAAAAATTAGCCAACAATTTCGCGGTATCCATAACAATCGCAGTACTTGATTGCTCAGTTTGTGTAGAGATATCTTTGCCTTGTCCTGTAGTCTGCGTTCCTACGGATATTAAAATATCAGTTGTAGAATATATATATACATATATATTGCCACAATATTCGAGTAAAGATGACATTTTACAGCGTTTTTTATACATTAGTAAATATAATTTTTAGCTAAATATAATCGTGAAGATACAATAGCTAAACAATAACGAAGTCAATTTATTATTCATCTGATTGACAATATGTCAGTCAAAACCGTACTTACTCATTTCAAGTGGCGATATCGTTTAATAAAGAGGTTGATAAATGATAAGTGATAATTGTTTATGAAAATCAAAAATACTATTTGAAATCATCCTATAAGTGGTTTGACGTCATCTGCACTTTTTGTCCGACCCCTGCTTATGACTAATTAGGGCCGAGTTCACCAACCGATTTAACAGACGGTTAAGTCTTAATCAGCTGTTAGTCAATACATTTGACAACCGTTAAACCGCTAACCGTACGTTTAATAGTTGGTGCACACTGCACTTATACTCTAAAAATCAAACCATTTTATTAGTTAATTACAGCTAATTCCCTAACCTATCATGACAAACGGTAGCTCAATTGACTTCCTATAATTTTACAGAAGTGTTGTTCCCTATTATTATTATTTTTAGCTAATAATATGGAACCGACCAATCAATTTATGAGATTAAACATAATAATATTTTCATTAACACATTATTTACGGAATAATATAATTGTGATTAAATTATACAACATTATGTTAATTGATTTTAACATAATAAATGATTAAATAGGGTAGAATTAAATATCGCCCATATATACATGACTTAGTAGGACGGGGTATCCAGGCTGAAAATGTTTGGTAGATTAAAGGCCGTGCGCAATCTAGACATGTTCGAGCACGTAAGTACTACGTCTACATTCTAGTTGATAAAAATCAAACTGGCACCGATGCCATCCCACACTATTACTGTTCATGTTTGACTGGCAGACGAACAATAGGATCTTGTGCACACACAATTTCTATTATATGGTATTTAGGGTTAGGCAGGCACATACCATTTAATCATCCTGCAGGTCATTTAAATGACTTAATTATTGATGTAATGAGGTAACAACTTGCTGTATATATATATATTTTATTAATAAAACAATCAATTGCTACAAAACGTATGTTTATTTCACACACTAACCCTACCCTAATAATTCTGAATTTGTATTCTCAAAGAAAACCTGTTTATTAATAGATCCTATTTACTCTAACTTAAATATGAATATCTCAGTTCTGCAATGGAATTCGGCTTTGTGCCCATATAATGAAATAAAGTACATTTAAAGACCTATTTAATTACTTAAGTTTCAGCTCTGTTGGTTTCAGAACCAGGCTCCATACAAAGTTGCCCATGGTCCTTTAGTTTAAATATAAGGATGTAATTATGTTTTCACACCACCTGCTCGACAATGCCAAATTACATATCATGCAAACCTTACGCAAACCAAGTCATTAAAGCCCTTGGCTTTAGCCGGGGTGTAATGTTGTACTGAATCTCATTATAACCAGCTGGGTTGTAATATTTTCACTTTTCATAGTTCTTATTACAATGGCCTTAAAGTCTAATTTCGTAATAAAAGATCAACTAATACTCTAAGGCCGGGCGCGGCGCCGCCGCCACCGCCGCGTCGAACCTAATTTGAAAATCGAACATTTTCTAAAATCGAGCTGGCCACGGCAAGCTGAATGGAACACATTTGAAATTAAACAAAAGCCGCGAGTATTGTAAGACGCTGCAATAAAATACATTGGTGATAACTGCAAAGTTTTAAATAAATATATCAAAATTGAAGAAAACATCTGTTAAAATGTCGAGTGACGAAAGTGATTTAACTCCGGAGTCCATTAAATTGGATGCCTTAGGCATTGTTCATAATCTACTCCCAGAGAAGTCAAAGGAAAAATACCTGAAAGCCTACAACGATTTCGACATATGGAAAACTGGAAAAGGTGCAAAGTCAGTGTCTGAATCAGTGCTTCTGGTCTATTTCCAGCACTTATCATCCACAAAGAAGTCAAGCAGCCTGTGGTGCATCTATTCTATGCTCAGGTCGACAATAAGCATTAAACACGAAATCCAGATTAATACATATACCAAGTTATTGGCATTATTAAAAAGGAAATCGGATGGTCATCAATTAAAGAAGTCAAAAGTATTTACAACTCAAAATGTGGAAACTTTTCTAAATGAAGCTCCCGACCACAGCTATCTTGCCATAAAAGTGAGTATGAATGAATACCACCTACTTATTGATTGAATTTCTAGTACCTACAATTGCGTCAATTAAGTGCTATGTATCACACTAATATTATAAATGCGAAAGTTTTCTGTGTGAGGTGAGTGTGTATGTTTGTTACCTCTTCCCGCAAAAACGGCTGGATGGATTTGGATGAAATTTAAAATGGAGATAGCTTATACTAGCTAGTAATAAATAAAAGGCTTATTTTATGCCAAAAATTAAAAAAATACATTTTAAGACTACCCAATTATTTTTGAATGGCGCTTGTCGGGGAAATGAACTCGTAAACATTAAAGTCAATGATATCGAAAAGCATTCAGAGTTGTTGCTGGTAAACTGGCCTGATACCAAAACAAATAGAGAACGGTCATTCATAGTTCGTGAAGAGTATGCAAGAATTGTCAAAAAGTACCAAGATCTACGCCCCTCTAACATAAACACCAACAGATTTTTTGTAGGTTACAGCAATGGCAAATCCACCAGACAAGTTATTGGCAAAAATAAAATTAGCGCCATGCCAAAATAAATTGCAAAATACTTGAAATTGCAAAATCCCGAGCTTTACACGGCCCATTCTTTTCGTAGAACATCGGCAAGTCTGTTGGCAGATTCAGGTGCAGACATGGCCCAGATAAAACGACACGGTGGCTGGAAATCCGATGCAGTAGCGGAGGGCTACATAGAAAATTCTATACAGAACAAGAATAGAATAAGCTGTCGTATTGGTGAAACCATAAATCTAAAAACTTCGTCTAATAATGATGATCCTTGGACACCTTTGCCACCACAGCCATCCACCTCAAAACACATCACATCAAGCCCACAAGGACCATCTTCTCCAACCTTTACAGTACAAAACGACCCTCACACGCAAGTTTCTGAAGCTGTGAACAATACTCAGATAAACTCTACCTCAACTTCGATAAACGTACCAAATAAAAATGTAACTTTGTCTTTCCACAACTGGACTAATGTCTTAAATATCAATTTTCACTTTTAATTTTAATTTACTATAATAAAACGCTGTTTTTAGTAGACTCGCTTTTTTATTGTCTCGCAAAAGGTGAGAAAAGTAGAGTACACTCCTCGGGGATAAAGCTGTTATCGTCTTGGGCGCGCTTGAACCCCTCACTGCGCTCAGGACTCTTCTTAATTCCCTCGCTTCGCTCGGGAATTAACTCGTAACACCCTCGCTGCGCTCGAGAGTTAAATCTGGAGTCCTTCGTTACGTTCAGGATTCAATATCGCGCCCGTGACAAAAAACTGTGCTTTATCCCCTCGGTGTATAATCTACAATTTTTTTCTTCGCAAATAATCGTTTTCTTTATACCATAAAATCTCGTTTTCTTGCAGTATATTAAAAATACTTATACTAATCGAAAAATTCAAAAGTACCAACCCGTTTTCTTATCAACGGGGTGTATAGTCCGTTAACACTTAGAATATGATTCATGTTGCTCTCTCTCTCATACGCTAGCCGTCTTTATCCGAATTAGAATCCCATTTACGATATATGACGTCATATTTTATTCTGTGCTAACGGACTCTTTCTGCTTTTCCCCGGAAGTTTCGAAGGCTTGTCTGCATACAAAATGAAAACAATTTGTTCCGCTTTGAAGTCCATTGCGATTGCGAGTGCGTTAGACCAGCGGGTCACCCCACCCGTCGTCGAATGTATGTGGGCATTTAATAATCATGACGTCATATTTTTTGTGACCTGTAGACTAAACGGCTTGAAGGATATTGAGAAATGCGGAACATAGTCGGGTTATTTTTATATGTTAAATGCCACAGACTATACTTAATACTTAAACTTTTGATCTTGAAATTCTGATTCGGATGTTCTTGACACCGGGATCAAGGGTTTGTGAAATTCCATTTGGAGGAAAAGATATCAAGCCAAGAGTTTTTTCACTAAATTACTACAACCAACTCCTCAATCCTGATGACGCTGAAGTTGACATCCATGTTCTATTTTATTCAGATGGAAATTCAAAACTTGCTTTGGAGAAGAGACTCGTTGTATTTGCCATCAAAGTCGGTGTTGACGTGCGTGTTTGCGCATACTTATGCAATACGTAGACGCACAAACAGGGTCTCTATTCTAGACTGTAAAAAACATACCTTTGACATGTTATCATATTGTCAACGTTACTATCGCTATTATTTACTTGACAGTACTTAGTAGCGGCTGAGTTAAAAACGAACCTATTTCAGGAATTGGAGAAGGGCAAGACGACCGTGTGCTCTCCGCTATCTGCGGAGACCGTGCTGGCGCTGACGGCGCTCGGCTGCCGCGGCCAGACACAGGCAGAGCTGCTGCAGGCCCTAGACTTGCCTGATGACAAGGCTGTGAGTAGAATATTAGAATCTTCACGCTCCTATTTCTTTTTTCTTAGCTCCTCATTTGTCATATGTGATTTTTCATTTTGCATTGGTCATTTCTCATTTCTTACTTCGTATTTCTTATAGCACCCGTATATAGGCAGTTATACAGGGTGTCCGGTAAATAGTGGTCGACCTTACAGGGCTGGATAGCTCAGCTCAGGAGTAGCCAAAATGTGATAAATCGTGTTTAGTAAAAGTCGCACCAGAAATGAGATATATCAACTTTTAAAAATTTTGGAAATGCGGTACCCTGGTTCACCATTTTCCATGTCACGGTCACATTTATTAGAATTTTTCTGTGCTGTAGCAGCAGCGGCAGTAATGTATAACAGCATGATGGAAAAATATGAGAACCGCACCGATCCATGACTTTTAAAAAGAAAATTGAAGGGTTACTGTTGGTGGTAACATTGGTCTGACATAATCACACTGTACACGTAAAGCTGGGTAATTCTTATAAAGGTTTTCGGGTTCGGGTAAAGTCGGTTGAGACCGTATGTGAGTAAGTGAGAAAGAAGTCCAAACCCGAAAGTTGTTTAGAGAGATATTGTTCTGTAACTGCAATTAAATTGAATAGTCCTGTTATGTAGACAGTGGTAGATGCTTAAACCTTGTGGTTGCCGGGATAGTATAGTGCTACTCCATGTCATCCCGTGGATGTCGTAAGGCGACTAAGGAAATAAAGGCTTGTAGTACTATTAGGCGATGGGCTTGCAACCTGCCGCTAATACGCTGGTAAACATCTTGTCCTACTTGTGCAGAATATGGTAACAGAAAATTATCAACAAGTTTTTAAAGTTGTAGGTAATTCTGTAGCTCTGCCTACCCCACTCTGGGATTACAGGCGTGAAGGTATGTATGTGTATGTATGGTAGATACTTTCAGAGGTGGTAAAGAAGGACATATAGGGTTATAAACCTGATAAGGTAACAGAACAATGCTTTGTTGCAGATAAAGTCATTATTCAAGTCTCTAACACCAAAGCTTCAGAACATTTATGGAGCGACGCTGAACACGGCCAACAAAGTCTATGTGAAAGAAGGTGGGATCCTACAACCTAAACTAAAGAAGGCTGCAATACAAGTATTCGGAGCTGAACTGGAACAGCTGGACTTCAAGAATGCAGGGGCTGCGGCCAAAGTGATCAACCAATGGGTAATGTTTTTTTTTTATTGGTGTAGGGTAGGCTAACGAGCAAGTGGGATATCTGACGAAACCACCGCCCATGGACATTGCGGATATAGAAGGGTAGTCGATACCGAGGTGAAAAGAAAGCACTTTTCTTTTCTGTCCCTGTTATGAAAGATTTCACTTGGATATTTCCGGCCCTATTAGATAGGTAGTAAAAATATGTTCTGAGTATCTTTCTCTCTCTGATTGTCTGCTTTATTTTTGCTTGTTAACTTTTCACGTAAAACAGCTGAAACGATCCTAATGAAATTTGGCAAGCAGATTGTTTAAAATTGATCAGTTCCCCATGGGTAGCTATAAAAGACTAAGTTGTGAGCAAAAGCTAGTAACTAATATTTGATCCCTTCACGTAACGAGTACTCTTCATTTGAAACGGGGGCAGTAAATTATACATTACTTTACAGGTATCGGAAAACACAAAAGGAAAGATCAAAGAAATTGCTTCTGCCAATATGTTGGGAGAAAGAACCAGCTTATTCCTCGTCAACGCCATTTACTTTAAGGTAAATATTTATGTTGGCTCACGTGAGGCGAAAGGAATTTACGAGTCGGGTTTCTGATTCTCATTTTATTCTATTTCCGACCTTAAGAACAAGCTGTTGCCAGCCACTGGGCTTTGATATAGCGTGGTTTGCTCTTTGTAGTTCAAACTAAAGAATCTATCCACTATGCTCTACTATTGTATCTACTAATAGAACAAATTGGTTTTTTTTCTCCAAATTGCTCTACTAGTTTTAACGATAGAGCAAATTGAACTGTTTTTCTCCAATTTGCTCGACTAGTTTTAACGATAGAGCAAATTGGACATTTTTCTCCAATTTTCTATACTAGTTGGAAAGGTAGAGCAAATTAAACTGCATTTCTCCAATTTGATCTACTGGGTTTTACAATAGAGCAAATTGAACTGTTTTTCTCCAGTTTGCTCTATTAGTTGGAAAGGTAGAGCAAATTGGATATTTTCTTCCAATTTGCTCTACTAGTTGGAAAGGTAGAGCAAATTGGACATTTTCATTGGACTTTTTCCTCCAATTTGCTCTACTTGTTGAAGAAATAGAGCAAATTGGATATTTTCTTCCAATTTGCTCTACTAGTTGGAAAAGTAGAGTAAATTGGACATTTTCATTGGACTTTTTCCTCCAATTTGCTCTACTTGTTGAAGAAATAGAGCAAATTGGATATTTTCTTCCAATTTGCTCTACTAGTTGGAAAGGTAGAGCAAATTGGACATTTTCATTGGACTTTTTCCTCCAATTTCCTCTACTTGTTGAAGAAATAGAGCAAATTGGATATTTTCTTCCAATTTGCTCTACGAAATGGAAAGGTAGAGCAAATTGGACATTTTCTTTGAACTTTTTCCTCCAATTTGCTCTACTTGTTGAAGAAATAGAGCAAATTGGATATTTTCTTCCAATTTGCTCTACTAGTTGGAAAGGTAGAGCAAATTGGACATTTTCATTGGACTTTTTCCTCCAATTTGCTCTATTTGTTGAAGAAATAGAGCAAATTGGATATTTTCTTCCAATTTGCTGTACTAAATGGAAAGGTAGAGCAAACTGGACATTTTCATTGAACTTTTTCCTCCAATTTGCTCTACTTGTTGAAGAAATAGAGCAAATTGGATATTTTCTTCCAATTTGCTCTACTAGTTGGAAAGGTAGAGTAAATTGGACATTTTCATTGGACTTTTTCCTCCAATTTGCTCTACTTGTTGAAGAAATAGAGCAAATTGGATATTTTCTTCCAATTTGCTCAACTAGATGAATCGTATAAATCCGACCGTATGAAAATAGAAAAATATTAATTATAATGCGTTAAGAAGTAGGTGCTTAATTCTTATTCTTACTTTTGTATTATTTAATATGTAGGGGGCTAGTACCCCACTAGTCGGTCGTACTAGTGATAAAGAAGGCAAAAAATGGCTGAGACAGTAAAACGGTGTTTGTATCGGGGGGCGGGTGGACAAAAAGAGTCAACAATACAATATAAATACTCTTTATTTAACACCAGAAAAACAAAACACGGAACAGTACATCTTTAGAAAGCTTTTTAAATTTTAATTGCATTTATGCCAAAGGGATAGCCCTAGCAGGATAGCCCTTCAAAAATCGCCCCTAAGGCTTTGAGTTTGGAACTAGTATCAGATGATGCCCGTGAGGAGAAAATACTTCATACCAGTTTTTAACCCTCTACATAATTTGAATACAAGAAATAAAAATAAAATTGCTATTAAAAAATTTCGTGTCCGTAAGGTTTATAAATCATTTGTAGGTCAATGCATCCTTTTCTTAAATAAATTACCTGACGTTGTTTTAAAGTTACCATTTCCAGTACTTAAAACTGACTTGAAAAAGTCGTTGATGTCTAAAGCTTACTATAGGGTCGAAGACTATCTAACAGATAAAAATGCTTGGCCAACACCTAAATAATTTAATAATAACTTAGTCATAAAAAATATGTAAATATTGCATATTGTCTAGGGGACACAGTTTCTGTAGGAGAATGTATCGAAACTTTTATGCAGGTTGTCTTGCACCGTCACAGGTAAGTATAACTTGTATACTTTCTATTTTTTATTTTTTTTATTACTGTTGCGTAGTTTTGTGACAATTCTGAGTTTTGACACATTTTCCTGCTCAACAACGCATGAATACTTATATTAATTTTTGGTGTTATGTGAGATTCATTATTTTATAATATATCTTTTACCTAATTAGAGATTTTTTTATATTTTTGTTTCCAAAAGAAAAAAAAAATACATTATAAAACGTTTCTATTTATTTCATAGTACATAACTTTCGTTAAAATAAAATAATATATATTTCGCTTCAAACGATACATACACCGTTTTACCGTCTCAGCCATGTTTTGCCTTTATTATGACTAGTATCACCACCTAAATAAAAAATTAAGGGCTTGTAGTATTGTTAAGCGATGGGCTTTCAAGCTGTCACTAATATGCACATGGTAAACATCTGCCTGTTTGTGTGGTGCAAAATGTGGTTATAGAATTAACAACAAGTTGTTAGAGTTGTTGGTAATTCTGTAGCTCTGCCTACCATATGCATATATACCTATATACTGTAACAGATACCAAGTTTGGGGTTGTATATTCAATAATACATAGCCGTGCGCACTCGGCGCCAGGTAACATGCGACTACCAAAAATTATACAAAATGAACAGTCGCTGTTCTATCGAACCATTTGCTTTTCAAATTGAATAATTAAAAGCAAATGAGACATTGCATACAATGAACAATACAATAAGGTTTATTTTAAGGGTTACAACCTTATTGTATTACATCCCTCGTCCCTCTGGGAACAAGGAATGAATCCTACCTATCCCTACTGCCTACCTAAGCAGGGAAAAGTTACAGGACATTTGCCAGCCCCTTTGTTAGGAGTAGCTTGCCGTGAGATTCATTTGTTTAAATTTAATTATTACTCAATTATCGGTGAACTCACAGCGAGCTTCCGCCCACCAAAAACCCCGCGAAACGTGGGGCGGCTGGCACGAAAAAGCTGTCTACCTGCCTAACCCTACAAACCAATTTATGACAATCCCTGCATTGAAGATGCGGGGTTGCCTTACATTCTCAGTGTTTACCACGGAAACTAAGAAAATGCGGGCCTGGGTGATTTGACATACACCTGTCAAGTCACACTCAGAATTTTCCGCTGAAGCTAATGAAAATTTTGGACCTGCGTCCACTTTCATCCGTCAGCGATTTGACCTTTGTCACGTCACTCTCGGACTCAAGTAGCTGTAAATTAAACTTTATTAATCCTACCTAATTTTTTTTCTGATTAACTCTTAATACTAAAAAGACAAATTATAATTCATTCAAATTCATTTGCTTCAGTCGAGACTGTCACATATCTCGGCCTGAGATATGGACACATCGTCTTCGCTGAATGATGATGAACTGCATTTCTTCCTGATCATCCATCAGGTGATCGCAGCATCATCGAATTGCCTGGCACAATCTTAGATTGCGCAGACTCAGCATCGTTCATGAAATATAAGAAAGTCACACAATAAAACAAGTTACAGACAGTCAATAAACCTGCAATTAATAAGCATGAACAAGCATCCAACTATCCCAACTATCACGCCTTAACATGGAATGCATGACACATCTGCCATGAAGGTACCCGTGCGCCATGGGATATGTGAGGTGAAACCAAACAAGTTTCTTCCAACCTTACAGGCTTAAAGGAAATCTCACAACCCCAGGCACCCTGGACCCATAGTGATATGCCCACATCATGTTCTTTTGCCATCTCTTTCCATGGTTGTTCATGCTTGTCCACAACTTCCTATAACAGAAAACAAATTATCATCACATCTGTTATTTGCATTACCTAGCAAGGACAATTGTAACTCATACACCAAATAACAACTTTATTAGGACAATTGTAACTCATACACCAAATAACAACTTTATTACTTTTCACACTTTTTCCAATAGAGCAAGGAATAATATTCCCAATACATTTAACTAAGTTACTCATCCATATTTCCTTCATGTCTGCTTAACCATTTATCATTCGTAAAGCCTTCGATCCTAACGCCGAACGACCCTATACATATAAAACATAATCCCCAACGATTCGTACAGCTATAAGTGAACAAGGCATCAAACCATTGTTATAACCCGAGTTTACTATGAACTCATATGGGCCCACCTACACTATAAAAAATCCAAACTAACCCTGTGTAAACCGTTTGTCGTTGTAAATGATGAAAGACAATGCATCTTTCCCCTGAATTACTATGTAATATTTAGGGTTTTCATTTACAGTTGACACCCAATTTACACTTTCATAAATAAATCCCGGTCAGGTCGTTCATGCTAACATTCTATAAAACAATACCTCTCCTATTCCTAATCCTGCTCACTAACTTCTCGCGACAACACATCCTGGATGAATAACAAATTAAATCATTGTATAAATATGCCTTTCAACATTATTTATATTGTTTACAAATCATTTCCAATGATTGACACGCAAAAGTCAAGAATTTTCTGACAGCCCACAGCTAAGCTAACGAAAAATCAAAAAGCTATTTTGGCTACGTTCACACCATAGATATTGGTAATGTAACGCTAAATGCCATTAAATATTTATGTCATATTCAACGTCACGTCATAATATGACACAATAAATGAAATACGTCGTATTTCATTCTAAGTAGAAAATATTTATTCATCCAAAATAGAAATGCTACAAGATAAATTACACGTAATAGAAAAAAATAATTCCTAACAATCCCGGACTATCCAACCTATCACGCCTAACATTTTCACGCCCGCCTATGCCTAATTTCGCTATGAATTCCCACGAAGAAATAAATATAAAAGATCCGACTTCATGATAAGCATCCTCCTGGCGGTGTCTCCTGGTAGTCATCATGATGCATCCTTCAGTGATTGCGTCGTGGTTTACTTCTCGAGCAGGGATCCATCTTCAACGAACGCTGCCGAACTTGAACCTGCTGCTGGCTGCGCTTCGTCTTGCCGCGACGTAGAGCGGTGCTGAAATATTACTGACCCGTGCTATGGGTCTAAATTAAAATAGTGCGACTTTAGTCCCATTTTTTTTCCCGATGCAGTGAAGTGGATAGAACAAGCGTCGATGTTGAACATGGCGTAGACTCCCGAATCTTCCATTTCGTTCATAAATGTATACAATAGCGCTATCGGCGATGAAATATAATAAATTTATAAAAGGTCATTGCGTTATTATTTTTAATTATAATCGCAACTGGTACGTAGCTTTCATTTCCGGGGTGGGTCTTGAAAACGATGAGGCATGAGGCACTGCGTCGACTCATCCTCCTTAATCTTCATTCACTCATTTTTGCCGGTAGAGCATACTCCTTCTTCTTAGGACCTGCCTTACGCTAGGCTTATCCTCGTCTCTCGTGCTCGAGCACTCGCTAGCTTGCGATATAAATTAGCGGAACCCCCGCTTACTCCACCATGTAACAGATACCAAGTTTGGGGTTGTATATTCAATAATACATAGCCGTGCGCACTCGGCGCCAGGTAACATGCGACTACCAAAAATTATACAAAATGAACAGTCGCTGTTCTATCGAACCATTTGCTTTTCAAATTGAATAATTAAAAGCAAATGAGACATTGCATACAATGAACAATACAATAAGGTTTATTTTAAGGGTTACAACCTTATTGTATTACAATACCTATAAATATTGAATTGAATTGAAATACCCCACTCTGGGATAAAGGCGAGACGGTATGTATGTGTAGTTAAGAACCCACTGCTTAAAGCATTATAATTATTTTTCTATTTTCATACGGTCGGATTTATACGATTCATCTAGTTGAGCAAATTGGAGGAAAAAGTCCAATGAAAATGTCCAATTTGCTCTACCTTTCCAACTAGTAAGTAAATTGGAAGAAAATATCCAATTTGCTCTATTTCTTCAACAAGTAGAGCAAATTGGAGGAAAAAGTTCAATGAAAATGTCCAATTTGCTCTACCTTTCCAACTAGTAGAACAAATGGAAGAAAATATCCAATTTGCTCTACCTTTCCAACTAATAGAGCAAACTGGAGAAAAACAGTTCAATTTGCTCTATTGTAAAACCCAGTAGATCAAATTGGAGAAATGCAGTTCAATTTGCTCTACCTTTCCAACTAGTATAGCAAATTGGAGAAAAATGTCCAATTTGCTCTATCGTTAAAACTAGTCGAGCAAATTGGAGAAAAACAGTTCAATTTGCTCTATCGTTAAAACTAGTAGAGCAAATTGGAGAAAATCAGTTTGATTTGATATATTAGTAGATACATCAGTAGAGCATAGTGGATAGATTCCAAATGTGAATTTATTAAAACGTAAACAACTTCATTCCGAATAATATATTAGTGCTATAATCATCGACATACCAACCAATAGACACCGGGTTCCATACTGAATTCTCTCCCAAAAGTGTCCTAGGGCGACCTATACAAACTTCATACTTGTATAAAATCATTGTCAAAATAAAACATCCTAATTTAAATGGTATATCATTAACGCAATGCTTAATTTTGCGTAAAATATGGAGTAGCTATAAAGCTATAAGTAGCGTTAGTAAGTATAAACTTAATATTATTTCTGTTTTGACGTCTCAGGTGGGTTTCATTTAAACAAAAACTCAACGCTATTTTTATTATTTAAGATAATATAAATAATATTGTGGGCTCGTAACCCATCAATCCCATCATATATTTTTTTAGCAACAAAAAGTAAAAGCGTCTTCAAAAACCCTAATAGCTACTTGAAAAACTTATATCGACTGACTTATTATGTCGGTGGCAAAAATCATGTGGCATTGCTATTTGTGTAAGTATACCTACTTGACACTGGCTTGGATATAATTATAAAATATCATATATTTGATATACCTGTTAGGCAACGATAGGGAATTTCTAGGAGATCGGTCATTTATTTCACCTTGTTCAGTGGGTCAAAATTATGAATGTAGAGGAAGCGAAAGTTATACTTGTATGCTTAGACCGGTGCACCTGGCATTCCGTAGTCTCTGCCTACACCACAGGGGAACAAATGTGAAGCGATGTATGGTATGTTTAATGGATTTTTGAAGACAGTTTTTTTTTTTTTAAATCGCTTTTTAGTGATATTTTTCATATCATTGAGATTTTCTACAGCACATAATTATACTCGGTCATTACATTAAAAAACCTTATAGTCTAATAACAATTTCCAATCAGCCTTAACAATATTTCGCTAGTTCGCTACCCAATATGCAGGGCCGTTAATTATTAAAGAGTTCTCCCGGTACATCACCATCCATTGCACTTCACTACATGCATTACGTGAATAAAAGTAATTTCATATTCTTAATAGAGAAATCTCATCACTGCCCGTTAAACAATTATGATTAATGATTTCCGGTGTTCATCTTTGGTCTTCATCAGTTAAAAAACTCCTGCCGTTCACTCGCGACAATATAACTCTATATCGCACAATAAAATGGATCACGAGGAATCCACAAACTAATATTTAATTTATTACTGCAATAATATAAAGTATAAAACTACTCCATTGACATACTGTTCTCCAACATCCAAATATTGACAATTGTTGGTCCGAAACTAAAATATATTTTTTTATTAGAAAGAATTAGCTATTTATCAATTAATATTACGAATCGACATTTACATGCCGAAAGTATGATATTCCGTCTGAAAGATTTTTGTAACGGTGATTATTTTTGCAGTTTCTGAAAACGCATTGAGGCATTGTGACACGTGTCACTGTTGGCGTAGTTGACAACGAACTAAATTGAAGTAAGCTCCCAATTTGAAGTGGGTATATATTCGCTGGGCCGTGTTTTGTTCTCTGACCCGTTATCTAGTTGTATTGTTGATCGAAGGCTATAATTGAAATATTTAAACGTATTATGGAGATTTTAAAAATAATCACGCATACACTTTTTTTTTTCCAAAATAGCAGCGGGCTTTATCAAGATGCGTAACGTGAAGTTAGCGATTTTCGAAAAGCGAAAAATGTACTTATAGGAATGACGTAAGCTGACGACAGATCACTCCACTTTTTATGTCAACACCGATTCGTCAGAGATCAGAAACGCTAGTATCGTTTGGATCTTGGCTACGGCCTCAGATTTGCGGAGAAAAGGCGGAAGTGCAATTAATTTATAGAAGCATATTAAACCCTCAAACGCTAATATAAGGTGGGAAATGCAATACAGTTTATATGGGGGATGTGTCTTTTTTCCGTAGGAGTGCAGAATAACACAAGCTCATGAATATTTTTTCTATTTTACATTTTCATATGTATTGCAGGCATTATGGGATAAGCAATTCAAAAAAATCCACACCAAAAACAGAAAATTTCACGTCGATAACGACACAACCGTCGAAGTGCCTATGATGTACATGAAGGACAAGTTTATGAAGTACGGCTCCAATACCAAACTGAAGGCAAAAGTGAGTTCATTGTGTCAATACTTCTTATCTTATCTTATCTTAGATGGGCCCTTTCGGATACACTTCGACCCTCCAGGATTTTTTGTGCAATTTTCCTCTTACACACTGTTCGAATGTGCTGGTTGCCTCACGATGTTTTTCCTTCGCCGTAAGAGCATCGGGTAGTGCGCTTAAGTTAGAAAAACTCATGTCAGAAATGATGATGATGATGATGATGACTTATTTCTACTTTTTTTTTAGAGAATTCTACTATACATACATAAACTCACGCCTTCATTCCCAGAGTGGGGTAGGCAGAGCTAAAGAATTACCAACAAGTCTTAAAACTTCTTGATAATTCTGTAACCACATTTTGCACAAGTAGGCTAAGATGTTTCCCAGTTTATTAGTGACAGGTGGCAAGCCCATCGCCTAACAGTACTACATGCCTTTATTCCCTTAGTCGCCTCTTACGACATCCACGGGAAGACATGGAGTGGCACTATTCTAACCCGGCAACCACACGGCATCGGCAACCACACGGAATTCTACTATTATATAATAAATAAATAAATATAAACAAATGTGAGGAAAATTCTTGTACAGTTGTTACAATTGATAACCCGCCTTTATTATCATAATGAATACCTCGGAACATGTTCTGTAAAATTAAAAAAGCGAGAAGATCTTTAGCGGTTTTTAAAAACTAACAGAAGAATAATTGGGATGGTCCAAAACAAAGAAATCCCGGTTTTTACATTCTAATTCGAAAGAATAGGTAGTGTTAAGATTCCAATTTCATTAATTTTGTATTTGACCCAACAGTTTTGTTTTAATATCTTTAATTATTTAGCCGGCATTTTATGGACGACATGATTATTTTAAATTTGGGTTGGCATTTTCTAAGAAATTACAACAATTAAATTATATCGAAAAAGTGATTGTAATAGTGTATTAAAACATACTATTTCAAGCGGTTTTCGCCTAACTCGTAAGAAACACCTAAGAGGGCTTCATGCCGAAAACGAAAGTCAAACAAAGGTTAAATATACCTACCAACTTTTGTCGAAATCGAAACATCCGAAAAAGAGATATATATTAAAAACTTAATAATTCAGAACGGCTTTAAAACCCTATTCATCGAAATGGTTTTTGAATTAGAGTAATTATAAAAATATGAATAATCCCAATTAAGAAACATTAAATCACAAGAGATTATAAAAAAAATGTTTTTGACTTTTTGAGATTAGGTTCCTATGGTGATCCAATATTTTAAGGCCAACTCAATACAAATGCAGTGACCGTATCGTGTACAGTAGGTACTCCCAACTTCTTAAGTTCACTTGCACTTGCTACTGGCAGTATTATTTGTCACTTGTGTTTATACACAAACGAAATTGGCTTTCATTATTAAAAATCGGTTAGTAAGTACATGGCAGGTAACAGTTTTTTTCTATAGTTTCTAGAAATGCCCTACCAAGGTAGCTACTCGAGCATGGTGATCGTGCTGCCGGATGACATCGAGGGTCTGGACGGCGTGCTGCAGCAGCTAGCAGCCGGACACGATGTGATGTCTGATATAGAAGCAATGGGGAAAGAAGCTCTTGATATAACGATACCGACGTTTAAGGCTGAAACGACAATAGATGTGAAGGAACTGTTACAAAAGGTATGACTGTCACTTTAAGCTACGTTTCCACCAGACTCGTGCGAGGCAGCTAAATGGTGGGCGAGGAAAATACAACCAATAGGATAGTGAGGCTAGTAAATCTAAATTATACTATTGGTTGATTTTTTGAAGGTTATTTCAAGTGTCAGTGGATTTAGTACATACTCCAAAAAAAGAGGACAACTAATTAAAAACAACCAAGTCTGGTTTGAGCAGTACAGAACTCCAGGTCTTATCAGTTACTATTTTTGGAGAACCACTTTGTAGTGTTTGGAGATACGTTTGTAATTGTTAATTATTTTTAGATGGGAGTCGAACGCATCTTTGACGAGACGACATCAGAGATCGACTTGCTGACGAGCCATGAGAGACTGTATGTGTCGCACGCCGTCCAAAAGGCGTACATCATGGTGAACGAAGCTGGCACCGAAGCCTCAGCTGCTACTGGGTGTGAGTATCCAATAATATAGCAGAACCTTCTTCTTCTTTTTATAGTGCCTCTCCATCTAGTGAAATTTGGGAGTCAGCTCCGCATATTTCTCTCGGTCTTTGGCGAGGTTGAACAGCTCCGCCGCAGTTTTGATTCTAGCAGAACCTTAAGGTGATATATACATCGACCATGTTATTTTTTTAGCCAAACCATACAGTTGAAACTTAACCAACTTGTGGTCAAACTAAGTCTCCTGGAAAAGGTATAAATACATCGTAATAGCTGACTTTGTCCAGTACCAAAAAACAAGGAAATCATTTCCTAAAATATCACGTTACCATCGAGCTTAGTGACGAGCCAAATTTGACCCGGCAGTGTGTTCAAACTGCATGTTTGTCTGTGTCTTTTAACTTCGGTGTTTGCCACTTTGCTTACCCAAACTCGAAGGTATCCTACGTGCACATTGTCAATGTAAGTATGATTCAAGTAGGTAAACAGAAATGGAGGTAATGCCATAATGCCTTATACCAACATTTATTTGCACTCTTTGTTTAAGCAAGTTAGTCGAATTCGCTACCTATTTACATTTATTTAAATATCAGGGAACGTCCGAAAATGCTGTAAAAAGTTGCCACGTCCTCGGATTCCGTTCAAGGCCGACCGACCCTTTCTGTTCCTGCTGACGGCTTACACAGTTCCTGTCTTCGTCGGCGTATATCTACAGAGGTGGTCAGGAAACTATTCCCTCGGCTGAAGACCTTCCTACTGACGATGAACAGGATTCGGACTGTGGGTTTTAATTCTTACAAATAAATTGTATTTTGTTACATAAATCTGATAAATAAATTAATCAATACTGTTACTTGAATTTGCAGAAAAGGTTTAATTTGAGTTATACAAAAAATTTCACCAATAATCAATAAAAACATATTTAATCGATATTGGTTTTATTGTTATCTTATGACTTTTATAATCACATCCAGTCGACCCGTTATCAGGCCGGTGCTGCAGCTGATCAGGCCTAAATCCTCAAGCGCCGCAAATATTAATCTTTATTAAATGATTATGGACTGGTGGCGCTTGCAGTGGAGAACATGGCACCCTCAGTAGATATGAAAGCTTTATTAATTCGTCATCCCGGCTCATAGACGCCTCCGGGGATCTTAGAGCTGGTGCTTACCTCTCTCAAAGGAATGGGCTAGCTATCTAAAGGTATTCAGATATGCAGCCAGTCTCATTGGGTCATATTATTATTATAGTGGTGATTATTAATTATCTGTCTTTTAATATGTAAGTAGCTTGGTTTTAATTTTATGTAAATTCCTTTAGTTTTAATTGTAATTTTAACGAATACTATTTTAGATGTGGAATTCTGTAATGTTTCTAAATTATTGGGTAATAAATAATATAATTTCGATGAAAAAAAACTTAAGTATACAGAACAAGTTGTCAACTATGGCCCGGCATTTACTACCACTAAGAAACATCGATCCGGGTACTTTACCTTGAGTATTCAGTGTTCCATTTTTTTAAATACAGTTTATGGTCATCACCATCTATAACGTGTTACATAATAATGTTGTTTTCCTACTCCTGTACTTTTATCTGTCATTTATATAGTCACGAACACTAATATAAGAATATAGATAATATGTCCGCAGAACATTCCGTAGAAAAGTCTATCTAGTCTATTCCCCTTAAGAGCACTTGTGCTTTTTTGAGCCAAAACGATATGCCTAGCTGCCAAAGCTTACACCTCGGTTAATTTGACCAATCAAAATACTTCACCAAATTAAACCACCAATCACAATACACATTGACTGCCAATCAGAACGTTAGGTTCTTTTTGGTATGTAAACTCTTTTACTAATTTAACTCTTTAAAAAAAACATTTTATTTGGTATCAACCAACCAGAACGCAGCTATATTAAAATCGACCAATCAGGTAAAAGAATTCATTTCTCAAATCATTAGGTGTTTTTTAGTCCCTATTTCACAAGTTAAATCGATTGTGCAACTTTTTTTAAAAATATGAAACCTGGCAAGTGCACATCAATTTAAAAACAAAGTTAACCATAGACACATATTTTGTTGTTTTCGAATGTTTCCCGCTCGTTTGTTGTTCTGTGCTTCGTTCGTTCGTATTCTAACCTAGGTATATTAAAGAGTAAAAATCTATAAATAAAATTTTGTTAATTTAATTTTGCATTTTATTTGAAACCAAGTCGTAGAAAAAGTATTGTATGCAACGGTGTATAACTAAGTCAAAAAATACTCGTGGCGTCTTGCTTTACGATGTTCGCCTGCGGCTCACATCGTAACCACACCACTCGTCTTTTTTGACCTCTCTTATACAACTGTTGCATAAACTACTTCATAATGTATCAGTCAACAACTTCATTTTTGTTTTAGTGGGCATCGAAAACTGCTGTGCAAAGCTCGAACGGCCTCGTATCGCTTTCACAGCCGACCGGCCCTTCCTGTTCCTCCTGACGGTCCACAGCGTTCCTGTCTTCGTCGGCGTGTACAGAGGCGGGCAGGAAACCGTTCCCTCCGATGCAGACCTTCCTGTTGAAGTCGCCAAAGAGGCAATTGAGAGGTCTAGGCCTAAGTGTAGTATAACATCTAGTAAGCACTGTTGCGTGAGTTAGTCTAGTGTAGGATATTTCCCCGCCGGGGTGTGTGTCCAAGTGTCAGATCGCCCAAAGTGTCATAATGTCAAGATGCTAGAAATACGATTAGCTAAGAAGTGAAGTGTCGCAACGTCCAAGGTTATTTCTGTTCTAACTAAATTGTTGTGAAAATTCTAAATAATCTTTAAATATAATTATGTTACTAATTTGTTTTTTTAACGTTTAATTACAACTTTTTTCAAGTTGTAATTCTGTAACTCTGCCTAGCCCACTCTGGGATTATAGGCGTTAAGGTATGTATGTATGTAATTACAATCACCTTAATTTACCTAAGTACTTACAATGTTAGAAAAACGTGCATTTTACTTGTTTATTGAACGTTATTGCGTTATACGAACTTTATACGATTGCGTTGAACGTTATACGATGTTAATGTGAGATATGCAAAATTTATTGTGAATTTGATGTTTAATCAATAAAAAATAATATAAAACGAATTTTGTTCTTTATTTACTTTCCGTATTTTTTAATCATGTTAAGCAAGAATTTCAAATCCAACTTAGGACCGTGCAAGATTCTATGACGACTATAATAACCACAACGATTCGAGTAGCTTTTCCTTATGTTTTGAGTTTTTTTTACAACTGTTACTTAAGTACTGACCAGCACAGAGGCGTCCCATCTTAGTTCTTGCGTTGGAAATGCATTTACTTTTTTTAAATTAGTCTTGATATAGGAAGGCTCTGGGCCTCAGAACCTACAAATCATCAAGTCGCATCTTAAGTATACTTAAGTATACAGTAAAAGAACGTTTAACCATTTTAATGACAATAACTTTGACGGCTTTAGCATCTTTATTTTATCAATAAATCATTTTCGCTCTCTGTAAAAAGATGGAACGGCAATCGTTGTAAAAAGATGGAACGGCTTCGCATCCCTTTCACCGTCGACCGGCCCTTCCTGTTCCTGCTGACGGTCCGCAGGGTTCCTGTCTATGTCGGCATGTACAAAGGCGGACAGGAAACCGTTCCTTCATATGCAGACTTTCCTGTCGAAGTCACCAAACCGCCAATTAACGTGTCTAGAAAATCATGTAAAGACTGTAGCGTGAGCTTGTCTAGAACTTTGCCGCTGTACATAAGTTATTGTGAATCAGGGACCGGAACCGCTTAGCGCGAAAGGGGTTTTCGATATGCTTTTTGATAGACTGGTTGTTACAAACCCCAAGGATGCGCTAAGCTTACCGTCGACTTAGCTCAACGAAAGGGCAACCGAACGATACGGTTAATTCGACTAAGCGCTAAGCCTATCCCAATACCCTATTGTCTGTTACCTTATTCAAGCTTATTCGAACGGTTTCAAGCTGGTTTAACCTCTATTCGCAAGAGTTTAGACTTATTATTGAATTACCTAACAATTGATAGGGTGGCGGCAAGCAGTAGCTGCTTAAGCGAGACGGCGAATTGAGCGAAAAAGAGAGAGGCGATCAAAGGGGTAATACCCAGTCAATGCTAAGCGCTTAAATATTAAACTACCGAAACCCTAATGAACCGGGTAAGCTCTATGGATGCGGTTAACTACTTCAAAGGGGTTCGCCCTAACGTTAAGGTGACTCAATCATAGCTAAGCACATCGATTGGCTAACCGAATGATAGGCTAAGCCTATTGATAGGGTTAGGGTTTGCAATATCCGCCCAGTTTTTTAATATTCGGATAATTGAATACTTCAATATTTATTATCCGAATATTCGGATATTTGAATAATTTCGGATAATTTTGGTATTTTATAAAATAAAAAAAAATTAGCGTTTTTAAAGGTGTGTAACGTAATAGATACTGACTGACTGACTGAGCGAATGGGTTCGGTGTTCCGTCGGTTCAGAGAAGGTCATCATCATCATCATCATCATCATGTCAGCCGAAAGACGTCCACTGCTGGACATAGGCCTCCCCCAAGGCTCTCCACTAAGACCGGTCTTGTGCTTTTCGCATCCACCGCTTTCCCGCGATCCTTACAAGGTAGTCACTACATCTTGTTGGAGGCCTACCCACAGCTCGTGTCCCGGTCCGCGGACGCCACTCAAGAACCTTCTGATCCCATCGGCCATCAGTCCTGCGTGCGATGTGCCCCGCCCACTGCCACTTCAGTTTAGCTATTCTTCGGGCTATGTCGGTAACCTTAGTTCTCCTGCGGATATCATCATTTCTGATTCTATCACGCATAGAAACCCCGAGCATAGCCCTCTCCATAGCCCTCTGAGTGACCTTGAGCTTTTTTATGAGGCCCATCGTTAGCGCCCACGTCTCGGATCCGTAAGTCATCACTGGCAACACACACTGGTCAAAGACTTTTGACTTCAAACACTGCGGTAATTTGGACGAAAAGGTGCTGCGAAGCTTCCCGAACGCTGCCCAGCCGAGTCGGATTCGACGAGTGACCTCTTTCTCAAAGTTGGACCTACCTAACTGGACCGTTTGTCCCAGGTAAATATAGTCGTCAACAACTTCGAGCGCAGAGCCTCCGACTATCACGGGAGTTGCGACATGGACGTTGGACATGACTTTCGTCTTGTCCATGTTCATTCTCAAGCCAACTCGGTCGGAAACTCTACTGAGGTCAGCGAGCATTGCACTGAGGTCCTCCGTGGTCTGAGCCATGACTACGATATCGTCAGCGAATCGAAGGTGAGTGATGTACTCACCATTTATGTTGATGCCTCGTCCTTTCCAGTCCATAACCTTAAAAGCAGTCCTCCAATGCAGCGGTGAACAGCTTCGGAGAGATCACATCTCTCTCTGTCTGACTCCCCGCTGCAGGGGAATAGGCTTCGTGCTCCGGTCCTGTAGTCGGACGGACATAGTGGCGTTTTCGTACAGACACTTCAACACTTCGATATATCGGTAGTCAACTTGGCACCGCTGGAGAGACTGCAGCACAGCCCATGTCTCGATCGAATCAAAGGCTTTCTCGTAGTCCACAAATGCAAGGCAAAGGGGAAGGTTATACTCTTCGGTCTTCTGTATAACCTGCCGCAACGCATGTATATGGTCTACGGTACTATAGCCTTTTCGGAAACCGGCTTGTTCGGGAGGCTGGAAATCGTCAAACCTGCGCGCGAGATGATTTGTGATGACCCTCGAAAACAGCTTGTAAACATGGCTCAGAAGTGAGATGGGTCTATAGTTCTTCAACAAAGATTTGTCACCTTTCTTGAAGAAGAGAACCACCACACCTCTGTTCCATGCTCTCGGCGTTCTCCCTTCGTGGAGGACGGAGCTGAACAGCGTCTGAAGGCCCCTAAGGAATACTAAGGATGGGTTTACCACCCGCCTTCAGGAGTTCGGCTGTAATTCCATCCTCACCTGGGGCTTTGCCATTCTTAAGCTGTTTGAGGGCCATACTAATCTCGTACAGGCTGACGTCGGGGAGATCTTCGGTATAGTGTCGGGTTAATCTAGCCCTCGGATCTTTAGCTAGATTTTCGACGGGTGTTCGGGTTGTCGTGTACAGCTGTCCATAAAACTTCTCAACTTCCGCCAATAGCTCAGGTTTGGATGAAATGACTCTGCCGTCGTTGGTCTTCAGCTTCATCAATTGGCTTTGGCCAACAGACAGATCCCTGGCAAACACCTTAGAGCCTCTGTTGCGCTCAATAGCCTCTTCAATACTTTTAGTATTGAATCGGCGTATATCACGCTTTAGAGACTTCGAGATCTGTCTGTTGAGCTGCCGATAGCGACTAGCGTCATCAGAGGACTGCAGAATCATTTCGCGCCTCACCTCCATGAGACTAAGGGTGGAGTCCGAGAGCTTCCTGGTTTTTGTAAGGCGGATCTTGAAGAACTTAGACCCGACCGTTTGGACAGCTTCCACAAACCCGTCGTTGTAATCGTCCACGTCGCTACCAAGGCACTCGAAACGGTTTTGAAGTTCGAGCTGAAAGCTCTCGGGGTTTTGGAGCTGAGCGGGTGCCGGGCGGAGCGTAGACTTCATCAGTCGAGACCTTTCAAGCTTGAACTGAATATTCAATGAGCCTCGTACCATACGGTGATCACTCCCAGTTTTAACCGCACTGATCACGGAGACATCATTGAATATGTGCTTTTTCGTCATCATGATAAAGTCTATCTCATTCCTCGTTACACCATCAGGGCTCATCCGGATCCACTTCCTATGCTCACGTTTTCTGAAGAAGGAGTTCATCATATAGAGTCTCTCCTTCTCCATAAAACTGGCCAGTAGGTGGCCCCGGTGATTCCTATGCCCCACTCCAAACTTCCCCACTCTCTGCTCTTCACCGTCTCGTTTGCCCAGCTTTGCGTTGAAGTCCCCCATAACAACCGTGAGTCAGAGTAGGTAGGTAATACCAATAATTATTTTAGTGACAGGTAGAAAATCCGCCTTATCTGCAAGTGTTTTCGTTGCTCATTTAAATACCTAATAATAGTAACATTTGTAACAATTCGTGTCTGCTAGATTTAATCAATATATTATGTAATTTATGTAAGTTGGTATTCAGGTACTTATTTAATAAAATATAATAATAATACTTAATATGGAACATTTGTCTAAACACCTTATTTGGGCAATACAGATGGACATAAAACGTCATTAGTCATTAGTGTTTTTCTCGTAATTTTTTTGAATTTTTCCTGCTTATAAATGATTTTATTAGTGTTTTTAAAATATCCGTTTATTCGGATAATTCGCGGTTTAGTATTCGGATAATTTTGAATATTATTTTCGGCGGATATTCGGATAATTGAATATTCGGATTATTCGGATTGCAAACCCTAGATAGGGTTAATCAAATGAAGGGGTTTTCCGGTCCCTGTTGTGAATATTGTAAATAAAAAATTAACATTAAAACATTTTTTTGTTTAATTATAATCAACTTGTGTAGTTATTAGCTTTTATTTATACAAAAATAGTTACGGGACCAATAGTTACAATTACTATCGTGGATAAAATAATATAACATGACTTTTTTTTTTACAATACTAACTAAGCGTATACTTTTTCGAATCAAATCGGAGAACTACTGGAAAAGGGCCGAATCTTAAGTACCCGAAACCGACGTGCGTGCATGACTCGATGTATGAATGTGGAAGAAGCGAAAGAAATTTGTCAAAATTATTATTAATAAAATAAATATTTCATCACTTTTCCTTTGTTTTTTTTTCTTACCATTATATTCTCTTAAAGCTTGCATTTTAAACCCAGGATGATTGCAGCGAGCTTGGTATGTCTGCGTTTATCGCGTGAAACAATGTGGATAAAACATTCATCTCTTTCTGACACTTCTTATATGCTTCATCCACATTTTGTTACGGGATAAAAGATAACCATACAAGTCCCTCAGAGCATTCGCCAGGATATTTTATACTAAGACACGTCATCTGCGCGCAAAAGCGTTCCTCAAAAAGGAAGGTAATTTATTTACCTTACTAATGTTTAGATGCGCCGCGGCCGCTGACACGCACGCATCAAAGTAAACATTTTTTTACTACCGAAAGTAACATAGTTATTTGTTTACAAGGGGGGAAGTTGTATTTTACCTGCGAGCGTTCATTTGAAACACACGAGACGTAAATAGTTATTTGTTATACAAATGGGAAAAGTTGTATTTTACTTGCCAGTGTTCATTTGAAACACGAGCTAGCGAATGGGTTATACGATTGACCACGAGCGACGCGAGTGTTTCAAAAATAGAATCCTGAGCGTAGCAAGTGTTTCAAGACACGACACGTAAAATAACTTTTCACCCGTGTATAACACAAAACTTTTCACCTCACTACAGCGAGGAAACTAAGAAAAGGGTTTGTAATATAAGCTCAATTCCGCATTTTCCACGGTTTCCCGTAATTCCACAGGTGTTGATATGTCTTCATCACTCGAATCACTCATTTTTAATAACAAAACAAACTAGAAAAACATGCGAATATTTAACGTTGACGGCTTAATAGAAAAGTTTTGACATAAGTTTTTTTTTATTATTTCGGATGCGTTTTGTTTGCACATCGACTTATTTGGTCTGTCAGAACATTTTATCCGTTTAGGTGTTTAAAGAACTTTATTTTTCTCTAAAGAAATATATACACATTTCACTTATACAGAGAAAACAAAGATGGCTTAAAGTAATGTTGGAAATGAACAAAGATTTACAATGTAAGCAACATAATTTAAATTAATAGGTGAGATGAGCTTAAAACAGAATATTTACAAAAGTGGGCATGCAATTAATAAATAACCTTTATAGTTGCTGATTAATATATACTAGCTACGTTAACAAACAAAAAAATAGGCATACAGGAGGTACTTAGTCGGTTGTAAAAATATGCATTTTATTGCGGGTATGCATACATACACGGCTTACAGAAAGCGAAAATAAAATAGACAATAAGAGGCCCGACAAGACATTCCTTTGTTCCTATGCCGACAGTGCCGGGGCCGGACTTAAATTTTGTCCATTACATATTGCAGTAAATTTCGTTTAAAACTATTGAAACATGTGCAGTATTTTATATTTTTAGGTACTTTATTATAAAATTGTGCTCCTTTTTAAGTTATGCTTTTTTTACCTAATTTTGTCCGCGTTGGTTGGAGAGCTAGTTCATTAGCGTTCCGTAATGGACGTAGTCCTTTCTCGAATTTGGTTTTGAAGATCAATTGCGAGTGGATTTTTTTATCTAAAATTTTCCTTCTTAAAATGCAAGTGTTATAGAAGTAAAGCTGGGTGAGATTCAAGATTTTTGTTTCCGAATAACTTTTGCGGCTCGATGTAAGAAACTCGAAAAAGGGTTTTATAATTTTGTTTTGGGATACCTGTAGATCTTTTATTAAAGTTTTATTTGCACTACCCCATATTTCTATGAGATAGTTTAGGTGGGAGTTTACAAGTGAATTATAAGGGTGAATTTCAACAAGTTCGAAATTTTTCAAATTTTGTTGGCATTTTTTATTTTTGATTTCTGAGTCAAAATTTCATATAAATAATACGTAACTAGTCATAATCAATAAAGCGTATTAGTGGCCTTTCATCATACATTATAGTTTTAGAGATATTATGTTTTTTGTAATTTGGCTCCCACCAAAATTGCACATTTACACCAAAATTAGGTACTTGTGCTAATTCATGATAAAAATTACAATTTGGTTATTAAATTATCTGCTGGAAATGAAAAGAAAGCAAGAATGTTATTAATCGTTTTAATCACACGAAAATACAATGTAATCTTTAAGATCTTCGACTCTTCGAGTCAGACAGTAAGTAATTATAAAATTTTACAGTAATCCACATTACTTAATCCTACGGATATAATAAGTTCAATTCCTAACTCAAGGAATTACATAACTGACATTAACATTGAAAATCGTGGACATCAGTCAGAAACCTATAATAATTGCACATAAAGTCATAGAAGTATAATCACCGTTTATATTTGTACTTCAATGACTTTTATTAAAATCTGGTAATAGTTGAGATCTTCGACTCTCCGAGTCAAACAGTAAGTAATTATAAATTTTTACTCGTAATCAACAATACTTAATCCTACGGACATGATAAGTTCAATTCCTAACTCAAGGAATTATACATATAACTCACATTAACATTAACAATCGTGGGCATCAGTCAGAACCCTATAATAATTGCACATAGAAGTAGGTACAAACATTTTTTATAAAAATAAGAAGAACAAATATAAAGTGTTTGTAGGTAGTACTTAACATTGTTAATGTTAATGTGAGTTTTTATTCCTTCAGTGAAGAATTGAACTTATTATTTGAACTTATTATGTCCGTAGAATAAAGTACTTATTGTTGATAACGAGTAATTTTTTTCATTACTTACTGTTTAAATAAAAGTAATTGAAGTACAAAATATAAAAAGTATTTGTACTTCTATGACTTTATGTGCAATTATTATAGGTTTCTGACGGATGTCCACGATTATGAGTACATATTAATATGAGCTATATAATTCCTTGAGGTAAAACCACAGATCACAGAAACAAGGGAGATATGTCATGAACGCCAATTCGTACAAGACCCGGGGCCCTAGACAAGATGCATTACGCCGAGTCGCTTTTCTGTTCGTTTCGTTTTTAAACCAATCGCGTCACTGCTAGATCACGTAATACGAAAAGTCACGTGATCTAGCAGTGACGCGATTGGTTTAAAAACGAAACGAATAGAAAAGCGACTCGGCGTAATGCATCTTGTCTAGGGCCCCCGGTGTCGCCACTTTTAAACATGTGTGCGTCTTACGCTTACGCTCTATTAACTACTACAAAAACAACCTCCTCATAATTGGTTACAGCTTACGAACTAAAAACGCCGTAACATAGTTTTGATAGTAGCAGAAAATTAAGCTTTATACTAAGTTCTCAAGGTTGAAAAATGCTGAAAGATCGTTTTTTTTCCATCTTAGTTCAGTCACTGAACGTAAGGTAGCGCTTACTCGTCACTTAGCTGCCATCTATGCGACGAGTAATTAATTAGTTCCTCAGAGCTAGATGGCGCCAAGATCGTAGTCCCTATGTTCAGCAGGTTAAGGACTACCCACACACAGCGACATCTAGTTATACTTTTTTCAAGAGGTGTGCGTTTCTCTCCTGTCGTCCACTTAGGGATGCCACAAGGAATGTTTCAAAATATATCGATAAACAATTCAAACTTGTTTGCAACGTTAATATAGGTACTATTCAATTTACAGGCAATAAGTACTATTTTATTATTTTACTACTAGGTTAATACAATTACATCATTTAAACTTAATATATTATTGTTAGAATAGAATAAAATTTTATTTGCAAGAATACGGTTTGCGTAAAATTGATACATAAGATTTTAAATTTGGAACGATACCTATATTAGAACATTTAGAACGTAACAAAAAAATGGCCGAATTTCTTTGGTTAAATTTTCTGGAGCTGTTACAGATTTTCGTTTTGATTAGTACATAAAAGTCTAAATTGTAAACTTGGACTTTATGATGTTAATACAAATATACTAATAAAATGGGTTCGGTTCAGTGTCACGTCACAAGATCTCAGTTTGGGACAAACCAGTAGTTTACCGACTTGATTACGTAAACTTTATTTCATAAATGGTACAAATTACTTAAAACAGAAAGATAGACTTAATACTTGGGGCAATCTCTACCATCCAACCTTTAGGCTTGAATCCTTTTAAGAGTGAGTCGGCGCGAGCTGTCAATCAGCGCTGTGTGGCACAGCTCAATACTGAGCCAGAGCCCTTTGCCTTTGTGGTTGGTTAATTTATTTTTATCTTAATTGTATGATTCGCCTACTTATATTTGAATTGCTAGAGTCCTTCGTCGTTCGTTAATATTGTAAAGAAAATTAAATTTTGTATAACGTGAAAATTTGTTAAAATTATTTTTCTTCTGTTTTAAGCGTGTCGTGGTAGTGATAAATAACTAGAACTATTAACACATTGAATTCTATTGATAGCTGTAGAATAAGCCATTTATCGATAGTCGATAGAAATCACGTCAACACAACTTTCACAACCTTACGCTCTGAAATCCATTCAAATATAAAATATTCATTTAAAAATATAAATAATGCTTAAAAACAAAATTTACCGGTGGTAAGTTATGCCCTTTGATTTTATATTAACGTTTGTATTTCGATTTTTGCACACTTTCACGCTACATACAGTCATTTTATCATTTAAACGGAGCTTCTATACTGACAGCGTTCAGTGAGTGACTGTGCAGTGTTGCAAAAGTGAAAATTTAAAATTCGTTAAATTTTCCAGCTAAAAATCGGGAGAATTCGGGAGATTTTAGTTACAATAAAACAACTGTATTTTACACTAATTACTTTAATTTACAAACAATTAAATTATAAAAAAAAATAGAACTTAAACGAACGAAACGATAATAAAGAAAGTGAAGTAATAATTCTATCTACTTATCTGATTTTTAGGGAATCTCCCGAATACAACCCACTATACAATAATAAACTCTATTTTAGGGTATTTAGATTTAATGTATTTTGTGGGAACTACATTGTTGAAAAGCCGTGCGTGAACTTTTGGGGAATCCCCGTGCATTGTTTTAATGTTAACAGGTTACCTTTGGTGTTGTCGTCATAAAAATATTGTTTTTATTGTTACTTTAGTTCGAAATGTAGAAATTCGGGAGATTGGGTCTCTAAATCGGGATATCGGGAGGGAAGAGCTGAAATCGGTAGATCTCCCGATAAATCGGGAACTTTTGCAACACTGGACTGTGTCAACGCTTGACACGCCTCGTGCCGATATGGTCAATTTGACCATATCGAGGCGACACGAACCACGCCCCCATAACATATCTCCCTTGTTTCTGTGATCTGTGGGTAAAACATTATCTAATTATATCCTAGGATTAGGTATTGTTGATTACAGGTAAAATTTGTTAATTACTTACTGTTTGACACTAACAATCCAAAAAAAAACCATCTATCCATAGGAAAATCGTACTTAATTAAATATATATATATATATATATATATATATTTATCCTGCTGATGATAAGGCGTCCCACATAGGCCGAAATGCATCTAAACTGGCGTCCACCTGCTTTAGACGTCCGTATACCGGACGCCACTTTTTTAATCGATGTTACTTTGGCCCTTTTGGCTCTAGCGATCTGTACAACAAAAATCGCCGGAAGGCAAAAAATTACTGAAGCGCTTGCATTTGTATAACTCAAACTTCCGCGAAATTCCGCATCAACGGCGCGGCGCTCGTGTAGCGCGTATATCGACAGTGCGTATACTCATCTAAAACACTTCCGATAAAGCCGATTATTTGGCGTCCATTTGCGACGTTGCCAAATCGACTGTATTTGAAATTTTGAACGGTTTGAAATATTCAATCAAAACGAATCAGTTAACAACAGTTTGCCGAAGGTGCCACACACATCGCTGCTTGTTTGACGCTCGGTTGCAAAATAAGTATGTTAGTATAACTAAAATTGAATAAAAGTACTCGTAAAATGAAAAAATGAGTCATCAACGACTTCGCAGTGCAAGGATTTTAAAATTAACTCAATGTATAGGACTGCGTTTTTTATAAACACAGAAAACGATTTCAATTGTTTTTACCTGCCATAACTATAGGGTTACCCACCTGTCTATAATAAAATAATAATCTTAAATTTATGTGTGTTTATTTAATTATTTTTCCTTGTGACTATAGAAAAATACACGGATTTCGAATATGGTGCGGCATGAATAGTAGGTATATACTGTCAACTGACGTCCGTATATAGCTTCATGAATCAAGAAAGATTCATGTTGTAAACAGCAATATCATCAACGTACAACATAGATGAATTTCATCAATTTCTTAGTAAATAATGCTTTAAGTTAAGGTGACAGAGTTCAAATTAAATTAAATTTTGAATTGTTTTTTACATAATAAAAATCTCGGAAATTATGCGTTATTGGACTACATGTTATACCACATTATATACTCCAAATAGGGTCTATAATCGATGGTTAAAATCCTTCGGGTACGTCCCGGGCACGGTGTATAGCTTCAAAGCTGCGCGACACATATACGGATGTCGGTTTAACGCATACTTTTCATACTGTACGATATTTGACGTCCAAACATGAATCTATGGCACTACTTTAGAAAAATACTCGGACGTGAAATGTGGTGCGGCATGAATAGTGTATACTGTCAACTGACGTCCGTATATAGCTTCAAAGCTGCGCGACACATATACGGATGTCGGTTTAACGCATACTTTTTATACTGTACGATATTTGACGTCCGTATACATGAATCTATGGCACTACTTTAGAAAAATACTCGGACGTGAAATGTGGTGCGGCATGAATAGTATATACTGTCAACTGACGTCCGTATATAGCTTCAAAGCTGCGCGACACATAATATACGGATGTCGGTTTAATGCATACTTTTCATACTGTACGATATTTGACGTCCGTATACATGAATCTATGGCACTACTTTAGAAAAATACTCGGACGTGAAATGTGGTGCGGCATGAATAGTATATGTATACTGTCAACTGACGTCCGTATATAGCTTCAAAGCTGCGCGACACATATACGGATGTCGGTTTAATGCATACTTTTCATACTGTACGATATTTGACGTCCGTATACATGAATCTATGGCACTACTTTAGAAAAATACTCGGACGTGAAATGTGGTGCGGCATGAATAGTGTATACTGTCAACTGACGTCCGTATATAGCTTCAAAGCTGCGCTATACATATACGGATGTCGGTTTGACGCATACTTTTCATACTGTACGATATTTGACGTCCGTATACATGAATCTATGGCACTACTTTAGAAAAATACTCGGACGTCGAATATGGTGCGGCATGAATAGTATATACTGTCAACTGACGTCCGTATATAGCTTCAAAGCTGCGCGACACATATACGGATGTCGGTTTGACGCATATTTTTCATACTGTACGATATTTGACATCCGTATACATGAATCTATGGCACTACTTTAGAAAAATACTCGGACGTCGAATATGGTGCGGAATGAAGTATATACTGTCAACTGACGTCCGTATACACCGTGCCCGGGACGTACCCGAAGGATTTTAACTATAGATTCTAGACCCTATTTGGAGTATTTAATGTGGTATAACATGTAGTCCAATAACTCATAATTTCTGAGATTTTTATTATGTAAAAAGCAATTCAAAAGTTAATTTAATTTTAACTCTGTCACCTTAACCTAAAGCATTATTTTTACTAAGAAAGATTCATGTTGTAAACAGCAATATCATCAACGTACAACATTGATGAATTTCATCAATTTCTTAGTAAATAATGCTTTAAGTTAAGGTGACAGAGTTCAAATTAAATTAAATTTTGAATTGTTTTTTACATAATAAAAATCTCGGAAATTATGCGTTATTGGACTACATGTTATACCACATTATATACTCCAAATAGGGTCTATAATCGATGGTTAAAATCCTTCGGGTACGTCCCGGGCACGGTGTATAGCTTCAAAGCTGCGCGACACATATACGGATGTCGGTTTAACGCATACTTTTCATACTGTACGATATTTGACGTCCAAACATGAATCTATGGCACTACTTTAGAAAAATACTCGGACGTCGAATATGGTGCGGCATGAATAGTGTATACTGTCAACTGACGTCCGTATATAGCTTCAAAGCTGCGCGACACATATACGGATGTCGGTTTAATGCATACTTTTCATACTGTACGATATTTGACGTCCGTATACATGAATCTATGGCACTACTTTAGAAAAATACTCGGACGTGAAATGTGGTGCGGCATGAATAGTGTATACTGTCAACTGACGTCCGTATATAGCTTCAAAGCTGCGCTATACATATACGGATGTCGGTTTGACGCATACTTTTCATACTGTACGATATTTGACGTCCAAACATGAATCTATGGCACTACTTTAGAAAAATACTCGGACGTCGAATATGGTGCGGCATGAATAGTGTATACTGTCAACTGACGTCCGTATATAGCTTCAAAGCTGCGCGACACATATACGGATGTCGGTTTAATGCATACTTTTCATACTGTACGATATTTGACGTCCGTATACATGAATCTATGGCACTACTTTAGAAAAATACTCGGACGTGAAATGTGGTGCGGCATGAATAGTGTATACTGTCAACTGACGTCCGTATATAGCTTCAAAGCTGCGCTATACATATACGGATGTCGGTTTGACGCATAATTTTCATACTGTACGATATTTGACGTCCAAACATGAATCTATGCCACTACTTTAGAAAAATACTCGGACGTCGAATATGGTGCGGCATGAATAGTGTATACTGTCAACTGACGTCCGTATATAGCTTCAAAGCTGCGCGACACATATACGGATGTCGGTTTAATGCATACTTTTCATACTGTACGATATTTGACGTCCGTATACATGAATCTATGGCACTACTTTAGAAAAATACTCTGACGTGAAATGTGGTGCGGCATGAATAGTGTATACTGTCAACTGACGTCCGTATATAGCTTCAAAGCTGCGCGACACATATACGGATGTCGGTTTGACGCATACTTTTCATACTGTACGATATTTGACGTCCGTATACATGAATCTATGGCACTACTTTAGAAAAATACTCGGACGTCGAATATGGTGCGGCATGAATAGTATATACTGTCAACTGACGTCCGTATATAGCTTCAAAGCTGCGCGACACATATACGGATGTCGGTTTGACGCATACTTTTCATACTGTACGATATTTGACGTCCGTATACATGAATCCCTTTATTCTCCGCTTGCCTAATGACACGTTATTTTAACATGCTCATCATGTTGTTTTAACATGCCTAGCTTGTCCAATTTACAGTTAGCTTGTTACATTATCTTGCTACTCTTAGGCGGACTTGCGCGGACCAGAGTTAGCCATTAACCCAGAGTTAAGCGACTCCTTTTGTACTTGCTTTGCCGCCTAACGTCGGGTTAAGACGCTAACTCTGGTCCGCGCAAGTGGGCCTTACAAGTTTAGCAGATAGTTTCGACATGCTCTACACGTTATTTTGACATGCTTGTTATGTTGTTTTGACATGCCTAACTTGTTGAATATAGGTACACTTAGCTTGTTAAATTATTTTGTTACTTTTACAAGTTCAGTATATAGTTTTAACATGCCTAGCCTGTTGAGTCTACAGTTAGCTTGTCACTTGATCTTATTTGTCTTACAAGTCGAGCTTATTGTTTTAACGAGCCGGACATGTTGTTTTATAGGTAGCTAACCTGTAGATTCAACAAGCTAGGAATGTCGTTACAACAAGTTGATCATGTTAAGATAATCGGAAAACTTCTACCTGATGTAATGTTGAAATAACAAGTTAAGCTGCTTGTTAAATGAACAAATAAGAATTAACAATATCTAACTTGTTGGTATAACCAAACAGCGAATTGGTGCTATTTTAACCTTAAAACTTGTAGATTCAACCTGAAATAAGGTTGTTTTTTCTCTCAGTGTAACGTGTTAAGTCTCAATGTTGACGTAGTCCTAATGAGTCTAAGTCTTAACGCGGATTAGTTCAACAGTGATGTTTGCAATATGCATAGTGATAATTAGGGAGTTGGCGATTTACTCGTATACAATGTGCGAATTAGACTATGTAGACACATAGGAATATTACGTTTTAGGCAAGCGGAGAACATAGCCTATTATATGTATATCACTACTTTAGAAAAATAATCGGACGTCGAATATTGAAAAAAACCTAATTATCGAACCTGGTCACAAAATTTCACGAGAATCGGGTGAGAAATGCAACTTGTAGAGAGGAGAACAGCGAAGGGAGGTTTAAAAGTTTCATGTTTTTAAAATATTAATAAATATGTGGATAATTCAGTTTTTTGGGTGTACCATTTAAAGATACGACGATAATGTACGACGCGCTGGCCTAGTTGGTAGTGACCCTGCCTACGAAGCTAGCGGTCCTGGGTTCAAATCCCGGTAAGGGCAGATATTTGTGTGATGAGCGCAAATATTTGTTCCTGAGTCATGGATGTTAACTATGTATTTAAGTATGTATTTCTCTATATAAGTATTTATATCGTTGTCTAGTTCCCATAATACAAGCCTAGAGCTTAAATTGGGACTAGGTCAATTGGTGTGACATTGTCCCCTGATATTTATTTATTTATTTATTTTATTAAATACTGTTTTGTGGTAAGACAAACACAGCTCGATCGGGTCTCTCCTGAGTGAGGCTAGCTAGTGACGAAGGTAGTATTTTAGGTAGGTACTCGAAGATACGCTCAGCAGTGGGTGATTTCAGGCTGAGAATAATCTAGAAAATAGTTTTCTTTGAATCTAGTCAAATTAAACTTAGAAAAACCCCTATATAAACTCATGCTAATATTAGGGTTTTTTTTTGCGATGAGAAAGAACGATTGGATCCACAGCAGTAGTAAAAAATTAGAATAGCCCAAATAAGATAGCGATCAACCGTTAAACTATAAAAAAATATTATTTTACAATAGACAATGCGTTTTGCGAGACTCCGTGAAAGAAAGAGATAAGTATAAATTAACGAATCACAATGCTGGCAACGTCGCACTTTCAAATCCCAACTGTCTGATATGGACGTAAAAATATCCGCGCAATAGATAAATCAGATTGATATACGTAGGAGGCCAATAAAGCTTCACTATTGTATGGGGTTCAAAAATGTTTGGGCCTAACTGCAAAAAGAATATAGCCGCAAATAAATGAGCAAGAAAATGAAGTATCGTATGGAGTAGGAAATCAAAAAACTAAGCAATATATGTCGACAGATGATAAAAAATGTAAGCAGAACTGGTGGACGTCGTAATGATGCACAACATGCTTGACGCCAAATGAGTTACTGTATGTATATATATATATATATATATATATATATATATATATATATATACGAATAACATTGTATTTTGGTATTTATAATTAAAACAATTATAAAAAGCCTTACTTTCTTTTCATTTCCAGCAGACAGTTAATACCAAATTTTATTTTTTACCATGAATTTACTCAAGTAATTTAGTTTTATTGTAAACCCAATAAACATTTCGAGGTTGAGTAGACGTTTTGGTCTCAACTTTATGTCACTTAGTATAATCGTATAAATGTAATAAGGACGTTTACTCGACGGCATTTAGGCCCATTTAATTCAACTTTAAGTCGTAAGAGTTTCGCGTAACCGTCATATGAATACCTACTTAGTCGCATAGTCGTCATATACGCGTCGGCGATTTGGCTACATGTTATATAATATTAGCCGTTGCAATGTGTATTCGACTTCGTGTAGAGTAATGGTGCACAATATGACTTTTATATGATGTAATGGTTGTTTTATTGTCGCTTAAAGATATTGATGGTAACCTCCTCATAAACAGTCCTAAGTCCTAACGTGTTTTGTGACATAACAATAAGGAATAAAGGCCGTAATTATTGCATGTTTTATTTGTAAGTAATTTGAGGTGATAAAACCATATTCATCAACTGTAAACTATTGTACACTCTAGTTTACTGATTAATGTGAGGTAAGTTGGTAACTAAATTTTTATGGGCTTTTGAAATTTTAAAGTATTGATATAGTTTTATTAATAATTTAATAGGTAACTGCGTTATGTGACAACTATATAACTTCCCGACCTATAATTGCGTATTCAAAATGGAACGTTCGCCATAACAGTCGATTTAGGGTTCAGTAATAAAATAATGAAACGCCTGACTTACATTAAGTATATATACTATTGGTAAAGAATGTATACTTTAAGAAGTCAAAATAATATTTTTGTTTTCAGGGAAACCGCAAAATGATTTACAATTATACGGATATTGATAAGTTTTTATCAAAGACGGACATAAAGGAAATGATACGCGTACATTACAAATAAATAAATAAATAAATCTTTTGCTATCTATGATCATTTCCTAGAAGACGAATGCGAATATTGTAATTACTCACCGAATGATATTTAAACTTGGATAATTTTGGTTGTCCATAGAAGTGTTGATTTCGTGGTTGATATAAATTAGAAAAATTACAAATAGAATAGTGTATTTTTTTTTGGATCTTCACTACAATTAGGTAATATAGGTAGGTAGAAACACGGATGATATAAGCATTTTAAATTACAAATTCGACGTGAATTAGAGAGAGAGAGAGATCCGATATAACTTTTGACGCAGCATTTGTATTTAAACGTGATACGGAACCATTCTCATTTTCCTCACTGTCAGCTTGACCTCTTGCTTTATTACTTTGTATTAAAGTGCGTGCTTGAAGCGAATGATAATTCTTTTGCACTTTTCTTTTGAATGCGTGGTGCATTCTTTTAATCGTTTTCCACTTTTTTGGATCCATTTTAGAAAGAGTAATTAAATGTGATGAATTTGATTTCAAAATGGTGGAAGTTATATTGAAGATTATTTTAAAACGTTAACATGAGTATTAATCAAATAGCGGTCGTATTATAATGTTTGTGTTACTTGAAGACGTATACAAGTTGCACTCGTAACACTTATTCGATTTTTATATAACGATCACGAATACGACATGTACACAACTATTGTCCGTTTAACAGTTATATTAAAGGTAATTACATGACAAAAGTTACACTATCTTGACGTTTATACGACGAAAACGTTATAAGAGTAAGTTTTATAGACGTCGTCGTAGACACTATTATAGGACGTTCGTAAAGAAATGTTGAGAGAACGTCTATATGACATTATTATATGACAAGAAATGTATATGACTATTTGGACACATAATGCACCAGTACATGACAAAGAGTCAGAAAAACTACAGTAAAATAACTTTTATAAAACTCAAAGTCGTAAAAATGTTTAATTATATGACCAAATTGTTTATTGGGAACTAGCTTCCGCCGGCGACTTCGTACGCGTAGAACCAGTTCCCGAAGGAAAAGCATTATTTAAGGTAGACTATGTTTTAATCCAAGGTAGAAGGTATCTCCATGTTAAATTTCATCAAAATCCGTCTAGTAGTTTTTGTGTAATAGAGTAACAACCATCCATACATCCATACAAACTCACGAACTTTCGCGTTTATAATATTAGTAAGTAGTATGATTAAGTGTTTATATATTACTCGAAATAAGTGTTCTGAGTCAATAATATTGTAAATACAAAGTATATGGTTACAAATATGGAACTATACATAGTATTAACAATTTTGGTGGCATCAAGCAATTTTGGTGGATTTCAAATTGCCACCAAAACCACCAAAATTGGTTCACCAAAATTAGGAAACGTGCATAAAATAAATATTAAAAAAAGACGTGTGGCACTCGGGGACTGCCGCGGTAAAGCTATTGCATGTCGTACAAACGCACACAACGCCGCCGTGTCGAAGACTGCCTAACTGAAACGACGTTAGACGATGCACGGCCTTCAAGCCACACCTCCTTGCCCGTCGGAGTGGGGAGCGTGAGGTTTTTTCGTTACGGAATTTCTGGATTCGGTCCCCGCGCTCAAGGCCCGCGATAGAAGCTATGCAATAGCTTAAAAAACTGTAACATACACTTCGAATTTAACTTTATATTTTGAAATTGAGACTGCTAACACGTTTTACATTAAATTCAAACACGAACAAATGTTACTCAGTCATTAATAACATATACCACCAAAATTGCATAAAAAAGTATTTTAACACAAAATTAGGTATTTACGTTCTTGGCGGACAGATCTGGCAAGATATAGCACGTGTGTCATCCGTCAAGGCTGGAGTTGAACTGAACGAACAGTAGGCTTAGCCAAGCAAGAGCCCAACCGTGTTAGCGTTTTTCCATTCCATCGACTTTTAATGAATGGGATGACAAGTCGGTCACGTGGTTTATCACAAAGAAACGCTAAATGCTAGCCAAACGGCCTCACGTACGATCGCCTATGGAATATCGAAACGCCCAAATTAGCGATCAGCGCTGTCACAATGTCAAAACCCATACATATGTCTAGCCAAATGCCACTTAGCGTTTTCAATTCCATCATGATGAAATGTATGCAATGACAAGTCGGTCACGTGGTTTATCACAACGGACAACTAAAATGGCTAGTCAAGTGCCCTCGGAAAGCATATCGACACGCCCAAAAGCGATCCGTGCTGTCAAACTTAGTCAAGTGCCACTTTTGACTACTATTCTTTTCCATATTCCATAGTCGATTAACGCTATCTTTTCTGGTTCACGCTAAGAAGCCATTCCATTGGAATTTGTTTAAAATGGCGACTTTTAGTCAGCTGTGAGAGAAGAGTACTTTGGATAAACAAGTTTTTTATGTATTCCTTGCGACTTTTGTGGGTTGCTAACAATTGAAATTGTTGTCTAGTTAAAGCAGCAGCAAAATTTCTTAGCAATGGTCTCCTCTAGAGAAGCGCTGGTGGATATTTGACGTGAAAAAGTGCCCGATATGGCCAATGTTACGGCCTCCTAACTGAATAAATCTCTTGAGTTGAACACGGGTACTTATTCACGAGGTAAAGGAATGATGTGAGCTACGTTATTAACTGATTACACTACTACTTACTTATCAAATTTGGATAAGTAAGTAAATAAACACGTATTTCATATTTGTGGTATTTTTTCAGGTCTTGTTTATTTATCATGGGATGTGGCAACAGAAAATATATGTCTTCCCAGTCCCAGTAAACTAGTAATGCAAGCCATTAAAATATGAATTTGGTTTCCCAAACAAGAAGTGTGTGGACGAATGCTAAGCATAAGTGAGGTGGTTTTTCCTAGACGGCATCTTTCTTTATTAGTGCACCTCTTTGCTCTCCTTCATATATAATGAATATAATTATAATAATAAGTGAAAATAAAACACACTTAAGTATTCATTTGCTTTTCTGTCTCATAACAATGTTAAAGTTGGGGCCTCCTAGTAATTATTATAAAAACCTATCTAAGAATTATATGATAATTGTTTACATCTCGGCAGGATCAACACCAATTATGATAAAATAAGTGTAAGAAACAATCACTGACTCTGCAAAAATAAAAGTGGTTATTTCAGAACAAATTTTACTCTTCCTCATAACATTGTTTTTACCCATATGGTATGGCACAGCCCAGTTGGATTTTACTCATTACACTGATGATAAGTCAAGTCTCTACTTTACATCGTCATAAGGCTGTGAAAGTTGAGGATGATGTCAAATTGCCTTAATAACAATTATTAATGATGCTTTTAAGGAAATTAAAAGACTTTAAATAATGAATATTGATTTATTTTCTGCCTTATCATCACCCATGTAATAATGAAATGAAATAAGTTATGTCTGGATAAAGTTACTTTGACTATATTATTACTATTACCTAGTACGTCGTTCTAAAAGAACTGCCATGAGGACCCAAAACTGTACAAATTTAACTCACATGTATACAGGGTGTCCCGTAAGTACCACGTCAAACTTAAGGGGGAGGTAGGTGAGCAAGCCACCTACCTAACATGGAAAAATCGCCTTAGTAAAAGTCGCACGGTTTTCGAGATATTTGAATTTTTCTGATTTTTAGAAAAATGTACACCCGCACTGAGTTTTTGATCTGTGGTATTCGGAATTTATTATTTTTTATTTTTTATTTTATTGCAAAACAATCTTGAATAGTTGTGTTATCAAATGGTAAAAACCATTGAAAAGTAACTATTGTAGTTTTTTTAATTTTTTAAATTAAATTTAAAATTTGTCTCTTCCGTTTTATTTTGGTAAAACTTTAGCCCCTCCTGGTGAAAAAAAAATACATGACCACTGGTTAGCCAATTAGATTAAAAACATGCTCGTTTAATGGGCATTTAAAAATAATAAATATTTTATCATCAAAACACTAATAAATATTTTTTTTAAAGAAAAGCGTAAAATACACCGCAATTCACGTTACGCCAGTACTGCCACCCAAGCTTACTTGCGACGCGAGCTGTATCAGAATTCCATTCTAGTTTCATTCAGCAGCAATGCAAAACTAATCGAACAAATTAAAATCTTTAAATTTCGCATAATTTATAAAAAAAAAATTATAAAAAAAAAGTTATAAAACTTAATCTGCGATATTCCAAGTAGATAATTATTCGATTTGGGCTTACAACCTGCATAATGCCAAACTCTTTATTTTTAAAAAAAACTGTCCTAAAACTCTTCGAACTTCGTTCGAAATTTAAAAATAATTTTGTTCCTCATTTATTTGTTTATTGTCACATTTGAACCCAATCTTACAGTTTATTCGGTGTGTGGTTAAATCTAATTACTTACTTTTGTGATTTGTCGTTTATGTTTGATGTTTTTCGGACTAACTGTTTTTGCTCGTATTTCGGACTCTGATTTGCTTAACGATTTGGCCTTTGTGACAATTGTGACTGTGCACTGTGGTTCAGCGTGTATGGAGAGAGTGTCATAAGTCGATTTGTCCAAAACTTCCAACATTATTGGGAAGAAATGCATATATTGTTGTTAATTATGAATTTATTTGATAAAATAAAGGACTTACAATTAATTTTATGTGTATATATTATTGAATAATAATAAAAAAAAAACAATTAAAAACGTTTCAAAATTCACTATATTTCAATACTGTATAATTAACACTTATAAATAGTAAGTAACATGTTTTCACTTAAAAATATAATAAACAATACCTTAATACTATTTAATTTAAAAAAAAACAACTTATATTGAACGCAAACATATTTACTAAGTTTTTTCGTTATGTGCAATTCATGCAGTAGAATGAACCGCACGTAAAGAGTTGTTATCTTAAAAATACTATAATTAAACTATCTAACACTCATTAGTGAAACTTTAATGAGCTTAGCAATAATGTAATAAACTAATGACAGATTTAGATGAAACACTTTTTTTTCCTAGGAAGCTTTCTAAGACCCGTAACTAGTGGGTCAGAATTTAATAAAAGTCGATTTTAAACATCGGTATTCGTCGCAACACGTGACATTTTTCTAGTATTGTTGAGCCGAAACGCTTTTTTATTTTTATTTGTAGCTTCGGCAGCTTCTTCTGATAGTTCTCCTATGGATACCATCATGTGATCGAACTGATCGATTACTTCAGACCCATGAATCAGAACTTTGTGAATGGACGCTGGCAAATTGTACCACGGATATTCCTCAACAAGCTGTCGAGCCGTGTCTAAAGCAAACGATTTAAATCTCTCAGAATTAATTTTGTAACCGAAATTGAGACAGTTAAGAATTGTACCACAACTATCAATAAGCTCTTGCTTAATTCCTGTAATTTCAGCAGAAATGGCAGAGTTAGCAAAAAACCTACGTGCTGTATTCCCATCATTCGAGTTGCCGCTTCCTCCGCTACGCGGCTTGTCCACTATCAGACCTAATTTATTTTTTTAATTCTTTTTAAAATAATCTTCTTCGTTCTTAGATAATTGTTTTGTCTCTTTTGCAAATTGGAAGCGAATAGGGCGACAGTACCTAGTTGATGATGGGCGAGGATTCTTCCATAATATTGTTTCTTCTCCTGTTGTTGCAACTATGACGAATAAACTTCCATCTTCTAAATTGGGTCATCGGAAAAGCACTGGTTATACTCACTGTGTCCGGTACTACCGTCAAAACCCCACTTACCAACTAACATAACATCACCTATGGTCTCGGGATCGATACTTGATAACAGTATATTTTGAGAATCCAGTATTCTTTTAACCGTGTGGTTCAACAAATTTTGTAACTCTACTTCGGCACTTTTTTCAGTAATAGTTAATTTTTCAGGGTAACACTGTTTCTTGGCTTTTAAAACCTTATGATACGAAGGCAAAACTGGATATTGTTTACTATTAATGAACTCTTTAATTAAAAGGTATTGGTGTTTTGTTAATTTTGCTTCTGTGATTAGCGATAGGATCTCACTTGGATTCACTTCACATTTATGACTATCATTTGGCCCACAACTCGAGGTTGACGAAGTATTTATCAAAGCATTAACGGCCGAGTTATCAATTTTTGAGAGGTCCACTAATCTCCTTCGCTGAGTTCGTTTACTGCAAGACTCAAAATCTTTCTTCGGTCGACCGAGATTTGATGTCATTTCTTGACCAGTAAACTAATTTTCTCTCGCAGATACCGATTCATTCTTTGCTATATCTATAGTTTCAAGGACATTTAACCATTTTTCATGTTTTCTGACTAGTTCATATTTATTACTTTCTGCTTTTTTCCAGTAATCTGCGATCCTTTGGATTATGCCATTAACGCGTTTACTTAGAACTTCGATTTCAACGTTTTCAGCTTCCGGGACCATTTCCAAAACTCGATATTTTTCCACCTGTGATCCTTTAGCAAGATGCCATAGTTCAAATATGTGCATTCTTGTAAACTGAACTTGCAAAAAAGAACCTGTTAGAAAGAAAACAAAATACATTAGAAATTGACAAATATCGTAGCATCTTCTACGAACAGCGTAGAGGACGAATTAATAAAACATCTAGCAAAATCTAGCAGAAGATGACTATTGGCACAATAACTAGACTTTTATATGCTTTTTAAACAATCAAAATTATTAATGGTACAGCATGGCGTCATTGATAAAACTCAATGGTAATACACAAACAATTTAAATATTTTTATAAAATTAGGTGTCTCGTAGCTCTCAAATAAATATAAAATGTATAGTAAAAATAGCTAGTAAAAATATTATTATTAAAACACATACCTTTGTCATTAATTTCTATGATGATTCAATAGAGTTTATCACAACAAGTTTTTAGAAATCCGTCAACAAACAACTTTCACTTTAATGATCTATTGATAAGACTAATTACGCGGTTTAAGTGTGTTCACTTCGGAGGTCTGAAAAACAATGATCCCGACTGATTACTTCAAAACTATTTATAGTTTTAAGTAGGCTGGTAATGAATGTGTTATCAGAGAAGTACAAATCATAGCTCGGCTATTGTTGATTATTTGGACTTATGACCTATGAGCGGGACCATAGTGCTGTGGATTAAATCACAAAAGTAAGTAATTAAATTTAACCACACACCAGTCGAACGAAGTTACCGAAATTTAAAGATTTTAAGCTCAAATTAATTAATTAAGTTCGACTGGTGTGTAGTTAAATTTAATTACTTACTTTTGTGATTTAATCCACAGTCACAATTGTCACAAAGGCCAAATCGTTAAGCAAATCAGAGTCCGAAATACGAGCAAAAACAGTTAGTCCGAAAAACATCAAACATAAACGACAAATCACAAAAGTAAGTAATTAGATTTTAACCACACACCGAATAAACAGTAAGATTGGGTTCAAATGTGACAATAAACAAATAAATGAGGAACAAAATTATTTTTAAATTTCGAACGAAGTTCGAAGAGTTTTAGGACAGTTTTTTTTAAAAATAAAGAGTTTGGCATTATGCAGGTTGTAAGCCCAAATCGAATAATTATCTACTTGGAATATCGCAGATTAAAAGTTTTATAACTTTTTTTTATAACTTTTTTTTTATAAATTAAGCGAAATTTAAAGATTTTAATTTGTTCGATTAGTTTTGCATTGCTGCTGAATGAAACTAGAATGGAATTCTGATACAGCTCGCGTCGCAAGTAAGCTTGGGTGGCAGTACTGGCTTAACGTGAATTGCGGTGTATTTTACGCTTTTCTTTAAAAAAAATATTTATTAGTGTTTTGATGATAAAATATTTATTATTTTTAAATGCCCATTAAACGAGCATGTTTTTAATCTAATTGGCTAACCAGTGGTCATGTATTTTTATTTCACCAGGAGGGGCTAAAGTTTTACCAAAATAAAACGGAAGAGACAAATTTTAAATTTAATTTAAAAAATTAAAAAAACTACAATAGTTACTTTTCAATGGTTTTTACCATTTGATAACACAACTATTCAAGATTGTTTTGCAATAAAATAAAAATTAAAAAATAATAAATTCCGAATACCACAGATCAAAAACTCAGTGCGGGTGTACATTTTTCTAAAAATCAGAAAAATTCAAATATCTCGAAAACCGTGCGACTTTTACTAAGGCGATTTTTTCATGTTAGGTAGGTGGCTTGCTCACCTACCTCCCCCTTAAGTTTGACGTGGTACTTACGGGACACCCTGTATGTAGTTTCATTCAATATATTAATTCATAGCAACTCTTGTGAATTGACGTACAATAAGAAGTAAGTACAATGCACTAAAATGTCTACAATTCATATTATACAAACATTAAATTTAAACAATTCAATTAATTAACAAGTAAAAACACATTGTACACAAGTAGTCCAGCTCTTGGAGAAGACTTGCGCACTCCAGCTCCACAATGTTGGCAAATGGTATTGGGAAGTTTACAGGAGCACTGTATAACAATAGAAAATGTACATACATACATACATTAAATCACGCCTGTTTCCCAGAGGGGTAGGCAGAGACCACTTATTTCCACTTGCTACGATCTTGACAAATTTCTTTCGCTTCTTCAACATTCATACATCGAGGCGTGCCCGCAATAAAATAGAAAATGTTAATTAAATTTTATACCAAATCTTCTAAAGATTGACTTTAATTCTTAACAAAATACATTATTCATTAACATACATCGTTATCGCGGGTGCAAAAACAAATCTATTAAAGAACACATATAACAGAATGTCTGTATAGTATAAACGAAATATTCTGCCTATACATTCTAAGCCTCTAAGAAGTTCTCCATCTAGCACGAAGTTTTCGCTAGAAACGGTCAATCAAACTCATCTAACACTGAGTAAACGTTTCTATAAAGCAACGTATCAAATTTAATATTAAATATTTTTTTATGTAAATCCAGTATTTTTTTCCAAAAAGAAATTTAACTTTTAAAATATAGGTGTTTGTGCTATTTGCACTCAATTGTAATTTAGATATATTTTTGTATGATTTTGTGCATATCAATCAAGATTGACAAATGTCTAAAGTAGCATGAAAAATGACCGTAGAGGTTGACGTTAGGATTGCGTAGCTAATCTCTTTAACTATGTACTAATAATCAAGTCAAGTACGGCGGTAAGATATTTGAAAGAAAATGTATAAATTTTTAACTCGTAGGTATAAACGGTTCTCGATACGAGTGTCACTTCTGTTATTGGCTATCTGTCATAATCTTTCAGTACTGTCAAATCGTTTTTGAACCCGCGATAACGATGTATGTTCATTAACTTTTATACTCTGTCCATCCATCAATGCCTTTCTGAATAAAATAATTGTTATATTAGATTAGGAATGCTTGCGTGTCCCCATTAAATCAGTAAAAATTTTAATTATGTAACTTATGTTTAACGATAAATAATTTAAACCAATGTAATTAATTTATATCTGTATCTATTCATACAGGCAATCTTTAGCACAATCTGTCACACAACTCATACCAACATAGTTTTTGCTCCTACTGACATATCATAATTTGGTGAAAATCAGTTGAAATTTAGTGGGTGTAGCAGGACACAGCAAGTAGTTCGGTCCGGTCGGTGCGGTGCCACACAGGTTCCTTGGGGCAGGCTTCTTCTTCCTCTCCACCCGGGTAAAGCCATCTTTATCTTGCTTGGCACACATAGGGGGCAGCAACCCGCGAACGGGTTTACTACGGTTCTGCTTCACCTCAGTAGGAAGCTGTGCTGGTTGCCTAGTGATTGGTTGCCCAGCAGCATCAGCATACGCACAGTATATAAATAAACCAGTAAAGAAACTAGGCCTACTTTTCAAGATAAATACCTACGCTCCAATTGAGCGTAAGGGTTGTCCACCAACATTTTGTAAAATTGAAAAAAAATCTTGTTTATTGTATCTCAGCTAGTTAGTGCAAAATCAATACGTGTGATCTGCGACAACAAATCCGTTGCAGATTGAGAAAAAGTAGCCGCCATCTTTAATTTTTTAGTTATTCAACCGATTGCTTCCAAAATCGATATCTGGGGATGTGTATGGTCTCCGACAACTAATCCGTTGACAGATTGAGAAAATGTGTTTCACAAACGGTATAGTTTTGCGGCGGCTTGTTCAGCAATTCTTCTCGAGATATTAAGCGAAGCCATTTGGAACGTCTGAAAAAGATAACAAGATATCATGTATTTACAATAAAAGCCGGTGAATAAAATATAAGAATTGAAAGCTTACAAACAAAATCTTTTAATTTAATTCAAGTCTCAAAATATTTTAATTTAATTCAAAAAGTTTTAATTCCAGTGTCAATTTTGAGAGTTAGGACCACACAGATCTCCAGATATCGATTTTGGAAGCAGCCTGTCGAATAATAAAAAAGTTCAAGATGGCGGCTACTTTTTCTCATTCTGCCAACAGATTACTTGTAGGAGACCATACACATCCCCAGATATCGATTTTGGAAGCAATCGGTTGAATAACTAAAGAGTTCAAGATGGCGGCTAATTTTTCTCATTCTGTCAACAGATTAGTTGTCGGAGACCATACAAATCCCCAGATATCGATTTTGGAAGCAATCGGTTGAATAACTAAAGAGTTCAAGATGGCGGCTAATTTTTCTCATTCTGTCAACAGATTAGCTGTCGGAGACCATACAAATCCCCAGATATCGATTTTGGAAGCAATCGATTGAATAACTAAAGAGTTCAAGATGGCGGCTATTTTTTCTCATTCTGCCAACAGATTAGTGGTCGGAGACCATACACATCCCCAGATATCGATTTTGGAAGCTATCGGTTGAATAACTAAAGAGTTCAAGATGGCGGCTACTTTTTCTCATTCTGCCAACAGATTAGTGGTCGGAGACCATACACATCCCCAGATATCGATTTTGGAAGCAATCGGTTGAATAACTAAAGAGTTCAAGATGGCGGCCACTTTTTCTCATTCTGCCAACAGATTAGTGGTCGGAGACCATACACATCCCCAGATATCGATTTTGGAAGCAATCGGTTGAATAACTAAAAAGTTCAAGATGGCGGCTAGTTTTCCTCATGCTGCCAACGAAATCATTGTCAGAGACCACACAGATCCCCACATTTCGATTTTGGAAGGAATAGGTAGAATAACACAAAGTGTAACATGGCGGCGGTTTCTTTTTTTTATAAATTCCAGAGGAGGTATGCTTATTTGACATATTTCATGACTTAATAAACAAAATGTCAGACGTGTTGCAAAAGTTCCCGAGTCATCGGGAGATCTACCGATTTCGGCTCTTCCCTCCCGATATCCCGATTTAGCGACCCCATTTCCCGAATTTCTACATTTCGAACCAAAGTAACAAATTAAAACAGTATTTTTAAGACGACAACACCAAAGGTAGACACTCAAAGAAGGACCTATCCACGGTCGAGAAAAATATAAAAAAAAAAACACTCAAAGTTCAAATATTGCAGAGATGTTTATTATTTTATTATCGTTTAATATTTTAATAGTTTGTAAATTAAAGTAATTAGTGTAAAATACAGTTGTTTTATTTCGACTAAAATCTCCCGTGTTCTCTCGATTTTTCGCTGGGAAATTAGGCACCGGTCCCACCGCCGGCTACAGACTATAAGCTAGTAGAACTATAAACTACAAAATAGTGGGCGAGCGGCGAGAAGCGAGTAAAGTTTTGATAGTTTTGACGCTCGGCTATAAAGCGAGTGTTCGCGGACGACGTTTTATAGTCGATAGCTTTTATCGCTGCGTTCAACTAGTAAACAGTGGTCCCACCGACAGATATCGGCGAGCTCGGCGAGCAACTATAGTCGAGTCCGGAATTAGGCGAACTAACTTGACAGTTCATTGTACACTAATGTTGCCACAGTTTGGCTAGTGCTGTTAATATCGATATTTAAAAAGTCTAGTTTATCATTATTATTGTGTTTGGAATCTAACTAATAATTTTACTAAGCAAAATAATAATAATAAAAATTGGTTGGATTTAAAAATACATCGAACATCGTTTTAGACATCGTTAACGACGCAGTCCGCCATTTTGTTTTGTTGACAGTTCGGACCATGCCTAACAAACAAAGCAAGCAAGCCATTCGGCTTTCTGTCATCCTATGATTGATTTTTTTGGTAGGATTGTGTAACGAGGTTGTTACAACCTCTTTTGTTTGAGTTCCTGGTCACTATTACATTTCGATCCTAACCACCTAGCAACAATACTTATTAGCGTAAAAAATTAATTAAATCGAACACATAACGGATTTGGAATTATCATCGACGATATATAGCGTTTGTCTCTATCGCACTTTCATATTTGCCAGCAAGAAAGGAATGAATGCTATATGTATGGTACAATTGGTACATGAAATGTACCGTACTAGCCCGACGGAAGCCACCTAAAAGGATCACAATGGCCTGTTGTTATTTTTGTATTTTATTCCTAATTTGAGGAGTAAGTATCGTAAATATCCGCTTTAAACCGTACATCCTTCAGATCATATTATACCTATATTAAAAATTGCTGTAGTTTTTCCCTATTTGGCAAGTATGTATGAGTGAGAAAGTTTCGACGACAATTACTTGATAAAATATAAATATTACACACAACACAACGTTTTTAAATTTCGGTTTAGAGCGACTACACTAGGTAATTGTCTTAAGGACAACGGAAGCTCATTCCAAAGTTGGACACCACGGACTGTGAAGGATTTGGCATAGGAATGTGTTTTATTAGACGGAACCGCAAGGGAAAGATTGGCGCTGGAACGCAGGCGAAATAGCTAAATCTTTCAGAAAGATAGGGAGGAGAAGAAGAATGGAAGAGGACATTGAAAAGGAGTGAAAGTACATGTAAATCTACGGCGGCGGATAGGAAGCCATTTCAGCTGCGCACGAAACATCGACACGTGTCGTGATCGAACTTCCTCAGACCAAAAACGTATCGGATGCAATGCAATCGTTCTGCAGACGCTCGTCTGTCAAGCAGTTCCTCCTTCAGGTCCAAGAACGCTATATCGCCTTAAGAAGTGGTCCGGAATAAAAGTAGCAGCACATAATATGGAATTTATTTTTATTTTGTGCTAATTTCTAACCACTCGAGTGCCCGCGATTTTAAAAAGGTGCTTTAGGTTAACATACGGTTTCAACAGGGGGCTTTTGCCAGAAATCTATTTATTAAAAAAAAAACTAAATCGATGACATATGTAAGTATGTTTAACGTTTATTTAAATCTTGAATAGTTTACGCCTCGATTAATACTAAATAAAGTATATGATCGTGGGGAAATATTTTTCATAAAACCTTTTTCATTTGCAACGTTTAAATTGTCAACTTTGCAATTTGCCGCCAAACGGTGTGGTTTGTTTATGATTTTTTTACGAGTTATTTAGGTAACTGAGGACAAAAATATTGTCATACGTAGATAAAGACACTATTATTCTTTAAATAATATATGCCAGTTTTGTCAAACTGGTAGTAATTTCAGTCACAAATTGTCAATAACTAAAAAATAACCTTACGTACCTAACTTAACGAGTGCTGCTTTTGACGTCCGATTACCGACAATTCCAACCACTTCATACTACAAACACACTTAACACAAACACTACACATGTTACACTTCACAACTAAATTCATATCAGGATGATTGCAAAGCGATTTACTCATTTTTTCATTACAAAAGTAAACAAAAACCCACGTGAAGAAGGTCGCGTCAACACTGCCAACGGGCGGCTAGCGGGCCTCGCGCCCTCGCGGGGCCTCAAAAACAAAGATGGCGGCGGTGGAAGTACGGGATACACTTGGCGCAACGAAACCACAAATAATATAGTGGTATCTTCAATATTGAAATTATATTTTTGACATTTCTTATTAAATCATTTACGAATAAATACGGATATCTACTTATTACTTAAAAAATGCTAATACGAAATTAACTATTATGCGTAGCGATGCAGTCACGGCGAGTTTATTTTCCTCAATTAATGAATAAAGGGATTACAAATATGCAGTGGGACTCAGTGGGTGTCATGACATGATATAGTAACGGAAGTCTAACATGATAAGTTATTGTAGGTACGGACGGATTTTTGCATACTTACGTAAATTACTTACTGAAACCATAATTACCTACCTATTCATATAATTTTGAACGGAGTCTTACAAAGTAAAAAGTAAGCAAATGTATTTTTTATATATAAGATCATGTTATGTTCCATACATACTACGTAAGACGAAACAAAATTTCAAAAATAAGCGATACGTATCTATTGTATTTTATGCTTAAATATGTACCTATATGGGAACCCTTTTTTTAGTTTTTATTTAGTATTAATTTGAACTTACATATACCATTTTTAGCTCAGTTTATAGGTTTATTTTTGCTTTGAGTATTTTAATTTTCCTTGGTTTTAATTTGTGTTATTTACTTTATATTAAAGTTTATATAGTATATATTGACGTGCAATCAATATTGAATTGTTCAAAAATAAGTTCAGAGTTAATTACGAGTATAATATCTGGGTATTTAGTAGGTAGTAAATTTTACTGCTTTAGCCTCGTTCCTACCAGGGGTACTTTTTTTTTTTTTTTACGGAGCATATTTTTGAAACTTGGAAGAACATAAAAAATTATAGGATTATTCCGACATGGATTGTCGGAGGTATTTCGTTGGTGTGGGTAAAGGGAATGGAAATATACCTATTATGGATTGTAATAATAAGATGCAAGTTAATGTCAATATTTATTTTAAAAAATAACTAAATAAAAAATAAGCTTTAAAAACCCGACTGCATGTTTTGATACTGTAGTCGGTATAAGGAATTTTACATAACCACCCAAGTCATGAATAGTTCTATTAGGTTAGTAAAGTTTTTTTTTTAATATATAGAGGCGTGTTTTTCTCTGCCATGACGCGGGCGAACAAATTTTGGAATGTTAAGTTAAAACAACAATGACAATAGCTAGTGCACGAATCAAGCAAATAAAAACAGACACTTATTTTTGAACATGATTTATTATTTGTAAGTAATAAGACAAGTAAAAATAAAACATCCGAATAAAAATACCAAAAAAATTAAAATTGGTATGTGTATGTATATGCAAATAAATAAAAAACCCTAACAAAAATGAATAAGCAAATTTAAAACAATTTGCGACAAAACCCCAGTGTGCACCATACCTCATAGCAGATCGCGAGCGGACCTGTGAAGTGCTTCGTGCAACTACGGTTGCGTTCAATTGTACTTACTGACGTCACAAGTTTCTTTCACCTAAATCCTGTTAAAACGTTCATAACATAATTATTCATTTGAAGAAGTGGATGTATGCTGAGTTAAATATATAAACTTATTTATTCTAATGGCCTAGTACAGAAATATGGTTTAATCATATAGGTAATAATAATAATATACGATTAAAAATCAAACACGCTAAATTTTCATCACTCGACGTAGGTACTTTGTTGCAAAAAATTAACACATTACATTTAAATTAGTATTAAAATATATGTTTTATCTCATGGAGCAGTAAATCACGATTAATTTGGTATACTATACTAATTAAAATATGCGAGTTTGAGTACTTACGGTATTTTTTAGTTTCGGTCGCCCTCGCTGGCAAACTGAACTTTCGCGGTCATCGAAATAACTTTTTTAACTTTGTTAAATTGTTCCACAGACGCCAGTTTTATATTTTTTATATGTTACCACATTAATCCTCTACCAAAATAACTCAACAGAAAATCAGACTATTCAAGATCCGACTAACTACAATTTAAAAACCGTTGGAACTCCACCTCGCAACTAGAGTTGCACAGGGCACTTTGCGTTTAGACTAGAGATGCAACGGATATCCGGTTGCTATCCGGTATCCGGCCTATCCGGCCATTATTTTACTATCCGGCCGAATACCGGATAGTTGCGCACTATACGGCCGGATACCGAATAGTGATTCTGTTTGGTATTTAACTTTGAAAAATGGTTAGTATACAAGAAAACAACAACAAAGAACGAGATAATTTTAATTTGCAAATTAAACACACTACATACCTACTTTGCATCGTCTTTTTCTATTTCAAAATAGTTCCGCAATGGAGATCGTTTATTTGCCATTATTTTAGACAAATAAAATAAACGTAGAATGAAGTACGAGTTCACAATTACGTACACACTACTAGGTATACACATTAAACACAATGTTTTATCTATTCAGCAAAATAGGCGGGCGCACGTGTACTGCATACGAAATAGTTCTGTACACTGGCCTAATAAAACAAAACTAGTTTCTTGCCTAGAAAACGTTCCGCGCGAACCTACAATACATAACAGGTTGAAATCTGCACGACACGCGCCGCCGCCGCCAAACTAAAATGTAGGTATTGTTTGGCCGGCCGAATATTCGGCGGCGGCGGATATTGTAGAAAACGGCAAGCGAAGATTGTCAAATTGTGTTGTAGGGTAAGTGTACCAGTGAATGAACACCCCCCAGTGAATGAACAAAACGCGGTTTTTATCAAAAAATAAGCTTTGTTGTAGAGAACAGTCCAATAAGTTGTGTTTTATTAGTCTGTCAACTCTTTATTTAGGATAGCAACATTATATAATCTATGGCTCGACTTTAGTTTCGTCATGGCGTCTAAATAAAAATAACGTGTGTCAGTGTGGCTCGAAATACAAGCAAAAAATATAAGGAGCAAGGTGAGTACCGGTTTGGAAAGTTTGATATTATTGCCATTTATCTCATGCTTATTGTTGGTTTCATATATGTATGTTGTGGTGAAAAGGGTAAAGTATAAATAGGATGCGTCGGCTTTTGATACATTTTAACCGATTGATTTATTTTAAGGTGTTTACAGAAAGGAACCTTAAAAGTACCTCACTCCAGTGAATGAACATTTGTTCATTCACTGGAGCATATCGGATTTGGCATTTTTAAATAGTTTAAGCATTTGTTGTTAAGAAATTATTGCTTTTATTTAATAAACCCTAACATATGTTCATTTTGAATCACTGGTCCAGTATTGGAACAGAAATTTGTTTTAATCTTTTAAAATGGTTTTGTATTAAACCGACATTTCTTAGTTCATTCACTGGAATTAAATTGCAGGTAAATAAATTACATTATTTTTCCGTTGTTTATTCACTAACTTTTTGTTCCAATGAATGAACGGGATTTATTTTCTTAGTTCATCTATTAGATCAAAAAGCGAGTAAATGAACAACTTTAAAATTACCAGTGTTCATTTCTTCTTCATTCATAAGAGTCAAATTTCATTTTTATACGATGATTAAGGTGTTATAAATATTAAAACACAGCTAGAATTGTTTTCTTTAATTTACTCAATAAAGATTTTATCAAAATAATTTTTGTTCATTTATTGGGGCAAAACACTGTGTTCACTTCTATTACCAAATATGGTGTGTTCATTCATAGGTTCGTTTTCGTTCATTTATTGGGATTGCCTGTTCATTCATAGGTGATTTCGACAATTTTTCAGAAAATTATATACATTTTTCAAACTATAAGTAAAAATAGGTGAGAATTATGCTTAAATAATAAAAGACTATAAGCAGATGTAAAAAAAAATTAAAATTACTTGTCTGTGTTTTAGATTTGTTTTAAAAGTAAGGCCAAAGTCACCCTAGTCCTTATTCGTTCATTCACTGGTACACTTACCCTACAAAGAGTTATAAAGTACATTGCAATAAATATTGAGAATACTTTTGAATCTCATATATTTCAATATGATTGTATTTTTATTTAATAGTATGATACCTACAGATTACTTTAAAAAAAAACTGCTTCATAATTAGCAACAAATAAAAAATAGATACCAGATAATTCATTGCTATTTTTTTACTGAACCACTCCCTAATCTAGAAGCGGGAGTAACAAGGAACGAGCAAGAGTTAATTTTGTCTTGAAGGGTAGAAAATTCTGTAGACGCCTCAGGGAGTGGAGTGACGCAAAGAGCTTACGACTTACAGCGTTGATGTGAGCTGACCAGGACAATGTCTGATCCATAGTAATACCTAGGTTTTTGACTGTGGAGGAGAAGGGAATAGGAACCCCATCATAGAAAACATTAGGTACTAGGTACGGTCTCAGACAGTCTCGTGATTAAGTGAGGGCTACCAAGAACAATAGCCTGCGACTTCTTGGCATTCACTTGTAGACCGAATCTCTCATATATTTAGATTGAGTGTTACGTAATATAATGAATAAAGAATTAAAGTATAAACTGTTTATTGATTACTCTTTATTCATACAATAAAGTACTTAGTAAGAATGAAAAAACAATTATGTAGTAGGTAACATTTTACTAAGATTTATCAACAATAGAAAGGGACCTTACGTTCAACGTTTTTTTATTTTAATAATTTATTAGGTATAATTAGTTTAACAAAATTTACATAGTTTTAACATGCATCTAATTGTTTACTATTATAACAAAATGTGTCGTAGATCACATTTATATTTCTTGAACAATAATCAACATTTTTAATTTGATATAAGTGTAGTAATTATTGAATTATTATCAATTTATCATACTTACATCCTTTTTTAATTATGTTAATAATCTTTTTAAGATTTATTTTTTACTAAAGTGGACGTTTTAATATTAAATAAACAGTATTCTTGTACTTCCTAAGTATGAAATAACTTTTATATGATAAAACAATATTTATGAGATCTTACTTATTGAGATCCTTTAACAGCCTACTTATATAAAAATATCATCAGCACAGTCTCTAAACAATTGAATATTATTTGTGTTAAGACTGCGCCGCCGTGCAAAATAAGCCAAAACAGTAGTCACGGTTTAGTTCCTGTAGCCCATAATCTAGCAGCAAAATTTAAAATAAAAATATATTTACAATTGCAAAGAATGTGTTTACAATAACGTATCTTCAAAAATAAGAAATCATTTTTTATTTAATAATTATATCAACGTTAAGTTGGGAAAAAACGAAAGAAAAGCACTCCGGCGTTTAGCTACGTTTGAATAAAAAAATCAAAATGTTAATTTTAAACTTCAATGCAAATAAATCCCAAACAATTAAACTACAAAATCCTATTTTCAGTATTTAAAAATGTTGCATGGTTAATTAAATATGATTTTTTGAAAAAGGAGCTTGAATCCGCCATACAAAATTACTATGGGCGTGCGGCTTTCAATATAATAGCTGCTCACTGCGACGAAAAGTTTAGTCGACCACGAGAGCTCAGAGTGAGGTGACGTCTCTTTGCGGAACGATTTGACCTTGAATACCGATCGCAGCCGTTGTGTACGTATACACTGTGCGTAGTAAAACGAGGTAAGTTTGTTTTTTGAGTTTATATTTATATTCGTTACTTTTATTTATTCGTTAAGTTTTTTTAATTTTAATATTGTTTTGATTTTAACCGACTTCTAAAAAGGAGGAGGTTCTATATTCCTATGTTTGTATTTTTTAATGTATGTTCACCGATTTCTCCGTCAATTATAAACCGATTTTGATTTTTTTTTTTTTGATTGGTTTGGTATACTTGCGAGGTAGTCCCATTGTCACTATATTGGTATCCGGTGAAGGGATCCGTGAGGAATTGAGGGAACTCCTCAAATATTATAGGCGTACATATAGCGATTTTAGTATTTTAGTGACAAGTTTGGCATTAGCATTCACAAAGTATCATTTTCTGAAGTGGAACTGATGGTGAAGACCACAGATTGCCACGGGAACTCCTCAACGGTACCTATTTCAAGGGTGGCAATAAGATATCTGTATTAAGATAGTTGAGCGACTATGACGAAGCACATTACATACGGTTTCAACGGGACCCCTTTGACATGCATAATTCTTTTTCGCATAATGTATCATTTCGCATAAAATTGTTTGGCATAAAACCCGTTTAGAGTGACATTGCAGAATTTAATAAACGTCTGTTGTGTAGATTAGGTTAAGTTAGGCTAGGACAGTTTTTAATAATAATAAAAATGGGTGCGTCCCACGAGACATAACTACATAATAACTATTTTCATGTTACTAACGTTTACGAGATATAATGAACGTTAGCTATAATAACAAAATCAATATTTTTATAAGGAATAACGGTCAAGTCATATAATATTCATTTTATATAATATTTTTTAATATAACACTCACAATGACTAATTTCAGTTCGTATAACATACATGACATATAGCGATTATAATACATATTATCTTTTAGTATAAGTGTTACAAGATATAATATCGTATGATATAAATGTGAGCGAGCGAAGCGAGCGAGCAAGACTTCTCTGGGCAGAACCGACTCGGTTAGGTTAGGTTGGAAGGCCTAGGCGGGAGCAAAGCTCCCGCCTAGGCCTTCGAGGTTATTTTTTTTTCTGCCCAGATAATTCAGACTGCTACCAGTAAAGTAAGTAAGGTAAGGTTGATTGTTAATTAAGAAGGCCATTTAATACTGAAAATAGAATTTAATTTCAAATAACATATGCATGTTTTTATATTATACGTGTATTATGTTTTTTGATGTTAGATAATTTGATTAATATATCTTTTAAATCTTAGGTGTTATGAACGTTATACGTTTTAATAGTTATATAAATTGATATTATATATTAATAACGTTATACTTTATGGAAATAGATATTTTGAAATTATATCTTCCGTTCATTATATCCAGTGAACGTTATATTAAACGTGTTTATACAAAGTGAGCGTATATATTATGAGTGTTATATTATCAGTTCTTATGTCTCGTATTACTTACCCAATTAAAATAAAACCCTCTCGATTGTAAAAATCGTTTTAGGACAAACAAGTTTATGCGAAATTATACATAATGTGGAAAAAGAAAGCGAACAAATGTGGACCCGGTTTCAATATATGAATATCATTTTCCCGTGGTTTTGCTTGCGACGACTTATTTGTAATATGTTTTTATTATCAGGTGGCCTGTGTGCTTGGTTGCCTTCAAATACCATTAAAAAAAATTGCCTCAATGTTGTATTTCCAATGATTTAATCGAGTTTTCAATTCTACTGCTACTATTTATTCTAAAAGTATTATTGTATTTGTTTGTCTAAATGCCATATATATGTATTTCGATCCCTTCAACTTGGGCACAAATCAGATTAATAAATTCTTTGAAACATCCGATCGCTGTCCTTATGCCATCCATGCGCACCCTTACTGCGCCCATATTCTTTGTAATTCCAAGTCACTATCGTTGCAGTTAGGAGTCCAAGAGGCATTTTAGTGACAATATTATACTTGAATTAATGTTCTTTGAATTTATTAATTATTTGATCTTTCAGAGACTACAATGGCAAACAAAGAAAAACTTACAAAATATGAAAAACAAGGAAAAGATAGATCTAGAAAACGCCAAAAATATGAAGAAATTAAAAATAACTCGGAGCTTTATAAAATTCAAAAAGTAAAAGAGCGATTAAAATACCTAAAGAAAAAGGAAAGAGAAGAGCAAAAAATTAAGACAGTATCTACCAAAAAGAGGATAAGAGACGAACCGAAGAATATTATGGGTAAGTAATACGAGACATAAGAACTGATAATATAACACTCATAATATATACGCTCACTTTGTATAAACACGTTTAGTATAACGTTCACTGGATATAATGAACGGAAGATATAATTTCAAAATATCTATTTCCATAAAGTATAACGTTATTAATATATAATATCAATTTATATAACTATTAAAACGTATAACGTTCATAACACCTAAGATTTAAAAGATATATTAATCAAATTATCTAACATCAAAAAACATAATACACGTATAATATAAAAACATGCATATGTTATTTGAAATTAAATTCTATTTTCAGTATTAAATGGCCTTCTTAATTAACAATCAACCTTACCTTACTAACTTTACTGGTAGCAGTCTGAATTATCTGGGCAGAAAAAAAAATAACCTCGAAGGCCTAGGCGGGAGCTTTGCTCCCGCCTAGGCCTTCTAACCTGACCTAACCGAGTCGGTTCTGCCCAGAGAAGTCTTGCTCGCTCGCTTCGCTCGCTCACATTTATATCATACGATATTATATCTTGTAACACTTATACTAAAAGATAATATGTATTATAATCGCTATATGTCATGTATGTTATACGAACTGAAATTAGTCATTGTGAGTGTTATATTAAAAAATATTATATAAAATGAATATTATATGACTTGACCGTTATTCCTTATAAAAATATTGATTTTGTTATTATAGCTAACGTTCATTATATCTCGTAAACGTTAGTAACATGAAAATAGTTATTATGTAGTTATATCTCGTGGGACGCACCCGAATATTATTGACAAGTTAACAAACATCATGAAGACCTTCTAACAACACGTGCGTCCAACAAAATTTGATTGAGACAGAAGCCATTATACTTACATGTCGACTTTAGCGAAAATTATTGTTTTAATTTTCATGAAGAAGTGCGATCGTACCTTTTTGGAGGTAGTAGAGGCCAAGTATCATTACACCAGGATGTGACACATGACGCGTCAGCAATATGGGCTCACATCACTCCAGTGCTAAACACAGCCAAACAATTAGTCCCATATCTGTCTAAAGTTCACTTTTTATCAGACTCTCCATCGAGTCAGTATAGAAACAGATTTATTTTTCATATGATCACGACTGTGACTTGGAATTACCAAGAATCTGGGCACGGAAAGGGTGCACTCGATGGCATAGGGGCAGTGATAAAAAGAACCGCAGACAATTATGTCAAATTTGGAGGAGACGTCGGTTGTTTCGAAGATTTTATCACTGATTCGTGCGAGAGTTGAAGGGATCGAGATATCTATAATTTCTGAAGACGAAATTCACTGCTGATTAAAAATAATACTCCCTAATATGTCTTTATTAATCCATTGAACACATCCAATCTTTTTATCAGTCTCATTTTCCATATATGCTCATTCTTTCACTCCGATATCATTACCTGCCAAGCTTAGTTCATTTCCATCCATGTGGTTTTCATTACCTTCCAAGTCTAATTCATTACCTTCCAGGCGATTTTCATTACCCTCTTAGGGTTCATTACCTTCCGTCACTTTATCATGAATATAATTAAGTTATAAAGGTGCCTTTCATTGGTTTCTATTGTATTTTAAATACATGCAACTTTTTATTTTTTATTTTTATAAACGAACGAAAAAAATAACGATTCTCAAAATTTATGAAATTTGAACGAAACGCAAGAACCACTCTTATAGTATAAGATTTTCATACAACAATTACCAAAATTACAAATAAGGTCAGGTGGGGGTGGGGGGTCAATCCGACCGATGGGTAAATGAGGCATGAGTATTTTTAGGAAATATGACGTTTAAAAACAATTTTTGGTCTCCTTTATAAAAATGTATGTACCTACTTATACTATGGGCGCTAAAATAGATAATACACGTCGTATTTCCTTGAAAAAAAACTAATGACGCGTTTACTCACTCCGTTGGAATAGCCCCGCCTGACTTTACCCTACCTTACAGACTAACATACGTAACAATTTAAAACTTAAAACATCAGTACGATTAGGCACTTGGAGTTTTTCACTCAGCACTTTTCGGTCTTAATCGGCGAAGTTGGTTTTTCACTATGAGTAAATATTTTAATTTAACAAATATATTCATTCCACCAAATGATAATTATACGTCAATAATTTAAATCTTTCAAATACTAGTTTGTTGTGTTTGTTTGTGTAAATTGTTGAGTTAGCTACTTTTGTCGAACAAAGCAAACTTCGAATCGGCCGAGCGAATTTGCAGTAGTGTGCGTGTCTGGCGCTCTATCACGCACACAAGCAGCGAGTCGAGCGAAATGCCTAATCGGCGTTCGCGTCGTATGCTCGGCGCAGTCTGTAAAAATAGGAAGGATAAATTACACTCTTTATTAATAATCATGATTAATTTAAAATAAAACTAAAATAAAATAATAACTATCAGTCAAAATTTAGGGGCTCGGTGTCCTGCTGGGCTTGCATATGGCCTAGCCACGCCCGGGACACCTCTGCCAAATTATTTATGGCGTCATGGAGGAGTGCGTCCGCCTCCACACGACGTGCGTCCACCTCAACGCAACGCGCCTCAATCCGCAGGCGCTCGGTCTCCTGCCTGTCTCTGTTGCGCTCCTGCATTTCCGCCAGCTACAGGCGCGTGGTCTCCTGCCTGTCTTGGTTGCGGTCGTGCCTTTCCTCCTTCTGCAGGCGTCGTTGTTCCACTGCCACGAACTCGCTCGTGGCGCGGTTGAACGGCGTCGGCCTGCGCCGCATGCGCGTGCGCGGACGCGTAGGCCGGTTTGGGGTAGTGGAGTGCGGCGACTGTGCTGAGGGCAGCGGTGTAGTAGGGGAGGGCAACATGGACAGGCCGGGCGTGAGGGCTGGGATACTAGACGGGCCGGGCGCGGGGGCTGAGCGTGTAGACGGGCCGGACACTGGGGTCACGTGCCTAGACGGCCAGTCACGGGGGCCGGGAGCCTGGACGGGCCGGGCAGGGGGGCCGGGAGCCTGGACGGGCCAGGCACGGGGACCGGGAGCCTAGACGGGCCGGGCACGGGAGCCGGGAGGCGGACGGGCCGGGCACGGGAGCTGGGAGGCTGGAGGGTTCGAGCGCGGGGGCCGGGGCAGGCGGTGGAGGCGGCATGTGTCGAAGTGGGCTCTGTAAAACAAATTATGTTGAAACTTTTTTCTGACATTTTAATGGTACAATCATTGTTTAAGTAGGTACAAATACCTACTACCACCCTTCTATTAAAATAGTCTGTGGCAATTCAGATGACTGTGAGATGACCGCTTACTAGGGTTTACTTTATTTTTGGCTGTTTGTTTTTTGATATTTCGGTAACACATTGTATATTGTGATTCTAATAATATGTGTTTGTGATTGTAAATCGGTAGAAAAAGCTTTCTATGAAACAAAAATTCTGCAGTGATACACTCTATGAAATGAGTGTCAAACAGGGGTAAACCCTAATAAATGTGATTTAGACAGACATTAGTGTCAACTGCCTGTCTAAAATAAAACACGAACCATCAAAAAATGTAGAGAAAATAATGCAGAAACAGCATTATTGATACTTACATTGAAGCCATGCTCCTGCACCTCGGGTAGCCCATCCACTACAGACAAGCCCATGATGGCCAACAATCTCTCTTCGAAGGCCTTCAAAGCTTGTCTGCTATGTGGACCTCCACCAGTGCGATCTGTAAGCCCTAAAAATTTGGTTACATCCGTTTCATTTCTGACACTTTACATTTTAAACCTACTGACTAAGACAGTAGGGTTGATAATTCAATGTACATTCAATGTAGTTAACGACACCATCACCATGCGACAAACAAAATAAAATTAATAAAGCAAACTTTTAAATTGTTCTTTAAAAAGGTTCACTAAAAAAAAAACTCTTTCTCGTAAAGTACCATACAAAATCTTCTAAACAGTTTCATTGTGTAACTAACAGTAAAAAATGAAACTTTCATAATGAATGAATCAACAATTCAGTCTTAAATATTAGGTAATCAAAATTGTAGAGTTATTGTATTGAAGGAACATTATTAATGTCTCAGACTTTCGTAAAAGGCTGCATGACAATGAGGAACAGTTTTATTTTTAACTAAAGACCTAACCCAACCCAACCTACCACTAAGCCACTGGTAAACATCTTAGCCTAATTGTGCAAAACGTGGTTACAGAATTATCAACAACTTATTTAAGAGTGCTTGCTAATTAGCTCTGCTAACTGTAGCTCTGCCTACCCCACTCTGGGAATGAAGGCGTGAGTTTATGTATGTATGTACATCAAATCTTGGTATTTCCTCTATGAAATGGCAATTGACTCGGAGTAGGCCTTTTTCAGCTGTACTTCACTGAATAGAGCCAATTGTCTCCTCGTTCTAGAACGAGAAACATTAACGGACTTGAAAGTATTGTCTTTGAACGAAATCTTATAGAAGTAAGTGCCTGGATGTTCTTTTTCTACTTTAACTACACAAATATCATTAAAGTTAAATTTTTGTCCTTCAGAGTTAATATTAAAGTTAGTAGCAGTAACATCAACCAGACCAGCATCCCGTGGAATGCTTAGGCACGTTCTGTCCTACCGCGGCCTCCCTCGGCATCGTTGTGTCAAAATAAAGTAACATGAATTCTATACTCATGGTAATAAGATTAAAAATGGTTATATCAGTACCGAAATCCTTTGCCATGACACGCCGTGCCATGCCGGCAGTCAGCGCCGGCCCTAACTCATTAGGTAACGTAGGTATATTTTGGTTAGGTAAATTCACGCCACCTTACGTAAGTTGAAAACATGTTTTTTTGTTTGTGTAGATATTGTGTTGTTTTTAGAGTCTTTTGATAGGTTTAGGTCTAAAACGTATATGGTAATGGAAATTGTGTAACTAGGGTAATCCGTTTAGAAGTTATAAGGAATTTTCGATAATGAAAATTGACAAACGTAAATTTTTGTATGTTTCTGCTCTGTAAACTTTTTGTATTGTAATACCTAGTAGGTAGGTTTATTGTTTTGTTTTATAGGATAAGTTTTTGCTTTTACGGACTATAGGTAGATTAGGTAGGTACTGCGGGTTTGGATTAGCCCCTCCACTTTAATACCTATTAATTCGTCTGGTCGGTTATTTTTGAAGTTGCCTACGGTATATTTTATATTTTCTGTGACAAATTTGTAATATATGTAACAATGTCATTAAATATTTTTTTTAGTTATTGTTAATTTATACCTATTTCCATTCTTCCCGTTTCATTCTCAACAATAAATCAAACGACTAGATACGAGTGCCACTACCGCGATAGTTTTTTGTGCATAAGCCATAGTTGGCAACCCTAGAGCGACCGCCGAGCGTAGGTATGAAAAGTGAAGTACATACATGTGATTTACTTCTGTACTTATCTGTTCTGTGTCATAGTATATTGAACCTTTGTGGATGAAAAACAGAAAAACCATTAATGTTGACAATTATTAAAATTGGTAGGTAGGCCTCTCTGTCAAATAATCTATGCTAACTCCGGTTCCCTGACATGACAGCTTAATAGGGTTGACAATATTTTTGGCTTTGATAATTTATTATCTTTTTTACGGGGTATTTTGTACCACGTTGTATAATGTGTCAGAAAGTGCAAAATGTCATTACAGAATTATCAACAATTTTGGTGTTGGTAATTCTGTAGCTATGTCTATCCCACTGTGGGAATGAAGGCGTGAGTGTAACTAGGTATATGTATATGTAAGTGACGGGTGTTTTATTGTCATTTTCTCACGCGATAAACGCAGCCGTATTAGGCCCTCTTTATATTATAGGTATTAATTAATCAAAACGATATAGTGAATACCGTAATTTGAATAACTTACCGATATTTTGGGATCCCATTTACTATCAGCTGGCCGGTGAACTGATTTGCCTTCTCTTTCTGGTAAAACTTTACCAAATTGATTCAGTAGTTTAGCCGTTAACAAACAAACATACAGACCCGCATACAGATTAATCTATTCTGCGTTTATTAATAGGACTTTACCAACCAACTCCACGTAGGAACAAACATTTCAATTTATCACGCAATAGATGAAATTCTGGTGAAATACTGCCCTAGAGAAAGCCGTTCAAGTTAAAAACGATGTAAGTCTGGTCAATTTGATGATGATTTATACCCTTTCAATTATAAGCTAAGTTGACTTATATCCGTTTTTACTAGAGCCACCAACGCTACAGTATTTCATCACAATTTCATCCATTGAGTGTTTATTAATTAAAGCCACATAATATCTATCTTTTACATCCACGTCTGAACACTGAAATGGTTCTTCCTCACTAGACTCCGGGATAAAACTAAACCACTATAACTTTGCATAGATATTTGCACGTCAACACAGAAAAATAGCGCTTATTATCTATACAATATAAGAAGCCCAAAGCTGTCACTTCATTGCAGAGCTAATGTGGTTTGACTCTACCTACCACCACAGAATAATAACTAGTAACTAGCGTTACAGAAGCTTTACTTCACAACGGTTTTCAAAGAAATATGTACTCAATCTGATAGACAATATGATTTAATTTAGCTCGCGTTCCAGTCGAGCACGTGTTCATTTACATACCTTCTAATTTTTTTTGAGGAAATATGGGCCTTAATTCACTGTACTACGGTTCATAATAAGTTAGACGTGGTTATACGTGGTTATACGTGTGTCGTCTTTCGCTTGCGGCAGCCTACTAGATTGGCCCTTCCGCCGTGGCCGGCGCCTGGAGGTATGTTTTTAATACCTACACGCGGAGTGACACAGGCCTGCTACCACTTTGATTTTGAACCTTCATGCTTTAAGCATGCCCTGGAGTAGACCCAGTTGTGACAGGAATTTCTTTTTGTTATTTCTGTAGCACGTATTTTTTTTTTCATGTTCGGTTTTTCTGTACCGGGGTAATACAATTAAATAAATATCAGGGCACAATTTCACGTATTTCATGTATTTTTTTGCGTAAATGTGGATTTGAGGTCTATTTTTGTTATACGCTTCGTAATATAACTTATCGATAGTCGATAAAATTCAACGCCCCCGGATTATTACTCTATATAAGTTTTTATACCTACTATCGTGTAACCTTGACATGTTTGACAAAACATCCTGTCAATTCGATGTAACATACTCACTATTTAGCGCTTTCAATTCTGTATTTTGAAATTATCATCAATCATCATCATTATTGTCATCCTAACGAGGTCCACTGTCTTCCCCAAGAATTGCAAATAAATGAACACTGTCAAGTAGGTACTGAGACCCAATATATTCGAAAGGTTGTAAACAAGGGTTTGACCTTCATCGTTTCCAAAAACGAATATTCAAAAATTAAATGCGCTGATACCCCAGCCGACTTAGCTTAATTTTTAGAGCACTTTCCGTTGTCTAATTACCATCAACATTCTTAAAAATAATCAAAACAATAGTAAAAAACACTCCAGCGGTTTATAAGTTGTTTTAGCATTCCAATACCAACGGATAGGTATTTCATTTTGGACTCAATAACAAACATATAAGACCAAGAATCTAAAAATTGTTGATATCATGAGCACTGAAATTGTTTCGGTTTGTTCGCGTTGGAAATACCCTATCGTCTACCTATATGAGTGAGACAGTTGCATGCGTTTCAAATTCAAATGTTTTTATTTGCATAAACAAGGGTACAAAAAGGTGTAAAACAATTATAACATAGTTCAATTCCTTGTTTTACCATAATATGGCGTACAAATATTTCAATATTAAGTTATTTATTACGTTATTAGGTACATAGGTGTTAAGGTGTAGCTTAAAATATTTACAAGTTTAATACTGTCAACTGAAAATAATACGGATAAAAAAATGCGACATAATACTCAATACTACTTATAGGTACATGCCCACTATATACCTTCTTATTAAGATTCAAATGAATAATAAAAATAAAACCTAAACATCACTTAATAACCAATTAAAACATTTGTCATTCATTCATTTCACATTTTATAAAATAATCTTCCACAGAATACAAAACACTCATCTAATAAGAGCTTATATACGACAATCGATAAAATTAATTATTTACAAGATTTGTCCAAGTCATGGGTAAGGTAAGGCGTTATAAATTTTGAACGCCATTTGGAAGCAGTTTTTTCTATTAAGCTGTCATTTACATTTAGGAACTACCAACGCACGCACGCGTTTATTGTGTACGAGCCTTTATAAAAGCTGGACAGCTGCTGTACGCGTCAGTCGACAAGCAACCATGGATCGGGTCGTATCGCGCTCTCTGACGAATTTCGCAGCGAAGTTTTGCAATGTGAGTGTTATTTTTAGGTCGCAGTTAGGGTCAAGGACATACTTATTATGTTTGTATACGATACGATAACATATTACACTCTTTTATCCATACAACACTCGTACTTTGATGCTTTTAAGTTAGTTTATGTTTTTACAATAAAATTTGCCTGTGGGACGTTTTTCTTTAAGCGTTTGTGTGCGAGTGTGTAAAGATAATATTTTGCATTTTGATTCGGTTCCTAGGTATTAATAGGTAAGGGCTGATATTTGGAATAATATGACGACAATGAGACCGCAATTGATTATGAAGTCGGAAGATCAAACTGAAAAGTTTGTTTAAGTACATCTGTTATCTAGTCTATAGTATAATATTATAATATATACTAAAACTTACTACATAATTATATATGTTGAAACATCCTCAATCGGCAAACAGGCATGAGACGCTAAGAGGGCCAGAGGGTTCATAGGCCTGAGAGTAAGTCACCTCGAATTTAGTAAAAAGGCGCCCTGGGTAAACTTACTACAAACAGGGATGGTTTCTTGTTAAAAGTAAAATAAAAGTATTGTTCTCCTTAGTATATTTATAAAGTTACACACACACACCTGCATTTTACAGACAACTGTAGCAACAGTATGTCATATGAAATTATGGTAGCATTATCGACTACAGCAAAAGAAAGGTCACTTAACTAGCGCGAAGTATGCATGATGTCATGTATGTGTTAGGTGAAGTTAAGTGGCAAGCAAAGACCCAAAACACATGGAGAGCGAAGAGGAGGGCTACTGCCCCAAGCCTCTCTAGGTCGCAACACGTGGCACGGAGGTCACGCCCAAGTGGTTGAGCACGAAGCGCCCTTCACGGTCTATCCGGTGGTTAGGACTATGCCTAACTTAACAATAAAACCCTGCAACAATAATTGCAGTTGTTAATACAAGAAACTTTGAAAACTAATCTATCAGCCCTAGCCAGGAGGTAACTTCCCGCAGATTTTTTTCCCAAGCTTTCGGAATATTAGTACTGGAGGTGACACGTGTTCTTTGTCCGGTACCACGTTTCTCTCTAGTCTCTTTTTTTTCTCGATATTGCTTTAAGAAAACTATCTCTAGATATAGAAACACCTATACTAATCATAGTAATTATTACACAATAAGTGACAAATCTTATCCAAAATACGAACTTCTCTCGTTCTCAGCCCCGCCGCGCGGAGCAAATGTTTTTTTTGGCACATTTATAAGTTAAATGTATGAAGAAAGTTAATGTTTACATATTCTATATAAATAGGGCTATTTACTCATATTTTTTTTATAAACCATAATCTCATAGTTTAATGGTAGGCATAGATTTTGTAAGATTTTTTAACTCCTATTTTTCTACTTTATCACGGATCTCATTTTTTTTCTATGAACGAGTGAAAATGCGTTTCCTGAAATGAATTCCTCGTCCTCGAATTATACGAAAACGATATCAAACACGACCTATTTGCTAAACTTATGGAGATATGGACGTAAGAATGCGGCGCGGTAGATGGGATTTCCCCCCCCCCCTCCCCCTCCCACCTGCAGGGTGGAACCACGTGGCTACCGGGCTAAATCAGCTCAGATGACCACTAGGTATACCTGTGCCAAGCGGCTTCCTTCGTTGAAGATTTGCAAGGTTGATGTCACTAATTACCCGACTAAGAGAGCAACACTGTCGGAAAATGGATAGGAAAAAAACAATGATTGATCTCTTCCACCGTGCACTAGAACTGGATGAGTCTTATTTTAACATAAAGCGATCAGTCGTTGCGAAGATGATTAAACTTTTTGCACCAACATGGTCTTCCGACTTATAACTAAAAATAACTAAAAACCGGTCAAGTGCGAGTCGAACGAGTTGAGTCGTGATTTTGAATTGAGCCCTCTCATAATAACAACCCATTTCGTCGGTGAAACTGTAAAACCGCGTAAGTAACATTTTTAATAAGGAGCAAAATGCACCTTTTTAATAAGAACGTAAGGTTTGTTTTGCTCTATCGTAAATATGTTAGTTACGCGGTTTTGCAGTATCACCGACGATTTGATATAATCAAACCACTTGAATTTTTCATCCCCCCATTCAATTACTTGTACGAGTATATATAAGGACCGTATCGTTAATTATGGAAACAAATAAAATGGTGTAATCTGAATAAATACTTTTTATTACAAAAAAAACAACTTAAAATACGCGAATCTTAGATCTTCTAAGTGAATCATAAAAGCTTCTTTTAGTTATTTATTGACCCCCTTTGCCAGTTTTCTCACTTTGCTTTTGATGCTCTTCATTAGCCCTTGGACATCGACTGTTTTGAAAGTTTTTTGGGTACGGATCCAGTCTTTTTTGAATTGGTCGATGTTATCTGTTGGTTTAGCTTGTTTTCGTAGCCTTGCCTTCATCAGAGCCGAAAATTTCTCGATGGGCCTGATCTCAGGGCAATTCGGAGGATTTAATGATTTCGCGACAAATTCGACATTATTCTCTCGATACCAGTTCAACACATGGCGAGCATAGTGACACGCAGCTAAATCGGGCCAGAATAATGTACGACCCCTGTGCTTTCAAATCAGTGGTAGTACCCGCTTTTGAAGGCATTCCTTCTTGTACACATCCGAAGTTAAGTTTCCCGTTACAAAAAACGGAGATGTTTTCATGCCGCATTGACAAATAGCTTGCCAAACCATCACTTTTTTCCCAAATTTTTCGCAAAATATGGATTTGTCCTCTTTAGAGACCTTCGTTCCTTTTATTACGGTGTAAAACTGCGGTCCGGGTAGGGTTTTATAGTCAAGTTTGACATAGGTTTCATCGTCCATTATAATACATTGTTCATTTTTAGTTAAGACTTGGTCGTACAACTTCCGAGCCCGAGTTTTGACAGAAGACTCCTGGGTTTTGCTGCGTTTAGGCTGTTTTTGCTTTTTGTACGTCACAAGCAAGTTACGCTCCTTGGCACGCTGAACCATTGCAATAGAAGTACCTACGACATTTTTTCGCACAATCCCGAATCGATACCTCTTTTTTTTGGGAAAAATGTTCGCATATCTTTTTGTCTAAATTAGGACATGAAGGGCCTCGTTTTCTACCTCGACCAGGTAAATCTTTTAAAGTATTATTCATACCAAACCTTTTTATCGTATTGTAAACAGCTTTCAGGCTAACCCCTTCCTCTGAAGCAATCTTTCTCATAGTCATACCTGATTCTTTACAATATTTGGTCACAATTGAAAGTCGTTTTTTCTCTGAGAGACCCTTTATCTTGCAGTGTGTAGGAATTATACTATTTTTTATAATCAGTTTTAATATTTGACTATATGCTTAACAGATTGACATATGACACACAAGATAAAATATTGTAACTTTTTTTTTAGAGCTATTCAGACTTGTTTCCATAATTAACGATACGGTCTTTATATATATTACTTAACACAGATGCGGGCAAGCAAGTTGTACAACTATGCCAAATTTCAAGTTGATAGCATTTGTTATAGCTGAGACATACAGACAGACGGACTGACAGACAACGACGTCTCATTAAGGGTTCCTTTTTTTCCATTTTGATATGAAACCCTAAAAACTAAGAATAAATCTTCAATCAAAATATGTGAGAATAAAACTAGCCGTCATTTCAGGGCGAATGGGAATTTCCATTTGAGGAAGATTTAACGGCTTGCGGTGATTTCTATGTGAAAAATGGGACTAATATAAGGGTACCTCAGATGTTTATGACAGACATGCACTTCGCTTACGGAAGCTGTAAGGGGCTGAAGGCAAAAGTGAGTAGCATTATATTATAAAGTTCAAACTTTACCTATTGCCAAGATTACTAATGTTGGTTTCACATCTTTAAACCGACAGTTACTTCGGATGCCTTGTCGAGGTGGTGCAGCAAGTATGGTGATCGTTCTGCCAGACGAAATCGAGGGTCTGAACACAATAATGCAGCAGGTAGCGAGAGGATATGACCTGCAGACTGATATTGAGGGTATGAGAAGCACCAAGATTGATATCGTAATACCCAAGTTTAAAGCTGAAATGACAATAGATTTGAAAGAAGTTTTGTCCAAGGTAAGAAAGTTCTGCTAAGGTATAAGATCTCTTGATTGTATTGTACCGTCAAGCATTTAATGTGTGTTTTGATACAGTTGGGAATCAAATCTATATTTGATAAAGAAACATCAGACATCGACGTGCTGACGTCGGAAAAGAGGCTGTTTGTGTCTGACGCTATCCAGAAGGCTTTCATTGAGGTGGACGAGGCGGCGCCTAGCCCCAGTTAGTACATACTTACATACAATCACACCTCTTTCCCGTAGGTTTAGACAGAGAAAACTTCCTTCCACTTGCTACGATCCAGACAAACTTCCCTCACTTCCTCCACACTCATAAGTCTCTTCATTCACGTGTGACGGTTTAGAGTCTCCAGACCTGGCTCTTTCTTAAAACGTCCCCGATCTGATCGTGGAACGATCGCCTTGGCCTTCCCCTTCCAACATTCCCATTTACTCTTGCCTCATATATCTGTTTTGTTAATCTCACTTCATCCATTCTCTCCAAACGACCAAAACATTTCTTTATTAATCCTTATCATTACATCTTCTTTGAAACCACAAAGTTCTCTTATTACACTGTCCCTAATCCTATCACACACGTTCACCTCGACTGTACTTCTCAACGCTCTCATTTCTATTGCATTAACTCTACTTTCATATTTCTTCTGCCAAACTCAACTTTCACTGCCAAACATTAGTGTCTCAACTAGCACCGCCCCTTTAAACACCCAAACGAGCCTTCTTTGACACTTTCTGACTGTTCAAAGGAACGCAGTGCTCCATTTACCATGTTTCCAGCATTCACTCGTCTTTCACATTTCCCGTCTCTTGTAAACATCGATCCCAAATATACAAACGCACCTCTGTCCTACCTTCCTCTCTTATCTTGCACCAGTTACCACTGTTTTCTATTATCTAATGACGTGACAGTCCGAAATAAAATCAACCTTTTGATGGCTCGAGATTTACTTGTTCTTGTTATTGTTACTGTCAGAATAATATCGTAACAACAGTTTCGCGTAACGCGACAGATGCTAGCCACCGCGAAGTCCCTCCATTTCGTTTTACACTTTTGAGTTGCCTTTTTGCTATTCTGCCTTTGAGAGATCATTCCCTTCATTTGTTTTACAGTTCTGCGCATGACGGATTTGCGTGCGAGCGAGAACCCAAAATTCTACGCTGATAGACCTTTCCTGTACCTCCTGACGAGCCACGAGATACCTCTCTTCATAGGAGTTTACCATGGAAGTGAATTCGCCAAATGGAGGAACGAAAATATATGAAAAAAAAAACTGTTACTATCACATAAAATTGTATCTACGCGATACAATGGCAAATTAAACAGGAAGAAATAACTCTTGTAGGAGTAAAATGAGGCACTTTCCGTCCTTGTGTTTCAATCGGAAAACCGTTATTTCCGAGCATGCTTGAGAAAAGTCTTGCATTGCATGATCATTAGACGGATCATTTTTTTTATAGTAATGCGAATGACAGCAATTTGTGCGAGACAGATCCCAAAATGTACCGCAAACAGACCTCTCCTGTACCTCCTCACGTTGCATTAAGGAATGCAAATAACCGGATATAACCGGTCTTAACCGGATATTTTCAAACAAAATCGGTTAATAACCGGTTAAATTGCATTCCCTACATGAGATACCTCTCTTCATAGGAGTCTACCGAGGAAGAGAGTGAACAAACACTACAAAATTGTATAAATGCCCATGTTGTGTTGAATTAAAATATACAATATATTTTGTTTACTTTTATTGAAATAATGTTTCGATAATTCCTGTGTGGGTTGGGTGCCGGGTTAAAACAGTGCCACTGCATGTCTTCCCGTGGATGTCGTAAGAGGCGACTAAGGGAATAAAGGCTTGTGGTACTGTTAAACGATGGGCTTGCAACCTGCCACTAATACACTGCTAAACAACTCAGTTTAATTGTGAAAAATGCGGCTATAGAGATATCAACAATTTTTTAGAGTTGTTGATTATTCTGTAGCTCTGCCTACCCCACTTTGGGATAGAAGGCGTGAGTTTATGTATGTACAATTCGGTTTTTTTTTTGACAGTCGTCGTCTCCTTATGCAGGCCAAACTAAATAGGGTAACTTTATTACATTGGAGATCCTGTTATTTATTTGACTCCAACATAACAACTTCTCTACATCATGATTCATAAGAATGATTCATCATCATGAATAATAAGGGTTTAATTATATAAGGCCTGTACCGAAAAGTTTTTATTACAAACTCTGCACATGATATGGTACTGGACAGTAATCGTTTTTTTATTTTTATTTTATGACTTCGTTTCTGTCATTTTGAACTGTCAATCGACACAATTATCTCCGAAAAAATATCGCTTTTATTTAAAATGCAGTACGATAAAATAATTCGAAGAGAAAATGTTCTGCGACTTTACCTGGAAAATCCTAATTCCACTTTTGCGTCGGTCGGAAAGAGAGTAAATATGAATCGTGCCACAGTTCAAAATATTGTTAACCGATACTTAAACGAGTATAGAATCCAAGACAAAGCTCGGTGTGGACGACCGACAGGTCCTTCAAATAAAAAATTAGAAAAGAAAATAGTGTCCACTTACAAAAATAATTGTAATTTGTCTGTGCGAGATGTGGCAAAAAAAGTTAAAACAAGTGCATCTATGGTGCAAAGAGCAAAAGTGCGTCAGAATTTAAAAACCTACAAAAAAGTAAAAGCCCCTAAACAGTCGGTAAAACAATACAATACCTCCGTAACAAGGTCGCGAAAACTTTACAAACTGCTGTGCAATTTGAGTGGAACATGCGTTTGTCAAAAAGAGTAACTACTATTTGTGGGTAGGCACTCCCGTACTATTGTAAGATTACCCACAGTAATATTTCTAAAAATCTTAATGTAAAATATAACTTATGGATAATCAATGTTTTAAATATAGGAAGAAGTAATTTTATTATTTGATGTGTATAACTATTATTTAAACAATTATTACAAAATATCGCTTCTATTTTTTTTGTAGATTTTTGAACGATAATAATTTCTTGTTACATTTCTAAACGAAATGTTTATTGGAATAATACTGGCATCTGATTAGTTGCAAACTGTCATTGGTTGTCTTTTTTTCTGTCCAGTGATTGGCTATATCAGAGTAATTTAGTGATTACCATTGGTCAATAAATGTATCAACTGTAGTTTGTTATTATCATGGTTTTGTGGCTTGCTATTGGTTGTAATGCAAATTGATTAGAGATGTTGATTGGTTTACAACCTGAGATTTCTATTGGTCTAATTTTGGCGGGAATTTGTCGGGCAGAAAAGGGTATAAAAAGCGGTGCTCGATAGCATCGAGAGGTTCTTCTGCCCGGCGAGCTCCAGTAAAAGTTAAGTACCCATTATACACTTACTATCTTGCTCTTATTGTTTCTTATTGTGCCTTACTATGTTTTATTGTGTGATGTTGCTGTGCAATAATCTTGTGACTATGACTGTTTTATGTAAACCTTCATAGCCTATTTAAAAGTTTCTCTCTGTGAATATAATCCCTGTGTACTTACCTTCCTCACTCCAACATGGAGTAAGTAGATATATTAGGCCGTTTTGCTGTTTACTGTGTTTTCTGTGTGTCATAGATAAAGTAGCTATTATTAAAATATTCCAGTTACAATGAAATTATCAATATACCAAATCTATGTCAGTTTTCTTTTCAACATTTGATTTAAATTCCGACATAGTTTAGTTGTAATATATTTGCCTGACAATACTTCAAAATGTATGTAATTAGCTTAATAACTTGTATTATACCATTCGTCAACTATCGAATATATCAATGTCTGTACATATTTTGCTTATTTCTGACTACAAATACCCACAATTTGACATAATATAAAGATGTATGGCAAATTCCGCTGTTTTACTTATTATCTATCTACCCTCGCTATTTTAATCAAGTCATAATTAAAATCATTCTTCCAGTAACATAGTTATTTAGTTTCTATCTTTAACCTATTCTAACATCAGAAGTGGGATGACGAATGGCACGTTTTAACATTTAACTATATCATTTTCAGTAAAAGAAAAGATGGATCCCTCACTGCTGGAGAAGTTGCTGACTTCTATCAAAGATGCTGTAGCTGGGAATCGTCGCCAAGATGACGTCGCGTTGCCAATTTTTGACCCTGCAAAGAACGACTCCGGGGCAGCAGGATGGTGCGACGAAGTCCAAACTCTTGGCGAAGACCTTGGATGGAGCAGCAACACCAAAGTAGCAAAAGCTGGTAAAGCCCTGCGAGGCTCTTCCTTATTATGGTTCGAATCATGGGAGCCCGAGAGTGGGCGAACATGGGCAAACTTTCGATCTGAACTGATTGATTTGTACCCTGAGAAGAAAAATTTAAATGAAAATTTAAGTAAAGCGGTGTTATATAATTCGGATCAAGCTGATGCAGTGCGAGTATGCTAGGGAGAAGATTCGCTTGTTAGGCAAGACTAAGATTTCTTTTACTGAGGCTCAGAAGATTGAATTAATTTGTGGTAGTATACGTGATATAAGTGTAAGGATGGCGTCTTTCAACAGCAACATCTGTAACACGTCAGAGTTAATTACTTTATTTTCTTCTTACATTAAGTCGAGAAAAAGACCTTATGAACAAGGTAGTTACGAGAAACTCAATTCTTAGTTGAAAGAGTCCAAACCGGTATAATTGATACAGAACGATATTGCATTAGAAATTATTTGCTTCATTATAAAATAGAACCTACGGCTGACCCTAAACTTTACATTCCAAAAGGTGAAAGATTAGAGATACTACGTCTATTTCATGACGAGAATTGTCACTTTGGTTATTACAAAACGTTGGATAAAATTCTTGAGCACTTTTGGTTCCCGGGTATGACAGCTTTTGTAAAAAAAAATATCTTTCACATTGTCTACTTTGTGTAAAATATAAAAGTCACACAGGACCTAAACAAGGCCTTTTGCATCCTATAGACAAAACTCCAATTCCATTTCATACAATTCATTTAGACTGTACAGGGCCTTTTCCGCAGTTATAGACATATTTTGATTATAATTGATGGTTTTACGAAATTTTGTATACTCAAAAAATTAAACTTTAAGTGCTGAAGAATTGGTCCCTCTCATTCGCGACACTATTACCGAATTCGGTACGCCTACTCTCGTTATAACTGACAGGGGTACTAATTTCAGTGCCAGTCAGATACAAGCATTATTTAGAGATCTAAATATTGAACACCATATGATTTCCACCGGTACCCCTAGGGCTAATGGACAAGTTGAAAGGTATGTGTCAACTATAGTCAATATGTTAAGTTGTACCTGTAATGATGTGTCAGATTGGCCGAACGAAATATGGAAGGTACAGCAATCTTTGAATACTACGATTCAAAGCTCTACTGGTTTTTCTCCTATAAGATTATTAATAGGATATAATGCAAATATTCCTTGTATACAAGCTAAAATATCTGAGGTAGTTGACGATTCAAATAATCAAAATTTTGACTTGAACTATGATCGAAATCAGGCCTATCGGCGTCTTCAACACGTATCTGAAAAAATTAAAAATAAATTTGATACGGTTAGATGAAATAATAAAATATACAGGGTGTCCCAAAAGTACCACGCCACAGTGACACCGGAGGTAGGTCAGCTCAAGAGGAAACTAACCAGCCTAACATGACCTCAGTAAAAGTTGCACCGTTTTCGAGTTATACCAATTTAAAGATTTTTCCAATTTTTCACCTCTTTTGACATTGTAAGTGCTCGCATTTACTGGGATAGCTTTAAAATTTAGTTTTTTTTATTTGTGCGCGTTTATGAATAGTTTATTAAGATGATAGAAGCATTATTATGTCAATAACTAATGTAAAAGTTGGAAAAATACTGTAATGAACTTGACTTAAATTATCATCAACATAGTAATTTAAACTTTGAGCACCTGCCATAACTTTTTTTTACTGTAAACAAAATGAGCAAATTACTTTAAAAACATACGTATTTTATGCCAATTCTAAAATGGTATGACAAATGATATCTTAATGCATAAAAGTAGGAATTCGTATGACATTTGCCAATATGGATCCTCGGAAATCAATGCTAATCATCTAAAAAATTATCTTGTACTCTACGATATCTCATTTGTTTGTGCTCCTTATTTGCATTAAGATATCATTTGTCACTCTGATTTTGTTTGTGGAACTGAAACGACTACTCGGCACTCTTAACGGAAGTTGATTTCGCTTTGTAAAATGTTTTTTTTTGGTGATGTTTGAAAGACAATATTTATTCAAAACCAATAAGTAACGAAGAGGAACTACGGCGACGTGTCTTCAATGCAGCCCGAGACATATCGGAAACCAGTTTACGAAAATTAAACCGAAATTTTATTCGAAGATGCCATTTGTGCCTTAGAGTCGGAGGGAAACAATTCGAACATTTACTGTAAAAACTAATGAAAATTAAACCCGTTTTCTATTATCTTTGAACTAAGGTCAACCAAAAATCAATCATATTCTTCAAAGGAGCACAAACAAATGAGATATCGTAGAGTACAAGATAATTTTTGAGATGATTAGCATTGATTTCCGAGGATCCATATTGGCAAATGTCATACGAATTCCTACTTTTATGCATTAAGATATCATGTGTCATACCATTTTAGAATTGGCATAAAATACGTATGTTTTTAAAGTAATTTGCTCATTTTGTTTATAGTAAAAAAATGTTATGGCAGGTGCTCAAAGTTTAAATTACTATGTTGATGATAATTTAAGTCAAGTTCATTACAGTATTTTTCCAACTTTTACATTAGTTATTGACATAGTAATGCTTCTATCATCTTAATAAACTATTCATAAACGCGCACAAATAAAAAAAACTAAATTTTAAAGCTATCCCAGTAAATGCGAGCACTTACAATGTCAAAAGAGGTGAAAAATTGGAAAAATCTTTAAATTGGTATAACTCGAAAACGGTGCAACTTTTACTGAGGTCATGTTAGGCTGGTTAGGTTCCTCTTGAGCTGACCTACCTCCGGTGTCACTGTGGCGTGGTACTTTTGGGACACCCTGTATAATGTAGGAGATATTGTTTATGTCAGCCAAGTTCATAGGCGACATAACAAATTAAGTCAAAAATATAAGGGTCCTTATGAAATATCGAGTTTATTGCCATACGAACGTTATGAATTAAGAGACAGAGGTAACCTTAGAAACATCACTGTGGCTAAAGAAAAGCTTAGATACTGGCCAGGAGAATGGATAGATATTGCTGTTGGAAACGTTTCTGAATAATGGTGTATTTTGATTGTATTTTTTTTCTTTTTTTTGGGTTTTAGTGATTTGTGATCAGAATGATAATAATGTGATATGATTCGATTCTGCCTGACGATCTGTCGTCTGATATTGAGCTTGGAAGTCACTAGAGGCAGGTGATAGAGCTAATATGTCAGGGCGACAGATTAAATCGAAAAGAAAAGAGACTTTGTAAATAACATGATTCGATTCTGCCTGACAATCTGTCGTCTGATATTGAGCTTGGAAGTCGCTAGAGGCAGGTGATAGAGCTAATATGTCAGGGCGACAGGTTAAATCGAAAAGAAAAAAGACTTTGTAAATAACATGATTCGATTCTGCCTGACGATCTGTCGTCTGATATTGAGCTTGGAAGTCGCTAGAGGCAGGTGATAGAGCTAATATGTCAGGGCGACAGGTTAAATCGAAAAGAAAAGATACTTTGTAAATAACATGATTCGATTCTGCCTGACGATCTGTCGTCTGATATTGAGCTTGGAAGTCGCTAGAGGCAGGTGATAGAGCTAATATGTCAGGGCGACAGGTTAAATCGGTTGTTATATGATACTATACGATGCTGTATAGGACAGTCAGTAGTCTGATATTGAGCTAGGAGGTCACTAAGGTGATAGGGCCAATATGACAGGACTACTGGTTAAATTTATGTTAAATGAAGTACTTCGGGAACGAAGTACATGTCAGTATGGCCGTGTCAAAAAGAGTAACTACTATTTGTGGGTAGGCACTCCCGTACTATTGTAAGATTACCCACAGTAATATTTCTAAAAATCTTAATGTAAAATATAACTTATGGATAATCAATGTTTTAAATATAGGAAGAAGTAATTTTATTATTTGATGTGTATAACTATTATTTAAACAATTATTACAAAATATCGCTTCTATTTTTTTTGTAGATTTTTGAACGATAATAATTTCTTGTTACATTTCTAAACGAAATGTTTATTGGAATAATACTGGCATCTGATTAGTTGCAAACTGTCATTGGTTGTCTTTTTTTCTGTCCAGTGATTGGCTATATCAGAGTAATTTAGTGATTACCATTGGTCAATAAATGTATCAACTGTAGTTTGTTATTATCATGGTTTTGTGGCTTGCTATTGGTTGTAATGCAAATTGATTAGAGATGTTGATTGGTTTACAACCTGAGATTTCTATTGGTCTAATTTTGGCGGGAATTTGTCGGGCAGAAAAGGGTATAAAAAGCGGTGCTCGATAGCATCGAGAGGTTCTTCTGCCCGGCGAGCTCCAGTAAAAGTTAAGTACCCATTATACACTTACTATCTTGCTCTTATTGTTTCTTATTGTGCCTTACTATGTTTTATTGTGTGATGTTGCTGTGCAATAATCTTGTGACTATGACTGTTTTATGTAAACCTTCATAGCCTATTTAAAAGTTTCTCTCTGTGAATATAATCCCTGTGTACTTACCTTCCTCACTCCAACATGGAGTAAGTAGATATATTAGGCCGTTTTGCTGTTTACTGTGTTTTCTGTGTGTCATAGATAAAGTAGCTATTATTAAAATATTCCAGTTACAATGAAATTATCAATATACCAAATCTATGTCAGTTTTCTTTTCAACATTTGATTTAAATTCCGACATAGTTTAGTTGTAATATATTTGCCTGACAATACTTCAAAATGTATGTAATTAGCTTAATAACTTGTATTATACCATTCGTCAACTATCGAATATATCAATGTCTGTACATATTTTGCTTATTTCTGACTACAAATACCCACAATTTGACATAATATAAAGATGTATGGCAAATTCCGCTGTTTTACTTATTATCTATCTACCCTCGCTATTTTAATCAAGTCATAATTAAAATCATTCTTCCAGTAACATAGTTATTTATTTTCTATCTTTAACCTATTCTAACACGTTCTTTTGGACGATGAGACATAATGTGAAAAAGGATTTTTCGACTTGACCAGGTGACCAATTCTTCACTACCGAGAATAAAGAGAATATTAGCGATAAGAATAAGTACATTTATATGGACAAATTAGGAAAAAAATATTTGATCTGGCAAGCAATGTTCCTGTGGGAAACGCACACGGTCATTTATAACGAACGGGGCCATAAATGGGGTTTTTTATGTTCAAAAATGTGGTAAAGGGTTTTTTTTTATTACCATTTATAAGGAAACATGAACGGAATGTGTTGTTTTGGCCCGATCTGGCTACTTCACATTATGCCAAAGCAACACAGGAGTGTCTTGCTTTGAATAATGTGCAATATGTGCAGAAAGAAATGAACCCCCCTAACTGCCCCCAGCTACGACCCATTGAGCGGTATTGGGCGTTAGTAAAAGCGGAACTACGTTAAAACTGTGATCCAGCAGTATCAGAGGAAGATTTTAAAAAGAAATTGAAAAAGCATGCCACCAAAGTCTCCGAAACAACTGTGCAGAACTTAATGACGGGCTTGAAGAAAAAAATTCGCTGCTTCAGCCGCCAAACCCTCAAACCATAAAATGTGTATATTTATTGTAAAAAGGCACAATTTCTCATTATAACTAAAATAAAATATCTTTACTATTAGTTACAGTTTTATTGTTATCGTGAATATGGTATGTAAAAAAACTTTTCGGTACAGGCTTTACTTATTCAAAATTTCAGCTCTTTACGATGACGCGGGATAACAGTTTCTTTGGAGAAAAAAAAACAAATGAAAAACAAGGAGAATTCTGATTATAATTTGTCACGTGTATTTTGCTAATTAGAAGCTGAGTCCCGCATTGTCTTACCAGTTCTGTGTCGGCGTAGGTATGTCCAGAGTAACGATAAAACTTTGGACTATGTTTATTAGGTACTTAGTGCCAATAAAATAATATTGAAGTCAAAGTCACATAATTTTATTTTATAATGGTACTACAACATGTTATAAATAGGCACAACAATACCTATAAATATACCTACATTATTTGAGTCGCTTAGTTTTATTTTAATTTGAGTAGGTAGCATCGTTTAATTTTAATTTTAATAAGTTTAGTTTAAACGTTTAATTGTAGTACCTATATTATATTAAATAAACATTTCGATAGTTTAAGGGAAATTGGTAATATGACGTATTCCTTCCAGGAGCGTGAAGATATCCTAAAACCAATACTTTCCGAGTTATAGTTTCAATGTATTTTAATAGGTACCCGTCGTCAAACGACGATATTGTCTGAAAATTTTGTATAATTTTTTAAATAAAAATAAGCTCTTCAGAACGAAAGCACATCAATCAAGGAATTTTTGTTACTAATCTGCACGCTTTGTGTCATAGTATATTTTTTTATTTGGGATTTCGTGAACTAAGTTAATGTTGCAATATTTTTATATATTGATACGGTAGCCTAAAAAAATGTATTCTATTCGTATTTATTAACTTAGTATCATTATGTTATACTTACTAAGAATTCAACAATAGTTCAGTTTTATTACGAACTCCATTCTGATTAATTCTCACCTTCAGAACAAATAGTGACCTAATGCAGAAATTTTAAATTTCGAATTACGTCTCTATGACAATAAATTTATGACTTGAAGTTTGAAAGCTTACATTTTGAATTAGGTCACTCACACGTAAGGCTCAAATTAAATACTAAAAACAGAATAAAATAAATATTTAAGTCCCCCTTTTAACCCCTCAACCCTTTTTTCGAAAATCAAAAGCAGCCTATGTCCTTTCTCAGCCTCTAGACTATATCCGTGCCAAATTTCATTTAAATCGATTCAGTAGTTGTATCGTGAAAGCGAGACAGACAGACAGACAGAGTTATTTTCGCATTTATAATATTATAGTTAGGATTAGGACAGTACAAAACCCTTTGTGCGCGAGGCCGACTCGCACTTGGCCGTTTTTTTTTATTCAAGTCCTTATTTGGAACTCAAGATAGACACCGCTTGTAGGACTTTCTCCAATAACAACAGAGTCTTGTTCATGAGTTATAGACAAACAAACAAACACCGGTTCCGCCGCTAATCTCGACCTTTTAGGTTCTTCCATTTTGTTTGCCTTCTTTCTTAGTTACAGGGCAAGTGTGAAGATGGACATTTAATAACGCCTAGTTCAGGGGTGGTATTTTAGCGCGCGTTCTCAATTAGGCTGCAGGGCTTCTGTCGAACGATCGAAGGTATATGGCTGCCTAATTGAGAATGCACGCGCTAAAATGCGTTTTGTATGCTCTGACGGGACTTCTTAAAATCGTCGGTTTATATAACTCCCTCGTTCGACCGACCGAACACCGTTTTTAAGAGAATAAAACAATCGATTTTACAATATAACGCTAATCGTCGGTGAAACTGCAAAACCAAGAAAGTAACATTTTAAATAAAGAGCAAAATGCACCTTTTTAATAAGACAGTAAGGTTTACTTTGCTCTATCATAAATTTGTTAGTTACGCGGTTTGCAGTATCACCGACGTAAACGTGTAGTGAATAATCCTTTCCCATCGTTTTTTGTCAGATAAGTTCTTATTTAGCTTGTTTTCTCAATTAGCTTTAGTATCCATCGATAAGCCAACTGAGAAAGCAAGATAAATACGAAGATAAGCGACCAAAAGTATCACATATGTAATGTGATACTTAAAGTAAAAAAAAGCGTAGCTCAGACTAACAGTCTCTCTCATTTATTCAATGATTTTGTTCTCTAAGGCCTAACAGAATTTCTGCAGGCAGAGGTCAGCATTTAGTGCTTTTAAATACCTACCTATTGTTCCTGAAGAGATCGCGTGGCTCCCAAAATCTTTCTCTTTTTTTTTGTTAGAATGACACATATTTTAAAGTAATTTAGGGTGATGGCACCAATTTTGGACACTTTTAGCTGATAGGCACCAGTAATGGACACTAAACTCATAATTCAAATGTCATACTGTTGTTGCTAAACAAATGAGTTATTCATTCATGTCAGCCGAAAGACGTCCACTGCTGGACATAGGCCACCCAAGCCAAGGCTCTCCACTCAGACCGGTCTTGTGGTTTTCGCATCCACCGCGTTCCCGCGATCCTTACAAGGTCGTCACTCCATCTTGTTGGAGGCCTACCAACAGCTCGTCTCCCGGTCCGCAACAAATGAGTTATTCATTAGGTATCTAATGTAAAATAAGAATCAAGTCACTTGATTCAAGTGTCATTTGGTCCTTGTCCATTATTGGTTCAGTCACCGTAGGCATTTAATTATTACTACTTTTACCGTAACATAACAATATTAGTCGTACAAACAAACCGAAAGGCAAACCGGCATTTACGAGATACTAACTGGCTAATCGCTTTACAATTGATTTAACGAATTTACACTTCTAAGTGTTACTAGCTCGCGTACGCGTATCGCTGTTCCCTCGAAAGCTTAGGCTTAGCTTTAGGCTATCTTTGTACCACGTTTCTCATCAATCGGTTGATATGTTGGACCGTAAAGGCGAAAAAACAAAACACTAAACGAGCCTTAAATTTAATTGACGTCTCTGAGTGCGGCAGTTAGAGACATAATGAGTACATTACTCTTAAAAGATAGTAAATTTTGCAATCAAGCAAAGATCCTATGGGGAAGCTTTGGTGACTTGGTATATTTATCGCTTCTGTTGAAATTACATTAAAATTCTTTGAAAATTGTGACACATGATTTCGAAACCTGACCAATATTTTACCATTGCAACTGAGCAATAAAAGTCATATAAACATGAATATCTAAAGCCCTTACGCCTTTTTGGAAAGCAATAAAACGGGCCTAACCGGCCACAGATAAGCGAAACCCAAAGCAAACTCCATAAAAACTTCTTATCACGACGCTTAGTTTCTCTTCATTAATACTAATCCGAAAGTCCACCGAATTATCTATTGCCACATTCTAGTTGTAAATTAGACTAAATTGCGGTTGGCCAACATAATAAGCAGGACTTTAATCTCCCGTGACCACACACGATGGAAAAATAAATTAAAAAGTTTGAGCGCGCTACGTTGACTCCAGATTGTCTATGCGGCGGTAAAAAGTTATCATGATTGATTTAAAGTATCGTTGAAATTAATTACGTTATGTTATCTGTCTTTTGTTAATACTTGTCATTTGTTTTATGCTTTGAGGGACTTTTTTTTACCCACGACGAACTCAAGAGAGTAAGGGCCATTGCGCACACACACAGTTTTTGTACAAACGGTTCGGTGACAATTTAGTAAATAATTGGGATTGTTCATATTTTTTAAATTACTCTGGTTTTGAAAACCATATCGAGGAATAGGGTTTAAAAGCCGTTCTGCATTATATTTTTTTTGATTTGTTTATCTATTTCGGACATTTCGACAAAAGCATATTTGACCTTTGTTTGACTTTCGTTTTTGGCTTGAAGCCCTCCTAGGTGTATCTTACGGGTTAGGCGAAAAGCGCTTGAAATAGTATGTTTTATTACACTATACAAAAACTTTTTATCATTACATATCATTTAATTGTTGTAAGTTATTAGAAAATGCCAACCCAAATTTAAAATAATCATGTCGTCCATAAAATGTCTGCTAAATAAATAAAGATATTAAAACAAAACTATTGGGTCAAACACAAAATTCATGAAATTGGTCTCTTAAAATTACCTATTCTTTCGAATTAGAATGTAAAAACCGTGAGTTATTTTTTTTGGTCTATCCCAATTACGTTAGGTTTCCGAACCGAACTTTATGTACCTACTATCACAAAATATGAGAATGCTAATGTTTTGTTTTACGTTATTATTTCATTCGACGAAGCATTGGCCTAGTTGGTAGTGACCCTGCTACGAAGCTTGCGGTCCTAGGTTGAAACCCTGGTAGGGGCAGATATTGGTATGATGAGCGCGAATATTTGTTCCCGAGTCATATATATGTTTTCTATGTATTTATGTACTTATATATGTCTCTATATAAGTATTAATGCAAAATGCGGTTACAGAATTATCAACAAGTTATTAAGAGTTGTTGGTAATTCTGTAGCTCTGCCTACCCTACTTTGGGAATGAAGGCGTGAGTTTATGTATGTATGTAAGTATTAATATCGTTGTATAGTACCTATAGCACAAGCCTAGAGCTAGCTAGAGCTTAGTTTGGAACTAGGTCAATTGGTGTGACCTTATCCCCTGATATTTATTAATTATTCAATTCTTGAGTCAAGGCCTCAGGCCTGGTTTAGAATGAAATAACCAGTCGCAGGCGCCCGGCCCCTTTATATTTGGCGCCCAACCGCGCCCTACCCTATAACCGCATATTGCATGGCATAGGTATATTTTTAATTGTGATGACAATACAATAATATAGTACCATCGAGCTGGTCTGATGATGGAGACTTAGGGTGGCCATAGGAACTCCTAAATTACACATGTCATGATAAACCCGTCGTGTTAGGACTCGTTAGAATTGTCTTGACGAGTAGATGACGACTGTGCAAAAAAAGTAAAGTTGACAACAAAAGCTTATCCCAAATATGAAAATAACGATAGCTTCATCCCTTTCTTTTGATTTAGTCACGAAAGACGAGTGACTAGGATGGATATAACGAAACCTGGAACTTCAATTTTCAAAGTAGGGTCTCAGAAGTCACGAAGTAACACTTATTTAATCTGTGGAAGAGCCCCTAATTTTAATTTAGAACCTTGTCACAGCAGGCAGCTAGTAACAACAAATCAACTCTTTATTTCTTTTGTATTTTGATGTTGTTATTCATTATGTTGATATCTTACGATCGTTTATCAAAGAACACGGTATCCGTTTATTTTGATCATAGATTAAATTACATACATATATACGCATATATAAACCCATTCCCATTCATTTTCCCAGAGTGGGGTAGGCAGAGCTAAAGAATTACAAAAAGTCTTAAAACTTCTTGATAATTCTGTAACCACATTTTGCACAAGTAGGCTAAGATGTTTCCCAGTGTATTAGTGGCAGGTGGCAAGCCCATCGCCTAACAGTACTACAAGCCTTTATTCCCTTAGTCGCCTCTTACGACATCCACGGGAAGACATGGAGTGGCACTATTCTAACCCGGCAACCACAAATAACATAAATAGATTAAATTATAACATAAATACTACAATGATATATTCCTCCTGTGCTGTGAAGTCTGAATTCTCAGTCACAGCAAAGAAATTATTTGCTTATATAATTTAAGTAGGCGTTTTGGGCATATCCTTTTTTTTAATCTCATAGTCTCCTAAGATTGCAAATTTTGATGAAAATTGCTAATTGACAACATTTAAAAAAAAAAAGCTTTATTGTTTTTTCGCGTTTATAATAGCTGGTTAGGGGGGCCATTTGCAACGTTAAAAGATGGCGGACGTGTAATTTGTTTTAGACTTTAATTTTTGGGTAATTAGGTGTTCAAAGTTCTTTTCTGATAGTGATTTGTACTTTTTATGCCTTAGTGTCGCACAGTGATTGAAGACTTGGACTTATTTCGTGTATCTGGCATCTTTCTTCTCGTTTCAAGTGGACTCGCAGTGGTGCAGAGGTTAAAACTATCTTGACCTCTGACCTACAAATCACCGTACAACGTTGCCCCCAATCTTCCTAGAGAAGATTGGATTGTGTTTTATACTCATATAAACCTTGACACTGGCGAAATCACTTCACGTGGAAGCCATATCCCTGCGGTAGTAGCTGTTCAAGTCGCCGCGGGGGCAAAAAAAAAAAAAAAAAAAAAAAATAGCTGGTTAAAAATTAGACTACTCGTATTTAAAAAAGTAACTTTAAACAGTAAACAAAACTGACTGTCATGTCATGTCAATCATTCGCTGCCGTTCGTACACAAATTTGCTATTTTGCGTAATTTAATTAATTACGTAATTTGTAGACGCCATTAAAATAAATAAACTATTTTGCGTAGAATTGAAAGCGTGTCGTCAGAATCAACTAATCCGTCAGACAGATAAACAATGAACATGACAGTTGTATATTTTTTTGAATTCCTTTGGTAATAGATGGACTAAGGGCACTATAAGTGTATTCCTAACATTCACAATTCAACTTTTTTTACTGTTTTTCCTAAATATAAAAAAAACTACTGCATAAAAAAATCCAAAGATATTTTTACTGTAATCAGCAGTGTAAAATCTAGAAACGGTATTTTATTTTACTACCTTAGCACAAAATGAATTGTTGTCAATTATTTGGCGAAGCTATAATTTTCTTAAATTTTCATTAATTGATGGTTAAATTACCTTTGACTAGGTATTACCATGTTTTGGCGGGGCGGGGTTACCAAAACGCAGACAAATCGATTGACATAAAAATCATCGAAATCCGTCCACGCGTTTTGTTTCAAGAGCGTCACAAAATAATAAACATACTTGGCTGATTAAAACATTACCCTCCTCCTCAGGCAGTGGGGTAATAACTAGATAAATTCGTTTGCTAGCTAAGCTACGATGTCACAGACAAACACAGTGTTAAACTTGACAGGCGAACTTGACAACCACGATGACAGGCGGCTTGCTTATAGCCTAGAGCCTAGCGAGTCGCCTGGCGAGTGAGAAGCGAAGTGTAAGGGTACGTTCAGATGACAAGCGCTCAACGCGCGTTGTGGTAACGCGCGTTTACAACTACATAACAACTTATTCAGGCCGTACACATGCTAACGCGCGTTTTATTAATACGCGCGTTGAACGCTGCGCTAGCGCTCGACTATTGTCAGCGTGCGTCAACGCGCGCTTTGAGATCATTGGTTTTCCATGTTTCCGTTCAGTTGAGCGCGCGCTTTCGACGCGGATGGACGTATATTAGGGTTCATCGGGTCGTCCAGAAATCGTCCGAAATGGAAAACGAAGCTTTTAATACGGAATTATTTATAGACGAAATAGAGAAACGTCCTGCGATATGGGACATGACAAGTAGCGATTATTCAGATAGGAATTTAAAGAGACGGGCTTAAACTGTTTCTACGTCCATCTTCGACAATTAATGTAAGAACTCTACTGACTGAACCAACCATGAACGAAAGAACCATGGCGGTCGCGGCAACGCGCGTTCAACGCCTGGCAAGCGCGTGTCATGTGAACACTATACAAAAATTTAGCGCGCGTTCAACGCGCGTTGAGAGCTTGTCATCTGAACGTACCCTAAGGCTACGTCCGCACAGGCAGGCGGTTTGCTTTGAGACTTTTTTTTTATTGGATAGGAATGCAAACGAGCACACAGGCCACCTGATGGTAAGTGGATACTGTTACCCATAGACATTCGCATTCACAAGACCGCAATCCTAAGACTGCTAATGCGTTGCCAACCCTGAGGACTAAGATGGAAAGCCTCTATGCTAGTCATTTCACCGGCTGTCTTATCCCCAAACCGGAACACAACAATGCAAACACTGCTGCTTGGCGGTAGGTTAATGGATAAGATGGTGGTAGCGATCCGGACGGACCCTGCACAAGGTCCTCCCACAAGTGAGCGGCGACTGGCGAGTCACCTAGCGAGTCGCTTAGTAAACGTGCCGCCAAGCAAATGACGGAGACGCCTAGCGATCCACCACGCAAACCACTTTCAGTGCGGCCACCGTGTTTCCGGCCGGAATATAGCCGGAATGCAAGCAAACCGCCTGTCTGTGCGGACGTTTGGAGTGATTGACATGATGGATGACTATGGTTAGAACGAAAACAACAATGATCATGATGTAGGTAGGTACATCATAACCCTCTTATTCATAAACTCTCAACAGCTAAAGTGTGCTTAAAATAATGGATATTCACTTTATTCTGTTTTTAGTATTTATTGCTATAGCGGCAACAGAAATACATCATCTGTGAAAATTTCAACTGTCTAGCTATCACGGTTAATGAGATACAGCCTGGTGACAGACAGTCAGACGGACAGACGGACCGGACAGCGCAGCGGAGTTAGTAATAGGGTCCCGTGTTTATCCTTTAGGTATGGAGCCCTAAAAAAAAAGAAGAGAATGTCACAACGATTATTTTAACCGAAATAGTTTTATAGTTATTTTCATGGGGAAAACCAGTAAATAAGTACCTACTACATTGTCAAATACTTTATTTATTTGATACTTACGTGATTTAGAACTTAAACCGAATTATGACGTGGTGGTAATGATTACTGTCGGTTAGATTGGCCTCGTCCCCTAATCACGTGATGTTTAGCCACTTTTTAACCCTTTGTAACCGCCAACCGCGTTACGTGCACTAGCTACCTATGACGTAGAATAGTACATTGTGTATCAAGGGAATTTCATTGCAATCTCGCTTCATGTTACTTAAATACTCAATTAATGTTCTTAATAATCCATTTTAATCGTTTTCTGTATCAAAACGTCGTTTTTTTTTTACACTCCTTCAGGGCTGTATGTATACCTACGTAAGTATTTGCCCTTAACGTTTCTGAACGAAACATTTGTATAATCAGTGGAGCCCGCCCGCCATCCGCTTAAAAAAAGTTCAAGTAATTCGTAATAATAGTTGTGCTTTCTTGTGTATTATAAGTTTTTTTTGCCCTATAATTTTATTTATTTACTCGCAAATGTGATGAAAAACATTGTATGTTTCACGGGCGGTACGGGAATTACGAACCTCGACTCAGAAAGCCCTCAGTCCTCGACTTCGGGCTTCTACTAGAGCCTCGATCGTAATTCCTTACTTACCGACCTTATCGCTGAACATAAATAATAGTACACTTTGAAAAAAACCTCTTTAGGGTGATATTTTAAAAAAATTCCTGTTGTCAAATTACCAGCATTAGCTTTAGTTTTCCTGCGGGAATATCGCTAGTATCGGCTAGGCTTCATTATAATAATATTACTCTGTGGTTGACAGCGGCTTCGTTCTGAAACTCAACAATTAATTTTATAAAAGTGTAATTATCATATCATAAAACTAACAAATAACAATATTTCCCGTTATTTTCAGTAAATTTATAATGTTTTTTTTATTTAAACTCGTATTTTATTTTTTAGCAGCATAACGCCGAACGACGATAAGTATTTGAGCAGATCAGTCAACACTGACATAATCGAATTGACATCATTCAATTTCATTCATCCGGTTGTTTGTTCTGCGCTGCGCCGGTGAAATCGTAAAAGTTTCCATAAATTTTCTACGACTTTTAATTGCTCGCTGCAATCGGTGCTGGTTATAATAAATCAAGATTTACATTATTTATAGTTTTTCATATAGTGAATCGTGCTCTGACTATCATATTATTTTGTAACGATTTGAACGTCGGCTCGGCCGAGTTACGCATCTTGGTTCAAATAGTTTGTAAATACTTCCTGATTCGCGATGACGTTATAATTATGTTATACGTATTTGCACCAACGGATTTAATGTTAATAATTGAGTCACGAATGCATTTGTCCAATAAATTACCTTGCCGGATTTGATTTACTTTAGTTTCAAAATGCGCGAAGTAACAAGAATGTGGGACAAAATAAAACTCTTCTGGTCGAAAACAAATCGGTGGCATAGAGGTATGTTTATTACATAATGATAATATTGACGTAAATTTACTTTTACTTTAGTTTTATTTACTTTTTAGTAAATCGAGAATATGTATAACCAATTTTTAAAATATAATATAATATAGTATGTCAACGTGGTATGTCGGCCGAGACTCTATTTATTTAACTATTTATTTTCAATACCTAGACATATAAGGATCTACCGTGTGACTCCAGCGGCAGATAAACTGTGTTCAGTTTTCGCCCGCTAGAACTGTTTTATAATATTACAATATTTTATTCCTACAAATAAAAAAAAAAAAAAAAAAAAAAAAATTGAGGACAGTAAATTTTACCATTAGCCTTAGTCACTGTCTAGCTTAAACAATATATTCCGTATATATAAATGATCTGAGCTCTCGAGCCTTCTAAGTTCAGTGCTATTGCTATACATATATGCTGGTCCGTAACTTGATTTTACTGTGAATCAAATAAGGAATAATTAAGTATATTCTGCATACCATTTTCTTACTGTCATGTCCAGGGAGTGGAAGTCTCATAGCAAACCTTTAAATGTCATAGGGATAGAATGATGTGTTGTATCAACTATCAACAAGTAATTCTTATGCAGCACATTATTTATTATGAAATAGAATTACACCTCCTTTCAATAACACAAAAATAAGCAAAATTAACCCTAATTTTATAGAAAAAATAAATAATACAACTCTTAAAACTTACTCCTTAAAACTTTGATTAAACCTGCCTAAAAAATAAATAAATAAATATCAGGGGACAATGTCACACCAATTGACCTAGTCTCAAACTAAGCTCTAGGCTTGTACTATGGGTACCAGACAACTATATAAATACTTATATAAGAAAAATATATACTTAAATACATAGAAAACATCCATGACTCAGAAACTATTATTCGCGCTCATCGCACTAATATCTGCCCTTACCAGGATTTGAACTAAGACCGCTAGCTTCGTAGGCAGGGTCACTACCAACTAGGCCAGCGTGTCGTCAATGATTATACGATGTTGATAAAATAAAATGATAAAATGTTCTATCCCTGTCACATGTTTTGTATTTGCTATTAGAATTCATCTCCCTGGTCTCGTCTTATAAGGATAATTTATGAACTGGTTATAATAGAAATAAATTCATATAGCCCTCTAGTAAAGTACCTAACTCCTTTGTTGGCAATACAAAGAGCTATTGTTAATTGAATACAAAATTATGTAAATCTGTAGACCTTACTCTCATAGAATACACTTTTATATTATTGTGTGAGCCTATTCAAATGAAAATAGACACTTCTCTAATCAATAGTTGGGCATTTTGAAAATACTGAATTCCAGTACTTCCTTGTATAATAAACATACATCGGGGTTTTCGGTGCGGGAATGATTTAAGAAAGAGTAGATATCAACAGATAGGTAATCTGAGAAAATATCATATTATGCCTAATGACTAACTACCTCTCTGCGAATTGCTTACACTATGATACAAGTTTATTTTAACTCATGTAGTACCTACTTTAGCTTTACTACCAAGACTATAATGATATGAGATAATAATAAAATTATCGTTAATTAATTACCTGCAGTAGGTCAATTTAGTAGTTGACACGATTTTCAAAATAAACTATTAATGTTTTTTCAATATTTGGAACAGTTCATCTACGACGTCTTGCTGTAAATATTTTCCATTTCAATGAACTGAACGATCTCTCTAAGTCGGCAGTTGTAATAGGAGCATATTTAATTTTTTTCGATCACATTTCTATTTCCTTGTAAAAATTCGTTCATAGTTTTTCGACATTTCTTTTATAAAATACTTTTTTTTTTCAATTAATTTTTCATTAGGTAGAAACCTAGAGTAAAATTCTGTTTTTTAATCTTTGGCTTATGTCAAACATTCCCGCACCGAAAACCCCGAAGTATGATAATAAAGAAGGAAAAGCACAAAAAAATTAATTGAATTGAATTAATAGAGCTAAAGAGATTCAAGATAAGTCCAAAATATACTGTGTAATCTGAAGTCTGATAAGGCTCTTTATGAAAACGACAACTGAAATCAGAACTCTTTAAATGAAATGATATCATATCATTATGTTATCATGACATAAGGGTGGTTTTAAAAACAAAAGTGTTTAATATTGATGACTACACAAGTGTCTTTTTATTTCGAAGTACGTGAAAATAGGCTGTACCATGTTTTATTGCAATTGAATAAACTTTACAGGCCGCCCAGATTTTTCATATAAAGATGTATAGAGCTTCATACATCTAATAAAGATATCGAATGAAACAGGCTTTGGATAGATCATGACAGTATACTGTGTTGCCGCAGTAGGCAAAGAATATTCTACTCCTGTTTTTAATCCTTGCTAAGTTTACCAGATGTCTTTTTGTTTGTTTTAGTAGTGTCAATGTGACATAGCCTTCAAGCCAATTGTGCATTCAAGCACTGACTCAGTCAGTCGACTGTGATTTACTATTTGTATTTTGTATCTTTTCTAGTCTTGTGTGTACAAGAAGTTTTTAAATGAGAACACACTGTGATGTTTCTCGCCGGACAGCTGTTTCCCACAATATTACTCTTATTGTCCGGCAGCTTGAGCATGTCATGCTCGCTCAAGGGTCTTTGCTTACGGCGGCGTCGTTGATCGGGTCGCCACTTTCCCGATCACATGGTTGAGAGAGGCGATGGCTGAGATACGCGTCATACTCGTGAACGGGTGCTGTTTGTGGGGTCCGGTCTGTTCACGCTTGTGTCTTTTGTTCAATTTAATATCCTAGTTATATGGCTTTTGACGTAGAGACCTCGTCGTGTTGTTCTCATAGTCATTATTATATGTTATGTTAATGTTTATTGACCTTACATTTGTAACAATTTTTTTTTTTTGTTTGGTTTAAGAACTTATAGTTTATTACTTTATTGCCTTATTATTACTTAATGTAACTTACTTTTAAGTATAATTATGTTTTATGATTGAAAAAATGACCTTCTGCTGGAGTTTCTGCGGCGCTTCTTCTCCGCAATGATGGTCTTGTCCGAAGCGCTGGTAGATTCACTGTACATTACCGACGTGTAAAAGAGCCCGCATGTGGCCAATTTACTGAATAAATATTTTGAATTTTGAATTTTGAATTTTTTGTATGGAAGTGAGAACCTTTTGGCATAAACGCTTTGGGCAACCAGTAAAGGACCCCTTAACAAGTTTAAATTTAAGTTTAAGCTTGAACTAAATTATTGTAAACAAATGTAAGCTACGTGGAAGAATGATTTGATATACTTTTTTTCTCCATACTATTTTGGGCCACCCTATCATCATCATCATGTCAGCCTAAAGACGTCCACTCTGCCCTCCTAAGCTAATACACAGTAAGTCAGATAAAACTCCCGTAGCAATATCAACCGTATTACTAAGAGAAGAGAAATAATACTGCTTTGGTTATTGATTTTTGATACTGCTTATTTGCTTAGGAGGGAGGAGCCGAAAGACGTCCACTGCTGGACATAGGCCTCCCCCAAGGCTCTCCACTCAGACCGGTCTTGTGCTTTTCGCATCCACCGCGTTCCCGCGATCCTCACAAGGTCGTCACTCCATCTTGTTGGAGGCCTACCCACAGCTCGTCTCCTGGTCCGCCCCCTATCATGACATATACATATTCTGCTTTTCAAACAGCTACCTGAATATAATTTCTAGCCGCCATACCAAATGAAATATGTTCAGGTATTTCCCTTTATTATTAGTCATTGGCACAGTCTTAGGATGAATATTATAGTAATATTTTTTCCTTAATATACACAAACCTACAACAGTATTTTCATGTCACCCATATTAAGAGTTGTTGAACTATATTACACACAGATATAGGCATTATTCGAATAATAATTCGTAATAGTTTATTCGCGAATAATTTATTCGTTGAATGAAATGCGAATAAGAGCAATCATTATTATATCATATAATTATTATATAATCATAGGTTAGAGGCCAATAAGACAAAGTTTAAAAGAAGAATGTTCAATTATTTAGTTAGTATTATATAATATATATATATATTTTTTAAATTAATTGTAAGTAAAGTTATATCCTATAGTTAAGAGACTCAATGATCCCGCAGTCAAACTGTGTAAACAGTTTTGTGGGACAATGTTCTATAGATGTAGTTTAATTGTTTACGTTAATAAATTTTAATAAATAAAAAAAAAAAAAAAAACAACAATTTTAATCATTCATTTGCGAATAATTTGGTTATTCCTATTCGTTATTCGTCATTCGAATAAATTTTGCTCATTTCTCATTACACATAGGTATAGATCACTAAAGGGTGCCCGTATTGCCCGTGAATTCATACGCATAGAATTAGTTTACCGCTACTCCCCCTGATTCTTCCCGTTGGCGGCAGATTTTCGGAAAATCCTTTCTTAGTACACCCCTAGAGTACCCAGGGAATACCCCTCCCAAATTTCAAGTCCAGCATTTTTGGCTGTGCGTTGGTTGACTGACTGATGGATCAGTCAGTGTCTCCTTTTATACATACATACATAAACTCACGCCTTCATTCCCAAAGTGGAGTAGGCAGAGCTAAAGAATTACCAACCACTTTTAAAACTTGTTGATAATTCTATAACCACACTGCACAATTAGGCTAAGATGTTTAACAGCGCATTAGTGACAGGTTGCAAGCCCATCGCCTAACAGTACTACAGGTCTTTATTCCCTTAGTCGCCTCTTACGACATCCACGGGAAGACATGGAGTGGCACTATTCTAACCCGGCAACCACACGGGCAACCTCCAAATCCTTTTGTATGTATAGATAATATACAGGTGTAAAATATTGGAATGACTGCCGGATGTTAATGACACTTCCTTTGGTAACAATACAAGTTGAGTCAATAGTACATGCAGGTTAATCAATTTTAAAAGGTTTTATTTAATAAAATAAATGCTTTTTTTTAATATTTTGTCAATACGAGTAGCACTGATAAAAAGCAGTACAACCTGTCAAACTCAGCTCCCAAATATGCGAAACTTGACAATGAGACTGGCAAGTTCGTCCATGTTTATATAGCCTAGTTGGTAGTGACCCTGCCTACAAAGCTAGCATTCCTGGGTTCAAGTCACGGTTAGGGCTAATATTTGTGTCTTGGATGTTTCTTATATATTTTACATACATACATAAACTCACGCCTCCATTTCCAGAGTGGGGTAGGCAGAGCTAAAGAATTACCAACAAGTCTTAAAACTTCTTGATAATTCTGTAACCACATTTTGCACAAGTAGGCTAAGATGTATATAATATGTTTTTCTAAATAGGCATGTCAATTGTTGTCTAATACCCCATAGTACATGCCTAGAGCTTAGTTTGGGACTGGGTAAATTTGTGTGAGATTGTTTTCAGATGTTTAAGTATTTATTTATTTTATTAACCTTGTGTCTCAACAGATAGGTTGGTGTAAAAATCAAGCTGTCCGTTCTCTTCTTAGTTCTCCTAACTTCTTTTATATCTTGTTTTCAGTGCTCTTTTTATTACTTCTGGTGGAGCTCCGCTGCATTCCAGGAGGTCAATGGGGCTTTAAATGCAACGACCCGGCTCTGTCCTATCCTTTCGCTGGTGACACTATTGACTGGAAATGGCTGCTCAGCACAACAGCCTTTCTACCGCTGGCTATAGTAAGTATTTTGCTTTGTACCTGATATATGGATACATTTAGACCTCGTTATCTCAGGGCAGTGAAATGTCACAAGTGTCAAAATGGGGGAGTCTGTGGCCAATTGGAACAATTATATTTATTTTAAGTTTATTAGCAATCTGAACAGTATAAATTAGTCATATAGAAGCAAAGTCAGCGACATCAATTTGTTTTAATGTAGCATCTTTGAATGTAGTCTTGTAGTTAAAATAATCGCTAAATAAAAAATATCTTCTATACGATTTTTAAACATATTGGATGTTGCTGACTTTGCTTCTATATGACTCAAATTGCACATTTGAAAAACAATAGAATGTACTTAATCCTTTGCAAAACACGAAATATTATTGGTGCAATAGGGAATCAATCATATATTGCACCATTTACAAAAGAGCTCGTTCTCAATTTTCACAAAAAATCAAAATCGTCAAGGTATTTTGTGTTTAATTTATCCATTGTAACTAAACAAAATTATGCTAACCGTGAATTCACATACCTACTGAGTATTGATGTTCTTGTCAATGTGACTTTCCATAGCAAATAAATAAGTCTAAAATTATAAATTACCCTTGACCAAGGAGGTCTATATACCTATAAAGATTAGATTATAATAAAAGTAATAACGAGAAAATGATATCGACATATTAAAGGTAGAACTATCAACAAGATTTTAGAGTTGTTGGTAATTCTGTAGCTCTGCCTACCCCACTCTGGGAATGAAGGCGTGAGTTTATGTATGTATGTATGTAAAGGTAGAACTATCTATAACTTTATGTTTGAATGTTTAAGTGAAATGATTGAAATGAACGTTTAAAAACTTAAAAAGTGATGATATTGTAATTTGTGAATGTAATTTTTAAATAACAATTACTTTACTTACAATAAATGTCAAACTGTGCCAATTGCCCCCATGTTTCCCTATTATGACGTCACTGCCCTGAGATAACGAGGTCTAATTATCACATTTGCTCCCATCCTGCCCAAGTCTCTATCTAGATGCCGCATCTCTTATTATTAGGGATCGGAAATTCGGATCGATATTTACCTAAAGTTGGCAAAATCCCGGAAAAAGATAGGCAAACATAGCGTCGGCTTCTTAAAAATATTATTTTAATAATTTAAGTTCTCGGATTCTGGGATTCTACAACACGTTAATATAATAATTACTTTACATGTAGGATAAAACATTCTTTTTGCTCCTATAAATTCGTTAGGTTAATAAGTTACAGGTAAATTAAATAACATTTGGTTAAACATATACATGGAAAATAACTTGAAACAGTTAATATAAATAAATAATTATGAATTAATGCCGGTGCAATTTATTTATTTTGAAATCCCGGAAATTTTATTATGAATTATATCATCGAGTCCACCTCCATACAACTGAACAACGAAGCCAGCGCGAAAGTATAGGTAAATATCGATCCGAATTTCCGATCCCTGCTTATTATATATAAAACTCTCAAGCGTTAAAATCACAGTTACGCCATTCAAGGCATATGGTGATATTTAGGAATATCGTTACCACTTTGAAAAAAACGAGTATCTGATATTGCGAGATGTAAGAGTTTGAACTTAATTATTTTCACGTTTCAGTTTAAAATCGTACGTCTCGAAATATGAGATACGATGTTTTTCAAATCAATGACGATATGTTATCTTGTTTGCATAGCATAAAACAAAATCGGTTCCCGCCGTCTGTCCTTCTGTATGCATGCTTAGATCGTTTAAACTACGTAAAGGATATTAATGCAGTTTTTCTTGGAATCCTGACTTTTTACCAAATCATTATAATGACATCATCATGTCAGCCGAAAGACGTCCACTGCTGGACATAGGCCTCCCCCAAGGCTCTCCACTCAGACCGGTCTTGTGCTTTTCGCATCCACCGCGTTCCCGCGATCCTTACAAGGTCGTCACTCCATCTTGTTGGAGGCCTACCTACAGCTCGTCATATGACATGATAAAATCATACCGTCATGTGTCATATATGACATACTATAAAACTTTACAAACTTTCATTTCGCAAAAACGTGTTTCTGCTCAAACCATTACATGTTACATAGGTTACATGGGCTTGTTTTAAATAAGTTAGGTTAGGTTAGACTTTTGACCACAAAAAAATGTTAAATAATGCGTCATGACCAGAGGCCGGAATTTTCGTAGCACTTTAGAGCTGTCATAGGGATTTCTCGTTTATCGACTTCGGATATACATATTTTACCGATACATTATAGAACACAACATATTAAAGAAGATTAAAAGTAGAGGTTAACAACAGGCGGTATTATCGCTAAAGAGCGATCTCTTTCAGATAATGACAATTTACTTCTTTTATAGAAAAACTAATCAAGAAACACTTAGTCTTGTTTGCATTAAACCAGACTGAACATGAAATTCATACATGATAAAACACTGAACTGAACTGATTAAAATGTTAACAATTAACTTTTCATTATTTTCATTGCAAATCTCTATTTCACGTTTCCAATTACTCGAAAGTTATCTGAAAGAAATCGTTCTTTAGGCGATAATACCGCCTGTTGTTTACCTCTACTTTTAAGCTTCTTTAACATGTTGTGTTCTATAATGTATCGATAAAATATGTATATCCGCAGTCGATAAACGAGAATTCCCTATGACAGTTCAAAAGTGCTACGAAAAGCAGCCTCTGCCTCGGCCTCTGGTCATGACGTGTCTCGGCGAAATGAAAGTTTATAAAATGATATTGTTTAGTGAACCGTTTTTCTCAATAGATAGTGATTCAAGAGGAAGGTTATGATGTATAATAAATTCTGGATTATGTACGGTTACGTTAGCTTCATGACTCCAGCCCTTTCTCTTTATTGAGTCTCGATTGACGAGTGACAGAGATGGAGTTAACGTAATTTCGAACTTCGATTTCCAAAGTAGGGCTTCAGGTATTACAGATAACTCACAAATACCGAAGCGAAACGAGGGCGGGTCGCTAGTATAGTCGAGTTCATAAATATGTGTAGTGTACACTTAAGTACCTTATCTATTTAATATCATGTCTATACTGCCATATAAGAATTGTCACAGTGATTACTGTAACAAGGTACTAAAGTGTTCAGATATTTATGAACTCGACTGTACATACATATTCTATACCCACCCTAAAAAATATTGTACATATTATTAAAAAACAAAAACATGTTTGCTAGAACATTTTGTCTATGTTTAAATTTTGCAGATGTTACTAGTCGAAAAAAAATACCACAAAGACGAGAAAACAAGTGATAAGTCCAAAAAGCGAGCTTTGTACTGGTACAAGGGGTATTTCTTTGGGTTCCTCGTCAACACCACCCTGATTCAGACCCTGAAAATACTGGTCGGGTCACCGAGACCCCATTTCTTTGACACCTGTCAGCCGAGGGAAGCTTTTAGCTGTCAAGGGTAAGCAAGCTAAAATACCTCTATATCTTAAAGGTTTCATCAGATAGGTCAGAAGCTTTGAAGGCCATTTAGACCTCCAACACTGCTTTCGGCGGTAAGGGAGTGGAACGCGAGCCCGTTTCACAAGCACTGGAGCGGCTACCATGAGCCTGTCATCCCGGGGTCGGGGAGACCCGTGGCACCGCCTATTTAGTGGCCAATTTAGATTGTCCCATTCTTGTATATTTGTGAGTTTTATGGAACCTGTTTTCCGGAATAAAACCATTTTATTTCATTTCGTTTCATTTGAATTAAAAGTTTCTTTTAATATTTTTTGCCAACTAATTTTTAACACAACTCCTCCTGTTGCCTTTCGACTTCTGTAAAACTTGTTTTTTTTTTGTAAAACAAATACCAAACTATCTATGAATTACATCACATCACCATCTCACCTCAGTCTTCGTGTTTTTTTTATAGATCTGAGTATGTGCCTACCTACACCTGTACTAAAGGGGACTGGCACCATCAGTCCAACAAGAGCTTCCCATCCGGACATACATCGCTGGCTTTACATGCTGGCATATTTATAGCGGTGAGTATCTTTGAAACATTGTTATTTCTGTTTATTATGTCATTAAATACACAAGTTAGTAACTTACTTTTGGAAAATTGTTACAGTATTACCTCCACCAGCGAACCAGCCACACTAGAGCCACGCTCGGCTCGCAGTGGGCGGTGCTGCTAGCGGCGGTGTTCTGCTGCGTGTCGCGCATGACGGACCGCCGGCACCACTGGTGGGACGTGCTCGCGGGCGCGGCCGTGGCGCTGCCTGTGCTGCTCTATACCGTGAGTGTACACTATAGGGTAGCAGCGACCAGCCACACTAGAGCCACGCTTGGCTCGCAGTGGGCGGTGCTGCTAGCGGCGGTGTTCTGCTGCGTGTCGCGCATGACGGACCGCCGGCACCATTGGTGGGACGTGCTCGCGGGCGCGGCCGTGGCGCTGCCTGTGCTGCTCTATACCGTGAGTGTACACTATAGGGTAGCAGCGACCAGCCACACTAGAGCCACGCTTGGCTCGCAGTGGGCGGTGCTGCTAGCGGCGGTGTTCTGCTGCGTGTCGCGCATGACGGACCGCCGGCACCACTGGTGGGACGTGCTCGCGGGCGCGGCCGTGGCGCTGCCTGTGCTGCTCTATACCGTGAGTGTACACTATAGGGTAGCAGCGACCAGCCACACTAGAGCCACGCTTGGCTCGCAGTGGGCGGTGCTGCTAGCGGCGGTGTTCTGCTAGCCATCCCCGACTCAGATTTAGCTATTACGTCGATTATATTTTTTTTTTCTGTTTTCTAGATTTGGCACTTGTGTAATAACTTTCAATGCCGCGAAAAAAAGGAAACAGACCAAAGCAACAACCCCGCTCAGCAACAAGAACTTAGTAACCTGAAGAAGATCGAAACGTAACTAAATATTAGTTCATTATTTATTTATTTTAAACATAACGATCATGTTTTTATGTTTATTGTTTTAAGAATTATTTCTACGCTTCGTTGAAGGAGTTAACTGACACCGCTTTTACGTAATAAAATATATGTTTAATTAAATAACAAAATGGACATTCCACTAGGATTATTCTTCCTATTCTCCATCATTATTCATAGACTGCATCTTCATTTTCTAGCTTATTTTGTCCAAGTAGATAATTTACTATGTAAATACAAAAAAACACGTGACTAATTTTATGCCAGCCAATCGGGGCATACCACAGAGTTATGATTTAAATTATTTACCGGTACCGTGATTAGTGACGTGATTGAGTTAGTTTCCATTTAATTAATTAAATTACCTACTCGAACAAAGTATAATCGTTTTAATTTAGTGAGTAGTCAGAATCAAGTATTATCTTGCGGGTTAATAATTAGAATAGTTATATTTATTTTGAATCACGAAACTAAATCCTTTGTGTAGTCTGCAAAAAAAAGTTCGTGGTTTTGTGTGATTAGTAAACTTCTACAGATGTAGTGCATAATTGTTTTCCTTCGTATTTTCTCGGAAACGTTCGTATTTGTCATGCTACTTCAGTCAACCTCAGTACTTTTTGTACTGTGACCGACTGAAATAGCAAGACACGTTCGTACGTTTCCGTGAAAATACGAAGGAAAACAATTATGCACTACATCTGTACTTAATTATTTTCACTCTTATCATCCGCCTAGTCATACGTTTTACTGTTTTTATTGTGATTATTGTGATTTGTGCTTTAATTTATAATCTGTAAATTGTGAAATTTATGACGTACCTAAATTAAGTTACCATTTAAAACTAACATTACTAAAAACTATAAAATTTCTTCAGATTTGTAACAATTTGGTAGGTGACCATCTTATAATCATAGCTGGGATAACTCGGGGCAAGTTCTAGGGATTTGATATCGATAAAAAAGATGTCGATATAATATTTATATTTAACGCAACGCGTGACATTGTATTTTTTCGGGAGAAAACTGACATTTCATTTAGTTAGAGCAAAATAATTTTGACTCACGTGGTTGTATGTCAGGATATTCACTAATCCACGAGCTAATATAATATTCGCGTGGGCGTGGATGTTTCTTGGGCGGCATGGTTATTTTGGACTTTGTAACAAACGTAGCGGAATATTACCTCGTATCGCTGCAAAACCGCGTAAGTAACATTTTTAATAATGAGCAAAATGCACCTTTTTTATAAGACAGGAAGGCTTATATTGCTCTATCACAAATTTGTTAGATACGTGGTTTTGCAGTATCACCGACGTTATATTCTTACTCTAAGATATGAATGGCACTGACAGTAAATGGTCATTTTGATTGAAATTATATCCCCATACTTTTATTATCTTAAGAGGCTCGATATCAGATGTGACATCGAACCTTTTTACAGTAATCGAGAATGTTCAATGTGCACATGTGTTAATTTAATTATATCGACATCTTTTTTATCGATACCAAATCCCTAGAACTTGCCCCGAGTTATCCCAGGTATGCTTATAATGATATACTTATCAAGATTTTCTTATTATACAAAATGGTGGTGCCTACAACAATACTTAGCTACAATTTTTTAAAATAAGACTTGCTAAAAAATACCCAGAAATTAAAAATATTATCTAGTCTACCAAGAAAATCGTTTTCGACTTTTGGACCTTAACGTCATACGAATACAGTCGAAAAGTGGCAAAGTAGTTTATTGGTAGACTATACCAGTTAATGGCACCCAGTGATCGTAGAATCTTCTCTATTACCATAAAAACTAATGTTATTGATGCCAATAATTCCTAGGATGCCAAAAATACTTCGATTTTCAATAATTTAATTTCGTCGCTTAACTTTCTCAACCTCTTATCTGATCGAATTGTTGATAGAAAAAACACTCATGTTTCAAGGTGAATAAAGACTACTTTCCTATCAAATTATTCGATTAGATAAGAGGTTGAGAAAGTAAAGGTACGACTTGTTACCCGACTGCGTCAGAAGGAGGGTTATGTTCAATTAGGCCTTTACAAAAGTATACGAGCCTCAGGGCTACTGCTATATGCAGTTGGGTAAAGTAAAACGATATTGCTTAAAAAAACGATACACATCTTATGGTCTTTGACTTAGTAAATAAGAGCTGCCATCACGTCCAAATAGCACTTAAATTCAATCAAGGACAATATAGACAGGTGACCTGTGTTTTAGTTTTTTTAAGGCATATAAAACGTATAATCAATCTGGATTCTGTGAGTAATGCCAGTATTTTAGAAATCTTGTAGATTATAAATATTTTTATACTATTTCATAACAATGTTTGTATTTAGTATATAAAATGTAAATAAAAACAATATTTATAAATAAGCATTTTATTGAACCAATCTTAACCTTATAAATTAACTGGAAAATACAATTAAGTTATCTTGTATATTTATTAAATGCAGAAATTTCCATGTGGTTTTGCGGTACAAATTGTTAACTGTTGTAAGACTGCAAATTGCCTTAGCTTTTTCTTGTGTTGTAACTTATAGTCAATATTCATGAAAATAACTTAGGAAATATTTTTTCACTCTAGGGTCTAGAGTCTACTCTTAGAATGATGCGCATATCTTCATTTCCAAAACTAAACAAATAAATTACTACAGTTAAATAAAAAAAGAAATATGAACATCGACTTAATACCAATCATTAAAATTCTACTTTAGTGTATAAAATTAATCCTTCAATGACATTGGACCCGATTCTACAGTGGCCTCTAAACTTCCTAGTTTTATTCAGGTGTCGCTAAAACACTTTGCTATTCCATGAGCAGCTGTCATTATCAAATGACAGCGACATGACGGCGCTAATTTCAATCTGACGCTTCTTATTTTAGGCGGTCTTATACATTGTCAGCTTGACATTCTGGAATAGCACTGATGAAATCTGTCGTCTAAACTATGTCTTAAAATTAGACGGGTCCATTGAAGCATTATCCACACTAATATGATGGTGAAAGTAATTCGTCTAACGCTTTCACTCTAAACCGCTGAACCGAATTCGATGAAATTTGGTATGAAGATTGCTTTTGTCCCTGAGAAGGATACTTTCGATAAAACTGAATAGTTCCCGGGGAATAGCAATAACTGACTTCCACTCGGACGGAGTCGCATTTTGTACTGAGTTGACAGGTGTCAAATCTGACCTTTTAGACTGGTGCGACTTATCGGTCAGTTTTTTTAATTTAATCTGATTACTTTGACAATTGATTACATCACAAGCATAAAATATTACATTAAGCTGACCGTTGGGGCGATAAGGTTCTGGAGTGACAGATAGTGACTTTTGGAAAATCCTACGTCCAGCAGTTTAACTTATTTGGCTAACATGATGATAAATTATAGCAAGTCAAATGCACTTGATGCGACTGCACTTTAGAGCAGATTTTTCCAATTCCCAGATAAAATCTGACAGCTCAAATTATCGTTTTCCTTTCGTCATATGAAAGAAAATGGCAGCTAAAATTAATCTGGAGATAAATCAGCCGCTGAGTCGCTAATCTCACTGGGAGCGAATGTGGTGCGTTTCCGTACTAAATACGCTTTTAGTACGCAAACGCGCTACCCCCGGTCTCACTGTTAGCTTTACTTTAACCCCTACTTCAGCAGCAGGCTGTCTTCAGCGAGAGTCTTCTCCTTGACAAGCGTGTCGAAGTGCTCCACAAGGCCGGCGACGGACATCTCCCCGTGCACCTTGTTGTCGCGCGTGCGGACGTTGACGGTGCCGGAGGTCTTCTCGCGTTCGCCGACCACTGGAATACAGTTTTTTTTAACCTCGTTAAGGCCCACCATACCGCAAAATGATTTTTTGTAACTGGGACTGAATCTACAATCAAGGGAATAAAGTTCAATTGCGATTGTTCAAAAATGCCATTTTCAGTTTATGGACATAGGAAAATAAACCTTATTCTTATTGCGACAGAGTTCAAAGTAAATTGCCTTGATTATGTATACTATTCAAAACAAAAAAGGGGCCACGGTATATTCTGCATACAAAAGAACTGTATTCGGAGAAGGATTATTATAATAACTTTAACCTGTAATTTTTGAATTTAGTATCATTCGAAAGCTGCAATGTTCAACTTACAAGTTGTGTTTTTAAATTTGTTTTTGTTTTTAAAAAAGTTGCATTTTTTTGCTCATTTGTTTGAAATTTGAAAATTGATTTCCACACGCATGGTAAAAACTGTCAAAAAAATTAAAAACACAACTTGTAAGTTGAACATTGCAGCTTTCGAATGATACTAAATTCAAAACTTACAGGTTAAAATTTGTAATAATAATCCTTCTCCGAAAACAGTTCTTTTGTATGCAGAATATACCGCGGCCCCTATTTTGTTTTGCACAATGGGCTTTACGAGGTTAATGGCTTGCAAGGCAAACTAGTACAAAGGCCACCAGGGTCGAGATTCCTGGTGGTAATAACCATATCGTATTTGACCTATTATCGTTTAAGTGGCTCTTATTTACTTGACAGTATGGCGGCTGGGTTAAAAACAATACCATAACAGGTCAAAGACAATATGGTTTCATTCTTAACCCATATATGCCCAGAACAATTTTTGGCCTCATACAGTGTGAGGGAGGAAAGGGTGTTTTTTTGAAAGACTACAATCTTAAAATAGCAATCCTAAGACTCCAAATGCGTTACCAACCCTCGATAGCGAGTAAGTGATTCTCTATGTTAGTGATTAGTGACCCACAGCGGAACACATGCAAACACTGTTGCTCGGCGGTAGGTAAAAGGAGATTTTTGTGGTTATTTAATTTTTTAAATTTAAAATCTGTTTCAATTTTGAATGAATGAATGAATGATAAGTTATTTTAGACCTTATATAGTAAGAAATAGAATTTAAAATGAAATAAAAAGTGATCAGTCCTTTGGCATGGATCTTTGTCGTGCAAGTGGACCTACCACATTATTTTTTAATTCAATTCGTCATGACATTAATACGACTGTCAATAGTTTTCACGGGTCATTCACCTCCCATGTCTCCAATCAAGATTTTACGAAAACACCTTTTTCCAACAAAAAAAAACTACAAACACAAGCTTACCTAAGATATAGTTGAACTGAGCGAGCTGCGCGTTCCTCACTTTCTTGTTGAGCGTGTCCCCAGCATCCGTGTCCACTTCCGACATGAATCCGGCAGCGAACAGTTTCTCGTTCACCTGTACCATTACAATATATCATTACTTGTCTATGACACTGCTCTGAAATTTCACCAAAACAAAATTACACATACGTAAACACGCCAAGAATTTATTAAACTATAATAAGGACCAATTAAACGAGATGTATGATTGAAATCGACCAATTTCAACGTCCAGTCAACCCGTAATCGGGCCGGTGCAGCAGCTGATCGGGCCCAAACCATCAAGCGCCGCAAATATTCATCATTATTAAATAATTACGTAGTGTGGGACGCCCTCCAGCTAGATGGAGCGATGACATAAAAAAAGTGGCTGGCAGTGGTTGGAAACAAAAAAACTCAGGACTTAGCTCAGTGGCGTGCCATGGGAGAGGCCTATGTCCAGCAGTGGACGGGAATGGGCTGATGATGATGATGATGACGAATTTGTGGCACTTGCAGTGGAGACCATGGGACCTTGGTCAGCTGATATGAAAAGCTTTATGAAGGCTCTGTCATCCCGGCTCATAGACACCTCCGGAGATCGTAGAGCTGGTGCTTACCTCTCCCAAACGATTGGGCTAGCTATCCAGAGAGGTAATGCAGCCAGTGTCATAGGGACCATGCCGCGAGCGGACCTGCTAGAGGGGGTGTTCTTTTTATAGTGGTGATTATTATTTACATCTTTAATATTTGAGTAGCTTAGTTTTATTTTAATTTAAATAAGTTTAGTTTTAACTTTTAATTGTTAATGTAATGTAATGTAGCTTACTAATAAATAACTTTAAAAGGAAATTACAAAACCATTTCGTTTCATAAATGTAACTTTTTTGTGCTGGAATTTGCTGGAACCTGATGCCATTTATCGAACCACTCAAAATACAGTTACAGTTTGTGAGCACTTAAAAGGTGCTTCGGGCTATACTCAAACTGTTTAGGTACTTAAATAAATGTAAACAAAAGAATCACGTGACATCGTTGGTCAGCCAATAGCAGCCGAACATTGATACGTTAAAGCTCGACGGAACAGTTTTGATTGGCTGATGATCAGAGCCACGTGGTTTGGTTTGTTTACATTTATTTAAGTACTTAAACAGTTTGAGTATAGTACTTCTTACTCAGTCGCTTTTAATAAGAGAATTACAATCCCGAATTATCTTTTAAGTTCTATCGCTCTGTATGTACGAAAACATGATAGATTAAAATCGAAACCCTAATTATTTTAAATGTGAAAATTCGTGTTAGTTTATTGCTCCTTCACGCTGCAACGGCTGGATGGATTTGGATGAAATTTGAAATGGAGCTTATAACACCGGATTATCAGGGGATATCAGGGGACAATCTCACACCAATTGACCTAGCCCCAAACTAAGCTCTAGGCTTGTACTATGGGTACTAGACAACGATATAAATACTTATATAGAGAAATAAATACTTAAATACATAGAAAACATCCATGACTCAGGAACAAATATTCGCGCTCATCACACAAATATCTGCCCTTACCGGGATTTGAACCCAGGACCGCTCGCTTCGTAGGCAGGGTCACTACCAACTAGGCCAGCGCGTCGTCGATTTCGAGTCGATTAACACATAGGCTTTTCATTTATCAGAAAATCAAGTTCCCCAGGGTATAGCAATAATGAAAATCCCCGCAATATGATGGGTGAAAGTCTTCACGGCTGACAATTTTATTTTGAATGAAAAATCTTACATGGCTTTCAGCCCTCTACATTACTCATCCATCTATTGCCTACTTTCCGGCCTCTGCAACGTATTATACATACCTACAGAGGTTAATCTAGGAGTAACCCCTAAAACACAGTATTAAATAATGGTTAAGGAAACTTAATTCTCATAAGAATTACAGAAATTCGCTTACATGAGAATATTCTAAATTTATAGATATTATCTAAGCATGCAGTGCAAATAGTATAAAATCTTTACAATTTAAATTAATTAAATCAAACAAAGGTGGGTAGAATTCGAGTGAATAATAATCTAGTGAGCTTGTTTACGCTAGTTACTACGGAGTTACATTGTATTAGCTGACTATGAAACTGATCATGGCTTCATACACTTCAGAAGTGACAGTTTTCGATAACGACGAAATCTCGAAAAGTCGCGGGCAGAAGCTAGTGTGCTTTATTTGGGTGGATCAACTTTTTTTTGTTGTTATTCTGTCTCGTAAGCCAGGAGACAACAGTGATAGAGTTTCGTAGAAAAAAATAATAATATATACTTCCAGCACACTCAGGAGAAAGGCCATAAAATAATGGGTGTGTTATTGCCAATAAAACAGTTTTTTAGTGGACTTATATCCTTTGAAATCATAGTTTTAAAGAGTGACCCAGGAGACGTCACCATGGCAACGAGCTAAAAAGAAAACTTGATTGACCCATTTACCAGTCTCGCGTAGTCATCGAAGACTGGCCCCACTGGGACCACGCAGGCCTGGCGCGGGCTGAGCCAGAACGGCCACTTGCCGGCGTACGACTCGCTCAGGATCGCGATCATTCGCTCAACGGACCCCAGGATAGCTCGGTGGATGATCACGGGCCGCTTCTTCTCGCCACTCTCACTGATAAAAAAATATATTTATAAACAGGGGTAGTTTTGATGCCGATGACGTCAAAATGACGAAATTTTACACACAGGGTGCTCTGATTTAATTTGGCAGGTGTTTAGGTTCGTATTAACTGGTACCAATAAAAAAATGCAAAATAAGAAGCGTTAAAATGATTATAGTTAAATACAGCTTAATCACAATCAAAATACGACTCATTACTAAAAATGGCAAATTGTGACGATTTTATTTTATGAATGTTAATGCCATAATTATATTTATTACTATTTAATTAAATAAACCCGTTTTTTAATGATAATGTTACTCGATGACTTTTGCCGCTGTCCTTCTCAATCAAATAGTTTCATTAACGTTTTAGGTATGAAGTAGGTATTTATTTTTTACTCATTTGCACATGATTAAATGATTGACGACTACATACATTAAAAGGAAGGGGCCGCCCTAGGCGTACTTTTTCTAATCAAATCGGAGAAATACTGGAAAAGGGCCGAATATTACCCGATATAATACCCGAAACCGACGTGCGTGCATGACTCGATGTATGAATGTTGAAGAAGCGAAAGAAATTTGTCAAGATCGTAGCAATTGGAAAGCAGTGGTCTCTCCTACCCCTCTGGGAAGCAGGCGTGATTAAATGTATGAAAACCATTTGTAATCATACTGTATGTAGCGTGACACAATTTTTGCGTCTACGGCATGTAAAGTACGTGCCCTGTTTATAAGTCTGTTGTACAGTTAGGTGCAACACTGAGTCACTATTAGCACCTCAGTAGAATGTTAATAAGTTGATGACAGTCAAAGGTATTTTTAAATGATTAATACATAAGGATGGAAGAAAGAAGATTGACGAAAGAGATATACAGATCGAAAGTGAGTGAAAGGGTCGGAAAGGGCCGCCGTAGGCGTACTTTTTCGAATCAAATGGAGAAATACTGGAAAAGGGCCGAATCCGACCTGCGTGCATGAATGTGGAAGAAGCGAAAGAAATTTGTCAAGATCGTAGCAAGTGGAAAGATGTGGTCTCTGACTACTCCTCTAGGAAACAAGCTTGATTTAATGTATGTATGTACATAATAGAACTCCTTGAAATTCGCTGCAAAACTGTCTAACGAAGGATTTACGTGCAGGGATCGGAAATTCGGATCGATATTTACCTATACTTTCGCGCCGGCTTCGTTGTTCAGTTGTATGGAGGTGGACTCAATCATAAAATTCATAATAAAGTAATTATTATATTAACGTTTTGTAGAATCCCAGAATCCCAGAACTTAAATTATTAAAATAATATTTTTAAGAAGCCGACGCTATGTTTGCCTATCTTTTTCCGGGATTTTGCCAACTTTAGGTAAATATCGATCCGAATTTCCGATCCCTATTTACGTGTCATTTATAGGTTTTTAGTAATCTTGAACCAAAAACTGTAAAATTTCACTTTATTTATTTTTACAATCATTTTAGTTTTCTCTATGCAACCCCCAAATAAGGAAAATAAGGAAACTATTAGAAATTGAAAATACCATCGTCTATAAAAATATTCAATATGGCCGCCATTTCCGTTGGAATGATGTCACGTGACCGGTCACGTGACGCGCCGCCGCACTGAGCTGTCAAAAATGTTTACGCCTACCGCATACGAGAGTCCACTAGTCAACACAAATGCCGCCTGGATTACCTGATGTAGCTGAGGTTGAACCTCTCGGGCAGCTGGAAGTCCAGCTGGATGGTGGCGCACTGGTGCGAGCGGCGCAGCGCGTCCTGGATGGTGATGTCGATCTTGGGCCCGTAGAACGCGCCGTCGCCGGGGTTCAGCTGCCACGGTCGGCCGAACTTGTTCAGGGAGTCCTCTAATGCCTGGAAATAATTATCATACATACATACATTAAATCACGCCTGTTTCCCAGAAGGGTAGACAGAGACCACTGCTTTCCAATTGCTACGATCTTGTCAAATTTCTTTCGCTTCTTCCACATTTATACGTTTTTGGCTTGAAGCCCTCCCAGGTGTATCTTACGGGTTAGGTGAATACCGATTGAAATAGTATGTTTTATTACACTATTACAATCACTTTTTATCATTAGATATCATTTTATTGTTGTAATTTATTAGGTAATGCCAACCTAAATTTAAAATAATCATGTCATCTATAAAATGTCTACTAAATAAATAAATATATTAAAAACTATTGGGTCGAATACAAAATTAATGAAATTGGCCTCGTAAAATTACCTATTTTTTCGAAATAGAATGTAAAAACCGTGAGTTATTATTTTTGGTCTATCCCAATTCATTTTCCTTCTGTATTTAGACCGTCTCATGCTGGCATAGATATTTGCTGTTCTCAAGAATTTTAGAGAATTTCAACACTATAAATGGCCATAATTATGTTGTAATAGATTATGCACCCGTTTATAAACGTGACACAATGATATTAGGCTGTTAAAAAGGAAAAAGTTTTAGCCGTGTGGTTTCCCGCTTGGAATAGTGCCGCTCCATGTCTTCCCGTGGAAGTCGTAAGAGGCGACTAATGGAATAAAGGCTTGTAGTATTGTTAGGTGATGGGCTTGCATCCTGCCACTAATACAGTGTTTTTTTTTTATTTACGATAACTTTAAGAGAACGTTCTTTAGGTCAAATAAAGTTAATTTCCCGAGGACAGAGAAATTATAACTTACGTTTTTAAAGATATTAAATTTTAAAATTTAATCATTTAATCACGTTGAACTGGGTGTAAAAGGCTCTTAATTGTGTGTGTATGTCACGCCAACATTGACGTATTTAACACTGAGTATTAGTTAACTCTAAAGGCCCTTTTAGAATGACCAAATATGCGACATTTAATTACTGTTTTAAACTGTTTTTTTTTTTTGCAATACTTAAAAATCTAATCTACCGCTTAATTTCTATGGATGTACCTAGTAATATCCCGAAGTTATCGTAAATCAAAAAAAAACACGGTGTATACACATCTTAGCCTAATTGTGTACAATGTGGTTAGAGAATTAACAAAAAGTTTTTAAAGTTAGAGTTGTTGGTAGTTCTATAGCTATGCCTACCCCACTCTGGGAATGAAGGCGTGAGTGTATGCATGTATGTTTAAACTACACTCAACCGACCTTTTCAGCGTCATTCCAAGCTTCGAGCTCTCCAAGATATTTCTCGGGTCTCGTGGACAGCTTCAGTTGGAACGTGAACCCAAAGGTCGTGTATACACAGTCCAGGAACTGTAAGCATGCCACCTGCAAAAAAAAAGGATCTCTTTATCATCTATATAGCACATCGATAATATTTTTATATAGTATAAAACAAAGTCACTTTCCGCATCTGTCTGTCTGTCTTTCTGTCTGTACCGCTAACTCCTCCTTAGTCACGCAACGATATTGATGCGATTTTAACAATAAAAATAAAAAAAGTTTTTAATGTTTAATACATTTTGGTATTATTTACAGTTGTTACAGAAAATTCATATAAACCAAAAAGAAGCGTCAAATAATAGTACTAAATAAGATATAAACCAATTCACATTCTGTTGTTGCAATCATCACACAGAGTTAGCTACCGACGCTAGCGCCTGCGGCATGGGAGCACGAATTCACTCTAAAAGCTAATGCACGCAGAATATAACAAGCAGGTGTCGAACTTTTCATGCCGATGACGTCAATTTGAATACAGGCTGATTAAAGATGAAAGACTATTTAAAAGGTTGAAATTTGGTTCCAGTATGTTCTGCATAGACCTATAGCGAGTTTATGTAATATGTAGGTGACCAATACTGACTATAATGCCAATTAGATCAGTACATTTATTTATATGTTATTTAAGTACAACGAATTAACTACTTGAGTCCTAGACAACGACTCATGTGCACATGCGCTGCGTTATGAGTTGATGCAGCATTCTGTGTCCCTACAAATCCTTGTTTAACTTTGTATGTATGTACAATTATAGCATTGACATTCATAAAAGAAAATTTTCTACATTTACCATTTAGGTTACCCTGTGTGTTCGTAAACTTTCTCCACAGTATAAACTTTATGTGTTAAAACGAACGTATATCGCGCGGCTTGCATGCGTGCATGCCTCGAGCGAGCGTATGCGCCGAGAGCCCTCGACCACGGACGGACGGAGCAGGTCTAGCCAGGGCCGTCGCTGCGTGAAGCTGGAAGTGTTCCCGATGACCAGGCTAAGCGTGGCTCACCATCTCCTGCTCGACGTGCTGCTGCGCGCAGAAGATGTGCGCGTCGTCCTGCTGGAAGCGGCGCACGCGCGTGAGGCCGGTGAGCGCGCCGCTCAGCTCGTTGCGGTGCAGCACGCCGAAGTCGGCCAGCCGCAGCGGCAGCTCGCGCCACGAGCGGGTGCGGTTGTCGAACATCAGGCTGCGACCATATCATACAACTTAAGGCTGCGTGCCGAAAAAGTAGACGTACATACACTCGAAAGACATAGCAGTCACGCAGTGACGCAGCCAGGTAAAAACATGCAACGAAATTGAGGTTAAATTGGAATTGTGCTGGTCACGTCTCCGCCGCATGCGAATTAAGCTGTAGTGCCTTTACCCGGTGAAACCGAGCCACAAGAGATCAAGAGGTAGACCAGGAAGGACGAACCGACCAGTTCTGTTAAGACTTGGCTCGGGAGTCGCTGTTTAATTTTTTTATGGCATAGGAAGGCAAACGAGCACACAGGCCACCTGATGGTAAGTGGACACTGTGACCCATAGACATTCGCAATCACAAGACTGCAAATGCACTGCCAACTCTGAGGACTACGATGGAATGCCTCTATGCTAGTCATTTCACCGGCTGTCTTATCCCCAAACCGGAACACAGCAATGCGAACACTGCTGCTTGGCTTGGCGGTAGGTTAATGGATAAGATGGTGGTACCAACCCGGACGGACCCTGCACAAGGTCCTCCCACAAGTAAAGTAAGTGGATAGCGAATTGTGGAAGCCCGAGGGAGGTTTATGCCCAGCACCGAGACAGAAACAGCTGGATAAGTTAAGATGAGAGAGACAAAATATGTACCAATATCACGACCACTTACCAATGCCCCGGACAGTTCATAGGCTTGAGCGCGAACGTTTCTTTTTCGACGTCGAACGAGAACATGTTTTCGGCGTAATGCGCCCAGTGCCCCGACGTCTGCCACAGCTTGGCGTTGTAGATGTTCGGGGTCACTACCTCTTGGAAACCGCGGCTCCTAGAAAACGAAATTATAGTTAAAATACACAAACGAAGCTTGTAGTCACTAGTACATAATCATCTCAGCCTAATTGTGCAAAATATGGTTACAGATTTATCAAAATAATAATAATTGGTAATTCGTTTTTGCAAGTGTTTGTTGTTATGTGACCACCTATGTACATAATACTATGTACATATATGACGTAGACGTGTATATGTATTATCCATGACTAAGTATACACTAGCGATGAAAATTACATGAAAGATACATGTATCTTTCCAAGGCCCCTGTATTTTTCAGTAAAATACAGTATCTTTCCTTGCGGAGCTTCGATTGAATCTTTCGCAAGTTTAGGTTTTTTACATGTAAAATACGTTGTATTTTTCGCATTATTATATTTATTATATTATATTATGAATAGTGACTCAGAATGTATTGGCTCTCATACAAACAGGTGACTTTTCATTCTGCTCAGACTATATCTCGATATCAGTTAACTAAAGAGGTTGAAATTATCAATTATGAGTGACGAAACACTTATAAATTGGAATCGTTTATAAAAGTAAATTACAAAAATATTATTATTATTTGTATGTCTTGCTTTATCGTGGGACAATGGGGCAATTATTTAATCAAGTCATTATTATTAAATAAACATGTAAAATACACAGTATTAAACAGGTATTATACGTGTATGATTGTATTTTTCAGACAAACGTCAGTTTTGTTTTTTTCGAAAGTTACATGTATTTTATAGGAAAGATACAAACTTTCGAAAGAAACAACATGAATCTTTCGCCATTTTCATCGCTAATACACACTTACTAACTCGTAAATGTATGTTGTTTTCAATCCATTTTTAAGTCAGTTAAGAGTTTAAAAAACGACTCAAGCAAATAGTAAATAAATAAAGGAAAGGAAGGGAAGGTTTATAGCAAGGAAATTGTATACTGAAAAATTATATATTATAAAATTCAACGCAATTCGTTTCTGCCAAGAATGTATCTGCTATGGGTACCTATTTATTTTATCGAAACTCTTTTCTACAAACGCATTTCTCGCTGCATACGTTATTCGTTTTGGTAATCACAAGTCTAAACTAACACGCGTAATTAATGTTCAAACTATCCTGAAATTTTCCTGGTTTCTGCAGGAGATAGTGTTCGATGAAGTTAAATTCGATGTAATGACTAATTTGTGTTAGTTTTAAAAATAATTATTTGTTACTTTATTACCTTGTAATGTAACTTAGATACTTTTAAGTATCATTGTATTTTATAATTGCAAAAATGACCTCCTGCTGGAGTTTCTTGCGGCGCTTCTCCGTAATGATGGTCTTGTCCGAAGCGCTAGTAGATTCACTCCATGTTACCGACGTGTAAAAGAGCCCTCATGTGGCCAATTTACTTACTAAATATTTTCAATTTTTAATTTGAATTTTGAATGACTGTGTCTGTCATCGATGAAGTGAAATTCGATGTCATGACTAATGATACAATCCATGAAGTAAAATTCGATAAAAAAGTTATGTATGTACCTGTACTGTTCCCGTATGAAGTTAACCAGCGTGTTGTAGATGTGAGCGCCGCGAGGCTGGAAGAAGCACGACCCGGGGGATAGCTCATGGAAGAAATATAATTCTTGCTCCTGAAATATAAATAAACATAATGTATAAACCAGGAGTTTTACGCCGGTATTATTTTACATTTTGGTATCTCGCTTATTATTGAATATTTTTGTTCTTCAATGAGTTTAAATAATAGTATAGTTTTTTTACATAAATTACACATACATACATACATACCTTCACGACTGTAATCCCAGAGTGGGCTAGGCAGAGCTACAGAATTACAACTTTAAAAAGTTTTTGATAATTCAGTAACCACAATTAGCACAAATAGGCTAAGATGTTTACAAGCATATTAGTGACAGGTTGCAAGCCCATCGCCTAACAGTACTACAAGCCTATATTCCCTTAGTCGCCTCTTACGACATCCACGGGAAGACATGGAGTGGCACTATTCTAACCCGGCAACCACACAGGTACATAAACATACAACAAACATAAACATAAATACATAAATTACAATCTAAAATATTAAAAACAACTAGAACTGCACTAAAAAATGGTGTTTTATGCCATCGTGTAGTATGTTATCGTGTTGTATGTTAGTGTCTGTCGTGTATAAACGACATATGTCATAATGATGCCTCAGCAAAAAATCGTACCCTGCCAAGTTTCCTATGGTCTCTCTTCGCAGCCTCCTCCTGGATGAACTCCCACTCTTTCAGCTGTTTGGGTTCCGGGAAGGACACTCCGTACACGCGCTGCAAGCTCTCGGCCTCAGCTTTACCCTCCCAGTATGTTGACGAGTTCTAGAAATTAATACAAATAAAGCTAGATAGATGGAATAAAAAAAACAAATTACTGAGTCTAAAATTAATCAAACAAATGTCCGAAATGAAGATTATCAGATCTCAATACAGTTCTTTACCATCAATAGCTACTGAGTTAGCACGATATATGTAGGACGATAGACCGCTCCGAAGCAATACGGCACGCAAATTTGAACCTTAATGCTATGACGATGCCATTCGTTTTTTCAATATGAATGTCGTAGTGACTCGTGCTAACTCGGTTGCTAGCGGCTTTGGGATAATAGAGACAACGGCCTTTGTTTGAAAGATTAGGGCTCGAAGCGAAAAATTCACCTGGGAAGATTCATACTATACTTCAAAGTATTAGTATTCTTATTGACCTTAACAGCATTGAAGCCCCCTAAGGTTGGATTTATATTCCCACAGAAAAAATGTAAACAAAGGTGTTGCCGTTAGCGAAAACATTTGCAGTATTCAAAACATTTATACTTTCCATATTTAACAGAAATAGACTTTCAATAAAAAAAACTATACATTGTAATCAAGATTGAAGAATTTAATTTGTTGATGGCAAACTTTATTTTGATATAAACTCTGTTGTATTAATTATCGCATTATGCATAATTTATTTATTGCACTGGTATCATTGACTCGATAATACTGTGTCGACAAGTTGAGGGGCGTTTGATTGATGTGAAACATCACTTGACTCGCTTCGCCTCACAATTCGTGCTCCTGTCGTAATCGCTTTCCAGTGACTAATTTGCGCGATTTTAATTTCAATTATTTCTCGAATTTATTTTTATATTGCTGTCCGAGCGAAATGTCACTTTGACGGTGACGTCACTTCGTTTAAATTTTTTCGGAGGGAATAAAAATCAGACTTTACACAGGTCAATAAGCGCCGGTACACAATAGCAGTTGTTTTGTTGACCTTTAGCAAATTTTCCTTAGAAACCTTAATAGCCTTGAAGTTTGCCGTGTGCTACCTTAGCACAGGTCAATAATCTCACAGCACCGGTACACTGTATCAGATGTTCTGTTGACCTTTAGCGAACTTACCTTAGTGACCTTGACAGCCTTAACCTTCCCCGTATGCCTCACATGGGGCCCCCTACACAGGTCAATGAGTGGCCCGCACCGGTACACAGTAGTAGTCGGCGTGTTCACCTTTTCGTTCAGAATGCGAACTTTGAATTGATTGTAGTCAAACATTTCCAAAAGCTGTTCCTTGGTCAGTTCTAGACGTTCAAACGGCTGCTTCTCTTTCGCGATTTTTTTCACTAATCCTTCTAGGACGTGGAAGTCTGTAGAGGAAATCTGTGAACAATTTATAGAACCACAGTTAGTAGCATAAGTATTGTTATTTTGCAGTTTACAATTGTAGAGCAATTTACGCAACATGCACTGCATTAAAATATATTTGCCATTGTTTTCTAATCATACATAAGTAAACCAATTTTTATTTTATACACTTATAGCACCGTCCTTTTGGGACTGTAATTAAGACAACACCAATAACTAATCATAATCTAAAATAGTTTATTTACTTAACACAACAAAATAATAGATTACTTACCCCTTTCTCGGGATAGTACATATCGTAGTAGAAACCCTCATCAATTGGGGGCCCGTAGCAAAGACAGCCTCCATAAACCTGGAACAGATATATTCAATTACACTCACAGTGCGGGAGGTACGTGGCCAATCTTATTTACACTAATTATTCCACATGATTTGTTAGGATTGGATAATATAAATCTGGTGCATCCTCGGGATGTGCTGTCTCGCAAGCTTCCTGCACTGATAAGACTGACATAAGATTGGGAAAAGTAGGGCACTTTGCTTAGTTTTACTGAATCAGTCTTACCCGTTCCATAGCCTCTCCGAGCATATGAGCAGACGAGTGCCAGAAGACGGCCTGTGCATCTGTGTTGTCCCATCGGAGAAGCTCCAGCTTGCAGTCTGCTTCGAGAGGCCTGTCCAGGTCCCACAGCTCTCCATTCACTCGAGCAATGATGGTGGAGTCAGCCAAGCCTTGGCTGGAGAGCAAGTAAGTTGTATGGTTTTTCAAATACGACATTAATTACGTGCAACAAATTGCCCAATACTAATCTGAATTTCAGTTGTCACCTGACTATTTGTTTGGAAATCAAACAAGATCAAATGTTTTGGTAAATACTTACAACTTGCTCCAAAACTCGCTTGAGAGCAGGTAAATAACATAACAGTCTAGTTAGGTGTGCAAGTACAAACTAAACAAAATCCAGCAATATACATAAAGCTTTTAGTAAAAGACAACAAAAAAGTCAAAAAAGTATGTTTTTTAAATAGCAAATGTTAATATTTTCAAATTAGCAAATTAGGGGAATGTATATGCCATATGAATTGTATCAATATGTATAAATAAGTTTAAGATACTTTGAAACGTATTTCTGCAAGTTATAGTCAGCAACAGCCTGTATTGCTCTAGCTACAGTGCAATGCCTCCGTAAACAACCTTCTGGATAGTACTTCTCTCTCATACACTTTTATGTAAGCTGCCATAAGTGAGATGTCGTAAATGTTTTTCAAAGACTATAGGTAGTGATTATTGTTTCAGGGTTCCTCAAAACTATTTAGTAAAATGCCAAATTATGATGTGGTAAATGTTTTTCAAAGACTATAGTGATTATTGTTTCAGGGTTCCTCAAAACTATTTAGTAAAATGCCAAATTATAGTCAATCACGTAAATAAAAATGTCCTTAATCCACAAAAATACTGGTAAAATTAAAAAATAAATATATTGTACACTATTTTCACATACCAAACTTTAGTAGCAACAGAATCCAAAAGGCAATAAGTGAACAAAACATAAGGAATAATTACCTAATTCCTTTAGCTACATCATAAGGAGAGGTTCTCCAAGCCTTGGCTTCAACCGTCTTTCCATCAGGCAGCGTCACCACAACACTGACATCTGGTTTCTTGGCTAATTCCTCAGCATATTGAGCCTTGTACTTGTCCCAAAGGACAATACGCTTTTGTATGAATTCTGGCCAGGGGTTGAGCTCTGACATGGCCCCAGAATCTTCAGTTTTCTTCTTTTTCTCCTTCATGGCTTTGGTCTTTGACTAAAAAAGATTTATGGTTAGATAAGAGTGCTTGTTAAGTGTAGCAGGTGAGTTCCAAATTTTAAAAATGGTTGTATACACGATTTCTACTTGCGCTTACTAATAATGGACATATGTGATACCAAATCCCGATATGTGGAACATATATAAGTACTGCTTATCGTGCAAATAGAACATAAGACATATGTCAACAGAGTTTAAGCTGAATATGCAGTAAACTGTTCGCTTAGTCATCTTAAAAACGCAGTACATCTATATTACTTTAAACGCAGTAAGAGATGCGGAATAAACCTAAAAACTAGGCGATCATGTGTTAAATCTAAATATATTAAATGGGTCATTCCAATATGTGTAAATTCTCCTTAGTTTAAACACCTTCTCAGGGTAATTTAAAGGTTATTGTTATGGTAACTTGCAAGTTTGATGACGAAAGCCTACCCATGTGGCATAGCCTGTGAAGCGGGCCACGCATCCTCTACTGTAACTGTACAACTTTAGCATCACTCAAAATATTAAAATAATGACTGTTAGATTATAATAAAGTTGCTTAAAACCCTGCCTTGTCGTTAATATTAAGATCCTTGATTGCTTCGGCAGCGGGGTCCCCCATAGCTGTAGTTTTTTCGTTCCGATGCCGTGCCGTGTGAAAATCGTGTGACAGTGACAGTGACAATTTGGATTGACTTTAACAGTATAAGACTGTTGCCATGTGTGAAAGAAATGTTTAACTTCGTTCAGAAACTTGATGCCAAAGTGTGATTTGGCAACACTGGCTAACATATAGGGATTATTTGACATTTGACTTATTGAGTATTGCCACTTTAAGATTTAAAAATACCTTTTTTTATCTACTTTGTCTGCATGACGAAGGATGAGGGCTGGCAACGCATTTGCGGGCATAAATTAGGTATAAATACTAAAACCTTATTATTATTATCTTTTAGCTGCAAGCATCCTTTACCGCCGAAATTAGAGAATCTTAGTGAAAATTAACTACTTAGTCCTTTTTCAAACTTGTGTACTTATTCAAAAGTCGGCACTATATTATAGGGACGACCAAGGGCGCGTTGTGTGATCACGATCAGTACCTAGTTAACTCAACTAATTGTTAATATTCGAAAAAGGAATCGAAAATTTCACACATTTCCTTGAGATTTAACCATTAGTTACTTTGACTACTGATCGAATAACACGCCCTTAATCGTCATCAACTATTATAACTCTGAGTGTGGCCGTGACGTTTTAGGACTCATACTTACAAGCTCCCCTTTTATAAAGTGTAGCTCTTAAAGCATTTCGGGTCCAGGTAAAGTCGGAAATATTAGCATAAGGGCCGGCGCACATAAAGCGATGCGCAGCGCAGAAAATATTTTCACTGCCAAAAACCGGCCAAAGCATCATCGGCTTTATCAATCAATCAATCATTTATTTGTATTAACAGGTCATTACAAAAGATGGTCCTTCTGATTGATATCGTCGATGTGTTGAAATGAGATAAAAAATAATGAACACCACAAATACGACGAAACGCTTACGGAGAATTTGTGGTGTTTGTAAATTTCGCTTTTGTGCTCTGGCCCCAAGAGCGAGGAAAAAACTAGTACAAAACACAGTAGCTTTTTAAGAACTATATTGCTTCTGCGCTGTAAATCCTGATAAATCCAAAACTCTCTTTTCTATAACAATAAAAGGCAATCTTTTCTGAAAACGTGTTATTAAAGTCAAGCCGCGCGTAATACATCTTAGCCATAGCTGGGCACCGTTAATCAAATAGTTAACTTCGTTAATCGTTAATCCGCTACAAAAAAAGTTAGCTTCGTTAAACGTTAAAGCGTTACATTTCGGAAGAATTAACGCAAGTTAACGTTAATCGTTAATCCGTTAATACGTGTAAAAAAAAAGCATTTTTATATCGTTGCGTTAGTGAACTTTTAAAACCTGTTGGTTTAGGTTCTGGACAACAAACAAAACACTCGTCACTCTAAGTACCGGCGCTAAGTAATGAAATTATCAAACGAATCTCTTCGCAGTTTTCTCACTCGCACGCGCCGGCAAAATATATCTAGTTTTGCTTTGGTTTCACTCGCTGCCACGCGCCGCCCGGTACTTGTCGTTTTAAACTTGTCTGAACCTGTTTTTCGCGCCGCGCCGCGGTGCCGTGCGGTAAATACTATTTAATAGTAGGCATTGGATTAACGATTAACGGACTTCTGCATATTAACGGAAGTTAACGTGTCCGTTAACATTTTTAAAAGTTAACTTAAAAGTTAATCCGTTAATCAAAATGTTAACTTCGTTAATTAACGATTAACGGATTAACGAGTTAATGCCCAGCTATGATCTTAGCCTATTTGTGCAAAATGTGGTTACTGAATTATAACAAGTTTTTAAAGTTGTAGGTAGTTCTATAGCTCTGCCTACCCCACTCTGGGATTACAAGCGTGAAGGTATGTATGTACGTAAAGTCAAGGCATAATTTTGTATATTTATTTTTGGGTACTATAAACTCTAGCAATTGGTGTACGTTACAAGTTACCTATTACAACTGTAAGACGGTTAAAGCAAATATTAGGTCCTTACATATGAGATTGGCGTTTTATCATAATGGCCACTTGATCTCAAATAAATATCTCCTCTTTGGTTATATAGGAATTCCAAATACAAATTTATACAGCTATTTACTCATGCATGATAATCGGGAGCGTTCGTCGTAATCGCAATGGCTGAATCCTGCCGAACCAGCCAAATCATGCCCCAAGCGAAAATTAACTCAAAAAAAGTAACTTGTGAGCGTTTGGTGGACTAGTGCCGGTGACGTTTACAACAGCTTTCTTAAATAAATCTGGCCAGACGATTACGGCAGATGTCTATTGTCAACTGCAAACCATGATGGAAAAGCTAGCTGCTAAACAACCGAGGCTGGTCAATTGCTCTAGGCCACTGATGCTTCAGGACAACGCTAGACCACACACTGCACAACAGACGGCTACCAAATTAGAGGAGTTACAATTGGAATGTCTACGACATCCAACGTAATCCCCGGATCTTGCTCCAGCAGATTACCATTTTTTTCCTAATTTGGATAACTTCTTGCAAGGAAAAAAAAACATCTCCGATGGGGCAGCCCAAACCGCCTTCAAATATTTTATTGATTCCCGTCCGAATGTTTTTTTTTAGTAAGGGGATCAATGAACTACCTATGAAATGGCAAAAGTGCATAGATTACGAATGCTACTTTGATTAATTAAATATACTATATTTTAAAAAAAACTACTTTATGTTCCTCCCATACAAAACTGCAATTTCATATTTAAGGACCTAATATTTGAAAGGTAGTTCAATTAATTAATTATTTCTTCTTGTCATCATTATTTCACCAAACTGGCGCTTCTCGTCGCAATACCGTTGTCTGAAACAAAAATTAAATTTTAAAACACGAATTAAAAAAAAATAGTACGTGTGTAACGTGACTTTGAAAAACCGAACTCACACACGTAGGGTTCCGTACCTCCGTATATTAAGAACAGGCAAAAAAACGCCTAAAAAATATAGTTATAAATAGTTTTTAACGATGCGAGAAACGTACTATCAGCCCATTGGAACCCTGACTCACCATAGAACTGTGTCACGTGACGTTATGATTCAAGTCGTAAGAAGTATCAAACAAATTGTTTTATAATGGCAGTGTGACACCGTTCTATGGTGGGTCAGGGTTCCATTATTTTAAAATATATGGTTAAATTAATAGGAGGGTTAAATTAACATTGCGCGTGTTATGATAGAAAATAATAATAAATAACGCCTTTTACACATGGTTTCATCGATTTGCTCACTGTTTTATTAGGAGCACTGTGTATTTTTTTACAAAGAAGTTATTTATTTTCTTTAAGTTTTTATTTAGTTGAGTTAGTATGCCACACGGGTCTCATAATTATTGTTTGTTCTAATATATTGTTTGGCCAAAAACGGTTTAATTTTACAATTGAAATGGTTTTTTAATGATTATAACTAAACCTAACCCAAACTAAATTAACTAATCTACATAATAAATGTTTATTAAATTCTGTAATTTCAGGCTAAAAGGATGTCAGGCGAAATTTAAGACCAAAAAATGCATTAGAACAGACAATTTTATTATTATCTCAGCCATTACATTTCATGGCAATAATATTACATTGGCGACACAAAAGCCACCAGTGGCCTGTTTTATAAAGCTACAAATTACGATGTACTGGTTACAAGTTTCCATTTGACACAAACTCGACCAATGACGACCATTTGAGCAGTGTTGCCAGTTTAGACCTGTAAATTGTAATTGGTAGCTCTATAAAACAGGCCACAGGTGACACTTACAAGCGCGCCACGAGTATCTCCAGCACCAACACTGCCACGCTGAGGATTACTCCGTACACCATGAACAGCAGGACTTGACGCAGTTCCACCACTCCCACGCTGGTGAACATGGCTACAGACTCCTGAAAATAAACAAATGTTACACAAATTGAATTCCCATGGATGCCAAGTCTCTCCGACTCAGCCAAACCTGTAGGCGCTGTGCCATTCTAACTATACTATGTGTAATCATAGAATCATGTGTAATTAGAAGGGGCTTAGGGTATGTATTTGTCTCTCAGTCGGTCTCATACGCTCTTAAGAGCGACTGAGAGAGAAGTATAGTCTTTACTATTTGAACTGAGCCGATCTTCTACACAAAGGCCATTGTTTGTAAACAATACCATTGTCTTTCTTTGTGTCCGTAACACCAAGCCGATTACATACAAAAAAGTTAGAACTACATTGAATGTACATTGAATTATCAACCCTACCCTCTTAGTCAGTAGGTTTAAAATGTAAAGTATCAGGATAATTTTTTACTCCATGGATTCTAGAACCACGATATGCCACCAAAAGTCCTAACCCTAGTTATAACCGACCAAACCCTATTTGCATTCATCATCACTTAACTTAAGAGCTAGGCTCTTATCGGTGGTGTAATTGCCACTTTTCTTCGTTCTCTGCCAGCCTTTTAACCTCCTGATGCACACGAAATTGGATCTTATTTGGCTGAAGTAAGTAAGCCTAGGTCTTCCTCGTCCCCTTTTCCCATCTACTTTGCCCTCCAAAATCTTCAAAAAGAAACGTTCGTGCCGTATCAGACGTCCCATCCTTCCTCTTCTACATTCTGTGGTTTCCAAAATATGTCTCCTCTCGTTTACCATCTTCAATACCTCTTCGTTGGTTTTCTTATCCGTCCAGCTAATTTGTCCCATTCATCGCCAACACCACATCTTAAACGATTCCAATTTTTCTCTATCTCTCTGTGCTAGTGTCCAAGTCTCCCTACCGTACAATGCGATGCTCCAGATATGGACTTTAGATTTGCATTGCAAGGCCAAAATACGAACGGTGGCAAGTAGCTCAAACAGAATACCGCGTAATGACTATACCTATTTACTATTGATGGCCACTAAAGGTAATGTAATGAGATACCTTGCAAGAAGGCTTGCGCACGCCCAGACGAAAGTTGACCGCAGACTTGATACCCACTTCTCGTATTTGCTTGAAGCTGATCAGAAAACAAAACACTTAAAATTATACTTAAGGCCGTATTAATAAACTCATCTTGACTGAGATGCCCGTCCCAAGATACGTCACAAGTTCAAGCCATAGAAAACTAACAATTTTGATGCATCTAGAGACTGGCATTAAAGTCGAGATCAGTTTATTAGTACGAGCCTTAGTAATCGAGATTAAGGGATGAGTTACAGCCATGTGCCAGAAATATAGTCGTGGTCTGAAAAAGTAGGTCAATTTTCAACTCTATTTTAAGGCCGTTTGGGTACAAAAGTGTCAATCAAAACTGTACTGCGACTACACATTACATTCCTACATTTGTGAAGTTCTCTATGTAAAGGGACTTTATGGATGAAACTAATTTCCGACATATCAAGACTTGTGAAATCAGCAAAATTTACTTTTTGTTTTTTATTGTACGAAATTAAAGTTCTCAAGACATTTTTTTTGTGATGAGCCGTACCCAGGCAATAGAAGGAAGTAAGTGAATAGATTTATTTTATTTATTTGCTAATGATGTCTGACAGTAACTATGGGAGAGTGATTCGGTGTTCATGTATTTTAACAGTGGAAACAACAGTTGTATCATAAACCGTTTTAAATTAGACCGTACGTGTTGGACAAACAGATAGCAGCATATAGAATCCTAGAGGTTATTCTTGGCATCTCTAGTATTCACTTACACAACCCTTAAGAGCTCTTTATAGGGAGAATGCCTATACGAAGGCGTATAGAACCCCTTGTAGCCGAAGAATGCGATCTCCACCAGGTCACACTTCTCCGTCTCTTGAAAGGTCTTTTCTACCTGGCGGTACACTGGTTGATCCAGAGCATGAAATGCGAACAGACCCTGAAAAAAAAACAAGAAGCAATGTTAGAACTGCAGCCCTCGTAGTTTCACCATGTCCGTCTGTCCGTCCGTCCGTTTGGGGATCTCCCATGACACGTAAACGGGGGTGATTTTTTCCTAACTCGTCTATATTTCATTGTTTTCAAAAATAGTGGGGATACCTGAAGAACATTTTATCGATCTAAGGATTCGTTTGTGAAGGTATGAAGGTTTAAAGTGATATTTTTGTTTGAGTCTAAGATTCGTGTCCCCTACAGCCCCAGTAGTAGTTATAAATAACGAAATTCCAGGGTTCAACGATTCCAGTATCTGAACTTTTCACCTTGTATTTAAAAGGGAAACTGTGACAGAGGTACTCTTAGTCGTTTTTTAATTTTTTCTACTCGCGTACCATGTTGTACTAACGATATCGCTATCGGTAATCCAATGAGGTGCATTGTGGGATTACAACGTTGAAATTTCATTATGAAACGTTTCAAAATGTTTTTTTTTTTGCACTGCTAATGGCGGAAATTAATTTTTAAAAAAACACCGGTATATTATCGATTGCCAACAGCATTTTATTTTATTTGTTAAATTATTGTTAAATATCCATAAACAATTATTAAATAATCAATACTTACATAACGGACCATAAATGAATTTTACAGTTATTATTAAATATTAATGTTTGAACATTATTTAATTTGGCTGTATGACCAAAAGTTCCCGGGTCCATTCTAAGGTTGTAATTAGTGAAAAACGTTTCAAAATAGCAGGAATTTGTTGCTTTTGCACAGAGTTCTTGAAAGTTGAACGAAATAAAAGATTTAATCACTATTTATACGACTTTGTATCTGTGAGAATGTACTGGCGAATTAAGTGATGCAGAAAATGTTGACGCCGCCAGAAATAAAACAGGCGGCAATGGAAGTGACCAGTAATTTGCTACCTTTAAAATCGAAAAATGTCTATGAGAAATGTTACGAAAAGTTCATGGAGTATTTATTCATTGAACTCATAGAAAAAGCAATGTATGCGTATGCAACTACTCATCATGATCAGCCATTGAGACACTCATGCGTGCTTACCATCTTGTCATAAACTCGCACTTGGGTCTCAATGGTACTATGATACAGTCACATAATCTACTATTGTAGTGGAATCCATAGCCAATGATCATAAGCTACAATATAACCTCTAATAATAACTAAATAGCATTGTCATATTTTTGTTACCTTCCGCAGTCTCTCGACGCCCTCAGTCAAATTGAAGAAAGATTTAGGACCTGAATCTGGGTCAATTTTTTTCGAAATCACATTTCGAACAGCGTCCATATTTCCCTGGAACAATAAACTTATTCAAATATCTGACGAACATACAGGAAAACTTCTAAAATATTTTGCACGTGACTATTTGTAAAGTCTCTCTGAAGCAATAGACTGTTTGTTTTTAAGCATTCTTAAGTCGGGGTTTTAAGCTTGCTTTTGTTCGGGTGTCAAAGTGCTATTTCTAGAACGTCTTATTTCACCGACTTTCACTTCATCGACAGCTATTGCTGAACTTACACCTAAGGTACCTACGTTCTATGAAATGAATGTCGACGAAACAAGGCTGACTTTTCACAGAAATTAAGGGCTGCTAACTAAATTATTGCTGTTTTATTTGACTTCGAAGTCATTACCGTGAAAATGTCAATAGCCTTAGAAGCCCCTTTAGGAATTCTACGGACGTCAACTACCTTGAATAGAAAATGGTTGTAGTTCACATCAAAGGCTCCCAGGACCAGCTTGGACTTGGACAGTTGCTGCAGGTTGTTGATGGAGCTCGAAGGTGCCTGGAGAAGCACCACGATGTAGGCTCCGTAAGCCGCGTAAAGAGCCATGAGGGAAGTGAAGATCACGAAAAGAACTATGCGAGCTGAGATAGCCAAAATAAAAAGTTAATTTCAGTAAATTAACGTTTAACATTCTGCTCTTGTCGCACAATATATATTTTTTTCCACTATCCGCTATTAACTCAGTAAGTAAGCACCTTTTATACACATGTCATTCATCACACAATCTATCCACGCCTTTAACAGTCTTCCTCTACCCTTATATCCATCTACATTCATACTCATTACTCTTCAAGTTAAGTGCCGTTTGTCCCTCCTCATATCACGTGTGTTCCACAAGCATGACTAAATTTCATTGACATTGTTAAAAGTTCTTGCCGTGTGGTTGCCGGCTTAGAATTGTGCCACTCTATGTCTTCCCGTGGAAGTCGTAAGAGGCGACTAAGGGAATAAAGGCTTCTAGTACTGTTAGGCGGTGGGCTTGCTACTTGTCACTAATATACACTGTTAAACATCTTAGCCTAATTTGTGCAAATTGTGGTTACAGAGTTATCAACTAGTTTTTGGAGTTGTTGGTAATTCTGTAGCTCTGCCTACCCCACTCTGGGAATGAAGGCATGAAGGTATGTATGTATATTAAAAGTTACAACCACGTTGCGCGGTACTCTATTAATGGACGCTTTTTGCAGCAAATAACAATTTTGTATAACCAACTTACTTTGACAGTATTTCCAGAATGCTACGATTTAGGGACCAAAAACTAAAAAGTATTTTTTTTTTCATAGGCAATCCCGGATAAGCCACGTAGCAAATGCTACGGGCCCCGCGCATTGGGAGGCCCCGCCCACCCGCGTCTCCCTGATATTAATTTCTACCAGTTCTGTTTTATTTAAATTATTTAGCACCTTAAACTTGAGAAATAACCTAAAATAAACCAAAGGTCTCTTTATAGAATTTGCTACAGGCCCCGCGCTGGCTTTCTCCGGCACTGTTCAAACGGATCAATCTTCTGGTGTTACGGGTCCATTGGCGGTGATAATTAAACTTTCATCAGTACGGCAAAAACCACTTATATTCTCTCGCTATTCACTCAGTGCGTCTCTTTCATCAAGCGCATGGACGTAACTTAGTTGCATGTTGTAGGTACTAGCCGCCCAGCGTTGGCTGGCCACTTAGCTATTCTCTTCGATAAACCACGTGACCAATTCGTGATCTCATACATTTGACAGCGATACAACAGAAAAGCGAAAACGGCGTTTGCCTCTTGTCTAGGCCCCCTGGTGTTTAACTGCCGCACTCAGAGACGTCAATTAAATTTATTGCTTTTTTAGTGACCTGTTGTCTTATTCTATAGCTTTAGCAAAGAAAGTGACAGCAGCAACTTTAATCAAACACTAAATTTAATTTACGTCTGTGAGTGCGGCAGTAAGTAAACTAGTAATAAGTAGGGAATGAAAATAACCGGTTATAAGTGGTTTAAACCGGTTAATTTCAGACAAATCGGTTAATAACCGGTTAAATTGCATTCCTAGTAATAAGTGATTATATAGTGAATATTCTACCTGATAGATTTCTCGGTTGCAGCTCGCAACCCTGCTGACTGACGGCACTCATTATGAGCAATATCGCATCACCAAATGACAGTTTCCCTTTAACAGTCCGTCTTGAACTGAAGTAGAACGCAAACGCAGTAATAACAGCTGTCAACGCTATAGCCATCCACACTCCAGAAGAGAAAGCAAGAGAGAAGACGTTAGTAGTGTAGGATAGAGCTGGTTGGCGAAAGATGAAGGCGACAACTGAGCTGTCCATTGAATCCATGAAAGATACTGCTTGGAGACGGTCTCTAGTCATCACGATGTTGGTGCCTGGAAATCATTTTGTTAAGGTATTGAGGGCTTTTCTTAGATAAGGAAGTAGGTAGATAGTAAGCATCAGAAATAGTTTATTTAATACAAACAATAAGGCTGCAGTTCCTCTGAGGAGGAGTTAAGCGGAGCGGAACGGAGCTATGCCAATATTAACCAATAGAAGGCGCATGCGGTCACGTTGACCGCGCCTTGCGCACGTTAGTTTAGATACATACATACAACATACAAAAACTCACGCCTTCATTCCCTGAGTGAGACCAACAAGTCTTAAAAATTCTTGATAATTCTGTAACCACATTTTGCACAAGTAGGCTAAGATGTTTCCCAATGTATTAGTGACAGGTTGCAAGCCCATCGCCTAACAGTACTACAAGCCTTTATTCCCCTAGTCGCCTCTTACGACATCCACGGGAAGACATGGAGTGGCACTATTCTAACCCGGCAACCACACGCGTAGTTTAGATTCTATTGGTTAATATTGGCATAGCTACGCTCCACTCCGCTCATCTCCACCTCAGTGGAGCCGCAGCCTACGATGAGCCTCAGAAATATGTTAGAGTAGGTACACGAAATGTAGCACGAAATGAACTCGTCTCTCACACAACATAAGCATATACAGATGTAGTGCATAATTGTTTTCCTTCGTATTTTCACGGAAACGTACGAACGTGTATTGCTATTTCAGTCGGTCACAGTACAAAAAGTACTGAGGTTGACTGAAGTAGCATGACAAATACGAATGTTTCCGAGAGAATACGAAGGAAAACAATTATGCACTACATCTGTATATGCTTAGAAGATTACTTTCAACATGTTAGCCAGGGTAACATAAAAATACCCGTAACCACTCCGTTTAATTTGGTGCCGTTTTAATATTGGTTTTGTTGCTGTAAATTGCTCGAAGACCTGCAGGTAGAGCAGTTTATTGCGTGTACAGCCATGAACTGCTCTACCAGCAGGATTCAGAATATTCACTTTCAAGTACCCGTTTATTCAAACTAGGGAATGCAATTTAACCGGTTATTAACCGATTTTGTATGAAAATAACCGGTTAAAACCGGTTATAACCGGTTATAACCGGTTATAACCGGTTATTAGCATTCCCTAATTCAAACCCACTTTTTTTTTTTTTTTTAATTTATTTTTAAACTTATATATAGAACATGTAGTAAGTGTACATTTTAGCCACTATTGAAAACCCAGATGGTTTATGTAATAGTCGGCGAGCTCGCGTGGTAAGGCCCGCGGTAATATTTTTTCTCATAAGAGGTTACTACACTAAACTAATGTTGTAAGTGCTGTACATTCCAGGTAATACTTCTTAATTAAAGTTTTAAATTTAACATTATTGTTACTATTTATATGCAGACTATCTAACAATTCATTTGGTAAGGGTGTTAAGAATGAATGGGATCACATGCTTATTGGTTCGCCTGCCGTACACATTCTTATTACTTGGCAATTGGTATACAGGTAAGTATTCAAGACAACGCAGCCGTTCGGGCCGCGTTTTCCGCTCAAGTGTCGGAATACTATAACATTCTTCACTGAGCAACGATAAACAAAACCTACTGAAGACATTTACAAATTGACAATGTTTAAACAAACCGGAGTAGTCCTCAGCATATTTGGCTTTTATTTTACCCGGTACTATCTTTTTTATTAACGCAAGTTGTATTCTATATATTTGCTCCAGGTAGGTTTGATAATGTAGGTATTGAAAAAGGCTAAGAACATAGTTATTTTTAAAATGCAGTTTAAACCTACCAATATCAGCCTTGTTGTCAATCAGGTCTTTAATAATGCCGCTCCAAGTCCCGTTATACAGGAACCCAAAATTTTCGCTGAAGACCGCCTTCGGGGTCGCGTTAAGCACAAGGAACCCTATCTTGCCGAGGGTCCAGCTGTTCTTGCTCATGAAATCCTCATGCAGCGCTCTGGAAATTACAGATGTAATGTACAAATTGGGCAAAAGGACTTTACCAAATTTTATTTTTCAGATGCCTCCAACCAAACCAATATATCGTTACTACTTTAGAAAAAACTCGTATCTGATATTTCGAGATGTATGAGTTTGAACTTAATTCTATTCACTCTTAAGTTCAAAATCGTACGTCAACAAATATCAGATACGTGGTATTTTCAAAGCAACGACGATATGCCACCCTTCATAAGCATAACAAGCTAATGAGAAATGTAAATAGGCAATAGCAGATTTAACTTTTATAATAATTAACACAAAACGGTTCCTACATTGACAGTTTGTTTTTTTTCTCGTTTTATTACTCATGTTTTGTGTTCAAATAATTATGTGAGTGTAACCTTCCGTGGTTTCACCTGATGGTTCCAACGGAAGACCAGCGCTGACTTTAATGCCAGCATTACGCTGAGTTGGGACTATTTCGTGGCTACTTTCTTCTTGTACGTATTAATCTGTTCTTTGTATGTCACGAATAAATGATTTTCTTTCTTTCTTTCCAACTCTCGTTGACTTCCTATTAAAATAATTGCAGAATTTGAAAGAAACGCTACAGTTATTATGTATATTGAGCGGTGTAGGATCTTGTTCAAGGTCCGTCTCATCTACTACAATTTGGCCCACCTACCCTGACGCCAAGATTAATGTTGCGATGTGGACTATACCGGGTAAGACAGCCGGTGCCATGACCAGCAAAGGTTTTTTCTCAAAAATGACCGAAAAAGTTGACATTACTAACTCCATACTGAGACGCGAAGTACATAGTTTACAGACACCTCCCAAATTAAAAAAAAATTACATTGCGTGCTCGCTACACAAGCCCGTAATGTTGCATACAAATTTCATTGTTATTTAGTTTGTAACTTTTTAAAAAGTGAAAACGGCCATAATAAAATGAGGGCACAAGTCTTATACATCCATATTTTATTCGAAACGCAACTTTTTTATCTGTGTCTGGAATAGCTTGAGTTATTTTTTTCTAAAAAAGCTTGCGTTTCTCTTTGTCATAAACATAAAGGCGGTAAATAATGTTATTTCACGTGAAGTTTCTGTTTAAAAGCACTATATAAGCACTATAATTTATGCCTCGGCAGGAACGGCAATTGCCTGCTTCACTGCCTAGGCAATAATGTACTATTAAAGGCAAGGAGAAGGCAAACGAGCACACAGGCAACCTGTCTTAGGATAAGTGGGTTCTAAAACCCAGACATTTGCGTGGTCATGACTACAATCCTAAGACCGCAAATGTGCTGCTAACCCTGAAGAATAAGATGGAAAGCCTCTAAACTGTAATATGAGTCACTTATTGTCCCATCCTCATTGCAATAGCAAAATTGCAATATTTGCGGTGTGTGACCTCGTTGCTTTCTCGATGTCATATGCAATAACACATAAAAAATATCTCTAAAATCAAAAAAATCACCGTGGCAATGAATTTAAAAAAAGGGGGGTTAAAACATTACACTCGCGGTCAAATAATACGGGTCAGAGTGCGTTTTTCATACTAAAGAGGCTATTTCGAAGCGTTGGTTCCTCGCAAGGGGATGCTTCTAGTGAAATCTGATGATGGACACCCCGAGCATCGATACAAGACTTTCAGAGTAGCTAGGATACCCAACTGATTGAATCTGCGGTTAACGCCGGAATTGTGTATGTTCAGAAAAACATCTAAAATGGCAATATAATGTAAAGAAATCCGAATGCTGAGCCAAACTCTCTCGCTGTGGTGTTACCTGATTGTGCGATCAGTTAGGTATCTTAAGCACTTTTGACCTCCTCTATTGAAGCTTAGAGTATCCACTATTAAACCTCACTCAAAACAACCAATGCCCTAGAACCAAGGCTTCAAAATAGCCTCGATTGTATGAAAAACGCACTCTGACCCGTATTATTTGACCGAGAGTGTATAACGTATCTCTATGTCTCTGTATCTGAGTGTCTGTTTGTGGCGTCATAGCTCCGAAACGGATGAACGGATTTGGACGCAAGTTTTTTTTAAATACAGCTACATTCATCGAGATGGTTCTTAGCAAGATTTCATGAAAATTGGTTGGCGGTTTAAGAGATATCAGCTCTGAAAGTAGACATCGCCGTTATATCGGGGCTTACAACTCCGTAAAAGCTCAATATTACAAAAACTGCTCGACCGATTTTATTAAAACCTATCTAAGAACTACCGCTAAAAAACCTGCTTTCGAATATAAAAAACCGCATCCAAATCGGTTCATCCGGAGCTACGGTGCCACAGACACACACTAACACGTCAAACTTATAATTATAACCATACATCGGGGTTTTCGGTGCGGGAATGATGTAAGAAAGAGTAGATATCAACAGATAGGTAATAAGAGAAAATATCATATTATGCCTAATGACTAACTACCTCTCTGCGAATTGCTTACACTATGATACAAGTTTATTTTAACTCATGTACTTAGTACTTTAGCTTTACTACCAAGGCTATGATATGAGATAATAATAAAATTAACGTTAATTAATTACCTGCAGTAGGTAAATTTAGTAGTTGACACGATTTTCAAAATAAACTAGATTAATGTTTTTTCAATATTTGGAACAGTTCATCTGCGACGTCTTGTTGTAAATATTATCCATTTCATTGAACTGAACGATCTCTCTAAGTCGGCAGTTGTAATAGGAGCATATGTAATTTTTTTCGATCGCATTTCTATTTCCTTGTAAAAATTCGTTCATAGTTTTTCGACATTTCTTTTATAAAATACTTTTTTTTGTTCAATTAATTTTTCATTAGGTAAAAACCAAGAGTAAAATTCTGTTTTTTAATCTTTGGCTTATGTCAAACATTCCCGCACCGAAAACCCCGATGTATGCTTATAACACCCCTCTTCTTGCGTCGGGGTTAAAAATTAAATAAAATGAAGTTATTCCTACAGCCTATCTTCCCGCAGCAGGTGGTGTCTGGTCTGATTACTGTCTACGAGGGCGTTGGTCATCACGATCGTTGCGCCCATCACGTCTCGGCGTCTTCGGAACAGCTCCCGGCGCGGGCGCACGTCGGTCAGGGTCCCGTCATACACGCCGCGAGGAGTCTGGACCACGGGGCTGGTTAGAGCCGGCTTGTGGACTGCAAAATATAGTTTAGATTTATTGATCACAACATCACTATTCTTTGCACATGACTTTGTCCGCATAAAGTTCACCATAAGGAAGGTATTACAGTATTTTTTTCTGGGAAGTTATATAAAAAGGGGGTCGCTTAATATTTCCTGCAATTTTTTTGCAATTTTTACCGATTTCATAAGTTTAGCCTTGATTATAGCTTTTGTAGTTTAGAGAATACAGACGTTTTTGATAGAAAAATAAGGGTTCACTAATGTTTGACCAAAAAACTAGTGACAAATGGTTATTTGACAAACAACGTTTCACCAAATGATCATTTGGCAAACGAGACATTTGACAAAAGTATCATCTTACAAAAACTAATTTAGCAATTAGTTTACCTATTTCTGGGCAGAAAAAAAAACCACCTCTGCCTTCTAACCTTACCTATCCGAGTCGGTTATGCCCTGGTTCGTCTTCCTCGTAAAATGTAAATTTAACTGTTGATCATTTGGAGAAGTAAGTCATTTGTAAAATGACTAGTAGTAATATGATCAATTGACTTAACATTTTTTTGCAAAACGTTGTTTGTCAAGTGCAATTTTGCCAAATGACTTTTGGTCAAACGGCAGGACACCAACAAATAAGGATGCGTGGCGTGGGCGTGCGTCGCTAAAAAACCCGGGCGGTTGAGGGAATAATACTTAAAGGCCGTATTGATAAACTGATCTCAACTGTAATGCTCGTCTCAAGATGTGTAAAAAATGACAGTTTTATATGGCTTGACGTTTACTTTGAAGTATCTTGTGACGGGCATCTCAGCCAATGTAAATTTATTAATACGGCCCTTAGACTCACGGGCTGTACTGTCAAGTGGTTATTAATAGTGATGGACGGCTTGTAAGTTTCAAAAGTGAAACTTTTACTTAAATTTCTGCAATATTCTGAAAGTTTCTAAAGTGAAAGTTTCACCGAAAATTTCATGTAATATTTTGAAAGTTACCAAAATAAAATCGTTTAATTTCTGAAAATGACTAAGGTTTTGTAATGCAACGTAAGTAACGGAAACTTTTCATGAAATTTACTTGTGTCAGAATCATTTCCATCAAATTATGTAGCTTTCAGAAGCTGTAATTTTCGCAGTTAAGGAAAGTTTTGTAATGTCTCATAAATCGCCCATCACTAGTTATTAAGAGGCGTGATTGTGTGTATGTATGTGGATGATTAAAGTTAATAGGACTCACGTTCAGTCATCCGGTACTTGGCCCCCGCAACCTCGGTCACGACCAGGTCGCTGTCGACGAGGAACAGGTCCCAGAGAGAAGACGCCTCGTCTACTGGGGAGCTGCTCAATACCAGCCAACGGTATGGCAGCCTATGAAGGTTGCGATGGGTTGCCTGGATCAAAGTAAAGAACCTTGAACCTTGTGCAGGGTCCGTCCGGATCGCTACCACCATCTTATCCATTAACCTACCGCCGAACAGCAGTGTTCGCATTGTTGTGTTCCGGTTTGGGGATAAGACAGCCGGTGAAATGACTAGCATAGAGGCTAGCTATGGGTCACAGTTTCCACTTACCATCAGGTGGCCTGTGTGCTCCTTTATCTTCTCTATGCCATAAAAAAAAAAACATGCTCTAATAAACCGAACCGACCATTTGAAATTAAAAATTGATGGAAATGCCTTATTGAATTTTGATTACCAACTGTCATATCTTACAAGATTAAGACAAATCGATTCACATGTGAATCATCAAAATCGGACCACGCGTTTAGTTTCTGGCACAACACATAAACATACATAAATACATGGCTGATAAACACATTAGGTACTCTCCTCCGTCGGCAGTCGGGTAAAGAATGAGTAGCTCGAGTACGAAAATTTTGATCATACGTCACGTTTTCGAAGCGCCTTTACTATTCGAAAACGTGTGTAGCCCTTTGCAAAAATGTTATCGTTATCGAAAATGTATTGAATTGCCGTAAGCTGCCGGACGGTCGTGTCGATTTTGTCAATTCGGTACTACCTACGTTTTGATAGTTAGTTGACACTCGTTAACGATAGCGTTAAGCAACTTTTCGATTTTTAATTAAAGCTTAAATAATTATTGTTCGTTACTTTGGAGTTTTTTGTAACTGGGACTTTGAATCTACAATCAAGGGAATAAAGTTCAATTGCGATTGTTCGAAAATGCCATTTTCAGTTAATGAACATAGGAAAATAAACCTTATTCTTATTGAAACAGAGTTCAAAGTAAATTGCCTAGATTATGTACATCCTATTGGACACGGGGCCTAACGAGGTTTAAAGCGAGCATTCTGTTGTTTAGTACTTATAGCGAGTAAGGGTCTAAAGTCCAAGCCTTGATTATAGCCTTTGAACAGATATCATAGATATTACCACTAAAGGAATCGCAATACATACATACCTTCACGCCTTCATGCCCAGAGTGGTGTAGGCAGAGCTAAAGAATTATAAAAACTTGTTGTTAATTCTGTTACCACATTTGCACAGGCTAAGATGTTACAATGTGTATATTAGTGACAGGTTTGCAAGCCCATCGCCTAACAATATTCATCATGTCAGCTGAAAGACGTCCACTGCTGGACATAGGCCTCCCCCAAGGCTCTCCACTCAGACTGGTCTTGTGCTTTTTGCATCTACCGCGTTCCCGCGATCCTTACAAGGTCGTCACTACATCTTGTTGGAGGCCTACCTAGAGCTCGTCTCCCGGTCCGCGGACAAACTACTAGCCTTACAAACTAACAACACTACTAGCCTTAGTTGCTTCTTACTACTTCCACCGAAAGAAATGGAGTGGCACTATTCTAAGCCGGCAACCGCACGGCCATGTATCTAATATTAAGACAAGGCAGCAGATTTTGTATCTCTGTTGATAAATGGAGGGTAACCTTTAGAACCACGGCACATAGGTATTAAAAAAGTCTTCCAATTCACAGATCCCAACATAACACCAGGTGGCGTGTGTCCTCATTCGCCTTGCACGTGCCATAAATGAAGTTTTTTTATTCTTCATTCTCGCAAAAGCTCAATGGCCGCACACACTCACACACGCACACTCACATACACACACATACACACACACAGACACAGACAAAGAGGCAGTGACGACGCGTTGGCTTAGTTGGTATTGACTGCTTACGAAGCTAGCGGTCCTGGGTTCAAATCCCGGCAAAGAGCTGATATTTATGTGATAAGCGCGAATATTTGTTCCTGCAACATGGATGTTTTCTATGAATTTAAGTATATATTTCTCTATATAAGTATTTATATCGTTGTTCACCCATGGTCCAAGCCAAGAGCTTACTTGGAATAGGTCAATTGGTGTGACATAATCCCCTGATTTTTATTTATTTTGTTTATTAATGAATAACCTACGTTCGCTACGATCTCTTCGGTCCTGGGACAGTCCAGGTCAGTCAGAAGCAGTACAGCTGTGTCCTGATAAGAGTCCCTTCGTGGTAGAAGAGAGGAGGACCGAATACCAGCCTTGGACAACTCCCGCATCATATTAACCTTGGAACCTAAAAGTAAAACATTACTTATTATCTCTACATGGTATAAAACAAAAGTCGCTTCGCGCCGTCTGTTTTTTTTTTTTTAATTGCATAGGAAGGCCTACGAGCACACAGGCCACCTGATGGTAAGTGGAAACTGAGACCCATAGACATTCGCATTCACAAGACTGCAATCCTAAGACTGCAAATGCGTTGCCAACCCTGAGGACTAAGATGGAATGCCTCTATGCTAATCATTTCCCCGGTTGCCTTATCCCCAAACCGGAACACAACAATGCGAACACTGCTGCTTGGCGGTAGGTTAATGGATAAGATGGTGGTAGCGATCCGGACGGACCCTGCACAAGGTTGTTGGTACGCTTGGATCTTTCAAAATACGCAGTGGTTTTAATGCGGGTTTCATCAATATAAAGAGTGATTCAAGAGGAAGCTTGTGTTCTACTTGTGGGAGGGCCTTGTGCAGGGTCCGTCCGGGTTGGTACCACCATGTTATCCATTAACCTTCCGCCAAGCAGCAGTGTCTGCATTGTTGTGTTCCGGTTTGGGGATAAGAAAGCCGGTGATATGACTAGCATAGAGGCATTCCATCTTAGTCCTCATGGTTGGCAGTGCATTTGATGATGCACCAGAAAACATTCAAAAAGTGGAGAAAATTATACTGGAAGATGGTCGAGTGAAGGTTAGGTCTATAGCACAAAAAAACAATATTTCTATTGGTACAATACATGATATTATCCACGAATATCTTAACATGTCCAAAGTTAGTGCGAGATGGGTACCACGAAATGTTGACACCGTTTCAGAAGCACACGCGTGTTGCTTGTTGTTCCGACTTCATTGAGCTGTGTGGTGAAAACCCTGATGGTTTGCTCCAAAAAATTGTTACCGGAGATGAAACTTGGGCTCATCATTATGACCCTGCGAGCAAACAAGAGTCGATGCAGTGGCACGTTAAAGGAGCACCTCATCCCAAGAAATTCAAAGTCGTCCCCTCAGCTGGCAAGATCATGGCGACAATATTCTGGGATTGTGAAGGGATATTATTAATAGATTATAAAGAAAAGGGGTTAAATATTACAGGAGAGTACTACGCTAACATTTAACGCCAATTACGGGAAGCAATCAAAGAGAAGAGGAGGGGAAAATTGACCAGAGGAGTGCTGCTTTTTCATGACAACGCCCCTGTGCATACTGCTCATGTTGCCAAGGCTGCTGTTCTTGAATCTGGGTTCGAAACACTTACTCACCCGCCGTACAGTCCAGACTTCGTGGACATCGGTTTTCTAATGATGAAGCGTTGAAGGCAGCGGTGCTGGAGCATTTTGACACCAAAGACAAAAACATTTTTTATGAGGGGTTAAAAAAACTAATTGACAGATCTTATAAGTGTATAAACATAGGGGGGGAATATACAGTGTGTGACATCCATACGAACATATATTTTGACAACAGTTAATATGCATCCTAATTATCATAAAAACAAGTGTTTTGTTAACATAAGTTGTACTTTTTTTTTTCATACTAACTAATTTGCCACGCAATGTATCAGACATAGCTCAATTATCCCTCAATTAACTTGCAATTAACTTAGACTTAATGTTATACATTGCTGCTCGTTGTACCCTTTAAAAATGAATTACACTAAATGTAATTTAGCTAATAACTTAACTCCTTCTTTAAACGGCTAACAACACTTAAAGCTATCTTTACGTAAAATATATGTTCTTATGGATGTCACACACTGTATAGAAAAATAAAAATAAAACACTAATCGTATAATATGCTTTTGTTTTCCTTCTCATACCGAGAATTATTGAACGCCCCTCGTATGTACAAAAAATTACCTTTCCCCATCCCTTATCTCCAAAATTTATTGATCAAAAATCTGAAAAAATCTGACGAATAGATAATTACTTATATTTTATGGAAAAAATAAAATAAAGTGTTAATTATTTACAGTTTTTGAGAAATAACAAAAGGACTGAAAATCTGTACTAAAATTTAGGATAGTCGAAATGGGCCTAATTGCATTGAACATAAAGTTGATAACAAAACGAGTACTTTCTTTTACCAATCATATTATCTTATATACCTACGGAGCCCTCGGTGCGCGAGCTACTCGCACTTGACCGGTTTTTTATTTTACCTGTATCGTCCATACGTCTCGTCGTCGCTATAATTAATGTTAGACTTCACGATCAGATTAGAGAGATTTTATCCTGAAAAATAATCCTATCGATTAATAGAATAAAACAGCGAGTGTTTATTTTTTTGGATTTTTATTCCCGGGTAAAATAAGCGAATTTTAGAAAATGTTTGAAAGCCGTTTTGTTTCTTTCTGAAAATAAAATGATATTCCTCTAAGAAAAACGATCTAGCTTGAGGATTTAAGATATTTCCCCTGTATACAAAACGCCTTAACTTTGTTTCTAAATTCATGGCATTTTGTATTAGGTTTCGCACACAATCAAACATTGTCCTACTTTACGACCTTGAAGTCATGTCGGCAGGAAACGACGATTTTTTTCAGCACGCCTGCTTTTATCCCAATATTCAGGTTGCAGAGTAACATACTTACAATTTCCTTACCTAATTAAAAAGGTAAATCATTTTAAACTATGAATTCATTTCAGCAAGAAACATATTATGGGCTGTTAAGCACGCGGGGCGCCCGGGTGGGGAATTGAAATGGTTTAAACGGCGGAGTTTGATAGGTTGTATAAGTAGTACCAAAGTAACGTCCTAGATGGCGCTACCTGTATGTTACGTGGAACGATGAACACAAAATCCATGAATGTGGTTACAGAATTATCAACAAGTTTTCAAAGTTGTAGGTAATTCTGTAGCTCTGCCTACCCCACTCTGGGATTACAAGCGTGAGGGTATGTATGAATTTATGTAAATATAATCATACTTGAAAGTATCTAAATTACAAGGTAATAAAGTTTAAAATAATTATTTTTAAAACTAACACAAATAAAATAATTACAAATGTAACGTCAATAAAATAATATTAAAAATAATATCTAGCAGAACAACATGAGGAGGTCTCTACGTCAGGAACGATAGTTAAAATAATTAACTGAAAACAGGCCCTTGCAAGCGTGAACAGACCGGACCCCACAGACAGCACCCGTTCACGAGTATGTAAATCGTTATTTTTTAATTGGAATAAGCACACTTTTTATATTTCCAAACACTTATTAACGTCATTCAATTGTTTTATTTTACCACTATAAAAATAATTTTACTTTTGGAGGTCAAAATGGTCAAATGTTGTACCTTCACTAATGTCGGGTTCCTATATTCAATCCGAGGATAGATAAGGCTTACCTCGGGTTAAAATTTGACATTTGCCCATACAAAATGTGTCAAATTTTAATCCGAAGTAAGCCTATCTGTCCGCGGATTGAATATAGGAACCGGACGTAAGTCATCACCAGCTCGTGATTTTTACGTAGGTTTTTTTGAACATTAGAGAATGAGAAGTAGTAGTCGATAGTTAGGGCTAAATAACGGGGAGAGCGATTATCAGTTCTGATCTTTGGTCGAAGAGCAGCACCCTTGTCAATTAGACGGCTCTGAAGTACAATTCATGCCGCAAATTCGTATTTTTTTTTCTTTAGCCTATTTTTAATATTTTCCCATAACTATTATAGGATAATGTTATATAGCTCTCCTAGATTATTTGAGCTCAATTGCTAAGGACTAATGTCACAGTATTTATTTGGAGGTCTCAATAATCCTAATAAAGGCCGAAAAAAACACCCTATATTTTGGTGACAGAGCTGGAAAAAAAAAAACACTGTAATGATAATTTATTTATTCTTTAAATCATAATAATAAATCAAGGTTTCATTTTCAATAACAATATTTTTTATTAGTCAACCAGAACTTTCTCCACAACGCTCCAAATTATTACAAAACACACTCTTATTTTTGCCGTCTTGTAAAATTGTTTATTCTGATGTTTTTTGTTTAGTTATAAAAAAAAAATACAAAGGAGTAATGTATTTTTCTTTTCGCTTATTTAATTATAATTAGTTCCATTGTATATTCCACATTAAAAGAATATCATTGTGTAGATGGTTCATACTGATTCTCGAAACTTATTGAACACCCCTCGTACACCAGTCTCGCCGTCTCGACGTCAGTAAGTTGGCGGATGCGCTTTACTGCATATGCTGCAGAACTAAGTTTACCCGGCAGGGTGGATATATGCGCATACCATTGCAGTTTTGAGTCCAAGGTAATGCCTAAAAATACTGTTTTATCTTCGAATCCCATTGTCTCATCCTTAGTCTTATACTATTCCCATTCACTCCTATCGTATTTGATAGAGAAAATTTTATACACTTGGTTTTCTTGGCATTTAAAAGTAAGTTGTTGGCTGTGAACCAGTCAACAGTATTATTACTATTATTTATTTATTTAATGGCAACCGATTGCAATATCAAGCAACCATTTCTGCCAATGTCAAGTTTATATTTTACATTTACATATCTAAAAATAACAAGGCAACGTTGTACGGTGATTCTCTAGCCTCCGTGAAGCGATGTAGGTAGAACTTTACGAAGACCGGATGGGATTTTCTTGGAGCAATCCTTCCAAAGGCGATACGTGTTCAAACTTGAATTCTTCAATATACTGCACATTTGAATGTTAATTTACTGCATATTAATACATCATTACTATCCATTAAACAACAACATATGCAAAAAATAAAAACAATTAGGAAAGCGACACCATCTTGGCAAAAACCCCAAGAGAATCCCAGTCAACAGTAGTTGACAACGTATCATTTATGTCATTGAAATTTGCCAGTTTTGTATCTACGCAAGTGCTTGCAGTCGACTGACTAGAGCAAATATCTCCAGGTTTAAACGGACCGCGTCACTGGCCGGCCACATACACGCGGAATTCCGAAATGGAATTCCGACACGGAAAAAAAATCGAACTGACGTGTGTGGTGGTACGGTCATAGATTTTGTATGGATTAGCTGCCTTCGGAATTTCGAATCGAAATACCGTTTCGGAATTCCGTAAATACATCACACACATACGTTTATTTCCGTTCGGAATAACAAGGCTCAGTTGAACGACGCTAGAACTTGAGTTCAGACGTTTGGCATTATGGACGACGATTTTCTTATTGCGATAGCACTGTTGCTATAACTGTCAAAGAAAAACGAAAAGAAAATACGTCGCCGTTACTGGGTATATCCTCTGAACACCCAAAGATTGCAAATAGGTCAATATCATGTAAAAAGGAGCTAACAAACACCTGTACGCTTCGGCCGTGCGACGCACACTGACTGGCGTTCCGTTCGGAATTTCCGAATGTGTGATGCGACTCGTTCAAAATGTATGCAAAAGTTGCGTTCGGAACGGCTCTTTTTCGTGCGGGATTCCGAATGCATATGCCATCATACGGAATTCCGAATCAGATTAAATTTCGAACGGAAAACTACTGTCTGTATGTGGCTCATTCATATATGTGTATGGATTGAATGCGTTCGATTACGAATCGATATTTCGAATCGAAATTCCGAAACGGAATTCCGGATGTATGTGGCCCCCCTAAATCGGTTTTCTTTCCGACCGCATTCCAGATGCATATGTATAGTCCAAGCCTAAACTTTAGATCACACTTACTTTTTTTCCAACAGATCCCATTAAAAACGACCATAGCAGGAAACCATTCATTTTCCACGAAGCTTTTTATAAAGTTGCCTAATTCAGGCTTGGTTTCTATCTCCCTCAGAGTGAGACTCAGACATATTATACTTATAGATGTTAAAAAGTTCATAGTTTTACTTCTAACGTCAGCAAGCATGACACGACGACACTGATAAATGGAGATTTGTTTTCTGACGTGTTCCTAAAGCGTGCAATGCAATGGCTAGAATCTAAATTAGCGCAGTAATTATCATTTGTGAGTTAACAGTGGTACTATTGTTTCATGATACAGAATGCCTACAATCTTAGAACTATATTGCATTAAATTTAATCAGGAGTTTAATTAACAACAAGTTTTTCTGAAAAGGTTTTTAATTTTTTTAATGAGGTTTGTTTCAAAAGCATTTTTTTTTTTGTGTTATATTGACTGAAAGAATAATATTTAATGTTGTCAGAGATTTAATAACGTCATGTGTTTGTATAACAGCTTTTTGTTATTGTAAGTCAAGAACTAGTAACGTAGAAAAGACCTTGTGGCGTATGAGCTCTTTCCCAGTAAATAATGAACAAATTACTTGTATGTTTTTGAGAGTTTTGAGAAATACCTCTACAAACCTTTTTTTTAGGACTCCTTTTTAAAGAAGTTCCTGTTGTTTATTTGAACATTATTAACTTTCATCAGATCGCCTCATTTTATGATATTTTAATTTCAATATTGATTTGGCTTGAAATTGTCTGTGATTTTTTCGCATATTTTCTAACTGGTTCTTACATTCCAATTCCAATTACAAATTGTGGTGTAATTTTTGGGTACAAATTAAGCTTGTTATCTTGTCAAGGCATTAAAAGGATATAATATTTAATCACAAATAGTTTTGTGTAGATTTTGGAATACATAGATCCTAAAAAAACTTTAGTTTTGTAAGAAAGAGATTGGAATCAATTAGGGCGGGCGCCGTGCTGTTGGAAGTAATAACAATATTTTATAAACAAACCGTCCCAAGTGTGCCCATGCCCCGTAAAATGATATACCTATGGCTTACGTAAAAAAAAAAACAATTGACATTTCGTGAAGAAATCGTATAACATACACAAACTGGCGTATTGAGGACGTTCCTTCTTGGAAGGCCGTTAATCATACAAAAAATATTAAAATCATAACCAAACACTTCAAAACACTAAATGTTATCTCAAGTGAGAAATAAGTTATAATTTTTTTACGACTCACCTTTACGACAAAAAGTGTGAACTTAGTGACTTCCGCAACTTTAGTGGCGCCGTTCGTTGAATTCGATTATTCAAATCGCGAAACTGGCTACAAAATCGTAAATAATAGATTCAAAACAACAGGGGCTCTATTTTACGCGGTAAAACAATATTGATTTTGACATGATATCGTATTGTCAACGTAATGATAACATGTCAAAAGCAAGATCCATCTTTATAATATTCTCGAAGTCTCGGTTTTTGTAAAAGAAAACTTGAATACCTAAGTTTAAAACTCGCTTCGCTGGGAATGCGAGACGCAAGGTGCAGATTAGGCCTGAAATATGTAAAACTGCACTTTAAAAAAATCAATTAAAGCATTTTTGGTATGGCACCGACTATTTACAATAAATTACCTGACTGTATAAGAAATTCAGACAATGATAATTTTAAGAGGAAAGTATTGAGTTTATTAATTGACAAATGTATATTATTGTGTGCATGACTTTTTAATGGATAATTTTCAATAATAAGATTTAATTTTGAACATTTGTACGCCAGCTGGCAGTTTATAGTGATACTTTGTACATTTGTACATCCTTTTATGATTAAATACAAATAAATAAATTGAAAAAAAAAGACTGAATGCTTAAGGGCAGTATTAAAAAACTGTAAAAAAAAAAAAAAAACTATTAAAAACCGTATTAACTCTAATGCTCGTCTCAAGATGCGTCAAAAAACCGGTCAAGTGCGAGTCAGGCTCGCGCACCGAGGGTTCTATAAGATAATATGCTTGGGAACCACAAAAAAATACTCATTTGTTATGAACTTTATTTTCTATGCAATAAGCTCCATATTGACTAGCCTAAATTTCAATACAGATTTTCTTGTTATTTCTCAAAAAAAAATCCATAAATCATTTGTTTTATTATTGAACAATAAACTTTGGAGATAAGGCTGGGAGGAGAACGATCATTGTTTGTACTTTTTTGGCTATAAATCAAAATGTTCATCACAAAAATAAAAATAAAAATATTCTTAAAATGTCCAGATTAAGACCTTTCATATGACACGCCATTTGCTGTAATCAAACCACTTTCATTTTTCAACCCCCCAATCTAGACGCCTTTTCAATTATTTATACAATTTGATTTTAATATTAAAAACAGATGCGGGCAAGTAAGTTATACAACTATGCCGAATTTCAAGTTGATAGCATTTGTAGTTGCTGAGAAAACCACCTGTGACATACAGACAGACAACGAAGTCTCACCTTTGGAGTTCTTTTTTTTACCATTTTAGTACGGATACCCTAAAAATTACAGTAGGTATTCTTCAGACGGGCGTCTCAGCTAAGATCAGTTCATTTAGATGGCCCTAAGAAAGGTAGTTGAATCGAGATTGTTCTTATTAGTTTTGATGAAACTCAGTTGCGCCATTTACGAGTTATCAGGGTTTTTTGTCTATTTAATACTTGTAATACTTAAAATAATCAACGGACGAAGCCGCAGACCAAACCTAGTTTCTAAAATTAATTCTTTATTATGTCTACATGCAAATCCGCGAATTAAATCGCAAGCCAGAACGTTAGTTAGTTGTTAATTGCATACCAATTAAAAGGCTCATCGTAAATTTGCAAATGAAACTCAAACGCCGATAAACAGCATATAATTTATTTACTAGACGTGTTTTCGTGCAGACTTTAAGTGCACGTTATTTGTTTAATTTGTGTTTGCAGTGGATAATTACAGTCTTCGTTCAAGGCTATTATTTTGTAGAAATACACATCTAGGGTGCGGTGGGTGGCCGTCTGGTCGCATAACAAGTGTTGTCATAATTTCGATTGTCATTTATAACACAAAACGCATAAAGTTGATGCTCATATTTTTTTAGTGGCATTAATTGTACTATGGCATAATTGTTCCCTGTCATAATTATACGGAGTCATAATTGGTTTGACCATAATGTAGAATGTCATTCATTTATTTATTCATAATATTAATATAATATAAAGTTTGTGGCAAAACCGACTCGGATCTTGGATAGGTTAGGGTTTTTTTTTTTAAAGAGCTGAAAAACTTCATGAACGTTATAAAGTGTGGTTAAATAATTTTATGAGCATCAAATTTATGCGCGTTTCACAATATGTTCTTAAACATTATGATTAAAAGCTTTATGCGCATAAATGTATGACTATTTACAGTTATGCATAATGATGAGTATGACGAATCCACGTATGCCTGTCAAAAATAATGACTTCAAACTTTATGCAAACCGATATGGACCCAGGGTGCGGAACATTGAAACATTTAAAACACTGCTTTTGCATGAGTTATCTTACATCTAACATATTTAAGTTAGAACACATCCGGGCTTCAAGAGCGGTAATCTTGGTTATGAAACTTGGCTCTTCTTTTGGCTCTCAATACGATTCTGTAAAAAATAGAAAGAACCCTCTTATTGATATTCAATCAAGCCAAAAATAGGTAAAGCGCATGCAAAGAGGACAAGGAAGACCTAGGCTTGGCTGAACCGAGTTCAGAGATAGGTCGACACTAGGGAATGCAAATAACCGATTATAACCGGTTTTAACCGGTTATTTTCATACAAAAACGGTTAATAACCGGTTAAATTGCATTCCCTAGTCGACAAGCAATCTTAGTCTCGGAAGGGGCAATAAAAAAACTAGTTGGATAGAACATTAACTGCCGTAGAGGGTCGTCAACATAGCATTAATTCTGACCGTTGATATTCGAAATAGTTTATATGTAACCATACCAAGGGTTGACAGACGTTAGGGGGGGTAAGGTATTTAGGGGTAAGCGGGGCGGGAAGCTCAAGTAACAGCCATCTCTCCTCGTCCTCCCCCACCGTTTCACCCCGCAGGACAGTTGTGGATAAGCTGGTCGAACTATAACGCCAATACAATACAATACAATACAAAACACTTATGCCAATATCTTATGCCTGCTAACAGTATCTCGTACATACATACATTAAATCACGCCTGTTTCCTAGAGGGGTAGGCAGAGACCACTTCTTCCCACTTGCTACGATCTTGACAAACTTCTTTCGCTTCTTCAACATTCATACATCGAGTCATGCACGCACGTCGGTTTCGGGTACTTAAGATTCGGCCCTTTTCCAGTATTTCTCCATTTGATTCGAAAAAGTACGCCTAGGGCGGCCCCTTCCGACTCTTCCACTCACTTTCGATCTGTATATCTCTTTCGTCAATCTACAGTATCTCAAGTACCAGGATATCAGAAGCCAGCAGCGTGCCGTTACATCGGTGATAGATACATGTATGTATTGGCTGCTTTTATATAACATTCAATTATGTATGGCTCCTTACCATGATCACGAATGGGGCAGAGATTGGGACGGGTTTAGACCAAAGAGCGAGCAACATGTGTGTCACACTAACGCATTACTTCCTCCCGTGTTGATTATGATGCCCATGATGGGCAATCGTAAAGACAAAGTAGAACATGCCAAAGACTTTAAAATCAACACTCACAGTCGCTTATAAGCGATCTCCAGTACCAGGACAGCAGGAGCCAGTAGCATGCCGTAGAGCGTGGCCAGCATGGCGGGGTACATGTCGGTGATGCCGACGCTGCTGAACGTGTTGACGGCGCCGAGGCAGCGCGGCCGGCCCACGTGCAAGCGCTGGTGGATGCATGCTTGGATGCCGGATTCGCGGATCTTTATAAAGCTGGTGGTAGATAGAATTAATTAAAAACCAAACATCTCCATAAACAAAATGTATTAACCCTGTTATTTTTTATAAATCAGACACACTGTTTCTTCCTCTTAAACAATGATGTATGCGTCTTCGGTTTTTCGCTGGAAAAAAATCTGCACCTGGTCCATTTTGGGTGGCCTAAGCAGGAATTAGCTGGATAAAGACAGCTAAGGAAGCATAAGACGAAGGTGAACAGCCTTCACTTTGATTACTCCTACTCCTGGACTTATTATTGGTAATCCAGTAGGTCACCCAGTCCAGAGACGCCTTTCAGTAATCTTCTTTCGGATGCTACGAAGATAATGTCTGTCTAGTAAGTCTACTGTAGATCTAGCCACTTTGTCAATTTCCTTTAGTTAAAATCTATCACCATTAACCAACTAATCGTTGTCTGTTGCCTCAATAGCCAAAAGACCTTACATTTGATTATCATCATTATTTACAGACCATATAACCGTATACCTACTTAATTTTAAACAGGTCCTTGAATGGCGATCTCTTTTGCCCGGGGACCCAGGGGTCTATCTCGTTGATGTAGTCGATCTCGACCAGGTCGCACTTCTCTTCCTCCTTGTACGTCTCCTGGATGAGCCGGTAGCCAGGGTTCAACTCCATGTGGAAGGCGAACAGACCCTGAGAATCATGGAGATTTTGTAGGTACCTAATCCTGGTTGGTGATTTTCAATTAGATACTTAAATAGGTTTCTTTAAACTTATAAGTATTTATGGCTTGGGGGATAACGCGACACAAACTAAACTAAACTAAGTAAACTCTAAGACTCATGGTAATTTTTATGACACGTTTTTATTAGCTCTGATCTGATATTTCTGTTCAGTGCAAAAATTGATGACTATACTGAGCTACTCATGGAGACTTGAAACTCTACTAATTATGAATTGTGGCAAAATGTCTAATTTTCAATCCTCATGTGTGTGTGTTAGCTTGTTACTCCTTCACGCTGGAACAGCTGGACGGGTTTGAAGGAAATTTAGAATGGAGATAGCTTATGTCCTAGATTAACACATAAGCTACTTTTTATTCTTGAAAATTAAAAAGTTTCAGAGGAAATAACGATGTTGGAAATCTACGCGGACGAAGTCACGTAAGAAGCTAGTTTTAAATAGCTTTGCAGATGACGTTGTGCCAATAGTGAGGACCAGGATAGAACAGCCTGCAATCAGGAATACAACGATCATAGCTGCTGGTATGTTACCCGACTGTTTGTTTCAGAACTTACTCGTCTGATCTTCTCCACTCCTTCCTTCATGGAGTAAAAGTTGGCCTTCTTCCCTTTCGGTGCGATTTTCTTGTTGTAAATTGCTTTGCGGAGAGGATCATTCAGTTTCTGAAATCAAATTAATATTGAGTCCAAAGCATGTATCAATTTTTTGGTTAATCTATTTACTTTAAACATCATGAAATTAAAAATCACTGTTAAGGTTTTATGAAACAACGATCATGGGTCAGACACAGATTTAGGTTACCGTCTATCCTGTGGACATACCCAGTTAACGTTTTCAAGGCCTAATTTTTTGGCTGAACCCGCATCCTCATAAACGCTGTCAGGTCTACTTTAGTCCTAGCAAATAAAAACATAACTTAAATTCACACAAGCCTTTAACTATAGACCACAGGAGAGACAACTTTTGTTTTTGCGAGTGTGTATGACCCTCATAGACCTTAATGTCAGTTAAAATACAGGGTGCTGTAAAATTATGCACCCATTGCAAATTGCAATAAAGACTGCTGTGTTATTTGTGTCAAGACGGCGATTACACAACATTTAAATTCATATCACGAAGGACAAACTTTATGGGCTCCTTGGTATTAAATACGTGGCACTCACGGTACGGTACGTCATATAGTCTTATCCCGAGAATAGCAAGTTTGTTTTCTTGCCTTTGTCTAAAATTTTGTCATATCATATTTCGTTGCAATTAACTTACATACATACATAAATTCACGCCTTCATTCCCAGAGTGGTGTAGGCAGAGCTAAAGAATTACCAAGAAGTCTAAAAACTTCTTGATAATTCTGTAACCACATTTTGCACAAGTAGGCTAATATGTTTCCCAGTGTATTAGTGACAGGTGGCAAGCCCATCGCCTAACAGTACTACCAGCCTTTAGTCCCTTAGTCGCCTCTTACGAAATCCACGGGAAGACATGGAGTGGCACTATTCTAACACGGCAACCACACGGCTATTAACTTAATCTACATAATGCTTACGAATGCATAAAGCAAGTTATGATTGTCTTCGAAATTAGAGACGAAGTTAACGATGACAGTTTCTATGAAAATATCTGAATCTAGCATCACTCACCTTGAAGAAATACCTATTATACGAGAAGTCACTAGCACCCAGTTTCAGAGGGGAGTTGAGGACATCCTGCAGACTCCTGACTGAGGAGCTGGGAGCCCGCAGCAGCACCACGATGTTGGCTGAATACGCGGCGTACAGGATTGTCAGCGCAATAAACAGGAGGAGAGTTACCACACGACCTAAACAATGAATTAAAAAAAAATTAAATTTAAGTCGGTCGGACGACGGTAAGCGGAAAGCTGTCGGACTGTTGTGAGTTTATAACTATTTTTTAATTAAAATTTTGGAAAATTCTTGTTCATGAATTTAAAAATATTCAGGTATTAAAATCCTACCATTATTTTTTATATTGTTGTATTGATATGTATGTTTTTTTTCCACCTTTTACAAATAAGAACTTTATTTAATATAATATAGGTACTAGTGGTACTACAATTAAAAGATCAAACTAAACTTATTTAAATAAAACAAAACTAAGCTACTCAAATTAAAATAAAACTAAGCTACTAAAATATTAAAGATGTATGTACAAAAGTAGCTATCAAATAAATGCATTATATTCCATTCATACGTTACACAGTGCCCCTATGCTACTGACATAGGTCACAGTGGGCTCTTACTGGACTCACACACCTCAACAGTCCTGTTTTTTGTAAGGCGTTAAAAATATCGCAAGAGATGTCTACCTGCCGCGTGCCTTGGCTCCAAAGTGCATCCTTGCTGCAGCACAGCCCCAATTATCAGAATTAGCACATCTGCCCACGAGCCGTCTAGCTGCATAGGGTGCTAAAACGATAAACTGGTGTTAATTAAATGATATGCGAATTACCAAGAAATTTAGCGCTTGGAAATTGGGGATTGTTTGTATCGTTATGGTTAGGTTTTTAGTTAGGAATCTTAAGCGGTGTACAAATTTTATTAACCTTTGCTAAATATTTAAAGTTAAGAATTATTTTTAACCAAATCATAATAAACAAAATTATAATCAGAATAAAAAAGAAGAAATAAAAGAAATACGTCAAGGACTTGTAAGAGGAGACCCACTGCTGAGAAGAAGCACCGCAAGAAACTCAACAGTCAGTCTAGTTACATATTGAGAGATGACCCTATCGATTTTAACAAATAGTCTAGAAACTTCCTTGTATGCTACTTACCATACCCATAGTAGCTTCCCACTTAGACGTTATGTACAAAAACACAGCGCAAGCAAGCACACAGACGAACACGGCCAACCACACCGCTCCAGTGAAGGGAAGCGCAAAGATGTTGGAGACGTAGGCCAGGGGAGGTTCCCTGAAGACGAAGCGAACAGCTGTGGTGCCCACCATCGCGATGTAATCAATAATCTCCATCCGCTCTTGGGTGAAGATCGTCAAGGTCCCTTGGGAAAAATCATAATACCATGTAGCCAAAAGGAACGGCTTGTCAAAGAATATAATGAATTAGATGCATTGTATTATTGTGCGTGCATGACTTGAATTGATGTATGAATGTTGAAGAAGCGAAAAAAATTTGTCAAGATCGTAGCAAGTGGAAAGAAGTGGTCTCTGCCTACCCCTCTGGGAAGCAGGCGTGATTTAATGTATGTATGTAGATGTATTACTTATAGCAGGTGGCCGAATTACATTTAGTTATTAAATTTCAGGAAAACCCTGTAAGTGGCATAGGATGCGTTACTTTGGAATTGGCGAACTGGCGAAGGACAACTTCAACCACGTCACGCTGAGACAGGCTGTATATGGTTGTATAAACTCCAGGTTGCCTTAGAGAATAAGATAACTGGTAAAGTTTTGTTTAATCTATATAAAAGGAAACTAAATTTAAATTAAGTAAAAGAGCCTAGCATGTAGCCGAAGCCAACACGCAGATGCCCTTTAGACAACTTTAATTTAGTAAAGTGATGGGACACCAACCGGCGAATGTCCCTGAGTTCAAACTACAGAAGTATACTCCCACGGACAACCAACGGTTAGTGTAGGACTATTTAAGAAGGACGGAAACAGTAAAAATAGGCTCTATGAATGAACACATATGGATTGGTGAACTAGGCTATTGATGAAACTACGCCGCCTGCCTAGCCAATGCTAATTACTTTGGTTAAAATGGCAGGCGGTGACTCGCCAATCAATGGAATGGGCCTCCCAAAATAGCCGCATATAATATAGCAGCAGGGAGGTAACAGTCCCAAAGGGGCTAAGGGTGGAGAGGTGCTTCTGGACATTAAACGACCATAAGCAACATCGCCACTTATGCAACACATCCGCCCTTCGAGCATATAGCTCTTGCGACTCCACTCTGATCGACCAATAAAGGCAAGCCAGAGGTGAGGGTCTGTTCCTCGTCATTGTACACCGCAGCCGGCCGGTGAAGGCAAGCGTGAGTTGAGGAACAAGACCTACCCTCGGGAGCAGTCAGGTCCTAATTATTATTATTATTAAAACTCTGACTCGACTGACCATAACATAAGTAAACAACATACACATTAGTAAATACATGAATAGGCATAAAGGCACCTCTATCTAAGTCTTCAGGGTTGAAATCGGCTTTCCTTCAGAGCACTCACGATCAGCAGGGTTATTATGATATTGCCGTGCAGTTCAGTTTACGCTGAGAGAAACGGACAGAGCTATACAAGTGCTATAATATGAATCGCCGTAATATGAATTGCATAGTTACGTCATAATAACTCCCCAGGTAACCTATAGGTCTAATTACCGATATCGCCTTCTTTCTTGATAAGCCGCTCCACAATCCCGTTCCAGGAGCCGTTCTTATCCACGTAACCCCAGGTGTTGGTAAATATTAGCTTCTCTGAAGAGTTCATCATTTCGAAGCAAATCTTCACCACCATGTACGACATCTTTGTTATGGAATCTTGGTGGAGGTGCCTGTAAATGTATGGATATTAAAACCAGGTATCATTGACAGGAGTTGGGACGAAAGGCCTAGTTATAATTGCAGAAATGTTGGTTTTGACGCCATGGTAGCACTGGTTATTAGGGCCTAGACAACATGCATGGCGCGCCGCTGAGTTGGCGATTTTCGAATACCTATCGACAAAATTTATCGGATTGACGTAAGCTGATGACAGATCGCTCGACCGCTTATGTCAACTCCATACATTTGGAGTCGGTAAAAAACAGAAAATTCAGCAGCGTTTGTATTTTGGCTTATTGGCTACTGTTATAAACAGAGATTGGCACGAGTAGTGCTTATTTGCCTAACCTTGACGCTATGGCGGAAAGCCTAGCAACGAAGTAACTTTACAGCCGTCACAATAACCCACGTGTGAGTGAGTAACAGTAACAATAATGTCTCACTCACTTTTTATCGATAAATGGACTTACCAGCCTTGAGTTGTTTTTGATGTTACCTAGTCATGTCGATTTAAGCACACCTACGGAAATAGTCGATTCTAGTGATCGTGTTCATAAAACAAGTGTCACTTTCTGACCAATATGTAAGTGCAAGCCTGATGGATGCTTTATCAAGCGCGACAAAAGTGACCATACCATAGAAACGAGGTTCATACTTCGCAGCCCGTGTTCGTGGCAAAACGGCTCGCGAGAAACGCGTATAGGTTGGTCAGCCAACTTTCTTAAGTTTTATTAGCTGACCTACATAAACCCTTACTTTTAGGATCATTCCATTTTGTCCCCCTCGTTGTAGAACAGCCTCTCTATTCTCTTTAATCTAGTGTTAATAAGAAGCTGTATTTTATTATCAACTTAAAGATCTTCTGTTCATTGTATTGGTTTACCTTTAATAGCTTTACTATCAATTATCAATTATGTATTTTATGAGACAGGCAGTCATTTGCTTGAGGTGAACTTTACGAGCAAATTGTAGGTTGTTAAACATTTTTGTTGTCCGTATATATTATTAGCAAACCGGATTCCAAAACCAATACATGTTTTATTTATCAAAATAAACTAGAAATAGCTTGTTATATAACTAACAAGTATTACTATGTAATCTTTAGCATCTTAGAACTTTAGGTGATATAATTATGAATATTTATCAACTAATATAATTTGCCACCTATGGGTGCAGGTTTTATATGCTAATAATGGAAATAAAATGTTATTGTTCACATATATTATAAAAACCAGACAAGCAATGAATTAATTAATTTTTCTTAGTGACTCGGGCATACCAGGCTTCTCATTATCATACAAAATGTTTATCTTAATTTCGGCTTAGAAAATTATAATGGGAAAATCGGTTAGACTATGTTTACTAAGCTGGTGACAGTGCAATGGTTACATTACCATGTAGCATAGCAACCGGATGGTGGTAGGTAGTAAGTTTAGTTTAGTAAAGTAAAGTGAGAGAAAAGGACAGAGCTATATAACTGCTATAGCTCTGTCCTTTACGCTCACCGAAAATGAAGTGTATAACTATGTCATAATAACCCCACAGTACCGTTATCTTTAATGGGTTGAAAATTCCGTGTGAAAGAAATGCAAACTTATCAATTAGGTATAACTTTTTCATCTTCTTTAGGTATTAATATTTTCGGTATAGATATAGATATTGCCATTCAACCAGCTGCCAGCATTTTGGGAACAATTACCACTGGTAGCGGTTTGTTAGATTAATGTAAGTTTGTTAGTGTTTTTATTGATTCCTTTCCACTTCTACATAATTTGTAAATATTAAACCAAAATTTTATAGTGTTCCTATACTTACAGTCTGTCATCCATATGCTTTCTCGTCTCGTTACTGTCCGTTATAACATTAACCATAGTAAGCGTATGCCCTCTTATATCTCTTCTTCTAGTAGAAAGCACTTTACTCTCTCTATAATATTCTACTTCTCCATATTTAGTCTCGACTATGTTAACATTTGATGTGTCTTCATTACTGATTACCGCATTATTGTTTTCGTCATTTGTATCGGCTTCAGATTTGTTGTTGGATCGCCACACGCCTCGTACGTTGTAAATAACTTCTGAATTTTCGGTTATTTTGTACACTGAAATAATAACACCAATTAGTAAATAGCATTTAACAACCACACCAAGAATATCTTCTATAGGTAAGTACATGTCAAACTCTTCTGCAACTGACATATCGTCGGTGACACTGCAAAACCGCGTAACTAACAAATTTATGATAGAGCAAAATAAACCTTACTATCTTATTAAAAAGGTGCATTTTGCTCCTTATTTAAAATGTTACTTACGCTGTTTTGCAGTTTCACCGACGATATCTTTCTGTTACATCCTCAGGTAGCCAAGGAAGGTTTCCTCCCAAATATCTGATTCAGCGGCATATGCTTTGTCTGACTCGCACAGTCTGAACCACTGAACCTTCACATGGTGCCAAAGCTGGAGATTTGGAATTTGGACGGAATATTCCTTAGGTACCCTAGAGGTGCGCTAAGGAAGGAGTTTTCTAAAATCAACCTCCAACAGGAATAGGGGGAGCGGTGGGAAACTAATTCTACGTGTATGTAGATGTAAATCTAAGATAACTTATTATCTAATGAGATGACGCTATGTATTCTTGGCAATGAATCATTCAAGACTATTGGAATGCTAGACGTCAAGGTGGGAATCACACCTTCGTCCGTAGTTTATATGATTATTCAACGTTAGTAAAGTGGCATACATATTAAAAGGATTCATTTGATAACAAGGATGGCTTACAGAATTATTCAAATGTATTTAAGGAAGTTAAATCGCAATTTAACCTCGTAATTTTTAATGCCGGGATAGTCGATCAGAAATGGAGTACAAAGGAGGTAATAAACACAGAGGGCTTTTTGGCAGAATTTACTTTAACTTTAGTGTTAGGTACCTAAAGTTACATTTAAATATTAAATAAACATTATGTGCATATGTACGTAAATCTTAATTTGCACAAAAGCAATTACAAGACAAATGTTTCTACTTCATTCAAAATGAAGTAAACCTACTTTTTTTGGGAGTCTATACTTAAAGCGTCGCTGTTGCCGAAAACGGCAAAGCATCATCATTAGAGCACAAATAGCACCAGATCAAGAGCAAGGACAAACACTGATTCCGGTTTTGTCTGTACGAGTGAATAACAACTTCGAACCAGCCGCATCATTATAGACACCAAGCCAATAACATACATTGGTATTCCGCTCGCGCCTAATCCGAGACGACAAGATGGCGTACCTACGTGCATAACTCTTGACTCTCTTGAGTGTTTGACCCAGTCCACAGACGGTAATCAACGTTGCTCTCGATTTGGGGGAAAGGGGGAAAGATGGCACAGGTGGTATTAGTTATCACAGATTAAATAAGAGTCACTTTGTGGGTGCCGTGGGTGTGGGTGGTAGCTTAGAATAGTGTCACTCCATGTCTTATTGATTGTGGAAGTCGTAAGAGGCGACTAAGGGATTAAAGGCTTGTAGAATTGTAGGGTGTTGGGCTTGCAACCTGTCACTAATGTTCACATGGTAAACATCTTAGCCTGTTTGTGCATAATGTGGTAATAGAATTAACAACAAGTTGTTAGAGGTGTTGGTAGTTCTGTAGCTCTGCCTACCCCATTCTGGGATCAAGGCGTGACGGTACTTCGTGGTTTATTTTATATTCTGCTATAGGATAACGTATGCTGCCAAACGGTCGCTTTTGAAAAGTGCTACCGTTAGCGTTATGCATTTTGCCACATGCCACTAATTAAAAATACATCAAGGTTTCATAAAAATCTATTCGTACTCCTTCCTCCAAAAATCGAGGCCAGTTAATTTTTATTAATAAACGATAATATTTTAATTCGTTCAAATCTTGCAAATAAATTTTGAACCAGTTCCCGTTATTGAAGGAGCAGACGTTTAATGAAATATTAGACTAGGAAAATGGCCACTAATCGGCCAGTTATTTATTCAACGTTTTTATATTAATGTGCCAAAACAAGGATGCAACAATAATACCCGCATCTCCCCTTAATCGAATCGCCCCGACTAACATCATTGCTCAATCGATTACCTGAACAGCGATCAAAGTCAACGGCATGTCAAGTGTCGAGTACCTACAAAAAGTTGTTGACTTCGTTAGACAGATGTTTTACTTCGGTAGGACGTAGTGCTATAAACCACCAACATTTTGCTGAGTGGAGTGCATTTTTCGGCACACATCAACCTCATTGTACTTTTTAATTTAATGGTGTCGCTTATTAGGTGATGACCCCTGTGTGGATGTTTGTTGAATAAATGTTTTTCTATTATATTCTATAAAGAGAAATAGTGAAGCAAATAGATGAAAAACATGATTACGACTGAAACTTAAACTATAAAATGATATTATTATAGGGTAAAAACACCAGTGTTCAGCCAGAGATCTGTAGTCGGCCTCTGCCTATACTTTGTATGAGTGGGAAGAGTACGAAAGATATATTTTCCACTCTTTGCTCTCATATAAGGTCGACTACTGGTCTCTGGCTGATCACTGGTGTCTTTACCCTACCTACAAATAGTACCTATTCTTACACAATTTAAGCTAGTCCAAAACTAAGCTCTAGAGATCTCACCTTCAGAGCAATAGTGACCTAATTCAAAATATCAGATTTCGAGTTAGGTCTCTATAATAAAAGAAGTTTGAAATCTGAAATTTTGAATTACGTCACTATTGTCTTGAATGGTACTAGAAAAGGATATACCTACATTATGCAGAAATAAAATGATAAACAAATAAATATCCGTGACTCAGGAACAGATATTGACAGAAATAAATATTCATTTTCATTCACAAATATTTGCCCATACAGGGAATAAACCCGAGACTGCTAGCTGCGTAGGCAGGGACACTACCAACGACACTACCGCATCGCTCATTTTTGAACCATCTACTAGTGTAGATGGGTGAATCAACTTCTAAGGTACTCCCCATTTTTCGACATGTTTCACAAATGATATGTTTTTAGAAAAACTATATCGTCGTTGGAAAGGCAAAACTACTAAAGCGCCATTATGGTCAAAATGAGTTATACATACAGTTCGACTGCTTTTTTTTTTCTGCATCGATTGGTCTGGGTCTCGTGGCGATCGGAGCATGTTTTTGGCGCTTTAGTAGTGAAAATTGGGGCAAAATTTCAATAATTTCTAAGGATTTTTTTACTAACATCCGACTCATTTAGACATATTTTTGAATAGATGGCGGTTAAGTATTGTGCTTGCTGTATCTAGCCATTTCAAGCTTTATTAGTAATTTTAGATAACGTAACTGAGGATACTCGGTGGTGATTATGTAAATTTCGCTTCTATTAAATATTAAATGTAATGTCTCTTAGTCAATAACGTTTACACAATAACCGTCATTTGTAGTAATTTAGTATTTTATCTCTATTGAAATCATATGAAGTCATGCTTGTTAGTAAATAATCTTATAACAGGAATCGACAATTGTGGCGCTTTAGTATTTTTGCCTTACTCAATAAACAAAGTAAAAGGATATTAGTAAATTTCAATGCGGGACCTCTATCTGTTACAACTGTTAAGAAACGTTGCACTATATACTTTAAGAATATTAAGATATATTAGTAATTATTAAGTTATAAAATAAATTAGAAAACTATAGGTAAGGCGTTATGCGATTCATAAAGTTGTTACATATTCGACCTTTAGTCTATTTCTCAAGCTAAATTTCAAGGCAAGAAGCAGGGGAAAAAGCCCCCCAAAGGCGGAAACAGCGCGCCTGTGGTCGACGCTCCCTCAACTTCCTCCGCAATTGCTACCACCACCTCAACTGCCGGTCCAGCTGCCACTAAAGCCGCGCCCCTGGCCACTATTGCCCCTGCACAAGGGCCTGGTCTGAGTGGTGCAAACTCAGGGAAGGCGGACACGGTCAAGGTGGCCCTGGAGATTCTCCAGGAGGTACTGATGGCCCTCCATACCGGCGCAGACATTGTCGCCATAGTCCTCAGAGGGATCACTCGGCTGGTTTAATGGACCCTCTGAGGAGTATACACTGGAACGCCGCGAGCCTAAAAAAGAAGACTTCGCTCCTCATGGAAGTCCTCCGAGATCAGAGGATACACATAGCCCTGATCTCGGAGACCATGCTGTCTCCGGCCATCAAGCTGAAGGTGCCTCACTACCACATCTACCGACAGGACGAGGAAGGGCCAAACAGGGCCTACCGAGGACTGGCCGTCCTGGTCCGTAGAGGAGTAATCCACCAACCGCTGCCGCAAATCCGCCTGGGCTCTTTACAAGCCCTAGGTGTGGAGATCCTGGTCGCCGCCGCCCGCATGCGAGTCTACGCCGTCTACAAGCCCCCGCACACCCGTCTCGACCTAAACGAGGTCAGGGCTCTGCTGGTCTCGCCACTGCCTACCCTAGCGGCCGGCGACTGGAACTGCAAAAACCCGGCCTGGAACTCCTCTACGTTCAACCAGAACGGACGCCGACTCCTCCTGGACGCTGAGGCCCACGGCTACCACGTGGACGGTCCGGAGACTGCGACGTACTATCCCAACAACAACGCGTTTACTCCGGACGTCCTGGACATAGCCGTGCACCGCGGACTCCAGGGACAGCTCCTCCAGGAGACCCTGGACGATGAGGTCCAGTCCGACCACCAGCCGGTACTCCTCGTCCTGTCTGCGGCACCCGCAGTCTCCACCCCGAGAACTCCCAGACCCGTGACACACTGGGAGGAGTTCTCGAGGCGCATGGATGCCCCAGTTCCTCAGCAGAAGCTCACTGATGCAGCGGACATCGACACATTCTCGATGGACCTAACCAGTCGCATCCGAGAAGCTCTGTCCGCTGCATCACACACCAGGAAAACGACCAACAGGCTGCCTTCACTGCCAACGCACATCGCCAAATTGATAGGGGACAAAAGGCGTCTCCGAAAGCGTTGGCAGATCATTCGCTGTCCGGGGATGAAGACCCAGCTGAACGCCCTGACAGCGAAGGTCAAGGCAGCCCTAGAGGACCAAAGGACAGAGCAATGGGAAGAAACGCTAGCCGGCGCGGCGGACGATTGGAACTCCATCCGTCGTCTATGCCGCCGACTTAGCGGAGCCCCCACACCTGTCCGACCCCTGCTACACACCGATGGTACCCCTAGGTACCGGGCCGAGGACCGGGCCGAAATATTCGCTGAGTGCCTGGAGCGTCAGTTCCAGCCGAACCCATCCGACGAGGCAGACCACATAGCCGCAGTTGAAGAGCACCTTCGAGTTTACTTCGAGGCGCCGATAGCTCCTGAAGAAGACCCCATCTTCTTTTCCCCGGGCAAAGTGAGGCACATGATCGCGAAAACAAAGCCCAGAAAGGCCCCCGGTGCGGATGGCATCACTAACGCCACCATCCGCCACTTACCGCCTCGAGCGATCGCGGCGGTAACCCACCTCTTTAACGCCATCCTCCGCACCGGCCATTTCCCAGCCAACTGGAAATCCGGACATGTGATCATGTTGCCCAAACCGGGGAAAAACATCCTGAAGCCTGAGAGCTATCGGCCCATCACCCTCCTCCCGTGCATCTTGAAGGTGCTCGAAAAACTGATGCTGACGAAGCTGGTCCCGCACATCATGCCTCGTCAAGAACAATATGGGTTCCACTCGGAACATAGCACCACGCTCCAGTTGTCCAGGGTGCTGCACCACATGGCGGTCGCCGCGAACAGGCGCAAGCACACGGCCGCAGTACTCCTGGACATGGAGAAGGCTTTCGACCGGGTCTGGCACTCAGGCCTGGTCTACAAGCTGTCACTGTCCTCGGCCCCCCGCAGACTGACGAAGGTGGTCCAGTCGTTTTTGACGGACCGCACCTTCAGAGTGGTTGTGGAAGACGCCATCTCCGAAGATCGCCCCATCGCAGCCGGAGTCCCCCAAGGCAGCTGCCTATCGCCGGTATGTTACGCGGCCTTTACACCGATGACATACCGGTTGTTGACGGATCCCACCTGGCCCTGTACGCTGATGACGCGGCGTACTATGCCTCCTCTTACAAGCCAGAGTACGCCGTCATCAAGCTACAGCGACAACTAGATGCCCTACCAGCTTGGCTCTCCAGGTGGAGGCTATCCGTCAACGTTGCGAAAACCCAAGCGATCTTCGTGAGCAACTGCATACGCCGCCTTCCACAACTCACTCTTCTCGGACTTGACATCCAGTGGTCCCCGGTAGTTAAATACCTGGGGATCACCATCGACAAGAGACTAACCATGGGTCCCCATACAAAGACCGTCGTCGCCGCCGCGAGAACAGCAAGAGCATTGCTACGTCCAGTGCTCCAATCCAGTCTCCCTCTGCGTGTGAAGCTCGGGGTCTACAAGACATATATACGCCCCCGCCTCACGTACGCCGCACCATCATGGTACGCCCTCCTGGCCGCAGGGCACAGGAAAAAGCTGAACTCTCAGCAAAATCTGTCCCTGCGAGCCACCACAAATGCCCCCCGCTACGTGAGGAATACCACGATCCAGAGGGACCTCAACATTGAGAGCCTGGACGACTTCATCGGACGCCTTGCCACGTCGATGTTCGCGCGAGCTGACGAGTCGCGCTTCCCCCACCTGAGGGATATCGCACCGCAGCACGCGCGACCCCCCGACGGCAAGGCCTACCCACGCGACCTCGACAAGGCGACGACGTTGACACCCACGGAAGACCCATGAAGACGCTGCTCAGCTCGTAGGTCGCTAGCTGGGCCTCCCTCAACGGGGTTTCACCTAGCTTGCTCGACCTCGCGAGCAGCGTACACCCGGACATTGAAATTTTTATAAAGTATTTTTGACTTAGTATTTTCCGCTTATGATTAACATATTTTTTGATACATGTAAGTATTTTTTTCTCAAGAGAAAGTAAAATGAGACAAATCGTACGTATTTATTGACTCCTTACCTAAAACTTTAATGTGGAGGTTAGTAATTTTGTCTTACCAACATTTTTTTAGGATTGAAAGCATTAATGCTAAAGCGACACGTAACTCCGTAAATATTGAACAAATGTACAATACGATAAATGATTCGTGCAGATAAAAAAAGAACATGATATGTTACTCTTTACAGCTTCCGTTTTCATTCCAAAGAAAAAAAGTTATGACAGTGTAAAGACAAAAAAATGCATTAAAAATGCTTTTTCTCGAAATGACCCTTTTGGAGGTTAGTAGTTTTGCTTTTCCAGTGACGATATATTTGCCAACGACGTAGCTTACACGCTTATTAAATCAGACAATTAGGCTAGCATTTGAAATGATTTGATTTAAAAATAGTACAGTTTGAAATAATAATATAGTTGGTAACGCAGCGGACGATGTTGTCCCTAGGTTTTGTATGGAAAATGTGCATTTTCCCCTGAGTTCCCAGGTTTTTTCGAAGATTAAATAATATCTATTTGAGGTGTTTAACGTGTACGGTCTGTAAATTTGGTGGTCTGATATTAATATTCATACATTATTATTAATGATAAGTCACCAGGAAAGTTTTGATACCGCAAAAGAAAAGGAGTACCTTAAAAGTTGATTCACCCAGATATAAATGCACTATAACACAAATATTTAATATATACACTACAATAATTTCAATTAATACTCGCATATTATAGTCGTAAATAAATAGTATGGATGGATTTTTTAAATCGCATTTCTCAACAAAATATGAAAATACGGTAAAAGAGATCACCAAAAGTGAAATTAAAATTAAAATCGGGCAAGAACTGCGGATGATATAATATAAGCATCTTAACATGCTAATTAGACAGCGATTAGACAGAGAGATCTGGGGCCCCAGACAAGATGCATTACGCCAACTCGCTTTTCTATTCGTTTCGTTTTTAAACCAATCGCTTCACTTGTAGATGACGTGATACGAAAAGTCACGTGATCTAGCAGTGACGCGATTGGTTTAAAAACGAAACGAATAGAAAAGCGAGTTGGCGTAATGCATCTTGTCTGGGGCCCCTGATATGCACTGTGACTAGGGTTTCTGCTCGAGACTTCTCGAACTCGAGACAACTCGAGAGTTTCGCCTCCATTCGAGAAAAAAATAGCCGATTCTCGAGACTCTCGGGTTCCGGCGAACAAGAAATAAGGGCTAAAGTCAGGCTCGCCATTTTGCCGCTTTTAACAAATATGACGTCGCCCGCGCACTATAATCACGTGCAGCGGACTTCTCACTCGCACGCTTTGTAACGGACGTGAATGAATTGGAAGAACAAGGCATCAGCAGTTTTGAGTCACTATCAAAAAAAGCTATAGATAAAGTAGATATGATTCCAGCTGAACGTGACGTGACGTGATTTGAGTCTACGGGAAAACGTACTCCTAATCTTGAGATGTTGTATCAAGCCCTTATGACCGTCAAGCCCACTTCTACAGAAAACGAGCGTGTTTTCAGTCTGGCTGGAAACATAGTAACCAAGATAAGAAACCGACAATCGGACTAATCGATTAACGCTTTAATATTCTTAAAGGCGTACATTTTAAGACAAAAATCTCTATCGAAATTACCAGTTTATGTCTGATCAAAAGACTGAAAAAGTAGATTAGGTAGTTTATTTAGGTTTTATTTTAATCGTTGATTTTTTGTAAGATTTTAGTTTTTGTATGTTTGTAAGAAGAGTTTTAATTGTGTTTTGTATTTCTAACTTGTAGTGCGAAGTGCAATAAAAAAAATCTGATTTTCATTTGTTTTTCGTTTTATATTCACCAATAATTTTCAATTTCTTACCAAAGACTCGAGAGTCGAGACAACTCGAGAAATTGCAGTCGAGAATTCTCGAAACTCGAGAAAAAAAATGAGGCGAGAAACCAGAAACCCTAACTGTGACGTCATGTCGGCCCACTTTCATTGCCAAGGTCTCTGATTCTCATACAAAATCGACCCGCCTAGCGGGTTGGCGGCAATGAAAGTGTAAACTCCTTGTTTTGCTAGAAAGAAATAGGAAAAAATCTTTGTTGACTTATATCTTGGTTATTTTTATAGTTATTCAAAAAAAAATCGTCTCACCTAAAAAACTACGAAAAAAAGTCATAATTATTCCGTATCATAAATTGATTTGTTAAACGCGTTGTCATTATACCTACGTCTACGTCTGACCCTCTCTGACCTTAACGTTTTACCGGTCAGACAAAGTTAATGAAGGTCGCATGTGTTTATTGATCATTGTTTGACTTTAACAGGTAAATAAACACACACCCTATTTAGTTATATTACAATGCTTAGTTTCTGGTGAGTTATTGTTTTGCCTGTTATACAGGGTGGCCCATTTAGATCGGTCAGTATGGGCAAGTCTTTCCATAACTTTGACCTTTGTCAGTGTTACGATAGCTCTTATTTACTTGACTGTAATATAACGTCACGTCAAAAGTAATATAACGGTTTTACAGTCTAGAATGTTAGCCAAGGTTAAGGTAAAATTCCGAGGCGCAAGATATATAGTAATAGTCATAAAATATAGAGTTATTAGTTATTAGAAATTCGATGAAATTATACATTTGATCAAACGTGTATCGGTGATCCAAGGGGATCATGATCAGGACTCGGTTTTTTTTATGGGATCCCTTTGGAACTCATAATTTATATTTTCGTATAACGTCCTATTGGGCTGGCATTGCTTTAATAAACATCTATTGTATATAACAGCCTGATATACACAATAGAATTATCAGGTCAGGTTAGGGTAGGTCAGTTTTTTATAATAATTACCGTTTCTATTGTATAACCGTTTTCGGCCAAACAATTACATACATACAAACATTAAATCACGCCTGTTTCCCGGAGGGGTAGGCAGAGACCACTTATTTCCACTTGCTACGATCTTGACAAATTTCTTTCGCTTATTCAACATTCATACATCGAGTCATGCACGTAATTTTTTGTAATGCGATCCAACAGTGAACCAATTTTTCAGGGTTCCGTAGCCAAACTATATGTCCGAATGTCCGCAGGCTAGCTCAGAGACTCATAGTACTAGAAAGCTGTAATTTGGCATGAATAAACATATTAGTCACGCCAACAAAGTGGTAAAATAAAAGACGTGTGGCACTCGGGGACTGCCGCGGTAAAGCTATTGCATGTCGTACAAACGCACACAACGCCGTGTCGAAGACTGCCGAACTGAAACGACGTTAGACGATGCACGACCTTCAAGCCACACCTCCTTGTCCGTCGGAGTGGGGAGCGTGAGGTTTTTTCGTTACGGAATTTCTGGATTCGGTCCCCGCGCTCAAGGCCCGCGATAGAAGCTATGCAATAGCTTAAAATCGTTAAATATATTTTTTAGTGTGCGTCCCCTACACGTAACGAGGTGATGTATTTTTCCTCTCGTCTACCCCTTAGTTTGGGTGTCGTTGGATAGGTCTTTCAAAAATATTGCGGGTTTGCGGAAGCAATTTTTTGATTAAGGGCTCTGTTTATGAAATATTAAGCTTTAAAACGCTATTTTTTGTTTAATTACATCCAAAACTACAAATAATAAAAATCTGAAAAATACCTTTAGGCTGAAGCCAGACGAGCGTATTTTTTGAGTTGTGAGTCGCGTAATTTCTGCTCCTCCATTCAGTTTCATAGTAGTAGTAGTATGATGAATGGAGGAGCAGAAATTACGCGAGTCACAACTCAAAAAATACGCTCGTCTGGCTTCAGCCTTAAAGAAAGCGCATATAACGAATTCGAAAGGAAAACCATCACGGTTTAGTAGACATGATTGGTCCCTGACACACAGGCGACTAGTGATTATACTTACTAAAATCGCCTAAAACAGCACCAAATAACTTTAAATAGAGAATTCATACTTGTTGTTTTTTAAGATTTTTTTTGTTAAGTAACGGCTTCGGAACCCAACACTGAGCATGGTCAGACTTGCTCTTGTCCGGTTTTTAACATATACTTAGACAACAATTAAAAAATATGCACTCGTGTTTTCAAAGCTTGCTTTTAATTGAATACTTAGGTACCTACTTGAATTGACAACATTTAAAAAAAAAAAGCTTTATTGTTTTTTCGCGTTTAGCTGGTTAAAAATTAGACTAGCCGTATTTCTCGGTTTTTCTTTATTTAACTTAAATTCGTCGTTAATATTTTTTTTTAAGAAATCGTCATTAAAAAGACCGTATATATACAAAGTTAGGAATACTGATGTCGTGATCTTAGCATGATATAAAATTTAAAAAAAGTAACTATAAACAGAAACAGAACTGACTGTCATGTCATGTCATTCACTTGTCAATCATTCGCTGCCGTCCGTTCACTGTTATTTTGCGTAATTTAATTAATTAATTAATTGGCCCTGTGTGGTCACCGGGTTAGAATAGTGCCACTCCATGTCTTCTCGTGGATGTCGTAAAAGGCGACTAAGGGAATAATAAAGGCTTCTAGTACTCTTAGGCGATGGGCTTGCAACCTGTCACTAATACACTGGTAAACATCTTAGCCTGATTGTGCAAATCGTGGTTACAGAATTATCAACAACTTATTAAAGAGTGCTTGGTAATTCTGTAGCTCTGCCTACCCTGCTCTGGGAATGAAGGTGTGAGTTTATGTATGTATGTGTAATTAATTACATAATTTGTAGACGCCATTAAAATAAATAAACTATTTTGCGTTTACTGCTTTGCTAATGCTTTGAGTTTCTTTTGTCAGACAGGTAAAAAATGAACATGACTGTTGTATATTTTTTTCAGTTCCTTTGGTAATAAGTGTATTCCTAACATTCACAATCCAACTTTTTTTACTGTTTTTCCTAAATATAAAACAAACTACTAAAAGCATAAAAGAATCCAAAGATATTTTTACTGTAATCAGCAGTGTAAAATCTAGAAACGGTATTTTATTTTACTACCTTAGCATATAATGAATTGTTGTCAATATGTATTTGAAATGGATAGATAGGTACATAGCCATTATCCTTCAACACGTGTGCAATTTGCGGTCAAAGACCCCGAGGACAAACTTGACTCATTTAATGTCTTGTCTGTAAATTTAAAATGCATGTATGTAGCATTAATCACATTAAGTGCTTAACTAGAGAAGAGACAAAAAAGAAACAAGGTAGTAGTTTATTAACTCAAAATTTTTAAGTGTAAGATATACCTACACCTAAAGTTATTGCATATTCTGCCACTAAATTGTAACTAAGGAGTGGTCCGGAAAAAAAGTAGCAGCACATAATATGGAATTTATTTTTATTTTGTGCTAATTTCTAAGCAGTGCATTTGTAATAGTGATCTGTAGATACTATTAAATAAAATAAACAATAAGAATGGTAAAAATTAAAGAGGGATTTCAAGTTTTCGCCTTTTACATTAAATCTCCCCTAAAACTTTTTGAACAGTGTCTTTTGAGAGAATTTATGAGGTGTTTGTGATAAACGTAATTTTTTTCTTTAAGTTTGATGGGCAAGTTAATACCTTATTAAATTGTCTTTTGATCATTAGTTAATATTTTTAAATTGACTTTAGTTTCGGGTAGTTACATGGATTTTCAAAAATTGAGTATTTGCCATTTTTACAGAAATTTGTCTCCCATAGAAAAACCCCTGTCAGAGGTTAGATTGGAGAAACTTCCTTACTACCCAACGTGAAATCCAGTTTATTAACTTATTCGTATAATAATATTCTTAAAAGCATAAAACCAGTTCTGAAAATGGAAATTCAATTGTGGTATTGTAGAAAACGGCAAGCGAAGATTGTCAAATTGTATTGTACAAAAAGTTATAAAGTACATTGCAATAAATATTGAGAACACTTTTGAATCTCATATATTTCAATATGATTGTATTTTTATTTTATAGTATGATATCTACAGATAACAAAAAAAAATAACTGCTTCATAATTAGCAACAAATAAAAAATAAATAACAGATAATTCATTGCTACTTTTTTACTGAACCACTCCTTATCTATTAAATAGATTTAAAAAAAAAACAGAAACAATTGCTACTCTAATTTCAGAGTTGATAACTCTTAAACGGCTAAACCGATTTTCACTACGGTTCTAAAGATACACGGGACCGATTTTTGACTTTCGAGCGCTCGATTTCGAGCGGTAGAAAATATTCGAATGCGAAAATCTTTCACGATTTATTTTCGAATGGTCCCAAATTCCATATTTTTGAGATTTTCACTCGAAGTTGAGTTGGAAGTAGTTAAGTTGGAACTCGTTTCATTATAGGTACTCAGAAAGTCGTTTCACTGGTTTTTTTTATTCATATTTAATTGCGAATAAATGTGTGAAGCAATTGAATATGTCAGTGCCAATAAGATTTTTTGACGCTCATTTTACAAATTCTTGACTGTTTATAAATGTAGTGTAATGATGTTACAGGGTGTATTTAATAATTTAACCTTTATTCTGTTCAATGCAGGATGATGGGTTGACCGGGTGACAGCAGTATTTCGTAATTTCAATCACTTACCTATTATACTCATAAGCGAGGTATTTAAAATAGGCGATTCATTATTTAAATTCCTGAACGCACTGAAAAAAAACTTATCCAATCAAGTGTCATTTTAACTTGTTTGAAAAAATGTGTTGATATTAATCAAAAGAATGCTCTAATTTATATAGTACTAATGTTTGCATCGAACAAGCTGATGGAGGGTAAATGTAACTTAGTGAAAATTATTAATAGATTTGATCAAATTTAATTTTAAAAGAATACAATCAAAATAGTGTTTAAAGCTAACAAGGAGCATTAATAATATAACTGTGTGACATGATTGATCTAATAATGTGCTTATTATTTAATATTACTAAGCTTACTAAATAAGCATAATCATGCTACTTTGTGAACGCAATCATTTAAGAGTTTAAAAACAATCATTTCGATGATTGATTTGAAAACCACGTTAGACAAAAATTAAACATTTCGTTTGATTACCATTTTAACCGTTATTTTTGCTTTTATTTAGTGTTGCCATTTGTGCTCAATTTAAACTAACGGGGAAAACAGCACAGACTGACTATTAACTCTGCTATCGGAAATCTTTCATAATTTGTGCTTAGTGGCAAGGTTAAAAATGCATTTTCCAACTGAGGGCTAAAAGTAATTTTCTATTTTAGACATCAAATATTTATCAAAAAACAAAAAACAGCCTTTAAAAATGCAAAAAATAACCTCGGCGACTCACAAAATTTTCAACCAAAAGCCGACTTCAGTTGGGACTGCTGTATTATCTACCTATCATTATAAAATAAGTTTTTTTTTTCGATTTGAGTTCAGTAACCCTAAAAATAAGTAAATCATTGAAAATCTTTGATCTTTGAACATTCTATGTTAACGCTCTTGTTTTAAGGTTTAAAGTTAAAGTTCGGTTTATAACTGACCAGCACAAAACCGTTAACTTTTAAACAGTCTTATTTAGTATTTTTTTATCTAACTCCAAAATTGGCGTGGAGGGCGTGGGACACGTCAAAACAGGGCCTCTTTTTTTCTTATTTTGCCTTTATTTTAAATTTAATATGGATAATTTTGCATAATTCTAGCGTATTTCTGAAGTAAATAAGTTATTTAATCTAAAATATATACTTTTTTTAACCACCTACTTTTTCTGAAAACGCCCAAATACCTTACCTACCTACCTGCCGATAACACCCTGCAACCTGCAACGTGGGGGTCCCTATATTATAGTTCCATTAATCTTTTCGTATGATACGACTTATTAATTATTGCTTTATCAGTTTTATCATATTCATGAAAAATTACCCGAATAAAGTAGTAGTGCATGGGTAATATGAAATTCGCCACCTGGCAACACTGCAGTGCAGACCGTTGGCGCGCTACCACTGCTTTACGAGTTGCGTTTTGCGCAGTGTTGCAAAAGTTCCCGATTTATCGGGAGATCTACCGATTTCAGCTCTTCCCTCCCGATATCCCGATTTAGAGACCCAATCTCCCGAATTTCTACATTTCGAACTAAAGTAACAATAAAAACAATATTTTTATGACGACAACACCAAAGGTAACCTGTTAACATTAAAACAATGCACGGGGATTCCCCAAAAGTTCACGCACGGCTTTTCAACAATGTAGTTCCCACAAAATACATTAAATCTAAATACCCTAAAATAGAGTTTATTATTGTATAGTGGGTTGTATTCGGGAGATTCCCTAAAAATCAGATAAGTAGATAGAATTATTACTTCACTTTCTTTATTATCGTTTCGTTCGTTTAAGTTCTATTTTTTTTTATAATTTAATTGTTTGTAAATTAAAGTAATTAGTGTAAAATACAGTTGTTTTATTGTAACTAAAATCTCCCGAATTCTCCCGATTTTTAGCTGGAAAATTTAACGAATTTTAAATTTTCACTTTTGCAACACTGGTTTTGCGTTGCGACAAGTTTGTTAAGTTTAGTTCTTCACTTCAGTCAGTGGATTATTATCGCATCGTCGGCAGCAATTTTGTATCGTTTTATAACTTATAATAATAACTATAAATATTATAATATAATCAAGTTGTAGTAGTAGTGAAAGTGAAAACGATGGACAAAGTGCTAGATCTGCTAATGGCATGGGGATTGGCGCCTGATCTTATTGTCACGTTTGCAAGTAAGTACTTATTTTTTTAATTAATTTCTCTTAGTTACAAGCATTGTTTCTCATCGGTAAAGTGATTGTTTAGACTCTAGATTCCTCTAAACTTTATACTGGCAAGTCGGATGGCTGAGCCAGCCAGCCGGCGGCACGGTGTGTCGTGTATGTAGGTAGCTAGTCAGGCGTCGCCGGTTTAAGAACGTGCTTCGCTTTACGACACAATCTATCCCGATTAGGTATTATTTTTGAATGGCCAGCATGAGTAACCGTGGTATCAAAAATGTGTACTGTAATGTGTGTTTAACAAATTAAAACAAATAGCTATACTATTTTGTTTGAAATAATGATACTTATATGTATAATAGTTATTTTAACAATATAATAAAGGGGAACGTTTTGCATGTGGTGGGAAATTATTTTGACTAAATGTTGTACTTGACTAAAGACCTAAACATCCCAAATGAATATTGCGAAAGGAGAATTGTACTCACATACCTACATAAACTCACGCCTTCATTCCTAGAGTGGGAACTACAGAATTACCACCAACTCTAATAAACTTGCTGATAATTCTATAATCACATTTTTCATAAATGGCTAAGATGTTTTGTTTTGGGTAGAGTAATAGTGACGGGTTGTAAATTAATTTCTATTAACTTTCAAACATAATTGGTTTTAATTTAAGTATAGTTTTATGCAGGTACCTTATTTGTAATTCATATGAAATATCTTTTTTAGAAAATGGCATAACAGTACAGGCGTTGGCAGCTTTGAACCTTGATGCAATCAAGGAGTGTTGGTGCCACTTATCGGACCACGTGCCCTTTTCATAAGAAGCTGGAAAGTGTGGTTAAAAGCATACACAGAGGAGAATGCAATGCTAACAGAAATTTAGATCAAGAGGACATTTCCAATATTTCTATAAGTGTAAGTATCTACATATGGAACTCTTAAATCATAAGGTAGAAAATAAATACATACACAAACTCACACCTTCATTCCCAAAGTGGGATAGGCAGAGCTACAGAATAACCAGCAACTAAAACCTTGTTGATAATTCTGTAACCTCATTTTGCATAATGAGGCTAAGGTATTTAACAGCGCATTAGTGACAGGTTGCAAGCCCATCGCCTAACAGTACTACAAGCCCTTACTCCCTTAATCGCCTCGTACGACATCCACGGGAAAACATGGAGTGGCACTATTCTAACCCATCAACCACACGGGCTAATAAAAAAAATATCAAGGTATAATCTTACACAAATTGACTTGGTCCCAAATCAAGCTCTAGGCTTGTTTCAGCAATGATAAGTATATGATTTTCTTATGGAGAGAAAATAATTTAGTAGTTAAAAACATCTGCGACTAAGCAACTACTACTCATGTTCATCACATCAACATTCGCCATTACCTGGGATTGATCCTGGGACTGCTACTTATTTATTTCTGCTGGGTTTTTATTAGGTTTGCTTTTTTTTTATTATGGTAGGTGGGGTTGACTTAGTATTCGACACATATTAAAAAGTTGTATTTAGGTTTCTGTAGTCCATGGTTAGGATAGGATGCACATAAAGAAGCCTTCAAACTTATTTATCAATATATGGACTTTAGAATTTTACAAGCTTTTATTCAACTTCCTTAGTCTTGTCTGTCTGTTGTTCTAATAAAATATAAAAAAAATTGGTTTTAAACTCTAGTGAGCATCCATAAGTTCTTAGCTTATAAAGGTAACTTTTTTGTTACGTGTACCTTGATTGCTTGTCTGTGTGTATGTGATACGGGAGTAGTTTGATATAATTTACAGTTTAATAAATAAAAACATTTTATTACAGGGTCTTCAAGATGCATGTTGATCGATGCATGATGTTCAAGAGCAAGGAACTCAAACTGCAACACCGGAAAAATCTCCAAACACATTTGTTACAGACAATGTTAGTATATTATATTTTAGTTAGTTTTCGCTATTTAAAGGAACAAAGTTTGAATGACTTAAAAAAAGGATGAATTTTCAGTGTCAATATCCAAGGATGGTGTATTTGGTATAAATAAATTGTTGAACAAACAGGAATAATAGATGTAACCTGTCACATGACTGATTATAATTAATTAGTGTAAGATAATCAAACTGTGATTACTTTCATTACTTAAAGAGAGTCTAATAAACATTAATTACTTGAAAAATGGTTTCTCATTTGCAATTTACCTATTAATAGTAGGTAGTGTTAAGTCCACTTATTTTAAAATGGTTTGTATTATATTGTCTTGTCACACTTAAGCCGGCGCAGAGTACCTAGGTGGTTTGTACGAGTGGAACTGTATGCAAGATGTCACTATGAATGCGCGTGTTCGAAACACCAACCGAAAGGTTGTGTGCGTCAGTCACGCCGTGTGGCACTTTCCATACAGTTTTGTACGATTTAACCCCCAGTCCCTTGCTTTCGATTTCAAACAAATTATTTATTTGGACTAAACATTACACTTTGTGAATCCCTTCATGCATACTTAATAAATGCAGTCAAAGGGTTTATTTAAACCATATATGTTGAGTAGTAACATCAATCTACCTAGATAATGAAAATAAAAAAGAAGATTAATTGAAATAAACAAGTTGGGTGGTAGATTTCACAAATCTCTTTATTAATATTACTAACTGGCATATTTCATTTAAACATGTAACAATATTAATTTAAACGATCACTTAGTGAATCCCTTCATGCATACTTAATAAATGCAATCAAAGGGTTTATTTAAACGATATATGTTAGTAGTAACATCAATCTACCTAGAGAATTGAAATAAAGAACAAGATTAATTGAAATAAACAAGTTGGGTGGTAGATTTCACAATGCTCTTTATTTATATTACTAACTGGCATATTTCATTTAAACATGTAAGAATATTGATTCATACAATCACTTAGTGACACCAACATACACACTTAATAAATGTAATCAAAGGGTTTATTTAAACCATATATGTTCAGTAGTAACATCAATCTAATTACACAATGAGAATGAAAAACAAAAGTTATTGAAATAACTAAGTTGCATGATAGATTTGCTTAAGATACTCTTATCATTTCAACTAAGTGATTTGTTGAATAAACTTGATTTCTTGATTAATTTTCTATCAAACGGGCTTGATAACATGAATCAATTTGCTTTATGCGAACGTATGTTAACAAGTAGATTGATTAAATTAAATAAAATTTTGATTTCATTAAACAAGATTTTTTTTCAGTGCGGCGTCGCTAGGTTTGTACCGTACCAAAGTAGTTAAAGTAAAGAAACAAGTTTAGTGTAATAAAAAGTACGTGTTTATATGAGCTGTCACAATCAACGTCCAAGATTTGAACAAAGTAATGTACTTTTTACCTTCTATCCACTCATAGCTCTCGTTCCTTCTCTGCGCTACCACTACATCACTGTTAACCAGCATGACGACGCGGTCCATGATGTCCAGCCCCGTCGGGTCCTCATTCATGATGAGCCAGCGGTAAGGGGACTTGAAGAAACCTTCGTCGCTTGCCTGAAACGTATCTCATTCATTTGTTTTATACATTCAACGCCATTAACTTTACAAGGAGTGCATTTTGCATAGACCTTACATAGTACCCTTACCATGAGTTACAAATAACGTACTCGCTAGCGAGTCGAATGCTCTGTCCCTCGCAGGCCTCGCATTATTCGTATAGAGTGCGAGGGACAGAGCATTCGACTCGCTAGCGAGTACCTACGGTAATTATAACTCGATTAGCCTGGGGCGGGGGCTCTATTTTACTCAGTAAAACCATATCGCTTTTGACATGTTACCGTGTCAACGTTGTGATAGGTCTTATTTACTTGACAATTATGGCGGCCGAGTGACAAACTTTACGATAACATATTAAAAGCAACATTGTTTTACTAAGAAAAATAGAGCGTAGTGTGTTCTCTATTGGCAGGGCCAGAGTTAGTGTAGCCCCGCAGCCCGGTCAACAGAGATTACGTTTTTTTTTTATTAAATTCAGACTAGTAAACACTAGGAAATCACTTTTCCTTTGATATTTTTTTTCGCGTTTTACCTTTACTTACAGTAATTTGTACAAACATGATTATATTAAATATTAACAGGAATCATCGATCTATATTTTGTTCACTCCAATCACTAAAATATCAAAATCTCAAATGACCTTGATAATAAGCTGCACTCGCAATTCAAAAAAAAACATTTTATTGTAAAAATTAACCGATGTTGTATTTTAAAATACCGGTTAGAATCGGTTATGACCGGTTATTTGCATTTCCTATATATGGCATTTGTTACCTTTAGACCTTTGACATAGTTCTAGATTTCAATGATAATTTGCAACTTAAAGTTGTTTAGGAGGCCGACTCGTGATCGTAAAGTACCGAGTTCGAGCCCCCGCGGTCACCATGTACCAATGAGTTCTTCTAACTTAAATGCATTACCCGATGCGCTAACGGTGAAGGAAAAAACATCGTGAGGAAACCTGCACTTTCGAACAGCTGTTAGAGGGTAATTGCACAAAAGTTCCTTAAGGGTCGAAGTGTATCCGAAAGGGAAACCTGTAAGATAAGATAAGATAAGATTGTTATTGACTTTAACCCTGACACGATAGCCGGATAAAAATAAAGACTGAATTAAGGGTTTAAGGAATCATTCGCCATCCCAAACGTTTTATAATACGTACAGTCTTGAACCGGGATTTTTAAGCCACGCTTGCCATTGTTCGTAATTTAGCCGTGTATTCAATAACCGATGTCAACGACTGGCTGACAGCTATTCGATTTGCATTACATAGCCAAATTAGAAACATGGGTAAGTGGCTCAACAAGCCCAGTTCGCGACTGTACCTACCCTATCCTAGTCTTACCCTACACTAGACTGTAAGTATCAATCCTCTCCCCCACTCCTTATCAAAGGTAAGTCTAACAGACTTCACCTGAATCCAAAAGACTTATTAAGACTACACTGTACGTATATCTTTATTTTGGATGATCCTACGAGGTGATCTCAGTGGGAGTACCCACGTTAACTGTGTAGTGAGTCTAGTGAGTCATTCTATAGATGTATATGAATTGCTGCAGTTCACTAGCCTTCGTAGAATTCAACAGCTAAGGTCCGGGTACTTATTCTCAAATAAATTGAGAATTGACGACCAGATATTTTTAAAAAGGAATTTTATTTATTTATTTTATTTATTTTATTGCATGGGAAGGCAAACGAGCACACAGGCCGTGACCCATAGACATTCCCATTCACAAGACTGCAAATGCGTTGCCAACCTTGAGGACTAAGATGGAATGCCTCTATGCTAGTAATTTCACCCGCTGTCTTATCCCCAAACCGGAACACAACAATGCGAACACTGCTGCTTGGTGGAAGGTTAATGGATAAGACGGTACAAAATACGGGCTTATAGGGTACGTTCAGATGACAAGCGCTAAACGCGCGTTGAACGCGCGCTAAATTTTTGTATAGTGTTCACATGACACGCGCTTGCCAGGCGTTGAACGCGCGTTGCCGCGACCGCCATGGTTCTTTGTGGGTCAGTACAGTAGAGTTCTTACATTTGTCGAAGATGGACGTAGAAACAGTTAAGGCTCGTCTCTTTAAATTCCTATCTGAATAATCGCTACTTGTCATGTCCCATATCGCAGGACGTTTCTCTATTTCGTCTATAAATAATTCCGTATTAAAAGCTTCGTTTTCCATTTCGGACGATTTCTGGACGACCCGATGAACCCTAAAATACGTCCATCCGCGTCGAAAGCGCGCGCTCAACTGAACGGAAACATGGAAAACCAATGATCTCAAAGCGCGCGTTGACGCGCGCTGACAATAGTCGAGCGCTAGCGCAGCGTTCAACGCGCGTATTAATAAAACGCGCGTTAGCATGTGTACGGCCTGAATAAGTTGTTATGTAGTTGTAAACGCGCGTTACCAAAACGCGCGTTGAGCGCTTGTCATCTGAACGTACCCATAGAGTTTCGTCTCAAAAGCGTAATATTTTATTCATTACTAGCTGACCCGGCAAACGTTGTTTTGCTATGTATCTAAAATTTAGGGGTGGACCACCCTTAACATTTAGGGTGATGAAAAATAGATGTCCGATTCGCAGATCTAACCGATATGCAGACTAAATTTCACGAAAATCGGTTGAGCCATTTCGGAGGAGTTTAATTACAAACACCGTGACACGAGAATTTTATATATTAGATAAAAGAAGAAGAAAGAAGATTATTTACTTAAAAAACTATTGAATACTTATCAGTGTTTGCTACTTTGGACTAGTGGGCGGAATAGCGTCTTTTAGCTTGCGTCTTTGTGACGTATAAAGACCAGGTGGCGTTAAAGCCCTTTAGCTATTAGCAGAAATTTGTTCATTTATTTTCTCAGGAAATAGGTCAGACACAACATAAAAATAATAGTATAAGCATGTTTTTTTTCTGAACACCTTTTATATAAAGTACCTATGGTCAATTGTGATACCTAGTAGACAAAAGGTAAATTAAAAATAATTATGAACCACCTCTGGCTTCGAAGTCAACTCAGTGTCTTCCTGACCCTCGTGGGTGGTTCACGCATGCTTAAACCCGGTACCTTGATCAAGAACTCATTGGTGCCTCTGCAGCTCAGATCAGCCAGGATCAGAAGGTTCTGCAGGTAGTACTCTGTTCTGTGAGGCTGGAGGGAGCCGGCGGTGCTGATGCCAACGTCGTGTAGACTCTTCGCCAGGAAGGTCAACTCATCTGCAATTATACATACATTAATAGGTTCACGCCGTCTCCCAATGGGGTAGGCAGAGACTATGGAACGCCAGGTGCAATGATCTTAACGTACAACTTCCGCTTCCTCTACATTCATCAATCTCTTCATACGTAAGTCGGTTTCATGTGCAAGTATAAGTACCTAACTAGTTAGAAAATATTATAGAGCTTTTATCTTTATAATGGTTAGGGCTCGGAGATTTCATTACACGGTAAGACGAAAGAGAGCTGTGGAGTCGACTTTAGCATTAAAAGTCAACTCTTATTCATACTCACGCTCATGTATTTAACTCCAAAATGCTTTTAAAGCCGCTGCAAAGCTGCTAAGCTAAGTAATGAAAGATTACAATTTTATGAAAAACAAAATAAAAAATCTATTATTCGCAAATTTCTGACTTTCGCTGTGGATTTTTCAATTATTTTCTGTCATACAAACCTTTTCCTGACAATGACGAACACAACAAAAAAGAAATCAGCCAAATCGGTTCAGCCGTTCTCGAGTTTTGCGCTTAGCAACACATTTAGCGATTCATTGTTATTATATAGATAAATCAAAGTTATGTACTTTGATTGATTACACTGTGCCTTTCATACAGATCCGTTCAGCCATTATTGCGTAATTGAGTAACTAACATCCTAAATTTCGCATTTTAATATTACTAAGTTAAGTAACATAGATAGATAGTAGGTACTTACATGGCTTCCAACAAACGTAAGGTGCCAATACAGCTGCAGATTTCGCATCTTGAGTTGCAAAAGACACTATCATACTAACGCTTTTAATATCCAAAGCCAACACATAAAACCAATTGGACGCAAAAATAAGAAATAATAACATTTTCACCTGTTTACAATCAAGAGAAAATTTGACAGCCTTGGAGACCTTATGCAGTCCAGGGCAAGTAAATAAAAAAATAGTGACTTCACTCTTCAAGATATTAAGGGAAAAGAAAGAAAAAATACATAAACAAAGTATTTCACGATACCGATAACAAATGACTTCTCAAAGTAAATGAGCTTGTAAATTGACTCTTTGTTGTCTTGAAGGGTTTAGGAAAAGAAATGAAAAATTAATAAGCATTCAGAATTGATAGTTTTCTTTTATTCTTCGGACAGTTGTGGGGGAAAGTGGTAAGAAAGCCAAAGCTTGAAAAGATTTGCCCGAGGGTATTAATACGTTGACATTCGATATAAAAGTAGATGTTATGCATGCAAGAGTTGGGCGTTTCTTTAAAAGTTTGTACCTAGTTAAGGACTAAATTAAGAAACGTTAACAGCAGAACAAATCTAGATTCGTGTCACTATTTAAAGTGTTGCGCACTGTTACATTAGTGGCAAGGAGTGTATTTCAGAATGTTTGCATAATATTTTATTACTTCCTCTTCAATCCATTTTTCTCAGTGTATGCATGCAAGAGTTAGGCGTTTCTTTAAAAGTTTGTATCTAGTTAAGGACTAAATTAAGAAACGTTAACTTTTCCACTGAGTTACGATAATTAGCTGTACTGTTATTAAGACAAATGGTGGTATCTCAGCCAAAACTCCTGTAGCAAGCGCAAGCATATTACTAACAGATGAGGATTGTATCTACTTCATTTATTGAATTTGAGATATTGCTAATTGGCGTTGAGATAAATGTATGACTAATTTTCGTAACTCAGTGGAAAAGTTAACGTTTCTTAATTTAGTCCTTAACTAGGTACAAACTTTTAAAGAAACGCCTAGTTACGAATTAGTTATTTACGTAACTGGTACATAATGAAGCTAATTATGATCTGTTGCATTCATAACTTTTTCTACAAGCTTAAAATGATAATGACAAAAATAAAACATCTGGATTTTTTCTCGTATACTTTACTCGATTTTTCTGTTAGAACAAATTACTTGTCACCAAAGGCATTTTGCAAGGCATGATATGGCATATGGCTAAGCAACTCAGTTTAGGTCGAGTGTACCGGGAAGGACCAATAGCAACATATTGCTCTGTCTCTTTTGCTCACTGTAATATGCAAGTAAAAGTAAAGGGGTTTGGGTAAAAATGTTGTCATTTGTAAGTCATACATTTTCAAGGTGAGCGGCTATTCGTAAAAGTGGTAAATTATGAATATTATGATAGAATTATTCATAATAAACATATTTTGTTATGTAATGTAATATTAAGTGCATCGGAGCCGAGATATTTAAATATTCATACCTGGCCGTACTTTTAGTGTCAAAACTGAATACCTACTTAATCTAGTAAGGCCCATTGTGCAATAGGATGTACATAATCAAGGCAATTTACTTTGAACTCTGTTGCAATGATGATAAGGTTTATTTTCCTATGTTCACTAACTGAAAATGGCATTTTCGAACAATCGCAATTGAACTTTATTCCCATGATTGTAGATTCAAAGTCCCAGTTACGAAAAACTCCCATTTTTCAGTATGGGGGGGCCGTACGAGGTTAAATCTTTAATATCTCCGCTCCGATATTATTTAACACCATAAGGGGGCTTCTAACGAGCAACATTTTCACGGCAATGCGTGGCCGGCAACTATACGCATCTTGCTCTAACATATGAAGTAAGAGTAAGACAGCACTAGTTGCCGGCCACAAATTGCAGCAAAACATGGCCCGTTTAGAAGCCCCATAAGTTATATATATCTATGTGTATTTAGAGGTACTCTAAATAACTATGCCAAAATCACCCGTGGGCGCAGAAAAAAAAAAGTCAATTTTCTTCTTACAATCTTACCCAAACCTTACACGATCTTTTATTTTTACCTATGACTAGATTGACTAGGTATGTAAAAAATTCAAGTGTCCAAATTAAGTGGCTATTATGATTTATGTAAATTAGGATAGACAGTCAGACGAAGGCTTTTATTATAATAGCGTCCCATTTAGTGAATGCAAATAACCGGTTATAACCGGTTATAACCGGTTTTATTCGGTTATTTTCATACAAAAACGGTTAATAATCGGTTAATTTGCATTCCCTAGTCCCATTAGTACCCTTTGGCTACGGAACTCTAAAACGCCAGCTTTTGTTATTTAACGTTGGTTATAATGTTCGCGATAGTACCAAGGATGTAATATATTCCGTTTATACCGCATTAGCGAGTCGCCACAGACATAATGGGCCGTTAGCATGTCATTACGCCCGCTCAGAGCTTCATGTGGGTTTTTTTAAATTTTAACGTCACAAGTGACATGCGACTGATGTTTATTTATTTACGTCTTACTTAACTACGCCTCTTTATTGTGTTCCAAATCTGGTGACGTGGCTGGCCAAGCTAGTAGAACCTAAACCTGCTTACGAAGCTAGTGTGGTCCTGGTTTCTAGTGTTTCTACCTACAGTATATTATGTATAAATAAAAAATCTATACAAATAATATAATTCAACATTTTCTTTGTTTATGGCTCATAAATAACTAGTAGGTAAAGGTTTTCTCACTTAAGTATTTAGTACTTACCTGGAAAACCTTCTCTCACGAAGATGACAACTTATATCCTATTATTAATGCTTGCATCCTTCTTAAACAGTCCTACACTAACCGGTGGTGGTCCGTGGGAGCACACTTCTAAACTGTAAACCCAGGTAATGACCGGTTGGTGTCCCATCACTATTCCTAAATTAAAGTTGTATTAAGGGCTTCTGTGTTTTGGCTTCGTCTCCATGTACGCCTTCCAAACGTCCGGAACTTCCATTGGTATTGATTGGTAAAGAAAAATCTTACAATCAAATTTCAAGATTTTGTGGGAGAGTATCACGACATCACTTTTATGGCGTAGTGTTGTGCTGGTGTCACACTTGGCTGTTACTTATCAAGCATTCACATCGCACTCTTTCATTTGGTATCGCAAAGGTAAGAGATACATAATCATCGGTGATACTCATGGATCGGAAATTCGGATCGATATTTACCTAAAGTTGGCAAAATCCCGGAAAAAGATAGGCAAACATAGCGTCGGCTTCTTAAAAATATTATTTTAATAATTTAAGTTCTGGGATTTTGGGATTCTACAAAACGTTAATATAATAATTACTTTACATGTAGAATAAAACGTTCTGTTTTCCTCCTATAAAATCGTTAGGTTAATAAGTTACAGGTAAATTAAATAACATTTGGTTAAACATATACATGGAAAATAACTTCAAACAGTTAATATAAATAAATAATTATGAATTAATGCCGGTGTAATTAATTTATTTTGAAATCCCGGAAATTTTATATGAATTATATGATTGAGTCCACCTCCATACAACTGAACAACAAAGCCGGCGCTAAAGTATAGGTAAATATCGATCCGAATTTCCGATCCCTGGTGATACTACAAAACCGCGTAGGTAACTGACAAATGTACGATAGAGCAAAATAAACCTTACCGTCTTATTAAAAAGGTGCATTTTACTCCTTATTTAAAATTTTACTTACGCGGTTTTGCAGTTTCACCGAGGATATAGGTACCTAAGAACAATATTTGGTTAATACTACTAAGTGAAGTGCCTCCATCAGGTATGTTGTTCCTTAAGGCAGCTATCGACGAATTCTATGGCTTACCAGTCTAATTTGAACCCAGGGGGCCTAGACAAGAGGCAAACGCCGCTTTCGCTTTTCTGTTCTATCGCCTTCAAATGTATGAAATCACGAATTGATCACGTGGTTTATCGAAGAGAATAGCTGTGGCTAGCCAACATACTTGTTTTCGTTTTTCTGCAATATTTCGAAATGAACAGAAAAACGCTCAGAGCTGTCACAATGACATAATCCATACAAATGGCTAGTCAAGTGGCACTTTTGACGTGCATTCTGTTCTGTATTCTGCCGTACGATGTAGAAAACTATTCGCACGCCGAAGATTTGCAGAAATGCGCTTAAGCGTTTCGAGTAAACAATTCAAAATGGCTGATACTTCTGGACTCACGAGGAACCCTTTGGTGAACCTATTTCGATATTTGTGGTAAGTATTTAGTACTAATAATACTTTATTGTAAAACGACATAAAATAATACAACCATAACTAAATAAGACTAAAATTAAATAAGACTAACTCTAAATATATAAATTAACTAAAACATTAAATCTAAGAATGGCCCCTGCGGCATTGTACCAAAGATGCTGGCAGCATTTCCTCGCTGGATGGTTAAACTTATACGTTGAGCGAGGAAACTGCCAGCTCTTCGGTCTCCCGTGACGTCAATGAGCCTCTTCGAAATTTCTTTGAAGAGGCTTCGAGCGCTAGGACCCCACGGACCAAGGGTCTCGACGCCGAATGGAATAAACATATATTCTGGGCCGAGACCATTATATTTTCCTACCTTCATGCTTTCGGCCGCTTCAGCTGCCGCACCAGCCCTATTAGAGGTCCGATGGAGATGTGATGGGGCTAGCGTGTCTACACAGGTTGCATCCCACACTAGCACCCGTCCCATATTCCACGGGACCAAGGTCATTCCGTCAGGTCTCTTGCCATCATTTCTAGAAATGCCGGTCGGCTCTAAAAGAGCCGGGACCTTTATTGAGGCAAGAGACCGACGAATGATGTCGTTTAGTGCGGCGTGTCTGGAAAAGCGGCCAGCACTTCTCTGGCAAGAAAGTCCGTGATGTCCTAGCCGATCTACGTCACTTCCGCAGGGGCACCGATGTGAAGCGCAGACCGGGACCCCAAGGCGAAGGCAAACTGAAAGTCGGAGTGTGTTAGGGTCAAGGAAAGTACCAGTGCTTGGCGAGGGATGAGCTTGAAGCCAGTATCCAGCCTCCTTTGTACCGACTGCTAAAATTCTAGCACGATCCGCTGCGCAGCACTGGCTAAGAAGGGAATCAACAGTCAATTTACATACTATGTCATCCCAACACCTCTGCGATTTTAGGTTAACAGGAAAATTTTGACCGGGGCAAGCAGTTAACCACCCATTCTTTGCGTCCTCCAAGCCTGAAGTCTCATAGTTTAAAGGGAATTCCCTAAGGATTTTTCCTATGAGGCTAGAAGAGCTATGGATCGACGAAAGAAAAGCTGGTAAAGCAATACTAGAAATTTTGCCGATCCCTATCCCACCGTACCGAATTGGGAGGGATCCTTGGGTCCAGGAATGCTCGCTTAGCTGAATATTAAGGATGGATTGCAGGTTACTTTTGATCAAAGTATCAATTTTCGACAAAAGATCTTGATGTTTCCAAAACGGACAGCAGCGAAGCACATAAGTAAATTTAGGGACAAAAAGACAGAATTTAATAATCAAAAGTGCAAAATGTGGACTAATGTCAAGAAGCCGATGGGAATGATTTTGAAATTTAGAAATAGAATTTTGAATATAATCTGAAAAACTTTCTTCAAAAATAGGTGACCCCAGGAGGCAAAGTGTTCTTTTATCTACTATTTTTATATTTGGGGCAAGTTCGTTGAATTTTTGTGTTATGTCATTGTCAGCGTTGGAAGGTTTTTTGATGAAGAGTTCACACTTATCAAAATTTAGCTCTAAACCAATGGATTTAAAGTTATTTTTTAAAGATGAAAGATCGGAAAGTACTGTATTTACATCACCTCCTAAGGTAAGATACCAAATATTAAATTTTGAAGCTAAATTTTGAATTAGAGGATTAATAGCCAAACTGAAAATTGCTGGCCCCAGGGGATCCCCCTGCTGACAACCAACTTCAGATGACAACTCGTTTGATCGGTACATCAACTTCGTTGGATCTGAATAACAGTGAAGAAGATAGTTGTAAATTTCAGGAATGTTGGATTTTATTTCAGACAGCAGGGTATCCCTATTTACCGAATTAAAGGCGTTTTTAACATCAATTTTGAGTAACACTTCGCATTGGTCGTCGCTAAGGTAGGTGCGAAGAGCATGAACGGCAGCCTCGCAGCCTCCCTTAACGCCAAAGCCTAACTGAACGGGTTCGAAACAAGATTGTAATTTTGGTAAAATATGTTGAACTGCGATTTTAGATGCAAGGCGGCGAAGTGTTGCTCCAACAGCAATAGGTCTCACCCCACCGTCTTACATTACTGAGGGCAATGAGGTTCGCACCATACAAAGTCGGTACAATGTCCGGATGAATGTTGCCCGAGTACATCATGTTAATAAGGGTAGTAAGGCCACTGACAAGATGCTCACCAGCATCACCCACACACCGAGAAGTTAGATCTTTTAAATGTTGGGGTGAGAGTCCATCCAGGCCCGCAGCAGAACCGGGTTTAAAAGATAATATTGCATTAGCGACGTCGTTGTTTGTAATTTGCAGGCAAGCATGGTTTGCTGTTGGAGGGTCGAGAAAATAAGGCGTTGCAGGGGGGGGGGTGTTCCGTCTGTAGGGCCAGAAGTGTATCAGGATTATCTGGAGAAAGCACGTCATTAGAAAAGAGAAGGCGGGCGGCACCTTTGAGATCTCCGTCGCTAATTTTATTTTCTATTGTTTTCAGCTGATTGTGGGAACTATTAGTGAATTTATGCGAGGGTAAGGGAGTGGAAAAGCTTGTGCAGTTATTTTTAATTTTTTGAGTCAAAGATAAATTTGAATTGTCTACTTTAGCATGCAAAACCAAAAAAGGAAAAAGGAGCAGGTTGTGCCAGTCTTGAAGGGAATTATTTTCGGTGCATTTACATATGAGATGAGATAAATGAGATGCGACGGAGATTCTGGCGCCGCGGGGGATTCGTTTGACTATATTCACATTGTTTTTGAGATGGCTGAGTCGAACATGGAATGGTTGTTGAATAAAAGGCGTAGATGAATCTAAGTTTAAAGGAGAAGCATCCTGGCTTAAGCAGCTGCGATGTGATTTACTTTTATGGATGTTTAAGCCACGAATGGATTTGAACGATTTTGAACACAAGTTACATGAATGACTGTTGGTTGACGTGCTCACACCAGATTGGGTCGCAGCCTGCATGTATAATATTTTTAATAACTTACCTATGTTAAAAACTTAACAAAATAACAATAACAATAATATTTTTTTAGAAAACACGCTTTGAAAATTTTCACTGACGATCACAACACAAAAACACAGGCGTAGTGAATTATATATTATCTTTGAGCACAGGTTTCCATAGGTGCCCGTCGCGTAGCAACAACGGCGTCCCAGCGTCAAAATAGAAACATTGTAGAAATCATGAAAAAAACGGGATAAAAACCCCGCGAAACAACAATAATTGTATCCAGACACGATCCACAACGGAACGCTTTATTATATTAGAAGAAAAAGTTGCGGAAATTATTTAAAAAAAATATTTAAAGAGGAGGTCAATATTGACATTCAATATTGATAATTAGTACTTAGTTATGAAATATTAATATCAGGGGGGACAATGTCACACCAATTGACCTAGTTCCAAACTAAGCTCTAGGCTTGTATGTACTATGGGTACTAGACAACGATATAAATACTTCTTCTTTCTTTCTTTGCCCCCGCGGCGACTTGAACAGCTACTACCGCGGGGATATGGCGTTTCCACGTGAAGTGATTTCGACAGTGTCAAGTATATAGAAGTATAAATCAATATAGCAATAAAACACAATCCAATCTTCTCTAGGAAGATTGGGGGTAACGTTGTACGGTGATTTGTAGGTCAGAGGTCAAGATAGTTTTAACCTCTGCACCACTGCGAGTCCACTTGAAACGAGAAGAAAGATGCCAGATACACGAAATAAGTCCAATTCTTCAATCACTGTGCGACACGAAGGCATAAAAAGTACAAATCACTATCAGAAAAGAACTTTGAACACCTAATTACCCAAAAATTAAAGTCTAAAACAAATTACACGTCCGCCATCTTTTAACGTTGCAAATGGCCTCCGATATAAATACTATTATAGAGAAATCGCTCGTTAGTTAGTTGCTTTTTCGTTTAAATATCTTCTTTATTTAGTTCATACCTGGCGATAACCTGAACTACCTACTTATGGAAACTGTCATTTAACAATGTTAATTATATTTTTTTACCTACTGACCAAATTATTCCAGACTACTAGGATTGTTAACACATTTAGTGCCAGACATCTGAATTGCATAAAACTTCGACACGATTTTGCACTTTTGGCACTGATCATTTTAAAGCATGACACTCATTTCGCTTCTCAGAAGTACTCCGACCGAACACAATCAATCCACTGTAAATACTACAAAGAAAAAAACTTGACTTGAAAAATCTATAGACCATACGCAACGCCATATTTCTAGGAGCACAAAGTTTCAAATCCTATAACGGCACCTTTCACACACAGCAAAACATTTTTGCAACTTTTTTCCTGCGCAAAAGTATGTCAAGAACTGCAGGACGCAAAACTTAAATCTAAAATGCACTTTTATGCATTATAATACGAACTAAAATGGTTTATTATTGAATAGTTCATTCATAACGCAGAAAACGATCTTTCATATGTCATTTCACTGTATAATTAAAGGGGGAAGCATGTTCTTAGAAACCTCAGTCGAATGAAATATACAAATACCAATTTCTGTTTCTGATACGGTTATAAAACTAGTTCAATTTTAAACCTTACGCCATTGGTTTAGTTGTCACGATTGTTTAAGTCAAAAGCAAGTATAACTTGGTACGGTTCCTTCATTTGATTGACCCCAATACAGTTTTCCTCATATGAACGGGCGTAAATTAGTCAATCTGTACTATTATAGTATTAGCCCGAGGCGTTAAACTGTTATTATGAGAATTGCTATTATTATTTATTATTATGATTAACTGCCCCGTGTGGTTGCCGGGTTAGAATAGTGCCACTCCATGTCTTCCCGTGGATGTCGTAAGAGGCGACTTAGGGAATAAAGGCTTGTAGTACTGTTTGGCGATGGGCTTGCTACCTGTCACTAATACACTTGTAAACATCTTAGCTTGATTATGCAAAATGTGGTTACAGAATTATCAACAAGTTTTTAAAGTTGTTGGTAATTCTGTAGCTCTGCCTACCCCACTTTGGGAATGAAGGCGTGAGTTTATGTATGTATGTATGTATGTATGATTAACTATTATACCTAGTATCTGTTAGAATAGGCTAGTAGTAGACAAGTACAGTCTGTGAGCACTTAGGTTAGGTGCTTAGGATTTGTACTCTCTCTCACTCGCTCTTAGTAAGAGCGTATGAAAGCGAGTGAGAGACAAGTAAAAAAAAAACAAGAAAAAACCAGAAGCACCTTCTAAAGTCCTAGATAGACGGGCGAGTAAGTAAGTGTACTTTTTTTTAGGAAGTTTGTAGGAAGTTTGTAGGAAGGCAAACGAGCACACAGGCCACCTGATGGTAAGTGGAAACTGTGACCCATAGACATTCGCATTCACAAGACTGCAAATGCACTGCTAACCCTGAGGACTAAGATGGAATGCGTCTATGCTAGTCATTTCACCGGCTGTCTTATCCCCAAACCGGAACACAACTATGCAAACACTGCTTCTTGGCGTTAGGTGAATGGATAAGATGGTGGTACCAACCCGGACGGACCCTGCACAAGGTCCTCCCAAAAGTAAAAAGGCATAATCATGAACATTTGCAGTGTGGATCTTTACTACATACTTATTTAAAGTATATAATTTATCTTTATGATCATATTCGCACTGCTAGATCAAGACAGTATCAACTCAAAATCATTGTTAGTTTTGTTTCAAGCTCATAGACGTTGTATTAATCCACCAATAGGAGAGCTGCGCTGAGCGAGGCCAGGAAAATGAAGTAATCCTATTGGTGGATCCTTTTCTCGCTTTCCGGTCCGCTACCTCACTCCGCTCCAGTAGACAGGCAGCCTAAGGGAAGCGATTCAAAATTCTAATTCAAAATATTAATTCAGTAAATTGGCCACATGCGGGCTCTTTTACATGTCGGTAATGTACAGTGAATCTACCAGCGCTTCGGACAAGACCATCATTGCGGAGAAGAAGCGCCGCAAGAAACTCCAGCAGAAGGTCATTTTTTCAATTATAAAAAACATAATTATACTTAAAAGTAAGTTACATTAAGTAATAATAAGGTAATAAAGTAATAAACAATAAATTCTTAAAACTAGCAGAAATAAAATTATTACTAATGTAAGGTCAATAAACATTAAAATAAAATGATTAGAGAACAATACGACGAGATCTCTTTCTACGTCAAAAGCCAAAATGGCTGAAATACCCGTCATAGTAAAGAACGGGTGCTGTTTGTGGGGCCCGGTCGGTTCACGTTTGCAAGGACTTTCAAGGCTTTTGACATGTACATTCGACGTGTTGTTCTTCAGATCATTATTTTTATTTAATGTCATTGACCTTACAATGTGTAATGAATAATGATACTAATGATGATCTTGTCCGAAACGCTACTATATTGATTCACTCCATATTTCCGACGTGTAAAACAGCCCTCATGTGGCTTATTGAAAAAATATTTTAATTTTTTGAATTTTGCTGCACTATAGTCTGTCAATGGCGTTAAAGCGACAACGTACAAAAGTGTACAGCTACTTATAAGGCACTGTACCTATACTAGTATCTTTGTCTAGTACCTATGACACAACGCCTGGCGCCTAGTTTGCGGCTAGATATTAAGTTATGTATACAGAATTGTCTCCATTAAAAAATACGTAATTGTTGTCGTTTTTCTTCTAAACCTAAGACCCTAATAAGGAAGGGACGTATATAATTATTTTTTTACAACACATGCCACATGCTTAAAATTGCTTAATTGTATATCATGCAAACCTCACCTATAATAGTAAGTCATATTCATTCATTATAGCCATCGGTAACCAGCGGGACATATTATTGTACTCTCATTATAATGAGGTTCAGTACAATATTAGGACCCGGCAGGTTATAATTGGTACTGAATCTCATTGTAACCCGCTGGTTAATAATGAGATTTGAATTCCTATGACAAAATTACAATTTGTACTTTTTTTTTTAAATTAGGTATTTTAAGTTTTAATAAGACGTTGTTTCTATTAAGTAGCCTTGCTTTTTATTGTCTCGCAAAGGGTGAGGATAGAGTATTCTCCTTTGGGATAAAGCTGTTTTCATCGAGGGATTCCTCGCTGCACTCAGGATTCGCTACGCTCGGGAGTTAGACCTAGAGTCCCTCGTTTGCTCGGGATTAAATACCGCGCCCGTGACATAAAACAGTGCTTTATCCCTCAGTGTATAATCTACTATTATAATAATAGTACATTACTACAGACGCCGGGAAGTAGGTGGTTGCAGGCCGAGTTCATATAGACGGCCGAGCGAAGCGAGGTCGGATAGTTACGAGGCTGGCAACCCCTTTTCACGGCGAGGTATGTATAGTGCTTTTCTCAAACATATGCAATGAAATAAAAAAAAACATCACTCAAAAAACATTTGTGTAATAGGCATTAACGCGGATATTTTTGGTCCGAACCACACAGATACAAAAAAAAAACGATTTTCAGCTATTCAGCCTGTTCATAAAACCAGCTGTCATGGCCATATTAAAATTTAAAAAAAATTACTTCCCGGCCTAGGCCTTCAATTTTGTATGAAATTCCTTTACAGTTCTCTCGAGTTGTTCCGTCGGGAACGTGGCACTTTGAAGCCTAAAATAACTAACATAACGCCGACATTACATAGCATGTTTGAGAAAAACGGTTTTACCTACATAATTATGGACAATGGCTTTTTGTAGTTTATGAGGTTTGTAATGACTACATTTCAAAGCATTGTTGTGATCGTAATAGGTACTATCAGCCTAATGAAACTCTGACCCCCATAGAACTGTGTCACAATGATGTTATGATTCAAATTGTAAGACTCAACAAACAAATTATTTTATAATGTCACTGTGACACCGTTCTAATTGTGGGTCACGGTTCCACGGGCTGATAGTACAAAGACTCATGTCAACGCATCCGCATACCTAACTAAGGGATAGGCCAGAGAATCCAATGCACTATGAACTTCAAATCTACAGCGTGCATCAGCTGCATATTTTATAGAAAATACTAGTGTTGTTCCTCACTAGACACAGACGATTTTATCGATATGGATGATATCGATAGATTCAAGATTCAAGATTCAAGCATTTATTGATAAAATTGTACATTTTACACGTCAAATTTTTTATAATACAATTAATTATTGAATTATTAAATTATTGCTCAATGGATAAAAAAAAAAAATTGTAAGTAAGTATATATTATTATTATCTATAATTAAGTTAAATCTAGCTAAGTATACATTTAACATTGTTATTATAATTAAGTGGTGTACAAACTTACTAGTAGATTTTTGTCTATGTTTGGGTCAACGATTTAATGTTATTGACAAAGTCGTCAGTTGTGTAACACGCCATCTCTAGCAAGACTTTTTCAATTTATTTTTAAACTAGCTTCTGCCCACGACTTGGTCCGCGAAGATTTCGAATATCGTTATTCCCTCGGGAACTTTAAAATTTCCCGGGATGAAATGTAGCCTATGTGTTAATCTAGGGTATAAGCTATCTCCGTTTCAAATTTCATCCAAATCCGTCCAGCCGTTGCGGCGTGAAAGAGTAACAAACATCCATCCATCCATACATACTTACAAACTTTCGCGTTTATAATATTATTAGGATAATACGTCACTTGTGCCCGGTTCCTATATTCAAGAAACGAATCGTTGTCCTTACGGGCAGTAGCGTTTTGACATTTGCTACGTACAAAATGTGGCAAATTTTAACGAGGCGTCACAACTCTACCAACGGTTTGAATATAGGAACCAACCATTGATGCGATTTTAATGTTTGACGGAAGAGCGTAGCTTAGGGCCTGCTACGTCGAGTGATTTACGAGCCTTTGCCAGTCGCCGCGACGGGATCACCAGCAAGTGCTGACCACGCGTGTTCCTGCCGTGCTGTTCGTGCTGTACAAATAGGTTTTAATCAACATTTTTTGTCAATTAAAACAAATATAAGTCAAGTGGTAGAGCCATTCCGTATTCAATCGTTCGGTTGAGTACAGTATGAATGGACCCGCTCGACCGGGGTAGTACTAGAGAATGCCATTTAACCGGTTATTAACCGTTTTTGTATGGAAATAACCGGTTATAACCGGTTATTTCCATTCACTAGGTAGTACCTCCCTCTCCTCTAGGCGCTGCCATTGATAAAATACGTCATGTCGGTTTTCTCTGCTTGCTCCATGTCATGTAAGTAAGGCTAAGGGACTGTTGCCCTTTCCGCCATTTAAGGACGGGCATGGAAAAGTTTTTGTGAAACTCAGAATTTTGCGTTTTTTTTCTCGTTTTATTACTCATGTTTTGTGTTGAAATAATTATGTGTGTTAAGTTCTGTGGCTTCACCTGATGGTTCCAAAGGAAGACCAGCGCTGACTTTAATGCCAGCATTACGCTGAGTTGGGACCATTTCGTGGCGACTTTCTTCTTGTACTTGTTAATCTGTTCTTTGTAATGTGTCACGAATAAATGGTGTGAAGTAGCAGTAGGTACCTCTGCTGCATTTCGTCTGGATCAAGTGAGAGTGCAGGTGGCCTGATTTCCCCCCTCCCCTTTCTTCTAAACTAATCGATTTAGAACAATTACCGGTTTTCATCTTCCTGATAAATCATTGAATAGGAACTATACGTCACTAGTCCGCAGTTAGTCACGCCAATGCGTGTCCGTAGCGTGACATCCGTAAGTAGCGGCTGTCATCACGTTAGTCATTCTACGAGTACTTATGACACTTCATAGTTCATACACTTCGTTGTAGTAGGTTAATAATATAAGCAACAAAAATACTGGATTTGACATCATTTTTTTTAAATATTAAATTTGACTAGTTGACGCGTTCACTCAGTGCAAGACAAGCTTGATTGACCGTTTCCAGCGAAATCTTCGTGCTAGATATGAAGAACTTCTTAGAGGCTTAGAGTGTTTAGGCAGAATATTCCATTTATACTAAATATACATTCTGTTATATGTGTTCTTTAATAGATTTGTTTTTGCTCCCGCGATAACGACGTATGGTTATCTGACAGTTTGTGAATCTTGTCACCTGGGCAAGGACCAAAAAGTTGGCCACGCTAACTCAATGAAATGTTCTGTGAAACTTTTCCGTTGTGACACGAAAGTTAGCCATACAATTGTAGGGATAATTTTCGTATCACAACGGAACTTTTTTCGACTTCGTTGTTTCTATGGGTATATAACTGTGCTTAACTGTGGTCCAACTTGGTCTTTACCCACTTTACAATAAGTGAATGTTTGAGGTTAGCTATGTAGGGTTGGGGCTTTCGGTGGCATATCGTGGTTTTAGAAATCCATGGAGTCGCTGTGTGAATGTGTGTATGTTTGTCCGTCTTTCACGCTTCAACCACTGAACGGATCGAGACGAAACTTGGCACACATATTAGTTAGGTCCTGAAATAGGACATAGGATAGATTTTATCCCACAAAATTGGACAGTTCCCGAGGGAGCAGCAATAAACGACGTCTGCGTTGACGAAGTCGCGGGCGAACGCTAGAATTGTAATATTTCGAAATGAACGAAATACATTTAGTTCGTTTTATGCTTTCACAGCGGATATATCCTCTTTATTTACCAAAATTCATTTAAACTGGTTTAACGAATAATATTATGACAAGATTGAAGGTCAAAATCAAGGTGGCATGATTAAGTATAATAAGTAGGAAACAGCGACTCCATGGATTCTAGTACCACGATATGCCACCAAAAGTTCTAACCTAGATATGAGTAGGTGTATTAAACGTACATACATACGGCGTATGTTTTCCAAAATATCACTAACCCGTCCGTCCTACCTAGAGGAGCCAAACTTGGTATTTTTTCAAAATATTTATTGGATTTAAAGAAAACCGGTGACCGAAAGGTAATCGTGTAGTACATTTTCAGAATCATGAAATTCATGAAGCGCTATCATTTGATCACACGATAGGTTTCTGAAAAAAAAAACAATTCTCATACAAAGAACGATGACGTCATTACTGCCCCCATGGGAATATTTTTAAGAAGTACCGCTCGAAATTACTGCTTAACCTAAAGTTCTTCCATCTTTCCATCAATGTATGCATTGTATACCGTCCACTGCGTTTTTTGAGTAAGACGGACGGACGGACGTGAGTACAGGACGAAACTATAAGGGTTCCGTTTTATTGCCATTTTGTCTACGGAACCCTAAAAATTAGTTTCTTGCGGAGTTCTAGTTTTCGTATTAACTATATTGCTTAAGTGTAAAAGTACCAGTGGGGCTTGATAACTGAATACATATTTTATCTTAGTTTAGTGCCTAATAGAGTAAGAGCCCGTGACAACCAGACCTTCGTCATTTTATAAAAGCTGAAAGTTTGTTAAAGTATGCTTTGAACATAGGTAGGAACGATGGCAACATCTGAAGATCGAGTCATGGTGGCTTTGGGAGGTATAGGAGGGAGGTTATTTATTTCTACCTATGCGACTGTATTACTTCGCGCTCGCACCTATGCGACTGTATTACTTCGCGCTCGCACCTATGCGACTGTATTACTTCGCGCTCGCACCTATGCGACTGTATATTGCCTCGCGCTCGCACCTATAGGTACCCAATATGTTTGTCTGGGCCAGGTAGGAACTGTCGAAACTGTCTGGCAACTGAGAAAACATCTTCTAATAGTTACCCAAATAACATGTGTAAATTTGAACTTTTATACTATAACGAATGTAGAATTAAAATTTATTAAAGTTTTAGGGTGTCTGGCAAGGGATTGCCACGATAAAAAGTGTCTGGCAATGAATGAGATGATTTGTAATGTTATTCCGAATAACATATTAAAAAATTACGCTTTATAAAATAACGAAAGTTGGCTGGTATTTTATGCACCTGTCCCACCCCCTACCTCCCAAAGCCACCATGACTCGAATTTCAGATTTTGCCATCGTTCTTACCTATGTCCAAAGCATACTTTAAGAAACTTTCAGCTTTTATAAAATGACGAAGGTCTGGTTGTCACGGGCTCTTAGGCTATAAACAAATTGAGTGTATGACCCATACCATGAACCAAAGAAAGTTAGTAACAAAAAAGGAAAGTTTCATACAAATGTATGAGGACATTTTGGGAGACTATGTTATTTAGGCTCAGCTTCATTCACCCTACCAATTTTTTTGCAAATCGAAGTCGTAAATGAAATGTACAAACTTTTTTAGAAATGCTCACTCATTCTCATTTTAATTTTATTCCAAAATGCTTTTAAATGAAATTAAACACGAATATGAGCTATGAAGTTATAATTATTTCAAACTTAGGTACTTTGGTTTGTTTGTAATATAATATAATTTTTATTTTGTTTATAATAAAATTGCTATCTTTCATTACCTAAGTAAGTAAGTAGCAGCTTTACAGCTAGGTACTTTAAAAGCATTTCGGAATTAAATAAATGAATGAGTATGAGTATGAATAAGAGTTGACTTTTAATGCTAATGTCGACTCCACAACTCTCTTTCGTGTTACCGTGCTATGAAAACTCCTGGTCATAACAATTGAATTGTAACGACATGTCACTTTGACAGAGCTCTACAGGGGGTGTAATCGTTAAGTGGGTCCAGGCGATTATTCCGTTACTATTACAGATATCAAAAAACTTTAAACTGATATCGAAAGTACGTTACCTAATCAGTATAATGACATCAATAACTTTTTTAAATCAAACGAGAAGTATCCAAAATTTTGACATTAAACACTCCCATACATTTAGTATGAGATTAGTAGAAAGGTTTCAGTTTCCTTATTCTAAGTGTTCTAGTACTCATTTTACTTAATCATATTTAATGATTACTACTTCAAATTAGTAATAAACCTTGTTTCAATATCGCATTAATTTAAACTGGCTGAAAAGCAACACACTACAAAAATAACATAAAAAAAGATACTCTTTGGTGTTCGTTCTAAATTCAAAACCTTTATCTCGGGTTGTCGTTCTTAGCCTGGTCTATAAATCAAACGTATCAACTTTTAAGGTACCTACTCCCCATTTTTCGACATGTTTTACCAATTATATACATACATACATACCTTCACGCCTGTAATCCCAGAGTGGGTTAGGCAGAGCTACAGAATTACAACTTCAAATTGTGGTTACCAATTATATGTTTTTAGAAAAACGATATTTTTGGTAATGACGTGGCTTACACGCTTATTAAATCAGACAAATAGGCTCACATTTGAAGTTATTTGATTTAAAATAATACAACACTTCGTTACTTCGGATGCTACGATACCAGCGGCGGTGTGGTTGTGACGGTGCGAGCGGTGTCTTGAATGTAATCAAGTATTTGCCGTTGTGTGTGCTCCGGAATATTTGAGCACTGTGGATGACCTGAACAATTTGATTACTTAGGCTGCGTCGATTTTAATGAGTATTCTGGATGTTTCCAACTATTTGGTGATCTTGACTGCTACGTACTATATGATGCTGACTGTACATACGAGTACAGAGAAACAGCCGACGGCGGTAAGGACCTTTGTTTGGGTTATTCCCACCTGTTACCACCAATTTGTTACCACTGGTAACAGCTGGGATTTTTTTTCCCATCTGTTACCACTAAAGTACTCTGTGGTAACAAGAGGGAATATTTTTCCCATTTGATACCACTAAAATATTTGGTTTTAACAGCTGGGAATTTTTATCCCCAGTAGTTACCAGTGGTAACAGGTGGGAATATCCCCTTTGTTTTATACTATCTAAATATTGACGTGATAACTAAACTCAGGCAATGATAAATCGAAGATCACGCCATACATTGTAAACCCACGCATTGTAAACAGATCATTAGATTTCCTTGTTATAATTGTTACTTATGTGTACTTAACTACCGCTAAGACAGCAATATTGCAGAAACCGTCAGTTTAGTTGCATCATTACATGCTAATCGTCATGTTCATGACAATGCAGGCAATTTGCATGCGATTATTTTTTTCTTGTATCTTAACGTCTGTTTTTCTTCTGCTTTGCACTTATCGTAGCTGTGGTCAGCCATTATCCATACATGTCCTAGTAATCCCACCAATATTATCCAACTAGTTTATCCTACTATCCAACTAATCTTTATCATTACATAGGTAGTATAAATAAAAAAACAGCCGAATTGAGAACCACCTCCTTTTTAGGGTTCGGTAGTCAAACGAGGAACCCTTATAGTTTCGCCATGTCCGTCCGTCCGTCCGCAGCCTAGCTCAGAGACTCTTCTCTTAGTACTAGAAAGCTGTAATTTGGGTTGAATATGCAATATTAGTTACACCAACAAAGTGGTAAAATAAAATATTAAAAAATAAAAAAATTGTGTCCCCTACAACTTACATGTTATTTTTTTCTCGTCTACCCCAGTCTGGGGTGTCGTTGCATAGGTCTTTCAAAAATATTGCGGGTTTGTGGAAAGAATTGTTAGAGTCAAGTGTCCCCCCCCCCCCCCCCCTACAGCCGAAACCGTTAACAGCATAATTAACATTATTTTTCATTAAATAATGAATACAATGGTCCATAGATCCATCCATTATCCCAATTTTGCAAAAAGTGGTTACTGATTTATCAACAACTTTTTAAAGTTGTATAGTTAATTCTGTAGCTCTGCCTACTTCACTCTGGGATTACAGGCGTGACGATATGTACCTATGTGTATGTATGTATATATCGCTCATCCAATAGAATAATGACATAATTGCATTTTTAGCATGCATGTTATGTCATTGTTCCACGCGATAGACCTGACCTTTAGAACACTTATGACGGTAAAATCTCAGAACCCGATTTTTTGCAATTATGTCATTATTCTACTGGATGAGCGATATGTAGATCCATGTGGCTTAGTACTAGTAAGTAGGTACTTAAAAATTTACATTATAAAGGTAAACAATATTATTATATTATTTAGCTTAATCATCAATGGTTCTTAAGTTTATAATATCAAAAGTAATTGAGCTACACAGAACAGGGGGGTTATTATGACATAGCCATGCAGTTCATTTAACGGCGAGCGTAAAAGACAGAGCTATGGCAGTTATATAGCTCTGTCCTTTTCTCTCAGCGTAAACTGAACTGCATGGCTATGCCATAATAACCCCTAAGGTGTTTCTTTTATGACAGCAGCATAATAAATATACATATTAGTCACGCCATCAAAGTGGTAAAATAAAATGTTGAAAACAAAATTTTCAAATTAAGGTTTCCGTTTATGAAATATAAGCTTTAAAGCGCAAATTTTTTCTTAGAGTCAAGATAGCTGATTAACGACCCTGGATTAACGCAAAGGCTACTTTCACACAGAAAAAAATATCTTCCGAAGGAATAATGATGGGACAGAAGCTAGTATTATAAATGTCTGTCTGTTATGCATTCATGGCTAAACTGCTGAAAATTTTAAAATTTCAATGAAATTTGCGGTAGAGATAGCTTCAACCTTGAAGAAAGACATAGATTACTGTCGTTGCATCTCTCTCATTCGGAAGGTATGTCAAATAGTCGGTGAAACTGCAAAACCGCGTAAGTAACATTTTTAATAAGGAGCAAAAAGCACCTTTTTTATAAGAGTGTAAGGTTTGTTTTAATCTGTCATAAATTTGTTAGTTACGCGGTTTTGCAATATCACCGACGAAATGTCAGAGTTGATATGCCAATACTTGTTCAAGTAAAGGTAGGATTAAAGTCTTTTTTTTAAATAAAATTTAATGAAATAAAACTGTGTCAAAGTACAATTTGTATGAACAATGATTACAATCAAACTCAAATGTTCAGATTTTATAGAATTAGTATACTGGAGGAAGTTTAGTATAGTTTCTTAGATTACAATATTTATCAACTCTTAGTAGTTTCGCTGACGACGTCGTAATATTTGCTGAGAATTCCAAAGATCCTGAACATATGCTTTGTTCATTAGACGAGCTAAGTTCTCAAATAGGGCTAGAAACGAATGGCTTGAAGACAAAAATAATTAGTAATAGACAAGAGACTTATAAGCATCAAAGGAAAACATATAGAATATGTAAACAACTACATATACTTGGGGAAACATTTAAAGAAATTGTTAAAGGAGACTACAGCCTAAATTTAAAAAAAAAACTCGATTTCTTTTAAATGTGCAAAGTATAAAAATTTTGAATACTGCAAATTTTTTTTCACTAACGGCAACACCTGTTTTCATTTTTTCCGTGGGAATAAAAATCCGACCATAGAAAGGACCGACCGAGATGGGCCGATGATATAGCACGAGTATAGCTGGTAAGAACTGGCCAGATAAAGAGATGGATTGGAGGCCTTTACCCAAGAAGGGATCCATAGCAACACTATTTAAATTTTAACAAAAAAAACATTAACATATAACTACGGAATTAATAGCTTAATAAAATAATAATAATTAGTTTTCTTTATAGTTATTCCGCAACTGCATCATTGTTAACCTGAGGGTTCTTTAACAGCTGTTCAACATCCTGAATAACTTGATCAGGAGTGTTCCTTATAATGGCCAATGTTAATTCGGGAGTATCATTCTGTGAAGCAAATTGCAGCAGGTCAAAGAGAGTTTCGGGTGTCACTGACTGGGATAGACGCAAAATGCATTCTGCTTTAAGTTCCTCAATGAAGTAGCGTTTAGCAAGCAACAGCAATTCTCGCAAACCTTCTTTCGGAAGGGTGCCCAAGTACATGTAATCTTTCAGATGCTTTAGTGACTGCTGAGTTGCTCCTTCCACTTCAATGCAACCCTCAGTTGTCTCTTTCCACTTCCCGCCAAACATGGTCCTGAACATATCACTGTGAGCAGCAAGTACCACTTTATGCACAGGTACTCTGCCATCTGGTGCGCTCATTGCAAAGTCGGTAAAACTTTCATCATCGTAAACCTTAGATAGTATCGATCCGTTCTTACTTACACTAACATTTACTTCAAGAATATATAAAAATGATACCTTAATTCTGGCACTATAGTTCACTTCACCCATATGTTTCCACAAGACGTTGTTATCACATATCCACTGATGTGAATATTTTGGATCATTGCAACTTATAGACACTTTGATATTCTTATGCTTTGATGATTCTACAGTTTGTGCAGATACAAAAATTTGGATATATTGATCAGACCAGTGATGACTAGAGCCATCGTCAACTGTAAATTTGAAACATACCGTTACCAAGTCTTGAATTACAAAACCATGGGAAATTATTTTATCGTTCCGTTCACAGCTTACTACTGAAATGGTCAACTTTGAGGTGTGACCCAGCAGTTGTTGTTTTCCCTTTCTGTAAATAACAATATAATAATATCAGTAATACCAACAATGTCGCACAAATTGACCTAGGTAGTCAAACCAGTTCCAGGCTAGGTCATCCTTTAGGCATCAAATTAATAACCGCACAATTATAAACATTCTATTTAGTTAATACCTACATAATTGGATGTTTACTATGTATTTAAGTATATATTTCTCTATATAAGTATTTATATCGTTGTCTAGTACCCATAGTTCAAGCCTAGAGCTTAGTTTGGGACTAGGTCGAGTGGTGTTACACACTGTTCCCTGATATATTTATTTATTTAATTATAGAGTAATTAATACTTAAATACATACAAGTTCTCCGGTTTTGACTAGTTGGCCGCATTTTTAGTTTACCGTTTTACGGTACGGCGTAGGATTTTACACGATGAAGCAAACCTAAATGTATGGAATTGTATGGGGGCGCTTTTAAAATACCTTCCACGGTAACGGCATGACAACCCATCGTTTATCGTTGAAGTGGCCAATAAAACTGTGACATTCGACAATTATAAAAGCGCCCATAAATAAATACAGGTTGAAATGACACGATTATTTAAAATATATTTAATTTTAGTAGGTACCTAAATAAAGTAACCAAGTAATTATAAAGGTACTTTAAGGTACCTATTTCACTTACACAGCCATCGTACGATTACGATCCATGATGAAAGAAAATAAATCGTTTCACAGTGTCGTTGAATTTAATAGTGTCATGACATGTAGAGTAGAACCAATAACTAAATCCAGTTTTTTCTCTAAAACAACTTATTCTCTATTCCTTCTTCTTTAAATTAATGGCGGCCCGCCTAGTGATTTCGCCAGTGTCAGTGAGAGATATATTCAGTAAAAAAAACTGTTATTCAGGTTCGTTCACTTCGATCAGTGTCTTTTTAAAATAAGACCACAGATTGCACAGAACAGATTATTAGGGTGTGGACCAAAAATCATGTTTCAATCCAAAGACAAAAATAAATAGGTTTTTTTTTGCCTCATCACATCACATCATCATTGCCAGTGTAATGGGCTCGCTACATTTTGCGCGTGAACAGGAGTAATGAGTATTTTTTCTAAAAGTGAATAGAAATGTGTGTATGAATGCTTAAGATGTAAATGCATCTCTTACAGTATCTTAGTGCTGAACATATTATAGCTTTAAAAGAGTAAAGAAAATACATGTTTTGGTGGTAATAATACAAAACAATAATTGTGAATTTTGGAATGAATAAGCCTTCATACACACGTTTTTTTTTAAAAAAAATCCACATTAAAACCTTATTCCATTACTGACGGATTTTTACTTCGTTGCGATACGTCCGCGTGAATCCTTACTATTGCTACCATAAGCCTTTCGGCTGCGCCATTTCAAAACGTAGTAAGGGAAATTGAGTTAATTAATTTTACAGGAGGGCGTAAAAACATGTTTTGTCTCTGCCGTACAAAATTATGCAATATTCGTTCAAAAAGTGATACTCATGTGGTAAATTAGATTGAAACGAATATTTACGTTTTTTTTTTCCTATATTATTTATGTTTTATACTAGATTTTGAAATGAAATGGAAATTAAAAATTATAGTGACCTGATGAATTTCAAAACCTAGTATGGAATTCTTCGTCTGGATTATGATAAATTATAAGTTTTTCTGCGTAGCTTCTTATATTGGACCTATTTACAATTTAAATAAAACAAACAAGTATTTGTTACAAAAGTGTATTACAAAAATGTGAAAAATTTTGCAGTATTTAATTTGCATAGGTACTTAATATTTATTCGGTTTCTGTCATTGGGCCGTCTGTTATTAAATCAATAGCATTATTATTAACAGAGAGATTCAGCCACGTATTTATTTTACGTGCGTCTTGTGTTTAAATTTAAATAAGCGGTAAACTCGAAAAACATATTATATTGAAATTAATCAATTGGCAAAAAAAAAACAATTTATTACACTTCAATACATACGAGAAAGTTTAGGAGTGTTATCATATCAAGATAGGTATATTATATAAATTAATCGTTCGGCAACTAAAATCTAACTTATAACAGTTATAATATAACACTTGAATACGTACGAGAAAGGGTCAGTGTCATCAGGATAGGAATATTATATAAATTTACTTACACAGACTTGTGGTAATCTTAATTCAAAGCGTTGTTCACTATACGCTTAGTGCGACTACATAACACTTGACTTACAAAAACTAGTAACTTCAAGTAAAAAAACACATAGGTACTACATTTAAAAAGTTGTGATTAATACTCGTGACCACATGAAAAACCTAGTAAGCCTCTATGACTTTTTGAAAACCTAGCAAGTGCATTTCATATACTAGGTATTTGAAATAGTTTTGAGACATACATACTAGATTTTGAAATTGTCAAGCCCGTTTTTTTCTGTACTTATTAGGTTTCGGGGTACTCGTATCTGTGAACCTGACCGAGATAGGCCTCTAAATGATTTTGCATCCGGTAGGGACTTGCTAGGATTAAATATACTCACACTGCCGTCCATTTACATTTTAGAGATTTGTAAATTTATAAGAAAATACCGACATCTTTTTCCAAATGAACGACAACCAAGCAATCTACGTCCCAGGCTTAAAATACCTCTACCGCCGTCAAAATTAAAAATGCATAGTTCTGGCCCTTATGCTATGAGCATAAAAGTTTATAATAATATCCAGAAAAACATAAAAGACGAGGTTAATAACAACACTTTCAATAAAAAAAATACTGCTTACTTAATCCGTAAAAGCTTTTATACGTTGCACGAATTTTTTTGATGACAAAGACGAAATGGTTTAAAAAATTTGCAATATTTATTCTCAACCTAGTACCTACTTCATAAAATGTATGACATTATTTATATTTAACTTTATTTTGGATACATTTTAACTTGCTGTGTAATTTAATTTAATTATAATGTTTAAGTATACAATACTGCGGTGCCCTGCAGGGTTACATGGCTGAACTTTTTTTTAGGATAAGAACTCCTTGTACTAATATACCCGTGTAAAGCAATGAATAAATATGAATATGAATAGGAACCACGTTTTATGCAAAAAACACAAAATTGAATTTTTGACACTTGCTAGGTTTTGAAATGGCGCAGCCGCCTTGCTTTCCTTTTTTATTAAATATAAAAGGTACTGAGTCCCTACTTTGGAAATCGAAGTTTGAAGTTACTTTAGCTGCATCCCTGTCACTCGTCATTCGAAACTAAATGGAGGGAAAGGGACGGAGTTACCGTAACTGGAAATGTGTGATAAATAAATAACCCATGGACAACCCGGAAAAGTATGATCGAAATGAATCAATACCAAGGACAGGACGTTACTACATTAATTTATTATGCTTTCTCTCCACAGAACTATATCGAGATAGAAGGAAAGAGTTCGTCGATTTATATGAGAACCGAGCGTGTAACATTTTGCGTAGGCACTTTGACGTCACGCGAGTCTTTTAGTGATGTGCACACTGTGCACAACATAAACAAAATCGTTTCTAATCTGTGGTGTCATTGATCGCAACGGAAGAGCGTCAGCGAGCCAACAGACTTCGACGGGAAATCTCGATATAGTTCTGTGTTTCTCTCTATCTAGAAGAAAATAGATTTTTTAATTTACCAACTCCAAGAGTGATAATATATGCGAAACCATTAGCGATTGTGGGGATTTTTTGCGAAGTTATTTTAATTTAAATACCGTTAAGTCTCAACGCAAATTACAGCTTTAAAAACTGGTTCTCAATGTTGCGTAACCAGACATTTAAGGGACCTTCTTGGTTGACTATGTTTCGATTGGACAGACGAATGTAAAATAAAAGCAAGGGTTTTAGTTATTATAGTATAGCACAGATGACGCTAATTTAAAAACAATCTGACTGGGTCCACTGGCGGTTGGTGCTTGGTGTCCACCATTTGAACTATTATAAGTTTCGTACAGAAATGGTTAAAGGGAGGCTGAAGTTTAGCACACTGATAGAGTCCGATCAGTAAGTGGTGCCACAAAAAAAAAGCGGCAAATTCCAAATATCACTAGCCGGTAGCAGGAAATTGATAGCGACTGGATAGGTACTCATAATTTGACAGCTTGTTTCATAGGTAAAATGGTTGCCATAATGAATAATTTGAGAAAAATACTTGTGCCACCACTCGCTGGTTGGACTCTACTCCATGCCCAGAATTAAATTATAAGAATGTTTTTATAATAATAATGAACACAGTTTAATTTAACTTTTGTGATAGCTAATAACATAACTACCTACCTACAACATAAATTCATTAAGTAAACAAAAATAAAATTATTGGAACGAACGTTTAAGTTTATATACTTACTTAAAATAATGTGTTCTCATGCAAGCGACTTATGTCTTTTTTGAGAATAAATATCTTTTCTCAAAAATGACCGGAAAAGTTGACATTACTAACTCCATACTGAGACGCGAAGTAAGTACATAGTTTACAAACATTTCCCAAATTAAGGGTGCGGCTCCACTGAGGCGGAGACGAGAGGAGCGGAGCGGAGCTGTGCCAATATTAACCAATGGAATCTAAACTAACGTGCGCAAGGCGCGCTCGACGTGACCGCATGCGCCTTTTATTGGTTAATATTGGCACAGCTCCGCTCCGCTCCTCTCGTCTCCGCCTCAGTGGAGCCGCACCCTAAAAAGGCGTGCTCGCTACACAAGCCCGCAATGTTGCATACAAATTTCATTGTTTTCAGTTTGTAACTTTTTAAAACGTGAAAACGGCCATAATAAAATGAGGGCACATGTACATTCATATTTTATTCGAAACATAACATTTTTATCTGTGTCTGGAATAGCTTGAGTTTTTTTTCTGAAAAAGCTTGCGTTTCTCCTTGTCATAAACATAAAGGCGGTAAAGAGTGATGTTATTCCACGTGAAGTTTCTGTTTATATGCGATTTATATCTTGCGATTTTTGAGAAAAGTCCGTTTAAACCAATACTCGGACCGCAATTGCCTGCTTCACTGCCTAGGCAATAATGTACTATTAAATCTATGATTCAATTAAATACTCAAAATTCTTATTTTGCTTATCGTATTGATTGTCAACGCTGACTTTAACGCCGACAGTAATTTTATCAAGAGCAAGACCTTTTACAATACCAAAACTATTTTATGAATAATCTGGTACATGTCCATAATAAATGCAGATTATGAACAAGCGATAACTTCAACAAAAACATGATCTTTCGAACCTCTTATCGCCAAATGGGTTGCTGTTCATACGGGAATGAAACCATTGCGCATGCCTGAGACTTGAGCGTTCGATGCCACTGTCCCACAGCTGTATGTAATTTGAATACTGGGGGCGTGTCGCCGGCGTTTAATGTGAAAGATGGAGTGACCTGAAGACCTGATCTACCCGTTAAACTTGTTTCCAATCCATTTCTTTTGGAAGTTTCTATAGGACATTCCGAATTGGGAATTTAAAACCCGTTCCACACGATACAATTTTACGACCAATTTGACTAGATTGGCAATCGAATTGTATAGTGTGAATAAAAAAAAATTAATGTCGTCGGTTGGTCGGGACTAGTGATGGGCGTAAACCCTACTGTGTTATTAAAAAGGTGCATTTTGCTCTTTATTTAAAATGTTACATACGCGGTTTTGCAGTTTCACCGACGGAATATTAGTGTGATGAGCTCGAGTGTTTGTTTCTGAGTCTTGTGTGTTTTTTATGTATTTACCTATATAAGTAAGTTGATCGTTGCCTCGTAACCGGGTGCCCCTTGAAATCTCGACAAACTTTTCATCGAATTTCATTTCATCGAAAACGAGTCATAGAATATTTAGTAAGTATAAATATTATTATCTCTTGTAGTAATATGGCTTCATCGACTATTCATTATAAATTACCTAAAACAATTATTAGAACAACGGTACAAGGATTTTTAAATGCTTAAAAATACATTTCATAAACTATTCAAGAGACAGAACTACTCAATATCGCTGTGTCATCATTATGCAGCTATTTAATGTTATATTGGATAACATATTTTAAGGATAATATACAAACCCGATCAAGATAAAAAAACACATAAGTATAGCTAAGGTATGTTTTATTTCCATTGGTCGATGTACTTTTTTTTACTTAGCTTTAGGTGGGCTACCACATAAAATCTTTTCTATCTCGACCATGTTAGATATGATCTCTTTAATCATACATACATACATACATTAAATCACGCCTGTTTCCCAGAGGGGTAGGCAGAGACCACTTCTTTAATCAGGTCTTTGATAAGGGCGTATGTTCCTGTATGAGGTTTATAAATTAAATTGTACATACATATAATTACTATTACCTACTAAAAACTAGTTTGAATTGCAACACATTGATATGTAAACAGAAGTTTGTTATGCGACAGAGCACAAATAGGTGCGACGACGAGCGAAGCGATGAGTGTGTTAGGTGAACTGCGACCTAACAGCGAGCGAAGCCGAGCGAGCGAAGCGAGCGTGCCGCGTTAGCGGCCGGCGAGTGTCATAACACTCATAACCAATTTGTTTTATTCCAAAATATACCACTCACTCACAATGCCAGAAATCTAGGTTCAAAAAGGCTAGTTGTTTACAGAACAAATAAACATATCCTCAAAATTACCTGTGCAAAATGAAAATAGCAGCCTTGATTTTCAAACATGTATGTATAATTACATACATACATAAACTCACGCCTTCATTCCCAGAGTGGGGTAGGCAGAGCTAAAGAATTACCAGCAAGTCTTAAAACTTCTTGATAATTCTGTAACCACATTTTGCACAAGTAGGCTAAGACACATGTATACATGTTAACATGTATAATTTACAATATAAAATAAAATATTGGATTATAAAGTATGAATTAAAGATCTGTGACATATGAATTAAAGATCTGTATCTAGTAAATAATATTTATACACATTAAAAATCGGTGTTTTAAAAATACATCATTTCATTGTTCGATGTAAAGAATATTCGATCAAATTAAAATAAGCGAAACGTTGACTTTGAACTGAAATTCGATTAAAAGTTTGTCGATATTTCAAGGGTAAACCATAACCATAATACAAGCCTGGCTGGAGCTTAGTTTGGGGCTAGGTCAATGCGTGAGATTGTCAATAAAATCTGTTAACACATTTTGCACAATTAGGGTAAGACGGTCATATGGAAAGGATGGATGAAAGAAGATTGACGAAAGAGATATACAGATCGAAAGTGAGTGGAAGGGTCGGAAGGGGCCGCCATAGGCGTACTTTTTCGAATCAAATCGGAGAAATACTGGGAAAGGGCCGAATCTTAAGTACCCGAAACCGACGTGCGTGCATGACTCGATGTATGAATGTTGAAGAAGCGAAATTAATTTGTCAAGATCGTAGCAAGTGGAAAGAAGTGGTCTCTGCCGTCCCCCTTTAGAAAACAGGCGTGATTTAATGTATGTATGTAGGCTAAGAAGTTTACCAGCGTATTTATTCCCTTAGTCGCCTCTTACGACATCCACGGGAAGATAATAATATGGAGTGGCACTATACTACCCCGGCAACCACACGGGTTTTATCTATTTAGTAGTTATTATTAGATCGTAGCAAGTGGAAAGAAGTGGTCTCTGCCTACCCCTCTGGGAAACAGGCGTGATTTAATGTATGTATGTATGTAGTTATTAATCTTTTGCGACTGTACCTCATGTAACTCATGTTTTACGCTGCAACGATTCTATTTTTGCACTCAGCGTAGGACTGTATTGGAATTTTGTAATTTCATTTCTCTTGGTCTGGTTTTAAAGACAATTTAACCCCGAAGTAGTGATTTGTTGGGATTTAACGAATATTGAATGTAATAAAAAACATAATAACATAACCGTAAAGTGGGGTGACTTTAGAATCGCGAGGCGACCTTAATAAAAATTTTAACCATCGATTTTGTGCAATGTCAGAGTTATTATTTAGGTCTTTTGCGACATTACTTTCATTTGTTTCATATGCGAGCGCAAAATATTAATAGATGAAGTATTTTCAGACAAATTGGATTTGAAAACTACGAAACAAAAACCTCTAATTTTTTACATGCTTCAGTGGTGACTTTGATACATACATACATACATTAAATCACGCCTGTTTCCCAGAGGGGTAGGCAGATACCACTTCTTTCCACTTTGATATTGTGATATAAACACAGAGATAATCAAGGTAGCCTCATTTTAAGAAACGTGATTTTAAAACACGTTTTATTATTTTTCCACAAAGACGTCTATCGTGGTCTGCCTCTAGTTGCTTTAATTTACTCCAAATGAGTAGTCGCCAATATAATAATTTTAACAATTTATTTTACAATTAAATGCGGGAGTTACAGAAGATTTATTTTTAAATTTAATCAAACTAACCCCATTAAAACCCCATTTTACGGAACATAAAACATATAAATAGACCCGTGTGGTTTCCGGGTTAGAATAGTGCCACTCCATGTCTTCCCGTGGATGTCGTAAGAGGCGACTAAGGGAATAAAGGCTTGGAGTACTGTTAGGCGATGGGCTTGCAACCTGTCACTAATACGCTGGTAAACATCTTAGCCTGTTTATGCAAAATGTGGTTACAGAATTATCACAAGTTTTTAGAGTTGTTGGTAATTCTGTAGCTCTGCCTACCCCACTCTGGGAATGAAGGCGTGAGTTTATGTATGTAATATTTAAAAAATAAGATATTTTAAACCAAAAGTCTACGTGCCGTGCGTGACGGACAAAGTATGATATGAAAAGGTACCCTTTATTATCACTACATAATATAAAACCGGCCAAGTAAGAGTCTGGCTCGCGCAAGGAAGGTTCTGTACCATTATTCATGCATCATTAGACAATTAAATATTCAGCGAATATTTCAAGCGTCCACCTGTGGCCATTATTAATATCGAGCAAAAAACGGCAAAAAAGCAACGTTTGTTGTATGGGAACCCCACTTAAATATTAATTTTATTCAGTTTTTAGTATTTATTGTTAAAGCGGCAACGGAAATACATACATACATACATACATAAATTCACGCCTTCATTCCCAGAGTGGGGTAGGCAGAGCCACATAATTACCAAGCACTCTTAAATAAGTAGTTGATAATTCTGTAACCACGTTTTGCACAATCAGGCTAAGATGTTTACCAGTGTATTAGTGACAGGTAGCAAGCCCATCGCCTAACAGTACTAGAAGCCTTTATTCCCTTAGTCGCCTCTTACGACATCCACGGGAAGACATGGAGTGGCACTGTTCTAACCTGGTGACCACACAGGTAAACGGAAATAAATCATCTGTAAAATTTTCAACTGTTTGTCTAGCTATCGAGGATCATGAGACAGCCTGGTGACAGACAGACAGATGGAAAGTGGAGTCTTAGTAATAGCGTCCTAGTAACTAAGCAGTAAGTCCCCGCCGCCTCTGTCTGTCTGTATGTTCATGATAATCTCCAAAACCGCGGAACGGATTTTCGTGCGGTTCTCACACGTCTTAGAATCTTCCATGGAAAATGAATTGTGGTTTATTTACTTTCAGCGACAAACAATAATTTAAAGCGATTTGATGATTACTTGACCCTTTTGAGTTTTGGTGTAAAATAAATAAACATCAGGAGAAAAATCTAATGCAAATTGACCTAGTCCCAAACTAAGATCTAAACTGGGTTTTTCAACAAAATGCTTTTCTTGCCGCATTAGTTTTTTTTATATTCACAAGTCTAACCTAACCTACCCCCGTTTAATGTTTATGACGTTCGAATGAATCCGATAAAATGATGGGTTACCCGCTAGGCTAACCCATTTAAAGACACTTAGGTACTTTGTTTTTTATTGAAATAAACATTCAATTAATTCTTATTCCACCGTACTCAATATCTTACTCGTCTGTTAGGTCGTCTGTAGGTTATTTTTTTAACATGAAAACGTTACCATAACTTTAGTAATATTTAGGGAAGTAAACATAATATTGAACCCGATTCTACGTGCCAATCGCTTAAATAGCCTAAAACGAATTAGACGAACGAGTCTAATTTTAAGACGTAGTTTAGACACTTTAGACGGTAGAATTAATCAGTGCTATTCCAGAATGTCAAGCTGACAAAGTATAAGACCACCTAAAATAAGAAGCGTCAGATTAAAATTAGCGCTGTCATTTGATTATGACAACCGCTCATAGAATAGCAAAGTGGTTTAGCGACACCTAAATAAAATTAGGAAGTTTAGAGGCCACTGTAGAATCGGGACCATTCGTTTCGTAAAATGCTAAACTTTAATTGTTTTAAAAACCACTATAGATACTAATAGAATCTCAATCATTTACTGAGTAGGAAAAACTAAGTTAGGATCATGACCCCGCTGTCACCCTGTATACTAAGGGGGTACAGTGCAAATAGATGTATCCATTATTAGACCTTATTACAATCCAATAAGGTACCTCTATAGCCAGCAATAAACTGCCTTATTTATTACAAAAATACTATAGGCCGTAGTAATTATCTTTAGAACTATTAAATAAGCGTGTCGTCAACATAATAATACTAAACGGACGTCTCCATATCCGATCAGCTGATAAAAAAACTGCGTACGCGGCGTCATCGATGACCGAAGGTGAAGTACCGATTACTCAACGTGAATCACGCATTTTTTGCGCACATTTTGAGTACCCTTGACCACATTTTCCTTATGTTAAACTTTAAACGAGATTACGCGTGTATGGATGGCTCATACATATTCAGTGACGCTTTGACACACCTTAAGAGGAAATGCGGCCTCGGAGATTAAAAAGAGGTCTGTTTTTTTATGGCATAGAGAAGACAAACGAGCACACAGGCCACCTGACGGTATGTGGAAACTGTCACCCATAGACATTCGCATTCACAAGACTGCTATGCAATCCTAAGACTGCAAATGCGTTGCCAACCCTGAGGACTAAGATGAAATGCCTCTATGCTAGTCATTTCACCGGCTCTCTTATCCCCAAACCGGAACACAACAATGCCAACACTGCTGTTTGGCGGTAGGTTAATGGATAAGATGGTGTTAGCGATCCGGACGGACCCTGCACAAGATCCTACCACCCGCAAAATATATATAAAACTATTGCTGTTCCTCTGCGAGCACGAAAGGGACAGCTGTAGCTTGGATTTACAATGCCTATGGAAAATAGTCCAACTCAAAAGCCGAGTTGTGTATTCCCCTAAAGAATTCCCTTTCTAAATCTGAAATAATATATATATATAAAAATAATAATAATAATTTTTGCTGTATTATTTTTACCGCCTGTTTCAAGTGTTTCACAATCATCAAGTAAACTGCCTAACATAAATATTAGGTAAGTATTAGGCCCACCTAGAACCGAGACAAATGCCAAGTGGTCTATGAGACAAAAAAGTTTGGAGTCCTCTGCTTTAAAGGAGTACAGTACAGTTAACCTTTAAGCGATTACAAAATATTTTAGTAACGTCAAATGCTCAAACGTGCAACAGTAAAACCAACTACATATAGCAACACAACATTAAAAGATTAATGATAATTTCGCAGAATGACTACGTAGATGGAAACATTAATTTATCATAATTATTGTACAAAACGAACTCGTGTATTTAAATGTGAGAAATTATGCTGCTGTCATAAAAGAAACACTTAGGGTTTATTATGGCATAGCCATGCAGTTCAGTTTACGCTGAGAGAAAAGGACAGAGCTATATAACTGCCATAGCTCTGTCTTTTACGCTCGCCGTTAAATGAACTGCATGGCTATGTCATAATAACCCCCCTGTTCTGTGTAGCTCAATTACTTTTGATATTATAAACTTAAGAACCATTGATGATTAAGCTAAATAATATAATAATATTGTTTACCTAATTCTGTAAATTTTAAGTAGGTACTTGCTCGTACTAAGCCACATAGATCTATGGACCATTTTATTCATTATTTAATGAAAAATAATGTTAATTATGCTGTTAACGGTTTCGGCTGTAGGGGGGGGGGGTTGATTTTTTTACAAACCCGCAATATTTTTGAAAGACCTATATCCAACGACACCCCAGACTATGGGGTAGACGAGAAAAAAATAATACAAAGGTGTAGGGGACATAGGGGACTAATATGTATACATACATACATACATACCTTCTCGCCTTCATTCCCAGAGTGGGGTAGGCAGAGCTCCAGAATTACCAACAACTCTAAAAACTTGTACTAATATGTATATTTAGGCCAAATTACAGCTTTCTAGTACTAAGACTCTCTGAGCTGGGCTGCGGACGGACGGACGGTTCGTTGTGTGACTACGGAACCCTATAAAAATAAAAACGTATAAACCTAGTTTTTCAGGGTCTGCAACATATAAAAAAAACGGAAAAATTTGACTTTAATTAGGGGGTGAGAAACGTTATCGCCCGGAACAAACAAATTGACAGGGTGGGAAAATATTGACAGCTACGCGATTTAAATGTCGGTTCACAATCCTATAGGGTAAAGTCACCAGTGGTCAGCCAGAGACCTGTAGTCGGCCTCTGCCTAGATATTGTATAAGTGGGAAGAGTACAAAAGATATATTCGCCACTGTTTGCACTCACATAAGGTCGACTACTGGTCTCTGGCTGACCACTGGTGACTTTACCCTACGTAGTAGGCCTATAATAGACTCACACCTGTGCCCTTACGATGGGTTACAATTACCGTACTCGCTAGCGTGTCGAATGCTCTGTCCCTTACAGTATATAGAGTCACCTTATAGAGTGCGAGGGACAGAGCATTCGTGCAGTGCAACTCATGGTAAGGGTACTGATAAAACTTTTAACAAATGTGTTAATTGAGAAGTGTCACCGGTTCTATACTACTTCAATCATTTCTCTTTCGAGATATCTTGTGTTTCATTTATTTTGTGAAAATAAATTATGTTTTGGGTGTGTGGGCTTAGTTTGGTCCAGCGCCAAGAAGCTTGTCTAGATTTATAAACTATCTATAAAATATTTTTATACCGGCAGATACGGTGCACCATCAAATTCAAAAATAAACTGGGCGGTAATTCTTTTTAACAATTTGCCAGTATTCCCAGATTTCGTCGTCGAAATAACTTGGCCAACGTTAATAGGTAGTCAGTACGGTACTATATCAAAGTGACGCAAGTCAAATCGTTAAAAGTAATAAATGCTTTATTAAGGCTCTGTCATCCCGGCTCATAGACACCTCCGGAGATCCTAGAGCTTGTGCTTACCTCTCCCAAGGGATTGGGCTAGCTATCCAGAGAGGTAATGCAGCCAGTGTCTTATGGACCATGCCGCGAGCGGACCTGCTAGAGGGGGTGTTTTTTTTATAATGGTGATTATTATTTACATCTTTAATATTTGAGTAGCTTAGTTTTATTTTAACTTAAATAAGTTTCGTTTTAACTTTTAATTGTAGTACCATAAATAAATATCAGGGGATAATCTTACATAAATTGACCTAGTCCCAAACTAAGCTGTAGGTTTACGATAAACATAGTTAGTTATACAGACAAAACATCCAATACCCAGAAACGTGTGCTCGTTTGCCTTCCTATGATATAAAAAAAAAAAAAAAAAAAAAACAAATCCTCGCGCTCGTCACACAAATATTTGCCCACGCACAAAATGACGTCAAAGCCAAACGCCTAAACTAATTTAAGTTCTGGGATTCTGGGATTCTACAAAACGTTAATATAATAATTACTTTACATGTAGGATAAAACATTCTGTTTTGCTCCTATAAATTCGTTAGGTTAATAAGTTACAGGTAAATTAAATAACATTTGGTTAAACATATACATGGAAAATAACTTGAAACAGTTAATATAAATAAATAATTATGAATTAATGCCGGTGTAATTTATTTATTTTGAAATCCCGGAAATTTTATTATGAATTATATGATTGAGTCCACCTCCATACAACTGAACAACGAAGCCGGCGCGAAAGTATAGGTAAATATCGATCCGAATTTCCGATCTCTGACTATCACACACCTAGATATAACTAAACTGATATTAATTTTCTTCTTTTTTTTTAGTAATGTAACTCGCTGGTTTATATCTCGCTGACGAGAAGAGTTATTTTTAAGAATCAACGTTTTGAATGTCTGGCTTGTGTCAATAAATTTATACAGGTTGTCCGGTAAATAGTTGACTTTCTTACAGGGCTGGATAGCTCAGCTCAGGAGTGGCCAAAATATGATAAATTATGTTTAGTAAAAGACACACCAAAAACGAGAACAAAAAACTAACGATGTAATTGTCTAATTAATTCAATTTGGTATTTAAAGTTTGGTGGCCAGTATTTCTAACAACAATTAATCAGAATGGAGTTTATGTGAAAATTACCTATTTGGAAGCTAGCCGACAAATTGGTGAGCGACGATATGCCTCCGAACTCAAGAGGTCGTTCATGAAACGCTGCTGAGCCTGCATTAGGGCTGGCGGCAAGCAATTCGAACACTTGCTTTAAATTTAAGAAAATGTATGTTATTACCTTTAATCGTAGTGTCGTTGTATTTCACATTAATGTAAACTGTCTTTTAAAACATTTAGAACCAGCTAACCAGATTTTAAACGGAAGCAAAAGTCGTTTATTAAATTCGCTAGTTTGATAAAATTCAGTCTTTGTTGGACAAACTTAATAATAACTTCGCTGCTGTAATCAATAAACTCAATTGTTATATCATTTTAGAATCTCCATTAACCAGGCCATTTTTTAGGAAAGCAGCACTACAAGTCTTAGTACTTTTTTTTTACACCGTGTTATGTTAAACTTGCCGCAAGTTAAACGCAGATTCCTAAACTTTAAATTTGATTTGAAAAATTTAAAAAACTGCTGAATTTTTATTCATTTTGTTGATAGGGTCTTATAGCAAATTTAAACAGCTATCTTTCACAGCAAACGAAACTGAAATTTTTTAATAAATGTGGCCGCGGCATCGAAAATGGTGAACCAGGGTACCGCATTTCCAAATTTTTTAAAAGTTGAGATATCTCGTTTTTGGTGCGACTTTTACTAAACATAATTTATCATATTTTGGCCACTCCTGAGCTGAGCTATCCAGCCCTGTAAGATAGTCCACTATTTACCGGACACCCTGTATAATGGATGCAGAATTGCAGATTCTATGTTGTTTTCTTTAAGTTTTCTATCCTACGAGTAGTACCTAGTAGTAGCAGTAGGTGTGCTAATAGTCCGACTGAACTAAATTAAATAGAAACAAGATGTATCTATCAAGTACTATACTTGATTGACTCGTTGATGCAGTGGTCGTAGCCGTTTACCTGTGCCAAGGGTCATCGGTTCAATTCCTGGCTTCTTGCTACTCAGCTGAGGTTTTTTTGATGACTTTTAAAGTTGGTGCGGTAACCGTAACATCTTCACGGGGTGAATCATGGTATTTCATCCATGCTAATATTATAAATGAAAATTTAACTCTGTTTGTTCGTTTGTTACGCTTTCACAGCGAAACACCGGGGAAGGATAATAAGTTTAGGTACTCATTCCGGATTTGTCTATTCCTGAGATTATGCATTTAAAGTCTTGCATGCAGGTGGTTAAAAATTGCCATTTTGCAGTCTCTTCACATTATTCTTTCTATGGGAACACCCAAATACTCCGAAATCACGTTGGCGCCACTGAAAACCAGCGTCGCGGTCAACGCTGTGACATAGTGCTGAGTGGTGTCAATTTCGACGTCACAGAATCACCCATGGCAACACTATCCTACAATTATTATTATATTTTTTTTTGCTTTCCTTTTTTTTTATTATTATTACTGTGTTGCCATCCTTATTTTAATGATGTTTTTCTCTGTTCTGTTTTTTTTTCTAGTGTTCGTCGAATAAATGTTTCTATTTCGATTTCTAAATATTTTATTTCTCTTAATTTTATTTTTTTCGGAACCTATGTTATGCTGGAGCTATTTTAGATGAAATGCATATTTGTATTGCTACACGTAGCAATTACGTGGTTAGGTTTGATTTATAAGCGATTTCAAAAAATTAAGTCTTCAATCGATAAATTGCATTCGGAATGACTCTTATACCTACCTTATTAATTATTGAAGTTGTAAAACCAAATCCATACCGATTTTATTCTTTAACGGGACAAGTTTCGTATTCCCCCGTGTCCTCTCACAAAAATTAGGCCGTTTCTTGTTATTTCCTCGTGTTAAGGAAATAAATAAATTATATATTTTGTAGGTAATAAAATATAACAAGTAATTAGTGCTACTATTAAATGTTTCGATGAGTTGTTGCGTGAACTTAGATAATAGGGCGATGACCCCATGTTTTGACATACCCCATTATGGTATCACAATAACTATGAGTATGTATGTCTAGTGAGTATTTATTTGGAAAACACAACTTTATATCGTAAGACGCGACTATGGGAATAAAGGCTTTTAGTACTATTAGGCGATGGGCTTGCATCCTGTCACTAATACACTGGGAAACATCTTGGCCTGATTGTGCAAAATGTGGTTACAGAATTATCAACAAGTTATTAGAGTTGGTAATTCTGTAGCTCTGCCTACCCCACTCTGGGAACGAAGGCGTGAGTTAATTTTTTATTTTTTATTTATACAACTTTAGTTATAGAGAGAACACAATGCCGCCAAAAGTAACTTCGTTAGACGCCACCTCTGTCTGTCTGTCTGCCAGATAATGGTGATGTTCCGAATCGATATTTTCTAGATTAGATATGACCAGACCTAGGAATATACGGGGCAAAATTAAATGACAGCTAGGGATGGCTTATATCGATAAACTCAGTTATCGATGCTTTTCCCATAAACTAGTGATCGCTCCAAGTTTTGTTTGTAATAATATTTTTTTATTGAAAGTTTGCAAATTAAACAAAATAGCATGTACGTTGTTAATTTTATCATTCATTTTTGGGACAAGCTTTTCTTGCCGACTGTACTTTTTTTTGCACAGTCGTCATCTCATCGTCATCTATTATCAATTTTAAGTAAAGCATTATCCATACATACATACATACCTTCACGCCTTCATTCCCAGAGTGGGGTAGGCAGAGCTACAGAATTACCAACCACTCTAAAAACTTGTTGATAACTCTGTAACCACAATTTGCACAATTAGGCTAAGATATTTAACAGTGTATATTAGTGACAGGTAGCAAGCCCATCGCCTAACAGTACTACAAGCCTTTATTCCCTTAGTCGCCTCTTACGACTTCCACGGGAAGACATGGAGTGGCACAATTCTAAGCCGGCGACCACACGGCACTAAATAAGAAAATTATTTATTAGTACTTATATTTCATCTTTATATTAATCTTAAGTCTTAACTTTATATTCATATTGGGCTAGCTATCCAGAGAGGTAATGCAGCCAGTGTCATAGGGACCATGCCGCGAGCGGACCTGCTAGAGGGGGTGTTCTTTTTATAGTGGTGATTATTATTTACATCTTTAATATTTGAGTAACTTGGTTTTATTTTAATTTAGATAAGTTTAGTTTTAACATTTAAGTGTTAACATCAATAAATCTGGAACATAACATATATTAATATATTAGTATTTTTGATACTCCTATCATCTTTAAGTGGAAAAATATTTAAAGACAGTGGCTACAAACAGTACTTCTACCCAAACATGAATGTATACCTATTACCATAAAGTCACGTACACACACCATAAGTGCCAAAATAGTGAGTAATTGTTAATTTCACAAGGAGTTTCCCCCTTCGCATCCGTGACGATGTGGCATTGACACAATTGATTGAGTTCTCAATATTTCGATGACGTTTATGATGCGCTTTGCTTCGTAGGAAAATTGAGTATTATTTCGATTACCTTACTTGGTATTTGAGGTTTTTACACGTGTAGAAACACGGGGTAAAACTAATCGCTTTTGACATGTTCTTGTCATACCTGGGATAACTCGGGGCAAGTTCTAGGGATTTCATATCGATAAAAAAGATGTCGATATAATTAAATTAATACATGTGCACATTGCACATTCTCGATTACTGTAAAGAGGTTCGATGTCATATCTGATATCGAGCCTCTTCACTACATAGTATAAAACAAAGTCGCTTGCGCTGTCTGTCCCTATGTATGCTTAAATCTGTAAAACTACGCAACGGATTTTGATGCGGTTTTTTTTAATAGATAGAGTGATTCTTAAGGAAGGTTTATATGTATAATACATTCCACGCGGGCGAAGCCGCGGGCGGGTCGCTAGTAAGATAATAAAAGTATGCGGATGTCATTTCAATCAAAATGAAAATATACTGTCAGTACCAATCATATTCGTACGTTTAGCAGTTTAAATTGGATGTTTCATCTAGACGGCAATCATTAATACCGACGAATATGGAAAAAATATTGATTGTATATTATGAAAACTGTTGTAAAGTAAACAAATAAATATACGTGTTAATTTGTTTATTTTTTATCTCAAAATAAGGAGAAAATAAGTAATATTTATTTATGTCGAATAACATTTAGATGTTGGCAGTAACATCGATATATTTTATATCGATAAAATATTTTGCTACATCACTTTCGTACAGATGCCCCGAGTTATCCCAGGTATGCTTCTTGTATTGTCAACGTCATGCCATTATAGCTCTTATTTACTTGAATTTGACAGTACCTAATGGCGGCCGTTTTAAAGACACCAAGGGGGCTTCTAAACGAGCAACATTTTCACGGCAATGCGTGGCCGGCAACTATACGCATCTTGCTCTAACATACGAAGTAAGAGTAAGACAGCACTAGTTGCCGGCCACAAATTGCAGCAAAACATGGCCCGTTTGGAAGCCCCATTATAACAATTACGTACAAAGTAAAAAAATACCCCTGAATGTTAGTTGCAGAGTGTAAATTACTGAGTATTTTTTAAAAAGAAATTAAAGTTTTTTTTCCTATTTTTAAGTTACCTAGTACCTACTAATAATTAAATGCGAAAGTTTGTGTGTTTGTTTATCACGCTGCAATAGCAGGATTGATTTGGATGTTATTCGAAATGGACATACCTTATACCCTAAAAAATAATAATATGGAAATCTACACGGACGGAATCGCGGGCAGAAGCTAGTATTTGATAGGTGTTATTTTTATGAACAAGCCAGACAACCAAGCAACTTCTATCAAAGCCAATGAGAACGGATCACGAACAAATTCACATACAAAGTGACCATTTTCATTGCTTTTGGGTGTATTTATAGCAATGCGGTGAAAACAGGTTGCTAAGACGTCATCAGGGTTATTATAGCACTAATATAGGTTTCATAACACAGTGATAAATTATTTGATTAGGTACTTTAAAACTAAAGTAATTTAGACTTTTTAAAATACTTGCCGTTATTATTTTAAATGCCATTGCACCGTCACAGGATAGGTATAAGATGTTACTTATAATACTTTTTTAATACAGTTGCTCATAAAGTGGTACTTTTCGTAGCTGTATATCGTGCGGAAAGTTGTTTTTTTTCGCACTAGTGCTTTTTACTTTTCTTATTCGCACTAGTGCGTTTTACTTTTCCATTTTTTTTAATATACTATGCCGTGCATCCTGGCACGAGTTTGTATGTTTAAATAAATTTGACAATATAATTTTGGCTTTAATTGTTTTATTAATATTTAAGTAATTTTGGACAGACTGTGTGTAACATACACAGATACACATTTTTTTGGAAATGTATTAAAAACGTCTTTTGGTAGGTATATTAAGATCATTGCTCTAATAACTTTATATAGATTACAGAGCTTATTTTTTGCTTTTCAATTGTTTTTTTAATTGCACAAATTTTCGCCTTAAACCAAGTCAAAACTAGAAATAGAATTTGTATCTCCTCTCCTATTAGTAATTACTTACTAGTAATCGGTAAATGACAATAATTATAATATAATCTTTACTTCGCTTCTTTCTTCTCCGCAACGCAATGCTGGCCGTTGGCCGAAGCGCTAGTATATAACTCCATATAACCGACGTGTAAAAGAGCTACCAATTTAATGAATAAATATCGTCATTACTTTTTAAAATCCTAGTATCTCATATTTCGTGACGTACAATTTTAAACTTAAACGTGAAGATAACAAAGTTCAAACACACATCTCAAAATATGAGATACGAAAGTAATAACGATATTTTGAATTTTGAATTATGAGTAAAGACATAATTATAACGAGCTGACACACGTGACGTAAACATTTCGCGGGATCGCGTCGTTACTATTCATAGACGTCATTCATTCATCTCAGAATTAGTACTCAGTGTTTCCCTTAAGGCCGCAGTGACGGAATTAGACTGAAGTCCAGAGTTCAATGTCTATGGCCCCGACTTTGCGCGGGGTAGCGGCGGGCAGCGGAAATGTAGAAAATGTCCATCGCTTTTGCAATTTTCAATACATACATACATAAACTCACGCCTTCGTTCCCAAAGAGGGGTAGGCAGAGCTACAGAATTACCTACAACTCTAAAAACTTGTAAATAATTCTGTAATCACATTTTGCACAATTAGGCTAAGATGTTACCAGCGTATTAGTGACAGGTTGCAAGCCCATCGCCTAACAGTACTACAAGCCTTTATTCCCTTAGTCGCCTCTTACGAAATCCACGGGAAGACATGGAGTGGCACTATTCTAACCCGGCAACCACACGGGGTTTTTTTTTGTTGCAATTTTTAATTAAATAAATTTAAATAAATAAAAAACAAAAAACCGAATTCGAAAAGCAAAAAATTACTTCTTTTACAATTATAAAAGGTCAGTCCAAATGAAATCGGCGTATTAGGTACAATATTTTAACCAAAAGCAGACTTCATTTGGACTGACCTATTATATCTAATAGGCATCCCTATTTTAAAAGAAAGTTTTATTTTAAGGTTTCTTTCTTTAAACATTTATTTTATTATATATTTTTTAGTGATCCTAATGATGCTGTTATGTAGTCCCACTTCTTATTTAATAAGAAACTATAGAACAACGCCGTGGGAAACTCATAGTCATATATTTAAACCTAAATATGCTTCGTCATAGTCGCTGAAATATATTAATCGAAATGTCTTGTCGACACCCTTAAAATATAAACCGTTTAGGAGTTCCGGTGGCCATCATCTTCATCAGTTCCACTTCACCCAATAGTGCTTTTCAAAAGCAAATACGCGAGTTACCATGAATAATACCAAAATCGCTATAGGTGTGTTAGGACTTTAAAAATTTATGATAGAGCAAAATAAACCTTACCTTTATTGAAAAGGTGCATTTTGCTCCTTATTAAAAACGTTACTTACGCGGTTTTTCAGTTTCACCGACGATATATCTCAAAAAGTTATTAAATTCCATGTTATTTCCGTGTAGGTACCCTACATTGTCAATGTCATTGACTGACTGACTGACTGACAGAAAATGCACAGCCTAAACCGCGAAACCTAGTACCTAGGGACTAAAATCTTGAAGGAAACATTCTTTGCATAAATTGGGTAGCATTAAAAAAAAAAAACAGTCAATTGGCGGCATGAGGGCTCTTTTACACGTCGGTAACATGCAGTGAATCTACTAGCGCTTCAGACAAGACCATCATTGCGGAGAAGAAGCGCCGCAAGAAACTCCAGCAGAAGGTCATTTTTACAATTATTAAAAACATTAATACTTAAAAGTATCTAAATTACATTACAAGGTAATAAAGTAATGTAGCCAACACTGTTAACTGTCCATCGGTAGACCTTATGCCTTTTGTAATAAGGTCCACCGATGATGATGATTTAACTGTGGGAGGACCTTGTGCAGGGTCCGTCCGGGTTGGTACCACTATCTTATCCATTCACCTACCTCCAAGTAGCCGTGTTTGCATTGTTGTGTTCCGGTTCGGAGGTAAGACAGCCGGTGAAATGACTAGCATAGAGGCATTCCATCTTAGTCCTCAGGGTTGGCAGTACATTTGCAGTCTTAGGATTGCGGTCTTGTGAATGCGAATGTCTATGGGTCACAGTTTCCACTTACCATCAGGTGGCCTGTGTGCTCGTTAGCCTTCTAATGCCATAAAAAAAAGAGGGTTGCTGTTTGTACCCGAGGGAATTTACCGTCATATCGGCTTCCTCCAGTCATTGAATATATTAATGAGCGCGAGCGAAAATGAGGACCACAGTTGTTTCAGGAATTAAAAATGACGTAATGACGTTGTCGGCGACGTTCAACCATATAGGCGCACGCGCTTGATCGACCGCCAGTTCGACTCGCGCGCACCGCGCCGCCGGTATTCTAAATTTGAATTTAAAGTTAATAAAAATACCCGTCCGCGAATAACAGTGTAGTGTATTAAAGTGGAGTGTGGTTTTGTGTCGTGATTTTCAAAGAGGTATGATTTGTGTTTATTTCAGTTTAGAAATTGAGTTTTTTTGTAGTTTTTGGTTGATTTTGAGTACTTATTTTTGCCCGTATGGTTGCCGGGGTAGAATAGTGCCACTCCATGTCTTCCCGTGGATGTCGTAAGAGGCGACTAAGGGAATAAGGGCTTGTACTGTTAGGCGATGGGCTTGCAACCTGTCACTAATACGCTGTTAAACATCTTAGCCCAATTGTGCAAATTGTGGTTACAGAGTTATCAACAAGTTTTTGGAGTTGTTGGTAATTCTGTAGCTCTGCCTACCCCACTCTGGGAATGAAGGCGTGAAGGTATGTATGTATGTATTTTTGCCCGTGTCTCCGTTCGCGTAGAAATATTTTTTCGGTATTATTTACGGAATTGTCGGAAATTTCACATTTATCGGTTTAGATGTTGAACCATCGATACGGAACAAATAGACAAACACACATTCGATTTTATGATATATTACCTAGCAAGGATAAGGATATACGGGTTTTCTATTTCGATTTTGTATCTTTTCGGCAATGGATGATAAAATATGACCATGCATATGAAAAAAGACTATTACTTATTTCAAATATTATGTTAAAATTAAGTTTAATTAATTATTTAAATTTTGAATAAACCTCAAAACCATCTTATCTATTAATCTACCGTAAAGCAGCAGTATTCGCATTATTGTGTTCCGGTGTGCGGTTAAGGCCAGTGAAATTACTAGCATAGAGGCACAGATACCACTTTACAGATGGCATGTGTGCTCATTAGTTTTCCCTATGTCATAAAACTCATAAAAAAACAGCAGCGTTCTTTTATGAGCTCTTTTTTGCCAAGCTATAAAAGATAATTATATTGTAAGGTTACAAGTTTAAAATACTCAGTACAGATGTAGTAAATAATCATGCGCTATTGTCGCATATTACTTACATCGTTTTTTCGGTTATGTTTGTATTTATCGTACTTTCTCGGTCAGTTGTAATTTTATAATGTTGCCGTGTGATTGCCGGGTTAGAATAGTGCCACTCCATGTCTTCCCGTGGATGACGTAAGAGGCGACTAAGGGAATAAAGGCTTGTAGGACTGTTAGGCGATGGGCTTTCCATCTGTCACTAATACACTGGGAAACATCTTAGCCTACTTGTGCAAAATGTGGTTACAGAATTATCAAGAATTTTTAAGACTTGTTGGTAATTCTTTAGCTCTGCCTACCCCGCTCTGGGAATGAAGGGGTGAGTTTATGTATGTATGTAACTGAGAAAGTGAGATAAATAAAAAGTTATCCGACAAAATACTATACCGTATGGTTATTCACCATACCAAAATTGGAAATTCTATTTATAATACACTATTGTTGAGTATTACTGATGTTTAACAATGACATCAAACCGGTCAAGTGCAAGTCGGATTCGCGCACTGAGAGTTCCGTACCGCAACACAATAGTAGTATTATTAGCAGACCTAGGAATATACGGGGCAAAATAAATGACAGCTAGGGATGGCCTACATCGATAAACTCAATTATCGATGCTTTTCCCATATACTAGTGATCGCCCCCAGCATTGTTTGTAAGTGTGTATTTTTTTAACTTGCCCCCTACCACTTCCACAGAAATTGATTGTCTTTTAGCCACTTGAAATGCATTCATCATTCGAGACGGAGAAAATAAACGCCCGAAAATTTGGAACAAATTCTGATCGTTTACTTTAACAATAGTAAATGGGACAGTAATTCTGAAATACACAATGGTGAAAAAAAATTAGATGATTATGAGTGAAGGTTCAAAAATCCTTTTAAAATTTACAATAACCAGATTTATGTTGCAATTTTGTTTTATTTTCACATTTTCAATAAATCGCTCCTTCAGAACGATTGTGACCTAATTCTAAATTTCAGGTTTCAAACTTTAAGTCATAAATTGATTATGATAGAGCCCTAACTCGAAAATCAAAATTTCTCAATTGACAACATTTCATTTTGGTGACACCTGCAAATTACTATACGAATCGAAAGGGTTTTGCCTCCTGAACACGGCAAAATATTTATTTAGATTTATTTTTCTTTATTGACAAAATTACAAGTAAGTTAAAAAAAAAACGAGTTTTACCAATACTATGCCTTAATTTAATAGATATAATACCATTGCCTTTTTCACGAGAAAAAAGCTTACTTACTTACTTCAAGTTTGACATTGACACTATTGACAGATGGATAGATACAATAATTGAGATCGGTTGACCGCCATTATTAAAAAGAAAAACTTTTTTTATACAGATTGGACTAACGTAATATGTCCATTGTGTCGTAGAAATGAAGTTACGCCCTTTTAGAATAAGAACATCTTAATAAATTAATAATAAAATAATTATACATCCTAGGGAAAAAATAAAACTATTAGTGTCTTCCTCCTTCCAAACAGTATCTATAAAACGAATAAAATTAAAGTCTTGAAAATATGAAATCTTGTCAATTATGTCACTATATTTCTGAAGGTGCGAAATATTTTTACAAACAATACTTGGAGTGGTCACTTGTAATATGGGAATAGCATCGATAGTTGAGTTTATCGATATAGGCAATCCCTAGCGGTCATTTAATTTTGCCCCGCATATTCCTAGGTCTGATTATTTTATTAGGTACTAGCGACCCGCCCGCGGCTTCGCCCGCGTGGAACGTATTATACATATAAACCTTCCTTAAGAATCACTCTATCTATTAAAAAAAACCGCATCAAAATCCGTTGCGTAGTTTTAAAGATTTAAGCATACATAGGGACAGACAGCGCAAGCGACTTTGTTTTATACTATGTAGTGATGTTCCAGTTACGACGAGCTGGCCTAGTTGGTAGTGACCCTGCCTACGAAGCTAGCGGTCCTGGGTTCAAATCCCGGTAAGGGCAGATATTTGTGTGATGAGCGCGAATATTTGTTCCTGAGTCATGGATGTTTTCTATGTATTTAAGTATATATTTCTCCATATAAGTATTTATATCGTTGTCTAGTACCCATAGTACAAGCCTAGAGCTTAGTTTGGGACTAGGTCAATTGGTGTGACATTGTCCCCTGATATTTATTTATTATTATTTATTTATTTATTTATTTTGAATTTGATTTCAAATTGAATTAGCACGAGCCGAACTCATTTTTGTTTTTTTTTTGGTAATTTTTGTTTTTCTTCAGGGTTTGTACTATGATCGTACCAAATTGGATACTCGTTTGTTTTACAACGTAACTACAACAAAAATAAAAAAATGTTGAAAAAATAACGTTTCTTGTATTGTATTCATTATCTCACTGTCTTTAATTAATTTTATTTGAACGAATGGAAGTTAATGAAAAATCGTCATTTAAATTTGTTAGTAAATGCGTCCGTCCATTTTACGCGGTCAAAGTGGCAGGCACAGCAAGTAATTCATACCGTTATGTACGAAAATGTGTTGTGTGGTTTTCGTCCACAGGTTCAACTTTGTATCGAAAGAATCCTCTTATAAATATGTTACGGAGTTCTTATTACACTGGAATAAGGTGCATTGGGACATATTTTTGAGGCGTTGCGTTCCCTCATATTATTTTATACTTGCCTGTACAGAGAGAGATAGATTATAATAGCCCGAAGACGGGTATAGGGTATTTAAGTACCTTTTATCACGGCAAAAAACGGAAAGGAAACAGCGATAAATGACTTGCTAGTCGCGAGCATAAGCTAGTTTGAGCAGGTAAATTTTAGACTTCTTTGTAAAGTAATACTGAGGTAGTTCAAAAACCAAGAATGAAACAAAACACTTAATAACGCCATCTATGTGAAGTCGAAGACAATAGGAACCGACACCCAGCTTCTTATGTTCAACCTATCGTTTTGGTTTCAGACCCCGCGCAGAGATGGAGCCACTACTAGTCGACGTTGTATACTTTTACCCTAAGGAGAATTCCCAGCCTCACAATTCTGCCAAGTAAGTGAAAATGGTAATCCTAAAATAAAACTATAGCCGTTCAATTATTCAACGAACTAATTTAGCAATTTAACCCGTTATTAAACGGGACCATTTTTGAAAGATAAAGGAATATAAACTTTATTATGACACAAACAAAACACAGAAAAATAAATTAATTTAAAATTAATTGGAAAATAGGGTAAAGTCACCAGTGGTCAGCCAGAGACCTGTAGTCAGCCTCTGCCTATACTTTGTATGAGTGGGAAGAGTATGAAATATATATTTCCCACTCTTCGCACTCAATATGAGGTCGACTACTGGTCTCTGGCTGACCACTGGTGACTTTACCCTAGTTACCTAGTACCTATTTGATTAAGGGTTAAAATTTACAAATGTTGCCACTAGGTATAACGAATATTGCAGTTCGTATCGTGTGGTATCGATGATACTAAAAAGTTTGCGATTCGCATTTCCCTTTCCAACAAATATGTACTTAATGATAGGGTCGCACTAAGCAATAAACAAGAAAATAAACGACGTGCTTCCTGCGCTCACCACGAACCACTAAATTCAAAACTTCAACCCTTTCGAGGGAGGTGCCGGGTGAGTACCTACTAGTGGTCCTGATATCCGTGTTACACGCGGAACCGTAGCTCCGTGATCTTAGCACCGGCGGTGCTAAGTTCCCGAACTACACGGTCACGCCAAGAGCCTTATTAGATATGTGATATGTATTCTAGTTTATTTTTATTTGTCAAACTTTCTTAAAGACACACATAAAATCTTCGTTAAACGTCACGGTCACGGGCGGATCGGATCTACGTGTAAATAAGAAACGTATCTCCGTGTAACACGGAGCTACGTATCTTAATTACACGTAGCCGAATTTCACGTTTCGAACGGCCGGATCTCCGTTGCCGTGTTACTCGGTAACGGAGATTCGGCTACGGGTACACGAAACACGGACACGACCAGGAGCCCTAGTACCTACCTATCGGCACTGGAAACTAAATTGAGAGAAAGGGACGGAGCAACCGTAACTTCGAACATAGATTTTAAAAGTAGGGCATCTGCAACGAAATCGAATTTGATTTGTGTCGTAAGAATTCAAAAGTACGTAAATAATTTTCAACCAATCAGTGCCTCTATTATACGCGGTAAAATCCAAATCGTCGGTGATACTGTATAAGGCCGCGTAACTAACAAATTAAATAAGGTGGAAAATACACCTTAGCAATTAGAACAGTAAGGTAATATGTTTTGCAACTTAATGAATTTGTTAGTTACGCGGAATTGCAGTATCACAGACGAAATACAGATACAGTATTGTTTTAAAACTCGGGTAACGCTAGTTACTAGTTATTATTCTGTGACTCGGGCGCCATTACTGTCAAGTAACTAACAGCAATTGAAACGTTGAAAATATGATAACGGGGGCCATTTGCAACGTTAAAAGATGGCGGACGTGTAATTTGTTTTAGACTTTAATTTTTGGGTAATTAGGTGTTCAAAGTTCTTTTCTGATAGTGATTTGTACTTTTTATGCCTTTGTGTCGCACAGTGATTGAAGACTTGGACTTATTTCGTGTATCTGGCATCTTTCTTCTCGTTTCAAGTGGACTCGCAGTGGTGCAGAGGTTAAAACTATCTTGACCTCTGACCTACAAATCACCGTACAACGTTGCCCCCAATCTTCCTAGAGAAGATTGGATTGTTTTATTGCTATATTGATTTATACAATACTAGCGACCTGCCCGCGGCTTCGCCCGCGTGGAATGTATTGTACATATAAACCTTCCTTAAGAATCACTCTATCTATTAAAAAAAACCGCATCAAAATCCGTTGAGTAGTTTTAAAGATTTAAGCATACATAGGGACAGACAGCGCAAGCGACTTTGTTTTATACTATGTAGTGATAGTGATATATACTTGACACTGGCGAAATCACTCAACGTGGAAACGCCATTATCCCCGCGGTACTAGTAGCTGTTCTAGTCGCCGCGGGGGCAAAAGAAGAAGAAGAAGAAATATGATAACAGGTCAAAAACGATATCGTCTTTACCGTGTTGAATAAATAATAATAATAATAACACGTAATCGCTGTCAGTTTAGTTTACCATAACCAATTTCTAATTTTATACTTCGTTTATGGCGAAAATGTGTGTAAAAAAACGGGCATAAAGTATAGAAACAGTCAAGTCTCTCTTGCCGGCATGTGTGGTAAAAAACCCACGCAGAGTCCGATCAGCGAGTGGTGACACAAAAGAAGGCGGCAAATTCAAAATATTAATTAATGATATTTTGTATTTTGCTAGTAGTAACACGAAATGGTAATAGCGACTGGTTAGATACTCATATATAATGTGATTAATGTGACAGCTTGTTTCATAGCCAAAATTGTTGCCATATGAAGACTTTGAGAACAATGCTTGTGTCACCACTCGCTGGTCGGACTCTATCTAATATGGCCATAAAAATCGCCGCACGGTCAGGATGCCATTACTGCTGTCACGCACTCTGCTCAGCATGGACGCGCACCGGGCATCGCTTGCGCAGATTGGTGCAATGGTGTAGTATAGTGAAATCGGTGCGCGAAGGTGAACAATATACCTAACTAGCTCGCATTGCTTCGCGATAGCGTACGAGTCGCTTATGTAGGACACTGGGTTGGGTTATACGTTATTCCCGGTTTTATCAATATATATTTTTCCCAAGCATGCTCGGAAAGAACGGTTTTCCGATTGAAACACAAGGACGGAAAGTGCCTTATTTTACTGCTAGGAGTAAACCCTATGAAAACATTTTCCGTCCATGTTTATATTGATTTTTAAAAGTGCTCTCTATTGCGTATAAAATCCAAAGGACCATGAAAAAATCCCGTACACCCAACTTGTGGGTGGGGGCGTGTGGTGCGGCGGCGGCGGGGCTCTGCGGCGCTAGCGGCGGCTCGTCGTGCGTGGAACTATTTTAACGAATACTCGTAGTTTTCAAACAAACATTATCTCTGAAGTTGTCAAAGGTTTTTAATAATACACTATTGCCTAGGCAGTGAAGCAGGCAATTGCGGGCCGAGTATTGGTTTAAACGGACGAGCTTGCGAGTTATTATGGCCGTTTTCACTTTTAAAAAAGTTACAAACTAGATAACAATGAAATTTGTATGCAACATTGCGGGCTTGTGTAGCGAGCACGCAATGTATTTATTTATTTATTTGGGAACTGTCTGTAAACTATGTACTTCGCGTCTCAGTATGGAGTTAGTAATGTCAACTTTTCCGGTAATTTTTGAGAAAAAATACTTATAATCATGTATTTGTATCATTTCCTCGCATTGTTTTAGAAAAGCATTATATATGCCACGGCGGAAACGAGGATTTCCTGACTCGTACCTATTTAAGCAGGCCTCGCTTTCCTAAAATAAATCCCTTACTTTCCGCGCCTAGGCAATAATGTACTGCCGGAATTGTGACTATTTTTGCCTGCGCCAAAGTAGATAGACTGCAACCACAGACTGCAACACTGCGAGGAACACCTAGTTTCTTTTTTCTTCTTTAAATTAATGGCGGTCCACCAAGTGATTTCGCCAGTGTCAGTGAGAGAGTATAATCAGTAAATCAAAATTAACAAAAGTATAAGCCGGGCATTTTAAAATCGGCCATCTTCCCCCCAAAGGTTACCGGAATCCTTTTTCGAACACCTAGTTAAATAGCAACTCAGTTTATTGTTGCTCAAAGGCATTTTTTACAAGATTCATGGTTTTTTTTATATTTATTTTGCTATGTTGCTCTGTTACAACCTGTTTCTGCAGTGACGACCCAAACTGTCAAAACATTTTCAAGTGAAAAATATTAAGAAAGCGACAGTTGAAAGTTGAACCGACAACCGATTTATAAACGAACGCGAAAATAACTAAAATGACGCTAAAGGTGTAAGTTAATTTATTTCCTTTTTATTATATTAGGTGGAACGACGGACTCACATATTTTTCATTTCGCTACCTAACCTCTCCTTCTACGGAAAAAAGGCACATCTACTAAAACGAACTGTATTGCACTCCCAACCTTATTTTAACCTTTGACAGTTTAATATATTTCTAAGAATTAACTGCGCTTGTGCCATTTTTCCGTATGCGGGCAGTATAAGGTACTTAGGTACTTTTGACAACGCGCTGGCCTAGTTAGTAGTGACCCTGCCTACGAAGCCAGCGGTGCTGGGTTAAATCCTGGTAAGGGCAGATATTTGTGTGATGAGCGCGAATATTTGTTCCTCAGTCATGAATGTTTTCTATGTATTTAAGTATATTTTTCTCTATATAAGTATTTATATCGTTGTCTTGTCTAGTACCCATAGTACAAGCCTAGAGCTTAGTTTTGGACTAGGTCAAATGGTGTAACATTGTCCCCTGATATTTATTTATTTAGGTAATCTAACCGCAGCTGTTTTTGTGGTCACAAGTGAATCCTAAGCTAACCTGACTAATAATAAGCGTTTATGTGACTTGAAAATATTTAATATTATAAGAGTGAAAGTAACTTGGTTTGTTTAGCTTTCACGGCTAAATCGCTGAACCGATTTCGACGAAACTTGGCATAAAGATAGCTTGTACATTTATCCGGGAGCAGCGATAAACGACTACGCGGACGGAGTCGCGAGCAACAGCTAGTACCTACAACATACGATGAAGCTGCAGCTTGTCGACAAAGCCACTTGATACCGTTACACCCCCATCGCGTTAAAATCACATGTGTTTTTGGTCGAACTTTGTTGAATTTATAAGGAAAAAACCCTACTGGCTGAATACAAAGATTGTGATGACAAACCATTTTATTTCATATAATAAAACTAATAAAATTTTAACTGTAAAAATGTACAGTCGCGAACCGGGATTGTTGAGCCACTTACCCATGTTTCTAATCTGGCTATGTAATGCAAATCGAATAGCTGTCAGCCACTCGTTGACGTCGCTTATTGAATACACGGCTAAATTACGAACAATGGCAAGTGGCTCAACCATCCCGGTTCGTGACTGTACATTTTTACAGTTAAAATCTTCGATCAACAATTTACAACTAGATTCAAGGTCCCATACAAAATCAAAGCGAAAAAGTGGCCGTGTTCCGTGAACCTTCTAAATTAACTTAAATTATACCTTAAGTCTAAGGAACAAAGATCCAAATAATAATAATTGTTTAAAATACTTACCACCTTTCGTCTCAAGAGCAAAAGCGTTCGATAAACAAAGGAACATTCTTCGTTTCAAAAACATGTCATTCTATTTTAGGAACAGGGAAATAATGGAGTCGCAATTATATAAGACAGACATTTTTTTTATTTGACTGAGATATAACACAAACAAATTAACATATACAAATATTGACATGAAATGAAATATACTTATAGATAATGAACTAAATTAAATTATTAACTAATTATTAAATGTATAAATGACAACATTTCAAATTTCTAACACTAATTTGATTAATCCATTGTATTCCCTGTGAAAACAGGTCGACGCTAATATTTATGTATTTTAGCTAGGATTGATACTTATTTTATTGTCAATTGATTAAACCTTACTCATTCTAAAAGGGCATAAGAAGCTATACGACACGACAAAAGCAAATTCTATAGGTTCTAAACAACTTACTTATAAAGTGGAATAAGCTTGGAATAGTTTATGCCACGCTTTGTCACTTTCTGTCAGATGCAAATGTAACAATTAAAGACAAGGACAAAGCATGGCATAAACTATTCCAAGCTTATTCCACGTTTATAAGTAAGGGGGTAATAATAAAAAAAAAAAATCCTATAACAGATGTCAGGTCAGACTAACGCTGTCACTTGTCAACGTCAAAACGATGCTTTGACACCGGACTTAATCTTATTATGAGATACATACCTACACTAAAATTTGCTGTATTCTGCCGTACAGTGTGAGATTGGTACATTTTAATAAATTAATAATAAAATGAGATCTTAGCTAAAATACAAAGATATTTACGTATTCCACTTTTTACGCAGAATACATTTTATTAATCAAATGATAGTGTTAGAAATTTAAGAAGTTGACAATTTAACTTAAATCTAGATTATCTGGCTATAAAATATATAATATTCATTAATAATAATTCAGCCTATCTACGTCCCTCTACTAGGCACAGAGCTCCCTACGACGAGAAGGATTGGGCTAAGTTCCCACGCAGGCCTAGCCAGGCAACAGCCATGGTAGCCTAGTTGTTCGACCTACCGTCTCTCAAACAGAAGGTCGTGGGTTCAAACCCGGGCTGGCACCTCTGAGTTTTTCGGAATTTATGTGCGAAATTTAATTTGAAATTTACCATAAACGGTGAAGGAAAACATCTTGAGGAAACCTGCACAGATCGGCGAAGAAATTTAATGATGGGTGTGAAGTTCCCAATCCGCATATTAATTACCCTTAAATAAATTTAGCTTGTTATATAGCTGTCTTTTAGAGCAGTTTTTTGCTTGAGAGGTTTCTTTTTTACAGATATAATGCAAACGTACATCACTATACTGCTCTATTATTAATTTAAGCAAATTTACTTTATGATTATGTTCGGGTTTTCCAACAAACAGAACTTTTTCGATTAATGATTTTGAAACAACCATACGTATAAAGTTTTTATAATATTTTTTTTGTATGTCTTTACCGCCACTAATGCGAAGACAATTGCGTATAACACGTTCGGTCTTCATACATATGTCAAAGACATCGTTTGAGGCATAACACAATCCACCCATGTCTCGTATGTCTATTAACTTGTGGAACCATAGTTTTTCTGTTGCCCACATGTCCTTTTTGCAATCGTCGCAATTAAGATTTTTTACTAGGCTACTCACTACGAAACCAGAAATATAACCTACTATTTGTGAAGAAACGTCCGAAATTGGGTTATGGTCTAATTTTTCACTGAGTTCATTGCAATTTCTCTGATATTTATCAAAGCTTTGCCGTATAGATTGACTTTTTTTAATTTCTGCAGTACTCAAGCACAGCAAAAAGGATCACTAGGAAATCTACAAAAAAATAAACATAAATATATTATTTTAAAATGAGAACTACTCCATGAATTTCTTGTTCCCAAACCACCGATTATTGACAAGATGGTTGTCCAAACAATATATTATTGATTTTTTAATGTAAATGCTAATATTTACGTACTTTAAATGAAAAACTGTCTTGTACTTACCTAAAGAAATATATTCCTTCCGAAACCTTAGTGTTACGGTGGCTACTACCGCAATTTTTAAAAGCACATTGAGGCATTTTGTCACGTCCTCACGTTGGCTGTGGTTGACGCGTACTGTCAGAAATAAGAGCACAAACTTATTTTGTGCTCATATTTCTCTGGCCATTTTCAGAGCTGTGACGTTGAATCTAGTTGTAAATTGTTGATCGAAGGTTAAAATTTTATTAGTTTTATTATATGAAATAAAATGGTTTGTCATCACAATCTTTGTATTCAGCCAGTAGGGTTTTTTCCTTATAAATTCAACAAAATTCGACCAACAACACATGTTATTTTAACGCGATGGGGGTGTAACGGTATCAAGTGGCTTTAATAAGAGTGTAAATTGCAGATGCCATATGAAGATTCAACGAGGCCCACTTACGAAGATAACATTTTCGATCAACAGCAGTGAAGGGACTGGGGAAATAGATACTGATTGCTTTTACATCAACGGCTTGGCTGTAGTTTCATTCAAATTCGACGTTGCAACCAAAACAGATGCTCAACAGTCAAAAACCAAGACTTTAAGCGCTTTCATATCGTTAACCACGTACGCAGGACTTGATAAATATATAGTTAAACTGAACTTGAGTTGCAAGGCCCTGCAGTGCTTTGAAGAATGGGTATGTCCTTACGTCACTTCAGAATGGATACCGCTTACGCCTGGGGCAGTTTTAAAACACACGAAACAAGTGTATTATTTAGAGATAACTTTGGTCGCAAGCAGGACCATGCCTTTGACATTTGCGGATCTTTACACAGACACTGTATTGACTGATTTTTGTTTGTATTCAGAAGACGGAATCAAGGTGTTTGTGCATAAAGTCTGCCTAGCGATTTTCAGTAATGTTTTCAAAACTCTGCTTGAAGGGAAGTGGCAGAAGACATCCGAAGGCAGCATCGAGGGCGCTTCGCTACAAACTCTGTGCGACCTAAAGGATTATATGTACTTGGGCATTCTACCTGATGAAGGTTTGTGTGCTCTGCTCCTGATCGCCAAGCGCTATCAAATAGACAATCTGAAAGAAGAAATCCTAATGAAAATAGCTCAAACTATTACGGCTGAAAACCTGTATTCCCATTTGGAGTTCACTCATGAAAACCACATACCTGAACTGACTATTATGATCTTTCAGTTGACTCCAGATGATATTGTCCATGAAGCTTATGAAAATAAAAACAAGCTTAAAAGATAGAAACGCCTAAAAAAGGGTTATATTAGAGTTAGAATTTGTGAAGTTTTTTTTTTATATTAAGTCTCAAAAATGGACGTCTACTTGAATACTACATTCACAGGATTGAGGTCGATTTTTAGCTAGGTCAGTCATAAATTAGGATTCCACAGAATCTACTTTATAATTAAGAAGTGAGGGTTTAGCCTGTTTCGTTTGTAATTTGCCTAAGATACCTATTAAAGTTTTAAATTAAAATAACCGGTTTTTTTTTCTATACAAGTCTTGTGCTGGTACACCCTCCATGGTCTCGTCCAAAGTTGGGGCAGTGGTCCAACTGCTTGTCCAACTGACCAAAATTAGTATCATTAATATGAGGCAGGTTTAGGTTATGTTAGTGCTGCAGCTGGCCGAAGGGCCCAAAAATCTGAAATAGGACCTCCGCGAGAACGGAACTCCGTTGACCCCGTTAATATGATATTTAAATAAAAATCATTGCTCAGTTGGACCACTCCACGAAAGGGTCAAAACCGGAGCAAACTTTAGCAATCTTCAAACTGGTTGATTACAATAGATCATCCATCACTACCATAGTATAAATATAGAAAAGTAGTTCGACTCCGGCCCTTTAGGAGATTCTGATAACAATTGCCGCTCGGGCGTCAGGGTTGTCCAAACTTGTTTTTCAATTTAAGTCACCTACTTGGCCATACTTTCTATGATTTATAAGAATATTAATTTTCATAAATTACACAAACTTAAAGTAAGTAAGTATAAATATTGTTAGGTACAGTACCCCAACGAAAATGTTAAGCACTTTAGTGCGTTGTCATAGTAAATTTCAAACAGAACATCAAATGACACACATGACAATGACTATGACATTCACAATGACAAGGTTCTAAGTATGCTCAACATTTTTATTGGGTGACTGTACCTAAGTACCAAATTTAAATTATTTTACTTATATAATTTTATCTGTTGACACTAAATTATATATTTATAGGTATGTTGAAAAACGATAGCTCCGGATTATGTATACTATTATTTAGACATCCGTATACAGAACAATATTTACGTCTTTTCGGCAGCGACATTGTATTGTCGCTCGATAGCACACGCACTACCAACAAAACGTAACCGAGCGCAAGGACGCCGCAGCCCCGACTAATGTACACTCGTAGTATCCTGAGATTTAGTATAAAGTGGGAGTTTAGCCCCGCCCACCGCCGCGAGCCGCGCGATGTACCTTTGTTTGAAGACGTTCTACTGTTCTTATACTGTGTCACTAGTGTCACTACCAAGTTTCCTCTGAACCTCGGCAGAATCTTACTAATGGTGTCATGGCAGACAGGGAAGCGAGACCAGTGATATTTCTGTGTCTGATAACTAGAGTTAGGAGTTTTCGTGGAGACGCTGTTTCCTATTTATTGTAATACATACCACTTTGATTTTGACCTTCAGTTTTTAATCATTGAAAATACATTTTGGTATGGAGGATATCTCTGCTGTGAAAGCATTAAAAACAAGAAAATATGAGTAGGTATTGAATAACCGAACCAAAAATGTATTTTTCACCTCAGCAGCTCAAACAAGCAGGTTTTGCTGCTTAAAACAGTGAGCAAAATTCAATTTTGCTGCGAGCGAGAGGCAAAGTAGCTTTTTAATTATTTTTTTTAAATGCCGTGAGCAGTGCTGGGGCTACTCACAACATTCGATAAAATTGAACTTCACTTTGTTCTGTCACTTTCACTTCGATAGGAAAAAAGCGAGAGATAGAAACAACTTGATTCGAAGTTCGATTTTCAAATTCCACACATAGTAGGCCCAAAAAGAAACGACGTTCGGATGCACACATAACCGTAAAATTGCAAATAAAACTATAATTCTGTTAAAGTTTGAAATGTGTTTATTATAACTATTTTATACAGTAGGTAAAATCATTTTTTTTATTTAATGTTTTGAAGACAAAATTAATGAAAAATAAGAAGTTTATCATGTATCTACTTACATGATTTTGTTATCGTTTTAACAATCTTTAATTTCGTGACATAAACCGCGGGGGCAGTTTCAGAACGCATTTCAAAAATAGCGGGATTATTGTAGCCAATAGCCATAGACAAGGCCTAGTTAGGTTTTTTTAAAGCCACAGACTATCATAAAGCTGTATAAAGTTGTGTTTGCACTACGGCATTATCAAGTTGAGTGACAGGTTTTATCTGTTTCATGTTTATTTTTTCCACTTTTTATTTTATTAGTATTTTGCAAAAATGCTTGTGATTGATGCATATGCGATCGTGTCGTTATTTAGTCGTGTATTCACCAAATGGTCACAACGGAAGACCTGCGTTGGCCCTACCAGCTTCACACTGTGTTGTTCTCGCTGCTGAGGTGAAAAGTTGTATGTCTCACACGAGACCAAAGTTTTTTACGTCTCGTATCTTTAAATCATCACTCGCAGCAAAAACCAACTTTGCTCTCTTGTTGAACAAATAACTATAGTTCATTTTGAATCATGTCCATACTGAAGGTCAAAATCAAAGTGTCATGTATTAACAATAATAATTAGGAAATAACGACTCCATGGATTCTAAAACCGCGATATGCCACCAAAATCCTAACCCTACTGATAAACGTTTATAATTTATACTACGTTAAAGTTTAAACGATGATGGTGCATAGATTCGCTCGTTGACGTTTGTAGAAATTGTTTAAATTTACGGGATTATGACCGCTCCAAACGTCTTTGTGTCGATTTACTGCGCCGCGGGAACGTAGACGATCTCTAAGAAGTTAAAAAAAAAATGTATTTACCAACACAAAACAGTAGGTACTTTGCACACAGACAGTACATTATTGATTATTTTTAGTATCGTCACATTATTATAGGTAAGTACCATTATTTTTACATGGTCCGAGCAAAAATTATACCTTTTACTCAATGATATCTTTAAATACCGTAAAACCTGGTAACTATGGTCCAAAATCTTCCAACTATCGTCCAAAATCAATGAACAAAAGTACAAGTTCCCATTATCTTTAGTTAAGGAAACGTGTTTACCGTGTGGTTGCCGGGTTAGAATAGTGCCACTCCATGTCTTCCCGTGGATGTCGTAAGGGGTGACTAAGGGAATAAAGGCTTGTAGTACTATTAGGCGATGGGCTTGCCACCTGTCACTAATACACTGGGAAACATCTTAGCCTACTTGTGCAAAATGTGGTTACAGAATTATCAAGAAGTTTTAAGACTTGTTGGTCATTCTTTAGCTCTGCCTACCCCACTCTGGGAATGAAGGCGTGAGTTTATGTATGTATGTACTTACAAACAATACAAGATGACAAAACTTGACTTCCGTCCACGTCCGACACTTGATGGCGGCGCCTGCGCCGCGCACTCTAGCTCACACTAAGTCGCCACTGGTTCACGCCTTGCATTTGGTGAACACGCTTGTAGAGTTTGCCCCTGATTGTGATGTATTTGCCAGTGGATGGAAGGATGTGTGTATTGAATGTTTGAGGTTATGCGAGAAGATGGATGCCCGCATTCCTTCTATCTACATTTATAATGTCATGTCTTGTATTTTTTTTTATTGTTAATTTGATTGTGTTTGTTAATTTATATTTAGTATGTAATTTACAGTGCTCTAGTGTTAAGCTGTTATGATGTGTAATTATTTTTAGATAAATAAATAAATAAAAAGTCAAATTATGGTAGCTTCCCACTACGAATCACTGACTGACTGTTCTCCACACATTTCTCTACAGATTCGAGGTGGTGAACGAAGAAGACCCGACGGTGACCATCGTGCGTCGTGGCCAGCCGTTCAACGGCGTTGTCCGGTTCACACGACCCTACGAAGAAGATGTCGACCTGGTGCAACTCATCTTCAACTTGGGTATGTGGTTCAGATTGGGGTCGTTTTACGAAACGGATCTTGGCTGAGACTGTGGGCGTCTCAAGATGGGTCGAAAAATAGTTTTGTATGACATGACGTACCTACCTATGCATTCGCGCATTATTGTCCAAATTGGTGGTATGAAGGGGACGGGGAACAGTCCACCGGTATGTTTATGTACGCATGCTATTGGTTGGCGACTGTACCCATGCGCAAACGCATACCTCAACGGCCTTTTTTCGTGACGGGATCTGTAGTTTTTGTTAGATTGGTCCCTAAAGGCAGGATGAAGACCGTGCAAGTAAAAGCTGTTTAAAAAAATAAATCGGTAACCAATCGCTTGGTCTGCGCGTTGAAATAACGTCCTTCCTTGCGAACATCTGTTTTGCCTAGCATCTCGTAATGCGCCCTGCTCTTTTCTTTAGGTGACAGGCCGGCGATGGAGACCCAGGGCTCCGTATTCCTGCGCCGGGACGCCGTGGCCGACAAGCACGCCTGGACGGCGCGGCTCACCGAGGTCCAGAATGACACCCTATCCTTCGAGGTAATACTTTTGTTTTATCCAAAATGGGTTTCCGTTTGACCTCATTCTAACTTGATGTTACTTAAGTGACGACGAGGTCAAGGGTGGTCCACGCTTACCCAGAAAAAAGCCTATTCACTCTTGCCTTGAAAACACCAAGTTTATACGATTCCGGGAATACAGACAGACAAACATTTACATTTAGTAAAGTACCTAAACCTTTCTGGTATATGAGCAGCGGTTTCGGCTGTTCGTTGATCATTCCCCTAGTCAGTCAAGTTTCTTCCTTTATATTTTTCTGTAGATTAGTATATAGTGACGCTAAGTTTGGCATGCACAGGGACGGAATGTTAAAACACTTCTTCAAAATACACAATTAGTTCTTAGATTAAATAAGATTGCAAAAGTACTTAATTGTTAATTTATGCGCATTCCAATGTTTGGTCGACACAAACCAGTCCCCAGGAAACAGTGTTATTAATGTTATTATAACACGATTTGGCTATTAGATGAACAATTTGCATATTGACGCCGATATGATTAGTTATTCATAGATTGGTTGTAGTTGCACGAGGATATAATATGATACGACGTACATGCATGACAATACATACATACATTAAATCACGCCTGTTTGACAGGGGTTAGGCAGAGACCACTTCTTTCCACTTGCTACGATCTTGACAAATTTCTTTCGCTTCTTCATGACAATAAAATGTATAAATAATGAAAACTACAATATTGTCTTGAAGTGTAAGTGGACTTCATCTACGTAGACGTCGCTTATCGGTGTTACCTCGGAAACTGACCAATTTTCTGAGATAAAAAGTATACGTCACGTCATTTCCTGGGCTATACGCTATGTTCGTACCCATCAAAATCCTTTCAGCGGTTTATTTGTAAATGCATAACAAACTAAACAAACAAACAATCGAAGTATCCGCCCTCGCTTCGCTTCGGTTTATGCGAGTTTTATGTTACACCCGGTACATACATCAGAATTTATTATACATAAAAACCTTCCCCTTGAATCTCTCTATCTATTGAAGAAAACTGCATTAAAATCCGTTACGTAGTTTGAAAGATCTAGGCAAACATACAGACGTCGGGAAGAGACTTTGTTTTATACTTTGTAAAAACTCCCTTCATCTTATCAACTCTACCAAATCGAAGACCAAACTATGCCGGTCATGCCTTGATGACTATATTCCAGATTTCAACGCCAGTGAGTCTGCCGGTCGGTTGCTGGTCCCTTCGGGTGGTCACCCGGATCAAGAACTCGCCAGCGCGGGAGATCTTCGACTTTGACCAAGATCTGTACATTCTCTTCAACCCATGGAACCCTGGTACGTTTCACAATAGTCCCTCTGCCACGTGACAGTCAGAGGCGTAGACAAGTAGCCAAATGTTCTGGTGCAAAATTAAACGAGGCACTACTTGCATCATCATCATCATCATGTCAGCCGAAAGACGTCCACTGCTGGACATAGGCCTCCCCCAAGGCTCTCCACTCAGACCGGTAGTACTACCACTGCTTGCATGCCTATATCTAGACACGCGGGAGCGTGTCAAGCCAAGTTCAAGAAACAGAACTGGCGAGGCGCACCGTGTGTAATATTACACGAACCATTTGGAGCCACTTTTGACCCCCTCATAAATCAAAAACTATTTTACATAAACGTATCAAATTTTGCTCATATATTGAGACTTGCGAGATACATATGTGTTCTAAATTTCATAAGCTTATCTCAAACGGTTATTTAGATATTAATGTCCAAAATTCCTCATTTTTATCATTGACTGACCTATAGACCAAAACTCTAACCCAGTTCCAGATGACCTAGAGAGTTAAAATTTGGTATGCAGATAGGTAATTAGATGAATACAAAGGAATAAATAAAAAACTGTCAATTTTTAAATAATTAGATTCTATTATGAACGCTTAACATAAATACCTAATATTACTTAGGTTACCTACGTTATTAACTGGGATTAATTATTATTTTTATATTTAGCGCACATCAATAGTGTAAAATCATTACCTACTCATAAATAATGATAAAATAATAGGCATTTAGATTTTCGGTATATACACGACGCGCGCGCGCCGAGTGACGCCGGAGCGGCGCGGGCGCTGTGACGATCGAATCGAACCGTTGACGCGAACGTGGCCGAGCGAGCGGCAGCCGCGCTCACAAGCGCGAGCGCCGGCTTGCTGTCCGTCCGGTTGTCTCTCGATATCTGACCTATAAGGTTGCAATTTATGCTGCGAAATTGCTAAGTTTTCTTAAGGAAAACTTATAATTTGTAGTAATATTATTATTACAATTTCTTTAATAAGTTGGTACCTACGTACGTATAGTATTATAGTATAGGCTATAGTTTAAATAAATAATAATTTTATAGTTATAAGTAGGGAGGTGTATATACTTATTATTATTACAATTCCTATAATAAGTGGGTACGTAGGTTTAGTATAGTATAGGCAATAGTTTAAATAAATAATAATTGTATTTTTTAGTAAGTAGGTAAGTTAAGTATAGTTAAAAGTAAGTAGGTGTATATACCTACTTAACTCTGAGTTTGAGAACTTGTTGATAGTAGCAAATAGTTTTATCTTTTTATTACGTAGGTAGGTACCCACCAAAAACATAAATGTAAAAAAGGAGAGCCAAGTTCAATACAAAAATTATTCTCTGCTGTGGGCTTGGCAATGCAATTGTTTTATATTTATAAAGTCTACTTTTAGTTTTGAATTTGTCCTTTTAAAAGGACCCACGGCGTTACGAGGATATGTACTTACCTACAAAAAGTAATGATATCCCACCAAAAACATAAATGTAAAAAAGGAGAGCCAAGTTCAATACAAAAATTATTCTCTGCTGTGGGCTTCGCCGCAAAAAGAATGGAGATCTGAGATTGAGTGCCAAGTTCTATGCAAAATCCAAATATGTAGTCTAAGGGCTCACTTGGCTGGTTTTCCCATACTAATTATATAGCCTTCGCATGTTCTAAACCTGTTACCTTTCGGTTCTTATTTTATTATTCCGAAAATTTGGCTTGCTGGTAGAAACTACCCATCGAACATAAGGCTCTCCCATGACTGTGTAAAAGTAGGTACTTAATAATAATTCGTATGGAAAAACCAGCCAAGTCAGCCCTTAGACTACATATTTGGATTTTGCATAGAACTTGGCACTCAATCTCAGATCTCCATTCTTTTTGCGGCGAAGCCCACAGCAGAGAATAATTTTTGTATTGAACTTGGCTCTCCTTTTTTACATTTATGTTTTTGGTGGGATTATTTACATTCTGAAGATGGAAGAACTTTTCGCTAGTTCATGTTTCCTGGACAGGCTCCGAGGGCTCCCTCAGCTTTGGGACCAAAGTGCACGGCGCCGTCTAGCCCTCCGGTAACTACTGTGTGCTACTGTTGGCAGTCCTTGAGTAATAATTCATAATACTTTCCTTATTCAGGAAGAGTTTTACATTATTACATTCGCGTTAAATTATTTTATAAAAAAAACCGGCCACGTGCGAGTCATTTCGTACCATTATTTGTACAATCTTAAGACACTTAACCTCAAAAAATCACGTTTTTTGTAGGGTCAGGTGGGGTAAATATAAGACACGGGTAAAAATAAGACTAAGTTTTTGAGTGTTAAAAACTTAGTCTTATTTTTACCCGTGTCTTATATTTACCCCACCTGTCCCTATGGGAGCCCCACTTAAATATTTACTTAATTCTGTTTTTAGTATTTGTTATAGCGGCAACAGAAATGCATTATCTGTGAAACTGTGAATAGTGAACCGTGATAGCTAGACATTTGAATCTAGCTATCACGGTTCATGTGACACAGCCTGGTGATATCACCTTTGTACTTACATCTCATACAATAACCTACAAATATTACTTACCAAAATTGTCAACCAATCAAGAACTAGTAGACCCTTTGTATTGCTATTATTTAATTCGTCAGCCGATTAAATAAGGTTCGAAATGGTGTATAATAATATGTTTGTACATATTGTAGTTTAAAAAAGTTTAGTAATTAAAAATTCCAGTGCCGACGCGATCATACTAAATTGATGATATTTGTATTTATCAGATGATACGACCTACATGGAGGATACCAGCTTACTCCAGGAGTACGTGCTGAGCGATGTGGGCAAGGTCTGGGTAGGACCCATCAAGACCACGCGCGGGAAGCCCTGGGTTTACGGGCAGTTCGACGCGGAGGTGCTGCCAGCTGTCATGTTCATGTTGGACAGAGCTGACATGCCCTTCCATCTGTAAGTTGACGATTGTATTAGGGTGACGGAACCCATGTTGGACACTTAAGTGAAAGATCATAAGCAGGGCTCGTACATTTCATGCCCTTGACGCAAAAATGACGTCACGCTACATAGAGTATGATTTCAAATGGTTTTATTATTATTATTAACCATTAGTCGTCAATCATTTAATCATGTATAAGTTAATTAATCTATTGACGCGTAGAAAAATAAATACCTACTTCATACCTACACGTAATCGAAACTACTTGATTGAGTAGGGCAGCGGCAAAAATCATCAGCTGTATTTAACTTTAATTATTTAACGCTTCTTATTTATTTATTTTTTATTTGTACTTGTTAATAAACACCTGCCAAATGAAAGCAGAGCACCCTGTGTGTAAAATATCATTTTGACGTCATCGGCATCATAAGTACGACCCCTGAATTCATAAGGTTATAAATTGATTGTCTCAAAATAAATGAATAACCCTTATCTTCTGTACCATAAGAATCAAGTGTCCATTGTTAGTCCTTGTTCATTACTGGTTCCGTCATCACGCTAGCAGTTATATTATAAAATGTGTTGTAGACCCAAATAGGGTCCTTAGGGGTTTAATAGATTATAGAGCTTGTCTTTTGCTTTTCAGTTGTTTTTTTATTGCACTCAGATTTTTATTTTTTTTGTCAATTAATTATTCTAGCTTTCAAGGGTAGATATACTACTTTGTGGCGTTGTTCTCCTAGTCATTATTATACATAATTTTAATGTTATTGTAATAATAATTGTATGCTAGTTTTAATTATTATACATACATACATACCTACATAAACTCACGCCTTCATTCCCAAAGTGGGGTAAGCAGAGCTACGGAATTACCAGCAACTCTAAAACCTTGTTGATAATTCTGTAACCACATTTTGCATAATTAGGCTAAGGTGTGGTGTGTTAACCGTGTGGTTGCCGGGTTAGAAAAGTGCCACTCCATGTCTTCCCGTGGATGTCGTAAGAGGCGACTAAGGGAATATAGGCTTCTAGTACTGTTAGGCGATGGGCTTGCAACCTGTCACTAATATACTGGTAAACATCTTAGCCTATTTGTGCAAATTGTGGTTACTGAATTATCAGCAACTTTTTAAAGTTGTAATTCTGTAGCTCTGCCTAGCCCAATCTGGGATTACAAGCGTGAAGGTATGTATGTGTATGTAGGCTAAGGTGTTTAACAGCGCATTAGTGACAGGTTGCAAGCCCATCGCCTAACAGTACTACAAGCCCTTTGTCGCCTCTTACGACATCCACGGGAAGACATGGAGTGGCACTATTCTAACCCGGCAACCACACGGGGAAATTAATTAATGTTTGCTTAATTATTATAGCTATCCACATAATCAAAATGTGACTTACTTTAACTTTTGCTGGATTATTTCTTTATATTACCAACGTGTAAAACAGCTTTCATGTGGCCAGTTTACTGAATAACTCCAACTGAATTTAAGCTACTGTTCCCAGGCGCGGCGACCCGATCCGCCTCTCCCGCACCATATCCCGCATCGTGAACTCCAACGACGACGCCGGCGTGCTGGTGGGGCGCTGGGACGGCCAGTACGACGACGGCACTTCGCCCTCCGACTGGACCGGCTCCGTCGAGATCCTGAGCCAGTATCTCACCACGCAGCAGGAGGTTCCTTACGGCCAGTGCTGGGTGTTTGCTGGAGTTGTCACCACAGGTAAGACCAGGAGTTGCTTTAAGGAGGGGGGGGGGGGCGCCCTCCACCTGGACCGGCTCCGTCAAGATCCTGAGCCAGTACCTCACCACGCAGCAGGAGGTGCCGTACGGCCAGTGCTGGGTGTTCGCTGAAGTTGTCACCACAGGTAAGACCAGGAGTTACTTTAAGGGGGGCACGGCGCCCTCCATCTGGGCCAGATCCGTCGAGATCCTGAGCCAATACCTCACCACGCAGCAGGAGGTGCCGTACGGCCAGTGCTGAATGTTCGCTGGAAATGTCACCACAGGTAAGACCGAGAATTGCTTTAAGGGGGGGACGGCGCCCTCCATCTGAGCCAGCTTCGTCGAGATCCTGTGCCAGTACCTCACCACGCAGCAGGAGGTGCCGTACGGCCAGTGCTGGGTGTTCGCTGAAGTTGTCACCATAGGTAAGACCAGGAGTTGCTTTAAGGGGGGGACGGCGCCCTCCACCTGGACCGGCTCTGTCCAGATCCTGAGCCAGTACCCCGCCACGCAGCAGGAGGTGCCGTACGGCCAGTGCTGGGTGTTCGGAGTTGGTACCACAGGTATGACCAGGAGTTGCTTTAAGGGGGGGGCGGTGCCCTCCATCCGGGCCAGCTTCGTCGAGATCCTGAGCCAGTACCTCACCACGCAGCAGGAGGTGCCGTACGGCCATCGCTGTCTGTTCGCTGGAGTTGTGAGCACAGGTAAGACCAGGAGTTGCTTTAAGAGGGGACGGCGCCCTCCATCTGGGCCAGTTTCGTCGAAATCCCGAGCCAGTACCTCACCACGCAGCAGGAGGTGCCGTACGGCCAGTGCTGGATGTTCGCTGGAGTTGTCACCACAGGTAAGACCAGGAGTTGCTTTAAGAGGGGACGGCGCCCTCCATCTGGGCCAGTTTCGTCGAAATCCCGAGCCAGTACCTCACCACGCAGCAGGAGGTGCCGTACGGCCAGTGCTGGATGTTCGCTGGAGTTGTCACCACAGGTAAGACCAGGAGTTGCTTTAAGAGGGGACGGCGCCCTCCATCTGGGCCAGCTTCGTCGAGATCCTGAGCCAGTACCTCACCACGCAGCAGGAGGTGCCGTACGGCCAGTGCTGGGTGTTCGCTGAAGTTGTCGCCACAGGTAAGACCAGGAGTTGCTTTAAGGGGGGCACGGCGCCCTCCATCTGGTCCAGATCCGTTGACATCCTGAGCCAATACCTCACCACCATGCAGCAAGAGGTGCCGTACGGCCATCGCTGGCTGTTCGCTGGAGTTGTGACCACAGGTAAGACCAGGAGTTACTTTTTAGGGTTTAATGGCTGTGACTGCTGTTTACCAACTAGGTGGTCCCAGGATGGAATCCTGAGTGAGGAATTGAGGATGATTTGTTTTTAAAATTTATTCAACGAATAATTGAATCTTAATATTATTTATTTATTTAAATAATTTCAATTATATTACCTTACTGTACACGGAGTCGCGGGAGAAATTACAACATTGCGACTTCCCTATGATTTAATGTGCTAATAATAGTAATAATAATGTAGATAATTAGATAAATATCCAGACGTTACAAATAAAATATTTTGGTTACCTAATCTAACACAAATTAGTTTTCCAACAAGAAAAAAAAACAACCAATGGAATTTCGTTGAAATTGCGTCTTCGTCTTCATGTACATTCAATGTAACACATACCTAAATGCATTCATGCCGTAAAATCAAAAGTTCCTGACGGAATAAAGATATTCGAAATCTACTCGGACAAAGCCACGGTGTGAAGTATTATAATCTATGACTAGTTTCAGTAATAAACAAGAACTTTAAAGGTTCTTCACTGCATATTAATCATCATTAGCTCATGTAGTTCTTGTTTTCTAGATTCCTCATTCCGTAGATGCAGCATTTTTAAGTCATGCTCTTCTTTTATAAATAAGTGTTCTTTATTTGCTATTTCCTTTTGTAGCTGCACTAGCTCCAACTGAGCTGCTTTTAATTGGTCTAACTTTGGTGTATCACTAACTTTCCTAAGTTTTAATGCCTGGGGCACTTTTGTTTTTAACAATTTTGGACTACTTGTGTCCCATTTGTTTTGAGAATCTAAAAAAAACATAATTTTGATTTGTTTTACAGTATTTCTAAAACCATACATAATAATGTTTGTCACATTGTCATTTTTGTGGAGACCAGATTAAATTACCTCTTAAAATTTCTTGAGTAGTGTTTGAATCATAAACTTCATTTTCATTCCTATAGAAATCTGTAATAAAAAACAACAATGAAGGGAATGCAATGTATTATTTTTAATATTATAAACAGAGCTCGGCAGGGATGAACTGTTTTCAGAATTTGCATAACATGGACATACCTTGTCATTCAATGATGATGTGGTGTAATTTAATACCTAATGAAATTATTATTTTTAGGCTGCCTTTCTGCTACGATCTTTACGTCGCCATCAAAACAAATGAATTTTATAACAAGTTTTTTTAGCAAACCTCTTTGAAGGAAGAGAAGTGCACAGTATTTTAATATACTATTTCACTCCCAATCACTTCAGTGTAAAGTGGATATTAAACTCAAGAAGAAATGCATTGAAAATGGAAAATATAGAAAAACTTAGTTATTAATTACAATAACAAAGCAAATTTAGAATAGATAAAAAAACTTGTACCTACTTATTTAGTATTGTAATTTTAGTTTAATTATAATGAATATAAGTTTTTTCTTTTTAGTTTGTTTTTAAGAGTTGTATCTATATTAATATCTACACTTGACATTAATGACGTAAAAATAGGTCACCCCTGTCAAGCTCTGAATTAATTTAAAGTTTAATTTTAGGAATATTTATCTAAGATAAAAGCTTTTAAATAATATAACGTACTATTAGTCTCCGTCATGACTTCTTCAACCTGTAGGGTTTCGATTTTTATAACTCTTTGACCTACAGCTGAAAAATAAATCAATGTAAATTTATTTGGGTTAAAATGCATGAAAACCAAGGTCACTAACAAAGATATCTTGATAAATACCCGCAGAGTCCAGAGTTACTTCTTCTAATCCTATATTAAGGGCTCTCGGAATTCCATTGCTAGCTACAACCATTGCAGACACTTCTTCATTAGCTATATGAAAATGAATACAATAATATTTAAATCTATTGAAATTCCATCAGCAAAATTGGGACAATGACTTTATATTAAAGGTATTCAGGTATAGTAAGGTTGCATTATAAGCAGGGTTTTACGGGACTGCTTAAACATAGCTCTCTATGACAGCCATGTTTCAAAACGAACACATAGTAGCACTACACAAGCAAGGCATACAAAAAGAGATGTTTTAACTATTACATTACTAAACATCATTGCTAGGTTATATATGAAAAGTAAACATAACAAGTGAGCGTGTTTATGTGTGACAAGAATCATCCAAGATTGACCCAACGTTTCATTTTACATTTTCAACTGTAAGTAAGTACCTAGAAAAAAAAAACCGTGCAAATCCGAGTAATCCCAGTGTTTGCTGGGTTAGAATAGTGCCACTCCATGTCTTCCCGTGGATGTCGTAAGAGGCGACTAAGGGAATAAGGGCATGTAGTACTGTTAGGCGATGGGCTTGCAACCTGTCACTAATGCGCTGTTAAACACCTTAGCCTAATTATGCAAAATGTGGTTACAGAATTATCAACAAGGTTTTAGAGTTGCTGATAATTCCGTAGCTCTGTCACTTTGCACTCGTAGCACTTTGGGAATGAAGGCGTGAGTTTATGTATGTATGTATGTAGTACCTAGAATATTATCGCTGTCACTAGGATTTAACCCAGATACATCTGAGCACATCGCCAGCACTTTTTCTTCGAGATCGTCCAAAGGAGCAGGAGCTCTGCCGCCTGTTCTGCATAACTCCTGCCTTTGCAACCTTGCCTTCTTTTTGGTACATTTTTTGAGGCTCTCGTACTTAAGTTTTAAAGTTTTCATTTCGCGAAATATCCCACTTGTTGCCGCATTAAAAGTGTTAGTAATCATAGTCCAAGTGGCTTCCTTTTTTTTATTCGTCGTCGCATCTGTCTTTTTGTTTTCAATTATTAACCGATGTTTGCACACCAATTCGGTTAGTAAGCGAGTTTCCGACAGCGCAAAGTTAGTGGATCGTTCGCGTTTTTTCAATGGGTTCATTATTATAACAGAACACCACTCAGTTATACGTATGTAATAATAGTTCGATATCAACGCGTATCACAGTTTAATCCTAATATTTTGAAATCCGCGATAATAGTTATTATGTTTCTAGATTATTTATTTATAGTTCGCTTGTTCAATGAATTTGTTAAATTCAAATTCAATTCAATTCAATTCAATTCTTTGATTTATGGCTACTGTCCAGTGGGACAATTCTGCCAGTGTCAAGGTTGGAAGTTACACGTGATCGGTGAAAATGCTTTTCCAGAAACAGATGCTGAATCATCAGTTGAGGAATCTAAAAATAAAACAAATTATGTACATTAACTACAACTACAATACTAAATCTATAAGGCAATTTACAACTTAATATTAAAATCATTAATATACTTAGCTAAAATATATACAAATGAAGTATTTACAAAAGTGAGGACATAACTAAGACTAGCTGGGCGAAAGATGTAATCAGGAAGAAAGTTATATAAAGAAACAGGAATATTAGGACAATTGAAAAAAATGTGATCTGGGGTTCCCTCCTCAAGACCACACTCGCACAGAGAATGATTCCGAACTCGGATCTTCGCCAGAAAATGGGGTGAACAAACATGACCAAGTCGCAGTCGAATTATAGTGGAGGTGGCAGACTTGTTAATTTATGAATTTGTTATTGGTGGGTTGTGATTGACATTTGACACTGACGTACTACATACAATACAACAATTGTACATTTCACGCAAAAGTCGTCTTAACCAAGCGCGGTCAATTAAACATACATTTCAAGTATCTTAAGAGTAGCTACTCTTTAATGTTTTTATTATTTTGAATCTGGTCCCAATAAGTTATATACTTTCGTTATGAATTTAAAAAACAAGACATCTAACACACTGAAATATCCAATAAGTGAGACCGTTAATAGAGATTGCATGATGTCTTATCTTTTCATTAACCGAATCGAGCCATTAATTGATTACTCGTGTCAACCCTTCAACCAATTAGGGTAAAGACACCAGTGGTCAGCCAGAGACCAGTAGTCGACCTTATATGAGAGCAAAGAGTGGAAAATATATCTTTCGTACTCTTCCCACTCATACAAAGTATAGGCAGAGGCCGACTACAGGTCTCTGGCTGACCACTGGTGTCTTTACCCTACACAACCGTAGACAAAAAAGAGACTGCTTTAAATACCTACCGACCCCTTTTTTTGTACTCTTGTTCACTTCATATTTGGGAAAGGACCAAAAAGTTGGACCATAGTTAAGCGCAGTTAACCATACAAACATCAAAGTCGAAAAAAGTTCCGTTGTACGACGAAAAGTATCCCTACAATTGTATGGCTAATTTTCTGTTCACTAACGTTACCTAATCATCATTTATATCATTTTATAAACTTTCATTTCGCAAACAGGTACTTCCCGCCGGATTTATTTTTATTTTTTTGTAGTTAAAGTCTATTTTAACCTAACCTATTTAATAAGCCTATACAACTAATGTAATATATGTAACGGTTTAACCACACATACATTTTTGCGAAATGAAATATTGTAAAACGATATAGTTTGTCAAATGATGATTTGGTCAAAATTCAGGATACCCTAATTTTCATGTCACAACGAAAAAGTTTAATAAAAAATTTAATTGAGTGAGTAAGCGTGGCCAACGTAACTTCGAACTACGATTCTCAAAGTAGGGCCTCTGCATTCGTATATCGATGGCACGTAGAAAAGTATCTAGGTACTACGATGAACTTTGCATCAGTTATGCCCGGTTTCTGAAGTACTTTTATCGGTGGTTTTTCTGTCCGTAAACGCTATTGGTCCGTTAACTTTGACAACTGCGTTTCCGAACAACGACTCAAAGATAAACTCCGTTTTAACTAGGTTTAACTTAACTGACCAAAGTTTGCCGTTTATCGGCTCCATAACTATTTGACGTTTTTTACGATTGAAGTTTTTGTTTTTGAAGTATCAACTGTCAATTTTTGTTCATACAGCCACTGGCAAATAAACTAGGTATTTTAATTTTCGTTATCATTTATTTATTAATTACTATAAAGTGTCTAAGTTTTCTCAAATTATTATTTTTACAAAAATCAACCGGAATTGATGTTGAATTAAGGCATTAACAGCAGTCTACGTATGACAAACTATTAAGATCCATCTAGCGGCAGCGGAAGGAACTATTTATCTGTCAATAGTTATCGAACTGTTCGTAGAGCACTCAGAAACGCACGAAGAGATAAACGTCGTTTAACCTAAACATAACTTTAACGGATCAATAGCTATTAAAGGTTTAACTAATGACTTCAGAAACCGGGCATTATTCTGTTTTACTTTTTATCCCTGTCACTCATTATTCGTGTCTAAATCAAGAGAAAGAGATGGAGCTAACGTAATTTCGAACTTCGATTTTCAAAGTAGGGCCTCTGAGGCTACACTTGCGGGCTCCGGCGAAAGTTGATGTTTATGACATTTCACCCCTATGAAAGTACAAACCTCTTCAGATGTAAAGCCTTCTTTAATAATGTTTTTTTTCCCCAGTGTGCCGCGCCCTGGGCATCCCTTCCCGCGTGGTGTCAAACCTAGTCTCAGCGCACGATGCCAACTCCTCACTCACGGTAGACAAGTACTACACGGAGGGCATGGAGGAGCTGGACTACGACCCCAACAACCCCGCCGGCGCAGACTCCATCTGGAACTACCACGTGTGGAACGATGTGTGGATGGCGCGCCCGGATCTGCCACCAGGTTAGTTCAATAGTCCAAGGAGCAGACCAACTGGAATAACCCTTCTTCTTCTTTCTTTGCCCCCGCGGCGACTTGAACAGCTACTACCGCGGGGATATGGCGTTTCCACGTCAAGTGATTTCGCCAGTGTCAAGTATATATACCTAAGTATAAATCAATATAGCAATAATAAACACAATCCAATCTTCTCTAGGAAGATTGGAGGCAACGTTGTACGGTGATTTGTAGGTCAGAGGTCAAGATAGTTTTAACCTCTGCACCACTGCGAGTCCACTTGAAACGAGAAGAAAGATGCCAGAAACACGAAATAAGTCCAAGTCTTCAATCACTGTGCGACACAAAGGCATAAAAAGTACAAATCACTATCAGAAAAGAACTTTGAACACCTAATTATCCAAAAATTAAAGTCTAAAACAAATTACACGTCCGCCATCTTTTAACGTTGCAAATGGCCTCTCCGAATAACCCTTCGTCTGTAGGACTTGGTCGCACATTGGCACCTGTCGTCTGCCGCAAAATGGCGCGTCAAACGTCAAATTCAAATTTTATACGTTTCATTCAATGAAAGATGAATTGGTTTCCAATGGATTTAAAAACATTTTAGAGCCTGCCTATTGAACTTGTTTTAGGTTCTAAATAGAATGAAATATTGATCAGCGTAGGCTGTCTGCTTGCTCAGTTGCCTTCTTAAAAAAAAACAAGTTTAGTATCACATCATCATCAGGGATTAAACTATTACTGCTGATGACGTCAATTTAGCAATACAGGTGATTAAAAATTAAAGCTTTAACGCGTGCTAAATAAATGTGCGTAAAAATTCGTCATTTTGACATCATCGGACCAAAAGTTCGACCCCTGTTCATCACTATCATGTCATGTCAGCCGAAAAACGGTCACCCAAGGGTCTCTACGTACTGGAAAGCGAACTGTAGGCCAAGGATTACCGACAATATAGTAAAGGTCGCAGAAAGTCAATAGATGCGAACAGCACAAAACCTACCATCGTGATTTAATAAAACGTATTTAATACTCCCTATCCAATTCTACAGGTTACGGCGGCTGGCAAGCCATTGACGCCACTCCCCAGGAAACCTCCTCAGGACTGTACCAGTGCGGGCCAGCTCCGCTCGAGGCTGTGAAGCAGGGCGTCATCGGCGTTGGCTTCGACGTCGAGTTCATGCTGTCCTCCGTCAACGCCGACCTGATGCGCTGGAGGCAGGACCCTGAAGCCGAGAGCGGTTATTCCATGGTGGACACTAATAATTACCAGTGAGTAATCTTTTTACTGTATATTTTTCATATAATAGAGCACCTGATGGTAAGTGAGATCTGTGAGTCATAAATGTTTTCATTCATTCTTAAGACTTAATCCTAAGGCTGCAAATGCTGCCTTAGGATTACAGTCAGCTGCCAACCCTGCGGACTAAGACGGAATGCCTATATACTAGTTATTTCACCGGTTGTCCTATCCTCGCGCCGGAACACAACAATGCGAACACTTCGGCTCGGCGTTAGGTTAAAGAATGAAGATTGTAGCGACACGGACGGACTAAACTATTCTTTGAGTTATTAAGTAAAAAAACCTTTTCATTTTCATCATCATTAGCATCTCAGCCGAAACACGCCCCAAAAGATCTCTGCGATGATGAATCCTTTGCGACTAGCATTTCTCCTATTTCCTGCCACCCTGATGTGTTTTTTCTTTGTTTAAATCCAAGATCCAGAAAGGTCACGCTGTGATGTTCATTGGTTCAACCAAATTAGAGCTTTCGAAAGCGTCAAAATTATAGCTTCAGGATATTGCTTGAGAAAAAATATATATCTCAAGGTCCAGCGAATTTAGGCTGTGCGATGTCTGTCAGTTTGTCAGCCTCGGAGGTCATCTATTATTATAATATAGATTTATACTTATGCAATTATGTTCTCTTCCGTAGTATTGGACGCAAGGTTCTCACCAAGAAACCTTTCGTGTTCGACCCCAACGGCGACGAAGATCGAGAGGATATCACCGCCCAGTACAAGTATCAAGAGGGAACAGCCTCCGAGCGGGTGGCCCTCATGAATGGAGTGCGGTACTCTGAGAGAGCTAAGAGGTTAGTAGAATTATTTAGTCGATAAAATCACGGTATAAACATTACAGTACAGCCTGTGAGCACTTAGAAGAGGCTCCGGTTTAGTACTTCTCTCTCACTCGCTCTCATACGATCTTATTAAGAGCGAGTTAGAGAGAAGTACTAAACCAAAGTGCTCACAGACTGTACGGTAATGGAAACAGTAATGGACAAGGACTAAATAATGGACACTTGATTCTTCACAGAACATATGGGTTACTAAGTTGTTCTATGTCAATCAATTTATGACGGTTACCTATCACAACTTCGAAAAATGTTTGACCGAATTTTGGTTCGACAAATACTTTTCGTCAATTATGGTTTGGGTTTTTTTACGTTTGGCCGAATGATCATTTCGAATAGTTTTATTTATTCATTACTTGTTTTGGTTTTTTAACGATTTGACAAATTATCTATAACTAATTACTGGTTTCGGCGTATCAACAGTTGTCCAATGTAATGCTTTGTCTATTTGTCTTTTTCCTATTTCTGATTTTACCTTAGTATCCTTTGCCCAATATTACGGCTCGGTTTATTCATAGTTTACCTATTTTTAAATCGACTATGTTATGTTTGATAAGTTTTGGTTTTGATTTTCAATAACATGTTAAAAGTTAGATGTAATTGTATGAATATGAACTAAGTTTTTAGTTTCCTATTTGTTACGTTAGCGAAAAGTTTTTCGGGGCAGAAAAAAAATAACCTAGAAAGCCAAGCCGGGAGCGAAGCTCCCGCCTTGGCCTTCTAACCTAACCTATCTGAGTCGGTTCTGCCATGACTCGTCTTGCTCGTCGCATTTTGTAGATAGTTGAAACTAATTACAAGCAAGATTTTTTGGCCGAAATGAATATTTGACGTAACGTAGCGAAATCTATATGTAACATTGATGAAGTGAAAAATGGGTTAAGAAACAAAATACAAAACGATCCACAGGCTAGTTGTAGCATTGGTGTAATGAAAAATGGGCTTTGAAATAAAATACGTAACAATACATAGGGCACGTGACTACAAGGAGAAAAGTTGCTTGGACTAACGAACCATTTACTTAAAGTCAAATGGTGAAATAAAAAATTGACGAATCGTGCCATCGGAGAAACGATAAAAAACGAAACGTTTTCGGTCAAATGAAATTCGGTCAAAAAATTTTCGCGTTTGTGATAGGTTACCATTTATGACCGTAAATTTTTTAAATCAAGAGTTAAGTGTTCATTATTGGTTTCTTTCGGCGTAGTGTCCATCGCTGGTGCCATCACATTGCCCATCACCTTAGATCATCTTGAAACAAAGGTAAATCTGCCCTTCTAAGCAAATCAACAGTATCCCAACAACAATAACCAAAGCAGTTTTAGTTCTCTTATCTTGGTTGATATTGCTACAGGAATTTTATCTAGCATACTGCGTATTAAAGTCGCCGTCAATAGAACTTGCGAACGATGTAAACAAATTAGTACTGATTGACACATAACCTCAAATATTCACCAAGCGTGTTTTTATTAAAAATAACGACGTATAATTAATAGTTATTTCATCTTGAACTTAATATGAAAATAATGATCTAGTGTATGAATCATTGCAAAGGCCTCACTTGATTTTGAAAAATACGTGATTATCGAGTAATAATGGTGAATTTTTACATCTTTTGCAAGTTCTATTGACGGCGACCTTAGCTTAGGAGGGCGGAAATCGCGTTGCTTGTACGTCTATGTTAGTGTTAACATAACTTATCGAATATATAAATTGTACTCGTAACTGTAGCATAAATACGCATATAAGAAATTAAAGTTTGTTAAATTAAACATTTGCTTAACATAGGTACTTTTAATCAATTGACCGTAGTCTGGTTAAAGGGTAGGTCACACTCGAACTACTTATGTCAAGTTGCTAGCACCCTATCGGAATACTACACAGCGAAGTTGGGGCTCGCCTGATCAAAGATAAGCAGCTTATAGATAGTAGTCATTTCTTCGACTGAACATTGTAAACCCTTTGAAGTTTTTCGAGAGTCATTAAATAAATAAATATCAGGGGACAATGTCACACCAATTGACCTAGTTGTATTATGGGTACTAGACAACGATATAAATACTTATATAGAGAAATATATACTTAAATTCATAGTAAACATCCATGACTCAGGAACAAATATTCGCGCTCATCACACAAATATCTGTCCTTACCGGGATTTGAACCCAGGACCGCTAGCTTCGTAGGCAGGGTCACCAACTAGACCAGCGCGTCGTCAGTCATTGTTTATTTATACTTACTTGGTCTAACGTTTTATATATAACTGGTGTCTGTTTTAGGTACTACGCGGTGGCTAGCAGTTCAACAAGCGACGTGTCGTTTAGCCTTCGCGACATTGACACAGTTGGCATCGGAAACGACTTCAGGATCAACGTAGACATTGACAATAACTCTGAAGAGGTAACTTTTGGCTATTTTCACTCCTCATCAAGCTTGGCATCTTTTCTTTATTTATTCCATAACTAAAATAATGCAGGCGTATTCTTCTGATACTGTGGTACGTGTAAAAAGTCAGGTGGGATAAGGGGAAAAGTAATTTGTAAATCTAGAAATTTGCAGGCCTAAGGTCTATCTATCGATCCATCTGAATTTAAATTACTTCTTTATCTACTGCGTACTAGCGACAGTCTATCTATGAGTACCTAGTTTTTGTTTTATAATTATAATATACTTAACCGAAAGTTTCTCTTTCAAGATCGACGACAGATTCAAAATATTTTCTTCATTGATCCGTTAAACGTATTAATTACCCGTGGTCTGTCTTGATTAGTTAGCTTTCTAAGTCACGTGTTATTTTTGTTTACATTTGATTATCTACCCACTCGGACTAATACATTAGACTCAACCCTGCTACAGCTTCTGATATTATCTGGTATTGTCCAGGGCCGCAATATCAAGGCTGTCCTGACCGCGACCAGCGTGTTCTACAATGGCGTACGCGCCGAACTCGTCAAGAAGATCGAGGGCAAGATCTTCGTCGGACCACGGAAACGTAAGTCCTGTTTAAGACAGTTTCATCCATTCTATCTTAGTCCTTAGGGTTGGTAATGAATTTGCATTCTAGAGATTCCTGGGGCAGTTCTAAACTGGCTAAACTGTTCAAATGGCTGATCGTTATTGGTCGAGGTTGTGTCAAATAGAAACTTGTAACCAGTAAATTTTAATTTGTAGCTTTATAAAATAGGCCCTAGGCTTGACTTTCGGAATGGAGCGTTCAAAAGTTTAATATTTCCAGACGAGGAGATCAGCGTGTTGGTGACAGCTGACGAGTACTTGCCCAAGCTGGTGGAGTACTGCAACTTGAAGATCTCGGCCATGGCCATCGTCGACGAAACCAAGCAGTCCTGGGCTGACGACGACGACTTCCAAATACTCAAGCCCAACATCACCATTAAGGTAACATCGAGGAACTAGCGAAAATAAGCAAGACATCCTTCAATAGTTACAAAAATTTTAAAACGAATCGATACTTAAAACTGATTAAAACAACCCGTCATTGCATTCACTCGAGGTTTGTACCTGGGCTTGCTTGCAACATTAAAACACTTTTATATTTTTTTATCGTTTGTTTTGTCGTTTAAATCTATACTTTCATTCATTCACAAATACACACATGCTTTACATGTACAGGAGGTCCTTACACTTTTACTTATTTAACTATTAGTCTTAGTGCGCGGTATAAATATTGATACATATGTGTTCAAAATAGCATTGGTATTGTCTCCCCAGTTCGACGACGACCTGGTGCTCAACCAGCCGACGGAGGCGCAGCTGTGGTTCGTGAACCCGCTGGGGCGCGCGCTGTCGGGCGGCGAGTTCCGCGTCACCAGCCCCGGGCTGGCGGGCCGCACGCTGCGGGTGCCCGCGCCCCCCGCGCCGCCGCACGCGCGCGTGCTGGCGCAGCTGCCGCTCCAGCCCAACGTGAGTACTCTGATCTAATCTAATCTTGCCGTAACACCAGTCATTAGAAGCCTAGGTTGTACTTCCTAGACAAGTGTCCAGTAAAGTCGACGAATTTTGGATTTGTAATCAATTCGTGTCCAGTGAGTAACGTTTCATAACATAACGAATCATATTGGACCCGATTCTACAGTGGCTTCTAAACTTCCTAATTTTATTTCGGTGTCGCTAGACACTTTGCTATTCTATGAGCAGCTGTCATAATCAAATGACAGCGCCATGACAGCGCTAATTTGAATCTGACGCTTCTTATTTTAACCCATCGTATGCTTAGGCACGGATCTGTGCTCAAAATTTGAATATCTTTTTGTATTTTTTTAAGCCTAATTTTATGGACTATATCTTAATCAAAAGAGACTAGAACTTGGTACTTTTTTGACCTCCCGCATACGAGGGGTTAAGCGGTCTTATACTTTGTCAGCTTGACATTCTGGAATAGTGCTGATTAAATCTGCCGTCTAAACTATGTCTTAAAATTAGGCAATTTAGATTTAGTTAGTTTTACGGTATTTAAGCGATGTGCACGTGGAATCGGGTCCATTATTTGGATTTGGAACTATCTGTTCAGACCTGTGACAGCCTTTAAAAAGGCTAAAGAGTTAAGCATGAGAAAAAAAAAAATTCGCTTCATAATTTATTTATTTATTGATACATCAACAGTGTTTACACAGATACGTGTCAAATAAAAATACAACCGTGCTTTTTCTACTGGTAACACTAATAACTTTTAATTATATGTTAATTATTACTGTTAAAAATTATGTAAATTAACTAAGACTAGAATTGAGACTATTTCAAAAGTAATTCAAAGTTTGTTCTTAAATACTATAAAGGAGTCATTGGAGATTATAATTATAACTAGCGACCCGCCCGCGGCTTCGCCCGCGTGGAATGTATTATACATATAAACCTTCCTTAAGAATCACTCTATCTATTAAAAAAAACCGCATCAAAATCCGTTGCGTAGTTTTAAAGATTTAAGCATACATAGGGACAGACAGCGCCAGCGACTTTGTTTTATACTATGTAGTGATACGTCTTAACTATATTTTGTACTCGTTGGATTGAACCCAATAACCGTTACGCTAAACTAATGCAGGGGACCGATTTTTGACTTTCGAGCGCTCGATTTCAAAAGCGAGCGGTAGAAAATATTCGAATGCGAAAATTTTTCACGATTTATTTTCGAATGGTCCCTAATTCCATATTTTTGAGATTCTCACTCGAAACTGAGGGATTGACTAAATAGTATTATTAAGTTGGAACTTGTTTCATTATACGCAGAAAATCGATGTTTTACCGGTTTATTTAATTCATATTTTAAATACGAATAAATGTGTGAAGCTAACAAAAGATGAAATCATAACAAGCAATTTAATATTTCAGTGCTAATAAGATTTTTTTACGCTTATTTTTCAAATTCTTGACTGGTTATAAATGTAGGAAAAATTAAACGCTTTCTCTTCTGTGGATGTCTATGGCATTGTGCTGGGTTTGTTTATGCTTCGTGTATATATACCCAACAGATTTGAAAGATGTCAAATGATACTTTCTATTGATATAATTCAATACGAATGCCACGGACCACTCGTGTTCATATTTTCTATCGCTCGCAAGTCAAAAATACCATTTCATTGTTTTTTGTCTCTTTCGAGTAAAACTTTCGAGCGCTCGAAAGTCAAAAGTCGGCCCCCTGAACTCTGTTTATCAGAATTTAAAGTTAACCCTTTTGTTAAACAAACTTTTTGTCCCGTTCCAGAAACTTGGCAAGATCAACATCGTGGCCACGTTCAGGTCGACGGAGCTGAAGGACATTACAGGAGCCGCCAGCGTCGACGTCCTCGAAGGCTGAGGCAATGACCCTTATTTAATTACCATAAGATCTAAGTTGCAAGGATACGTGGGGTTTTGAAAGTGCCATGGTAGATATAAAAACAGGTTAAATACAGGATAGGACAAAATTGAACTGAAGTATTTAGTAGTAGTTGATAATGGACCCGATTCTACAGTGGCCTCTAAACTTCCTAATTTTGTTTAGTTGTCGCTAAAACACTTTGCTATTCTATGAGCAGCTGTCATAATCAAATGACAGCGCCATGACAGCGCTAATTTGAATCTGACGCTGGGGGCCATTTGCAACGTTAAAAGATGGCGGTCGTGTAATTTGTTTTAGACTTTAATTTTTGGGTAATTAGGTGTTCAAAGTTCTTTTCTGATAGTGATTTGTACTTTTTATGCCTTTGTGTCGCACAGTGATTGAAGACTTGGACTTATTTCGTGTATCTGGCATCTTTCTTCTCGTTTCAAGTGGACTCGCAGTGGTGCAGAGGTTAAAACTATCTTGACCTCTGACCTACAAATCACCGTACAACGTTGCCCCCAATCTTCCTAGAGAAGATTGGATTGTTTTATTGCTATATTGATTTATACTTATATATACTTGACACTGGCGAAATCACTTAACGTGGAAACGCCATATCCCCGCGGTAGTAGCTGTTCAAGTCGCCGCGGGGGCAAAAGAAGAAGAAGAAGAAGAATCTGACGCTTCTTATTTTAGGCGGTCAGCTTACATTGTCAGCTTGACATTCTGGAATAGCACTGATTAAATCTGCCGTCTAAACTATGTCTTAAAATTAGACAATTTAGTTTTAGGCTATTTAAGCGATGTGCACATAGAATCGGGTCCAATGTGTTTTTTTAAAGGTACATTTAGTAGGTATATGTTGTTCAACCAGCGAAAATAATATAGGTACTATCCAACTTTGAGCTAATACATATATAGTAATAGACGTGCCAGATATTTTCGAGTCCGTGTTAATTAATTTAAATAGTATCGCCAGCGACTGTTGGTACGTACTTTATGGTTAAATGATGGCGATTGTGTACTAATTCAAACCTTTTCAGGAAAATCTGTTATCCATGCTTGTGTTTAAGAATTTTGGAATGTATGGAAAAACGTATTTTGCAGTACTCCGGTATTAAGTTATGTTGACTTTTATGGCGTGTTTCATATTCGACAAGTAAATTTATCTGCCATTTAAACTTGGCTCTCCCTTTGTCTTATTTCAAGTGTAAGAAAGAGAAAGGGCTGAATTTATCTGTCAAATATGCTTTAATTGTTGATTGTGTAACATGCGGTTAGTGTATGTTGTTTCGCATAATATTAAATGCCAATAATACGATATTATAGTTGGATCTTTGATAAATGTGTTTTTTGTCCTTAAAAGTTATAGTTTTTGTTGTAAGGTTAATTTGTAATTGTTTTTTTATGTTATTATCGAAAGGTAGCTTATATTTTATTTTGTGTTCTGACTTGATTTTAGATATTTTATGCAATACAATTTAATATAAGAATTAGTCTCTAATATGAATGAAATACGTAATTATTTTAAGATTTTATATTACAGTTTTATAAATAAAAAATCATTTTTTAAAGAAAGTTTTACTCGCAATTCCTGCTCAATAAACCACATACGGAGCTTACACAAAACGCATTCTTGACAACTGCGTAAACAGGTCTAAACAAAATTAATAAAGTAACCGACTCAGACATATAAATACATAACGGCACGAATACAAATGCGAAAAGATAGCGAAAGAAAAATCTGTTGAACCCATTTTGAGAGCTCGTAGACTCACATAGCGTCACACTGGCGACAGCGTAATTGACAAGATTTCATATTTTCAAGACTTTAATTTTATTCGTTTTATAGATACTGTTTGGAAGGAGGAAAACACTAATAGTTTTATTTTTTCCCTAGGATGTATAATTATTTTATTATTAATTTATTAAGATGTTCTTATTCTAAAAGGGCGTAACTTCATTTCTACGACACAATGGACATATTACGTTAGTCCAATCTGTATAAAAAAAAAGTTTTTCTTTTTCATAATGGCGGTCAAGCGATCTCAAGTATCTATCCATCTGTCAATAGTATAATAATATGTCAAACTTGAAGTATGACAGCTTTTTTTCTCGTGAAAAAGGCAATGGTATTATATCTATTCAGGCATAGTATTGGAAAAACTCAATTTTATTTTAACTTACTTGTAATTTTGTCAATAAAGAAAAATAAATCTAAATAAATATTTTGCCGTGTTCAGGAGGCAAAACCCTTTCGATTCGTATAGTAATTTGCAGGTGTCACCAAAATGAAATGTTGTCAATTCAGTATTTATATCATTCCATTAAATAAAACATTGGTTTTAAGTATTTTCTTTTCCATTTTGAAATGTATCGTAATAAGGAAGCGCCGCTAAAATCGCGTAGCGGTCAAAAAATCCGTACAAATTTAGGTCCCGCCGTTAACATTTCTCACTCCCTAAATCAAGTCCGATTTCCACAATTTTAAATAGAATACAATGACAGACATTACGACGTTTCGGACATTAAAACATCTGTTTTGGTAACGCGGGAAAAAGGGGAATGTCTGTGCGTCTATTGCGCTCATCGAAGTATATTGCGCTAGTATATTAATGTCTATGGGTGAAAGATGACTTTATTATAGAAGTCCAAATGCAGTTTGTCTTTGCACAACGAAATCACAATTCTTTTTCTTCTCTTTAATGGCAGCCACAAGGCTTAAATCACAATTAGGCAAGCGTTACACAAATTAAGGACATAATTTATCATCATTGCAGTTTTTTTGTTTAACTTGTACGATGCGATAGATATACTAAATATTTGTTATATTTTTAAGTTTTAAGATGAACTAGTTTTTGTCTGGACGGCTTTCGTTTTTTAGTTTAATAAAATAAATATTTGTATCTGTTAGGTATGCCTATTTTATTCTATTTTTTTAAGTAACGCGCGAATGTGGAGTTTGTTATGTCTAAGCTTTCGCGCGTTCGTAGGCATTTTGACGCCGGCCAAACAATCGACACAAAGTGGTTAACGAGGCGCGAACCCGCGAAATATATGCGAATCGGCTCCAAATTTACACTTTCTCGCGTTCGCGTATAGGTAGTTTTCGCGCCTTCGTGTTCGAATGGGCAGCGCCTATCAAGGTAACGTAGGTACTTAAACTATAATCTGGACTTTTAACGGAAGTCCTGATTCTCCGCAAACAAAAGCGGGCGGAAAGCTAGTGAATGATAAGGGAGCATTCAAGTATTACGTAACGCAATTTTTGAAGATTTTAGACTCCCCCTCCCCCCCTTGTAACCCTTGTAACGCACCGTAACGTTTTTCTGTACCCCCCCCCCCTCCCCCTCTCGAAACGTTACGTAACACTCAACGAATACTGACAACGAAAACAACATTAAATGACGTTCAATACAATCTAGGGATTCCCGGTGAAATATAAACGAAAAGGTTTGCCAAGTTGCGAGGACAAATGAAAAATGACCACCAGATTATAATACAATCGAGGGATTCCCCGTAAAACGTAAACGAAAAGGGTTGCCAATTTGGGAGTATTAATTCCCTAAATTTTTATTAAAAAAAAGAAACAATGTTACGTAACGTCTTGTAAGAAAGACCCCCTCCCGCCCCTGTAACGCATGTTACGAGACCCCCCTCCCCCCCCCAAATTGCGTTACGTAATACTTGAATGCTCCCTAAAATGATTGAACGAATAAAATATTATTTACATTAAGTTAAAGCTAATTTTATAATTTAGAAATCGATCGAAAGGAATGACTATCTAGTAATGCTATTTGTTGAGTAAGTCCCACTAACACTTCTTCTTCTTTAAATTAATGGCGGCCCACCAAGTGATTTCGCCAGTGTCAGTGAGAGAGTATAATCAGTAAATAGAACAGTAAATCAAAATTAACATAAGTAAAAGCCGGGCATTGTTCAATCGGCCGTCTTCCCTCCCCTAAGGTTACCGGAAGACCTCCACACTAGTACTTGACAAAAGTCCATTTATGGCCGTTTTCCAAAAAAAATATTACATACATACATACCTTCACGCCTGTAATCCCAGAGAGTGGGGTAGGCAGAGCTACAACAGACAGACAGAATTAGGTACAACTTCAAAAACTTGTCGACAAAATATTTGAGTCAAATATCCCTGTCCTTTGCCTTGTGAGTACTTTTGTCCCATGAATTCCTTCACCAACGATAAAGTTAGTTTATAAAAGTCATGCAGCAACATACTTACTGACCATTCATGCTAAGAAATTACCTCAAAACTTACTCAAATATAAAATGTAAGTTAAAAACCGAAGAAACGACGTGGGATTTTGGGTGTCCTACGTACACTTCGCATACTTTAGAGTGAAATATTATTATATCTGTCTCCTTCTAGGCCCGGATTTGAATGCCATTTGAAAGATAATATCATCTTAATTTGGTTTTTTGCCCGTATACCCGTGTGGTTGCCGTACCCGTGTGGTTGCCGGGTTAGAATAGTGCCACTCCATCTCTTCCCGTGGATGTCGTAAGAGGCGACTAAGGGAATATAGGCTTGTAGTACTATTAGGCGATGGGGTTGCAACCTGTCACTAATACGCTGGTAAACATCTTAGCCTGTTTGTGCAAAGTGTGGTTACTGAATTATCGACAACTTTTTGGAGTGAGTCCCATTTGTTCCATCGAACATGACGTCATCGGACAAAATGAGACTTATTTTTCCCACTATGTTCTATGGAACTACATACTAGCATTTCACCCGACTTTTTTTATTAGTGACGACATAGAACAAAATAGGAATTTATTTTTCCAAAATTGTTCTATGGAACATGACGTAATAGAACAATTTGAGAAAATATTATCCCTTTTTTTACTATAGAACTTTATACTAGCTTTTGCTCCTGTTTTGTCTGTGAATGCACAGAACTAAATGGGAATCGCTTTTCCCAAATACTTCACTGATGAGATATATGTATAAGAAGTGAATGACATTAATCACTGACGTTAATACCAGGTCCTTTATTCCACCCAGTCCTACCAGTAGTTGTAGTCGAACTGTTTGGATATTTTTTTGAAATTGTTATACTATTTATTATTATTATTATTGTTCTATGGAACAATTTGAGACCAAAAAGTACAAACTGTTCTATAGTACAAATAGGGATAATATTTTCTCAAATTGTTCTATTACGTCATGTTCTATGGAACAAATGGGACTCACTCACTTTTTGAAGTTGTAGGTAATTCTGTGTCTCTGCCTACCCCGCTCTGGGATTACAGGCGTCCAGGTATGTATGTATGTAATTTGGTTTTTAACTTCATTATTTATTCTATAGAGTTAATAAACTAAATTATTTAAATAAAAACAAAAAACCCGACTGCAGTAAAAAAAACAACTGAAAAGCGAGAAACAAGCTATATAATCGATAGGTAAATACTTATAATGTACCATGCAATGAATTTTTGTTTGATACCTCATTAACAAGTAATGCAATTTATACCAATATACATACAACTTGAATAGTGGAAAAGGTATTGCAGGCGAGGACAAGCTATTAATCCAAATGTTTTTTGTTTCAAGAAAATACTTACATTTTATAATTCATTGCTTGTCCCCGCCTGCAATACCTTTTCCACTATTCAAGTTGTATGTATATTGGTATAAATTGCATTACTTGTTAACGAGGTATCAAACAAAAAATCATTGCATGGTACATTATAAGTATTTACCTATCGATTATATAGCTTGTTTCTCGCTTTTCAGTTGTTTTTTTTACTGCAGTCGGGTTTTTTGTTTTTATTTAAATAATTTAGTTTATTTCACATTTTTTAGTTTTTATTAATAAAATAGTGGTTTTATTAATATATCCAAACGTTAAATGAGCTCTGGAGCTCGATTTTTTAATGTCACGAAGCTATAAGTAACAAATTACAAGCGGAACTCTCCTTTTAGCAAAAGAAGCATCGTGCATTCAAAAATCGATCCCCAGTAGTAACGTAAGATTAGTTCATTTGGTTAGATGGAGGCCGATCGAACAGATTGTAGATACCTACTTAGACCGAGAAATTGAAGTAGGTATAAATCAACTAAACTTCTCTTAATCTCTAACAATTTAGTTCCTCAACGGTCAGTACGTCATACGTGTACCTGGGTACTAGACTAAGCACCTACATTGAGGTTACCTATTCCGTGTATCTTTACTTAAATAAACTGTCCATGCGCAGGCAGGATGGCGCATTAGGTAGGTATTCGCCAGAAATGTATATTTTTGCAGACGCCATTTTGAAATATTATATACCCTATGTCACTTCGGCAATTAAGACGAATCGAATGACACCTAGTATGTTAAAATCGGTCAAGCCGTTTAGGCTGCAGAGCGTGCCCAGAAATAGACATACATACATACATACATACATACATAGATACATACATACATACATACATACATACATACATACATACGCTCGAAAAACATAACCCTCCTTCTGACGCAGTCGGGTAAAAAAAAGGGTAATTACATATTTTTGAATGTCCTCAAAAATTGGCGTGGTGGAAAATTCCGCATACGATTCGGCGTTTTTATCAAATTAAAAACCAAAAGTACTAAATCAGTTGCGTTTTTACTTAATGGCAACATTACCATAACCATTACATTAGGTTTTGGTAGGTAGTTACACCCAGTTACACCAGAAAAACGTAAGAAGTTGATTGTGCGTCACGCTGTGCCAAAAAGTTGTTTCCTTTACGAATTGGTTACTCTCAAGGTAAGAAGCCACTGTTTGACTAAAAGGTTATGAATTTTGACAGATTGATATGCGTATTTAATTTATCAAACGTAAGATTTGGTAAAACTTAAATGATCTAACTGCTATTTTGCTTTAATTAGCAACCGGCATACCTACGTCACATCCATTACGCTACGTGTTGTATTAGAGGAACAAAAATCGTGACGTAATGGAATACAATGACATGGTTTACATGGCGTCCTTAGAGTGCATTGACTGCAAGTAGTATATTATTGGGAGTTTCAAAACACATTTTACATGTTTTGTGTTTTGAAACTCCCAAGGCGTTTTTTGACGAAACGCTCATTTCGAGTTGATCGTTTTTTTAAACGCTAAAATAGGTGTTTTGAAACTCCCAATCGGTTTTGAGGTGTTTTGAAACTCCCAAGGCGTTTTTTTAAACGCTAAAATAGGTGTTTTGAAACTCAATCGGTTTTATGGTGTTCTGAAACTCCCAATCGGTTTTGAGGTGTTTTGAAACTCTCAATCGGCTAAGAAGTTCATACAGTTTTAAAAACTTGAACATATAACTACTCAATATCTTGAAGATCTAGTCTCATTGTGTACAGACCTTTCATGCTTACAACACGTAGGTAGTAATATTATTTTTATATTTGGAAATATGAAGTTTGTGAAACAACTTCAAAACTTGCAATTAGAAGTCGTTTGTCCAGTTCGCCACGATCGCAATTCACGTCATGGAGAACTTTTACCGAACACAATTCGAAGTATCATTTGTGGTCCCTCTAACTGTGGAAAAACTAATTTACTTGTCGGTCTTCTGCTGCATGAACGGGGGCTACGCTTTCAAAACCTTTATGTTTATTCTAAAACTCTCTTCCAACCTATGTATCAGTATTTAGAAAAAATACTAATGTTGGTTCCATCAGTCGAATTTAAAAAATATAGTGAGAATGATGAGGTACTAAGTCCACATGAAGCTAACATTAACTCCATTATTATATTTGATGATGTTGCATGTGAAAATCAAAACAACATAAGGGATTACTTTGCAATGGGACGTCATAAAAATATTGATAGCTTCTACCTTAATCAAACTTATAGTAAAATACCTAAACAATTAATAAGAGACAATGCTAACTTAATAATTCTATTTAAGCAAGATGATGTTAATTTGCGTCATGTTTATGATGAGCACGTTGGAAGCGATATGTCTTGGTCACAGTTTCGAGAAATGTGTGCCGAAGTATGGAAACTGCCATATAGTTACTTGGTTATAAATAAAGATTGTAGTCGTAATTCAGGATGTTATAGAATGAGTTTTGACACATTTATCATTATGGATTAACTATAATACATGATGCATTATTATGAAACATGTATTGCTTCATAGGAAACCATCAAGATCAGACATGGATCTTAAAATCAATGACGAGAAAAATTTGAAAGAAAAAGTACTTAAATCTGTCGAAGCCATTAAAAAGAAAGTTAGACTGATTCGTAATATGAAAACTGATAATGATATGATGTTGGAATCAGTATTGAAACCAATAACAGAACCACTTAATGAAATAGTTAAAGTTAAAAATGAGAATAATTACTTAAATACTAATGATGATGATTCCAATGACAGATTTCAATGGGGAAAGTCGGTAAAAAGATTAAAATTGAGTCCTAGTGAAGAAAAGAGGCAATCTATTCATGATCAAACGGTTGTGAGGAAATCTTCTCAATCTAGTCTTGATAATGAAGATGAAGGGGATGAGACATCAAACAGCGATGAAAGTGATGTAAGCGATGGAGTGGAAAGTGAAAATACTAATGATATTTCATTTAAGACGAGTGATTCTTTCGCATCTCCTCGTGATGACCCTAAATTTCAAAAGCATTATATGACCAACTTAAATATACCTTTTGGTGTTCGAACGGAACGGGACAAGCTAATGTTGGGATCCTGTCAGGTATACACTACAAGTGACAAAAAACTGAAAGTAAATGGTCAAACTTACTATTTATCACCAGGTTTAAACGAATTGCTATTTAAGAAAATACCGGATTTAAATAATATAACTGAGGATGATAAACGCAATTATAAAATCTTATTATTAGAAACTAATGCACATAGAAGAGATTTTAATCCTAATAAACCAATAAAAAGCAACAAAGGTATGAAATATTTATACGTAATAAGACCTCTTTTTAAATTGGCTAAAGAACGTTTAATAAGTGGTGAAGGATTACCGATGATGAAAAGAGTTAAAACCGATGTATCATATGTATATTGGGATAACCCAAACGAATTAGTAGAAAGATTAAAATTGCTTATAGCTTCTCGTGAAGCTGGTAATACAGGATTGGATAATGAAATCATATCTGTTATTGAAGAACTGCAAGAAGCAGGATTAGTTAACAATGCTAATATATAAAACAGTTACTTTACTATAATTATCGTTAGTCGAGGCAGAACTTTTGACGTGCAAATATATCATAAAATGAATATAGACAAATTCGGACATCATCTTCATAAACGCCTGCGTGTATCTGAAGTTACTGAACTTAAAAATAATGCTTTGCTCCGATCAGATGATGGACATTTCGATTTACAATCATTAAGATTAAAGGGGCTTGCACATCCATCGTCACCTGATGATGCCGTTAATAAGCAGTACGTCGATCAGCTCGTTCAGAATATTTATCAGAAGAAGTATGTAGATTCTATGTTTGATACTATAAATTCTCAAATTCATCAGTTGGCAAATCAGTTGAAATTGAACTTTTATTCAAAAATTGAAATAGACGATATTTTCAACAAATTAAACAATGGCAAAGCAGCAAGTCGTGAACGAGATACACAGATCAGCTCGAAAAAACTTTAAGCGACGAGCAGTTTTATTAAAAGGAATTGATGATTTGTGGCAAGCGGATTTGATTGACTTACAAAATTTACATAAGATAAATAGAGGATATAAATACATTTTGGTTGTAATAGACGCATTTTCAAAGTATGCGTGGTGTATTCCAACAAAATCTAAAACGAAAATAGAAGTTAAAAATTCTTTCGAACAAATTATTAAATCATCAAAACGAGTACCGATAAACTTACAGACAGACTTTGGTAAAGAGTTTTACAATAATGAATTTAATTGTTACGTAAAGTCTTTAAAAATAAATCATTATTCCACGTATTCAATTAAAAAGGCATCTATCGTCGAAAGATTAATAAAAACTCTCAAAAACAAACTTTACAAATATTTTAGTTTCATTGGAGATTACAAATGGGTTGGAAAACCTTTAGATGATGTAGTAAAATCCTATAATGAAACTGTGCATAGAACAACAAAATTTAAACCAGCTGATGTTAATTTTCATAATGAAACCGAAGTAAAGAAAAACATAGAAAAATCTCAGTCCAATCTTCGTTATAAACTAAATAAATTCGACGTCGGAGATCGCGTACGTATAAGCAAGTATAAGAGCGCCTTCCATAAAGGTTATACACCTAATTGGTCTACTGAGATATTTACTATTAAACAAGTTAGTCGCACTCAACCGGTGACTTACCATATCAACGACCAACGAAATAATCCTATACTCGGGTCATTTTACGAACAAGAGCTTCAGAAAACTAAATACCCTGACGTTTACCTCATAGAAAAAATTATTAAAAAAAGGGGCAGAAAATTATATGTCAAGTGGTTAGGACTAAATGATAGCGAAAACAGCTGGATTGATAGAAATGCTATTGTCTAAATGTACTTATACGATTTTACGTAAGAGAACTAACCATTCGCATATAGGATATGAAAGGAAGAGGACTTTTAAATAGTGTTATTAATCACTTACCGTTTGAACTGCACTTGCCTGGTTATAATTATTGTGGACCTGGTACAAAATTACACGAACGATTGCTAAGAGGCGATAAGGGAATTAATGCGCTGGATAACGCATGCATGCAACACGACATTGCTTACGATAAATATTCTAGTTTAGCAGAGCGTCACCGTGCAGATTTAGAACTTTATAAAATGGCTAAACAAAGATTGAAGTCGAAAGGGGTTGGAAAGGGAGAAAAACTCGCTTCATGGCTAGTTAGCAAAGTGATGAAGTCTAAAGTAAAAGCCGGTGCAGGGATAAAATCATTTAAACACTACGTTTCTAAGATACGCACTGAATTGAAAAAGAAGAAATCTAAAAATAACGCCAGTTTGATCGAGCGCGCACTTGTTGCCGCAAGAAAATTAATTGGTAATAATAATAGTATACTAAGAGCTCCTCGTTTAATACCAATTCCGAAAACTGGAGGTATATTACCACTAATACCTATTTTCGCGGGGCTCTCGGCGTTAGGATCATTAGCAGGAGGAGCTGCCGGGATCGCTAAAGCTGTTGGAGATTACAAAGCTGCACGAAAAAACTTGGCCGAATCAGAACGTCATAACAAGATGATGGAGTCTATCGCATTAGGAAAAGGATTACATATTAAACCGTACAAGAATGGAAAGGGATTATGTTTGAAACAGTCAAAAAACTAACGCATAGGTTACCCAGACGTGCCCTTACAAATGTTGATATTTTAAAACACTCAGCAGATATCCCTCATTTTCGCGGTGTTTATATGAGAGATAATTTGCCAAAACGTCCTAAAAGAGTGGAATGTGCTATCGTCAATTTAGATAGTAGTAAAAACGAAGGAACTCACTGGGTAGCCTATGTCAAAGATAATAATTATTGTGAATATTTTAACAGTTATGGTGATCTTCAGCCACCGATAGAAATAATAAAGTATTTAAAAAATCATGATATATCATACAATTTTAACACTTACCAAAAGTTTAACACTGTTAATTGTGGTCATTTGTGTTTGAAATATTTAAAAACATTCTGGAGTAACCGTTTAAATATCTCTGTACAGTAAAAAGCTTATCATTCTCACGATGTCTTTCGCTTTGTCTATAACCGGAACCTCTTCTACCTTGATCACAAATTATTCACCAGCTTTTCAACTCGATGGTGAATATGAATGTGGGTTGCTATATATGTCGACTTTTAATTCTATACCTAATATAGACTATAGAAATAATAAGTTTTATTACGGTCAAAATGAAGTAGTAGAAATTCCAGAGGGGTCATATGAACTTCAAGACCTTGACGATTACCTCAAAAAACACTTGCAGGGATGCACATTTTCCCTGACATGTAACAATAATACGTTAAAAACGTCTATATTGTGTTCTAAAACTGTATATTTTAACAAAGAAAATTCGATAGGTAAGGTACTAGGTTTCGGAGAAGAAACTGTTCAAGCTAATATATTAACAGAGTCCCCTTTTCCTGTGTCCATTCTGTCTACAACTATAGTGCGAGTTGAATGTGACATAGTGAGCGGATCATTTGTAAACGGAAAACCGAGCCATATTATTCATGAGTTTGTTCCTAACGTGCCACCAGGTTATCGGATGATAGAAACACCGAGAAACGTTATCTATTTCCCTGTTACACAAAACAACTTGACCTCTCTTAAAATAAGAATATTAGACGCGAACGGCAATTTAGTTAATTTACGAGGTGAAGAGATTCAATTATATTTACATCTTCGAAAAAATGATAGATTTCAATAAAAGTGTGGTATCGCACAACAAACGTGTTATTACTCATTGTGCTATCAAGAAAAGAACACCTAAACATCAGCTTTCAAAGCTTACGAAAGAAAATAAGCAATTTTTAAAATATATAGGCTTATTAAAATGAGTATACTAAACTTGTCAGATCCTTTTAGCTATGATAACACGATTGAAAGTTTTGAATATCATTCGTATAAACCGTACGTAACAAGTTTTAATTTGAACGATGAAATCCGTATTCCTATTAACCAGCAAGACCTCTACTTATTACCATCAGCAAGCACACTATACATAGAGGGTACTATTGCAGTATTCAACAGAGAAACAAAAACGCAGGTGAACAGCGTTCAATTTACAAATAACCCTATACTCCATCTGTTTCAAGACATTCGATATGAGCTGAATGGAATCGAAATAGATAAAATTAAAAATGCTGGCGTTACAACAACTATGAAATCTCTTGTATCCATGAATAAATTCGAATCATCGATGTCGAAGGTATGGGGGTGGGACGTTAATGGCACAAAAATTACACATGGATCATTTTCTGTATCAGTTCCTTTAAATAAGATTCTTGGTTTTGCAGAGGATTATAATAAAATTATTATTAACAGTAAGCATGAACTTATTCTTTTAAGATCGAATAGTAATTTAAATAGTGTAAAATTGAACACAAATGAATACATAGACAACATTACTATATCTAAAATAGTATGGCGTATGCCTCATATCAAAGTTTCTGACCGAGAAAGATTAAGGTTACTCAGACAGTTAGAAAAAGATCATGCAATTCAGATAGCTTTTAGGAATTGGGATCTTTATGAGTATCCACTTTTACCTATAACATCAAAACATTCTTGGGCAATCAAAACTTCATCTCAAATTGAAAAACCGCGATACGTCATAATTGGATTAAAAACATACAGAAAAAATATGCCTGACAAAGATATAACGTACTTTGATCATTGTCATTTGAGAGACGTTAAAGTCTTTTTGAATTCAAACTATTTTCCATATGAAAGTTTAAATGTCAGTTTTGGGGCTGAAAAGTTTGCTATATTATACGAACAGTACGCTAAATTCCAACAGTCTTATTATAACCGCAGTGAAGCTCCGTTGTTGAGTCCGCAAGAATTTAAAGAAAAAGCACCTCTGTTTGTCATCGACTGCTCTCGACAAAACGAAACCTTAAAAACGGGTTCAATAGATGTTAGAGTTGAACTAGAGTGTGAACAAGACATACCCGACAATACCGCGGCTTACTGTCTTATTCTGAATGACAGTATTTTAGAATACAAACCATTAAGCAACATTACACGAAAAATATCATGAATTCAGATTGTTTGTTCGTAGACCTCCAGGGGTTTAAATCATTTCAAAATGAATTTATTGTTAAAGAATTTGCATACGGTACCAATGAATACACACAAGTATTTTCAATAAAACCTCCATATAAGTTTTCGACGTTAATAGAAAGCGAAAAAAGACAAGTAAGATGGATAGAGAAAAACCTAGGTATTTCATGGCATGAGGGCTTTGTTGATTATAGGGAATTTAAAAGAATGATACACTGTTTTTTGGAAAACAAGAAAATATATGTAAAAGGGTTAGAAAAAGTTAAATGGATTAAAGATTTGTGTAGTAACTGTACCGTAATTGACTTGGGTTGTAACGGTTTGCCTAAATTTGAATCTATGTATCAAAAATATTGTAAGGACCAGAGTAGTTATAGTTGTTCAACGCATAAAAACTCTTGTGCGTTAAAAAATGTTTTATGTATTAAAAAATGGTATTCTGAAAATAATTTATCATTGTATTCTCATTTGTAATAAAGTACAATAAATATTATAACTGTAAAGCATATTTTTATTTCATAATTATTTCCCTTTATATACCTACCTACATATGATAAGATAGTGTCCGATCCGAAAACTGCAAATTTAAGTGCCTGTAAAAGTTTAAAATAACAATGATAATGACAACTATTTGTTATTTTATGGGCACTTAAATTTTAAAGTTCGAATTGGACCCAGAGGGGTTACAAAAGGTTTAGAAGTAAAATAAAACCAGATTGAAAGGAAATAACGTTTATTTATTAATTACCACACCTTTGTTTATAACATAGCACCTTAAATCTAATTTTAACTTTAATATTAAAACAAAGATTGATGACCCCAAGACAACGTCGAGACTTGATTATTTAGTATAACGCGTTTGTCATCATTTGACGACAGTGCTACTTTATTCAAGGACTGAGTAAAAATAACATGTTTTAAAGATTTAAATACAATATTGCGTTTTCTTATCCGCTCCTTATTTAATAGTACTTTTTTATATTCCTCAAAATCCACACCGCGCAATACATGTCTCTTTGTGCCTTTAGCCTTTTTCAGTTGTTTGTTTTCTGTTTTTATACAATATAATTTAGACCTAAGGCCAACGAACTCATTTATTATTTCTCCACCAAGTTCATCTTTAAATAAACCGGGTACTTTTTTATGTTTAAGAGTTATACCGTATGCGTTACTGACAGAATAATTACTTGTATCAAAATAATGTTGAAAATTTCGTTTTATATCTACATACAAATCTTCTGTATTTATGGAATACAAAAAAGAATCTGTATCGGTATAACATAAACTTAAATTAGATCCATAAAAAGGTTTCATGACAGAATAGTGAAAATCGTACATATGAGTTTTCGATATTTCCAAAACAGTAAATCCAATGTAAATTGGCCGGTCAAGAGTTACCGATTCCGGTTTCATTTGTATGGCGACAAAATTTTCACTAAAAACGGTTGAACTATGAAAATTAGGTCTACCTGTTAGATGCTCTGCTGTGTACTTCTTTTTTGTTTTATTTCTATTATCACTCCACGCATTAACTAACAGAACATTTAACCTTTTTTCAGCGTCTTCCAACGTTTTTCCAAATATAGCATTGTTTGCAAGTTTGCACGAATTTTGCTCAAACACGGATTTAGCTTTTTGTCTTAACTTTGTATTTAAGTCTATGTATTGTTTTAAAAATGGACCTTGTTTAAATTTGATTACTCTATGTATGTTTTTCAATACCAAGCCATGTTTTATACATGTTTTTAAATGCACATAATGGATGACATACTCGTATTTATCATATAAATTTGGGATAAGTTTAGGTTGCTTTGAACCAGGCGGTGTGAATTTTTGAGGACAGAATGGAATGTCATTATGCAAGTCATGCAAATGTTCTGGATATTCTAAATCCACTTCCAAAATATAACCATAATCCGAATCATCAGGTGTTTGTAGGATATCGAGTACATTAATTTTATCCCGTGGTAATAATTTGAAATCATCATAAGGTAAATTGCCACACATTGCATAACCGTATAGATTATTACAGTCTATGTAGAATAAGAAACTGCTCGGATTACTGGAATCAAAGTTTGGCATGTATTTATTATTTGCCTTTGCATACCGAGTAGAACATAAACATACACCCCCACGAATACCTTTTTGAATCATTCTAATTATTTCAAGGTCATCAATGAGTTGCAACTTCACACCAGTTATAAGTAACATGGCATCAAAACTTAAACTTGGGGCAGTTAGATAAAAAGCAGGGTCTAATCTATAATTGACTTTACAAGTTTGACGAAACTTTTCAAATATGTCAGTTAGTAATAATACATCTGATTTAAGGTAAAGATCGGTGTATTCTCCTAAAGTATTAATATTGAATGATTTCCATACAAGCTCGGCATGTTTATAATCATATTTGGATATAATGTCATTTGTTAATGAGTTGTAAAAATAATGTGGCTGAGGTAAACATTGCTCTTCATAGCGACTCCAACTAGACATATACTCGTATGGATAGACGCCCTTTCGTTTCAATAAATCGAAATGCTCTTTTAAAGGAAAAAAATGTGAGAGATGAATAAAGTCTTCTTTATTTAAGGTGCTTACAAGTTCTTCCAAACTTGCTCCTAAAAATTTGAATGAATCTACAAAACGAACAGGCATATATTCATTTCGACTTGTAATGAAAAATTTCGTAAATGATATGTAATTTTCTTTGTTTTTTGCAATAACTTTGACTTGACCAGGAAGTTCACCCAACTGACGTATAAACAAATGACTGTCGTATCCTGATAAGTTGTGAAAAAATACTGGCACAAATGTTGGTAGGCGGTACCGAATATTACAATAAGAATGGGCTGCCCCTCTATATCGTCCTGTTAAATGACAATGATCTCTCACGGAATCGCCGAGTAATAACTTGCGACAAAGAAAACAATATTGAGAGTTCAAAAAATCATTTTCTTCTTTCTCTGTAATAGTTATTGGCTTCGGGTCAGAATATATTTTATTTATTCTATGTACATCTTTTTGCAGATATTCGAGAAATTTTTCTACGCAGTCTTTTCCACGATAAGACACGAATTTGTTTAGGGAGCTATCGTATGAACTAACAATGTAGTACGCAAATGCAGCTGGTATGTGTTCCTGCAATGTTGTAGTACATTTCGAACTAAGTTTTTCATCCGTATTTGGTTGCAATAAGGATTCAAAGTCTGCATAAATTATAAAAGGCATATTTTGCATCCGCTCAAAATTTTTAAATTCAATATGCGCACCCCGATTAGGTAAAATTGTCTTTACGCCCCCGCATACGTGAGCATTAAATTTGTCTTGACTATTAAAAAATATCATACATTCATCGCAAAAAAATATTTTCCCGTTATGTTTTGTAAATTGAAGTTTAAGCAGGCGACTTAAATCTTTTATAAGACAGTAATGTGTTTGACGACCGTTTTCTAACATTAAAAGGTTAATATGATGTTGCTTCCGACATGTGGTTTTGTAAAGTGGACCTACGATTTCAGATTTATTTTTGAGTGCGTACACATTAATACTAATACGTTGATTGTTTTTTTCGAATATTTTTATGTCAGATAATCCCACAGGAAAAGTCATGTCCTTGCTATTAAGAACACCTTCATAATGGGGATATGAAGATACCCTATGCACATTATTTTTAGCGGGAAATAAAGCAGCCATCACACACCACAAAAAGCAAAAAACATCTTTATTTTGTATATTGATGCACGCCCGTTTTAGTTTTATATTTTTAGGCAAATCAATGAATCCTGATGCTCTCAGTGGGTTATATTTACTGATGTTTACCTCTAGGTATAAATTGCGCATAAAAGCCCAACCACTATCCCTGTCTTGAAACTCATCAATTTTTCCACAAATACATTGTAAAAGATTTAAAAATATTTCATTAAAATCATAGTTCTGATGTATAACTATATTTTTCGTTGCAAAAGATTTTACGTCGCAAGTATCGTTTTTAAGTAAAGAAAATTCAGCAAATAATTCAAAATTGACTTTGACAGTATTAAACACTGATTGTCTTGCTTCCAAAATTTTACGAACACTGTCGCGAAGGCTACGTATAAACTCGGCTGGTGCACAAACCTGGTCTGGCCCGCCTTCACGCCCCCGCACACGGTAAGATGCTATCCTACTTCTAAAAGCTGAAGCTATTTTTTCAACGCCTTCACCGTTATCAATAGAAATATTATTTTTATGCACAATACTTCGTAAATGAGCAGAAAAAGCTCGACTAGGAACAGATGTTTCGCAAACAGAACAAAATATTGATTTACAACTCATTTTTTGTTTTTTTATTTTATTTTATTTTTTAAGAATAGTAGATGAAAAGTGCTAGAAAATAAGATAAACAAAGGTATCGCGAGAATTATTATTTTTAGTAACAATATAACGCTCGGTGAAATTTTCAAATTAACTACAGCTTTCTCCTATAGATCTTTTGTCACAATAGTTTTAAGTCAGCCACATTATTTAATTTCAACTCAACAAAACATAGAATTACAACTCATTTTATTTTTTTTATTTTTAAGAATACTATTTGAAAAGTGCTGGCAAATATTACAAACAGAGGTAACTAATACTAGAATTATATTATTTTAAATCGCGATAGAACGTTCCATCTTCAGCGAAATAGTCCTTACATAATTTAAGCACTTTATTAATATCTGACACCTCTGACGAATTAACATCTAACTGTATTTTTAAATTAACTAGAGCTTTCTCCCATCGATCTTTTGGCGAAATGTTTTTTATGTCAGCCACATTGTATAACTTTAACTCAAGAAAAAGGTCGCCTGATAATTGTGCAGTTCGACGCACCCTGCCCCCGGGAACTTGCCTTATCAATACTGACGACAGCAGCACTGGTTTGGGTTTGCGAGCACGCCAGTCACCATCTTCACTGTCGGAGTCGATTATCCAGCCGCCTGCAGGACCGTTGAGCTGCTCTAGCAGACTTGTCTGCGCCAACTTTTTTGAGCTGTAAATCGATAAAAAATAAATAAATAATAATAAACGGAACAAACATGTGCAGAGCTAAGTACCTATTTAAATTTATTTTTAAAATTACCATTTACTGAAATAAATACATATTTTACTTACCGTGGAGTCGGTGCTTCGTCTTCAGATTCAGTCGGCGGGAATTTCGTTTTTGACAGCTTCAACTTCTTTGACCTATAAAACAGAAGTTCTATAATATAATAAAGCACTTTAAAATGTATTCAGGTAATAATTGTTTAAAATTGAATTACCGAGGTATTGAGGCTTCGTCTCCTGATTCGGGCAGCGGGGTTTTCTTTTTTACCACCTTCGGCTTCGTAGACCTTTAAAACACAAAACATAATAATTACACCGCGACAATGCACTCCTAACACACAGCACCTTAGATATTAATTAATTACCTTGAAATTGGAGCAGGATCTTGAAGCTCCGAATATGGTCGAGTCTTCTTGGAGACTTTCACTTCAGAGTATTCCGTATCAGACCTGTAAAAAAAAAAAAAAAAAAAGAACATGGAATATTGTATACAATTTATTTAATTAATAATCAATAAAACCATATCAGAACACATTAATATTAAAAACTTACGAACATTATTTTAATGCAGTTGTAGTTTGCGACTGATTGACACTGACTTTCTTGTAGAAATAAATGTAATTACGCGTTATAACGTAAAAAGTTTCCGCTCAGCACTTTACAACACTCACAGAAGTTCTCAACATTTAGATATTTATAACATTCTATTTGTAATAACAGTACTACGGAATGCGAACAAAACAAAGTTTTTATAAAGGTTTAATACCTCAGACGTCGATTTGCAAAGTAAGCATTTGTGTTACAAACAAAAGTATCATGTTAAATATGTCGTAATCGGTGCATCAATGAAAGGAACCGTCGTTTAACAAAGAAGCCGACTTCATTTAGGTTCAATTTACACTGAATGCGATGCGATGAATGATTTATTTTATAGGACTTGTCAACAATACTTGAATAAACCTGTACTGGAGTTAAGTTCGTGTTTAGCATATTATATTTTGTAGGGCTCAATAATACATGTTTAAACCTGTATTAGAGCTGTGCACGTGTTTAGCAAAGGAAAAATATAAATACATACGTTTAATATCTCAGTTCATCTTTAGACGCCAATTCAGAAAGTCGCAGTTTTATTTCGTATCCCGTACCTACAATAATACTGACTGAAGTTCTTGAATTAAACGGTGAGTACCTAACTTATTTACTAATATACTGATATTGTTTTTTTCCTAGTAGATATAAATCTAATTATATTCTCTTATTTTGCAGAGTATGATGACTTCTCAACACATTGACTCCGTGAAAGATACCAACGAACAGTTCCCGTCTTTTTCGTCTCAAACCCTTGCGGCATTCGACGAACCATTTGGCTACTCCCAAGATATGGATGCTTATTTGCAATACCAGAATAGATGTATAAATCAAATTCAAAATCCATCTTTAGAAAATTCACCGAAAAAACCCAAGATAAAGAAGAGAGCAGTGCAAATAAAAACTGATATTGGATTAAACTCGCATGTAATTAAAAAAGCGAAAAAAGGGAAGCGATTAATTAAGATCAGTATTGCAAAACTTGAATCGCAGCAGGACGCTGATGACCTCATGGCGGTGCAATTTGTCATCGAAGATAACTACGATGAATTGTTAAGTGCTACGGAATCATTAGTTGACCGAATCGTGAGAAGACTCAGTAACGTTAGCTATTAGATTTTACAGTATACGTTATTTTACATTTTTGTATTTCTTTAATAAAATTTTGTGTTTTTGCAACTTTGTTTCTCAATAATTATTCAATTCCCTACCCAAGTTAAATCCAATAGTGTTACTATGCAAAACAAGTTTAGAAACTAAAGTAAATTCCTCTGAAGTTTAGTGCCGCTGCCGCTGTTGGATTTACGTGCGCTTTATATTTTATTAATCGCTTGATCGTATATCTTTAACATAATGTAACCCTTACAGTAGGAGTCATGATTCCTGCTTAATAGCCGTGTCTAATTCTGATGGGACAGCAAATTAAGGTAGCATGTGAAGTTAAACTTTAACGAATTGCAGACTTTATTTGTGCTAGTGAAAATACAAATCAGACCGGCGTATTTATTGACTTGCAACTAGTTTATATTTATAATTTCTTGCAACGCGTTATGAGCACGTCACAGAAACCATCCAATCACAGGCTCAGGTCTACATCGCGCTAACGAAGTTTTTAAGATTTGTTCATATATATACAACATAAAATATTTAAACGGCGTGCTCCCACCTTCCGTGACCGACCGGCGGAATGGTAGGGTTCACCAGCAACCTGTGACTCGGCCTGATCACCCTTGTTACTAACCGCTGAACGATGTTATCTTGGAACTTTGGAGATTCTGTACCTATGCGGTGGTAGGTACGGATGACCCACGCCTTGGTGGAAGGCCCCCAAATCCACCTTCACGTAAAATGCGGCCATAAGACTACTGGGAACTTATCGCATCCCGGGTGGCCCGTCCTTGTTGTGAAGCTTGATCACCTTTGCAGCAAGTTGTGAAAAACACCTTAGCAAACCATGTCTCGACTGGGACGCTATGTGACCTCGTACTACACTGAATTGAGCAGAGATGTACTTGGTCTGGTGGGTGCAAAGCTAGCTGTGCCCATCGTGTTAAGCTTTTGCTAAATAACCTACCGTTGTTTGTGCACCTGACAATTGAAAAACAAAGTATTAACTGACTCCAATTGTCAGGTGTACAAGCAACAGTTTTGCTCAAGTTAACTGTGAAATAATCAAGTAACAAACGAAAAATTGAACATTGATCAAGTCAAACGCATGCTAAGGGTTCGAATGAATTACAACTTAATAAAATAACTGCTAAGAAATTCTGAAAAAAATATATATATATATATATATATTGAGCATTTCGAATCAAATGCTACTTAAAAACTATTAAGAGTTTTAAATAAATTACAACCATAAAACCGATTGGGAGTTTCAGAACACCTCAAAACCGATTGGGAGTTTCAGAACACCATAAAACCGATTGAGTTTCAAAACACCTATTTTAGCGTTTAAAAAAAAAAAAACGCCTTGGGAGTTTCAAAACACCTCAAAACCGATTGGGAGTTTCAAAACACCTATTTTAGCGTTTAAAAAAACGATCAACTCGAAATGAGCGTTTCGTCAAAAAACGCCTTGGGAGTTTCAAAACACAAAACATGTAAAATGTGTTTTGAAACTCCCAATAATATACTACTACTGCATATAGGTTAATAATTATTAACATATTAATATATTTGCTATCTAAGCCAACGACATAATATAAATAATGAATTATTTTTTTATTAAAGAGCAATTATAATACAAAATTATTATTATTATGTGATGATTAATGACATTTAAGTATTTTTGGTGTCAATATTGAATGAGTATTGCATTAATTAAAAAAAAACCTTTATTAGTGCTGCTTTACGTCTTCTTAGAAAACTATATTTCATGTTTCTAGCTTCAGCAGTTTGCGTTGTGTGTTAATGTTAGATTTATTTGTTATACAGCGTGCCAATGACCATGATATGGCTTATAATGCCAGCATCTATTCCACTCCTTGAATACATTTGTTATATCGTCGGGGGGCCGCTAAGTAAATGAAATAATATAAAATACCCCAGCTACTTAGCGGTCCCCGACGTGGCGACACTTGTATCAAAAATTATTACCTACGTATTATAATTAAAAAAATGAGACTTAACGATTTATACGCGACGACGCTTGGATCGGAATATAATATTACCTACTTATAATTAAACTTATACGACCAATATTTATTATTTTATTGCTTTTTAAAGGTTTTTTAATTTAATTTTCACAGATGTAAACCGTCCATATAATTCCTACACGTGACAAATGTTCCACTAACGTCACTTTGTCCTACTATGACTGTGATTGATTTTATTAAAGTTTATATTAATTATTAAGGATTTTGAGCACTGTTTAGATCTCAATAGTTGTAATAATAATTGTCATTTGTGATAACTATAACTTTTGATAACTGTATACCGATTATACCAAATTAAAAAGATAGTTGTATAATGATATTAATGATAAATGCCATAAAGTAGCGTAAGGGAATATTTTCGTTAAAAAACTATATAATTGCAAAGTATTGCAGATGTTTTGATTTTTTTAGAAGATTATTATTGTGTTAAGTTTCAATTAATAAAGACTGATTTGAAAATTACACGCCGAATTTAATTTAAAATGTACCTAGACTTTGTAGCGTAATGGAACATCACATTGGTTATGATACGTTCAACACAATTTATTAACAATATAAACATGTTACTATGAAAACAAGTATTATTTTCATTGCAAGTGGAAATAGAAGATACATTTAAGTGAGATAATCTAAAAAAAAAAAAAGATTTTACTGTGGAATTCCCTTACGCCAGGGAACTTTTTTTGGAAAACGCTCTTGTGACTGACATAGTGTGACAGGCGTCAATAAACATATCTCAAACAAGCTATGGTTGAATAGAAGGACGTGCACGTGGACGTCTCATTGACAGTTGACACTTAAGATAAATACTAGTAAACAACCAATATTGTATCATTGACACAAAGAAAATAAAAAGCATATTGTATAACTAGTACTGATGTATTATCAAATGATATTAATGACTGAATGCCCCTTTCTCACTTCCCAAGCTTCTGTGTGCCTTGGATAACCTGAAGGCGATTGACGGGATTCCATATTCGTTTGTGGTTAGATCTTCTAATTCCACTAAAGTTAGCTATTTGGAAATAATAAATCATATTTTTATAACTGGTGTAGTGCCTATTCCGTGGAAGACCCAAATTGTTATCCCAATCTTAAAACATAGAAAAGATCCGAATTATCCCTCAGCATATCGTCCTATAGCTTTATCTTCGGTTCTAGCAAAGATTATGGAACACTTGATTAAGAATCGACTCGAGTGCATTGTAGAAAATCGTAATTCATTAGCTAAGACGCAATTTGGATTCCATAGAGGAATGGGTACGATAGATAGTCTTAGTATATTAATTTCTGATATCTGTATTGAATTTAGCAAGAGTGAAAATATGGTTGGTGTATTTTTAGACATTGCTTCTGCGTATGATAACCTCAACTTCTCCATACTCAGGCAAAAAATGCGTCAGCTGAGTATTCTGTTGAGGCTGATCGATATCATTTGCAGTTTATTTATGGATAGATTCACTCATGTTTGTATTAATCTGTTTTTGCTCCCTCCTAGATCTGTATGGAAGGGATTACCTCAGGGGTCAGTTCTAAGCCCAATTTTATTTAGTTTATATACATCTGACCTAGAATCATCAGTCAACTGCTTTTGTAATATTTTACAATATGCAGATGATATCTAGTACTATACAATATTTCTCCTTCATTTGCAAACCAGATTAAATTCTGCCCTATTTTATTTGCAGGACGCTTGAGAATCATGGACTCACATTATCAATTCCTAAATGTAGTAGTTTTTCATGTAAAATAAATATTCGTATTGTAAACCTTTTAGTTGATGGTCAACAAATTATTATTCTTGATAAAGTTATATTCCTTGGTGTATTTCTTGACTCTAAACTAACTGGAGTTCATCATTTGAACTACGTACTCGTACATACATACATACTGCTAACAAGTAAATGTGAGAAAAGCATTAATGTGATGCGGTTGTTGTCTGGTGTGCGATGAGGTGCTCAGTGCTCACACATATAAAAATAATCTAGATGATTTTTAGTAGGAGGGACCAATTCAGTTTACTTAGTCGTGATAGATTTAGATTTTTATTACTTATAGTTTGGCGTGTCCCCCTCGTAACTCTAGCGAAAATGTATATTGTAGTACCATTGCAGGGTATCACATGGACTAACCTCGGTACAGTCGAGTTCTCAAATATGTGTACACTTTATACTTTAGTACCTTGTCTATTATCATATTATGTTTAAATATAAATTGTCCCAGCATTGACAAGGTAATATAATAAAGTGTACACTGTACACGTAATTATGATTTCGACTGTACCTTTTAAGTTTTAAAGACACTAGGACGAATCTTTATAACCTCTGAGGCTTATGATGACAATGAATAAATTAATATGAATTTGAATATTAATGTGTATCACCAGGGCGGAGGGAGATTATGAAAAGTTTTTAAAATAATGGGATTAACGCACGAGCCCTAGTTATTGCAAACGAACGGATGAGCGATTACAGTTATCATAGGTTATAGGGCCGAGTCACTCGGTTATTACTGTATTTATCTGGTGCGCGTCCCACATGAACTATAGTGCAAGAAAAAGTGACAATGGCCGAAAATACACCGTTTCAGCGCCTCCCGAAGAATGTCATACCTGAACATTACGATATAGAATTGGTGCCGGATCTGGAAAGATTAACGTTCACAGGAAAGACGGCAGTGAAAGTATCGGTAAGAGGGACTTCATCACTCGTCCGGCCGTTGCTTATCTCGTTTGGTTTCAACGTGACGTATTCACTTTCAGATCGTCAATCCTACCAAAGAAATTGTGTTGAATAGTTTGGATTTGGATTTGAAGAGCGTGGAGTTAAAGTACACGGATGGAGACGCGGCTCTATTGCCGGTCGAAGTGCGGCTCAACGTGGCCGAGGAGACGGTGACGATGGCGTTCGCGGAGCCGCTGCCAGAGGGCACGGCCAAGCTGCTCTGCGAGTTCAGTGGTGAGATCAATGACAAGATGAAGGGACTGTACCGCAGCAAGTACCTCACGCTTTCCGGCCAGGAGCGGCACGCGGCGGTCACGCAGTTCGAGGCGACGGACGCGCGACGCTGCTTCCCCTGCTGGGACGAGCCCGCCATCAAGGCCACCTTTGACATCTCGCTGCGCGTACCCGCCGACCGCGTCGCCCTGTCCAACATGCCGGTGCTCGAGGAGAAGGTGGACGAGGAAGGCTCCACGCGCTACGTGCGCTTCGACACGACACCAATCATGTCCACATACCTCGTGGCCGTGGTGGTGGGCGAGTACGACTTCGTGGAGGAAACGTCTCGCGACGGCATCCTGGTGCGCGTCTACACGCCAGTTGGCAAGAGCAAGCAGGGCTTGTTCGCACTTGAGGTGGCTGCCCGGGTACTTCCTTATTACAAAGAGTATTTTGGCATAGGCTATCCGTTGCCTAAGATCGATCTGATAGCTATAGCAGACTCAACTGGGGCCATGGAGAACTGGGGGCTGGTGACGTATAGGGAGACATGCCTGCTGGTAGATGAGGAGAACACATGTGCTGGGAGTCGGCAATGGATAGCTCTGGTGGTGGGACATGAGCTGGCTCACCAGTGGTTTGGCAACCTCGTCACTATGGAGTGGTGGACTCATCTTTGGTTAAATGAAGGCTATGCCTCCTTTGTGGAATTCTTATGTGTCGACCACCTGTTCCCAGAATATGACATTTGGTCGCAGTTTGCTACTCAACCTTATATCAGGTATTTAATTTGATATTTTTATTACTAAATACTTTTTGATAGGAGATTTTTGCACTTGGATAAATAATATGCGTATTTTTGGTATGTCTTACAATTTTTTTGTCTTATCCTTTATCAAAGTGCTAAAATGGCACACTGCTAGTGGAAATCGTGAGCAGGTGATTTTGAAGTCCTGCATTACTATGCAGCTATTTGTTGGCATTGCACTACTGTGCACCGACATCAAACCACCTTCTTCGTTTAAACCGTTGCTGTTTACTAATTTACGCATTATCTGATAAAAAAATGCATTTTCAGTTCCTTAGAATTAGATTGTTTGACCAATTCACATCCAATCGAAGTCCCTGTGGGTCATCCTTCTGAAATCGATGAAATATTTGATGAAATCTCATACGGCAAGGGTGCCTCTGTCATTCGCATGCTACACAGATACATCGGGGACGATGATTTCCGTAGAGGAATGACCATCTACCTCACTAGGCATCAGGTGAATTCCTTATCTCTATTTGATGTAGATAAAAAAAGATTAACAGATGATTTGCAGTTTTACCCTTGACTTTTTTAAGTGGTTTACTTAATATTTCATCCATGCCACCTTCATGGAAATTTCGAGATAGTATTATAATACCTACGAGCTTAATAATCCGTAGTCGATACATTATTTTATTATCACTCTGAAATTAAATGATTCCAACCCATCAGAAGACAATGTTCTAATGATGACTCTAAATTTCAGTACAAAAATACTTTCACTGAGGACCTTTGGGCGGCTTTAGAGGAAGCTTCAAACAAACCTGTTGGTGCTGTGATGTCCACGTGGACTAAGCAAATGGGATTCCCAGTTGTGGACGTAAGTTGTTCAGACAGCCAAACTGCCATTGACATTATAATTACAAATGAAAATTAAGTACATATTTAATGACTCAATTCGTGAAACGATAGGGTTTAACCATGATAAATCTTCAACATTCTTCTCGTTCATGAGTAAGTGGTTTTTCATCTCTCCCATTTGGAAAGTAAGGATTTCCATATCCCATCAACGGGCAGAAAATGGCATCATCTCTAGAACGGAAAGTAGTTCTGAAAAAAGAATTGGTCGAACACTCAGTCATTTGACTCCTTTTCTAGACCACAGAAGAAACTCATACAGCCATTGTGAAATTAATCGGAGATTTATTAAACTCGTTTTGAAATTGTGTCAAAACACTCATAATTTTTGAGCGTATCACTCGGATTATCAGGGCCGGATTTAGAAGAGGGCAACCGGCCTTGGCCATGGCAATGGCCTTGATAAGCTGAACATACACGCTAAAAAAACATTTGAATTAAAAAAAAATGGTGGCCCGGGGGGCCTCCACTCCTTTGTTGCCCCAGGGCCTCCACACCTCTAAATCCGGCCCTGCGGATTATAAATATCTCGGATACAATTTATCACGACTTGGTTAACAATCTTTGCTTATTGTGAGGCTGGGGCCTAGCCAACATGCAAACTTTACTAAAGTTTTTCTTGTCTATCAATTAAAATGTATGGGATGACGTTCTCGTGCGTTACTATAAACCACGTGGTGAACTGTCATCCCATAAATTATGTGTGTGTAACCATCCGTGGTTTCACCTGATGGTTCCAACGGGAGACCAGCGCTGACTTTAATGCCAGCATTACGCTGAGTTGGGACCATTTCGTGGCTACTTTATTCTTGTATTTGTTAATCTGTTCTTTGTTATGCATGTCACGAATAAATGTTTTCTTTATTTTTTTACTTTTTCTATACATAAATAAAATAAATAAATAAATATCAGGGAACAATGTCACACCAATTTGACCTAGTCCCAAACTAAGCTCTAGGCTTGTACTATGGGTACTAGACAACGATATAAATACTTATATAGAGAAATATATACTTAAATACATAGGAAACATCCATGACTCAGGAACAAATATTCGCGTTCATCACAAATATCTGCCCTTACCGGGATTTGAACCCAGGACCGCTAGCTTCGTAGGCAGGGTCACTACCAACTAGGCCAGCGCGTCGTCATTCACGACATTTTGAGCGTTGGAAAAGAAAAACGTTAGTTAGTTTGCATCTTGGCTGGGGCTGGGGCCCTCTGGTAGATATTCTATTGAATTCAATGTACCTCACGAGCCAACCATGCTTGTAATTATTCCTAGGTTCACTCAGAACAAAGGGGCCCTGACCGAGTGCTGACGCTGACTCAGCGAAAGTTTTGTGCCAATGGTAGCCAGGAAGACGACGCACTTTGGATGGTTCCGATCACCATCTCCACTGAGGAAAATCCTGACAGGGCAAGACATATTGTTTACAATCACTCTTAAATCTGATTTTCAAACAAAAAGCTGTTTTGATGTGTATATTTGTTTTTAAAATTATTTTTGTATTTTTAATAGGTTTATGCACACATACTTATATGTACATTTGTTAGTTGTATGTAGGTTTTTAATTTTGTCCCCAATGTTTGTTTTGTAATATCACAAAAAAATTAGGTGGCATTATTTATTACTTTTCAAGTTATCATGCACAAAAAAAGGAAAGAAATCATGATTATGTATTACTTACAACTAAATATGAGAGACAGTTTGTTTCTTGAATGATAAAAAAAAATGGAATCGATCATAATGTTTCGTTATTGATGACACCACATTGATAACTCGATTTCCTTGATCCTTTCAAGATAATATTGATATTAAACGTTCTGCAGTTGCAAAGAACATTGTCGAGATGGGAGCTCATCACTCATCATTCAAGTGGAGGGTGCATTCGTTTAAATTCTGATCAATAGATTACTTTAGATTTAAAAAATATAGATGATGTAATTCTCCTTGCGCGCAATAGACAATAACTTCCTTTTTTAGGTGGCACTGTCAACTGTCCTCGAAAAGCGATCCCAAGAAGTTGTGTTAGAAAATGTTTCCGAATCATCATGGGTGAAACTCAACCCTGGCACGGTATGTCATTCAAACGTATTAATGATGTAAAGTATGATTTATTTTAGATCTTATAATTATATTACCAAAAATATAGAATATACGCATTTTCTTAATCCAGAACAATACAAACAAATATATTTTACGTAAATTTTTTGTTCCATAGTTAATATTTAGCGCAGAATTCGAGTGTATTACTTGTCACAACAATTGTCCTTACACTCGATTCGCTTCCGTATAATTTAGTTTTTCTGTAACACATAGGTACATAAAACAAAAATAAATAGGTACATAGACGTAGTGTTCAGGACTATTGCGAGGACATTAAACAAAAACTTTTCTCTCGGCACTTTGCGGGTGGTAGGACCTTGTGCAGGATCCGTCCGGATCTTATCCATTACCCTACCGCCAAACAGCAGTGTTCGCATTCTTGTGTTCCGGTTTGGGGATAAGACTGCCATTGAAATGACTAGCATCTTAGTCCTCAGGGTTGGCAACGCATTTGCAGTCTCAGGATTGCATTGCAGTCTTGTGAATGCGAATGTCTATGGGTCACAGTTTCTACTTAGGTACCATCAGGTGGCCTGTGTGCTCGATTGTCTTCTCTATGCCATAAAAAAAAAAAAAAAAAACTCGACATGAATTGATCAGAACTGAAGATAAAATATTATCGACCCATCAGCAAACAATCCGGGAAAAATATTCTTGGCCTGCTTCATATATGACCGTGACTCGTAGTTGCAATAACTCCGAGCATTTACAGTTTCCTGGATTATAAAGTCGTGTGGCAGGTGGGGTACTACCGCACGCGGTACGAGCCGGCGATGCTGGCCCAGCTGGTGGGCGCGGTGCGCGGCGGCTCGCTGCCGGCCGCCGACCGGCTCGGGCTGCCGGCCGCCGACCGGCTCGGGCTGCCGGCCGCCGACCGGCTCGGGCTGCCGGCCGCCGACCGGCTCGGGCTGCTCGACGACTGCTTCGCGCTCGTGCAGGCCGGACACGCGCGCACGGACGAGGCAAACATGCTCAAATACTCTTAGGGTCTCCCCAGACCTATCGACGCCGAATCGACTTGAGCCGATAAGAAAAAGTTGTATGTCCATGCAATAAGAGCGAAAACGACGTCGTTCCGTTCGCAACGCCGAATCGAGCCGAGCCGAGCGACGTCGTTTTCGCTCTGTCTGGGAAGACCCTTAGGGCCGCTTGCACCAAAACTGTAATACTTAGTTAAGGCTATACTCGAGTTAGTAAATGTCAGATTCATACGAAAACTGTAATTTTAACTCGCGATAGTGCTTTTACCCAGTGTAAATTTGTTGATGCAAGTGGCCCTTAGGGCCGAATTAATGAACTGATTTCGACTCGTTTATGGCATCCGTGGCGGCGACAATTTTGCCAATGTCAAGTGAGTCAGCTCACCATAAGATGCGACATAAATGTCAGTTTTCTTCTTCTTCTTCTTTTGCCCCCGCGGCGACTTGAACAGCTACTACCGCGGGGATAATGGCGTTTCCACGTTGAGTGATTTCGCCAGTGTCAAGTATATATATTGTATAAATCAATATAGCAATAAAACAATCCAATCTTCTCTAGGAAGATTGGGGGCAACGTTGTACGGTGATTAGTAGGTCAGAGGTCAAGATAGTTTTAACCTCTGCACCACTGCGAGTCCACTTGAAACGAGAAGAAAGATGCCAGATACACGAAATAAGTCCAAGTCTTCAATCACTGTGCGACACAAAGGCATAAAAAGTACAAATCACTATCAGAAAAGAACTTTGAACACCTAATTACCCAAAAATTAAAGTCTAAAACAAATTACACGTCCGCCATCTTTTAACGTTGCAAATGGCCCCCAATGTCAGTTTTCCATGGTTTGACTTTATTTTGACGTGTCTTGTGGCAGGCATCTGAGCTAAAATGAGTTTGTTAATGCGACTCTTACCGCCTGTTTTACTATCGACAAGACTTGTCTTCTTTTATATCTTTACCTAGTAAAGATAAATTTGTAATAGATTTGTTTGACAGATACATTTGGCCCTTTCTTTTTCTTACACTTATAAATAGACAAGGAGAGAGCCAACCTTAAATGTCAGATTTTACTCGTCGATTGTGAAACGGGCCCTTAGTATATATAATAGGTAACTACTAAAGTAAAGGCAAGTCAGCTTCTGTTTTTAAGTTTTGTTGTTTCATGCAATGAAATGATCTATATTATATGAAACTGTAGAACTGCATAAAAACAGATATTCAGTCAATTTTATTAAATTTTACGAACGACTGACACTAATAAAAAAATACTACCTATGCCAATTATTATTAATATGTTTCCGTGTGGTTACCGGGTTAGAATAGTACCACTCCATTTCTTCCCGTGGATGTCGTAAGAGGTGACTAAGGGAATAAAGGCTTGTAGTACTGTTGTAGGCGATGGGCTTGCAACCTGTCACTAATACGCTGGTAAACATCTTAGCCTAATTGTGCAATGGGTGGTTATAGAATTATCAACAAGTTTTAAAATTTGTTGGTAATTCTTTAGCTCTGCCTACCCCACTTTGGGAATGAAGGCGTGAGTTTATGTATGTATGTGTACACTATGCCAATTTTCTAAACTATATGCTATTTTGTATTTATACTTATTACAACAACTAACTAGGTAGTATAAACAAACAGTGATAAAATGTATGCTGATATCCGCTTGGTTTAACGTGAACATGATTGAAAACCTTCCAGTCGCTAAAGCTGATCGAGGCATTTAGCAACGAGACGAATTACACCGTGTGGTCGTCCGTCTCCAACTTCTTGTCGAAGCTGACACCTCTGTTCTGGGACACGGAGGTAGAAGAGCCGCTGAAGGGCTACAGGCGCCGCCTGTTCGAGCCCATCAGCCGCCGTCTCGGCTGGGACGCCGGAGACCAGGAGAGCCACCTCGACACGCTGCTGCGAGGCCTCGTGCTCCACAACATGATCAGCTGCGGGGACCCTGAGACCATCACGGAGGCGAAGAGTCGGTAACAAATACGGTTCACTAATGTTTGACCAAAAAAATATTGACAAATGGTCATTTGACAAACAACGTTTCACCAAATGATCATTTGGCAAACGAGACATTTGACAAAAGTATCATCTTACAAAAACTCACTTAGCAATTGATCATTTAGCAATTAGTTTACCTATTTCTGGGCAGAAAAAAAAACAACCTCGAAGGCCAAGGCGGGAGCCAAGCTCCCGCTTTTGCCTTCTAACCTAGCCTATCCGAGTCGGTTATGCCCTGATTCGTCTTCCTCGTAAAATGTAAATTTAACTGTTGATCATTTGGAAAAGTAAGTCATTTGTAAAATGACTAGTAGTAAAATGATCAATTGACCTAACATTTTTTTGCAAAACGTTGTTTGTCAAGTGTAATTTTGCCAAATGACTTTTGGTCAAATGGCAGGACACCAACAAATACAGTTATTTTTCATCTCTCCTGTTCAGAAAGTTACTATTTCCATGTCTCATTAGCGGGCGGAAAATGGAATTTCCATCTCTAGGAAAGTGATTTTGGATCAAGATTCGGTCAAACAATCAGCCATTTTTGACTCTTGTAGACAATGGAAGAATCTTATACAGCCATTACGATATAACTCGGACTTTTAACTCTTTTGAAATTGTCCAAAACCACGTATGATACCTAAAGACAAAATTCAAGACATTGTGACGTATAACATTTTTGTGTTCAGTCGAAATGAAATGTACAGGTACAGGGATGATGGAAACAGCTAGGTGGGAAGACGACATCATATAAATGGCAGAAAAAGACTGAATGGAGAAAGCCCAAGAAAGAGATACTTGACACTCTATGGAGGCCTTTACCCTAACGGGTTCTAAGTTTTTTATACTACAAATCTCACTTTTTTTCTTACTTATTTTTTAATATTAACTTAAAAATAAAAAAGCTTTTTATTTTTTATTATTATTATACCGTTATATTAAACGAAATTTAAAACACTAACGAAATATAGCGTTATGATAGCAATTTTTTTTCGTAACGTTCGCCGTAACGCCCAGTTTCATTGGTTTATAGCCCATGTCTTCGTAGCAGTCCATTGATGAGTTGTTTTAACATTATTGCGCTGGAAGGTATAACAGCGACACAATGTACTACTAAAAGCATTGATAGCTATTGACCGATCGGACAGTGGCGAGAATCCGAATAGAACCGTTTTCTATTTTGTCACTCCACCTTCCTTGGCACTGTACTTGCTACAATCCTTGATGGCTGGTGTGATTTACATTGGTCATATGTACATTGACGAGTTGGTTTTCACGTTCGATGCGAGAGCTATTGTAACGACGCAATGTACTTCCACTGGCATGCTTTTGCGTGATGTAAATCAGGCCTGACCGTTGTAAATCTGGTTTTATGAAGGTGTACCTCTGTCCGTAGGTTCGAGAAGCACATGTCAGGCGAGAGCACGCTACCAGCAGACCTGCGCTCGCCGTGCTACCGCGCGGTGCTTAGCGACGCGGAAGACCCCATGTTCGAGTGGTTCTTGGAGCTGTACCGCACTGCAGACCTGCAGGAGGAGCAGGACCGCATTAGCGAGGCGCTCGGCGCCGCAGAGGACCCGCTGCTGCTTAAGCGCGTGCTCGACTTCGCTATCTCGGTCAGTTTTGAGAGCTTCCGATCAAGTTCATCCCTCTCACGCCGATTAAGGGTCTCCCCAGACGTATCGACGCCGAATCCGAAGCGAAAACGACGTCGCTCGGCTCGGCTCGGCCTGATTCGGCGTTGCGAACGGAACGACGTCGTTTTCGCTCTTATTGCATGGACATAAAACTTTTTCTTAGCGACTCAAGCCGATTCGGCGTCGATAGGTCTGGGGAGACCCTTAGGGTGGTATTCTATCCGTCTAATATCTTCGTCCCATTTCTATATCCAATATTTAAACAAATTTCTTTGAAGTTTGCCCTTTCGACTTATTCAATATCTTGGTTCAATTTATACTATTTGCTTAGCCATTTTTAATTAAATGTCTGTGGCGACCTAGCGACATCTAACGGCAAGTTGTATCAACCAACTCGCTAGCGCCACCAGCGTCAGACAGCGGAACTAAGTGGTCGTGGCTCTTAAACGGATTAAACTATTTCAATTTAAAAAAAACGACTGTTGGTACTGTTAGGCGATGGGCTTGCAACCTGTCACTAATACGCTGGTAAACATCTTAGCCTACTTGTGCAAAACGTGGCTACAGAATTATCAACAACTTTTTGAAGTTGTAATTCTGTAGCTCTGCCTACCCCACTCTGGGATTACAGGCGTGAAGGTATGGTGTATGTAATAAAAAAAACTAAGCTTTATTTTTAAAACACCTTTTCAGAAATTCCTGCTATCAACTAAAATAGTCTGAAAAACATAGTTTTATTATTTTCAAATTGTAATATTTAAGGACGAAGTGCGGGCACAAGACGCTGTGTTTATGATCATTTCGGTGGCGTGGAGCCGCCACGGGCGCCACCTGGCGTGGCAGTTCGTCAAGGACCACTGGCAGGAGCTCATCGACCGCTACCGGGTATGCCGCCATCTTTTAACTCTTTTCCACGCATTTTATCGACCACATTCATGTCGCCGGCACCGTCGGTAAGGTTACCGACATAGCCCGAAGAATAGCTAAACTGAAGTGGCAGTGGACGGGGCACATCGCTCGCAGGACTGATGGCCGATGGGGTCAGAAGGTTCTTGAGTAGCGTCCGCGGACCGGGACACGAGCTGTGGGTACGCCTCCAACAAGATGGAGTGCCGATCTTGTAAGGATCGCGGGAAAGCGGTGGATGCGAAAAGCACAAGACCGGTCTGAGTGGAGCCTTGGGGGAGGCCTATGTCCAGCAGTGGACGTCTTTCGGCTGACATGATTGATGATTCATGTCGCTCAAAATGGAACTTAACTACCTACATTTTATGACACAAATTGAATTGAACTTTCCTGAAATATGACTTCATGTATCAGTATCCTTCAGGAAGTTACGAATTCGTGGCTCTATTCCATTTCTTGCTTGTGTCCTTACTTTAGCAAGGCCTGGAAAAGGGTCAATAAGTTCTGGAGAACCATAAATTAAATATTTCTGTTTATTATTTGAAATACGAGACATGTCTCTACCAAAAGCGATAAAAGCGTGTGACAGTAGTACCACAAACATAAGTTACATCGATGTAGTTGCGCAGTAAGGATTTTTAGGAGGCGCGAAAACGTTTTAGCCAATTATAAGGCAGTGCGTTTGCGCGGGTAGAATCTTCGACGGCTATTGGTCAAATGTTTGGCAGCCATTGCGGCGACGCCGTCATCCGCCATTTTATTTAGCGGTGCGTCAGTAGTCATTCGAGTTTAACTGTCATTGTATATTCTACCTTACGCGTAACACAACAAGGTCTGCATTGAATTGATGTATACTTTCGTTTATCTTCGGCATTAGTCAGCAAATGTCTGCGTGGACGAAGATTGCCGACGAATATAACTTATTATATTTGTGGTTTTACTGTAGATCTTTTTTAGTAAAATTTTGGATAATACCGGGCGGTATTTTGTTCATACAACTGTAAACAAGTATAACTTTTTAAATCAGAGAAATTTCAAGAATAAAAAATAAAAAACAATGTATCGTGTAATTTTCGGTCCAAATTGGCCAGGAAATATATTTTTTAATTGACGTCGCTCATTCTAAAAGAACACAATATATGTATAAATTTCAAAGTAGTACATAGCAATATTTTGCTTCGAACAGGTAATTTTGGATCTTTTGGGTTTCTTTGGAAAGGGTTACTACCTTACCTTACCCTACTAAGGTTTTTCAAGTTATTTTCTAGTTTAAGAAGTTTTCTATTAAATAGTTGCATGAGCAACGACGGGTGGGTAGGTATGTTTGCCAATGAGTGTATATTACTGGACAGGGCTTCTATTCTATTTAGGCGGTAAAACCCATATCGTGTTTGCCCTGTTATCGTATTGTCATCGTTTTGACAGCTCTTATTTACTTGACGGAAGTAATGGCGGCCGGGTTATCGGTTACGATACCATCACAAGTCAAAGACAATATAGTTTTACCGAGTCGAATAGAGGCCTAGAGGCATTTGCATTCGGCGTTCGTTATAGTTATCCAAAATGTACAACATTCACGTAAGCCGCCGCGTCGAGAGCCGACGTCACTTCCATTCACTTAGACAGTTTTCGAAAATTGTTTACGTTAGCGTTAAGCAACTTGTCTAGCCCCACAGAACTGTTCGTTCGGTCGTTGTTGAAATTTGCAGATTATATACATACATACATACATAAACTCACGCCATCATTCCCAGAGTGGGGTAGGCAGAGCTAAAGAATTTTGGATTTGCAGATTATATAAGTTAAGGAAATGACGCGTTAATGATGCGTATTTCAGGGCGGCACCCTGCTGGCGCAGTTAGTGAAGTCGTTGATAGAGAGTTTCGTGTCCGAGGCGGCGGCGCAGGAGTTCGAGGAGTTCTTCCTGACGCACGACGCGCCCGGCGCCGAGCGCTCCGTGCGGCAGGCGCTGGAGGCCGCGCGGCTGCGCGCCGCCTGGCTGCGCCGCGACCTGTCCTGCAGCGCGCAGTACCTGCGGGACTACTGACGCACGCCGGGCGCTCCGTGCGGCAGGCGCTGGAGGCCGCGCGGCTGCGCGCCGCCTGGCTGCGCCGCGACCTGTCCTGCAGCGCGCAGTACCTGCGGGACTACTGACGCACGCCGGGCGCTCCGTGCGGCAGGCGCTGGAGGCCGCGCGGCTGCGCGCCGCCTGGCTGCGCCGCGACCTGTCCTGCAGCGCGCAGTACCTGCGGGACTACTGACGCACGCCGGGCGCTCCGTGCGGCAGGCGCTGGAGGCCGCGCGGCTGCGCGCCGCCTGGCTGCGCCGCGACCTGTCCTGCAGCGCGCAGTACCTGCGGGACTACTGACGCACGCCGGGCGCTCCGTGCGGCAGGCGCTGGAGGCCGCGCGGCTGCGCGCCGCCTGGCTGCGCCGCGACCTGTCCTGCAGCGCGCAGTACCTGCGGGACTACTGACGCACGCCGGGCGCTCCGTGCGGCAGGCGCTGGAGGCCGCGCGGCTGCGCGCCGCCTGGCTGCGCCGCGACCTGTCCTGCAGCGCGCAGTACCTGCGGGACTACTGACGCACGCCGGGCGCTCCGTGCGGCAGGCGCTGGAGGCCGCGCGGCTGCGCGCCGCCTGGCTGCGCCGCGACCTGTCCTGCAGCGCGCAGTACCTGCGGGACTACTGACGCACGCCGGGCGCTCCGTGCGGCAGGCGCTGGAGGCCGCGCGGCTGCGCGCCGCCTGGCTGCGCCGCGACCTGTCCTGCAGCGCGCAGTACCTGCGGGACTACTGACGCACGCCGGGCGCTCCGTGCGGCAGGCGCTGGAGGCCGCGCGGCTGCGCGCCGCCTGGCTGCGCCGCGACCTGTCCTGCAGCGCGCAGTACCTGCGGGACTACTGACGCACGCCGGGCGCTCCGTGCGGCAGGCGCTGGAGGCCGCGCGGCTGCGCGCCGCCTGGCTGCGCCGCGACCTGTCCTGCAGCGCGCAGTACCTGCGGGACTACTGACGCACGCCGGGCGCTCCGTGCGGCAGGCGCTGGAGGCCGCGCGGCTGCGCGCCGCCTGGCTGCGCCGCGACCTGTCCTGCAGCGCGCAGTACCTGCGGGACTACTGACGCACGCCGGGCGCTCCGTGCGGCAGGCGCTGGAGGCCGCGCGGCTGCGCGCCGCCTGGCTGCGCCGCGACCTGTCCTGCAGCGCGCAGTACCTGCGGGACTACTGACGCACGCCGGGCGCTCCGTGCGGCAGGCGCTGGAGGCCGCGCGGCTGCGCGCCGCCTGGCTGCGCCGCGACCTGTCCTGCAGCGCGCAGTACCTGCGGGACTACTGACGCACGCCGGGCGCTCCGTGCGGCAGGCGCTGGAGGCCGCGCGGCTGCGCGCCGCCTGGCTGCGCCGCGACCTGTCCTGCAGCGCGCAGTACCTGCGGGACTACTGACGCACGCCGGGCGCTCCGTGCGGCAGGCGCTGGAGGCCGCGCGGCTGCGCGCCGCCTGGCTGCGCCGCGACCTGTCCTGCAGCGCGCAGTACCTGCGGGACTACTGACGCACGCCGGGCGCTCCGTGCGGCAGGCGCTGGAGGCCGCGCGGCTGCGCGCCGCCTGGCTGCGCCGCGACCTGTCCTGCAGCGCGCAGTACCTGCGGGACTACTGACGCACGCCGGGCGCTCCGTGCGGCAGGCGCTGGAGGCCGCGCGGCTGCGCGCCGCCTGGCTGCGCCGCGACCTGTCCTGCAGCGCGCAGTACCTGCGGGACTACTGACGCACGCCGGGCGCTCCGTGCGGCAGGCGCTGGAGGCCGCGCGGCTGCGCGCCGCCTGGCTGCGCCGCGACCTGTCCTGCAGCGCGCAGTACCTGCGGGACTACTGACGCACGCCGGGCGCTCCGTGCGGCAGGCGCTGGAGGCCGCGCGGCTGCGCGCCGCCTGGCTGCGCCGCGACCTGTCCTGCAGCGCGCAGTACCTGCGGGACTACTGACGCACGCCGGGCGCTCCGTGCGGCAGGCGCTGGAGGCCGCGCGGCTGCGCGCCGCCTGGCTGCGCCGCGACCTGTCCTGCAGCGCGCAGTACCTGCGGGACTACTGACGCACGCCGGGCGCTCCGTGCGGCAGGCGCTGGAGGCCGCGCGGCTGCGCGCCGCCTGGCTGCGCCGCGACCTGTCCTGCAGCGCGCAGTACCTGCGGGACTACTGACGCACGCCGGGCGCTCCGTGCGGCAGGCGCTGGAGGCCGCGCGGCTGCGCGCCGCCTGGCTGCGCCGCGACCTGTCCTGCAGCGCGCAGTACCTGCGGGACTACTGACGCACGCCGGGCGCTCCGTGCGGCAGGCGCTGGAGGCCGCGCGGCTGCGCGCCGCCTGGCTGCGCCGCGACCTGTCCTGCAGCGCGCAGTACCTGCGGGACTACTGACGCACGCCGGGCGCTCCGTGCAATTATAAGGAGATGATTAATCGATGTGAGAGACAGCCAGAAGACGGATGTAGTCTTATCCCGGAAATAAAAAGATCATAAAGAAATGGCGATAAAGACGAGACTCGGAGTCACGTGACCGCCAGGAATCTCAATTCCCATTGTACAGTTTGTAAATATTGTATTCATTTGTACGACAAATAAATGTTATGAATTTGTATTTGAATAATTCGCCTTTAAGTTTAAGAAAATAAACATAATTACTAAAAAACGAATTGATAGTAGGGAAGCCACTGTGCAGTGTACCCATGTGTTCGATACAGTATTAAGCTGTGCTTAGGGGTATTTATATTTGTTTTACTTGTCATTAAACGCGGATCCACCGTTGCATGCTTGGCACGCCCACAACCCTAATGTTCTTGTGACGTCACACTTTCACATTCTATTGAAATCGATAGGCTGATGACATTATAAATCTTGTTAAGCCTTAATAAATATATTTTTTTAGTGAATCATGCGTGATTCTGAACACAGTAAAGTACAGTTGAGTTCATAAATATGTGTACACTTTAGTACCTTGTCATTTTAATCGCTGTTACAATTCATATATGGCAGTTTATACATAACATTAAATGACAAGGTACTTAAATGTACACATATTTATGAACACGACTGTACTTAGTCATAGACAATGTGCTGACACGCTACGTCACATCGTCGACAGCATGACAGTTTCTTTTTGGCACATGAATTCATGTTGGAAATAAGATGCACTCTGCCCCCTAAGCTAAGCAGTATGTCAGATAAAAAAAAAAATATACATTTTATCAACAATAAATACGACAAACATTATAACGTTCATGTTGTGATAAGCCTCAACTCATAATTTTTTCCCCCATGCCTCAAAAAAAAAAAAAAACCTGCAGTAATATCAACCTTATTACTAAGAGGAGAGAACTAAAACTTCTTTGGTTATTGATTTTGGGATACTGCTTATTTCGTCTCGCTCTCTCATCATGATCTCATCATGAGCGAGTTCATACTCCGACTCGCGCTTGGCCGATTTTCGGGTAACTGTGGCCACAACCTTATTTGAGGGTTGGATCCGCGCCTGCTTGTCATATAGAAAATAAGCTTACCGATAGTGGTAACGCAACTAAAGAATAACAACACCCCTCTTAATGACTTCAAACTTTATGCCACCCGACCCCTACCCGATATCAAGATGTTGCAAGCGGGTGCGTAACCTGATGTACTGAATAATAACAGCATAGCACCTAGATCCATTTCTATAATCCCAATTTTTCTAACATGTCCACCATTTTATTATAATCATCAAAGTATTCAACTCCCTTGAGGTCGGAGAGGGTGCGAGCGGTTGACTATAGCGTTCAGGGTGCTTCGTTACAGAATTATTAGCACGGAACTACGTAAAGTACGGACCGCGGGAAACGCCACGCGCCGTTCCAATCTTCGTTCCGAGCCGTACTTCTTACCATTTTACTGGGTGGCGGTCTGGTCGCATAACAACTATTGTCATAATATCGATTGTCATAACACTTTACGCATAAAGTTGATGCTCATAATTATTTTTTTGGCATAAATTATACTAGGCATAATTGTTCCTTGTCATAATTGTACGGAGTCATAATTGGTTTAATCATTTATTAAGTCAAAATATTAATATAATATAAAGTTAGTGCCAAAACCGACTCGGATCGCGGATAGGTTAGGGTTATTTTTTTATAAAAGAGCGGAAAAAGTTTATTTATAAAGCCATACCATTATAAAGTATGGTTAAATAATTTTATGCGCATCAAATTTATGCGCGTTACACAATATGTTCTTAAACATTATGATTAAAAACTTTATGCGCATAAATGTATGACAATTTACAGTTATGCGCAATGATGAGTATGACGAATCCTTGTATGCCCATCAAAAATATGACTTTAAACTTTATGCAACCCGACCCCTACCCCATTTTACTATTACAGTTGCTATGCCGTGTGGTTGCCGGGTTAGACTAGTGCCACTCCATGTCTTCCCGTGGATGTCGTAAGAGGCGACTAAGGGAATAAAGGCTTGTAGTACTGTTAGGCCATGGGCTTGCCACATGTCACTATTACACTGGGAAACATCTAGGCCTACTTGTGCAAAATGTGGTTGCAGAGTTATCAACAAGGTTTTGGGGTTGTTGGTAATTCTGTAGCTCTGCCCCACTCTGGGAATGAAGGCGTGAGTTTATGTATGTATGTACTATTACAGTTGCATTTACACGTACGGTTCGGAACGAAGATTGGAACGGCGCGTGGCGTTTCTCGTGGTCCGTACTTTACGTGTAAAGGTCGCTATTAAGTCGCACCGGCGTGCATGCTTACAGCTGTTTGATTGCTTCTTTTTTCATCGTATTCCTGATTCGCCGTATTCTTGTTGACACATTCTGGTTTCGTCGCTTTCCGTTTTCGACAGAGAGAAGATGAATACAAAAATATGTCTGTCACTAATATGGTTTAACTAACAGGCTGTGTCAACTTATGTAAGATATTTGTTGCCTAATACGTTTTATGTTAATGTTTTCTGTTTTTTTTTTCATTTAATCAAAATAATATGTTTATTTTTATAATAAACTTTATATTTTTATTATGGAAAGTCATAGGCGTTGTAGTGTAACTTGATAGTTCCACTGTGTCCAAACAAGAATGTGTCAAAACAAGAATACGACGAAAAAGGAAGCAAACAAAAGTTTTACAGTAAAAAAGGGATGATTGATGTTGACAAGCGAGTCGCTTAAGTTCAAACTTGGACAAATCCAATCAAAAGGACAACGGAATTTGCGTCTTTTTTCAAACGAGTTAACTTTTAAATTCGTATACCAAATTTCAAGGAGATATCCGATTACGAAGAAAAGCGACAACTGTAATTGGTGTAAAACCAATCATCTTACCTGTCTCACCTCGTTCTCCGATTTGATTCGAAAAAGTACGCCTAGGGCGGCCCTTTCCGACGCTTCCACTCACTTTCGATCTGTATATATGTTTCGTCAATCTTCTTTCATCCATACATTCCAAATGACCGAACCACCGAAGCACGCCCTTTTCAATCTTAGTCATTATGTACCAGTTACATAAATTTCATGTTACCATATCCCCGGCAAACAGTTTTATAATAAAACACATTTTTAAAAACAAAGTTTTATTCTCAATTCCCGTACAATAAACCACTTAAGCTTACACAAGACGCATTCTTGACTATTTTGTTCTCAAACCTTACTGTACAACAGTGGACCTAAGCGTCTAGAAAATACAGTTTCGTTTCCAACTTTGACAAACCACTGTAATGCCTTTGACAGATAAACGTGTCACAGGTTAACCTATAACGACTGATAAATCCGTCACTGTTAATAAAAATATAGAACTGCGTACAGTGCGATAGTTCTTAGACAGTGTTTCGGGTTTGAACTAGTCTAGACATATACAGGGTGCCTCTGACCTTGGGGCTTTAAATGCATAGATCATTTCTACTCCTGAAACTAAACTTCTTTTGTTCTGTAAGTTGTTAAAAATATGTTCAGTTTTAATTTATTTTTTATCATACAAGTTAAATCTAATTTTCAATGTACGCGATCCAATTCTCCATTTTCCTTTAGCCCCCGTACCAAGGTAATGTCGCCCCCGTACCATGAGATAGTGATTACATGGCCAGTATGTAATACACTGATTTTACAATTAGACTTTAACATCAATTAGTTATCTAAATTTAAGTTATTTTTTCATGTTGCAGAACAAAAGTAGTTCAGTTTAGCGAGTAGAATCGATCGTTGAATTTAAAGCCCCAAGGTCAGAGACACTGTATGTCAAAGGTTAATTTAATTTTGACACATTTCACAAGAGTATGATGTCTATTCGTCGAAATCTTTTTAATAATCCCATGATTACACAATAGAAGCTTCTATGCCTGTCCGACTCCGTCTGTTATTTACCAAGAATTAGACAATTTTTAACCTTAACACCATCAATGAGTTCAATGACTGACTGGTAAAGATTGCCTCGATGCATTCAGTCCGCCATTTGTACTTTGTGTATTTATAAATCCGTCACAATTGCCATACAAAAACGTAGCTACACCTCTATAGGGTTCAAATTAGCGTTGCAGTCTTTCTGCGATCATGGCTCTGATGATACCAAGTCTTTGGCATCGAAGCTGAAATCCATTTTATTTTCTAGCCACTTAGGTCCGAAATCACTGTTCCAATCCAAAAATTACCTTAAGCTAAGCGACTCAAAACAACAGATGCTCTCAAGCCGGAACATTCTATAAACAGGACTATTTACGATAGACAAGTCTTAGGTATACAATATAACCGCAAACGCGCTGAGAGCGGAGGCTGCGCGTTCCCATACCAGAAAGCTTTAAAAAACTGTTGCTAACCATTTTTAAATTCTTATAAATCCTAAATCGTCGGTGAAACTGCAAATCCGCGTAAGTAACATTTTAAATAAGGAGCAAAATGCACCTTTTTAATATTAATGGTAAGGTTTATTTTGCTCTATCATAAATTTGTTAGTTACGCGGTTTTGCGTTTCATGGAAAATTTAATTGAGTGAGTTAGCTTGCCCAAGTTTTTTACTTTACCCATATCTGCTTGCCTTACCCATATCTTTAGTGACTACCAGGAGAGTAAGGCAAATCGATTGACATAAGAATTATAAAAGTCGAAACGCGTTTAGTTACAAACATACATACATACATACATATAGGCTGATAAACACACCATCCTTCTTCGGCAGTCGGGTAAAAACGCTTCCGCCGCGCTGTTAGCACACTTTTTAGTATGGGAAGACGCCACACCGCTCCGCCTCCGCTTTCAGTTTGTTTGCGGCGTATAGTGTTGTCAAGCCACGCACGGTTGCGTCAATTTACGTAGATTTATCACTAGTATAGTCAAGTGTAAAAATATCTCAAAAATATGTCCCAATGCACCTTATTCCAGTGTAATAAGAACCTCGTAACATATTTAGGAGAGGATAGTTCCGATACAATTTTTGCACTTGACTGTACTGCAATGGTGTTCTTTGCTACGTCGTATCTTATTAGGGTAAAGTCGCCAGTGGTCAGCCAGAGACCTGTAGTCGGCCTCTGCCTGTACTTTGTATGAGTAAGAAGAGTACGAAAGATATATTTCACACTCTTCGCACTCATATAAGGTCGACTATTAGTCTCTGGCTGACCACTGGTGACTTTACCTTATTAGGGTTAGGGCTTTTGGTGGTATACCGTGCGTCTAAAATTCATGGAGTAATGAATTTTGAAATATTACAATACTGAAGGTCAAAATCAAGGTGGTATGTGTTATAATAATTAGGAAATAGCGACTCCATGGATTCCAGAACCACGATATGCCACCAAAATCCTAACCCTACTTATTGTTATATTAATAAGGACACCATATTTTCTACAGCTGAAAATATACTTGGACACCAAAAACTTGTCTTTAAACTTGCAAAAACTCTTAAATTACATAAATGTGATTTTTAATTCATAATATTTTTGGCAAACTCTTCAATAGTATACAAATGTACATTTAGTTTTACCTAAAACCCCCGATACACAATCAGGGCAAATTGGTCCTCAGGATCAAGGTCATAGTGATCGGATTGGCTGATTATATACGTTATTCTATATCCACGTTAGACCCCTATACCTATTTTAGTAACATTGTAATTGCAACCTTGGTGGGTTAACATTAAGGTGCCTTTTATACTTGGTAATATGTCCTGAAGTGAGAATCTGGGTACTCGGGAGGACAGAGACGATAAGTATTCGATAAAGTCAAAAAAGTACTTTGACATTATCTTTTCTTTCGAATCAAACTGCAAAAAAATAATTAGCATTTCTAACCGACTCCAAAAAAAGTCTTGAGTGTGAATGTTACTCGATTTCTCTGACAATAGTTAGAACCATAAAAAATCTTATTAATTTAGAGTTGGTTTACTGTTTAAATACTTGATTAGTTATTGATGGTGTAATGCATCCAATAGTTCATGGTGAAATTAACTGGTAGCGCATGTAATCGTTAATAATCCAATCAAGATGACATTCCGAACTGTTGCCCCGACTGTATACTCACATCGAGACCGTACTATGAACTATCAAAACCAGCAGGCCTATTATGGTCGTGTTAATTGGTGTGGGTAAAACACCTATCCCATTCTGACTAGTACGTAAGTGCGAGAGTGACGGATGCTTTATCAACCACGAAAAAGGAAACCATGATATGGACCCTGATAAGCTCCGGGGTTCTATAGCTCTATCCTCGTGAAGCCCACTATTCTATTTTTGCGAGTTAGAATTTGAAGGAAATAATGTCATTTTCAATTTTATGACAAATAATAATACTTAATACTCATTGAAATATAGTTTATAATAAATTGCCTTGATTATATTCGTTGTGTAGAACACCTGGTCTCACGAGGCTATGCCTTTTGCTGGCTAAAACTTGGCAGGATTCAAGAGCTCATACGGTCCCAGGGGTTTTATTATTAATTGCCATTGTGCCGTAATGCCACAAAGGAGGCTAACTAAGTAGTAGGCAAAGCATTATATTCTCTATTGCTAGCCAACTTGAATTTAAAATGCTTATACTATTACTATGCAGTTAGCCGCTTTATTTGGTTTTGCGGCAATAGTATGATCAGACAAGAATCCAGGGGACAAAATTTTATAACAGGTAAACTCAATTATCGATGTTTTTTTCCTATACTAGTGATCGCCCCCAGCATTGTATGTTTTTTTTGTAAGTTGCAGACGAGCATGAAGTTCACAAACAATATTTAAAAAAAATGTTATGCCCTATAAATTTTCACGAAATTGAAGTCAATTAGCCACCTGAAATGCATTTATCAGCCAATACGGAGACGTTTAACGCAGTGGCGGTACTGCCATATAAGCCCAAAAGCCGGGCTTGCCTTGCCTTACAAAAATAACTATTCATTAAATGCACGTAATGTATTAGATAGGTATTTCACCTTCGCGCGCCGCGCGCTCACACTAAATTCTTCAAATCAAATTACATGCAACAGTAGTACCTACTAAATTTTACCGCGCACCGCCGGCCGCCACCTACGCAGCACAGCGCTCAGCGCTGTGCGGCAACCAGTCGAACTATTCATGACGCGGCTAGCTCGTATCTCGCTCGCACGTATTGGCTTGCAATCGGGCTTTCATATTCTCTGTCTTACCCACCGAAACGGCATATGCCCAAACACGACTGGTCGTGTATTAATATGGCAAATAGTATGAGAGTAAAAAGCCCTGATTGCGTATGAAGTTGTACACGAGTCCATAGTAAATGCGAAATTCGCTTCGCGCAGGCGCGGAGCGCGCGTTGAGCCGCGTTAGCGGCCAACTTCACTTTATTGCTATTTGTTGACAAATGCTTTTATTCACGTGTTGAATAGTTTGTTTAGGCGTTGAGCGGCGCGGCGCGGTCAGTGCAATAATAAGTTTTTTTTTGTGGTGTTGTGAGTTGTGATTCAATTAGATTGACAATGGAGGAAGTCCCGTGTGACTGTGATATTTTAAAGTGTGCACAAACTTTGCTTGTCGACGGAAAGGTAAAATGTTTGGACTTTGCAGAGAAAAAGGTACTTATTTCTTCGGCAAAACCTACGCCTGACTTGTGTATTTCTCAGAGTAGTAAATCGCACAAAAGACAGTTTAACAGGTCAGTGTACAAAACTCATTGGATTGTTGGTTGTTCGCACTCTAATAAGTTACATTGCTGGTGTTGTATTTTCTTTTCTAACGACAAAAACGTGTGGAATACATCTGGTCTGGTTATGACGATTTAAATAATTTAGCTGGCGCCATTAAAAGACACATGAATTCTCGAAAACACATGAACGCGGTAATTTCTTTTAGTGATTTTGGTAAACAGCGAATTGAGACATCTTTATCGCGCCAATTATCAAAGGAAATTACAAAACAACATGCGTGTTGATAACAATAGTAGCGTTTTTCAAAGATTAGTCGATGTTGTTTGTCATTTCGCACAACAAGAACTTCCCTTCAGAGGTCACGATGAGTCTAAAACTTCATTGAATAAGGGTAATTTTTTAGAGCTTGTGTCGCTACTTTCAAAATAGGTACGATGGCGTTTTAGAAAAACACATTCGATGTATACAAATAATAATTTAATTTAACTATGTTGTGTAATATGTATGTAATTTTTAGATAGGTAATTGAAATAAAAGTAAGTACTTATTGCTTTCTCCCTAGGCAAGCAAAGTTAAAATAAGAAGTTGAACCTTTATTTTATTCTCTCATACAAACCAAGCGGCTTTTTTCAAGGCCACCGAAAGTATGCAATTGCTGATATGTCTGTAAAATTATATCTAGTGGTAACATGCCTTCAGGGTGCTTTGGTGAGCTCGTCCACGTAAGCAAATGCCTATACCTACAACTGCAGAGTGAAGTGAAGATTGATCAGTAATGTGGTAACAAGATAAATTTATCCATTCATTCATTCATTCATACCTTCACGCCTGTAATCCCAGAGTGGGGTAGGCAGAGCTACAGAATTACCTACAACTTTAAAAATTTGTCGATAATTCTGTAACCACATTTTGCACAAATAGGCTAAGATGTTTACCAGCGTATTAGTGACAGGTTGCAAGCCCATCGCCTAATAGTACTACAAATTTATCCATAATAACCGTAAAAACTACAAAACATATCTCTCGGCTTGCCCTATTCTGAAACCCTAGGCACGCCACTGGTTTAACGCCCGAAAATTTGGAACAAATTCTGATCATTTATTTTAACAATAGTAGATGGGACAGTAATGAAGAAAAAAAATATGAAGTTTCAAATTTTTTTTTACAATTTTAATAAAAAAATATTTATACAAACAAAACTTGGGAGTGATTTCTAGTATATAGAACAAGCATCGATAGTTGGTTTATCGATATAGGAACTCCCTGCCTGTCTTAAAAAGTTGCCCCATGGATTCCTGTCTGATTATGACCATTTGAAAAATTATGAATATTATAAGGAACTGTAAGGACGGCGAACATAATTGTTTATTAATATTATATAATAAAAGAACACTCTATTAGACAGGAATTTGAACATTCTAGAAGACCAACCGAGATCATAACGATTATTAAAAACTTATCGTATGTCCGTTAAAAACCATGCTAATTAACCTAATGGTCTAAAGTGAGCAAACCATGTGATTTCGTTAGGGAACTAAACTACTTTTATTGTTTTTTGTAGTTTTCTAGACCAGATAGCAAATATATGTTTCAGCCAATAATTTGCATGAAATACCATTTTAAATATTCTCTCATTCCCAAAATACCAGAATTTCTAAAAATCAGATTATTCTTTACCAACATCAAATTATTCGGTATAATTAAACTATACCTTAATTGTAATGTTTAGTTTCAGTATTCTAAAGTAAGTCTAACGAGACGAGATCAAGAATGTAAACAAACTTTCAGAAATCGTGTCACTACGAACACAATCCAAAGAGGAATGAACTTCACAAAATGGCGGTCCTTATGTTGACAATTTCAGAGGCCCTTGCCAAGATGCGCTACGAACTAGCGTTTCTATTCGTTTCGATTTTCAACCAATCGCGCCACTGGTAGATGACGTGATACGAAAAGTCACGTGATCTACCAGTGACGCGATTGGTTTAAAATCGAATCAACTGACAGCTTTCCTGTACCATGAATCACGCAACGACAGCCGTCCTCTACCAACTGAAGATATTATTGCGTACGAGAAATAAGGACAGATATAATAATCGCTCGCTATCGCAATATAACTCAGTAACATTCTTTATCTTGTCTCATTGGCGGTACTTTATACTCGGGAATCAGGTAGGTACTCTAAAATTCTGATATTTTGTAAATTAGCGTTTTAAAGTGATGTTGTGCTTTGATATCCGTAGATGTAGGAAAGTGTCAAAACACAATATTATAGTTTAATTAATAACGTAATCAGGTGATTTTTTATATCATAGGATCCTTAGATATTTAGTGATCAGAGGTTCAAGAGTAAAAGGGCATAAGTCATCATGACTTGCTCCCTTTTTTATTACAATAGTTATAGTTATATAATATTTCCATTGATAATAAATACATTTAAATTGTGATAGTAATTGTACTATTCAAGATTAGATTACTAATGATTTTTTACAAAAATGATGACCCAGTTTTTAGCCATGACAACTTTTGAGAAGTCATGCAAAATAATTCACAAGAAACAGTAATTTCAAAAGACATTCATGCAATAAGTATATTGAAAAAAAGAAATGCAACATGGGTCTTAACACAAAATATATTAGCTTACCTAAATATCTGATCCCCACTTATTTGATTTACTAGTTCAACTGTACATAACGCTCATAAATAAAATGTTGGTAATTATTGTTCAACAATTTGTAAATTAGTGACTTTCTTTCCGCTGATTACCTGTTTCACATAATCCTAAGCCGACGAATGAAATGGAAAATACATAAGACTTCACGCACTAAACACGCCACGCAGACGCAACGGACACGTTACGCAAACACTACGCACTATCAAATTAAATGCAGCTGACATCACGCTGTAAATTGAAGTTTTGATAATTAAACAAGGCAAAAATCATCTTATTTAATAGCCACGGTAATTATCCATTTCATTCTAAACCTAAATTCATATAAGACATTGTAAATAAATAAGACCTGTACTTATGTAAGAGATATAAGAGAAGAGACGCGTAGAAATATAATGTTATCCTATCCAGTACTCGATAAAAAGCATGTACCATACACTAATGTTCTTGCCGAATTAAATAAATCTACTGCATACTTCGCATAGGATAAAATATATACTTCTAGATGCCTCCATTCTAGAGGCACTCTTAAACTGGCGCGAAATCCATTTTTAGTTTTATTGGCACTCTCACTTGCGTAAAACATAATTTATTACTTCTGCACGAGCGAGAGGGTCAGGTGACAGAATTTTCGAAAACTGACAAAATGTGTCTTACTTACATACACACACACACACACACACATGCATGCATGTATACATTTTGTTCAGTTTTAGAATATTCGTATCTAACACCCGTATTCACAAACAATACTTAAGGGACTTCACTGAGTAAACGCACTGCGTCCAATACAGCTTTGTGATTGGTCCTGTTTGACCGACCTTTTGTTTATGAGACGATTTGAACCACCCTGTGCGTTCGTGAGCACTGCGAGACCTCGTTTGTGAAAACGGGTATAAGTACCCTAGAGTTTTAAACGATTTCTACGTATATAAGTAAGTTTATTGGTGTCTAATACCCGCAGTATACACCTAGTTTTGCTTGGGACTATACTCTGTTCAATTTACAATGGTCCATATGACAGCAGTATTTCCTAGTTTTAATAACTTACTATCACAGGCGAGGTATTTAAAAATAGGCGATTGATTATTTATATTCCTGAACGGCGTCGCTAGGTTTGTACCAATGTAGTATTTAATTAAATTTAAAGAAATATATGTAAATAGATATTACTATAGGAGCTGTCACAGGCATCACCTTAGATTGAACAGAGTATAGGACAAATTATGTGAGATTATCTTGACATTGTTTTATGGGTGGGTTTTATCAGTAAAAAAACATTTTGTATAATTTCATTTAACTAATCACAAAAAGCATAATGAACGTTTAGCATAAAAACCAATTTGTATAATTTTATCTGGCATACGATCGAATAACATAACACTCATTTAGTATAACTATCATTTTCTTGTTATTATGCATATTAAGTCAATTTCTTCTAATTAGGTTAGGTTAGGTTAGAACTGCGACCACATTAATAGTAATGAAAGCCGTTAGGAACATTAGCTATCCAGAGAGGTAATGCAGCCAGTGTCATAGGGACCATGCCGCGAGCGGACCTGCTAGAGGGGGTGTTCTTTTTATAGTGGTGATTATTATTTACATCTTTAATATTTGAGTAACTTAGTTTGATTTTAATTTGAGTAGCTTATAATAAGTTTAGTGGTAACTGTGATGAACTGATGATTTTACTTAGGAGTTTATCTGGTAATGTCTGTTTATAATTACTTTATTTTTTCAATTTATAAACATTGTAGTTTTTGAAATTATGCATTTCGTTTTACGCATCGTGATTATTATATCGATGGTTTATTATACAGATCGAAATTATACAATTCGTGTTATGTCAAAGGATCATTAGACCATTTGTTTTTATGCTAAACATTACGCACGCAAATTTTATTCATCGTCCAAAACTATCGTACAGAGTATTTCACACCAGTTAAAGAGTTAATTTATTGCTCCGTTAACATAGACGTACCTTATCCTAGTGAGTTTTCGGCTTGCCCGTGATCATTTTCGCGTACTCGTCGTAGAACAGCGGGAAGAGCTGCATGGCGAGGTACACCGCGCCGAGGTAGGCGATGATCACCAGCGTCAGGATCAGGTCGAAGACGGCTGGCTTCACGCTGGAATAATTAACACAACAGACCAAATTAGGCCTTACGAATACAAAGTCACTCAAACGCCAAGGTATACGGTAACGGTAAGGTAAGGTATGCTATGCAAATTACAACTTAATTCATACGAAATACGAGACTAACAAGGAAAGGTACCTAACTGTCCGGCTCTGAATTAATTTATTTTTATATACAGTGGTGGACATATAATTAGAAACAGTACATAAAACTTAGGTAAACACAGAATGAACTATCGTTATGAGTAAAAATTATAATGATTAAATCACTATTGACTATGCCAGAATATAGCCAATGAGTTAAAAAACTCATAAAATATTTAAAAAAGTAAATCTGTTCTATCTTTAATTATTAAAAGATTTTTAAAATCATGATAGTTGAATTTCTATTACTGGCCGCTTGGACAACTAATTAGAAACGGGATCCATGGTTCGTTCCATTTTTGAAAATAAAAAAAAAACCTCTTTTTAAGCTTTTTCTTTTGTTTCGGCGGCAATTAAACGTCAATTTGGAAAATTACGTGAATAATAAGTATTGGTAAAAATGGGTAAAAATAGGTAAAAATAAGAGTTGTGACGAGTCAACCAGGCAATTAATCGTTAAATTACATTTAGATCGAAAGTGGACTTATAGAAGAATTGCTAAACATCTAGAATGTTCTGTGAAGAAAGTTTTCAACGCTATTGCTCATTATAAAACTAACGGAACTACTAAAAGTGTTGTTAGAGAGGCTCGTCCAAGGAAAACATCTCCCCGGGAAGATTCGCAAATAATACGTGTAGCTAAACAAGACCCGTTCAAAGGCTCCAAAGAGATTAGGAATGAAGTTTTTTCACCTGATGACCCAAGGAACATTTCCTCGAAACTGGTACGCCGCAGATTAGTGGAAGCTAAATTGTTCGGTAGGGTTTCTCGAAAGGTACCGCTTCTTACCAAGCAACACCGAGAGAAGCGATTATTATTTGCAAAGAAATATCTTAACTGGACCGTACGAGAATGGAAAAAAGTGTTATTCTAGGATGAAACAAAAATAAATATGGTGAATTCAGCCGGCAAACGCTACGTTAGACGTCCAATAAACCATGCTTTTGATTATAAATACACGAGGAGCATAGTCAAACACGGCGGTGGTAATATTAAAGTATGGGGATGTTTTTCTGGTTGCGGAGTTGGACCCGTCCGTAAGATTGAAGGTATAATGGATCAATTTCAATACAAAAACATCTTAGAAGAGACAATGATTCCCTACACCGACGACCATTTGCCTGTGACCTGGATCTTTCAGCACGATAACGACCCAAAACACACGGCCCGCAGTGTTAAATCCTTTCTTAGTGAGCAACGTGTTACCATGTTAGACTGGCCCTGAAATAGTCCCGATTTAAATCCAATTGAAAATTTGTGGTACGTCGTTAAAAAAAAAGTCTCCGTTAAACGTAACTCCAGTCAAAATGAACTTTACGAAGCCTTTGTTGAAGCATGGAACTCGATCCCACTCGATAAATGTATGAAATTACTTGAATCAATGCCACGTCGTTGCAGAGCCGTCATTAATAACAAAGGCTATGCAACTAAATATTAATTGTTAAGAAATTTAGTAAACCAAACATTATTTTACATAAATAATTTGAAATTGTTGACGTTGACACGTTAAAACTTTGATTTTTACCTCATTTCTTTAGTGTTTCTAATTACTTGTCCATGACGGATGGTACTGCAAATGTCGTTTAGTTGTTTGTACGTAACTAAATATCTAAATGGTAGTTGTAAACTCGGATATTTATTTGTTTTTTAATTAATTATAAGTTGTTGAACGTATTCTATGCATTTTGTTGTTTTATTTCCAAAAACAAAAGTTTTACGGCAATGTGCCTTGTATAATGTGAAATACGTCGCAAGTGTTTCTAATTATATGTCCACCACTGTATATACAGGGTGTCTGGAAAACCTTCGGAGAAATTTGGGGGGGTAATAGTTCGCACGATTCTGATCACGGGGGTATGGTTCATTTTTGTTTCTGTTAATGTAAAAAAAAAAGAAGGATTAATTATATTCATTTTGTTACTTGATGTATCGCAGCCGATATCTCGACCTTGACATTTTGACGTTGATAGTATACTACTCCAACAGTTCGTAGTATCTTACGTCAAAATTCAATGTCCGAGGTCAATGACCTGAGACCATACGTTGTCACATGGTATGTAAACAAACAGTTCGCTCCATGTAAACAAACAGTTCGCTCCATGTAAACAAAAATCAAGGTAGCATTATAATAAAAATAAATGAGTAATTTTAGTGCAACTTACTGTATTTTCGTTTTTGCAATTTGAACACTAATTGGTTTTAAATGTGAAATCACTAGGTCTCTTGTTCATGTTTTGCCGAGACTGATCATATCGTCCGTCTTTTACTGTCGAGATCTAACCATTTACCATTGTTTTCTGCTCTAAAGTAGCCCATATAACTGATTTACAGCAAAAATATTGAAGACGTGAATATTGAAAATAACATAATTTAACACTGACATCTAATGACAGCCATAAATTCATAGACTTCTCAAAGTTCAAATAGACGGATTGAACGATCCGATTATTGCTCTCCGTATTGAAGAAAAAAAAGGAGAAAAAGAAAATCGTTTATTGGTGCAAACCACAGAAAAATAATAATCAAATTAAATACAGTGAGAAAATAATTTAAAACAAAACCTTAAAACTATTTTATAAAATAATAATGCACCCAATTGGGTGCTACTCAGCATCATAGTGTCAGACATGCCGTGACGCTGCACGCGCTGATTTTCAGGGCAACCAGACGGGGAGAAAGCGCTGCTGGCTGCTGGTTCTTTCCTTTTGATCCGCATGGTATTTGTGGCAGTAGCCAAAAGTCCAAGTGCAAAACATTTTGTCGATGGATATAAAGGTCGTCGCATAATTGATTATAATAGGCTATTTGACAACATTGAAAATATACTACAAATTGTGGTCATCCTATCTGATACTAGCGTAAAATAACGTATTTCACTTTATTTCACATTAAATTATGTCTATTTTTTTGGAAATTGCACGAAATAATAAGGATTTTTTTTGAAATTTAATCTGTGGCAAAAACGCTATGTGATGTTAGAAATACTTTATAACCTGTGAGTGTGATGTGAAGTCACATCACATGCAAGTAAACAAAACAAACCCCAAACCAAACATCGCTTCGCTTGTGACATCGCTTCCTTGACTGATTGTGATTGTAGTCCACGTTTTATATTTTCTGGGTGTTCCTTAAGCCGGCTACTCACACACCTGCTGCAGGGGCAATACCGGTCGCACGGCGGTTGGACCAATTTTAGGCTGTTCTCTACACACTAGCCTGCCGTTCAGTGTGTAACTGATAGTCCCGCTGAACGCACGTCCACGAGAAAGCCTCCTGTATTGTCGAAACACCAGAGGATTGGTATCGCCTTGGCACTTTCTGTGGTGCTACCAAAAAAAAAAGGAAGAGAAGATATTGGGTGAAGAATTGGTTGCAGAAACGAAGCAAATTGTGCCACATGAATATTATGAAAGAATTGGAAGTAGATGATCTTAGAAACTTTTTGCGAATGGATATTGATTCTTTTGAAGAGCTCCTGGCTATGGTAACACCATTTTTTCCACTTTTGTCCACTCCGCTCGGTTGTCACCAATGAACTGACTGGAATTGCCCCAATCCTACTACACACGCAGCAACCTTGCACGGCGGTAGACACAATCTAGGGAGCTAGGAAGGTCTTGCGCCCCTGCCGCCCTGCCGCAGGCCCAATCTAAAAATTGCTCCTGCTTGCCTACACACATCACAATTAAGGAGGCAATCAAGGGTCCAATTCCGATATTGCCCCTGCAGCAGGTGTGTGAGTAGCCGGCTTTAGTGGCCTTTTTCTTTTAAGGGTTTTTACCACAGAGTGTAATCACGTCGACCTCTTCTTACAAAGCGATCCTATTTTTCTCTTTCTTCTATGATACGAATATCTAGCAACAACATGTATGATGCCAGCTTTAAATGTAATTTAGATAAAACGTAACGTGTAGGTAGGATTTTTTGTTTACAAATGAAACCTAACACTCTTTTCATAAAGAGTTTTAATGGTCCAAGATTTAAAAAGATAATATGTCAAATTATCAATAATTAATTATTGTGTTTTTTATTCGTCGGAAGCCCTGATAGTGGTACAAATCAATGAAATACAGCCATGATTCATGATCTCGTAAAAGAAGTAATGTGCCTACGAGTGCAAGTGCTATTTTAGCCGTGTGAGTGTGAGAAAAGTGTGAGTAAAAATCATAATCGTAAGTTTCAGTTTTAGATTATTTCACATAATAGCCCTTATCAGACACCGTCTTTTCATTCACATTACAGGATAATGTGTCAGTTTTCTAAACTCCATGGAGCTTTTGACCATGATTGGAAACATTGTTCATAAGGAACAACTTGTTTATTTACATTACGTTGTGACACATATCGTCGGTGAAACTGCAAAACCGCGTTAGTGACATTTTAAGTAAGGAGCAAAATGCACCTTTTTAATAAGACCGTAAGGTTTATTTTGCTCTATCATAAATTTGTTACTTACGCGGTTTTGCAGTATCACCGACGATATTATGAATGAATCAGTTAAGATGGGGCACACTGAGAGCATCGTCAGGAAAGTCGATGATAAATCTGTCTGTAACTCAGTCAAATATTAACTTAAACAAAAGTTACCAATATAGGGATGATCCAAATCATCCACCCTATCTACAGTTAAAATTTCTCCGAAGGTTTTCCAGACACCCTGTATATATTATATATATTTTTTTTTTATGGCAGAGGAAGGCAAACGAGCACACAGGCCACCTGATGGTAAGTGGAAACTGTGACCCATAGACATTCGCATTCACAAGACCGCAATCTTAAGACTGCTAATGCGTTGCCAACCCTGAGGACTAAGATGGAATGCCTCTATGCTAGTCATTTCACCGGCTGTCTTATGCCCAAACCGGAACACTGCTGCTTGGTGTATGTTAGAGAGTAGTCTAAAATAACGGACACGTATTTTTTTTAGCTGCCCAAACTCAACCTACTCGAAGCAATTGTCCTCCAAAAACCTTTAGGTTCTGTACAGAGTTTTGTTAAAGCAAATTGCTAGTTAATTACTGGCTTGATTATATGTGAGAACATGAAAAAATAATGGACCCGGGTTTTGTTATTTCGGCTCAAACTTATATTTTACAAAAGAAAGTGAAGTGAGCGAAACCATGAGAAGTATGAAACTTTGAAGGTGTTTTTTTCATGATCTCTAACATATAATCAAGCCAGTAATTAACTAGCAATTTGCTTTAACAAAACTCTGTACAGAACACTCGAGTGACTCACCTATAGACGTATAGGACGGCGCGAGTAGGCGAGTACAGCGCGTACTCCGGCTCTCTCTTCTCCAGTTCATGCGAGCTGACTGACACTTCCATGTACCGTGACAGGGCTCGCTAAAGCGCGCCTGTCGCACCTGTCATGTACTAGTGACTCACCTATAGACGTATAGGACGGCGCGAGTAGGCGAGTACAGCGCGTACTCCGGCTCTCTCTTCTCCAGTTCATGCGAGCTGACTGACACTTCCATGTACCGTGATAGGGCTCGCTACAGCGCGCCTGTCGCACCTGTCATGTACTAGTGACTCACCTATAGACGTATAGGACGGCGCGAGTAGGCGAGTACAGCTCGTACTCCGGCTCTCTCTTCTCCAGTTCATGCGAGCTGACTGACACTTCCATGTACCGTGACAGGACTCGCTCTAGCGCGCCTGTCGCTACTGTCATGTACTAGTGACTCACCTATAGACGTATAGGACGGCGCGAGTAGGCGAGTACAGCGCGTACTCCGGCTCTCTCTTCTCCAGTTTATGCGAGCTGACTGACACTTCCATGTACCGTGACAGGACTCGCTCTAGCGCGCCTGTCGCTACTGTCATGTACTAGTGACTCACCTATAGACGTATAGGACGGCGCGAGTAGGCGAGTACAGCGCGTACTCCGGCTCTCTCTTCTCCAGTTCATGCGAGCTGACTGACACTTCCATGTACCGTGACAGGACTCGCTCTAGCGCGCCTGTCGCTACTGTCATGTACTAGTGACTCACCTATAGACGTATAGGACGGCGCGAGTAGGCGAGTACAGCGCGTACTCCGGCTCTCTCTTCTCCAGTTCATGCGAGCTGACTGACACTTCCATGTACCGTGACAGGACTCGCTCTAGCGCGCCTGTCGCTACTGTCATGTACTAGTGACTCACCTATAGACGTATAGGACGGCGCGAGTAGGCGAGTACAGCGCGTACTCCGGCTCTCTCTTCTCCAGTTCATGCGAGCTGACTGACACTTCCATGTACCGTGACAGGACTCGCTCTAGCGCGCCTGTCGCTACTGTCATGTACTAGTGACTCACCTATAGACGTATAGGACGGCGCGAGTAGGCGAGTACAGCGCGTACTCCGGCTCTCTCTTCTCCAGTTCATGCGAGCTGACTGACACTTCCATGTACCGTGACAGGACTCGCTCTAGCGCGCCTGTCGCTACTGTCATGTACTAGTGACTCACCTATAGACGTATAGGACGGCGCGAGTAGGCGAGTACAGCGCGTACTCCGGCTCTCTCTTCTCCAGTTCATGCGAGCTGACTGACACTTCCATGTACCGTGACAGGGCCCGCTCTAGCGCGCCTGTCACACCTGTAAACATTAATTTATCTGTATAAATATCGTGGTTAGAAGGTAACGAGCTATTCTGTGTAGTTATGGCGCTTCGCGCCTTGACACAACTCTAGCCTAACCTAACCTAGCAGCTCCTTCCTGTTGAGGTCACAGTTCTAACCTAACCTAACCTTATTGGGGAAGTAAGGACCAAGGAATAAATTAGTATGCAACGTTTTAATTTGACCAAATTTCTTTTAGCAATACATTATTTATAGCGTTAATGAAATGTTTGCTAAGCGGTTAAAGAAATAAACTCGGTCAAGCAATATTCTGCTATAGCAATAAATCAAATGAACAATAAAAAAAAAAAAATATAGATATGTGCTTGGTTTTCCAATTTGACTAGCCTGTCTTGGCGTCCCACAGTTGGGCAAAGGCCTCCCCTCTCTTTCGCCACTCGTCCCTATCCAGAGCGCATTTCTGCCAATCTCTCGCAAACGAATCTAGGTCATCTCTCCATCTCCTTCTGAGTCTACCTCTGCTTTGATGTCCATCGTGTGGCAGCCAATGGGTGGTATTTTTGGCCCATTATATTATATTATATTAGAAATTATATTAGACAAAAAGACGGCCTAAATAATTTTAAATTAGGCGCTTATTAGTCCCTAAGTTTGCGTAAATATATTTGCAGTAAGACCGCCTCATATCCGCAGTAGAACTAAGGTTGCCATAGCCCGAAGAATAGCTAAACTGAGTGGCAGTGGGCGGGGCACATCGCACGCAGGACTGATGGCCGATGGGGTCAGAAGGTTCTTGAGTGGCGTCCGCGGTCCGGGACACGAGGTGTAGGTAGGCCTCCAACAGGATGGAGTGACGACCTTGTAAGGATCGCGGGAACGCGGTGGATGCGAAAAGCACAAGACCGGTCTGAGTGGAGAGCCTTGGAGGCCTTTGTCCAGCAGTAGACGTCTTTCGGCTGACATGAAGACCGCCTCATGACATGACTGACTTCGTAACATATCTTTATATTTTTGACCCCGAAAATAAAAAACCCAGAAATAACTTCTACGCGTTCAAGTCACGCGCGTAGGTCAATGTCAGAACGTTTATATGCGTAGCTAGCAGTACAGTCTGTGAGTACTTCTCTCTCACTCGCTCTCATACGATCTTATTAAGAGCGAGTGAGAGAGAAGTACTAAACCGAATCCTCTTCAAAGTGCTCACAGACTGTACAGCGTTACGAATTCAACGAGCTCAGTTGATTATAAGCAGACCTAGGAATATAGGGGCAAAATTAAATGACAGCTAGGGATTGCCTATATCGATAAACTCAACTATCGATGCTATTCCCATATTACTAGTGATCACTCCAAGTTTTGTTTGTAAAAATATTTATTGAAAATGTGAAAATAAAACAAAATAGCAACATAATTCTGGTTATTGTAAATTTTAAAAGGATTTTTGAACCTTCACTCATAATCATCTAATTTTTTTTCCTCATTGTTTATTTCAGAATTACTGTCCCATTTACTACTGTTAAAGTAAACGATCAGAATTTGTTCCAAATTTACGGGCGTTCTTTTTCTCCGTCTCGACTGCTGAATGCATTTCAAGTGGCTAAAAGACTATCAATTTCTGTGGAAGTGGTAGAGGGGAAGTTGAAAAAATACACACTTACAAACAATGCTGGGTTCGATCACTAGTATATAGGAAAAGCATCGATAATTGCGTTTATCGATGTAGGCAATCCCTAGCTGTCACTTAATTTTGCCCCGTATATTCCTAGGTCTGATTATAAGTTTCAATACCTGCACTGGGCGCTCCCATCGTGATGATGTGCGGCGCCCTGGCCTGCGACGACAGATACTCGTACCACTGTTTGACCGCCGCCTCGTCCACGTTCTGAAAATGGGTTAGGAGTAAAATAACTAGGTCGCATAATCACTTGAGGCAAAATGACCACACTGTGTTGTTTTCATCTTGTTTGTCTTAGCAAAGTTGACAGAGCCCCGCATGGCGGAGCTTCTATTCCTGGGTTGCCTTTCGGGCATTTGAAGTTACTTAACGTAGTAACTTAATTTTGCGACTTAGTCCATCTGACTAAGAAAAAGAAAAAGAAAAATCTACTTGAAAAAGTCGTTTATGTCTAAAGCTTACTATAGGGTCGAGGACTATCTAACAGATAAAAATGCTTTGCCTAAACTGAACACCTAAATAACTTAATAATAACTAGGCATCGGAGTTTTTGTCGCACGGTAAGACTAATAGCAAGCTATGGAGTCGTCATTTGCCATAAATCTAAACTCTTATTCATATTCATACTCATTTATTTAATTTATCTTAAAATGCCTCTATAGCGGTCGGTCGTGTATAATTATCTTAGTCAAGTTATATTAAAAAAAAAAAACTATTAGAATATAAATTCATAACTTGAACTATTTTAACATACAATTCGCCACTAGTGTGCCGTGTTTTAATGTATCTTTTGTTTTTTTATAAATTTTTGTAATTAAATCAGTATAAAAATGGTAATTATTTTTTATAACACAACACACATTTTACAAATATACACAGACCAATAAACCTAAAGACGTAGCATTCCCAGGCGACCCCTTCTGTCAAGCATACGGTGAATTCACTCTATATTAGGACCACGCCTCCGATGCTAACTTCAGTCTAATAATGGCGCTCGCACAATTCGCACGCGTGTGACATTGTTATTCAATTAAAGTTTTCACATGATTGAAGACGGGAAAAATGCATTATTGCTGTGTAAAATTATGTGGAAAGAACACAAAAATATCTGGTATGCAAAAGGATGTTATTTCGTTTCACAGGTAAGTAGATTTCAATAAAATTACGAAATATTTTAAGCGTGAAATTCAATCAAGTTCTATAGTCCCGGTTCGGCACTCGTTGATGTCTTTTTAGAAAGTCTCTCTCTAATACCTTGCACGTTATATCGCTCCTTCCTTGTTCATCATTTCGTGGCTTTACCACAGAACACTAGCCCGAACTAGTGATGTCCATAGCATGTGTTTGTTACTATCGATGGTAATGGATAAAACATATTTCTTCTCAATCGAATTCAGGTTTTATGTTTATTATTGTTGAAGTATAAATTTCAGTTTACGCACATGAAGTAATGGGCATTTATTTACTCAGAAGCTAACAACAAGAAGAACCGCAAAGTTTATATCGACTGTGTTACTGCCAGCATTTAGATCCTAGATAATGTTCAAGGATGATAACGAATTACGTATCTACTTAACTAGCGGTTTTAATTTAAAGTAATTCAAAGCATGTTATAGCTCAAACGTGTATTCTTTCTTTTAGGTTTCCTAAATGCCCAAACATGAAGGAAATATGGATTAATGCCACACAACGATCAGATAATTGGTTTCCTTCTCCAAGCAGTGTTGTATGGTCTCGGCACTTTAAGTCAGAATATTTAAAATTAACGAAAGGGAATAGACGAATTTTGTATACAAATGCCGTTCCTACGCTACACCTTCCAAGAGTGGTATCTAAGTAAATTTACCTGAGTATATTTTTATTGTACCTTGGTGAAAATGCACTCTACTTCATTAAGTGTAGTAGTAGATCAACAAATACGATTTAGAGGTAAACATATTTTTTATACTTCTAGATACCTGGAGACGGATCGGTTGCTCAAAGTCGAAATTCATTTTCCGATGTTGCCAAAGTGACACAGAACTTACCAACAGCAGAGGTACGTTCACGTAGTGTTAGTAATTCTTAGTTCTGACTAAGTTGAAACTAACACTAATTTTCATTTTATAAATTTCCAATTAAAGTGAAAATTTAAAAATCAATACATCAAAAGACAGAACAAACTCTTCATACTCTCATCATAATTTACTTTTATTTTTTCTAGATATGTCATGAAGCAACACAACATCAAAGCTCCATTACAATGAAAATGGAAGTAGTACCTGCTGTGATGTTATAGAAAAATATTTAAGCGTGCGATTGGCTTATTTAACAAAAAAGAAGCAAACAAGTTAGAACCAAATTAGACGAGTTTTTACCAAGCTCATACATTTTAAGGGTCAATAGTGATAAAAATTAGATTTGCTTGTAAAGTAATAATAAACAGAATAAAAACTTTTTAGTTATTTTATTTATTTCATCTGACTCACCTACTAATATTATTTAGTTTTTAGAATGACACATGCTTTGTCGATAAAATGTGGTAAGCCTAGTCACAGTTCCTACTATCGATATTTATTGAATTCGATCGGTGGACAGCACTAGCGATCGGCTGTCAACTATCACTTGACATTGCAACAACCAATCACGTCTCAGTGAGTGCATGTTACGCCGCCCTCACCCCTGCATTTTTGGCAGACTTCGTTTTAATGAAATATTTGTTTAAAGCTACGTCTTTAGGTTAATTGGTCTGTGCAAATATAACATTAAATAATCGTTTCTAAACTCGTCAACGTTGTTGTCCTTGATTATATAAAAACCTTATAAAATAAATAAATGAGTATGAATATGAATAAGAGTTTAGATTTATGGCAAATGACGACTCCATAGCTTGCTATTAGTCTTACCGTGCGACAAAAACTCCGATGCCTAATAATAACTTAGTCATAAAAAATATATCAACATTGTATATTGTCTAGGGGACACGGTTTCTGTAGGAGAATGTATCGAAACTTTTTATGTGGGTTGTCTTGCACCGTCGTCATAGGTAAATAATTTTTATTTATTTTATTTTATTACTACTACTTATTAGTTCTTGTGAGTTTTGACAAATTTTCCTGCTCATATATATACATTATGGGAGATTCGTTTTTTTATAATATAATGCTAGGTTAAGTTTATTATTATATTATGTAAGCAATATTTAAAAAACGACTGACTGTTGAGTTTCTTGCAGCGTTTCTTCTCAGTAGTGGTCTTTAGCGAAGCGCTGGTAGATTTTTGACGTGTAAAAGAGCCCTACTTACTGAATAATAGTACATTATTGCCTAGGCAGTGAATTAGGCAATTGCCGTTCCTGTCGAGGCATATATAGTGCTTTTCTCAAAAATCGCAAGATACAAATCGCATACAAACAGAAACTTCACGTGAAATAACATCACTCTTTACCGCCTTTATGTTTATGACAAGGAGAAACGCAAGCTTTTTTAGAAAAAAAAAACTCAAGCTATTCCAGACACAGATGAAAAAGTTACGTTTCGAATAAAATATAAGATATAAAATATAAAGTACAAGACTTGGGCCCTAATTTAAATATGGCCGTTTTCACTTTTTAAAAAGTTACAAACAAGATAACAATTAAATTTGTATGTTTTTTTTTTTATTTGGGAACTGTCTGTAAACTATGTACTTCGCGTCTCAGTATGGAGTTAGTAATGTCAACTTTTCCGGTCATTTTTGAGAAAATGTCTTTATCTTTATCTTACCAGAGCGTCATCATAGAGCGCGGAGTCCTCGGCGGGGTCTGCGGTGAGGTTGTACACGTGCGCGGCCAGCGCGCGCGCCACAGCCGCGACGTTCCCGGCTAGCGTGCGCGCCGCCTGCTCGGCCGGCCGGGCCAGCAGCGAGCTGCGTGCCGGGTCCTTGTGGCTCTGCGGACAATTGACAACAATTCATTATGTGCTAAGGTAGTAAAATAAAATACCGTTTCTAGATTTTACACTGCTGATTACAGTAAAAATATCTTTGGTTTTTTATGCAGTAGTTTTTTATATTTAGGAAAAACAGTAAAAAAAGTTGTTAGTTGTTAATTGTGAATGTTAGGAATACACTTATAGTGCCCTTAGTCCATTTATTACCAAAGGAATTGAAGAAAATATATAACTGTCATGTTAATTTTTTATCTGTCTGACGGATTACTTGATTCTAACGACACGCTTTCGATTCTACGCAAAATAGTTTATTTATTTTAATGGCGTCTACAGATTATGTAATTAATTAAATTACGCAAAATAACAAATTTGTGAACGAACGGCAGCGAATGATTGACAAGTAAGTGACATGACATGACAGTTAGTTCTGTTTCTGTTTAAAGTTACTTTTTTATTTTATATCATGCTAAGATCACGACATCAGTATTCCTAACTTTGTATACAGGGTGTCCCGTAAGTACCACGTCAAACTTAAGGGGGAGGTAGGTGAGCAAGCCCCCTACCTAACATGGAAAAATCGCCTTAGTAAAAGTCGCACCGTTTTCGAGATATTTGAATTTTTCTGATTTTTAGAAAAATGTACACCCGCACTGAGTTTTTGATCTGTGGTATTCGGAATTTATTATTTTTTAATTTTTATTTTATTGCAAAACAATCTTGAATAGTTGTGTTATCAAATGGTAAAAACCATTGAAAAGTAACTATTGTAGTTTTTTTATTTTTTAAATTAAATTTAAAATTCGCCTCTTCCGTTTTATTTTGGTAAAACTTTAGCCCATCCTGGTGAAAAAAAAAAACATGACCAATGGTTAGCCAATTAAATTAAAAACATGCTCGTTTAATGGGCATTTAAAAATGATAAATACTTTATCATCAAAACACAAATAAATATATTTTTTAAAGAAAAGCGTAAAATACACCGCAATTCACGTTAAGCCAGTACTGCCACCAAAGCGTACTTGCGACGCGAGCTGTATCAGAATTCCATTCTAGTTTAATTCAGCAGCAATGCAAAACTTATCGCTCAAATTAAAATCTTTAAATTTCGGTAACTTCGTTCGAAATTTAAAAATAATTTTTTGAACCCAATCTTACTGTTTATTTGGTGTGTGGTTAAATTTAATTACTTACTTTTGTGATTTAATCCACAGTCACAAATTGTCACAAAGGCCAAATCGTTAAGCAAATCAGAGTCCGAAATACAAGCAAAAACAGTTAGTCCGAAAAACATCAAACATAAACGACAAATCACAAAAGTAAGTAATTAGATTTAACCACACACCGAATAAACAGTAAGATTGGGTTCAAATGTGACAATAAACAAATAAATGAGGAACAAAATTAATTTAAAATTTCGAACGAAGTTCGAAGAGTTTTAGGACAGTTTTTTTTAAAATAAACAGTATGGCATTATGCAGGTTGTAAGCCCAAATCGAATAATTATCTACTTACTTGGAATATCGCAGATTAAAAGTTTTATAACTTTTTTTTTATAAATTAAGAGAAATTTAAAGATTTTAATTTGTTCGATTAGTTTTGCATTGCTGCTGAATGAAACTAGAATGGAATTCTGATACAGCTCGCGTCGCAAGTAAGCTTGGGTGGCAGTACTGGCTTAACGTGAATTGCGGTGTATTTTACGCTTTTCTTTAAAAAAAATATTTATTAGTGTTTTGATGATAAAGTATTTATCATTTTTAAATGCCCATTAAACCAGCATGTTTTTAATCTAATTGGCTAACCAGTGGTCATGAATTTTTTTTTCACCAGGAGGGGCTAAAGTTTTACCAAAATAAAACGGAAGAGGCAAATTTTAAATTTAATTAAAAAAAAAAAAAAACTACCATAGTTACTTTTCAATGGTTTTTACCATTTGATAACACAACTATTCAAGATTGTTTTGCAATAAAATAAAAATTAAAAAATTATAAATTCCGAATACCACAGATCAAAAACTCAGTGCGGGTGTACATTTTTCTAAAAATCAGAAAAATTCAAATATCTTGAAAACGGTGCGACTTTTACTAAGGCGATTTTTCCATGTTAGGTAGGTGGCTTGCTCACCTACCTCCCCCTTAAGTTTGACGTGGTACTTACGGGACACCCTGTATACGGTATTTTTAATGACTATTTCTTTAATAAATTATTAACGACGAATTTAAGTTAAATAAAGAAAAACCAAGAAATATGGGTAGTCCAATTTTTAACCAGCTATTATAAACGCGAAAAAACAATAATGTTTTTTTTTTTTAATGTTGTCAATTGACACAATACATTCTTGGACAATTGGTTGGGCGTGTTGACAATGCCGCCCTCCTAAGCTAATACGCAGTATGTCAGATAAAATTCCTGTAACAATATCAACCTTATTATTATTACTAAGAGAAGAGAACTAAATCTGCCTCGGTTATTGATTTAGGGACACTGCTTATTTGCTTAAGAGGGCAGAATGTTATGATTAGGCATCGGAGTTTTTGTCGCACGGTAAGACTAATGGCAAGCTATGGAGTCGTCATTTGCCATAAATCTAAACTCTTATTCATATTCATACTCATTTGTTTAGGTTTTTTTTTATAATCAAGGACAACAACGTTGACGAGTTTAGAAACGATTATTTAATGTTATATTTGGAAAATAAATATTACAATAAAAAATAATTACCATTTTTATACTGATTTAATTACGAAATTTTATAAATACCTTAAACAAAAGATACATTAAAACACGGCTGAAGGGAATGTTTTAGTCGACACTAGTGGCGAATTGTATGTTAAAATAGTTCAAGTTATGAATTTATAATCTAATAGTTTTTTTTTTTAATTTAACTTGACCTAGATAATTATACACGACCGACCGCTATAGAGGCATTTTAAGATAAATTAAATCAATGAGTATGAATATGAATAAGAGTTTAGATTTATGGCAAACGACGACTCCATAGCTTGCTATTAGTCTTACCGCGCGACAAAAACTCCGATGCCTAGTTATGATGGAATATGTATTCTTGTTTTTCTCCCTCCCGTCCCTCGACACAAAAAGAGGGGAGTCATAAAGTTTGGCCGCTGTGTTTGTGTCTGTCTGTGGCACCGTTGCTCTAAAACGGGTGAACCGATTTTGATGCTGTTTTTGTTTATTTCAAAGCAGATTTTTTAGCAGTAGTTCTTAGTTAGGTTTCATGAAAATCGGTCAAGCCGTTTATGAGATATCAGCTCTGAAAGAAGGGTTAGTCAATTTACCGAAGGTTTTCTATTTATGTAATAGTTACTGTTATTGCAGTGTGGTTGCCGGGTTAGAGTAGTGCCACTCCATGTCTTCCCGTGGATGTCGTAAGAGGCGACTAAGGGAATAAAGGCTTGCAGTACTGTTAGGCGATGGGCTTGCAACCGTCACTAATACGCTGGTAATAGTACATTACTGCACAGACCAGGAAGTAGGCCGTTGCGGGACGAGTAGAGTTAGCGTGGCCGAGACGCAGTCGAGGCCTCGCTATATACGAGTCCAGCAACCGCCCTTCCTGGTCGAGGCTTGTATAGTGCTTTTCTCTAACAATGCGAGGAAATTAAACAAAATTTCAGTTTTGATATAATTTGTATTCAAATGTATTAACAAAATCAAGTCAAATACGATGTGATAATATGACGAAGGCAAATGGCAGTAAGTACTTAACCGACTATGCTTCTTCTTTACACCAGGGCTCGGAAAACGGTATTTTTTTCGAAACGGTTTCGTCTTAAATGCCTAAGGAACGATTTGTTTTGAACGTTCGCAAATAACGTTATAGAAAACGTTTTTGAACAAGAACGAAATTGAAATCGTTTTTGATCCATATAACGTTTTTAACCGTTTTTTTCCCATTTGCTGGGTTCGGTAGGAATATTACAAATATCATCCAGTCAGTTAGTATTTAGCAGCCACGCGACGCGGTTTTCTTTGCTTGTTTCTTTAGAGCTTAGATTATTATTGGACACATCATGTCAGCCGAAAAACGTCCACTGCTAGACATAGGCCTCCCCCAAGGCTCTCCACTCAGACCGGTCTTGTGCTTTTCGCATCCACCGCTTTCCCGCGATCCTTACAAGGTCGTCACTCCATCTTGTTGGAGGCCTACCCACAGCTCGTGTCTCGGTCCGCGGACGCCACTCAAGAACCTTCTGACCCCATCGGCCATCAGTCCTGCGTGCGATGTGCCCCGCCCACTGCCACTTCAGTTTAGCTATTCTTCGGGCTATGTCGGTAACCTTAGTTCTCCTGCGGATATCATCATTTCTGATTCTATCACGCAGAGAAGGCCCATCGTTAGCGCCCACGTCTCGGATCCGTAAGTCATCACTGGCAACACACACTGGTCAAAGACTTTTGACTTCAAACACTGCGGTAATTTGGACGAACAGGTGCTGCGAAGCTTCCCGAACGCTACCCAGCCGAGTCGGATTCGACGAATGACCTCTTTCTCAAAGTTGGACCTACCTAACTGGACCGTTTGTCCCAGGTAAATATAGTCGTCCACAACTTCGAGCGCAGAGCCTCCGACTATCACGGGAGTTGGCGCGACATGGACGTTGGACATGACTTTCGTCTTGTCCATGTTTATTCTCAAGCCAACTCGGTCGGAAACTCTACTGAGGTCAGCGAGCATTGCACTGAGGTCCTCCATGGTCTCAGCCATGACTACGATATCGCCAGCGAATCGAAGGTGAGTGATGTACTCACCATTTATGTTGATGCCTCGTCCTTTCCAGTCCAGAACCTTAAAAGCATCCTCCAATGCAGCGGTGAACAGCTTCGGAGAGATCACATCTCCTTGTCTGACTCCCCGCTGCAGGGGAATAGGCTTCGTGCTCCGGTCCTGTAGTCGGACGGACATAGTGGCGTTTTCGTACAGACACTTCAACACTTCGATATATCGGTAGTCAACTTGGCACCGCTGGAGAGACTGCAGCACAGCCCATGTCTCGATCGGATCAAAGGCTTTCTCGTAGTCCACAAATGCAAGGCAAAGGGGGAGGTTATACTCTTCGGTCTTCTGTATAACCTGCCGCAACGCATGTATGTGGTCTACGGTACTATAGCCTTTTCGGAAACCGGCTTGTTCGGGAGGCTGGAAATCGTCAAGCCTGCGCGCGAGACGATTTGTGATGACCCTCGAAAACAGCTTGTAAACATGGCTCAAAAGTGAGATGGGTCTATAGTTCTTCAACAAAGATTTGTCACCTTTCTTGAAGAAGAGAACCACCACACCTCGGTTCCATGCTCTCGGCGTTCTCCCTTCGTGGAGGACGGAGCTGAACAGCGTCTGAAGGCCCCTAAGGATGGGTTTACCACCCGCCTTCAGTTCGGCTGTAATTACATCCTCACCTGGGGCTTTGCCATTCTTAAGCTGTTTGAGGGCCATACTAATCTCGTACAGGCTGACGTCGGGGAGATCTTCGGTATAGTGTCGGGTTAATCTAGCCCTCGGATCTTTAGCTAGATTTTCGACGGGTGTTCGGGTTGTCGTGTACAGCAGTCTATAAAACTTCTCAACTTCCGCCAATAGCTCAGGTTTGGATGAAATGACTCTGCCGTCGTCGGTCTTCAGCTTCACCAATTGGCTTTGGCCAACAGACAGATCCCTGGCAAACACCTTAGTATTGAATCGGCGTATATCACGCTTCAGAGACTTCGAGATCTGTCTGTTGAGCTGCCGATAGCGACTAGCGTCATCAGAGGACTGCAGAATCATTTCGCGCCTCACCTCCATGAGCCTAAGGGTGGAGTCCGAGAGCTTCCTGGTTTTTGTACGGCGGATCTTGAAGAACTTAGACCCGACCGTTTGGACAGCTTCCAAAAACCCGTCGTTGTAATCGTCCACGTCGCTACCAAGGCACTCGAAACGGTTTTGAAGTTCGAGCTGAAAGCTCTCGGGGTTTTGGAGCTGAGCGGGTGCCGGGCGGAGCGTAGACTTCATCAGTCGACACCTTTCGAGCTTGAACTGAATATTCAATGAGCCTCGTACCATACGGTGATCACTCCCGGTTTTAACCGCACTGATCACGGAGACATCATTGAATATGTGCTTTTTCGTCGTCATGATAAAGTCTATCTCATTCCTCGTTACACCATCAGGGCTCATCCAGGTCCACTTCCTATGCTCACGTTTTCTGAAGAAGGAGTTCATCATATAGAGTCCCTCCTTCTCCATAAAACTGGCCAGTAGGTGGCCCCGGTGATTCCTATGCCCCACTCCAAACTTCCCCACTCTCTGCTCTTCACCGTCTCGTTTGCCCAGCTTTGCGTTGAAGTCCCCCATAACAACCGTGAAGTGAGTTTTGGAGCTATGCATGGCTCTGGAAATATCCTCATACATAGCCTCCACCTCATCGTCGGAGTGTGTCGAGGTCGGAGCATATACCTGTATGACCTTCAACGAATATCCTTGGGTCATTCTGAGTACAAGGCACACTACCCTGCTCGACAAGCTCTCAATCTTCACCACGTTGTTCACGAGGGATTTGTGGACGATAAACCCGACACCTCCCTGGGACTGGTGGTCGCCCTCCCGGAAATAGAGCAAGTTACCGGACTTCAGGGTTATCATGTCTTCTCCCTCTCTACGGACTTCTGACAACCCTATGATACCCCATCGTAACCTGCTCAATTCCTCCTCCAGTTCCAGCAACTTTTCGTCGGTCCGCAATGTTCGGCAGTTGTATGTTGCCAGGGCCAAAGGTCGTCGTTTCTGGTAGCCGGGTCTCTGCCGGAGATTACCTGAAGCACCCGCTGCCCCGCCGTTACCATGGCCGCTACCGGAGCCAGGAATAGCGGGGCCGCCGGGGACTAGGGGTCTGGGCTGTTGTTGTACATTCATAATAATTGGTTTGATCTAGAACCGTTGGGGGGAAAAATGCCGTAGTCGCCACGCTTGGCAGGCGGGTTGGCGACCGCAGTTATACCATGTAGTCCGCGGAGGACGCTGCTGCCCATCCTTCGGTTTATCCCTTAGTCGCTTCTTACGACACCCACGGGAAGAGATGGGGTGGTGCTATTCTTGGCCAGCACCCACGCGGCATTGGACACATAGAAAGTACCATTATTCTGTGAGGAGTACATAATTGGTGAATAAGCATGGATGATTCAGGTGAGTACCACTAGTCCATTACAAGCATCATTAAAGTAAAATTTTAAACGAGTTCATGATGATAATGTTGATGTTCCTACTTAGGTATATGAAATTTATTTCAGATGAGAATGCAATAATCACTTTACAAGACAGTCAACCATTTTTTACTGAAGATGAGGAGGACATAATAATGCGTAATTCATTACCAATATAAATATGTGCTCTAGTTAAATGTAGCGATGTGGTAACTAGTGGTTTGAACTGGTTATGATATGATAGTAGTTAGTTCTCATGTACAGTGAAATTAAAAATAAAGAAGGACGTTTGGTTTTGATTACATGTTTTATCATTTATATTGCACCCGACCTTACTATGTTACAGTGTTTAGTTTGTGTGCTTCTCAATATGTAGGTAACCTAAAGATTTACAATTATTCAACAAGTACAACTAGATTTGATTACTTAGGTACTCGTATTTCTTGCCTACATCCTTCCATCTGGAATTTTGATTTGTTGGTTTCCTTATTATGAGTGTAATTAGCGTAAATCATGTTCTTTCTCTTTCGTCCCATTTTAAATTTTGAGAAAAAAGGACCATCACTCACTAATTAAATAATCACTCACAATCACAAGTCGCACAAAACGACAACGACACGCATCGGGATGAAAGATGAAATGAAAATGCAATCAAAACACGGTAGGGTCGGTAGGGCAGATCTAAGATTACTAAACAAGTTCATGCTTGTCGCCGCTTTGTAGCCGAACTCTGCCGAACGCCGCGCGCGGCCGCGTCCCGTGGATTAAACCGGTTTTTGATAACGTTCTCGTTTCGTTTCCGTTCCGAACAAAATGTTGAACAAAGAACGGTTCGAAACGTTTTTAAAACGTTATTTTGAATAACGTTTCCGAGCCCTGCTTTACACTCTGGTGGTGTGCCGATAAACACAATCTTCATCACTGGAACTCATTTTACTTTTGTATTTTCGCAAAACAAAAATAATACGTACTGTACTTAAACTTCCCTAAGAAAAAAGTATTCCCGATTCCCGCCTTAATTTTTTTAATTCTAAACGCAGAATGTTTTAAAAAAATTAAAACTATTTGACACTTTGGTAAATACGCTGTAAACGCGATAAACGGCGTTTACCTTTTTAGTCTATGACATTTAAAAAGTAAATTAACATGGAAGAATTTTGAATTGTCCGAGTGTTTGGCTGTTTGGAGTTAGTTATCATAGTCCAAATATGGTTTTAAAAAGTAAAAAACCGGGTACGTTATGAAATTTGTATACATTTTCGCGGCCGCTGCCGCTGGTAAATAATAACATTTTTTTTTTTAATTTTGCCTGGGCCTGGAACTCGGAACTTCGCGGGCTGATTTTACAACAGTAAGGTTAACATTTCCGAGCATGTGGGAGAAAACATCTTAGCCTGATTATGCAAAATGTGGTTACAGAATTATCATCAAGTTTTTAGATTTGTTGGTAATTCTGTAGCTCTGCCTACCCCACTCTGGGATTGAAGGCGTGAGTTTATGTATGTATGTATACAGAGATGTACAAAATACTTTTCGAAAAGTATTTAAATACAAAATGCAAATACTTTTTTAATATAGTATTTCAAATGCAAGATACAAAATACTTTTGCCTTTTGTATTTAAATACTAAATACAAAATATGTATTTTCAAAATAGTTTATTGAAATAAAATACTTCATGGTAAAATTACTGGTTTTCTTTATTTATTAAAGATTTTAAAATCACAAGCTCTTCAAAAAGAGCATCTCAAGAACAATTTGTTTTGGCATTTTTTTAAAGACATTTCGAGCGAACAACACAGAAATAATGAAATAGCTGCCAACACTGCAAAACGTAACAGTGACTTTGAGGATTGTCAAGAGGGGTCCCTCATATATTATTGGTCAGGTTTTATATGCGTTTTGTTTCATCTGTCATTTTGCGCATAGACTTTCAAAGCTGCTGCGCCACTAGTGGGCATTTTTTGTTTTTACTGAATCGCGGAATGCTTTAGAAAAATGAAGCTAAGAATAAAAAAGTATTTTGTATTTTACAAACCATTTTACAAATACAAAATACGTCTCGAATAGTATTTCAAATAAAATACAAAATACTTTTTAAAAAAAGTACTTAAGTACAAAATCCAAAATAAGTATTTTGTATTTTGTATTTGTATTTTAAATACAAGTATTTCAAATATGTCACAACTCTGTATGTATAATATTTCTGCTGTTTTGACTTAATACTTCAAATAATTGACTATTTAAGTTGTGTTTCATTTTTAAGACGATCTTTAAGGTGATGATTCCTTACTGCTACACTCAGAAACGTCGATTAAAGTTACTGCTGTCACTTTCTTTGCTGTAGCAAAAGAATGCAATAAACTATTATGAATTATGAATTATGAATAAGACAGCACGTCAGTAAACAAGCATTAAATTTAATTGACGTCTCTGAGTGCGGCAGTTTGTTTAGACCTTTGGAAGTACATGGAGACGAAGACAAAACGCAGAGGCCCTTTAGACAAATTTAATTTAGTAAAGAGATGAGACACCGATTGTCCCTGAGTACAAATAAAAGTGTGCTCCCACGGACCACCGCCGGTTAGTGTAGAACTATTTAAGAAGTATGGAAACATTAATAATAGGCTCTATGAATGAAGGCTTGTAATACTGTTAGGTGATGGGCTTGCTACCTGTCACTAATATACACTGTTAAGCATCTTAGCCTAATTGTGCAAATTGTGGTTTCAGAGTTATCAACAAGTTTTTAGAGTTGTTGGTAATTCTGTAGCTCTGCCTACCCCACTCTGGGATTGAAGGCGTGAGTTTATGTATGTATGTATAATATTTCTGCTGTTTTGACTTAATACTTCAAATAATTGACTATTTTAGTTGTGTTTCATTTTTAAGACGATCTTTAAAGTGATGATTCCTTTGAAGACCTTTGGAAGTACATGGAGCCGAAGCCAACACGCAGAGGCCCTTTAGACAAGTTTAATTTAGTAAAGTGATAACTTGATAAGACACCTATTGTCCCTGAGTACAAATAGAAGTGTGCTTCCACGGACCACCACCGATTAGTGTAGAACTATTTAAGAAGTATGGAAACATTAATAATAGGCTCTATGAATGATATCACATGGATTAGTAAACTATACTCTGATCATTCTAAGATGATGCCTGTGACAGTTGTATTTCGTAATTTCTATCACTTATACTATAACCACAAGCGATGTGTTTAAAAATAGGTGATTAATTATTTAAACTGAACGGTAGTATTTATGTAAAGATAAATAAGTAAGTGTAATAACCATGTGTGGGCGTATAACCATTTCTTGACAACAGGTAGTATTTTTGTCTGTTTGTCACGAATAAATGTTTTTGCTTTCTTTCTAATAAGTGTTTATATGAGCTGAGTTCTCTATTATATCGCAGACAATTTTATTGCCGAATTTCACTTACCAACCAACGTTTGGCCGAATTGCATTTTGCCGAAACATCATATGGCAACTTGTTAAAATGATTAGTTTCATTTCCCAACCTCACGATTGCCAACTCAACGTTAGTTTTTTTTATATGGACATTTATTAAAATGTCATTTTTCATATAGCCAAATGGTTCACTTAGAATAATATACAAAAAAAGTCGGTGCTGTAGGGTCGCAGTTCTACCTAACACTCATCCTCCCTACGCTCGTCGTCGTACCTAACTGTTCTCTGTGGATATGTGACGCCTTTTACTAAACTCATTTCTTCTTTGTTTTAAGAGTTTTTCGGCCTAGTGTAACAATTGCTATGTGAAAAATATTCCAAAAGTTTAAAGTCAAAATGATATTCGTCTTAATAATAATTCGGCCAAATGAGAGGTTGGCATACGAAAATTTGCCAATAAGTAGTTGTCAAGGTGAACATTCGGCGAAATCTTGGTTGGCAAATGAAATATGACCAAAAAAAAATCGGCGAAAAGGCAGATCACCTATGAGCTGTCACAGGCATCAGCTCGGAATAATAGAATAATCAGAGTATAAACTATAAAAAAAATGTAATGAAATGAAATAGTACCTGCAAACTGCTAATAGTGAACGCGTTCATCCTCCTAATGCTGAACCGCTCGTGCTGCCAGGCCAGCAGCTCGTCGGCCAGGTTGATCTTCTTGTGCAGCACGGGCGCTCCCAGCCGCTGCTGCACGGAGTGCGCGGCGCCGCCGGCCTTGGGCGGCTTGGACACGTGCATCGTCAGGCGCGGCGCCGACGAGATGGAGTCCAGGCACATGGCGAACGACACGTCCTGACCACACAACGAAATGTATTCGTAATTGACAACATTTCATTTTGGTGACACCTGCAAATTACTATACGAATCGAAAGGGTTTTGCCTCCTGAACACGGCAAAATATTTATTTAGATTTATTTTTCATTATTAACAAAATTACAAGTAAGTTAAAAAAAAAAAACAATTTTACCAATACTATGCCTGAATAGATATAATACCATTGCCTTTTTCACGAGAAAAAAAGCTGTCATACTTCAAGTTTGACATTGACACTATTGACAGATGGATAGATACTTGAGATCGGTTGACCGCCATTATTAAAAAGAAAAACTTTTTTTTTATAGAGATTGGACTAACGTAATATGTCCATTGTGTCGTAGAAATAAAGTTACGCCCTTTTAGAATAAGAACATCTTAATAAATTAATAATAAAATAATTATACATCCTAGGGAAAAAATAAAACTATTAGTGTCTTTCTCCTTCCAAACAGTATCTATAAAACGAATAAAATTAAAGTCTTGAAAATATGAAATCTTGTCAATTCTATTCTCATGTATTTTTAATGCAATTATGCACTGTAATTAACGACAATGCATAATCCTAACAGAATAAAGAATTATTAATTATTAATTTATGCGAGAATAATGAAAATTAATGTTGATGGATTTAGCTTTAGCAGAAACCCAAAAAAGGTGAAGAGAAACTTTTTTTTTTATGGCCTAGAGAAGACAAACGAGCACACAGGCCACCTGATAGTAAGTGGAAACTGTGACCCATAGACATTCGCATTCAGAAGACTGCAATGCAATCCTAAGATTGCGAATGCGTTGCCAACCCCGAGGACTAAGATGGGATGCCTCTATCCCATCTTAGTCCTCAGAGGTCATTTCACCGGCTGTCTTATCCCCAAAACGGAACACAACAATGCAAACACTGCTGTTTGGCGGTAGGTTAATGGATAAGATGGTAGTAGCGATCCGGACGGACCCTACACAAGGTCCTACCGCCCGCAGTGTTTGAAGAATGATATGTGTATGAAAGGTGTGAGTACTGAGTTAACAGTAGATAGAGGAGAGTGGAAGAAGACATGTTGTGCCGACCCCGCTTAGTGTGGAATAAGGCACTGGTCCCACCGCCGACGATGAGCGGAAAGCGAGTACCACCGCAGCGATCAACTATTAACATTTGTGTCTCTTTTATTGACACGCGATCTCTATTTTTTGTTTCGACAAACTAGTTGAAAGAGTGGTCGCCGTGTCTCTTTTATTGACACGAGATCTATATATTTTGTTCGTTTCTTGAGCAAGAAAATAGTCGATAGCTAATCGCTTCCTCGCCCTTGGTGGGCCCAGTGCCTAAGGCAGGCGGATTCAGAGGAGTCACGTTTCAATACGTTACCTGCAAAAGCGTAGCATCGGCAGAATCCAACTGTTCCTCCAGCCACTTCTTGGCCGCGAAGTAGTTGAGCGAGTGTCCGGCAGATGTCAGCGCGAACACCAACGTGGGCGCGCCGCGGACCGCCGGCGACGCGTACAGCCGGGAGAATATGCGCGCCAGTTCCAAGATGGCGACCGCCCCGGACGCGTTCGAGTCCGCGCCTTGAGAGAGCGCCTGGGAATTATATCAGGAAACAATAAATACCAGGAAACAATCTCACACAAATTGACCTAGTCCCAAAGTAAGCTCTAGGCTTGTACAATGGGTACTACAACTACATACATACATACCTTCACGCCTTCATTCCCAGAGTGGGGTAGGCAGAGCTACAGAATTACTAACAACCTAAAAACTTGTTGATAACTCTGTAACCACAATTTGCACAATTAGGCTAAGATGTTTAACAGTGTATATTAGTGACAGGTAGCAAGCCCATCGCCTAACAGTCAATGGGTACTAGACAACGATAAAAATACTTATATAGAGAAATATATACTTAAATACATATAAAACATCCATGACTCGGGAACAAATATTCGCGCTCATCACACAAATATCTGCCCTTGATATTTGAACCCAGGACTGCTAGCTTCGTAGGCAGGGTCACTACCAACTAGGCCAACGCGTCGTCCAAATTATTATAAGATTAATAAGGGATTAATTGGTTTGATTTATTTTGACATATATTATATCTATACTATTGCGTCAACGACATACGTTAACGTTAATTATCTGTAAGGACCAGCATAATTTTTATCTTAGTCCTGTACTATACGACGAATCGATACATTAATCGTAACTTTACGTCACGTCCTGCAACATGTGATGCACGTTATTGTATGAATTAACAAGAAAGCAATAAATAGTTATAAATACTATGTACAATCAGCCCCATGGAACCCCGACCTCATGAGGGCAGATTTTTACCGGTGCAACAGTTGAAGAGTCGTAGTGCGCCGCGATGATGATGGTCTGCGCCGAGCCGGAGCGGCCGACCAGCTTCCCGTACAGCGTCACCGGCTTGGAGTCCAGCTTTTGGGGGAGCGGGGCCGAGACCACTGCAACCAAAAATTCCAGGAATCAGAGACTTATTTATTATAATTTGATTGGAATTCGATTTCGACGACGCCCAACAGCCTAAACTCGTTTTTTTTTATGGCATAGGGAAGGCAAACGATCACACAGGCCCCATATCACAGTGCCCATAGACATTCGTATTCACAAAACTGCAATCCTAAGACTGCAAATGCAGTGCCAATTCTGAGGACTAAGATGGCCTCTATGCTAGTCATTTCAATACAACCTTTATTCCCTTAGTCGCCTCTTACGACATCCACGGGAAGACATGGAGTAGCACTATTCTAACCCGGCCACCACACGGGTTTAACTAAAACAAACATAATCAATTGCCAAAACAGTTGGTACAACAAATAGCGTGATGAATCAATTTAAATGACTTCATTGAAAGCAATTAACCAGTGGTCTAGTTTAGCGTTCCGAATTTACAACTACTAAATTACATTACTAGAGCCGTATCTCAGGCAAAACTCGTGTAGCAAAAGGAACCTAATTAATGAAACGAGAGGATTGAATGTGAATTTGAGATACCGCCTTTTGGCTTGTGAGGCTACTTTTATTTTAGTGTAAAGGTTTCCTCAAGGTATTTAATGCTTTTTTCAACATGAATAAAATAAGATGTTCACTATTAATATTCAATATTATAATATTAAATCCCCGTGTGGTTGCCGGTTTAGAATAGTGCCACTCCATATCTTCCCGTGGATGTCGTAAGAGGCGACTAAGGGAATATAGGCTTGTAGTACTGTTAGACGATGGGCTTGCAACCTGTCACTAATACGCTGGTAAACATCTTAGCCTATTTGTGCAAATTGTGGTTACTGAATTGTCAACAACTTTTTGAAGTTGTAATTCTGTAGCTCTGCCTACCCCACTCTGGGATTACAGGCTTGAAGGTATGTATGTATGTGTATGTAAATAAATAAATAAACATCCCCTAATAGTTATTAATTTATTTACAATACTGTGTGCATTATCATTGTGCACTTGTATTATTGTGTAGTTTAAAATGATTATCCAATCTGTTTTTAAAAAAGTTTACTTAGGGTGCACTAATCATCTCAGGAAAGCTGTTCCAGACTTTATCAATGCAATTAGACAAGAAATGGTATCTGGGTTGGTTTTTACTGCATATAAGTTTCAAACTACATAGATAAGAAATACTTACCAATCTGATAACCATTAGAAGACACAGTGTTAAACATGGCTTCCAAAGCTGTCCCGGACTTGTCGTCCGTGATAAAACTATGCTCCAGGTCTTTCAAGATGTCCTCAAAGTCCGGGGACCATTGTGCAAAGTACACCGGAGCGCTAATCTCATCCTGTATCATCGCCATTTCTAGGAATTGGATATGCTGTGGAGATGATAAATAAATTAATATCAAGGGAAAATCTTACACCAATTAAATTAGTCCCAAACTAAATGGATGGAGAAGACTACATTCTCAAGACTGGAATCCTTTAACAACCATGTTATGCCTAATTAGTAATTACTTATATTATAAATAAGACATTTTGTTTACTAGGGCATTGTATAAAAAAATGGGTTTTGCAACAATGTTATTTTGCATATGGGTGGATCAACTATTTTCTGTTGTTATTCTGTCCCGTAAGCCAGGAGACAACAGTGATAGAGTTTCTTAGAAAAAATGTTATAATATATACTTCCAGCACACTCAGGAGAAAGGCCATAAAATAATGGGTGTGTAATTGCCAATAAAACGGTTTTTTAGTGGACGTAGTCCTTTGAAATCATAGTTTTAAAGAGTGACCCAGGAGACGTCACCATGGCAACGAGCTACAAAGAAAAGTTGATTGACCCATATATATTCATTATGCAATCTCCTCCTTACAAACATAACCCATTCTAATATCAAATATACATAAGATAAGATGATCATCTGCTAAAACTCCTTTGACGTACCTCTTTTTCATCCGCACTCAATGCAGTATCGTTCTTTGGTAGCACCAGCAACAAGGCTCCAGCTTTGTTTCTGATCTCAAGGAACTTTTCGATGGTAACATCTTGAATGCGAGCCACAACACAGTGGCGGGACGTGCTCCAGGAGCTGAGGGAACGGCCTTCGAGGTTGAAACTGGCGCTGCGGCATCCTAGAATGTATGAAACGGAAATAAATAACAAAAACTGGCGATATTTAGATCATATTCTTTACCTAAACTCGCATGATCATTTATTTGAGGCCAGAGAGACACTGGATAGCACGTAATGTATGAGTGCATATAACTACTTTGCTAACCAGAATGCAAAAACAAAATAAGGATTTATAAATTCCTACTTATCGTCAAATATTACATATCTGTAATGTGAGTTAGAACTTTTGGATGCAAGCGCATTGCATGTTTAGTGCTGAATTATAGTAGGTACTTGGATATAAATACTTATATAGATAAATATATTCTTCAATACATAGATAGACATCCACGTCTCAGGAACAAATACTCACTATCATCACATAAAAAACTGCCCTTACCAGATTTGAAACCTGGACCACTAGCTTCGTAGGCAGGATCACTACCAACTAGGCCAACGCGCAGACAACTTGCTGATTGGCTTTATTACTACACAAAAAGACCAATGCCCTCAAATAAATTATAATGTTAAAGATTCCCTAGGGTAATTTATTACCTTTGCAGTGTATCGTTATATTTTATTCACATAACTATAGCGCCGATTTAACTATAAATGAAACCAGAAAGCAGAAGTTCATTGCTGTTTATTTTAACTTTTTATATAGAAATAAGCACAATTTTGCTGACTTTTTCAAAAAACTTCAAAAAAAGAAGAGGTTGCAAGTGAGATTCTGTAAGGCTGAGGTTATTAAAAATATAAATGGAAATTAATCGTTTTTAAATAACAATTATTATGTTATCAAATATTTTAATGCACATTAAATGAGTGATAAGGATCTACAAATTAAACCGGTTTGTTAGCTAAACACCACATAAATTTAACTACAAGGAGAAATTAGACAGTTATCTAGGCTATCACCTCATCTTAAATGATAAGATAGATGAGTAGCCTGAATTACTGTTTATTTAAGGAAGCAACCTCGGTTATAACCTCAAAACGTCATCGATTTTTGCTTTTATAAATGAAACATGCACTTCCACGATTGACTTACCGTGGGGGACTGTATGAAGGTCGTATTGCTGCATCCTGTAGACAGAAAACTCATGCGAAGCAGCGACTGGGTTCACCGGAGACATGATGATAAAAATAGGCAGTGCTACGAGCAAGTAATACGGCAAATAGCCTTTAAATATCTCCGTCAAGCCATCAGCGTCGTCGAGCCACATTTTGGCGACAAATATAAGAGCCTCTATAAGATGATAACGTTAAATATTTAACAATAATTGGAAACTAATCCTATTAGAAACCCTACGTGTGATAACTCGGTCAATGACATGACAGCATGACTGACAGGTTGTCTTTGGTTTTGCGTTTCGTTCTACGTACCGACTGGAAGTTATGGTTTTCCCCAAGACCTTACAGTGCTACCATTATTGTAGCTATGGGCAATCTTCGATTTTAGGCTTCCGTACCAAATGGTAAAAAAGGAACACTCATGGTGGTCTGTCTGGCTGTGTGTCACAGTAATTTGTCTCTGAAAATATAGAAGTTATTAACGTGAAATTTTACATAGTTTTATAGGGATCTTGCTTGCCCGCACCTGTTTTTAGTAAAAATTAAAAGAAAATATTTTTCTAAATAATTGTTTGAAAAGGGGTCTAGAATGGGGGGTTGAAAAATGAAAGTCATTTGATTATAGCGAGCGCTTTCGACCGCTCAAAGGGCTTAATCTTCACTTTTATAATTATCCGTGACTCAAGAAGCAAATTTTCTTGCAGATGTTTTATTGTTTATTGTTTATTTCCGTTTCCGAACATGTTTGGATAAGATATCAGAATAAAATACGTACCTAAATAGGTAAAAAGTAGGTAAGTATAAATGTTAAGAGAACTATTAAACAAAACTTTTTTAATTGAGGAAGCAGCAGTTTTAGCAAAGTCGGAAAGTAATAGATGTTTGATCCACGTTTTTTCCACGATCCACGTTTCACACGACGGTAATTAGGCATCGATAATTAATAATTAAAAGACGGTAATAGGCCCGCTATAGGGCCAACATAACTTAGGTTTATCAAAGAATCACCAAGCTGCTTCATTAGATCAAATCTTCAGATAAAGATAATTTATTTGATAAACTTCTTTTGCCGACCGAAACAACTATCGTGGACTTAACTTAGGTACTAAAAGGCTATCCAAACGATACATATAGTTAAACTCAGCACTCACCAACACCAAAAACCCTATCATGGTGCTTCTGTGGTTAAGGATAATCGAACGGCTTCAAGCTATTTTAATTTCTATGCGCAAGATATTCGACTTATTATTGCACTAACTATAGTTGATTGTTCAACAAGGGACTAAAACAAGCCATAATGACATTAATGACACGAGATGTTTAACCACCCAAGCGGAGCGAGGGTGGCTATAGCTAGTGATGGGCGATTTCTGGAACATTACAAAACTTTCCTTAACTGCGAAAATTACAGCTTCTGAAAATTACATGATTAGATGGAAATGATTCCGACACAAGTAAATTTCATTTAAATTTCACGAAGAGTTTCCGTTACTTATGTTACATTACAAAACTTTAGTAATTTTCGGAAATTAAACGATTTCACTTTAGTAACTTTCAGAATATTGCATGAAATTTTAGGTGAAAGTTTCACTTTTGAAACTTTCAGAATATTGCAGAAATTTAAGTGAAACTTTCACTTTTGAAACTTACAACTTATAAGCCGCCCATCACTAGCTATAGCTCGAGTGTCATGAAAAAAAAAGATGTTCTATACAAAATTACAATATTTATTCTAACAAAGTTTCTTAAAAAATTGTGCCGCGGTTTTTTATTTTCTTGTATGTTTTTTTTGTAAAGTGACGATTTAAATGCTTGCCAACAGATTCAAACTTGAAAACTATTTTATAACTACTTGGACTATGCATAATAAAATGAATTCATCCTTGGGTCAATCAACTTTTCTTTGTAGCTCGTTTTTCAAAGGATATAAGTCCACTAAAAAACTGTTTTATTGGCAACTACACAACCATTCTTTTATGGCCTTTCTCCTGAGTGTGCTGGAAGTATATATTATAACATTTTTTATAAGAAACTCTATCACTATTGTCTCCTGGCTTACGGGACAGAATAACAACAGAAAAAAGTTGATCCACCCCCTTAATAAATTAAATAGATTAATATTCGTATCATTAATCGTGTTTCACGAAATAAAATTGTTTTTTTAAAATATTTTTGCAGTTCCATTTTGAGTTTATTTCCATGCCCTAAAAGTTGTCTTTACACAATCACCGTTTTTTTTTAATCCTCCATTCAAAAACACCGTGATTGGATGTATAGGGGTTTCCAAAATCAATATAAAAAATAATCATTAATCCCTAGAGATTAATAAGGAGCTTTAGTGTCGATATGCAGAGCCTAAAGCAACATTTTAAGATCATGAGAAGTGAAAAAAATTAAATGGGTAGCGGAAGGAAGCCGCTCACTGAGATGGCTCGAGCCGGAGTCTGCTAGTGAAAAGAGAGGCAATGTACACACCCGCTTAATGCTTAGTGATAACGATACTCTAATGGACTTGGTAAGCGCAATAGAAGCGGTTAACTAGTCCGAGAAGGGTTCCTTCCCTATCGATAGGATGAAGGGGATTTCCGGTAATACTCCAGGTACGCCGAGCATAAAAGAAGCTGTAGTTTTTGGCGTGCCAATCGTCAGTAACTAACCAATTCAATAAGTTGCAAAATGTACCTTACTGACTTGCTTTCTAAGGTGTATTTTGCATCTTATTTCATTTGTTAGGTAGGGTAAAGTCACCAGGCCTCTGCATATACTTTGTATGAGTGGGAAGAGTATGAAAGATATATTTCCCACTCTTCGCACTCATATAAAGTCGACTACTGGTCTCTGGCTGACCACTGGTGATTTTACCCTACTCGGTATTGCAGTAACACAGACGCAATGATTTTTAATTTTTTGGAAAATGAGGGTAGAAAAGGTGTGTCATAAATCATAATACTCATAATTATCACGGCCCCGGCAGTTGAGCTACTGTACTATACTGTACGTGCATATTGTAGGTGAAACTGCAAAACCGCGTAAAAACCATTTAAAATAAGGAGCAAAATGCACCTTTTTAATAAGACTGTAAGGTTTATTTTGCTCTATCATAAATTTGTTAGTTACGTGGGTTTGCAGTATCACAGAAGATATGTAAGCGCGGCGTGTTAAAAACATTACATCCCGCAGCTGGCGAGTGGCAACTTATTGCTTTGTCACTACGTCTAATTACTGGACTAATGTATAATGTATAACGGTGTTAAAGCGACAAGGTACTTAAATGGGCAGCTCCATATACGACACTGTACAAAATACCATTTAAGTGACGTAACTTTTTTTAAAGATTTTTGATGATAAGTAATACTTAATACAGATATTAATTAAAAGATATTCCTGATGAAAATTAAAAGCTTTGACACAAAAAGATAAGCGTTAAAAGATATTTTATGTTATTTTATAGTTGTTGGTAATTCTGTAGCTCTGCCTAAAAATAAAGCTGTTGTGGCGACACCCCTACAGGAATTTATATCGTCAGCATTATTGGAAAGCAAAGCGAGCACGGGACACGCGGAGCTCAGTCCGCTCACAGCCACCATTCGTATCGGTATTCCGATAGACGCGACTCGTGCCCGCCTGGTAACTCACTGTATTACTTAGCCCTAAGAGCCAGTAATTAAATTAGTATCTCCATTAAGTGGTTTATCTTATCTCTCATCACCTAATTACCTCCGGACATTTAATAACTGTAGGCAGCAGTTATATTGGTGACCCCGACGTGATAATTTTTGTTCGAGCATTTTAAACCAACCAGGCGGGCATAATGACGGAGCCTAAACCCGAAGCACTCAACACCGCGATAGGAGAGGTACAATCTGTGAGCATACACAGCCGGATTGCGCCCTTCTGGAGCGACAAGCCGAGAGCATGGTTCGTGCAGTTCGAGGCAATCACTGCACCACAGAAGATAGGCAGCGAAACAAAATTCGACCTAGTTATTGGAAAATTGAACAAAGAAGAGCTCAGCCATGCCGATGACCTGTTGGAAACAGGGACGAGGAACTACGACACCCTCAAAACACGGTTGATTGCGGAGTTCCAAGAAACAGAGGAACAGCAATTCAACAAGCTATTCAATGAACTGCATCTTGGGGACCAGAGGCCATCACAGCTGTATAGGCGGATGGCAGAAGCAGCCCGAAATGCAAAGGTTGAGCTAAGGACCGTAAAAAAACTATGGCTACAGAGACTCCCCGCAGCCGTAAGAGCAGCACTAATAACGCACGAAGAAGAGGAACCAGAAAAACTTACGGTGCTAGCAGACAGGATAGCTGAAACGCTCAAAAACACAACGATAGCGGAGGTGAGCAAAGAAAAAGATGGCGGCGGCTCCCCAGCCCTATTAGAGGAAATCAGGAAAATAACAGACGGTTTCCAGCAGCTGCAAGGGCAGGTAGATGAGATGAGAAGGGAAGCAGGAACCGGAAGCAGCCGCGGCACCTGGCCACAACGAAAAGGAGGCCCACCCAATTACTTCCAGAAGCAGAGCAGGTTATGTCACTACCACCAAAGATTCGGGAAGTTTGCAAGAAATTGCCAACAACCTTGTACCTGGCAGCAAAGGGGACAACCCAGGGAGAGAAATTGGAACCCGCAGACAAAAAACTAAGCGCGGTGCACCCCAAGGTGATTAAAGGGTGTACACCGTACTTGGACAATCACCGCCTTTGCATAACAGATCGAAAGAGTGGCATAACATTCCTCATAGACACAGGTGCTAACGTTTCAGTCATCCCAGTGGGTAGAGTCAGTGGCGCAATTAATCGCGAGTGTAGCTATAAGTTGTTTGCTGCGAACGATACGGAGATACGGACATACGGCACAATGACGTTTGAGCTACACTTAGGGTTTAGAAAACCCATCATGTGGACATTTGTGGTGTGTGACGTGAAAAAACCGATCCTAGGAGCAGACTTTTTAAGGACAAATAAGTTAACGGTAGATTTACATAATCATAGTTTAATTGACGAGTCCGGCAACGTAGGTATAAGCGGATCCATGACGCAGGCAAATCGGACGGTACAAACCATACAAAGGTCAAATCCGTACCGGGACATCCTAGCACGGTATGCCGACATAACCAAACCTATCACCTTTTCAGAGCCAGCCAAACACGATGTAAAACATTACATCGAAACCACGGGACCACCGGTATACGCGCGGGCAAGGCCGTTACCGCCCGACAGGTATGCAAAGGTAAAAGAAGAATTCCGTGTAATGCAGGAATTAGGTATATGCAGACCAAGCAAAAGCTCCTGGGCCAGTCCTCTACACGTCGTGCCGAAGAAAGACGGACAAATTCGGCCATGTGGGGACTACAGGCGGTTAAACGCAATAACCAAGCCGGACCGCTACCCAATACCAAGGCTCCAGGACTTCACATACGGACTAGCAGGTAAGAAATTATTTACAACATTAGACATCAACCGCGCGTATCACAATATCGAGGTGGCTCCGGAAGACATAGAGAAAACGGCAATAATCACACCGTTCGGATTATTTGAGTTCCCACGGATGACTTTTGGTCTGCGTAACGCGGCGCAAACGTTTCAACGGTTCATGAATTCCATTCTTCAAGAAATTGAAAACTTTGTCGATCCGCAGGGCGCTAAGTCTTCGCTATTTTGTTATATAGATGACCTTATAATCGCATCGGAAAACGAGCACGCGCATAAGGGGCATCTAGAATGTATTTTCAAAATTTTAAATAAATACGGAATAACAATAAATTTAAGTAAATGCACATTCGGGCAAAATACGGTAAAATTTTTAGGATACTCTGTTTCGTCATCGGGCCTTAAGCCACTAGACGAAAAAGTAAAAGCCATCATTGATTACCCGAAACCAGAAAACGTCGAACAACTACGACGATTTCTGGGAATGATTAATTTCTACAGGCCTCACATTAAAAAAGCAGCGGATGGACAAAGTCATTTAAATAAATTTTTGCACAACTCAAAAAAGAAAGACCAGACCAAAATTCAATGGGACAAGGAAGCCGACAACGCATTTTTGACAAGTAAGGAAAGCTTAAAACGCGCCGTTACTCTGTCATATCCGTTACACGGGGTATCGCTTGCGCTCATGACCGACGCGTCAAACACCTCAGCTGGAGCCGTGTTACAGCAAAAAACAAACAACGTGTGGAAACCTTTAGGTTACTTTTCAAAAACTTTCTCAGACACGCAGAGAAAGTACAGTGCGTTTGATAGGGAACTTTTAGCCATATACATGGCAATAGTGCATTTTAGGTACCTAATTGAAGGAAGGGAACTAATCGTATATACCGATCACAAACCCCTAACATTCGCATTATCAAAAATAGGAACGACAAACGAAACACCAAGGCGGACAAGGCACCTTATGTTCATCAGCGAATTTACAAGCGAGATTAGGCACATAGGAGGTTCGGAGAATGTAGTTGCTGACGCGCTTTCACGGGTAGAAGAAATAACAGGCCCCACAGTAGTTGATTACGCGGAATTAGCGCAAGCGCAAGCAACGGATACTCAGGTTACGCAGTCGTTCAACAGTAGAATTCATTTCACAACACTGTTGCTACCTAACTCCGATAAGGTAATTTATTGCGAAATGTCAACGGGTACGCCAAGGCCTTACGTACCATTACAGTTTAGGGAAACAGTTTTTAAGGCAGTTCATAATAATAGTCATCCCGGAATTAGAACCTCACGAAAAATGATTACTTATAGATTCTTCTGGCCAAGCATGAATAAAGATATCGGAAAGTGGGCAAGAGCGTGTGTACAATGTCAAAGAACTAAGATAGGTCGACATGTGGTTTCCGACTTAGGAACGTTCGACCCGGCAGGGAGATTCGAACACGTACACATAGATTTAGTAGGCCCTTTGCCTATTTCACAACAAGGTCATAGGTACCTAGTCACGATGATAGATCGAGGTACGAGATGGCCGGAAGCCATACCAGTGACGGATATGACAGCGGAAACGGTAGCGCGGGTGGTATACGAGAATTGGATATGTAGGTTTGGAACTCCCGGTTACATAACCACAGATCAGGGCAGGCAGTTTGAGAGCGAGTTATTTGCAAATTTAATGAAAATATTAGGTATCCAGAGAATTCGCACAACACCATACCACCCTCAGAGCAACGGGATGATAGAAAGATGGCACAGGTCTTTAAAAGTTGCCCTCACGGCCAGGTTGGCAGACAATGCGTCCTGGGTAGAGGAGCTTCCAACAGTACTGTTAGGACTACGTGCAGCTGGTAAGTCAGGGAGCGACGTAAGTGCTGCAGAGATGACATATGGACAGGTCCTCAGGTTACCAGGGGATTTTTACATAAAATCACAGATAAATAGTAGCGATCAGTTTTCATATGTAGAAAAATTAAGAAACATAATCAACAACCTGAAACCAGTCCCAATTAAAAATAGAGATAATAGGAAGATATTTGTATTCAAGGAACTCGATAGCTGCACTCATGTTTTTGTAAGAAATGATGCGGTAAAAAAACCGCTCACTTACAACTACGATGGACCATATAAAGTCCTCAGTAGAAACGCGAAAACATTTAAGGTACAGTTACCAAACAGGCAGGTAGATATATCCATAGATAGGTTAAAACCAGCTTTCATCTTATGTAACCATACCACCGACGTTTACGATGGGCCGACCAGTGTCATTCAGGACACATCGGCGCCATCGCCACCGACATCATCATCACCATCAGCGGTATCCTCGCCTACACCTGCCTCACGGATCCGAACCACGCGTTGCGGACGAGTTATTAATAGACCTATAAGATACCTAATCGATGATTGAACGCGTGGCAATTGGTAATTATTATTTATTTAGTCGGCGTTGGGTACAGGACGGCTGTTTGGAGATTTTCTTTGTAATTAACTATGGCAGAGTCGGTCCTGTACCACAACTACCCTTAAGATATATGCTTAATTATTTAATTATAATATGATGTAAACATGAAAAATACATAATGCGCATTACTGGTGCAAAACAGTTATGCACACTCCGCACTTTACGGTGCACAGTAGTAGTATAATAGCGGTAATGCACACATAGGAATTGTTTAAGTTAGATAATAGTACAATGTTAAATCATGCAGTACTGACAGACTAAGTCGACTGTGACACTTACGTTAGCATTTAATTGCTACGTACCTATAAGCAAAGTAGAGCACACGTGCACGATGTAAGGGTCAATGTTTTCTTCTATAGTTCACAAGTTTTTGCGATCATTACTAATCGGAACCGTAACAAGTAGTTACGTCAACATTCATATTTCAACTTAAAACCAATTAAGCGAGCTAATCATGGGCTGGGGACAAAGCAAAGAAGAAAACAAGGACTCGCACGACGCCATAGCCATGGCAACAGTAACAAATTTATCAGAAGGATGACGCCTTCGGGGATCACGGTAACACCGAGGCCACAAGCACCAGTGTATTAAAGCTGTTATTTTTCCACAATCTTTACAATAATAATCAAGTGATTTATCGCTGTTCTGATTTCTGCGTTCTAATTTCTGCAGAAAATGGCTCTTGAAAACCATTAAGTTCTTAGAAGTCTTATGGAAACATTCTCCACAAATTATTTTTTCTTTGCAAGTCATTATGTTTTGTTTTTATTTTTACAACATAACTTTGTACTTTTCGTTTCGTGGTATCATTCGTTAAATGTAAACAATGCACCGACTTGAGTACGGTGCGTTGTCAGCAAGATGAATCGGTTGTGCGATACATAGATAACAGTTTAGGGTTCCGTAAAGGAAACAATGAATTCTAATGGTAAACATGTTAATTTTATATATTTTTTTTTTCACTTCAATGTACATTTCTTTCCAAAAAGGGGGGGAGTACTGTGGCGACACCCCTACAGGAATTTATATCGTCAGCATTATTGGAAAGCAAAGCGAGCACGGGACACGCGGAGCTCAGTCCGCTCACAGCCACCATTCGTATCGGTATTCCGATAGACGCGACTCGTGCCCGCCTGGTAACTCACTGTATTACTTAGCCCTAAGAGCCAGTAATTAAATTAGTATCTCCATTAAGTGGTTTATCTTATCTCTCATCACCTAATTACCTCCGGACATTTAATAACTGTAGGCAGCAGTTATACTGTGAAGGTATGCATGTAGTATATCTATACAGGGTGTACAATCCAAATGGGTCAGTATGGTGAAGTCGGAAACTATGAGAGATAGCGAGATCTGTTCTTAGGAACCATGACGTCGATTTTAGATTTAATAATAATTACATTCAAACTTTTTTATTAACTCTCATACATAACCGGGAATCGAACCTGGTCTGTGAAAGTTATCAAAAATCAACACGAGGAGATTATGAAAAGCCGTGTTTCATTTGAAGTTAATTCCATAAACAGTATTCCATTTTCAAATTTTAAATGAATTGGTACGCCCGCTGAACAAATGCGTTCTAATTTTAAATAAACTCTATTTGTAATGCATAATACCGATGCAGATAAGATATGCATAAGTGGTCTCTTCAGATAATTGATGATCGATTCATATTATTCACGACTTTTTGCAAATTAATAAAACTGTACAAATTAGTACAAGCCTAGAGCTTAGTTTGGGGCTAGGTCAATTGGTGTGAAATTGTCCCCTGATATTTATTTATTTATTTATTTATTTATTTTAGTCTAATTTACTGTCAGTTGTGTTTACACAAGATTTCATAGCCAAATTTGGTCCTTTTTACTTAACGCGGTTACAAAAATGTTGACCAGGTTCGATTCCCGGTTATGTATGAGAGTTAATAAAAAAGTTTGAATGTAATTATTATTAAATCTAAAATCGACGTCATGGTTCCTAAGAACAGATTTCGCTATCTCTCATAGTTTCCGACTTCTCCATACTGACCCATTTGGATTGTACACCCGGTATAATAAAAATTAATCGCTAAATGTGATGCTAAGCGCAAAACTCGAGAACGGCTGAACCGATTTGGCTGATTTCTTTTTTGTTGTGTTTGTCAATGTTAGGACAAGGTTTTTATGAAAGAAAAATTGGAAAATCCACCGGGAAAGTCAGGAATTTGCAGCGGGGCGAAGCCGCTGGCGGGCCGCTAGTATAAAATAAAATTTAATTTATCTGTGGCATCTTAGCTCACAAACGGAATGATCGATCAAGACTCATTTTTGTAGGGTTCCGTACCAAAATCGTAAAAGAGAACCCTTATGGTGAGACTTCGGTGTCTGTAACTTAGCTCTGAGAGTTATTTTTTACCCAATTAACTCAATATATAATTTTGAATTTTGGGGGGTCGCCATTACTTAAGTCTTTATTAATTTAATTGTTAGTACGAGTACAATTGTAATTGGTTGGTATTTAATTATACATAGACCTAAACTCATTACCCCTCTCTTGACGCGCACTCGGGAAAAAAAGTTAAAAACTAATTCAACTGTACAAGTGAATCATTTTAAATATTTACGCTACGTTGCTTACTACGCTTACTACGGGCAGGTAAACATGGGGGGGTAGTAGAGTAGTACGTGTAGAAGGTAACCTATGTATGCTTCATGGAATGCAATAAATAATTGAGTACCTATTGAAGGTATAGGTGCAGAGCAGAGAAGACATCGCACTGCTAGATCCAGACAGCATCAACTCAAAATCATTGTTAGTTTTGTTTCAAGCTCATAGACGTTGTATTAAAGTTGATTTTAAAATACATTGTATTTTGAGTTACTACACTTTTGATCTGGCAGTGCGAATTATGCGTTATCGTTAAATGATTTTGATTATTTTCCCTGTTTTGACAGTATTAAGTCCAAATCTTGCTAGTCAATTTTTGACCAATTGCTGTTATTAGAATGGACTTATTTTAGAATGTATACCTGATGATAATGTTATAATAATATTATGGTGTTAAAGAAACGATGAAGAGATTACTACGTTAAAAAGAGAACGGGTATCAACAAATACTTTGTTGGAATCTTAATCTTAACGAAATTTACGAGCTACATTTTATGGTATCACCCTGTAGTAAGTAAATTATAAAACTTAATATACAAAAACAATATACAGGGTAAACGTGAAATGTCGTCTATAATGAGGTGCAATTCTGTTTTTAATCTCCATTCCGCCGAATTCGCCATCGCCCAGTGTCGGGCACGTACGAATCGAAATTGGTATTACGGGGGAGTATTCTGTGCCAGGTGAGCGATGAATTTCGTTTGTTGCAAATTAATAACTTTAGGGTACTATAAATAATGATAATGGTGGCGAAAAAATATAATAAAGGTGTGTCTCTATCAATATCTAAGTACTGAGCGATTTTTCGAAGCCAGCCAGTGTTTAAAGGGTGCTTCTTTAATGTATATACAGCTATTAAGAAATAAATATAAGTCGCAAGTCGTTTTAATCGTCACAGTTTACTAGATTCTGAAAAGATAAATCGGTTCTATAAGCGCTTAAATTTCAAGTCCCACGCTTTCCCATATGAATAGGCCATAGTTTATCAACAGACAAAGCCGATATATTTGTCATCGCTGACAAGGGGCTTACATGTTTGTGCTTTGATTCGGGAGCTGGAATAGGCCGCGGCCGGCGGGCGGCGGCGGCGGCGGCGCGGCGCAGTGCGGCGCTATCGAGCGAGGAGGGGCGCGGGCGGCCGCGCGGCAGTCGCTCGGAGCGCCCGGCCGGCATGGGAGCCGCCCTGCTGCTGGCGCTGCTCGCCGCCGCGCGGGCCGGCGAGCCCAACACGACCGAGCTGCTCGACCTGGACACCGCGGCCCCCGAGCCCGAGGAGAAGGCGCCGCTCTTCCCGCCCGACATCTTCACGGAGGAGCAGCGGCGCTCGGGCGCCGTGCTGCTGCACGTGATCGGCATGGGCTACATGTTCGTCGCGCTGGCGATCGTCTGCGACGAGTTCTTCGTGCCATCGCTCGACGTCATCATCGAGCGCCTCGCCATCCGCGACGACGTCGCCGGCGCCACATTCATGGCCGCCGGCGGCTCCGCGCCCGAGCTCTTCACCTCCATCATCGGCGTGTTTGTCTCGTTCGACGACGTCGGCATCGGCACGATCGTCGGCTCCGCGGTCTTCAACATCCTATTCGTGATCGGAGCGTGCGCGTTGTTCTCCCGCACTACGTTGACTTTGACTTGGTGGCCTCTCTTCCGTGACTGTAGTTTCTACTCGATCAGCCTCCTCGTGTTGATATACTGTTTCCGGGACAGTTTGATTTACTGGCAAGAGGCGCTAGTGCTGTTTTCTTTGTACGGGGCGTACGTGATGTTCATGCGGTGGAACCAACCGCTGGAGCGAGCGGCGAAGAAGCTCATCTACAAGAATAAGGTGACGCGCGTACGCAGCACCGACCAGCTGATGCCCACGGTGAGCTCGCCCGCGCTGCATGCATCATAGCGATATTTACTTTGTCGCAGATTTAGCATTTTGAACTCATGTCCGTCGTGATTTACGACTTACTTTGAATTACTCAAATTGCTACGTTTTTAGGACTTTTCACACAGCGTCTAATAATATGTATATAATACTGAATTTTGCTCGTCTTGACTTTATATTCGCACTGTGTGACATATCCTACCGCGAAATCTGCGCCATAGTTCATGGAGTTTAGACAGAGCCTGTGACTTGTTTGTCTATTGACAGAACCCCCTAGTCTAGCCTTAATAGTGCATCGATGTCGTGGTAGCATTCTCCATTCAAATGGAGTATATTTTAATTGACCACGTGTACTATTGGTCCCGTCACGTTGCTACGGGGTGTTCACACGTGACCACTACGTAAGCGAGCTGATATAACATGAAATATAGGTTGCATTACCTCGACCGTTATGGTGAAGGGTAGGCTGAATCAATAGGTTTAATGTCAAGTCGTTCCGAATCAATGGATTCCTGACATGAATGTAGAATGCGTAACCAAAGTCTGGTTGTATTGGATTTGGACGAAATTGAACAGTGAATTATTGCTGATAGATATGTTAGTAATTGTTTGGAGAATCTAAGTAAGATTCTTATTAAGTGAAATAAGATAGTGTTTTTGGGATTATCATGACTAATAGTTTGTATCAATGAGTGGTTAATAATGGGTACACTATATTTTTCCGAATTGACTGAAATCCCGAATTTTCATTTATTTTATTTTATAGAAGACTTTATTTTTTGATGTCGGTTATAAATCAAATCTCACCTAACTCTCTTATTATTTATGCTTTTTATTGAAAATAGCCGGAGGGTTTTTTTTTGGTTGTCTTTATTTTATAAGCTCTAGTACAATAGTTCTATTTTTGTTCTTCAGTTATACGAATACGTACGTTGATGTGCGAAGATGTTGATCTTAAAAAAAACCGGTGAAGTGCGAGTCGGCCTTGCTGATTGAGGGCTCCGTACTGCCACACAGTAGGTATTATTTTATTCCGATTTGAACCCAACTAACACGTGACCATTTTTTATATTTGTTTTTTTTTCAGGGTTTGTACAGTCAACAGCATAAATAAGTGATCATTTATGTACCTTGTCGCTTTCAATCGTTTCACTATTTTGTATAGCATTTCAAACATTACGTTAAAGTTACAAGGTACATAAATGATCACTTATTTATGCTGTTGACTGTACCTAGTTGGTTACTAAGTTCTGTTACTAAGGTTGATGCAAATAAAACTAACTTATGTTTATTTTTTAATTTCAATATGTATAAAAAGTTTTTAGAGTCGTTGGTAATTCTGTAGCTCTGCCTACCCCACTCTGGGAATGAAGGCGTGAAGGTATGTATGTATGTATGTATTAAAAGCTTAATTAATATACATTTTGAAAAACAATTAATCATTTTTCTTAGTTTCCGCAATTCCCGATACGATCTTTTAACATTCACAGCCGGCATCGATGAAATTACACATGACTTTTCTGTAAATTTCATTTTTTTAAATCGCTTAAAAGTTAGTCGTTGTTTACCAAAGAACTTTTTTTGTATAATATTATAAAAAATCCTATCTCTGTATATGTTTAGAGACCAAAATTATATTTCTCAACATGACTTAATTCCAACTTATGAAGCAAGAGATTTGGTGTGTTTTCGTATTTCTGCAAAATCATGTGAAATCTTAAAGTCGATTTAATGAGTCATCAAAATTGACCGGTGTCCAAGCGGATCTTTAGTTGCTTTGAATACATTCGTATCATAATTTAAAGCTAGAAGTCTGTTCAATATGTCACGCAAATTTGAACTCTCTACAGGAACTCTTACAAAAGTTGGGGCCGTTATCAGTATCATCGTCGTGCGTGATTTTAACTATGATTTTATCGTCCGAAATGGGAATATTTCAAGCTCGTACATCAAATAATTGCAATAGTTTAGAATACATTATTTTTATTATTATTCTATATAAATCAAAGTTTTGATTAATATACGTTTATGCAAAACTGCTTTTTTTTTTTTTATTGTTATTAATCTCAGTAACAGAACTTAGTAACCGACTAGGTACTAAATATAATCATTCCAAATTTGACTATAGTATGTTTGACCATTTTTATGATACCACAGAAATAAAAATACGTCGATTTTTTTATTTTTTTTTCATTAAATTATTTCACTTTTATTTTTTAATAGATCCTAAGCATTAAAAATGGATATTAAATATTTATCTTTTCCGGTCATTCGTTATTTTAAAATATAGCCTGTAGATAATTCAACAAAAATATGGGGGCTAAAATATAAATTGGTTAAAGCATTTCTTAACATTCCGCATGACATACCTACAGCTACAACAAGTTGCTCTTTTGAACCACTGTATTAAAAAAATATCATAAGTATCATAACCATAAGTCATCGTCAGTAATCGGAATTAGGTAAGCTAAAATACATACTTTTCGCAAGAGGACATAATTATAGAGCGGTTACAACCGGATAGATTTTTTTTTATTTTATTGAATACCGGGTATTCGATATTTATCTGGTTATTAGTTGTAATGTTAAACATATATGTTTTTACTTACAGTACGGGATGTTTTGTAGTGAAAAGGGCTAGGCATAATGAACGAAGGAAAAAGTGTGAGGTATAATTATTGTCTTTATTATTTTCACATAGTACAGTGGTAGGTAATTTCACCCAAGGACGAAAGATGTAATATGCACACTTTGAAGTTTAACAATCAACTCGTAATAAGCAATTACAACTTATATACCGCACTGCTAGATCAAAACAGTATCAACTCAAAATCATTGTTAGTTTTGTTTCAAGCTCGTAGACGTTGTATTAAAGTTCATTTTAAAATACAGTTGTATTTTCAGTTAGTACACTTTTGTTCTGGCAGTGCGATACTATTCCAGCAACTGCCCTTCCCGGCTGAGGCTTGTATAGTGCTTTTCTCCAACGATGCGAGAAAATTGAACACAATTGTTAAAAGTATTTAACACAGTCAGAAAGCAATACCATTGCAACTTTTGCAGATGACACGCACGGCTTTCATGGCTGTAGGGATAACCCATGAAAAAGCAGTGGAAAATGTTCATGTTGCTATTAACGTTGTCTATGATTGGACAAAGAAATGGCGAATAAAACTCAATGAGTCGAGGTCAACTCATATAGATTTTACTAACAAACAAAGAAAACCTCGCATCACCCGGTATTAATAAATAACAAAGCAATAGGTACCGTACGAAAATTCAGCCAAGTATCTGGACATGACACTTGACACCAAGCTTCGCTGGACAGGAGAGCTCACGCCAAAAAGAAACGCGACGAACTAGAACTTCGCTACAGGAAGATAAACTACTACTGTACACAATAAAATTCTACTGTACACACAGCAACACATCTAGCTATACACTTCAGAAATCTGAAATATTGCATGAAAGAGAGTCGCACTAGAATGCATAGAAGTTGACATAATACACATATATACATCTCTTTCTTTTTCTCTCTACTCTGTCTTTAATGGTTAGTTAGGTGTGATGTTGTGTGTACAAACAAGTCCTAATGCCGATATGGACTTAAGGTCTTCAGCTGTGGGCTGTACTCAACAGAGCAACTTGCAAATGATACAACGCTTTCAGAATAAAGTACTTAGAGGTATTGTAAAAGTACCCAGGTACATAAGAAATAACGACCTCCACCGGGACCTTGAAGTGAACACACCCTCACCCCTCTTTGAGCACCCTCAAATGAAGAAATTCTCCCACAATATTTACCCCAGAATTTACCCTGAAACGACTTACTTTCTAACTTTGGTATTACTGATTTGTAAAACAATAAAACCGTTGATTGAGAAAGCAACCATTTACTATTCTTCCTGAATCCTAAATAATTCTTACAAAACTTTGCTTCAGTGAATACTTTCATACATTTATCTAAAATGAAATAAAGTAATAAACTTTGATGTTTACTTTATTTCCCAACAATCGAGTAGAAAATCTAAGGCTGACAACCCTAATTCAAAATTAGACACCAAACGTCAATGCAGTTACCAGCCTCTAAATTTACTCGAGAATGTTGCTAGTCCTCAGAGTTTGGGTTTGTTCAAGTCATGATAAAAACGCAACGTTACAATATGATAGTAATATTATCAAAAGATACGCCGAAGCCCATGAACGCAGGCTTCGTCGCCATGTGAATGTCGAGGCCATCCAGCTCCTCGACAACACGGATATAAAGCGATGATTGAAAGGGACAAAACCTTTCGAGTTGTGTTATGTGTCTTCCCCTTAACAGAGATAATAGGAAAAGTGTTAATGGACACATTCTTAGCTTAGTCTGTATTAGAAGTTTAGGTCAGATTTTACATACTTATTAGTCATAAGACTAGATGGTATTTTAATGGAATATTTGAAAAGATATTTCATTAAATAAAAACAAAAATGATAATTTTCGCGGCCGCGGCCGCTGGTAAATATTTTTTTTTTTTTAAATTTGGCTGTACCTGGAATGCAGAACTGCGGGTTTGGTTTTAAAACAACAAAGACAACCGAATGTCGTGCCACTGACGCCACCGACGGCCACAGCCGACACAAGTTAGAGATTAAAAGAGACTTTGTTTCGTATTTATTATGTTGTAATTTGCTTAGCATAGCAAACATGTTTGGCGTGTGAGTGACGCATTTTGTATTTTACGTACGGCGTTCAAAAGGTTAACATGTGGGAGAAAATATATTTTTCTACGCGGTTGTAACCACTCTATATATCGCACTGCCAGATCAAAAGTGTTGTAACTCAAAATACAACTGTATTTTAAAATCAACTTTAATACAACGTCTATGAGCTTGAAACAAAACTAACAATAATTTTGAGTTGATACTGTCTTGATCTAGCAGTGCGATATGTTCACTTGCGAAGGGTACGTATTTTGGCTCCCCTAATTTCGATCACTGGTCATCGTACTTGTTTGAGACAGTTCGTAAACTCCTCGTGCTTTCTCAATTAGTTTATCGATAGGTACCCATAGGGGGTCACCATGACATGGCTAAGTAATTCAGTTAAAGATAAAGATAAAGACATTTATTCAGTAAGTAGGCCGCACGGGCACTTTTACACGTCAAGAATCTACCAGCGCTTCACAAGAGGAGACCACTGCTGAGAAGAAACGCCGCAAGAAACTCAGCAGTCAGTATTTTTTTAAATATATTTAATATTACAATGGTATTACTTATATAAATCTATAAATAGTAAATAAATAAAAAAACAAATAACCTGCGTAGTTTCTGCAGGAAAGCACACCAAAATCTTAAAAGAGAGATAGAGAGACAAAAGGAAAAAAGGGCACCTACTTATGTGTATACAGGGCGTCCCACGGCCATGCCACATGGAAGGAAAGTACCTTAAATATTGTAGATGGAACATTTTACTGAAAGAAGACATTATTTTAATTTTAAAAACAATACAAACTGCATTCATAGATATTTAAATAATTACATGGTTGAACCGGGAATTGAACCCGTTACACGAGAAAAATAATTACCCTGTAGCTTTATCATACCGATCGAAAGGCTTCACCATAAGGATTATTTTTTGTTAAATAACATAGTGTCAGAAATAAAAGGAAGACCATGAATTTTAACATTTTTAATACAAAATTAATCATTTTATCAAATGCTCAAAATGGTTCCCTTCCTGTTGAATACAAAGTCGCACTCTTTTGTTTATTTCGCTGTGTCGATTTTTTTATCTTGTTGTGGTGGACATTTAGAATAATACATCTAAGTTCTGTTTGTAGCTTATAATAGGGAAATGACACGTACTTCTCAAGTGGGTACATTTATTAGTAATAGGTACTTATGATAATGTCATGTTGTATGTCCTTACGGCAATGTCAGCTTTTCATTTTTCTGAATAAAATTTCACATCAAATGTTAAAATTCATGGACTTCCTTTTATTTCTGACACTATGTTATTTAGCGAAAAATAATCCTTATGGTGTAGCCTTTCGATCGGTATGATAAAGCTACAGGGTAATCATTTTTCTCGTGTAACGGGTTCGATTCCCGGTTCATCCATGTAATTATTTAAATATCTATGAATGCAGTTTGTATTGTTTTTAAAATTAAAATAATGTCTTCTTTCAATAAAATGTTCCATCTACAATATTTAAGGTACTTTCCTTCCATGTGGCATGGCCGTGGGACGCCCTGTATAAGACGGTGCAAGACAACCACATAAGATTGATATGTTTTCCTACATCAACGGTGTCCCCTAGACAAGATAAAGCTTTTGAATTTGAAAAAAATAATTATTCATTAAGTTTCGGGTTTAGGTCAAGCATTTTTGTCTATTAGATAGTCCTCGATCCTATAATACGCTTTAGATATTAACGATGTTTAAGGCGAAGGTAAGGGACAGAGCGATAGTGTTGGCTCGGCTGACGCCCTGAGGTTGCCTGAGAAAGCAAGACAAATTATGACCAGTCACAGTTCGTGAACTCTTAGAAAAACTTCCGGGTTTCGCGGAAAATCGGAAGGATTCGTGTAGTAGAAAATGACAATTGTCTTTTTGACTTAGTAGCAATCCTCACGCGAAGAGTGCACTCGTTTTGTTTTCATTGATTCATATAGAGTAGTTTAAACCAACACTAACTTTTTTATTTAGGTTGTTATTTTTCGGAAATTGATGGTGGGGAGTCAACTTTAACAGAGTATTTCTGTAAATAGCCAATGACGGGAAATGGCTTTTAATCTATATAAATATGTTTTAAAGAAGCTGAAAGTTTCAAGAAAAGTTTTGATGTTAAATATTTTAATATGGTTTTAGACCGAGTTGTAGAAGCAATGGGGATTACGAAAAGTACATTAAAATATACTATATATAAATGTAGTTTCTAAGAATCCATGGGTTGGTATAATAGCTCTATATACTTCCAAATAGAAGAGAGTGGCGGAACGATGGAAGAATTCGAAAATGCTGATTTTTTTAAATTGTTTCATGATCAAAAGTCATATTGTATTAGAATAAGAAAAAAGATAAATAATCGTAATATTATTACAGTAAGGTTTATTTTGTACTGATTGTTATTCTTTACATAACTTTTTACGGTAACTTCGAAAAGTTTTGCAAGTCAATAACAGAACAGAACCGAATATCACGATCGCGTGTCATCGTCAATACCCGAAGTATGCTTCTAAAATCCGAAGGTTTTGTTAGTAACTAGCTAACGGACTGTATGTATAGTTTAGTTTATTTATTCATGAATGTTAAACTAAACTAAATTAAAATACAACTAAGCTACTCAAATATGAAAGATATAAATCATATTCACTTTTAATATTTCTTTTTTGAAGTGTATCTATATTAATATCTACACTGGACATTAATGACGTAAAAATCGCTCACCCCGGCCGTAGAGTCTTTTTGCAGAAACACGTTAAGGTTCGGACCGCGGGAAACGCCACGCGCCGTTCCAATCTTCGTTCCGAACCGTACATTTATCATTTTACTATTACAGTTGCATTTACACGTACGTTTCGGAACGAAGATTGGAACGGCGCGTGGTGTTTCCTGCGGTCCGAACTTTACGTGTACAGGCCGCTATTATGTCTTGTAAACCGCTGTTCAATGACTTAATAATACTGACAGCACCGTGGGTTTATATCATAGAGATGTACATACATACATACATACCTTCACGCCTGTAATCCCAGAGTGGGGTAAGCAGAGCTACAGAATTATTGATAATAGATAGAAATATTAATATAGAGATGTGTTTTTTGTAAAGTTGAATACAGACTTGTCTAAAAATAAATGTGATAAATGCAAATTTCACACAATATACCCCGAGAAACCTTAAATCTCTAAAACAAGTACAAAGCTGTATAGCCGAAATTGTTTTGTAATGTCAATTCATATAATTACTTCCCAAAATAATCAAGACCTGACTGTCACTGGGCTTAAGCGGAAGTTAATTTGTTAGTTGCAAGAAAAGTGTTTCTATTAAATCAAGGAATTCCTTTTTGAAGGATTGACCATTCATTTCTGTCGAATAATTCTTTGGTTAAGTAAAATAGGTACGTGCCATATTTAATTTTGCTATTGATAAAACTGTTTGAACGCCCCATGGTTGTAGATATCAGAAAAAATGCCTTTATGGCAAATGAATATTAGGGCAAGTGATACAATTTTGCCAAAAATTTTTTTGACAAACGATATAGAATCGACTTTTACAAATGACAAAACTTTTACCCAAACCCCTACCTGCCATATCACCTCAAATTTTAACCAGTTGATCAACTTACTTCGATGACTAGTTTATGACGGCACGATGAAGACATTTTTTTTCCTATCAGATGTTTTGGATTTAAGTTATTTTAATATTCATAATATGATTCAAGCATAGAAGTTTTGGGTCAAGATCATTATGAACATTTAGTTATTTTAAGAATGAGATATGTACTTTGAAATAGCCATTATCGATTTTATATTAAGGCTATTGAAAGATCAAGGCATTATGAAACTCGCGTAATGAAACCTCTTTTCATAGCAGCTTTTGAGGTCATAATGTAACAGTACTGGAGGCTATGCGTAGACTATGGCCGATTGTCTCTGGTTGTTTGAGCCCGGTTGCCATGGCAACTACGCACTTACGTAAGATCGCGTGTTCACGTGTATCCGCTTACTGATTGCGTAGCGATTAGCGATTACGACTGCTCCGATGGCATGCCTGGATTGATGGGGTTGGCTTAAATGGGAAAGTTTTTTTTATTGTATTAAAGCTTTCACTAGGGTGTTTAACCTAGAAACACATTTATGGGTATACTATAATATTTTTCATATCCTAAATTTGGGTCTGTGACAGATGTACTAATGCCCAGTTCCTATATTCAAGAAACGAATCGTTTCCCTTACGGGCAGTAGCGTTATGACATTTGCTCCTTACAAAATGTATTAAATTTTAACGAGACATCATAACTCTACCAATGGTTTTGAATATAGGAACGCACCATTAGTGATGATGAAGAAGTAATCTTGAAATGAGTTTGGGATGATAGTTTTAAATTTATCGAAACTTATAGAATTTATATCCAAATCTGCGGGCCTATTATAGTCGTGTTTATATCGACGTGGATAAGCGTGGATAACAACATCTGTCACTTTCTGACAGTATGTAAGTGCGAGAGTGACGGGAGTTTTATACACAGCGATAAAGGCAACCATAATAAGGGCGCTTATATTTTAGGCGGTAAAATCTATATCTAAATATTTGACCTGTTATATGCTCATACTAACCGCATTTCAAAGAAGTCGCCAATTACTGACAGTTTCTAAGTTACCATATCACTACCGATAAAGACGGCAGCAGCGTAGCGAACGCTATTGTTAGAAAGAGATAAATAGTTGTTTCAAATTGATTGCCATTCTCGCCAAGACTAGTGCCCGCTCACGGCCGCCATTTAGCTACCCGTCTTTATCGCACTCATGAGATATCTAATTGTGTATCTCATGTTTCACAGGTGATAGTGATGCAGGTGCAAATTAAACAAATTATGGTGAGATATTTAGGTTACTAACGAATAAAATGAGAAATTTACAGTTATAGTATAATTTCGGCAGCCTCAAAAAACACAAGACGGTATTTTTTATGAAATATATTATTATTTGTTTTTTTGTGTACTAAAATTTCATTTTCTTTGATGCGTGCGTGTCAGCGGCCGCGGCTCAACTAATCAGTAGTAGGGTAAATTACCTTCCGTTTCGAGGAACGTTTTTGCGCTCAGATGACGTATATAATTATAAAATATCATTGGTTATGGTATAGTTTCTAACTAACAATACGATAACGGATCAAAAACAATTAATAGAAGCCCTGTAAAGTTTTTAAATTCTTATCATGCTTTGCAGTTTGACAGGCCTCGTAAAAAAGGTTTTAAAGCAATAAAGGTGTAAATTAAGTGGAATAAATCCTTGAGCGTAATTATGTTTAAATTCTTATTAACTGCCGTTAACCGTTGTTCATGTATAAGACAATAAATTTAACAACTTAATCACATTTCGCAAGCAAACCCAAGGACTTCTGGCTAGTTAAAAGTGCATAAAACGGTTATATAAAATGCACCTTGAAAGTCACGCACGCTACGCCAATTCACTCCGCGCTACACCGTAGCGCTACGAAAGTCTACGGGAAAGTATTACGTACTATTTTAAAATATAGTACATTGTTGCAGAGGATAGAAAGTACGAGATTTTTGGACGAGTCATATTGAGGGCCGAAACGTAGTTGAGGCCCTCTAGTGTACGAGTCCATAAATTTCACTTTCTACCGAGGCAGACATAGTGCTTTTCACAACTACTGAGAGAAAATAAAATAAAATTGTATGTATTATCGCCAATTTTACCAAAGATAACTTTTTTTTTAATCTGGACCCCTATTCTCGTGGCTTTCGAGATTAATAAACTAACATTCGAGATGAAGATGTCAACTCCATATAAAATTTATTGTATTTGTTTCGCCTTATCTCCCATGTAATTTTATCTCTAGTGGTTCGAGATTAGGGGCCAAGTTTGAATTACATAAAAAAAAGCAGTGACATAGTTTTTAGTCTGTGTATCTTTTAGCAAAAATACACCTAATATTTTACGACACAAAATGGTGTGTTATGATTGGTCGATTCCAATTTTTTATTTTAAGGAGCTATGACACAAAAATTGATTGATTGATTTTCATTGGTTAAACTCTTTTGGAGCTTGATTAATTCGGCTCGGGGGAAATCGGAGAAAACTAAATTAAGCGCGGTGAGGGATGAGTCTGGAGACTTAATATGTGAGGAAGAAAAAATGCTTGATAGATGGAAAACTTATTTTGAAAGCTTGTTTGAATGCGAAGATATTTGTCGTGAGCCAGAAAGCATGAGTAAAGATGCAAGTAGCGAAGATGAAAGTGTGATTAGTATGAGTGAAATAATGAAGGCTTTAAAAAGTATGAAAGCGGGAAAGTCAGCAGGTTGTGATAGAGTGTCGATAGAAATGCTGAGGAGAGGAGATGGCGTGGTGGGTAGTCTGTTGTACCGTCTTTTCAATGCATGTTGGAGTAGCGGCCGAGTCCCGGAAGATTGGGTCAAGGCCGTTATCGTCCCTCTGTATAAAGGAAAGGGGTCACAGCAAGACTGCAAAAACTTCCGCGGTATCAGCCTTCTTAGTGTTGTCGGCAAAGTATATGCGAAGATTTTAATTGAAAGGGTATTGAATGTTACGAATGACAAAATCTGGGATGTACAAGCGGGATTTCGAAAGGGAATGGGATGTACGGATCAGGTCTTTTCACTACGGTCCATCACAGAAAAGTTCTTGGCGGTGAACCAAAAGGTTTTCTGTGCTTTTGTGGACCTGGAAAAGGCCTATGATAGGGTAGATAGAAAGGAGTTGTGGACGGTGCTGTCTATGTATGGAGTGAGCAGCAACCTGGTGCAGGCTTTGAGGTCCCTTTATGAGGGTTCCAAAGCCTGTGTCAGAATCAATGGCGCATACTCGGCCTGGTTTAACATCTCTAAAGGTGTTAGACAGGGCTGTGTTGCCTCACCATGGCTGTTCAATCTATTCATGGACAGTTGTATGTGGGATTTGAAAGGGTATGATAAGGGTTTGCGTGTGCAAGAGTTACTAATCAAATGCCTCTTATATTATTATTATTATTATTATTTATTATAATACACTAGCAGCTCTTTGAGCTGATGCGTGTATATCACTGCACTTGTGTCTATAAAGTTTTTAAAAACTTATCAAGTCTATTTTTAAAGGAGTTCACTGAGGGTGCACTAATAACAGTTTCTGGTAAAGTGTTCCACAGTTTCACCACGCGATTCGACAAGAAGTGTCTCCTAGGGTTGCTAGCACACAGAGGCTTGACTAGTTTCATGGAGTGCCTTCTCAACCTTGTGTCCTGGCTTAATGTGTAAATGTTTTTCAGATTAGCAATGTTATAGTGTCCATTCAATATTTTATATGTCTCGATAAGATCCCCTCGTTTTCTTCTCTCCTCCAATGTTGTCAGGTTCAGCGCCAATAGGCGTTCTTCATAGGGTTTATCTTTCAGTGCGGCGACCATTTTAGTTGCTCTACGCTGGACTTTCTCCAGTAATTCGATATCCTTCTTAAAATAGGGGCACCATATTTGAAAGGCATACTCAAGTAAAGGGCGAATGTAAGCTTTATACATCTTTACAAATAAGTTCTTGGTGATGACATGAAATGCTTTTCTGATCATATACAGCATTGAGTTAGCCTTCTTACTCACTGTTGTAATGTGTGAGTCCCACTTAAGGTTCTGTGTGATGGTGACGCCAAGATCTTTTTGCGTGTCAACAACTTGAAGAGGAACGGAGTCAATCGTATAACTGAGCTTAGGGTTTGTTTTTCCTATGTTTAGGACAGTGCACTTGGCGGCATTAAGAGAGATCAGCCAGTCCTTAGTCCACTGCATAATGCGATCTAAATCTTTCTGAATAATGTTATGAGTAACTAAAGGGTTACCCATTACTTTGGTGTCGTCAGCAAATATTGAGAGGTCAGACTGTATAACACTCTTCAGATCAGTTATAAAAATGCCAAACAGGATTGGTCCGAGCACTGACCCTTGCGGAACGCCACTGTGGACATCGTAAGCATCGGATAAAGCTTCACCTACTCTAACTTTAAATTTTCTGCAGGACAGGAAGTCCGAAATCCATTGTAGGAGACGACCCCGTATCCCAAAGTGTTCCAATTTGGCAATGAGCCTCATAATGGGTACGCGATCAAATGCTTTCTCATAATCTAAGTAAATGACGTCCGTAGGTTGCCGGTTATCCCAACTATGTGTCCATTTATCAAGGCAAATGACAAGATTAGTAACTGTAGACCTTTTAGGTATGAAGCCATGCTGTTCATCGATTATAATGTTCTCCTTGTTTATGAAACTTCTTAGTTCAGTAACTATAATTTTTTCCATGGTTTTGCAAACTATACTTGTAAGACTAATGGGGCGATAGTTAGCAGCAACTAATTTATCTCCTTTTTTATATATTGGGGTAACATGAGCTTCCTTCCAGTCTTGTGGTAACTTTCCACACTTAAGAGACAAATTCATTAGATACGCCAGGTCATGATTTAGCACACTATCACACTGTTTTAAAAATAAAGATGGCAGACCATCTGGTCCCATAGAAGTAGAATCACTGAAGGTTAACAATGCTTTAGACACATTCTCTGGTGTGAAGATTAATGATTCTATTGAATTCTCTATACGTGGCATCTGGACATCATTAATAATTGCATGTGCTGGTTCACGAACAAAGGATTTTTCAAATTGGTGTGCAAACAGTTCAGCAACATTTTTCGGGTCATTGGTTACGTTTCCACTATCATCCCTTAGTGAAGGGGGCACAGATACCGTAGAAGATAACTGCTTACGAACGTAGGAGTAAAATGATTTGTGACCGTAATTCACAACTCCAGTCTCAAACTCTGCTCGCGATTTTCTGACCAGGGTCAACAGTTTATTATTTACTATTCTATAAGCTCTGTATGATTGTTCAGAGCCATTTAATATATATTCCCTCCACATCATCATTTTACTTTTAACCATATCTAATACTTGCTTAGTGACCCATGGTTTATTGATATTGCGATTTTTATTCTTAGTTGTTAGTGGCACACAAGTTTCGATAGCATCATGGGTTTTTGTCATAAATCGTTCCCATACCAAGTCAACGCTAACTGTGTCCATGCAGCAATGTTTGTTTGCTGACAACTTTTGTAGGATCTCTTGGAAATCAGCTTTAAAGAAATTCCTCCTGAGTGGCTGTGCACAAGCATTGCTGTCTAATCTCAGTTCTATCTGCAATGTTGCCAAAAGTACTAGGTGATCACTCTTTCCTATATTAGGATAATGTTCGACTTTAGTACATAGATTTTCTTCGTTGCACATAATTAAATCAAGTAAAGATTCTTCGCTATTCCGTTTTCTTGTAACTTTTGTCACTAGTTGGATAAGGTTCCTGTTTACGTACATATCAATAAACTTAGCATGTAGTATGTTGTAATTGTTAGTATCAACATCGTTTAAAGGCCATTTTAAGTTTGGTAGGTTGAAATCCCCCATTATTAATAAAGGATATTTATTCATAGCTGCTTGTTCAATCGTTTCAAATAATATTCTGTCTGACTCTTCAAACGTGTAATGAGTAGGACGATAAATTCCCGCAATTGTTATTTGGTAATTTCCAAATTTCAAGTTTAACCACAATGCCTCGATCTGAGAATGAGCGTTATAAATAGGGTGAGGGACTACTTGTATAGGTATGTCGTGACATGTATGTGATACATATATCGCGACCCCCCCCCATCCCCTTCCGTTAACTCTATCGTGCCTGTATAGAGCGTATCCGTTAATATCCAATAAACTATTTCCAATTGATGGTTTTAAGTGTGTTTCAGTAATAATAATACAGGTTGGTTTCAATCGGTTAACTTCAATTATAAGCAAATCTCGTTTAGCCATTAAGGATGCCAAGTTCGTGTATAAGAATGTAAATTCTACAATGCTGTTATTTCTTATTGTAACTTTTTTGTACTTATGATTTTTGGCAAATTATTCACGTATTTCAAGGTCAAGTCAGTTTCACCATTGTCGATTCGCTGCTGAAGCTCTTCACGCAATTTACTCAGGTAGTCACGCTGGTAGGGGGTCTGATCGTTTTTGGCCGTCACTTTATTTGGCAGCTTGCTATTATTTTTCAGGACTTTAAGGGCCGCTTTCCTATTAGAGAAAATTATCTTTAGCGGGCGAGGCATGGAGTCAGTTCTAGGTTTGCCTAGACGGATTACTGTCAATGGTGCCTCGACATCCGGCACACCTGACAAGGCTGCTTGAACCTCCGTTATATCATGTTTAATACGTACCTCTTTGTCCCGTACATCGTCGCCAGTGAACAGCGGAGACTCACCAATGCCGAACATAATAACATTCGCACTACGCTTCTTCCTTTCAGCTAGCTCCGCAAGAACACATTCTATGTTTGTACCTTCGTTTTGTTTGTTTTTCAGGGCTTCAATTTCTGATTTCAACTGGGTAACCATCCTCCTCAGAGCCGGCAGTTGACGCACTCCCAGTTCACACTCAGGACACAGATATTTTAGAGTAGGAGACTGCAGCACTACCACTCTCAACTCCGTAGCTAACAACCCACTACACTTAGCACATATGAATCTTTCACAACCATGACACTTGATTTTTGGGTTTTTGTCATCCACTTTCGGTATCTCCTTATCACATTTTAGACAGATAGGCATTTTAGACACAACTAAAACAAAAGCACTTTGATTGAGGTTATATATTATTTATTTTTTTATGTTAGACAAATACGACTATTATTTATGAAGACTTTCGCAAGATAACACTTCCACAGTGGATTTGTATTATAAGGAACACAACACTGCTAATAGACTACAAAATAACGAAACTTAAGTATTTTTAATGCAAAATCTTTAGGGATTGTTATTAAAACACAAGTGCACTCTTTAGTGAGGGTAGACCGAAAAACATGCCGATGATCAAGTTATACTTGCCCCATCGGTACTTGAGTTGCAGGAGATGGTGACAGTGATGAATGAGGGATTTAAGCAAAAGGGGATAAAAGTAAATGTTACCAAGACCAAGGTCATGGTGATAGAGAAGGATGAGGAGATGACTGAGTGCGTGATAAATATAAATGGTGAATTAGTAGAACAAGTGAGCGAATTTGTGTACCTGGGAAGTATGTTTACAAGAGATGGTAAGTGTGAGAAGGATATCGAGAGGAGGGTGAATGCGGGCAATCAAATTAATGGGGCCCTGTACTCCTTTGTAAGCAGACAGGGCGTTTCACAAAAAACCCGGCTGGCTGTTCACAATGAAGTGCTGGCACCTACCCTGATGTATGGTAGTGAATGTTGGGTGTGGCAGGACAAGCATGTAAGTCGTGTAAATGCAGTTGAAATGCGCTCTTTGCGTAGTATGTGTGGTGTGAAACTGATTGATAGAGTAAGAAATGAAAAAATCAGAGAGAAATGTGGAATAAAAGAAGATGTAGTGACTAAGATTGAAAAGGGCATGCTTCGATGGTTCGGTCATTTGGAAAGGATGGATGAAAGAAGATTGACGAAAGAGATATACAGATCGAAAGTGAGTGGAAGGGTCGGAAGGGGCCGCCCTAGGCGTACTTTTTCGAATCAAATCGGAGAAATACTGGAAAAGGGCAGAATCTTAAGTACCCGAAACCGACGTGCGTGCATGACTCGATGTAGTGTGAACTGGACAGAGCTGCAGAAGATCTGAACAAGGCCATATCAAAAGCCTACCTATCGGCGTGTCCGGAAAAAACGAGCAACGGAGACAAAGGACAGCCGTGGTGGAATAAAGAGATACAGAAACTGAGGAAGAGATCAGCTCTGAAAAGGAACAATGATCAGTGCTGGCACGAGTACAGAAGCATTAGGAACAAATATACTAATACTAGAGAAAAACTGAGAGCACAGGGATGGAAAACATTCACGGGAGAGATACAACGCTACACAGAGGCAGCGAGATTAGTAAGGGTACTGTCGAACGAGAGAACCTGCCAACTGGGTAGCCTGATAGTAGGATCGACCGAACTGACGGACCCCAAAGAAGTACTGCAGCACATGGTAAAAATACACTTTCCCGATTGCAGGGAGGACAACTTACATGAGGCTGCAGTAGAAAATAATAACGAGATAAGGGAAGCAGGGGAAACGATGAACCTCAAGATAAGTGATGAAGTGGGGGAATGGGCTATAAACTCCTTCGCCCCCTACAAAGCGGCAGGACCAGATGGAGTGATACCCGCACTACTACAAAAGGGGTGGAAATACATCTGGAACCATCTGAAAGAAATTTATGAAAGAAGTCTGGTGCTAGGCCACATCCCGAAAATCTGGAGCGAGGTAAAGGTAATATTTTTACCTAAACCAGGCAAGAAAAACTACAAGGACGCTAAATCCTTCAGAAGCATAAGCCTCTCATCATTTGTTTTGAAGGCATTGGAGAAGATCATAGATACACAGATAAGGACAAGCATGCAAGGTGGTAGACTACCCTTTACACGGGCATCAACACGCCTACATGGAAGGTAAATCAACATAGACAGCTCTGCACAACCTGACTACAAGGATAGAAAGAGCATTAGAAGACAAGGAGTTGGCACTGGGATGCTTCTTCGACGTAGAGGGAGCATTCGACAGAGCTACTTTTGGTGCAATAAAGAAATGTATACGGAGGGATGACATAGACCCCGCAGTTAGGAGATGGATAATGGCCATGTTAAAAGAGAGAGCGATCACAGCACAACTGGGGGGAGACTCAATAAGGATAAAGACGAGCCGTGGATTCCCACAAGGAGGCTGTCTGTCACCACTCCTATGGTGTCTCCTACTAGACTCGCTCATAAGAGAAACTAACACAAGAGGTACACATGCAAGCGTATTCGGATGACGGGGTACTCTTAGTGAGGGGAAAAGTCCTCAGTGTAATGAGAGAAGTCATGACAAGAGGGATAAAACAGGTACTAAATTGGTGTCAGAATAGGGGACTAGACCTGAACCCGACCAAGACGAAAATAGTACTCTTCACCAACAAAAGAAAGCTGCCCGTCCTAACACCAATAAAAATAAAAGGTGAAGAGATAGAAACACCCAAGGAAATAAAATACCTTGGAGTAGTACTAGACAGCAAGCTGCTATACAAGACACATGTAAAGGAGCAATGCAGAAGAGCCACTATAGCCCTGTGGCAATGCAGGAAAGCCATAGGAAGGAGATGGGGACTAAGACCAAGGATAACGCAATGGATATACAGAGCGGTGGTCCTACCCAGACTCCTATATGGAGCCATCGTGTGGTGGCACAGAGCAAAGATAAAAGATATAGACAAAGAATTAACAAAGGTTCAAAGACTAGCATGTCTGATGACAACCGGGGCAATGAGAACAGCACCTACACAAGCCCTGGAGATCATGCTAGGATTGAACCCGGTACACATAGAGGTGGAGAAGAGAGCCACAGAACAGTGGTATAGAATAAAAGCGAGCAGGGAGTGGATCGGGTCCGAGATGGACAAGAGACACGCAAGCATACAGAAAGAGTCAATGTCAAACATGGATATGCTCATGGTAAACAATGACCTAATCAAGAAAAGGAAGAGGTTCGACAAGAAATACAGAATCCACATAGGAGAGAGAGACAGCTGGGAGAGAGAAATACCAGAACCCAAAGTGACATGCTTCACAGACGGTTCATGGAAATCCTCAACCAAAAGAGCGGGAGCGGGCATATATAGCCAAGAATCAGATGAGCACACGACGATACCACTAGGGGGCTCCACCAGTGTGTTTCAGGCAGAAGTCTTTGCCATCATGAAGTGTGCCCTGAGCCTCAAGGAAAAAAGCAATGTAACGGGTAGTCACGTTATAATATACTCAGATAGCCAAGCGGCACTCAAAGCACTAGGCAATCCGGTGATCAAATCATCTCTAGTGCAAGAGTGTAGGAATGAACTGAACACTCTAGGCACCACATCCCATGTAACACTGGCGTGGGTGCCAGGACACAGTGGAGCAGTGGGAAACGAGAAGGCAGACAAACTAGCCAGAGCAGGTGCGGACCAACAGTACCTAGGCCCGGAACCGGTATTACCGATATCGGAGATGGTAACCAAAGGAGTTATCGCCAGAAGAATGGAAAAGAAAACAAATGAGGCATGGGGGATGACGCAAGGGTGCAGACAATCCAAACTCATGATAGGAAGGGTTAATAAAAACAGAACAAGGTACCTTCTAAACCTGGGTAAGTACAACCTAAGCATACTAACAGGAATTCTGACTGGACACTGTCCGCTCAACAGACATCTGACGGTAATAGGTATTAAACAGAACCCTCAATGCCCACACTGTGGCAAAGAGGAAACTAGTCAACACGTCCTAGCCGAGTGTGTCATGTACTCGTCACTGAGATACCACACATTCGGAGAGGACGTTTTGTCCACAGAAGATCTCAAAAGCATCAACCTACGGGACGCACTGTTGTTCTGTAGGAAGACAGGAAGATGGGATCGATGCTGGATGGGAGCGCCGCCGGGCCAGTAACCTGAGGCACGACTGAGGGGAATAGGGCAGAATGAACGGCTGACCGAATCGACTGCCCGCCTGCTTCGGCTGGGCGTCCCCACTTATCATCATCATCATGACTCGATGTATGAATGTTGAAGAAGCGAAAGAAATTTGTCAAGATCGTAGCAAGTGGAAAGAAGTGGTCTCTGCCTACCCCTCTGGGAAACAGGCGTGATTTAATGTAATGTAATGTAATTAAAGTTGGACAACAATGTTCTCGACCAATCAGCAAATGCCGACAAAAACATTCTTGGTCTGTCCTTATAAGTGACGTTTTGTGACCCCAAACAAGAGCATCTATGGCCATATTTCCGAGCAGTGTTGTGAAAAGTTATTTCATGCATTTTTAAAGACGTTTTTTTGTTTTTTTTTAAGTATTTATTTTAATTTATAATTTTTGTCACCATAATTATGCTTTTATGCAGTCCCACACCTAAATTAACAACAGGAACCTTTAAAAGATGTTCTGAAAAAAATCATGCTTATACTTAGAGGCTTATTTGAAAAGCATACTTTTTATATACATTTTTATTTTTTGATTATGTATTTCATTTTGTTTAAATTAGGTTTTTAATAATAAATATAAAAGTAAAGTCAGTAAGTCCTTCTCAGATTTCACGAGTTTCTCGTCATGTGGGATTGTGACGTCGACTTACGAGTATATTGTTATAATAAATTCAGAATAACTCATTATTTTTTAGCAGTGTTTGCAACGCTCTATAGAACTAAACTAATTACGACAAACTTTGTAGTTTCCTTTTTAAACATTTCGCACCTTCAGAATAATAGTGACATAACTCAGAAATTTAAAATTTCGAGTTAGGACCCTATAATATACATTACATTTATGACTTGAAGTTTGAAAGCTGAAATTTTGAATTAGGTCACTATTGGTTCAGAAGGTGCGATTTATTATAATACGAAGCCTGTTTGTCTGTTTTACCTGTGTGGTCACCGGGTTAGAATAGTGCCACTCCATGTCTTCTCGTGGATGTCGTAAGAGGCGACTAAGGGAATAATAAAGGCTTCTAGTACTCTAAGGCGACGGGCTTGCAACCTGTCACTAATACACTGGTAAACATCTTAGCCTGATTGTGCAAAATGTGGTTACAGAATTATCAACAACTTATTTAAGAGTGTTTGGTAATTCTGTAGCTCTGCCTACCCCACTCTGGTAATGAAAGCGTGAGTTTATTTATGTATGTATGTATGAACCCTGTTTGCATCGGCGGTAAACATAATTTGTGAGACTAAAACACAGATTGTATTAAATAAGGGCGGTAATTAGCGAGAGGGGTAAATCAGCCCGTATCAATGATCTAGGACACTTTCCGGTCGGTATCTACCCCGGTAAAGATTTACGTGCGCCCTTTAGGTCTTTAGCCTGGTCAACCTTTAAAGGTGGTAAATAAGTGTTTGTAGGTCAGGGTTTAGTTAAGTACTACAGTGGGCGGTAAAAACCAACGTCTTTGACCTGTAATGGTATGGTTTTTAACTCAAAGCTATTAAAACGTTGACTACGATACGGGTCAAAGACGATATGGTTTTTACCGTCTAGAACAGCAGTCTGAAAAGTTTTTGCAGGCAAGGGCCACAAGGTGGCAAAATAAACTAAAGAAGGGCACTTGTGATATCTACCCTAAGGTTAGATTTTTATTCCCACAGAAAAAATATAAACAACGTTCCACCTTGCTGGTCGAAACTTTGAGATCCCCTGAAATGTCACTTTGACATTCTTCGAAGTGATGAACAATAGAAAATTTGGTTCTCCGTGAGACATTGGAGCGGTGGCCACGTTGGAGTACTTGTATACACCAAAGCAATGAGAGGCCCTACGTTAAAAATCGAAGTTATAATTAACGTTAGCTCCATCTCTGTCACTCGCTATTTAAAAGAAAGGGGTTTACTTCGAATTTCGGTTTTCAAAGTACTAGGGCCTCAGTGCCTAGGCAGGCGCCAATTACACAGAAGCGACGCCGACATGAGACGAGGATACGGCGCAGGCGCGATTTTTGTTTCAGCGGACGGCGTCGCGTCGCTTGAAAACTTTCCAAAAGAAAAATCGCGCTGCGCCGTATAGGCACTGGGGAATGAAAATAACCGGTTATAACTGGTTTTAACCGGTTATTTTCATACAAAAACGGTTAATAACCGGTTAAATTGGATTCCCTAATAGGCACCCGTCGCTTCTGTGTAATTCGCGCCTTCATTCTCCGCCAGACCTTCTCCGCCACATTTCTTCGCTTCGAATTAATACGATAATATAAATGATTAATTGTAAACAAGTGACGATGGGTAACCATTGGTGATTAGTTAGCTATAAGTAAAACAAATCAGTATTTCAAAGATGTGTGTTTCGCCCGGGTATTAGTTTGTAAGTGTTAAGAGTAAATAATTTTCCCAAACATGCTTGGAAAGAACGGTTTTCCGAGTGAAACACAAGGACGGAAAGTACCTCATTTTACTCCTAGGAGTTAAAAAACCATATAATAGTACATTATTTCCTAGGCAATTGCCGTTCCTGCCAAGGCATATAGGTAGTGCTTTTCTCAAAAATCCCAAGAAAAAAATTGTAAAGTACTTTAATTGCAAACAAACAAAATCTTCACATGAAAAAACTACAGTAGAACCCGCTTAAGACGATTCTGAGGGGACCTAGCAAAAAAAGTGTCTTAAACGGGAAATCGTATTATACGTGAAAATAAAACTAGTATTATTTCATGTACACACATTCACATGTAATCTGTTTATTTTAAATGGAAGACACAAAAAAAAATGTTTATGTAAAAGTATATTAATAACAATTGTTTTACCTACTTAAAGTAATTATTTATTTTACATCGACGTAACGATTTGGATGCATTTTTTATAACAAGATTTTCAATATATTTAATTTATGGATCGCTTCTTCGCTATTACCCATAGACGATACATAGCGCCTTAAATCTGCTACAACTGACAACGCCTGAGCATTTGACAAAATTGGAGGCGTTTCTTCTCTCTTTTTCTCCCGCGTACATAACTTGGTATTATGGTTTTAGCAGACGTATTAAGCGGGACGCGAGTCGTATTAACCTTGAAGAAATGTATGAAAACAGGCCTTAAGTTGCAAGGACCGGCAGAAAATGGCGTATTATGCGGGAAATCGTATTAAACGTGATCGTATTAAGCGGGATCTACTGCATTACTCTTTACCGCCTTTATGTTTATGACAAAGAGAAACGCAAGCTTTTATAGAAAAAAATAACTCAAGCTATTCCAGACACAGATAAAAAGTTACGTTTCGAATAAAATATGGATGTGTAAGACTTGTGCCCTCATTTTATTATGGCCGTTTTCACTTTTTTTAAAGTTACAAACTAGATAACAATGAAATTTGTATGCAACTTTGCTGGCTTGTGTAGCGAGCACGCAATGTATTTTTTTTTTAATTTGGGAACTGTCTGTAAACTATGTACTTCGCGTCTCAGTATGGAGTTAGTAATGTCAACTTTTCCTCATGTATTTGTATCACTTCCTCCCATTGATTGAAAAAAACATTGTTTATGCCTCTTCGGAAACGAGGATTTCCTGGCCTCGCTATTGCTCGGCCTGCTAACCACCTCGTCAGAGAGTCCCTTACTTTTCCGCTTAGGAAATAATGTACCTACTATTGTTTTCTTTATTTAAGGTTTTGTTGCTGGACTAATTTTTGTACATATACATGAGTAAGTATTTTAACTGTTCGTAAAGAGCCATCTGACGGGGGCGGATTAAAGTAGAATTAAACTAGTTAGAACCAGTTTACCCCTGTTTCACCGATAGTCATTGTAAAGAATACATGCAAGACATATAATTATAATATAACATTTTTATTTCACACCATTTTTCTTGTACAAAACTTCTGAAGTAACAAAACAAATTTTTTTCTTCTTCTTTCCAGCCAATGCAAATTACATATCAAACATAAAAACTATTTGTTCGGTTCGAACATGCTGGCGCGGGCGCAAATAACTAAACCAAACATTAATGAATACCGGAAATAACAGAAGAAATCAATAAACATAACTAAAATCATATAAGAATCTTATTTAAATAACTTATTCAATAGGAAAGGGACAAACCTTTGTAACGCTTGTTTTTAAAATAAAACCTCTTGATGTCTTTACACTTAAAGCCCTAACTTTGCCATCTCGACCAGGGTGGACATCTATTATCCTACCAACAGGCCAATTCATAGGGGAAGCACAGTCGTCTTTTAACAAAACCAGAGCACCAACCTTTAAATTAGGGCACTCATTTTTCCATTTTGGTCTGCTTTGCAAAAGAACTAAATATTGGCTATGCCACTGCTTCCAAAAACTTTGCTGAAACTGAACACATTGCTTCCAAAAACTTAACCTACCTATATTTACATTCGTTACATCCGCTTCCGGATAAGAAGACATAGAAGCACCTGTCAGAAAGTGCCCAGGCGTTAGATAGGCCATATCATCAGGATCGCTAGATAAAGGGGTCAAAGGCCTCGAATTCAAAATGCTTTCTATTTGCACTAATATTGTGTACAGCTCCTCATAAGTAAGCACTGCATTAGTGAGAACTCGCTTCATGTGATATTTGATGCTTTTTATCCCTGCCTCCCACAGGCCACCAAATACCGGAGAGTATGACGGTATAAAATGAAAAGATATTCTTTCTGAATTGGCAAAATCAATTACAGAGTCATGATGCTGTCTGGCATTTTGTAAATCGTACAATTCTTTAAGTACGTTTTCAGCACCTTTGTAATAGGCTGCATTGTCACAATATATTTTAGAAGGCTTATTTCTACGCGCTATAAATCTTTTTAGGCACCCTAAGAACGTATTGGTCGTCATATCAGAGGCCAGTTCGATATGTATAGCTTTAGTTACAAAACATATAAAAATTACTACATAAGCCTTTGTTATAACTGGATTTCTTATTCTAGTTTGCTTTACATAAAAAGGTCCAGCATAATCTGTGCCAACTATTTGAAACGGACGCGTCATATTTACACGATCAAGAGGCAATGATCCCATTAACTGAGATGCACCTTTTGCCTTTAACCTAAAACATATAATACATTTATGCAAAACAGATTTTATTTCTCTATTAATATTAATAATCCAGTAAATCTCATTTAAACTGCCTCGAACCAACGTATGCCCTGCATGCTTCAATCTCAAGTGCTCTCTTAGAATAATTAATTTTGTTATATGAGAACCCTTGGGCAAAATTATAGGGTGCTTTTGATTATAAGCTAAAGTAGCATTATGTAATCTTCCACCAACTTTTAGCAACCCAGTAGAATCAGTAAACGGGTTTAAACTGCTCAAACCAGACTTCAATGGAACCTTAGACTCCAATTTCATTAGATCTTCATGAAAATGATTACTTTGATCAAATTTTATGATTGTATTCAATGCAGCATTTAACTCATCAGGGCATATATTGTTTCGCTTTTTGGCAATATTTATTTTTTTACAGTTATATACAAATCTTAGCACATACGACATAATCCTAGTCATTTTATCAAGACTTGAATATTTTAACATACAATTATAAACGGAGTTTACTTCACTACACGAATTACATGCCTTTGGGTGAGGTTTTATCTCGGGTAAATTGTTCGTTAAAAGTTTACATTTTGCATACGAATGCAAATAATCAATATTTTGCAAGTAATGCGGCCCCTTCCACCATAAATCACATTTAGCTAATAAATGGGGTTCGACACCTCGAGACAAGAGGTCCGCAGGATTATCAAGAGTATTTACATAGTGCCATTCAAATTCTGAAGTCAATTTTCTAATTTGTTCAACCCTATTTCCTACATACATATTGAGCTTTAGAGGTTGAGTGTCTAGCCAGGACAGCACGATCAATGAATCAGTGTATAGATACGTTTTTACTGCATATTTTAATGACAAGTTGGAGTGAACCTTCTTAGCTAGCATTGCTAATAACAATGCACCGTTCAATTCCAGCCTGGGAATGGTTAGAGTTTTATTTTTGGGATTGATACGCGATTTCGAACAAAGCAGATGAACAAATACGCTATTCTGCGTATCAGTTACTCTTAAATACAAGCAGCAACCATGCGCCATATTGGAAGTGTCACTAAAACCTATAAGCTCTATACATTTGGCCTTTTGAACGTTAATATTTCTAGGTACGGCAATGCAAGGCATCGCAACTAAACTTTTAGCGAAACTAACCCATTTAGTATTAAGAGAATCTGGTAAATAATCATCCCATCGTAAATTATCAAACCAAACTTGTTGCATCAAGATCTTTGCCTGGACTAGTATAGGACCAACAAGACCCAAAGGGTCAAAAAATTTACTGATAAAACTTAGCATTTCTCTTTTAGTATAGCGTTCTTTCACGAGAGCTTCAGGACACTTAACATTCAGCGTATCAGCCGCTACGTCATACGTCAAACCAAGCGTTTTAACATATTCATTGGTTTTTTCAAACTTTTTATCACCTAACTGATGCAATTCTACTGGTATGTCATTTAAAATATCTTTGTGATTCGAACACCACTTGTGCAAAGAGAAACTAGCTAACTCCATAAGCTCAATTAGTTCCTTTTTCATAGTAATTAACTCAGACAACTCATTGGAGCCGCACTGGATGTCATCGACATAACTCGTGTGAAGCAACGCAAAAGAAGCCAAGGGATATTTATCCTTATGTTTCCGTGCGAGCTCCACCAAACATCTGGTAGCTAAGAAAGCAGAGCTTTTCAAGCCATAAGTAACTGTCTGCAACTGAACACATTTTACAGATTCGTTTTGCGAATCACGCCATAATATATTTTGCAAACTACGGTATTTATCTTCAATAAGCACTTGTCGATACATAGCTTTAACATCACACAATAGCACGAACTTGAAAGTACGGAACAAGACTAAAATGTCAAAGAGATCATTTTGAACGACCGGGCCGTTAAGTAAAACGTCATTTAGAGATATACTACTTTTAGTAATTGCACCACCGTCAAAAACAGCACGAACCGGCGTCGTTTTGCTATTCGGATTAATCACGGGATGATGAGGTAAAAAATGAACTTTACCCGACTGCAAATCATAATTGTTAATGTCATAATATTTGGCGTGACCCTGTTCTATATAATCATGAATAAACTTTTTGTACTTTTGATACAAAGAATCATCCTTGAGAAACCGCTTCTCCAAATTAAAAAATCGTTGTAGAGAGGAGTCAAACGAATTCCCTAAATTCAACTTTTCTAACTCTACTTTTAAAGGCAAACCAACAGTAAACCTTTTGTCTTCTAATTTAACAGACTCCTGAAACACCTGCTCAGCTAATTGATGTTCAGTGCTTGATTCCTTAATAAGGTCAGGAACCTTTTCGCATTCCCAGAACTTAGCAATGGTCTTTTCGATGCCCAAACTAAGAGCACCATCATTAAAATGTATAGGGTTACCTTCAGCTGTAGTGCAAAAATTACAAACTGAAATATTGCCAGAAGAAACTGGCAGCGTCCCGGCAACAATGTATCCAAAATTGGTGTTAACCAGGAACGGACCCGATGGAGCGAGCGGTAGCGAGTCGCGCTGGAGCACCCGGAAGAATATGTCGCATCCAAGCAGTAAGGATATTTCATCCGTTTGGTTAAAATGCTCATCTGCCAGCTTGACATAAGACGGTATATTAAAACCCGATTTGTCAAATGTTTGCTGAGGCAGAGGGCAAGTTATATTTTTTGTGACACAGCACGAAACCTGCAATTGAAAATTATTTACAGAAGACTCAACAATAAAATCAGCCTTTTTTGACACACTATTAGAACTTTCACAAACCCCCGTCACCAACTCATCAGCCTTATATACACGACAATCAATTTTATTTATTATTTTCTCTGTCACAAACGACACCTGGCTTCCTGAGTCTAACAAAGCCCTGGCGAAGGTATAAGTACCATCTTTATTTAATAATTTGACCATAGCCGTCGGTAGCAAAACGCTTTGGGATTGCAAAGCGTGTGGCATTGCAATATGGTGAGAGGATTTTTCTACTATATGACTAGTATTTACAGTATTTGGTACAATATTTACATTTTGACTAGAATCGTCAATCGTGCCAACATTAGACACTTCGCTACCAGCTGGCATGTGCATAAGCGTGTTATGCTGTTGGTGGCATGTTGCGCATTTCAACTTTAAAAAACATTTACCGTTATGAGCATTTAAGCAGAGTTTACAAAGACGATTGCTATTTACAAAATCGTCCTTCTCTCTATATTGAAGCATTTTAAACTTTGCACACTGAAACAACTTGTGAGGCTCTTTGCAAAACTTACAAGTCACCTGAGCGGTAGCCACGCCGCTGACAGAAGGCTTCACTGGCCTTGGTAGCTTGTCCTCCGCACTAGTTGCTTCCAACACTATCGCCCGTTTTTCTAAAAAGGTGAGAAATTCGTGCAGCGTAGGCACCTCCCTCATGTCGCGCTCAAGATGAAAGCCTCGGCAAGTGTACGCGTCGATCTTTTTGGTTAAAATACTTACCACAAGCGTACCCCAGTGCTCAACACTTTCACCTAAATTTTTAAGAGCAGCCAAATGCATATTTACATTAGATACAATCGAACGCAAGCCTAGCGCAGTGCATTTCGTCAAAACGGGCAAATCAAGTATGCTATTTACATGAAAGTTTACAATTTTTGGTTTATTGTTATACCTTTTATCCAATAAATCCAGTGCAACACTATAGTTAGCTTCGGTAAGCATTAAATGCTTAACCAAATCCAATGCTTCCCCCGCCAGAAACGAACGGAGATAGTAAAATTTTTCGCACGAACCTATTTTTGTATCGGAATTAATCACCGCATTAAACATGTTTATGAACGGAAAATAATCAACTAAACTCTTTCCGTCAAAAGTCTTTATATTAATGTTAGGCAACTTTTTAAACTCACGCGGAGCAGGAGCTGACTTCGAAGGTTCACCAGCATCCATGCTTTTTAACTGCCTGTTAAAAAGCTCCATACACTGATCGTGGCAATCCTCGACTAAACTGTAGTCCTCGGGATCCGAGGAGCTCAAAAGTAATATTTTTTTGTTACATTTTTCGTAATCACTGAATGCATCAGAAAGCCTAGTCATTTTTTCCCTAAGCATTTCTGCTGAAGCAGATTTAAATTTTTCATCTGTACAAAATTTATAAATACGAGTAATTGACCCTTTTAAATAGCCTCTATTGGCGACTATTTCTTTTAAATCCATCGCTTACAAATTAAATACACAACACAATATACATATAAGAAATCAAACTACTTAAGTACTTCCTTTGGCAATGACGCGGCGACGACTTAAACGATGACAACGACGGCCTCGTAGTGTAGGTAAGTACATAGGCAATCATACCCTGATAGTGACAATCTTGCAGGCAATCCGTTATTGGTATTCTGCTTGAAAGAATTGTTGTGTCGTGCGACTTGTGCGCGCCTTAATAATAATAAGGCAACCTTTAGGTAAGAGTATACTTCACCTTTTTAAACATCAATATATTCTTCTGTTCGCTCGAAAGCTTAAACTTATATGAGAAATTATCCTCTCCTTTTTTAGCTCGAAAGCTTATACTTACTTACTCATATAATATGAGATATTATTTTTTCGCCCGAAAGCTTATACTCATTATGAGATATTATTTTCTTCTTCGATAGTCTCAAAACGTAGACATGTTTATCTTGAAGGACCAAATTACATGTAAAGAATACATGCAAGACATATAATTATAATATAACATTTTTATTTCACACCATTTTTCTTGTACAAAACTTCTGAAGTAACAAAACAAATTTTTTTCTTCTTCTTTCCAGCCAATGCAAATTACATATCAAACATAAAAACTATTTGTTCGGTTCGAACAGTCATTTCATAGAACGTATCTCAGAATTTTCGTTTCATAGAAAGCTATTTTCTGCTGAACCCGTGTTGATTTCTGGTTATCTTGTGATGGTTACAAGTATACCCCGCTATCGGAGGTGCAAAATGGTAGCTGTCAAGTCCTTAGGGATGGGTAAAAAATATTTTGAAATACTAGCTATATGTCGATAATTTTTCTTTGCCATAATGAGGTTCAAGGACTTTAATTAAACGTGTTTATTTTATAAAGCAGGACTATATAATTACAAAATGACTGTGTTAGGTAAACATTTTTCATTTTTATAAATAAAATTCTTCAATACTTCATCATTATTAACAAATTATCGTTATCTTCATAGCACAAACCATCAATACATTAATTAAAAATTAAATAATTAATAAATGTCTCTTAAAGGGATAACGTATTGTTAATGAACGATCAGTTTTTTTTCAGTTTCTCTGCAATAATCTAGTGCAGTCACGATGAATTTATTCAACAATAAACCCAATATATCTGAGGCCTATTTATTTTTATTTACATTTCTGATGACAATGATTATCATGGATCCAAAAAAAAACATGTTAAATTGTAGTCTAAAAAATGGTATAGGTAGGTACATATATAAAACTAATTGTACAGAAAAAGTAAGAATATCCATATCGACATCATGAATATTTTTACCCATCCCTAAGAACTTGACAACTACCATTTTGCACCTCCGATAGCGGGGTCTAGTTACAAGTCTAACCTAACCTAATCTACGTGAATCATAATTTAAACCGTAACTGTGGTGCATGAGAGGTTTTTCGAAATTTGAATGTTAACGAGTAAATTGCGTCCTTTTTTTTCTTATACCAATATCGTTGTACTCCCAGATATATAAAAAAATGCCAAAGAATAGGGAACCCTAAAAAACTTTCTCCGAAAATGTCAAAGACAGATTACGCAAAGAACAAAATTGTTCTGTCGCTGGCCGTGCGAAACGAAACCGATTTTTCCTTTTCCCTTTACAAATTCTCCGTAAACCGTTATAACAAGTATTTAAAAGATCGTCAGATAAAAACATTTCGGTTAACTAAGGCGTACGCTTAATTCAAAGCAATACCATATTTATTCCTGGGGCTATTTGGTAGTATCGTCAAACGTGAATTCCTGGGACAGGGTAACTTTAAAAAAATACACCCCAACTAGTATAACAGGCGCATCAAAGTTTAGTACATACATAGCTCTAGGGCAAAAGATAGCAGTACAAACGCAATTTCAGTTGTGTTACGTAACAACATACATATTTATGTATAAGTACACAACACGTACCATGATATTACACCGGCTAGAACACAACGTACCCCTATTTACATATACAGAGGTATTCTCTTTCCGCGATACCTTTTGTTTCTGAATTCCTAGTCTCTTTCAGTAAAGGTCGGGTGACCAGGGCGGCATAAATACAACTGGGATTTTCTAGTATTCGAATACCAACCTATGAGTTTAAGTAAAACCACGTTATAATGTAATACTGTACAGAAGGTGTATTTTTTTCTAACAAAACGGCGTTTAGTTATTCAAACGTGTATTTTTATTGCCAAACTTTTATTCAATCATACACAACCTAGCCTTTAGTCACACCTGGAGATACAAACCGATAGTAATAGTGCAGTGTAAACAGTAGTTCGTGTTCAAAAAAGGCTATATCGCGCGGATTGCATGTGTTCATGGATAAGCAAACAACAGGACGGTCCGAGCCGGTTTAGTCGGGGCCACGCCCTAGCTATGTTTGGTTGCGTGCATATTAAGTATTGAGCAACGCACATCGGCGCAACCCTAGCGCACAAGCGGCAATACTGCAACCAAAGTAATTTGAATGCTCTTTTGTTAGTAATGAGGTTGGTATTGCTTCAGTGTTTTATCAGAGATACTGCGTATTGGCTTAGGAGGGCAGAATAGGTAACAGAAACTCCTAAAGAACCGGAGTAAATCTTAAAGTGCAGAGTGCACCGGGACTAAGTAGTGATATGAACAGTATAATTAACGTAAAATTGTATGTGTACATTGCTAATCATAATCACAAAATTGCACTGATTTTCCTTTAATACAACTGGTTATTGCGGACTTTAGAGCAATCCACAGTGTGTTTTCTTTAACATTTATAATGCTTTCACAAATTATTTCCTTATATAGTACAAGCCTAGAGCTTAGTTTGGGACTAGGTCAATTGCTGTGACATTGTCCCTTGATATTTATTTATTTATTTATTTATTTTATATCTCAATATGACCTAATTTAGAAACGAACATTCTAATCAGCTGGAGTTATTGGTGCTGGGTAGGATATAGATAGTTAAAGGAGTTTAAAGAAGTAGGTAACTCATTTCATAAGATAAGGTGTTAGATGTCCTACCTCAAATCTTACATTATTCGTACATCCGTTGAGGACCCGATTTGTCATCTAGAGACGTGGCAGTGTGTCAGCCAAGTTTGTCAAGCAAATAGGACCACATGGACACTTGATTCTTATGTTACAGAAGATAGGGTTTTTCATTTATTTTAAGACAATCAATGTTTGAATTAAGAGTGTCTATTATTGATGCCTTCAGCTAAAAGCGACCAACATTGGAGTCGTAACATCACCCTAATAGATCCAAATCTATTTAACCTTTTAAACGGCACAGTCGGCTCTGGCCGACAACTGAAATGCTTTTTTTTCTAAAATTATTAAGTATTCCACTTTTGCTCCATTTTACTTATTTAGCTTTTATCGGCCAGTCAGTAAAGAACTTATTTAAGGTTACTCTCAAGGAAACCATAAAATTTTCCAGCCCAAAACGCATGACAGGATATGTCCATACACTGTGTGTATTATGAAGAATTTTGTCCAAATCCGTCTAGCTGTTCAAGTACAAATCACAAATATCCCAACACCCTCAAAAACTACCACATTTTTAAATGCATATATTTCCAGCAAATCTAGACTTGCCAACTCTATAACGTACAACTGTTGGTAAAAGATAAATTCAACGTGCTATTTCCAGCAGATCCAAAAACAATGTGAAAAATATTAGATTTGTCCCGTAAATCTCGGAAAGTGTTGTCACCACGCGGCGAAAAATGCACCTGGCCCGTTGCCAAAGTGCTGGTTGTTTCAGAGTTTCAATAACAGAGACTCGTGCGGCTTGGCCACCCTAATTGTCTTGTAATTGTGGCACCAGTTTATATTTATTGCATTGCAGTGTAATTACAGTGGAGTGCAACAGAAAGTTTTCTTGAAGTATAGTAATTATATGGGCGTGTCGTGCTACCATTAACATGTCGCTTTGATGTGGCACTTACGATATTCTGTGGGAATTTCATAGGAAATCGTCGGTAATTCTACAAAACCGCGTAACTAACAAATTCACGATAGAGCAAAATAAACTTTACTGTGTTATTAAAAAGGTGCATTTTACATCTTATTAATAGGCTTGGGACTTTTGGATGCTCGCTATGGTTTTAGATTCCACGGAGTCGCCATTATGTTAAAATATAATTTTTCGAAGTCAAAGTCAAAGTGTAAAAATAAAACATGTTAGATTTACGCTGTTATATCGATCGGTAATAACCACGTTATTATGACTGCAATTAATTTTATCATAAATTTATTAGTTATTACACACACATGTCACAGTTCACAGGTGACGCGATATGCAAATATAGGTACGATTTACTTAATTATGCATCCTCTTTGATACTTGCGTTGTGACAGACTACTGACTGACATCTATTTTAGCAATTAAAAAAACACTTGATTAATAAATTGTCACTTGATTAAACACGGTTTAAGCAATTTCTGATAAAATTTAAAATTACATCAACGAATTTTACCACAACGCACCACAAAGATGACGAATCGGCAAAAATTCTCGAGAATACAACTTTAACATCAGTGGACGTGGAGAGATCTTTTTCAACACACAAAAGAGTTTTTGATAGGTCCAGAACTCGTTTAACCCCGCAAAATATAGAAAAAATAATAGTGATCCATTCTTACTACCATTTTAATGATGAACATGAAATAGTAATAGATGATGATTATGATGCACTGATTCAAAAAGCCTGTACCTCATCAAAAACTTAGAAGTGGCGACTAATATTAGATTGAAAAATACATTTTTGTTATTGTTACTTAAATTATTTGTTTTAGTTTATTTTGTTTACTAGCAATAGAGTATTTTATTATTGGTAATTATATACATACAAGTTGTATGTACCTATCCACTTGGACTTTGACTTCTAAAAAAATATTTTAACATAATGGCGACTCCGTGGATTCTAGAACCATAGCGAGCATCCAAAAGTCCCAAGCCTACTTATTAAAAATGTTACTTACGCGGATTTGCCGTTTCACCGACGAAATGGCATAGAGTCGCATTAATTTGAAAAATAAAACGGCTAAGTGCGAGTCGTATTCCGAGGGTACCATATCACATATTTTTTTTATTTGTTGATCAATACAAGTAGTATTTTTCCTGAAAAATAGCTTGTGGGAGAACCTTGTGCAGGGTCCGTCCGGGTTGGTACCACCATCTTATCCATTAACCTACCGCCAAGCAGCAGTATTCGCATTGTTGTGTTCGGGTTCGGGGATAAGACAGCCGGTGAAATGACTAGCATAGAGGCATTCCATCTTAGTCCTCAGGGTTGGCAACGCATTTGCAGTCTTGTGAATGCGAATGTCTATGGGTTACAGTTTCCACTTACCATCAGGTGGCCTGTGTGCTCGTTTCCCTTCCCATGCAATAATAAAAAAAAAAGCTTTTCGGGTCAGGATAGGCAGTCAAGATATAAGGTGTTTTTGTGATAGGGTTATTTAGGATTTCAGGCGTTTTAGGATAAAGGTGTTGAGAATGTTGAGTTATATTAGGTATTTCGACATATAGGGATTATGATTCATTTTGAGACAACAAACAACAATATATTGAGAATCTCAATATAATATTTTGAGACAATAAACAACTATATTATGTTATAGTAAACAAGGCGGAAAAAACACGCCACATGGGAGGCAACTACCTTAAATATTGGAAATAGCAAGTTCTACGCAAATGACATACATACATACATAAACTCACGCCTTCATTCCCAGAGTGGGGTAGGCAGAGCTAAAGAATTACCAACAAGTGTTAAAAGTTCTTGATAATTCTGTAACCACACTTTGCACAAGTAGGCCAAGATGTTTCCCAGTGTACTAGTGACAGGTGGCAAGCCCATCGCCTAACAGTACTACAAGCCCCAATTCCCCTAGTCGCCTCTTACGACATCCACGGGAAGAAGCAAATGAGACTTACTTTTATTTTTTTAAACCAAAAATACTGCGTTATGTTATGATACTTATGATCCTAAACCGGGAATCAGACGGATTCAATATGACAAAACAATAAGTCGTGTGTTATGATACAGATTCGGGTCATTGATTGTGATCATTGATGTCTAACATATACACCTTTCAGGGTTGATTTTTCAGTCTCCTGATCTACTATCTGTCAGGTAAATTGTAGCTCTGTCCTTTTATTTGTAAGAAAGATAACGAAAGAGCTAAAATTTACCCGACAGATAGTGTTATCTGGATATTGAAAAATCAACCCTCAATTGAATAAAGATATTTAACCCGTTCTATTCGCGGTTAAGGCAGGAAAATTTTCAAAAATCCATAAATGCAGTAATCGTTTTTTTTCAAAAATAAAAGGAAATTAGCTTTTTCCGATATTTAAGGTAGTTGCTGTCCATGTGGCATTCGTTTTTATAATGTAACAGGTGTATATTGGTAACAGGGTGTTAAGAAATTAAGTCATAACGAAACCGTGTGTGAGCTCTTAGAAGAGGCTTCGGTTTCACTCGCTCTTAATAAGATCGTATGAGAGCGAGTGAGAGAGAAGTACTAAACCGGAGCCTCTTCTAAATGCTCACAGACTGTACTTAAAAATACGGCTCCTAAGATACTGCTATATTATAGTTTCACGTTTCTCAATCTACGGACCATTCCTTTTTTTTAAGTTGTACTAAGATATTTTCTACGCAAAGACTACAGACAGCTACATTAAAAAAATAAAGCTCTACAACATTTAAATGTCAAAACAAACGATACATTTCTCGCAAAAAGAGACATTATTCCACAACGGCAGAAATAACATCTTCAAATTACGTAAAACGTAGCGCGGCGTCACTAATTGCCCAAATAAATTCACCGAGCAATTTGTGTAAAAAAACTACATTTCCTGTTTAACGGCCGGGCGAGGGAAAAACGGTTTTTAAGAAAATTTATCTCTCGAACACAGATCACAGAAACAAGGGAGATATGTTATGGGGGCGTGGTTCGTGTCGCCTCGATATGGTCAAATTGACCATATCGGCACGAGGCGTGTCAAGCGTTGACACAGTCACTCACTGAACGCTGTCAGTATAGAAGCTCCGTTTAAATGATAAAATGACTGTATGTAGCGTGAAAGTGCGCAAAAATCGAAATACAAACGTTAATATAAAATCAAAGGGCATAACTTACCACCGGTAAATTTAGTTTTTAAGCATTATTAATATTTTTAAATGAATATTTTATATTTGAATGGATTTCAGAGCGTAAGGTTGTGAAAGTTGTGTTGACGTGATTTCTATCGACTATCGATAAATGGCTTATTCTACAGCTATCAATAGAATTCAATGTGTTAATAGTTCTAGTTATTTATCACTACCACGATACGCTTAAAACAGTAGAAAAATAATTTTAACAAATTTTCACGTTATACAAAATTTAATTTTCTTTACAATATTAACGAACGACGAAGGACTCTAGCAATTCAAATATAATTAGGCGAATCATACAATTAAGATAAAAATAAATTAACCAACCACAAAGGCAAAGGGCTCTGGCTCAGTATTGAGCTGTGCTTGCACACAGCAGCGCTGATTGACAGCTCGCGCCGACTCACTCTTAAAAGGATTCAAGCCTAAAGGTTGGATGGTAGAGATTGCCCCAAGTATTAAGTCTATCTTTCTGTTTTAAGTAATTTGTACCATTTATGAAATAAAGTTTACATAATCAAGTCGGTAAACTACTGGTTTGTCCCAAACTGAGATCTTGTGACGTGACACTCAACCGAACCCATTGTATTAGTATATTTGTATTAACATCATAAAGTCCAAGTTTACAATTTAGACTTTTATGTACTAATCAAAACGAAAATCTTTAACAGCTCCAGAAAATTTAACCAAAGATATTCGGCCATTTTTTTGTTACGTTCTAATATAGGTATCGTTCCAAATTTAAAATCTTATGTATCAATTTTACGCAAACCGTATTCTTGCTAATAAAATATTATTCTATTCTAACAATAATATATTAAGTTTAAATGATGTAATTGTATTAACGTAGTAGTAAAATAATAAAAATACATAGTACTTATTGCCTGTAAATTGAATAGTACCTATATTAACGTTGCAAACAAGTTTGAATTGTTTATCGATATATTTTGAAACATTCCTTGTGTCATCCCTAAGTGGACGACAGGAGAGAAACGCACACCTCTTGAAAAAAGTATAACTAGATGTCGCTGTGTGTGGGTAGTCCTTAACCTGCTGGACATAGGGACTACTATCTTGGCGCCATCTAGCTCTGAGGAACTAATTAATTACTCGTCGCATAGATGGCAGCTAAGTGACGAGTAAGCGCTACCTTACGTTCAGTGACTGAACTACGATGGAAAAAAAACGATCTTTCAGCATTTTTCAACCTTGAGAACTTAGTATAAAGCTTAATTTTCTGCTACTATCAAAACTATGTTACGGCGTTTTTAGTTCGTAAGCTGTAACCAATTATGAGGAGGTTGTTTTTGTAGTAGTTAATAGAGCGTAAGCGTAAGACGCACACATGTTTAAAAGTGGCGACACCGGGTCTTGTACGAATTGGCGTTCATGACATATCTCCCTTGTTTCTGTGATCTGTGCTCTCGAAGAACGTTCATTGCAATGGCGGCGTTTTTGAAAATTCACGCATAGCGCTCTAAGCAACGATTTGCACGGTGAAAAATGGTATAAGTCTTCTGAATATCAAGTGAAAAAGGGTTTAAGTCTAGTATACTCCGTTCATGTCTATAACCTTTTTCATTACGAGCTAAGTCGACTCGTACCCGTTTTGAGACCGCAGTAACCTTACCATGAGTTACAAGTACTGTAGTCGCTAGCGAGTCGAATGCTCTGTCTCTCACTGTATTGTTTTAGAGTACGAGAGACAAAGCAGTACCCTTACCATGAGTTAAAATTGCCGTACTCGCTAGCGAATCGAATTCTCTGTCCCTCACAGACCTCTTAGAATTCTTATAGAGTGTAAGGGACAGAGCATTCAACTCGCTAGCGATTACGGTAATTGTAAGTCATGGTAAGGGTACAGAATAGCAACATCATTCTGGTTATTCTTTATTTTAAAAGGATTGTTTGACCTTCACTCGTCGTCACTCCGATAGTCTGTCTTACTTTATAATAATCAATGCGAAAGTTATTTTTTTATAAACAGACCTAGGAATATACGGGGCAAAATTAAATGGCAGCTAGGGACTAGTATTATGGGAAAAGCATCGATAGAGTTGAGTTTATCGATATAAGCGATCCCTAGCTGTCATTTAATTTTTCCCCGTATATTCCTAGGTATGATTATAAGCAAACTGTATAAAGACACAATGAGATCAATTCGTATCCGTGTTCTCAAATTTAAATGTCTGTATACGTATATTTATAATACCTACTATGTTAAACTCTATTCTCATTGGACTTTGACGTTTATACATCTAGGTTTACGGATATAATATTAGAGTACACTGATCCATATTGAACCATGATAATCTCAATTGATGTACTTTTTAACAATACGAACAACTTGTCAAAGACAAACATTCTAGTTTACTTTTGTGTATAGATGTGTATAGAGAAGAAAGATCCACAACGAACAATATACAACTTTCCAAGCATTTGTTGTGAAATGGGTCTTTCTCTCTCTTAATTGTTTTACGATTACAGTGCATTATATTTAAAAAAGTATATTTTATTTTATCAAGAAATGCATTAATTATTAAAAAGATCTAAATTTGTCGAGATAACTTAATAATACACTGTATTCGTAGATAACCTAGGCTTGTCTAGCTCTCTGTGCATTTCCATATCATGAAAGGTACTCACTCTGCGCTTCGACTACTAACAAGGTGTTGGTTATCTTTTGCCCCATACGCTACTTCAGATGTATCATAAAAGTACTAGTTATCTTAAATAAGACTTGACAAATGCTTGAAAATTACGCATTTGTCGTCAAAAACTATGTAATAACACTATCATGTGATGCCTCTGAAGTTGCGCTGGGCGCCCGATTCAACCCACACCTTTAGTCCCTTCTCTACTGGCTAAACTGACTTAAGCCTGTTTTTACAGCACCAGACCGCCGCTCAAACTTTGGTGAGTGATTGCCTTATACCTAGCACTTTCAACTTCTTTTATCTTTACCTTTCATAGCTTCCGCTTTGTATATTGCATGGCGTAGCCAGGAGTGTATCACGTCGGTTCCATCCGGTTTTGAAGCCGAAATATCAGCTGCCTTTGGAATTTCAGGGGCGTTATCCTCTTGCGGAATCCATCAACGATGAACTCGCTGGTAAATTTAACTTACCCGAGCCATGTTTTGGCACATTCAATCTTGACTCACCTCAACTACGTTAAACACGTAGATACTTACCGCCGCATGTTGCTAACGGGCGCAAAAGCCTAGTTAAGATTGCCGATTGAGTTCAACTGTCATGTGTGGAACCAACGTGGTATAAAATCCTTGCTAGTAGTTGAGTCATTGTCCAATCGTTTTAACCGCCCGACGTAAGTCAAAATGTTGGCAGATTCACATAATTCTAGTCGACATAATATTAACCGATGAGTTCAAAAGTTGCATACGAGCACGCAAGGCCACAAGTAATACTGGCCGGTTATTAAATTGGAAAATAGGTCATCGTAGGTCGCAATGGCTTGCGCGCGTTAACACGCGTGATTATTTTTTCTTCACATGAAAACGCGCAAATGATCTACTTACGCGTAAATCGCGTGTCGTAAGCCATACACTAATCATAGGGTGGCGATGTCTGCGTCCAGTGGCGCGCGATAATTGCCACGAGTAAACTTATTGTGGTCGTATTAGAACGCGCGAGTAAACACGTGCGTTGAACGCTTTACTTGGACCAGCGTAGGATCGTTTCGAATTTGTAATTGCGGGCCTGAGTAATATGACAGAAATTAGTTCAAGTTGGTCCACCGTTGTTTCGCATAGTAACGTTTGGCCTTAATATCATTTCGCATAATTTTGTTCGTAATACATTCATTTAGCATAATTTTCAAAGGCATAATGTTATTTTCGCACAATATTATTAAGAATCATAGACATTTGATCGAATATTAGTTGCGCCGAAAATTGTGTTCGTATAATAGTTAATTGGCATACATTTAATGTAGAGCAAAAACAGGTAGCAACCATGCATGATGTAAATCTTGCTTGCTAGATTTTCAAGGGATGTGAAACAAATAACCTCGAAGCTTCTAACCTAACTTATCCGAGTCGTTTCTCCCCAGTGGATTATGCTTTAAAAACATTATGCCAAATTCAAAGTATGCCGTACGATTATTATAGTAAATAAAAGTATGCCAAATTAAAATTAATTAAAATTACGTCAAATGATTATTATGCGAAGGGATAGTTATGTCAAGTAAATGTATATGCCACATTATCGTTTGACCACGATGTTTCTGCGAAACATGTTATGTGAAGTGCCTTTCGGGCAATCATAATATGCGAGACATTAATTTATTCGTTCAAGTTAGCTTTTAGTGCATCCCGCCATTCTCAGATACTTGATCTTTGTCCATCGTGTTAGGTAGAGCCACAGGCTCTTTTCCTGACATTCAATTATCTGTTGACGACCATTGTTTAAACGTTTATAGAATGACCGGATGGGTTATTGTCTAACGTATTGCAATCGCAATCGTTTTCATTTTGAAAATCGAAGGCTTGAATGCATACAAAATGAAAACAGATGTTCCACTGTAACACCTTTAAGTCTATTTCGTGATTACAGATGTGTGCATGTAACTTGACAGAAGTTCTGTCCACACTTGGTGTTGGGCCGTGGCTGATTGACTTATTGAGGGTCGTGGATTCTTGAGCTAGTTCAATGTGAAAACAACTTACAACACAAACCCGATGCATTGCGCATTAAGAAGCTGTGTTAAAAGATGGCCATACGGCCGTAGCGTGACTCCCACACACAGAGTAAGTTCTACGTGCTTACATATCTGTAGCGGTTGCGAGAGTGACAAGCTAAATCCAAGTCGCTCCTACCATAGACATGCGTCCATAACCAAACCTAGAGTTAAACATATCGACTGATGATTCGATCAGATGTTTAGATTAAGTTAAAATAAGAAGAAACAGATTTTAACAATATCTAATTATAAATAATATCGCTAGAAACGATTTCCTAAAGATATAACAGACATTTAATTAAATGCAGAAGAAATAGTTTACTAAATCGTTCGCGAGAAGTCGAAGTGTTACCTCCTGTTGTTCAAAGATGTCGCCACTGGTACTAAAATAACAGTATTAGAAATTAATCTGTAACACCACTTTGAAGCCGATTGCGATTCCGAGTGCGTTAGATAATAGCCCCTCTGTACTTGTATTCTACTGGGCAATTCAATATTGATTTTGACGATGGTATTGTTAGTAACTCAGGCAATTCAGCTGCGTTTACTGTCAAGTATATAAGAGCTATCGTACCGTTGATAATACCGCAACACTTCAGACAATTTTTGTTTACCCATTTGAATAGACGCCCTGAAGGTTAACTATATTATTTTTAACAACTTGATAGCAAATTCTTCAACGAAGGTATAGTACATTACTACAGACGCCGGGAAGTAGGTGGTTGCAGGCCGAGTTCATATAGACGGCCGAGCGAAGCGAGGTCGGATAGTTACGAGGCTGGCAACCCCTTTTCACGGCGAAGTATGTATAGTGCTTTTCTCAAACATATGCAATGAAATAAAAAAAAAACATCACTCAAAAAACATTTGTGTTATAGGCATTAACGCGGATATTTTTGGTACGAACCACACAGATACAAAAAAAAAACGATTTTCAGCTATTCAGCCTGTTCATAAAACCAGCTGTCATGGCCAAATTAAAATTTAAAAAAAAATACTTCCCGGCCTAGGCCTTCAATTTTGTATGAAATTCCTTTACAGTTCTCTCGAGTTGTTCCGTCGGGAACGTGGCACTTTGAAGCCTAAAATAACTAACATAACGCCGACATTACATAGCATGTTTGAGAAAAAGTAGTTTACCAGTCAATGCGTTCGAACACCGACAAACTATAATGTTAGTGCATGTCTCACACCTCAGTTGAGTTGTATCGAACTACCGAATTGTTTAAAAGAATAACCCTACAGAATTAAGTGTAATTTAGACGGTAGTTAGTTGAATATTTCACTCATTATGGCAATTAACTTGTAGCAAATGAATAATCTAGGTAAATTACCGCTAGCGGCCGGTAAAAAATACTTCTTAAACAACAGGTACATAGAAAGGTAGTTGTTTCTATTTTATTAGTAGCTGGATGAAATTACTATTTGAGTATTTTATAATCAAATAGCGTTGGGATAGAGAATTTTACCCTAAGGCCTAAGGAGGGTACTCTTTTTCGGGTGGAGTTATGTATGTGTAATTGTGTATCTCTAATGACTTGCATGAATGGGTCACAAATTAACGTTTGTGACCGTCGTCGGTATCCATGTCTACTTCTTTGTTGCTTCCTATAAGCTTAATAGTTTGACGAATTTAACGGTGCCGTATCATTAGATTGGTCCAAAGGGTAAATAGACAGACTTTTCCACTAACATTTAAATTTCAACTCCTTGGTGCACTTTTGTAAAAACCGACATAAATAGTTTTAAATATATATAACTTTTAAATCAGAAACCAATTTTTATTCGAGAAATTATGAACGCAACTAAAATGTTTGATTCTTTGATTCTTTCTTTCGATTTACCTATCTAATAAGATTTTTTGGAATACGTTAAATATTTATAACTAAAACTGAAATTTTATCGAGTGGTCTATTTTGTATCCTAGAAAATTCGATTAGTCCTAAAGAAACCACACGAAAATATCATATTTACGAAAAAGAAGTAGTACGTGAAATATATTTTATATACCTACTAACTCTCTAAAGTTTGCACCACAAACGATACATTTTAGTTTATTAAATTATACCTTGACAGCAGCACACTGCTTTAATTAAATATCCGCCATTTTGAGACGCTCCACAAAATGGCTGCCGTCGGTAAAGTGCGGCGTTAGTGAAATTTGATAAATCTTTATTCAGATTTTAAGAGAATAGGATTCTGGGAATGACGGATTATTAATGACTACCTAAGATTCTTTTTTTAAGTTTAGCAAGGAAATTATTCTGGAAGCCAAGGCCAACTCTGGCCAAGTTTGTTACAATGAAAGTTGGTATACAATATGACCTGTGAAAGTTCCGCTGTTTACCAAGCCCTGCTACGTAGATGGAATAAGTTTGAAATGATGTTATTATTATGATAGTATACACACTTAAAAGGCCGTTATTTTGAATCATTAAGTTTACCTACTTGGCGATGCGGTTAACCTAGAATGTAGTAAGTGACCTTTGCTTACGTTACGAAGCTAACGGTCTCGGATTTGGTTCTCGGTCAAGGCAAATACCTATTTCTGAGATAAGCGCAAGTTTTGGAGTATCTTTGTATTTTAATATTTATTGCTTTATTCATTCATACGCTTAACATCTTTAATTAAAGTTGTTCAATACAATATAAGCTCAAGAGCTGAGTTTAGACTAATAGTTTGTTATGGGTCAACCTGATGACGGAGAACAAATAACACAAACAATAATTTACAAGTAAAACTATAATTAAGGTAAATGTACGTTTCGACGAACGCTTAAGACCTGGATGTACGTTTATTTTTTTATTAAGGTCTGGGATTTTGATACTTTTATGATCTATAAAATAATGGTAACTTTAATAAATTTGTCATCATTTTAATGTACCTGGAAATACATTACATGGTTAGAAATATGTTTAAAATATTTTTAAAGGTTTTTGAATCACTAAACCTGGTTTGTACCATTTACCGAACTAAGAAACTTGATTTGCACATAATACCGAACCGGGCCGCCGCATCACCGAACTAGGGAAGAAATGTATGAAAATTTGGCCTGAGTGGTGCTCAAACTTTAGTGAAACAATAGGCATTTATATTTTATTTATTTATTCAAATGGTAGCAATTTAAATCACGGTCTCACTGTCACCTTTGACACACGCCATGCTGTGTAATGTGACCAAATTGAATGAAATAACATTTTTTTCTGATTATAATTTGAAAATTATTATCTATATGGTATCTAGAAACTCTTTATTTTAACTAAAAATATAAATATTTAACAGTCTTTGAAACCAGTATTTTTTATTACTTTGGTTTTCAATTATTTTTATAACTATATGAAAAAACACTAAATCTCAGCAAATAAAACTTAAAAAATAAACATTTTTAATAATAACAGGCAGTGTAAAATAAAATAGAAAATCAACTTAAAGTTATAATTATTAAGCCTTACATGTCACGTTACCGAAGCAAATAATATAGAGATCAAGATATTTTATTAAAAGGCCGACAATAAGGTAAACTAGCGTAATTCAAAACATATATGTTGTTTTTTTTTATTAGAGATCACAATTTATATGTTTTTAATCAGCTACTGTCACTGTCACTTCTTATATAAGAATATTTTGTAAAAAGTTGTTATTGTTTAAAAATAGCTTAAACAAATAGGTATATATAGGTACTAATATTGACATAACTAAGACAACCAGCCTAAGCCAGTGGGTCTAAGTTAATTAAATATGACATTCTGTCACCGCCTTCCGAACCATATGACTATTTTTTTTATTAACTATCTGAGAGCTAAATCCTAATCGACATGACACTAACAAGACCAAACATGGCCTACTTTAATACTTAACATTCGAGATTTTTTCGCCACGTTACGGCTCCATCATCAGCAGTTCCATAATAAATGTCTAGTAAAAAATAATAATTGACAATTAACTCCTAGCTAGTTTTAAAACATTAACGGCTTAAATGTTGAGAAGCGCTGGCCTTTACAAAAATGCACGAAAAATAATACATTTTAGTATCGGCCCAACTGTTAATGGATTAAGGATGATATTCCAACGAACACCGTGCAGTAATTTGGCTGAGGCAAACATGGATTCGGTAACAGAGACCATGGGTACTAATCACCGAACGCCTTTCGGTGAACTGGACAAAGCAAATTATGTGGCACCTATCGAGCGAACAGATTTACAAAATAGTGTTTAGACGTAAAAGTATCGGTATAATTACAAATCTGACATTATTACTAACAATTGGAACTATTATGTAACCATGAATACATATGGTTTTTGCTACTATTGCTTAATAAGTATATATAATCCTTTTTTTTAAATAGCCTTGCCAATTAGCTTATTTTCATGTTAAATAGTCGTAAAAATTAGAAATTTCCAACGAAGTTTTACAAAATATGCCTAATTTATTGATGTTCGGCAATTACTCATTAAATTTGGAATACTTCTAGTTATTCGAAAAGCAAAGTAGATTATATAAGTAAGTCATAAATAACCAGTAAATAAATAATTAAAAAAACATACGCTTTCCCTGATTCCGAACGCTGTTCGGTAAAACCTTCCAGTCAAAATGAGGGTTAACTCATCACCGAATTCACATTTTTGCTAATTTCTATAAATATGACTACACTAAATTCACTTCATTTATCAGAACACAAAAACTAATTAAATAACAACACAGGAAAACCACATTTTCAAACACAAAGGTAACGTAAAACGGATTTATGACCTTAAGAAGTATACGCGAATTCTTACCGATTTTCACAAGGACTCCCCTACAAAACGGCACTGCACCGACTTAATCGCTGGTTGCGTCCTGACTGAGACAGCAAATGGCCGGCTTTGCCGCGTAGTGGAAGAGATAGTTAACTAGCTAGCGTAAAAAAATATCACAACTTAATATCCACTGTAAGTACTAGACTAATAGCTTGAAATAGAAGAAATTCGGTGATACCGCAGATTCGGCGAAGCGTACGTTTACCTTAATAATGAATATGTTAGTACTTAAGCCTACTTATCTAACTCTTAACTAATGTTGAGCGCCAGGAGGGTTTAAATGTTTACGGATCCCTGCCAATCCCAAGTGCCACCGGCTAGCAGCAACTCGCTTATTGTTCTTACAATAATCAACTTATAAATATCTGTATTTCGAAGGGCGTATCCAAAGGCTAGAACAAATAACCCTATCGTGACTAAATGTAAATTAATGTTACATAAATAAAACACCACATCTTAATTACATCTAAACTTACCCCTTCGCTGTATCACAAACACAAAAACTAAATACTTTAATTTCGTTATTATTTCCTTAAACAGTTAAAACTTATAACTTCCTTGTCACATAATTACACCATGTGGGTAATTTTCGCGTATGTTATTAAATATGCCACAGGTACGACCTCCTTTGAAACATGAGCTGGAATGAATCTTCACCGACTTTTGGTTTACTTAACTAAAATGTCTAAAATAAATAAATACAAAAAGAAATGCGCGTGCATGGCGCGGAATCGATCCCCGAACGTCATGCACCGTAGTCACACCTTCAATCCCCTGCGCTACTGAGACAGTTAGGAAGTGTTTTGAATTTAGCCTATGGTAGAAATGAAAGATCTAACTAAGGAACTATCAAGGATGACCTTTATCATCACAAGTTTTTGAGTGAGATTTACATGTAGGTAATATTTTTTTATAACCATGTATATTAGAAATGAAAAAAAAAAACAGAGAGAAATGTGGAATAAAATATGTAGTGACTAAGATTGACAAGGGCATGCTTCGATGGTTTGGGCATTTGGAAAGGATGGATGAAAGAAGATTGACGAAAGATATACAGATCAAAAGTGGGTGGTAGGGTCGGAAGGGGCCGCCCTAGGCGTACTTTTTAGAATCAAATCGGAGAAATACTGGAAAAGGGCTGAATCTTAAGTACCTACCCGAAACCGACGTGCGTGCATGACTCGATGTATGAATGTTGAAGAAGCGAAATAAATTTGTCAAGATCGTAGGAAGTAGAAAGAAGTGGTCTCTGCCTACCTCTCTGGGAAACAGGCGTGATTTAATGTAGGTATGTATGTATATTATTAGTACCTACCTCTACTAAATAGCTTTCATAAAAACACGATAGATAACCGAAACTCTATTTCGTTACTATTTCAAACAACATTGTCCAAATCATATTAGCGACCACACCAAAACCCAAGGGAATGAACGAGTTACTAACCCGGCCAGAATGGAACACGTGTCACTCATGACATCCCTTTCGACCCAACTCAGATAGAAAGAGACACATTTTTGATATTATCTAACCTAATAGCGCAGAGCTTTAGCGTCGCCTCAATACTATCCAACATTCTACTTGACCTCTCGACTCGTTACTAACGTCCAAAATCAGAGATCAACTTATGCTGGTCAGAAATCGTTGTGATATTAGGTACCTACAAAGGAGGATTTTATTTAAGGGATATTATAGCCGCACGAGGTTTAAGTTACAAGTAATTCTCTCTTTTAATCGCTTTGTGCTAAACGCTGGCTGAAATTAGCAGATTTACTTAATATAGCAGCTGTTCTTGAAGTAGCATATTTAAAAAGGTTAGAAAAAAAGGCCGTAGTCTGATGTCTAATATACTGGCAACATTACCTATTACTCCTGATTTAAAATATAATGGAATGAATTGTATGTCCACCCGTCGTTGCATTAAAGTCGTATTTTTTGCCCGAATAGCAGTTTTACTATTCTACCAATTTTATTTTATACTTATATCTAGAGAGTTATTTTTTACATTTGTAACATTTACGCAAAAGGGGTTAACATGGTAACATTTACTACTTTTACAAAGCTCTTACATACAAAGGCCGAATAATCCAACCAAACCAACCCACGGTTCTACCCCGTGCTTTAATTCCCGCATTGTGCCCACTAATGGATCCATAGTTGCAGGAACTTGCAAGTCAGCCGTCATGGGAATGATTAAGCGAGCGTAAAGGGCAGAGCTATAGCAGTTGTATAGCTCTGTCCTTTTCTCTCATCGTAAACTGATCTGCATAGCCATGTTATAATAACCCCCGTGAATTGCTTAGTCCTGACGCTGCGGTGTATTAAGTTTGGGACTGGGTGAATAACACTCAGGCTGTAATAGAGGTACAGTAACGTACTATCTTATCTTAGTAAAGTATGAAAGTGAGAGTGATTTGAATTTAGTATATCAATAGCTGCGACAAGGTACTAGGTGCAAAGTTAATAGATACCATACGCCGCATAACGTTTGGTGGTAAAAATAAGCCGCCCACCCATCTAAAGAAGGTAGCAAATGTCTTGCCAACCTTGCGTAACATAAAACATTCCCTTCCTTCTACTCTCTATCACTCACACTCCGTTTCTTTTTTTATTGTTATAACTGGCAACATATTTATAGCGTATCAAGATCGATGGAGCCGAGTAGCATAAAACCGACCATCCTGTAGATCCTTGGGAAAGGCCTACAATATCCAGCTTATTGATCGATTGGAAAGGTTTACTATATCCAGCACTCCCAAAATGATGAAAAATAAAATTAATGAATGACGAAATGATGAATAAAATTTTGATAATGATAACGAAGTACAATAGCGTCAACTTTTGCTATTACAACCAACTCACTCGCCAGACTTGACACCTTAACTTTTTTTATAAATTGATAGAGTACTTGAAAGAACCTCTTTACTTACTCTATATTCCTGCCCTTGACTTTCACGACTACCCACAATTAACACAACACGACGAAGCCATTCCGCTATGAAAGTAAATATTTCCCCGGCGTTATGAACAAACAACCCGCGCGTTTGCTCAACACTGTTTGGGCAGCGCGCTTGACTCGACACTTTACCAAAGAGGATTTCTTTGTCATTTTCATAGAAAATGTTTAATATTTTTAAAGTTCTGATTTTGTATTTATTTTATAATATTTGGGTGGATCAACTTTTTTTTGTTGTTATTCTGTCCCGCAAGCCAGGAGACAACAGTGATAGAGTTTCTTAGTAAAAATATATACTTCCAGCACACTCAGGAGAAAGGCCATAAAAGAATGGGTGTGTAATTGCCAATAAAACAGTTTTTTAGTGGACTTATATCCTTTGAAATCATAGTTTTAAAGAGTGACCCAGGAGACGTCACCATGGCAACGAACTACAAAGAAAAGTTGATTGACCCATTTAATATATTAAAAGTGGAGTACTTAAATGGGCACGGCACATAGCTCGAAGAGCCGACGGCCGTTGGGGCAGTAAGGTTGTTGAGTGGAGACCACGACCAGGCCAGCTCAGCGTGAGACGACCGCCGCCTGCACGATGCATGGACAGATGACCTAATAAAGGTAGTCGGTAGGAAGTCGCTAAAAATCAAGGGGGGGGGGGGGGGGTTCCGCAGTGGATAACTACGGGCCGAAATTATAATAATGACTTAAATGTTAAGAGAATAAAGGCTTGTAGTACTGTTAGGCGATGGGCTTGCTACCTGTCACTAATATTCATTATCAACAAGTTTTTAGAGTTGTTGGTAATTCTGTAGCTCTGCCTACGACACTCTGGGAATGAAGGCGTGAAGGTATGTATGTACTTAAATGTTTGGATGTTTGTAAATTAGATTAACCGCTTAACCGATTTTAATTAAATCTAATATATTATGGAAATCGCATGAACCCCGAAGAATATAAGGATAAGGTAGTCTGTGTGCACTTAGAGCCACTCCGGTTTACTTGCCTCTCACTCGCTCTCATACGCTCTTATTAAGAGCGAGTGAGAGGCAAGTACAAACCCGAAGCACTTTCTAAGAGTTATCGAACTGTAAGTTACTTCTTATGAGGAAAAAAATGTCGGCATAATGAAGAAGTCATAGAAGTAGGTTATACTCGATCAAATTATAGGTGTTTTGGGATAAAGATGTTACGAAGGTAAGTCATGTTAGAGATCAGATATATTAAAAATGAACTTTTCCTTTCATTCCACCAAGAAGTTGTAAGAGGGCATATATTATTATATACAATTAAGCGCTTTATTGTACCTGGTTGTAAACTCTTAGTAAATTAAACAGGATGCCAGCACTCGCAAATTAACAAACTATTTAACGCTATATCCATCCAAACACAGCTTGATACTGTCGGTGAAACTGCAAAACGGCGTAAGTAACATTTCAAATAAGGAGCAAAATGCACTTTTTTAATGAGACAGTAAGGTCAAAATAAACCTTACTGTCTCATTAAAAAAACTCTATCAAAAATTTGTTAGTATATATCATTCTATAGCTATGCATTGATCTATGCTCAAGTGTAACAGATCAAAGGAATTGTCGGCAATGTCGGCATAGCGGCGTCCAACACAACGCCACGCGATCAATAGGTAGGACGATTGCTCGAATTCCCGAATTGTGATGCCGTATACCAAAGAAGCCTAACTGCTCAAGTTTAACTGCAGTGTAGTAGTCGAAGGATTCTATACTCTATTGACAACAGCATTGAATTTTAAATGCATAAGCTATTACTATGCAATTAAACTATTTTGGGATTACGGCAGTGTTTGATCGTTTGCAACTGCTGTATTTGGACGGTGTGAATAATATTGACTTGGTCCGTTGTTCATTGTTTGATTAGCTCTGGACCCTTATTCTAGGTGGTGATCAATGTCAATGCTTCTTCTTCTTCTTTCTTTGCCCCCGCGGCGACTTGAACAGCTACTACCGCGGGGATATAATATAATATTGGCACAGCTCCGCTCCGCTCCGCTCCTCCTCAGTTCAGCCGCAGCCTTAGGGTGCGGCTCCACTGAGGCGGAGCGGAGCGGAGCGGAGCGGAGCTGTGCCAATAATAACCAATAGAAGGCGCATGCGGTCACGTCGAGCACGCCTTGCGCACGATAATTTGGATTCTATTGGTTGATATAGGCACAGCTCCGCTCCGCTCCGCTCGTCTCCGCCTCTGTGGAGCCGCACCCTTACTGGTCTGAAGTAATAAAAACATCTATTGATTCATCAAAACTATTATTTTCGCTTAAATTGGAATCGTTACTCGACCACTTCGGATTAAAAACATAAAAATAAAACATGTTTGCCACATACAGCCTGGATTAACCAAAGAATCTATCCGCGGTAAGAACATTGCAACCATAAATAAAATCAGCTAAGGTCCAATGAGTTCATTGGAGAGGTCTTGGTAGCTTTGCAACCATGGACTTGCAAGCAGGGATTGTAAAACCGGTGAAACTGAATACCTGTATATAAATTGTCAAACGATTACCGCTAAAATAATAATACCTATATTCGAGTTAGAGGTAATGTTGTCATTCCGCTTTTGTCTTTTTCACTATGTATGCACTATTTACAGTATTCTTTACCTCTATTTAATATCGGTATTCGTTGCTCTTGATAGATAAGGTGTCAAGTAGACATTATGACTGAAGCACAACAAATAGGTGTAACATAACTCAATAGCATTGTTGGCTAACACTGGTTGAAATGTCTGCTAGTACTGAACAAATAAATTGATTTGCGACGTATTTCAAATTGTCAATTGTTAATTTGTTTATTCGCCTTTCTGTAATAATTTAATAAAGTAGCAAAAAGCCACACGAAAAAGAAAGATTTCGTATTTATATAAAAATATCTAAAATGGGCCGCGGACGGAAAAGAAAAAGACAAACCGATCATATGACAGAATGGTAATCTTTTCGTTGATTGTCATAATTCAAAATTAGAAAACTTGCTTGTTTGGACACTGACAGGTATTACCGGTAATGGGTTTATTGGTAAAGTATCAAGTAGAGGTAATGTTGTCAATTGTCGAAACCGCTATTACATTTCAATACCGGTTTTGATTATACCGCTTATTAGAGCTTTAGTGATATAAATACCAAAATGCAATTATAACCGGTTATACCTTATTTAAAACCGGTAGTAAGAATACCGGTAACGATCCCTGCTTGCAAGTAACATGTAACTATACTTTGCTATGATGAAATGTTATTATCAAATCAGCCTCTTATAGAATGGAGCAACCGGGCTTTAAGCTAAATTAAATAGTTGAGGATGCACCTAAGTGTTGTTTGTGCCCTTCCTGAGCATAATACCAGAATCGCAAAATATCAAACTCGCAGGATACCGGAGTCGCAAAGTACGAGATTAGCACGATACCAGAGTCGCAAAATGCCAGACGCTCAAGATACCAGAGTCGCAAAATGCCAGACGCTCAAGATACCAGAGTCGCAGAATGCCAGACGCTCAAGATACCAGAGTCGCAAAATGCCAGACGCTCAAGATACCAGAGTCGCAGAATGCCAGACGCTCAAGATACCAGAGTCGCAAAATGCCAGACGCTCAAGATACCAGAGTCGCAGAATGCCAGACGCTCAAGATACCAGAGTCGCAAAATGCCAGACGCTCAAGATACCAGAGTCGCAGAATGCCAGACGCTCAAGATACCAGAGTCGCAAAATGCCAGACGCTCAAGATACCAGAGTCGCATAATGCCAGACGCTCAAGATACCAGAGTCGCAAAATGCCAGACGCTCAAGATACCAGAGTCGCAGAATGCCAGACGCTCAAGATACCAGAGTCGCAGAATGCCAGACGCTCAAGATACCAGAGTCGCAAAATGCCAGACGCTCAAGATACCAGTCGCAGAATGCCAGACGCTCAAGATACCAGAGTCGCAAAATGCCAGACGCTCAAGATACCAGAGTCGCAGAATGCCAGACGCTCAAGATACCAGAGTCGCAAAATGCCAGACGCTCAAGATACCAGAGTCGCAGAATGCCAGACGCTCAAGATACCAGAGTCGCAGAATGCCAGACGCTCAAGATACCAGAGTCGCAAAATGCCAGACGCTCAAGATACCAGAGTCGCAAAATGCCAGACGCTCAAGATACCAGAGTCGCAAAATGCCAGACGCTCAAGATACCAGAGTCGCAAAATGCCAGACGCTCAAGATACCAGAGTCGCAAAATGCCAGACGCTCAAGATACCAGTCGCAAAATGCCAGACGCTCAAGATACCAGAGTCGCAAAATGACAGACTCCCTAGATACCAGAGTCGCAAAATACGAGAATCTCAAAATCCAAGAGTCGCAAAATCCCAGATAGGGCATTTACTTTACTCATTTATTAATTGACGACTAATGGTTAATAATTACAATAAAACCATTTAGAATCATACTCTATGTGATACCTACGAGTAGTATGACGTCATTTTTGCGTCAACGACATGAAAAGTACTCGCGATCATCACGCAAATAGGTATTAACGATCGAACAAGCATCCGCGTTATATCAGCAAGTTATTAATACCATCAGTTATATCAATACGAGCAGGCTCTTCAGTTCCATATAAAACGGAGCCGATATTCGTTTTGGCACTGAACGAGCCAAGTATTGGGCATATCGACCCGCGCCGGATGGCGGCTTGGCACGTGAGCTAGAATCTTCATCAATGTCAGTCTTTCCGGGCCATTGTTACGATTTCACGCTTTCCTTAGGTTAGCGTAAATCGTTTCTTCATTTAAATTATTTTTTTCGTGTTCAGCGAATGAAAGTAGGTTTGACGATATACTATATAACTCTTTTTAAGAACTTTGTGGTCTTAAGATGCAAACTACATTTCTACAGTTTTCTTAAATCGTTAGGTTTCGCAGAATGCCACTTGTCCAGAACCGCAGCTTTACCAATAAAGCTAAAATTAAAACTTACTTGTAAATAAAATCAAATTTTAATATCTAAGATAAAATATTAAACTAGGTATATACTAAGGGCCACATAGCAATATAAGTTGGAGCGAGAAAATAATTATTTCACGAGGAATATCAAAGATCGTGAAATATATTTAAACAGAAAAACCACCATAAAATGAAACTATGTATTAGAACTATCAGTAACAGTAGAATGTCGCACGATGGCAAAGTTTTTTAATATCCTTCTAACTTTATTACTTAGCTGCATCTGTCCAACAGTATCTTGCCGGTATTTTGTTCGCACGATCAGGTTGGACATAAGTTGCTGCCTTCGTACTAGGCACTTCTTCTCCTCCTCCAAGATCGGAATGATCTTCTTTTTTTAAAAGAGGGTTTAGTTTAACAAAAGCACTAGGACACCTCGCTTTCTGCTGCTCGGAAATGCTGTAAACTTTAGAAGTCTCCGCATCCGAACCACTCTCTTCCCTATCATCAATGATATCCTCACCTAAATCTTCAAGAGCTGATACTTTCAACGCGAGCTTCTGTGTTTTTGCTTTTTCTTCGACACCACTTAATCTTTTCTCAATGCATGCCAACTTGTCTATTATGTTATCTAGTTTCTGTGTGTGACACTGCACATATTTATGCACAGTTTTACATTCTGGATTGTCTTTGCTTTTGCAAATTTCAGTCACAGAATCTTTTATCGCCTCTATGATTGGGTTTCGTATAGATTCGTACAACATGTCCTTCGCTGTATCGTTCATTAGGTGTATTTTTATTTTAGCGTCACCGGAAGAATTAAGTAATTCGGTGGCTAAAGCCTCAAATGATTCAGACGCCACAAAGGCTTGCTTATTACTTTTAGCATGACGAACTTTTTTCATTTTCTTTTCAGAAATTTCAGACAGTGAACAACTTAGGGAGTGGTTTATAACTAAATTTTCTATAGTGCTACTTTTAGACGTTCTGCTCCCAGATTCTCGACTAAAAGTCTCCGTCTGGCATTTGTATTTTTCTTTTTTGAACGTTTCCACAGTTTTCTTGTGCTTACGCTTGTCGTACGTTAAATCGTGTGTGATGTTAGTATCTTTCGGTTTATTTTGAGTTATTCTGGATTTTTTTGATGTTTTAATAGTATAGTAAATTGGGGTTGCATCTTGATTGGGAGGAATAACGATAGGGACGATGTTTTTAGCAAATCTTATTGTTTGTCCCAAAACCTCATCATTATTGACGCTCGTCTGATCAATCTTTAAAGAATTATTAGTAGCTCTGTCCCGATGTTTTACTTTAGCATCCTTCGGTTTCTTCTTGCATTCTTTATCTTTGGGTTCAGAGTCATTATGTTTTGTAAAAATATTTTGAACTTCGGGGATTGTATAGGCTTTAGGATTATCAAAGAATTTCTTATGAATATAAACCACTGAATTGTAGGAGCGTGTGCTGGGGTAATAGTTGGCTAGGTTTATTCCATTGACTTCTGTCGTCGGTAGCTCTGTAAAATAATTAGAGTAAGAAACTAACAATAAACTAATAAGCACAATAATACCTAAATCACAACTAATATTATAAAAAAGAAAGATTTGTATTTTTAGGGTTCCGTAGTAAAACTAGGAACCCTTATATTTTCGCCATGTCCGTCCTCCGTCCGTCCGCAAGCTAGCTCAGAGACTTTTAGTACATACTAGAAAGCTGTAATTTGGCATAAATATACATATTAGTAGACCTAGATATTTTCCTAGCACGAACGACGTGTTGTTGTTGTTGAGGGCTTGACACAAAAAAAACATCGACAATCCTGTTATCGATAATCACCACTTCAACATCATAGAGGAAATAATAATACATCATTCATTATAATAGTTATTAAGAAAATATTCACAATGTCCTAAAACTCATTGACGTACCTAACAGGAAAATAATTACAATCATATGTCTTATGTTTCTTATAACAACGTGGTGCGTTTTAAAAATTAAAATAAGAATGATAAGTTAATATCAAAACTATCAATTTATTAATTTAATTTTACATCAGTGAAAATCGCTCTATGACATTGAAGTGGTACTTATCGATAACAGGATTGTCGATGTTTGTATTGTGTCAAGCACTAACAACACGTCGTTCGTGCTAGGAAAATCTCTAGGTCTACATATTAGTCACGCCAAAAAAGTGGTAAAATAAAATCTTGATTTTTTTTTTATATACCTCGTCTCGTGCCCGTTACGTGAGGATGTATCTTTTTTACTCGTCTACCAAATAGTATGGGGTGTCATTGGATAGGTCTTTCAAAAATATTGCGGATTTGCGTGAAAAAAATGGTGAAAGTATCCGTTTATGAAATATTAAGCTGTAAAGCGCTAATTTTTGTTAGAGTCAAGTGCATTTTTGTATTTTCAAAAATTCTTTCATCATTAGAATGCTACATTATCCTTGAGTAATATAGACTATGTTTTACTTTTCTGCACAAACGGAGGCGCTGGCAATAAATTAAGCATTTGCAGTCTTAGGATTGCAGTCTTAAAATTATAATCTTGGGAATTCAAATGTTTCTCGTTTGCCTTCTCTATGTTTCTCTAACTATTTTTGGTTCTTTTTTGACTTGACTTACTGTTTTTTTAGCCAATACAATACGGGTAGACTGTAGAATCGCCTAAGTTATAAAACTTAACTCGTTTGTGGGTAAACTGGAGGAGAAATTTCGTAATAGACAAAATTAAGCAAGGAGTTGGTAAGTTACTCCGAAAATAGGTCACTCTGTCGGTTACGTAGTAGCTGTATGTTCAATATTCATAAACCATGACTAAATTAATGAAGCGACGGTAAATTCAAGTTTAGGAGATATAGGGTGGTCTGGAAAGTGCTAAAAAAGATCTACTTAGAATTGATGATCCCACACGAGTACGTTTCAAAAACAAATAGGTACTTAAAAAAAAAACCTCCTAAGTCCCCGCGTACAAAAAAAATGTACATAATACGGCCATTGTTGCAATAAAATATCAATTGTAAAGAAGATAAAGTAGAATTTCACTTGTTTTTATGACCGGCAATTAAATTAGAAAATAGACTTTATTGCAATCGCAATAAGTTTATTTTCCACTGGCAAATTTCGTTGTATGATGGGTCTTAGGAGGTGGGGACAGTCTCACACAAATTGTCCTAGTCCCAAACTGAACTCTAGGCTTGTACTATGCGTATATAAATACATAGAAAATATCCAAGACTCAGGAACAAATCATCATCATCATCATGTCAGCAGAAACACGTCCACAGCTGGACATAGGCCTCCCCCAAGGCTCTCCACTCAGACCGGTCTTGTGCTTTTCGCATCCACCGCGTTCCCGCGATCTTCACAAGGTCGTCACTCTAACTTGTTGGAGGCCTACCTACAGCTCGTCTCCCGGTCCGCGGACGCCACTCAAGAACCTCCTGACCCAATCGGCCATAAGTCCTGCGAGCGACGTGCCCCGCCCACGGCCACTTCAGTTTAGCTATTCTTCGGGCTATGTCGAACCTTAGTTCTACTGCGGATATCATTATTTCTGATTCTATCACGCAGAGAAACCCCGAGCATAGCCCTCTTCATAGCCCTCTGAGTGACTTTGAGCTTCCTTATGAGGCTCATTGTTAGCGCCCACGTCTCGGATCCCTAAGTCATCACCATACACCAGATTGACGGGGGCAAAAATGTACCACTGCTAGTGATTCATTAAATATAGACAAAGTTTATCGACAACTTTTGTCGTGACATATGGATCTTACATTTCTTGCAAAAGTAAGTCGTACCTTTATCTTCTATCCTCCTTACTTATAAACGTGGAATAAGCTTGGAATAGTTTATGCCATGCTTTGTCACTTTCTGTCAGATGCAAATGTCACAATTACAGATAAAGACAAAGCATGGCATAAACTATTCCAAGCTTATTCCATGTTTATAAGTAAGGGGGTATGGCTGAATAATCAGCTTTCCATGAAGATAAACAATCTTTTTTCTTTGGAGGCATTTTTAACCGACTTAAAAACAAAAAGGTTCTCAATTCGTCGGAATGCTAAAGAATATTGTTGTAGTGAATGAATTGGTTATTCAACATAATTTCAATGATTGTCAAAAGTGACTCGAGTACAGGGTCACATCTGATATCAGTTGTTTAAAGTTGCGATTAGTATGAATAAAAGAGGTTTGCACATAATTAAAAGTTATTCAAACATGGCCATTACTTATGATAATGATGGATGATTAAAAATTGATTTTTATCGATGTCGATAAACTGTCGAAATTTAATGAATCACTAGCATAGGTACATTTTTGCTCCCGTCAATCCGGTGTTTGGTCATCACTGGCAACACACACTGGTCAAAGACTTTAAATAAAACAAATACTCGAATTAATTACAGAAGCATTTGCAATTACTGGGAATCGAATCCGCGACCGCTAGTACGTAGGTACGTCCTTTACCAACTAGGCTTTAATAAACGCGACTTTAATTTATTTATTTATTTTTATCGTTAAATAAATGGATATTAACCATATCAAAATAAACCATCTCCAGAATTATCATTTTCATATTTTATTTTATTTTTTATTTTTATGGCATGGGAAGGCAAACGAGCACACAGGCCACCTGATGGTAAGTGGAAACTGTGACCCATAGACATTCGCATTCACAAGACTGCAAATGCGTTGCCAACCCTGAGGACAGAGATGGAATGCCTCTATGCTAGTCATTTCACCGGCTGTCTTATCCCCAAACCGGAACACAACAATGCGAACACTGCTGCTTGGCGGTAGGTTAATGGATGGATTTTTTGTCAGTAAGTAATTTAATAACTAAGAGATCACACAAGTTTCATAAATACCTGATGCCATATCGCCTAATCTAGATTATAATAAATATCATATGAAACACTAAATGTAATATTTAACTAGAACCTTACGAAATATTATTAGTAAATAAACTATTACAAGTGAAACGCTGTTGACATTTTTTGACAAGACTGTTGTCTTGGAAATGTGTAACAGATAAAAAAGTAGGCGCCATACACATGTATAATTCCTTTAAAATAAAAGTAAAGTAAAAAAGAGACCATATTGTGCAAAGTCACAGAATATATTATGTACAGTCAAGGAAATTGATTCCTAGACCACTTTGGACTATGTCAAAGTGACGTGATCAATCAAAACATTATCCCCATACATCGACACAGGTCGCGGTCAGTTTACCAACACCGCAAATAAGTTTTCGATATGTATAAACATTTAACCCGTTTGTAACTCAAGAACCACTGAAGCCTTCTTAGTTGTGATAGTTTTCCTATTAAATTCATTATATGGATTACAGGCGTGACGATATGTATGTATGTATGTATGTGCCTAAAAATATAGCAGACACATGACTCTAACAAAAATTTGCATAAGCATGCAACAAAAAGCTTAATATTTCATAAACGGATACCTTCATCGAAAAATTGTGCACGCAAATCCGCAATATTTTTGAAAGACGTATCCAACGATATCCCACACTATGGGGAGACAAGAAAAAAAAAACATCCCCACGTTACGCGTAGGGGTACCCTAAAAATTTTATTTTACCAATTTATTGGCGTGACTAATATGTATGTTTATGCCAAATTACAGCTTTTTAGTACTAAGAGTATCTAGCTGGGCTGCGGACGGACAGACGGACAGATGGACATGGCGTAACTATAAATAAGGGTTCCTAGTTTGACTACGGAACCCTAAAAATCCTGTGATTTTATTTACAGTGTCACTTTGATATACTCCAAAGTGGTCTAGGAATCAATTACCTTGACTGTACCTATAAATGGAGGACGCCTGCGATTTCGTCCGCGTAGAATTAGTTCCCCGCTACTCCCCCTAACTCATTCACCACCAGCCACTGCTACGAGTGCTACGCTATAGCCCATAGTAGAATTTTCCTGCTACGAACAGCGTACAGATGTAGTGAATGATCCTTTCCCATCGTTTTTTGTCGGATAAGTTAGTATTTATCTTGCTTTCTCAATTAGCATCAGTACCCATCAATAAGCCAACTGAGAAAGCAACATAAATAAGAACTTATCGGACACAAAACGATGGGAAATTGGATGGGAAGCCTATTCACTCTTGCCTTTAAAACACCAAGGTTATACAATTCTAGGAACATAGACAGGAGAGCATTTCACTTCTTGACAGTGCGAATAAGAAATGACCGAACTATTGGAAATTCGACTAAATACGGACGGAAGCCCTCCCGGTGTTTGGACGACCGATGGGAGAAACTTGAGGGTGGGATGAGGTCTGTAGTTCCTGGATTTTTTGGACACACTAAGTTTAATCGGGATGGTCTTTAGCTATATTGAATGAAAATCGTTAAGGCCGTTTATCAGCTATTAAGATTACTCAATGAGATGAAAGTACATAAAAATATCTAACACAAAAAGACCTTTACAAAACTGTCGGATATTAAAACAAACCTTGGTTTTCTTTCAATCATCCAGCTAATCTTTCAAACAAATCTTTGCGTAACCTGCACTACATAATAATCTACGAAAAGCAACCCTAAACCATTTATATTAAGTTCAAAGTATAAATGACGGTTAATTGTAAGAAAGTGTGTAAACGACCCAAATGTCCAAACACATTAACCCTGATTATTACGAAACCGATACAAAAGAATAAATTAACCCGCGAGGTAATTAATCACTAGGCCTTAATGTAGGGGTTTGAACAAAACGAAAAAGAAAAACAAAACAAAGCGACGCAAATAGAAGACGGGACATTTTTTATGTATAGGTTGATGCATAAGATGATGAAGATATAGAGAGGGAGCGTAGGGCGCTAGCGGTCCGAAGTAATAAGCTTGCCCGCAGGTTTGCTCGTTGTTCATATGAGGTAAAAATTGCGCTTTTTAAAGCGTTTAGTCAATCTTTTTACACGAGCAACCTGTGGATTAAGTATACTAAAAGGGCCTATAACGCTCTGCGCGTACAATACAATAACGCGTTCAGAATGTTGATGGGACTGCCGAGGAGGTGCAGTGCATCGGGTATGCTCGCAGAAGCTCGCACGGACTGTTTTCAGGCGGTTATACGCAAAAAGATAGTGTCGCTGTTGGTTCGCGTGAGACAAAGCCCCAACAGCATTCTGAATGCGATTGCGGGCAGATTTGACTGTCCCATTTTAAAGTTCTAGATGGGACAAATCAAGGGTGTAGCCCAAATTGTATTGTAATTTTTAATTTTTATTTTACAAACCCAATTTTATTTAAGATTTACTAACCTAGCATAGCTCATTACTAATATCCTATGGATAATTTATGGTCCGAAATAAAGATATTTTATTTTATTTATTTATTTATTAGAGAGAGAGATTACCAGAAATAAAATTCAAGTTAAAATCGGCCCAGAGATATGGATGATAGAAGCATTTTAAACTGCTAATTACGACAGCGATTAGACGGAGGGATCTGATACGCCCTGTGACGTCATGTAACACATCGGCCATATTAACTCCAAGTTAAAATCAGCTTTGCTAGAAAGAGATAGGAACAAATCTTTGTTGGCTTATATGTTGGTTATTTTTATAGCTATTCAAAAAATGTTTTGGTTATATTGAAGCCCTGAAAGAAGCCATGAGTATTTCCTATCAAAAAATAACAGACAAATTGTTTTTAGTCTAACAAGGATCAGTAACGAACGGGGTGTAATTTATATATTTTGTTTATATAGGTAGGTAGTTGACGTAGTTAATTAACTGACCTATTAAAAATTTCAAAAACTTTGAATTCGTGTTTACCAACGTACAGGGCATAAAAATACAGGGTTATTGAGTTATTGGTAAGTCGGCCTATATTCCCCTCTAGGGGTTATGGGGAGATCATTTGCAATCATTTTGGTCCCATAATATTCTACAAAATTCTTCTAAATTATCTCAAAAATGGTTCATTTTTGCATAGGGTATTATGGGACTAAAATGATTGCAAATAATCTCAGCCATAACCCCTAGAGGGGAATAGGTCGACTACTAATAACCCTGTATATACGTTCCCAAGACGTGAAAAATATCTATACACCATTATACTACTGGCAATAAGGCCCATGTATACATAATATTGAGTATTGATTGAGTTTCTTGCGGCACTTCTTCTCAGCAGTGGTCTTCTTTTGTGAAGCGCTGGTAGATTCTTGACGTGTAAAAGTGCCCGTGCGGCCTACTTACTGAATAAATGTCTTTATCTTTATCTTTATCTTTATTTAAGGCGATGGTTGTATAGATATTAATGCTCTTGACTGTACCTAGTGTTATAGTAAAAATAAAAAGCATCCGTCATACATACATACATTAAACCACGCCTGTTTCCAAGAGGGGTAGGAAGAGACCACTTCTTTCCACTTGCTACGATCTTGACAAATTCCTTTTGCTTCTTTCACATTCAAGTATCCGTCAATTTTATTGAAAATACTTTAAACACTGTTCAGTATCGATAAAACGCCAACATATCAGAAAAGCAATTTTATTTAAATTCAATTCCCAAAGATCCTCTGCAATTGCAACGAGCCGTCGCAAACTTTACCTGCATCTGACTTAATACCCCGCGGGACTCGGCTTGATTCCTGGAAACTGATAAGTACCTACTATAACTTGACACGAAGTGAAATCGTCGGTGAAACTGCAATACCGTAACAAAATATTAAATACATTAAATCACGCCTGCTTCCCAGAGGGGTAGGCCGAGACCACTTCTTTCCACTTGCTACGATCTTGACAAATTTACGATCTGCAAAATAAACCTTAGGAAGTAAATCAGTAACGTACATTTTGCAACTTATCGGATTTGTTAGTAACGCGTTATTGTAGTTTTACCGAAGAAAAGCCACTGCTATCAATTAACTCTGTCTCTTCATCTACAGGGGGTTTAAAGGGTCGGGGAGTATTACAAATTACTCGATATTTATGTCGATAGGTTAAATTGTTATGAAATAAATGGAACGTACCTCACAAGACGACGCGCTGGCCTAGTTGGTAGTGACCCTGCCTACGAAGCTAGCGGTCCTGGGTTCAAATCCCAGGGCAGATTTGTGTGATGAGCACGAATATTTATTTCTGAGTCATGGATGTTTTCTATGTATTTAAGTATATATTTCTCTATATAAGTATTTATATCGTTGTCTCGTACCCATAGTAAAAGCCTAGAGCTTAGTTTGGGACTAGGTCAATTGGTGTGACATTGTCCCATGATATTTATTTATTATTATTTATAAGTACTATCAACGTGAAATCAGTAGTACACATACTTTGTAATAAAATCTTGTGTTACTAAGTATCTTGTCGCAAGAGGTCCTAAGACGTCGCTTGGGTTTGGGTAAAGTGGGTTAGACTAGAATAAGACCATATGAGAGCGACTGAGATAAATGTATACATCCATAGCTTTATTTACTGCTGTGTAAATGTTATATTTAATTATATATAAATTTATTTATTTTGTATTTATGAATATTAACATTTATATGATTTGTTTTCAATGCCGACTGAACATGAAGGACAATGTATAATCCTTACTGAATAAAGAATTATGAATTACTTTAGGTTCACATACTGGAATACGGACCATCTGTGTGCCGACTTTCATCAAAATCCGATGTGCCCGACATTCTTACAAAATTTCTCATTTTTTTTATAAGCATAGGGATAGTGTTATATTCCCGGTGTCGTTCAAAACTAGCTTAGCAGATAGTATCACGTGGATAAGCTTGTTCCATCGTCAACCTTTTTTTTTACTTCTTAGTCTCAACTAAGGTCAAGAGCAAACCTATATAACATTAAAACAAGTTTACTTTTTAAACATGTCAGATGTCTTCAGCGAGTGCGCTGGCAGCCAACCTGGAAGTTGTTTTAGTTTTTCTTGAGTCTCTTGCCAAGTGTTAGAACGGTGAAGGTCATACTTATAACCAGATTAAAATTTAATTTCTTTGAAACTATAACTAAAGCTTAACATGGTTGAATTTTTTATGGCATTCGTAATATCATCAGCGTCAAATACGTACCTAGAAGGGTTGTTATGACATAGCTAGCTATGCAGTTCATTTTACAGTGAGTGTAAAGGACAGAGCTATAGATGCTACATAGCTCTGTCTCTTTCTCTCAGCGTTAACTGACCTCAAAGCTATGTCATAATGACCCTCTTTAATCAATCGCCACACAAATTTTGTCGATGGCAATACGTTCGTTACATACTCGATATTCGCAACTCAAAATCCTTGTTAGTTTGTTTCATGTTCATAGAAGTTGTATTAGTTGATTTTAAAATACAGTTGTATTTTGAGTTATTACTGTTTTGGGGCGCTAACTAACACGGTAGACTAACGTAAACCGAAGACCCGGATTTCAACCTGTCGAGAGCCCTTGTACAGATTAATCCTCGCTGCGAAAATTCACTCAGCTTATCTCAAACCCTGCCCCACGTCATCCGACACAAGTCACATTCGTATCTCGATCGACATTGCAATGTCAACGGTCCGAGAATCGGCCCCCTGACCCAATTCAAAATTCCAAATCCTGCTTATTTGCCAAACCGAAATGCCTAGATGCAAATTGGACGTTAGCTCTGCCGATATAAAATTCAATTTCGTTCGGTTTCCGAACAGCCTCTTCGCAGTGAAGAGGCTACGGTCGTTTTTCAAGTGGCACAAAGTATTCGAGTTTTACTGAGAGTGTCGGCATAGGGTTGTCGACTGCGGTGAGTTGCATTTCTGACACGTTTATGGAGATTGATGTTCGTTGATTTTTATTCAGCTTTTATAATCTGACGCATGACGCGCATTTAAAGATATGGCTTAAACAGAGATATTATAATAATAGTAATAGGTTCTGTTCCTCACCTCACGCTTGCCTTCACCGGCCGGCTGGAGTGCATACTGACGAGGAACAGACCCTCACCTCTGGCTTCCCTTTATTGGCCGGTCAGAGTGAAGTCGCAAGAGCTATATGCTCGAAGGCTGGATGTGTTGCATAAGTGGCGATTGGGCACCTTATTCCATTCCATTCAGTTGGCGAGTCACCGCCTGCCATTTCAACCAAAGTAATTAGCATTGGCCAGGCAGGCGCCGTAGTTTCCACAATAGCCTAGTTCATCAATCTATATCAGTTCATACATAGAGCCCATTATTAATGTTTCCATCCTTCCTGCACTAACCGTTGGTTGTCCGTGGGAGCACACTTCTATAGTTTGAACTCAGGGACAATCGTCGGTTGGTGTCCTATCACTTTACTAAATTAAACTTGTCTAAAGGGCCTCTGCGTGTTGGCTTCGGCTCCATGTACGCCTTCCAAAGGTCCGGGATTCCCATAGTCCCGTGATTGGTAAAGACATACAAATAATAATATAATAATAGCTATATGCTCGAAGGGCGGATGTGTTGTTTAAGCTCAATTATCCCATATCCTACTATACTAGTGATCGCTCTAAGTTTTGTTTGTAAAAATAAAATATTATTTAAAGTATGTAAATGAAACCAAATAGCAACATAATTCTGGTTATTCTTTATTTTAAAAGGATTTTTAAACCTTTACTCAACATCATCATCATCATCAGCATCATCTGTTGCTTCACTTAGATCTAGGCTGAAGAGGTACTGGCTTGACTCTTGTTCCTGATCTAAGACTGTATGTCCTTTCTTGCTTTCATACTTATTTATATTATTTATATATGTATATATTACATATATATACATACAATGTATATATTTATTTATTTATCCTATTTAATATACATATTTATTATACCTACATATTTATTTGCTATTATTATTTTAATCTTCTGTATCTTTAATACGTTGTACGTTTAGCCATCCGTTGTTTTTATTCTTCTCTCAATCGCTCAAAGGTTAACTGGAAGAGATCCCTTATAGGGATAAGTTCGCCTTTGTACATACCTTTTTTGTTTCTGTTTATTTTTGATTTGTTATTTTCTGTTTGTACAATAAAGAGTTTACATACATACATACATACATACATCATCATATTTTTTCCTTATTGTGTATTTCAGAATTACTGTCCCATTTACTATTGTTAAAATAAACGATCAGAATTTGTTAGGAGTGAAAAAAATACGATGATGATGAGGGAAGGTTTCAAAATCCTTTTAAAATAAAGAATATACATAATTATGTTGCTTTTTTGTTTCATTTCCATACTTTAATAAAAAAAATATTTTTACAAACGAAACTTGGAGCGATCACTAGTGTATGGGAAAACCATCGATAATTGAGTTTATCGATATAGGCGATCCCTAGTTGTCATTTAATTTTGCCCCGTATATTCCGGTCTGGTGATCAATCAACATGTCCCGCTAGTTTTTTTTTAATTGGAAGTACACGGAATGAATGTCAATATGACTGGTGTTTTTTTTTTAATAAGCAATTGCATAAGCAAATATGCTGTGATGTCATAAGATTCTGTTGGAAAGTCAAATTGTATATTATAATAATTAAAATAAAATATTAGCCGGACAACCTGCAAACTACTTACTGTCACTATTTTTTATATACTATGCATCATTATCGCCATTTAAGTTTATATCCGCCCAATGTAAAATATCTAAGTCTTCTTATCGTCGGTGAAACGGCAAAACCGCGTAAATAACATTTTAAATTAGGAGCAAAATGCACTTTTTTAATAACAAAGTAAGGTTTATTTTGTTCTATCATAAATTAGTTATTTACGCGGTTTTACAGTATCACCGACGTTATGTCACGCCACTCTGCCCAGACCTTTGTGTTAGGGTTTTTTAATTTGCCTATAGATCTTACATTTTTTTTTTTTTTTTTTTTTTATATCATAGGAAGGCAAACGAGCACACAGGCCACCTGATGGTAAGTGGAAACTGTGACCCATAGACATTCGCATTCACAAGACCGCAATCCTAAGACTGCAAATGCGTTGCCAACCCTGAGGCCGAAGATGGAATGCCTCTATGCTAGTAATTTCACCGGCTGTCTTATCCCCAAACCGGAACACAACAATGCGAACACTGCTGCTTGGCGGTAGGTTAATGGATAAGATGGTGGTACCAACCCGGACGGACCCTCCTGATGAACTCTCCTTCTACTCATGTATTGTGATAGAACATTTGCTCAACACCTTTAACTTTTCATCAATATTATTGCCTAGGCGCGGAAAGTAAAGGATCTCCTGACAAGGTGGTTAGCAGGCTGAGCAATAGCGGGACCTGCTAAAACACAAGTCAGGAAATCCTGGTTTCCGCTGAGGCATATATAATGCTTTTCTCAAACAATGAAAGGAAATGATGCAAATACATGATTTGAAGTATTTTTAAAAACCTTTGAGAAATTCGGAGACAATGTTTGTTTGAAAACTACAAGTATTAGTTAAGATAGTTCCACGCACGACGAGCCGCCGCCGCACCACACGCCCCCACAAGTTGGGTGCACGGGATTTATTTCATGGTCCTTTCGATTTTATACGCAATAGAGAGCAATATGGACTTGGACGGAAAATGTTTTCGTATAGGTTTTTTACTCTTAGGAGTAAAATGAGGCACTTTCCGTCCTTGTGTTTCAAACGGAAAACCGTTCTTCCCGAGCATGATTGAGAAAAAACTAAAAGAATATTATCCCAGTGACAACCTTATCCCCAGGGCATGCGTAAGACCATAAACCGGAACACAGCCTTATCTCCTCGAAGTTATTGCGTCGTTCGAATAGCTCTGTTCAACGCTGTCCTGGGATATTTTTAGGTTTTCCTTTTCCCGTGGGCGTTTCTGGGATAATTGTCAGGATAAACGTGTTTTATTCCTCTTGAGTGGAAGGCAGAAAAGATGATTAGAGCCTGTATCCTACTTAGTATTTAATGTTTTGTTATCCTTTTGTTATCGATAGGGTAGCTCTTTTTAACTTGACGACTAAGGTGACAGTAGAATTACGATAAAGATTATAATATACAGGGTGTCTGGAAAACCTTCGGAGAAATTTGGGGGGGTAATAGTTGGCACGATTCTGATCACGGGGGTATGGTTCATTTTTGTTTCTGTTAATGTAAAAAAAAAGAAGGATTAATTATATTCATTTTGTTACTTGATGTATCGCAGCCGATATCTCGACCTTGACATTTTGACGTTGATAGTATACTACTCCAACAGTTCGTAGTATCTTACGTCAAAATTCAATGTCCGAGGTCAATGACCTGAGACCATACGTTGTCACATGGTATGTAAACAAACAGTTCGCTCCATGTAAACAAACAGTTTGCTCCATGTAAACAAAAATCAAGGTAGCATTATAATAAAAATAAATGAGTAATTTTAGTGCAACTTACTTTATTTTCGTTTTTGCAATTTGAACACTAATTGGTTTTAAATGTGAAATCACTAGGTCTCTTGTTCATGTTTTGCCGAGACTGATCATATCGTCCGTCTTTTACTGTCGAGATCTAACCATTTACCATTGTTTTCTGCTCTAAAGTAGCCCATATAACTGATTTACAGCAAAAATATTGAAGACGTGAATATTGAAAATAACATAATTTAACACTGACATCTAATGACAGCCATAAATTCATAGACTTCTCAAAGTTCAAATAGACGGATTGAACGATCCCATTATTGCTCTCCGACTCTCCGTATTGAAGAAAAAAAAGGAGAAAAAGAAAATCGTTTATTGGTGCAAACCACAGAAAAATAATAATCAAATTAAATACAGTGAGAAAATAATTTAAAACAAAACCTTAAAACTATTTTATAAAATAATAATGCACCAAATTGGGTGCTACTCAGCATCATAGTGTCAGACATGCCGTGACGCTGCACGCGCTGATTTTCAGGGCAACCAGACGGGGAGAAAGCGCTGCTGGCTGCTGGTTCTTTCCTTTTGATCCGCATGGTATTTGTGGCAGTAGCCAAAAGTCCAAGTGCAAAACATTTTGTCGATGGATATAAAGGTCGTCGCATAATTGATTATAATAGGCTATTTGACAACATTGAAAATATACTACAAATTGTGGTCATCCTATCTGATACTAGCGTAAAATAACGTATTTCACTTTATTTCACATTAAATTATGTCTATTTTTTTGGAAATTACACGAAATAATAAGGATTTTTTTTGAAATTTTATCCGTGGCAAAAACGCTATGTGATGTTAGAAATACTTTATAACCTGTGAGTGTGATGTGAAGTCACATCACATGCAAGTAAACAAAACAAACCCCAAACCAAACATCGCTTCGCTTGTGACATCGCTTCCTTGACTGATTGTGATTGTAGTCCACGTTTTATATTTTCTGGGTGTTCCTTAAGCCGGCTACTCACACACCTGCTGCAAGGGCAATACCGGTCGCACGGCGGTTGGACCAATTTTAGGCTGTTCTCTACACACTAGCCTGCCGTTCAGTGTGTAACTGATAGTCCCGCTGAACGCACGTCCACGAGAAAGCCTCCTGTATTGTCGAAACACCAGAGGATTGGTATCGCCTTGGCACTTTCTGTGGTGCTACCAAAAAAAAAAGGAAGAGAAGATATTGGGTGAAGAATTGGTTGCAGAAACGAAGCAAATTGTGCCACATGAATATTATGAAAGAATTGGAAGTAGATGATCTTAGAAACTTTTTGCGAATGGATATTGATTCTTTTGAAGAGCTCCTGGCTATGGTAACACCATTTTTTCCATTTTTGTCCACTCCGCTCGGTTGTCACCAATGAACTGACTGGAATTGCCCCAATCCTACTACACACGCAGCAACCTTGCAGGGCGGTAGACACAATCTAGGGAGCTAGGAAGGTCTTGCGCCCCTGCCGCCCTGCCGCAGGCCCAATCTACACATCACAATTAAGGAGGCAATCAAGGGTCCAATTCCCATATTGCCCCTGCAGCAGGTGTGTGAGTAGCCGGCTTTAGTGGCATTTTTCTTTTAAGGGTTTTTACCACAGAGTGTAATCACGTCGACCTCTTCTTACAAAGCGATCCTATTTTTCTCTTTCTTCTATGATACGAATATCTAGCAACAACATGTATGATGCCAGCTTTAAATGTAATTTTGATAAAACGTAACGTGTAGGTAGGATTTTTTGTTTACAAATGAAACCTAAAACTCTTTTCATAAAGAGTTTTAATGGTCCAAGATTTAAAAAGATAATATGTCAAATTGTCAATAATTAATTATTGTGTTTTTTATTCGTCGGAAGCCCTGATAGTGGTACAAATCAATGAAATACAGCCATGATTCATGATCTCGTAAAAGAAGTAATGTGCCTACGAGTGCAAGTGCTATTTTAGCCGTGTGAGTGTGAGAAAAGTGTGAGTAAAAATCATAATCGTAAGTTTCAGTTTTAGATTATTTCACATAATAGCCCTTATCAGACACCGTCTTTTCATTCACATTACAGGATAATGTGTCAGTTTTCTAAACTCCATGGAGCTTTTGACCATGATTGGAAACATTGTTCATAAGGAACAACTTGTTTATTTACATTACGTTGTGACACATATCGTCGGTGAAACTGCAAAACCGCGTAAGTGACATTTTAAATAAGGAGCAAAATGCACCTTTTTAATAAGACCGTAAGGTTTATTTTGCTCTATCATAAATTTGTTACTTACGCGGTTTTGCAGTATCACCGACGATATTATGAATGAATCCGTTAAGATGGGGCACACTGAGAGCATCGTCAGGAAAGTCGATGATAAATCTGTCTGTAACTCAGTCAAATATTAACTTAAACAAAAGTTACCAATATAGGGATGATCCAAATCATCCACCCTATCTACAGTTAAAATTTCTTCGAAGGTTTTCCAGACAACCTGTATATCACATACATATTTTACAAAATGTTTCAACGGAATCTGTCAAAATATATAGAATTGACATATGCAAAAGACGTCAGCTTATGTCACACGTACAAACATGATCTATGAAATGATTTTATATTTTATTACGTTCGCAAATTTCGATTTATCTAGACCATCTTTAAATAATCAATAGGTACTATTTGAAACATACCCTTGTCAATAAGAGTACAAGAAAACAATGGATGGCTTAGCAACATTTATTGTATATAATACTTACCCTTACATATCGTTATTCGTTACTACTTTAAAAAAACTCGTATCTGATATTTCGAGATGTATGAGTATCAACTTAATTCTGTTGACGCTTAAGTCCAAAATCGTACGTCAAGAAATGAGATACGAGGTTTTTTCAAAGCAATGATGATATTCATCTTTTTGTAGTAAAAAACAAAGAAGCTTCCCGCCGTCGGTCCCTCTGTATGTACGTTTAGATTTTCCAAACTACGCAACAGATTTTAATGAAGTTCTCATCAATAAATAGAGTGATTCAAGAAGAAGGGTTTTATGTATAATAAACAAAGCCCGGATGATGGGAAAATGCACTTTTCCTAGTGTTTAATTAAATATCGATTATTATATCGACATCTATACGAACAATTTTTGAATCAGATTTTTTTGATCAAACTCATTATCTTACATGTCAGGTTGTTACTCAATATTACATCAGGTATCTAGGTCAAGCTTACATTACATATTATTTTATTTTAAATCCCATTGAATATTACGAAAATTATACTAAATATTTAAAAAAAACAAACAGTTCATTTTAATTTTGTTGACAACTATTAAGTATAGTTCTGACATCCAGTCTCTCGGGCTTTGATAATAATTTCTGGATTATCTACGGGTGTTTCAGAACTCACATAAACCGATTTGAAATAAAACAATCGAGCCCGCAGTCATTTGTTTTTTTAAGCTTCGATTGCGTAGTCACGCTGTAATGAGCAAACGTCACTCCACGGTCCTGAGAGAAAGTAATTATGAGCGATTAATTATGGCTCAGACATGTGACGTGCTAGCACGTGCAGTTATAAAATATGTAGGAGCAGAGGAATCGATTTACGGAACCAAGTGAGAAAAGAGGACATATTATACGAGTAGATCGAAGACAAGTATAGTTTGGTTTGCATTCTTGTATGGGTTTAGTATATATTAAATTAATTTAGAGAAGAGAAGGAAGAGAAGGAGAATGATCGATCAAAAAAATCTTTGCTAAAACTACGCACGCCTGTCTCTTTTCGCAAAATGCATTTATTATTCCAAAAATCTGGTAATTGGGTTATTATCGTATTTATTTATATAAACAACGGTAGATGGCGTCAGCATACCTCCGAGTATGAAAAAGCAAGCGATCACTAATTTCGTGGACGTTCAGTAGGGTTTCGGTGGCACAACAATGTGCCTGCATCGGCTCGGATAGCCAGAGCCAGAGAATTTCATGCAATATTCTGAAAGTTACCAAAGTGAAATCGACTAATTTCTGACAATTACAAAAAAAATGTAATGTAACGTAAGTAACGGAAACCGTTCATGAAATTTACTTGTGTCAGAATAATTTCCATCAAATTATGTAACTTCAGAAGCTTTAAAAGCGCTCATCGTTGGCCACCACTGTATATATACTATTACACATGTCAAGTAAAACAAATAGCAGATTTGTCAAAAAAATAGCTCTCCTTCATGTGGTTTTGAACTTCAGTCCGTTGTGAATCATTCATTAGTTTTTGTTAGTTCAATTCACCGAAATATTTAATTTTCTAACTAGAATAAAACTATGGATATTGGTACTACAGCTTTGGTGCCATAATAACAAATGCTCAGGGGAACAAGATCTAACAGAATATAGGTTTTTTTTTTTTGGCTGGCACTTTTATATTTGGACCAAAAATCAAATGTATGAAACCCGGATGATGTCCTTTGACATGCAATATAAGTGAAATTTATGCGGTAACATTTCTTTCCTGAAAAACTGTAATTTACAAAATTAATATATGAAATGTATCAGAAAAAATGTTTGAGTGAAATGTTTCAGTATTGCCCCGTGTGGTTGCCGGGTTAGAATAGTGCCACTCCATGTCTTCCCGTGGATAGAAGGGAATATAGGCTTGTAGTACTGTTAGGCGATGGGCTTGCAACCTGTCACTAATACGCTGGTAAACATGTTAGCCTATTTGTGCAAATTGTGGTTACTGAATTGTCAACAACTTTTTGAAGTTGTAATTCTGTAGCTCTGCCTAGCCCACTCTGGGATTACAGGCGTGAAGGTAATGTATGTATGTTTCAGAAATTGCCCATCGCTACTCATATCTTCCTAACCTACCTAGACGACAATCCACAGCTCAGCTGTTATCCAACATATAAAACCTGATGTAAGTTAACTGAACTTTTCAAATGAATGTACCTACGTCAAAGTTACCGCTCCCAGCGAACTACTTTGAGTTCAAGAGATACGGGAACTTTTAAGTTGGGCAGCACTTGTAAAGGCTGAAGCTCTGTTAGAATGATTAAAGCACTTCACTGTAAACAACTTCAAAGCTCCCTAGTTTATTCAGGGTTGTTCAGTGTTATTCTTTTTAGTTTGTGGACTAGATTTAAGACGTATCTTTTTTTAAAGTTACATACATACACATACATAAACTCACGCCTTTATTCCCAGAGTGGGGTAGGCAGAGCTAAATAATTACCAACAAGTCTTAAAACTTCTTGATAATTCTGTAACCACATTTTGCACAATTAGGCTAAGATGTTTCCCAGTGTATTAGTGGTAGGTGGCAAGCCCGTCGCCTAACAGTACTACAAGCCTTTATTCCCTTAGTCACCTCTTACGACATTCACGGGAAGACATGGAGTGGCACTATTCTAACCCGGCAACCACACGGCGGAAAAGTAAAAAAGTTTTAAAGTTGTACTCGAAAATATAGCGTAATGGGTCGTACCTATAACTTTATATTTCTGGCGTCTATTAAACATTATTTAAATCTATTAGCGTCACACGTAAATAATTATTTTTTATTTCATACCAAAAGTCACGAATTTTCCGGGCAAATTTAACTACGCTATAAAACAAGTAATCCAATCCGCTGGAATACTTCGTAATGGGGTCGGGGGTTTAGTGCCGGCAGGACGACATGCAAGTGACGTAAAGAGTTTAGTGCCGTTCATAATTAAATAGAAGGGCTTTTCATTATTGTGCTAATGATATCGTGCAATAAACACTACTTATTATTGACAGAAAATTGCTTACAAGCGACCTACTTTCTGTAAAATTTCGCACCCAACCCAAAATGCTCAGTTTCAAATAAACAGTCAGTCAAGTTGGTTATGTTCTGAGTTCTGAGTGTGTAATGTTTAGCATAAAAACAAATGGTGTAATGATAATTTTCACCTCAGCAGCTCAAACAAGCAGGTTTTGCTGCTTAAAAACAGTGAGCAAAATTCAATTTTGCTGCGAGCGTGAGGCAAAGTAGCTTTTTAATTATTTTTTTTATATGCCGTGAGCAGTGCTGGGGCTACTCACAACATTCGAAAAAATTGAACTTCACTTTGTTCTGTCACTTTCACTTCGATAGGAAAAAAGCGAGAGATAGAAACAACTTGATTCGAAATTCGATTTTCAAATTCCACACATAGTAGGCCCAAAAAGAAACGCACGTTCGGATGCACACATAACCGTAAAATTGCAAATAAAACTATCTGTTAAAGTTTGAAATGTGTTTATTATAACTATTTTATACGATCATTTTTTTTTATTTAATGTTTTGAAGACAAAATTAATGAAAAATAAGAAGTTTATCATGTATCTACATAATTTTGTTATAGTTTTAGCAATCTTTGATTTCGTGACATAAACCGCGGGGGCAGTTTCAGAACGCATTTCAAAAATAGCGGGATTATTGTACTTGTTTAAAAAAAATGTTTTTTGTTGCTTTTCTGTTACGCTACGTCTCGCGAAAAATATCTGAAAGCTTATGATATTTTTAAGCAATGGAGACTTGCAAATGGTTCCAAAACTTTTTCGGAGACTGTACTGTTAGCGTATTTCATAGAGTTATCACAAACAAAGCAACCATCAACAATGTGGAGTATTTACTCAATGTTGAAAACAACAATAAAAATGAAGGATGATGTGCACATTGAAACCTACCACAAACTGATTGCATTTTTGAAGAAAATATCAGTAGGGCACAAACCCAAGAAGTCCAAAATTTTTTCAGCCGCTAATGTTCAAAAACGGCACGGCGGATGGAGGTCGAATATGGTTGCGGAAGGATATATTGAAGATTCACTTGAAAATAAAACTAAAATCTGTAAGCGTATCATAGAGAACATAAGTTTGAAACAGACCTCAGATCCTTGGTCTCGCCCATCTACTTCCAGAGTCACAAATACCGCCACTGAGTCACCTTCTTTCCATATCCTTCCCCCACAATCCAAAAGTGAGGAAGCCGAAACCATGAGCTGGAAAGAGACCTCAGATCCTTGGTCTCGCCCATCCACTTCCAGAGTCACTAATACTGCGACTGAGTCACCTACTTTCACTATTGTGCCGTCACAATCTACAAGTGAGGAAGCCGGTGAAACTATGAGCTGGAAACAGACCTCAGATCCTTGGTCTTGCCCATCTACTTCCAGAGTCACAAATACCACTGCTGAGTCACCTACTTTCTCTATTCCTCTGTCACAGCCCACAACAAGTAAGGAAGCCGAAATCTCAGCCTCATCAACTACTCAAACTCAAGTTTCTAAGACAACAATATCGGTTCCAAACAAAACTGTAACATTTAACTTGCAAAACTGCAGTAATTTTACTTTTAACTTTTAATTTTTGAAATTGTTGGTTTTACAAATATAGATACATGTTATTTAATTTTTATCATATTGTTTTTTTTCATGTCTTCACTCAAAAACAAAAAAAGCCTCGGTCGGACTGTAGCAAAGGGGGGGCCGGGACTTAGAATTTTTTTGTTGGTTGTGGTGTCATTTTAACACTATTTTTTTATGATTGCAACGTATAGAACACGTCAAAATAAGCACATTTTACTTGAAAAACTTTTCTCTAAAATTAAAAATGGGCGAGATAGACGAGTTCAAAGATTGATAATTTACAAAAGACTTAGAATTTTTTTGTTGGATGTGGTGTCGCCGAAGGCCGTAGGGCGCAGTATAGGTATAGGTTTAGGTTAGGTTAGTTTGTTGTCCAGGCGCGAAGCGCCAAAACTACGTAGAATAGGAGGTCCGCGAAGCGGACCTCCGTCGACGTCGCTATTGTAATCTTTGATGGCGTCTATCTCAGTAATTTTTAATTTTAGAGAAAAGTGTTTCAAGTAAAATGTGCTTATTTTGACGTGTTCTATACGTTGCAATCATAAAAAAATAGTGTTATAATGACACCACAACCAACAAAAACTTTCTGTCTTTTGTAAATTATCAATCTTTGAACTCGTCTATCTCGCCCATTTTTAATTTTAGAGAAAAGTTTTTCAAGCAAAATGTGCTTATTTTAACATAAACTTGAAAATTATTCTAAGTGTTTTGCAATCCCTATGATTTTTCATTTTTTTTTTTAAAAAATCTAAGTCCCAGACACGGCCCCCCCTTTGCTACAGTGTGACCAAAGCCTCTGCTTCGCCATTCCGTTGTGGGTTCATGTCACACCTAAAATCTTCAAGCTTCATCTGGCATGTCTCCTCTTCGGGGTAGTAAAGTATCAGGCCACAGCAACAAATTGCTGGAAAAATCTGTTGCCTGCTTAGGAACCTGAAATGTATACATGGTTTTAAGACTCAGTTAAAGAAACACTTGCAGTTAAGGGAACAGTAACTATTAATTTGGTTCCAGTCAGATACCTGTTTTTTATGTCCCACAAGCATTAAGTAGCATGATGTTAGTAGCTGTTTTTCTTTGTTTGAATTTGTTCAAGTTTAGAAATCCACGTCTTTTGTTCAATTTAATTTATTTTTTGTAGATTATGACTCCACGAGGCTGTCAATGATTCCGTCAACGTAACTACTTTAGCTCATAATCTGCCCCCGTCGCTTCAGAACCTGAAATGTATATACATAGTTTTAAGGCTCATTAAGGAAACACTTGCAGGAACGCGAAAAAGTCGAGAAAATTTCAGACATATGAGACTACCTAGTTGCAATTTAGTTCGAATCACGTATTCACATACCTTTTTTTATGTCCCACAAGCATTCAGGAGCACGGTGTTACTAGACGTTTTTCATAGTTTGATACTCAATTTGGTTTTCATGGTCCTTGACCTACTTTTGCTAATTTGTTCTGCGTATTAAACAAATGTAATGTAATGTAAATGACGATGTAATTTTTGTTAATTTGTCCGCCATAGCCAACAGCCATAGAATAGACAAGGCCTAATTAAAGCCACAGACTACATAAAGCTGTATAAAGTTGTGTTTGCACTACGGCATTATCAAGTTGAGTGACAGGTTTTATCTGTTTCATGTTTATTTTTTCCACTTTTTATTTTATTAGTATTTTGCTTTGCTTGTGATTGATGCATATACGATCGTGTCGTTATTTAGTCGTGTATTCACCAAATGGTCACAACGGAAGACCTGCGTTGGCCCTACCAGCTTCGCGCTGTGTTGTTCTCGCTGCTGAGGTGAAAAGTTGTATGTCTCACACGAGACCAAAGTTTTTTACGTCTCGTGTCTTTGAATCCCTCGCTACGCTCAGGATTCTAACCTAGAATCACTCGCTACGCTCGTGATTCAATAATAGAATCCTTCGCTTACTCGGGATTCAACATCATCACTCGCAGCAAAAACCAACTTTGCTCTCTTGTTGAACAAATAACTATTTACATAACACGAATTGCATAATTAGATCTGTATAATAAACCATCGATATAATAGTTATGTTATGATGCATAAAACAAAACGTATAATTTCAAAAATAAATATTGCGTGGGCAAAGCTGACCTAGTTAGAAGAAATTGACTTAAATTGCATAATAACAAGACAATAAAATTATGGTATGTATTTCTTTATATAAGTAATTTATCGCTGTCTAGTACCCATAGTAAAAGCCTAGAGCTTAGTTTAGAACTAAGTCAATTCGTGTGACATTGCCCCCTGACATTTATTATTATTCTATTATTATTGTATGAGGTGTAAGCTAGACAATAGCATTACGAAATGAGTAGTTATAAGTACGTAGTCATTAGATTAAGATGCATGCATTTTGAGTGACACTTGGATTGAGGATGCGTTTCCAATTAAGTGAAGCTGAGGAATAACAAAGTGGAGAAAACATCCAATAAGATTGTAGAGATGAACACTTCGAGCAATCTGATTCGTCGTTTTTGGTTCCCATACCATGAGTTACAATTACTGTAGTCGCTAGCGAATCGAATGCTCTGTCCCTCGCACTCTATAAGAATACTGCGAGGTCCCGAGGGAGAGAGCATTCGACTCAATCGCAAAGGTTATTTGCTGATAGATCTATGTCATAAATGCGTGGCAACAGCAATAATTCCTAAATATAAAGTTCATTTTCATACATATCTTACGGAACCAGAACTCCAAAAGTAGCCATTAGCAAAAAAAAAACGTTTCGTTCGATTATTCGAATAGAGCAAAGGTTACTGAGCCAATTACAGTAAGCAGGCAATACTTAAGGCTAGTCCCCATTATATTGTCGCGTTTATTGCGATGGAATCCAAATGGATTACCTAAGCATCCATCACTCTCGAACTCATATACTTGACAGAAAGTGACAGATCGCACCTTCATAACGATAGTGTCATAATTCAAAATTTCAGCTTTCAAACTTTAAGTAATAAATTGATTACGATAGAACCCTAACTCGAAATTTAAAATTTCCTAATTGACCCTCTTGGGCCTCTGTTCATGGTAAAAACCATATTGCTTTTGACGTGTAATTGACAACATTAAAAAAAAAAGCATTATTGTTTTTTCGCGTTTATAATAGCTGGTTAAAAATTAGACTACCCGTATTTCTTGGTTTTTCTTTATTTAACTTAAATTCGTCGTTACTAATTTATTAAAGAAATAGTCATTAAAAAGACCGTATATACAAAGTTAGGAATACTGATGTCGTGATCTTAGCCTGATATAAAATTTCAAAAAGTAACTTTAAACAGTAAACAAAACTGACTGTCATGTCATGTCAATCATTCGCTGCCGTTCGTTCACAAATTTGCTATTTTGCGTAATTTAATTAATTACGTAATTTGTAGACGCCATAAAAAAAAAACTATTTTGCGTAGAATTGAAAGCGTGTCGTCAGAATCAAGTAATCCGTCAGACAGATCCGATAAACAATGAACATGACAGTTGTATATTTTTTTGAATTCCTTTGGTAATAAATGGACTAAGGGCACTATAAGTGTATTCCTAAAATTCACAATCCAACTTGTTTTACTGTTTTTCCTAAATATAAAAAAAACTACTGCATAAAAAAATCCAAAGATATTTTTACTGTAATCAGCAGTGTAAAATCTAGAAACGGTATTTTATTTTACTACCTTAGCACAAAATGAATTGTTGTCAATTTAAAATTTCCGAATTATGACACTATTGTTGTGAAGATGGGAGATGTTTTATCCGATAAACGCGACAACACAGGTCAGCTGTGACCCCTAACATTAGAAAAATCATTCTTAAACCATATCCTGTTAAATGAATGCCATATCCCTAATTTAGAGCATGGACTATAGAAAGTTAAGAGTTGATTTTAAAACTATTTAGTCTAGTTTAAATATTTAAAGCGGGCGAGCTACTGTTAGTTGTAGACTCCAATAGGTACTATATTCCTTCTCTAGTCTATAGATATATGAGTATTCCATGAAGGGTCTATACAGACGGTCTTTGGACTGCAATCTATCCGCAAACTTGCAGTTTAAAAGCGGGTTTTATGCGTGTTTTCTAACAATTGATTGCTACGTTTGCATACAAATAATCTGCATAAGTTATTGCAGCTGGTTTGCAGAATTAACTGAGAAGATCACGGAGTGCAGTAAGCTGAGGTACTGGTCAAAGCAACTGCGCAGAAACTACATCCAAACTGCAATTTTGGAGCTAGATTGCGGTTTAAATGGTCTGCATAAACTCTTAGTTATCTTTCTATTCCTTTTGTCAGTTTGTGAACATGGGTTTCCAGGCAGAATGATACGGTACAGAACTGTTATTATTTCATTAAAACCATCTACAAGTGGGTGAAATAATGGGATTGGAAACAGAAGCAGAGGAAATGATGATGGACCAAAAAAAAGGATCGGGAGATTTTTTCAATGCAGGAGTTTTCCAATTGGGTCACATGTTTTTAGGGTTCCGTAGCCAAATAGCAAAAAACGGAACCCTTATGGATTCGTCATGTCTGTCTGTCTGTCTGTCCGTCCGTATGTCACAGACACTTTTTTCCGAAACTATAACAACTATACTGTTGAAACTTGGTAAGTAGATGTATTCTGTGAACCGCATTAAGATTTTCACACCAAAATAGAAACTAAAATATATGATATACATACATTACCATGCGAACTTCCACCAACAATAGGTTTGAACAACATCCTGTAAGTAGTTTTTTTTAATACGTCGATTAAGGTTTAGTAAAATTGCTGGTACGGAACCCTTCATTCTTCACTTGGCCGCTTAAAAAGTCCGTCATCTTTGAACCGCCTAAGTATGTCGATAGTATTTGTTTAAAGGTGGGTTTAGACCAAACAAACAAAGAGCTAGAACCAGAGTAGAGCATTCATTCTTGATCTTTTAGTGTAAACAAAAGTTCGTTTTCAACGTTTAAACGAGCAAGAATCGAGCACTAGAACTAGATTAAGGGTGCGTTCCTATATTCAAAACCGTTGGTAGAGTTGTGACGTCTCGTTAATATTTGACACATTTTGTATGGAGCAAATGTCATAACGCTACTGCCCGTAAGGGAAACGATTCGTTTTTTGAATATAGGAACCGGGCATAAACGGCATAATTATGCTGTAGAGATGTTTAGATCAGGCGAACGATTGCTCATTCGTCGGGGGTCGTCTGTGTGGACTATGTCTGACTCTGAGACTGATATTGTAATTACAAGTTCTGCATTTATCATCCTGATTCAATTGCTCAAAAAGAAAAGAAGGAAGAGACGTTGGTGGGTGACGAATTTAATTCAAAGAAGGACACTGGATAATGTAGGTGATACAATGGTGGATGTGGGGGAGTTAATTTCAGGTTTTGAATTAAAATCGTATTTATATTTTGTGAGCCAATGTTTTATAGACCTTTCAGTCGTACAGAAATTTTGTAAGTGAAGTAAGTAGCTTAATCTAAGGTTTTGACGAGTTGGAGTGAAAGTTTGCGTTGGAAGTTTTGTAGGCGCTGGTGCTTCAACATGCCCCCGGGCGTTGAAAGCTTGGCTTTCAACAACGATCTTCATTTTCTGGCAGAGGACAAATCTTTGGAAAAGCCCTGCGAACAATTCCATTCGCTGTCTTCACATCCGCCACTCGATTGATGCCGTCTGGACCGGGGTGGACGGCGACAATGCGGCCCAATCGCCATTTTAATGGAGGAAGGTTCTCCTCCTTGAGCACAACAAGAGAATTCAGCTTCAATGAGTCCCCATTTGACCTCCATTTTACTCTCTGCTGAAGTTCTGACACGTACTCTTTGCTCCAGCGAGACCAGAAATGCTGGCGCAGTTGTTCGATTCGCTGAAATCGAGTTAAGTGACTCGTCGAACAATCTCGACAGTCTTGCACTGGAAGAGAAGTTAGCGGCCGCCCGATGATAAAATGCCCAGGAGTTAACGGCAGTAGATCTTCCGGATTCGATGACAGGGGTGTAAGTGGTCGAGAGTTCAAGATTGCCTCGATCTGAACTAACGCAGTGTTAAGTTCTTCATATGTAAGATGACAATTTCCCAGCACTCTTTTTAAGTGGTACTTTGTTGACTTAACACCCGCCTCCCAGAGACCACCAAAGTGCGGTGAATAAGCCGGAATAAAATGAAAGTTTACTTCTTCATTGGCTGCAGTTTCCGCCAGTTTGTCACAGTTTTGAACAAGAAATTTAGACAAATCATTGTACGCACCCACAAATGACGTCCCATTGTCCGAGTAAACATGGCTAGGCTTACCTCTACGCGATATAAAACGCCGCAAAGCGGATATGTAATTATTACTTGTCAAGTCACCCACTAACTCCAGGTGAACAGCTTTCGTGGTAAAACATATAAAGACGGCAACGTAAACTTTTACCAGCCTACATCCTCTCCCTTGACGGCTAGCTGACATAAATGGGCCTGCGTAGTCGACACCTACGTACTGAAAAGGAAAACCTCCAGGAGAGACACGGTGCTTTGGCAGATTTCCCATCAAAGGGGTAAGTACTCGTCCCTTTAGCCGACTGCACAGCATACACTGTCTAAAACAAGCTTTAGCTAAATTTTGACCTCCTATTGGCCAGTAAGTATCCTTAATTGTGGATAGTAACAGTTGTGGTCCCGCATGAAGCAACCTTTTATGCTCGAAATTAAAAAGTAATTTTGTAAACCTATGGCTAGCGTGTACAAGAATCGGATGCTTTTTCTCATATGAAAAGTCTGAGTTTACAAGACGTCCGCCAACGCGCATTATCCCATCGTCATCTAGAAACGCATTAAACTTAAGTATCGGACTCCTTTTTGGTATAATTTGCTTGAGTTTCAAAAGTGTGTACTCAGGGAACGATTGACACTGCGAAATCCTAATTATTATGTTTAAAGATTTTTTCAACTCATCGCAAGAAAGGTAGTCGGTTAACATCGGTTGCTTCTTACAAGCAGACATATAACGCAAAACGTAAGCAACCGTACGATTTAAACGAGAAAAAGAAGAAAACCGATTGAAATCTATTGGTGGTTTTAATTTATCACATTCACGCGCATGTAAGACGATTTCGGGTCGAACCTCAGGTAGTGATATTGAATGTGTACCTGGGTTTAAAGGCTAAGTTGAATCGTCACACTTCAAAAACTCTGGACCTGACCACCACATTTCGAGAGAGGAGATCGAGTTAAGGTCAACTCCTCGGGATAAATGATCAGCAGGGTTCTGATCAGTGGGGACATGTCTCCATGTACAATTCCCTGTGATCTCCACAATATCAGCAACCCGATTACGAACAAATGGTTGAAGCTTTGATGGCAATATTCTCAGCCATGCCAAAACTATCGTGGAGTCAGACCAGAAGACTGTTTTATTGACTTGAACTCTGAGTGAGTTGATGATCTTCTCGTATAGGTGAGCTCCAACTAATGCACCACAAAGTTCCAACCTTGGGATAGTCACGGGTTTTATGGGAGCAACCCGACTTTTGGCCATAAGCAGTCGTACCAAAGCTTTACCATTATAGTCTATGCTACGAACGTATGCACAGGCCCCATATGCTCGTTCCGACGCATCTGTGAAAATATGCAGCTCGAGTTGCTCACAAGACTCACACACCACCCTTCGTGGAACACGAATCGTGTAAAGAACTGGCAAACTTGCAATAATACCTTCCCACTGCCTCGTGACCTCTGGCGGTAGTTGCTCATCCCATGATAATTTAAGTAGCCACAATCTTTGCATAAGCACTTTCATTGAAATAACAAATGGAGCTAGCAGACCTAAGGGATCAAAGATTTGAGCAATCACCGACAGCAGGTCGCGCTTGGTGTTACCGTTTGATACCGATGGGGTAATAGGAAAATGCAATTGATCAGTATCTGAATGCCAACCTAGACCTAAAGTTTTACTTGTCTCTGTAGTACCCATATTTAAATCCACTGAGAGTCGAGACGACGCATCCATCAATCGCGGGTTATTGGACCTCCATTTCCGTAAATGCATGCATGCTGTAGCAAGTGCATCACTGATTCCTTGGCGAAGCCTGATCAGGTCATCTAAGTTATCCCCTCCACTTAAAAGGTCATCGACGTAAAAGTCGTGAATTATCACATCCCTAATGTTAGCATCCCTGGATTCCAAGTCTATCTGTTTAAGACATCTAGTTGCTAAGAATGGAGCACTACTGGTCCCGTAGGTGACTGTATTTAATTTATACACCTGCAGGGGATCGGAAGGACTATCGCGCCAAAGAATCAAGTGCAGATTGCGGTCATCAGGATGCAATGCTATCGTCCTATACATTTTCTCGACGTCAGCTGATAGGATGTATTTATGAAACCTAAAGCGGAGAAGTATACCTAACAGGTCGTCTTGAACGGTGGGCCCAACCATCTGTAGATTATTTAACGAGACACCTGAACTCGTGGGGCTACTGGCGTTAAATACGACTCGTAACTTGGTTGTGGTACTACTTTCGCGGACAACACCATGGTGGGGAATAAAGTAATTGTTATGATCCAACTCAGCGAGCTCAACTTTGGACATATGACCTAATGAGTAGTACTCCGACATAAAGTCTTTGTACATCATTTGAAACGATGGTCTCTGTTTAAATCTGCGCTCCAGTGATAAAAGGCAATGTTTAGCTCGCTGAAAGGATTGCCCTAATACTTGAGGGCTTTGCTTAAGCGGTACCCGTACGCAAAAGCTTCCGTTTTCTAAACGAGTTGTGTTAGCCACGAAATGTTCTTCACATAATTTCTCCTCTAGAGAATAATGGGACGACTGAGGGCGAGCTTCTTCAAGCTGCCAAAAACGCATTAATTGGTTTTGGATGTCGTCCACATCATTAAACGATTCAGTCGTTTTTGATTCCGAAACGGTTACAAAATTACACTTAATTTTATCTGGCAACGACGATACATGGCTACTTGTAATTGGGCCTGAAACCAGCCAACCCAGTCTGGTTTCACAGAGTATCGGTAAACCGTCGCCTAACTTAATTTTTTGCGAACCTAATAAATCCCAAAACAGATCAGCGCCAATTATTAAATCTACTTCAGCTGGCGTGTGAAAATAAGGATCTGCTAAAGAAATATCCGATGGAATACATAAGTTTGACAACTTAACCTGACTATGGGGAATATCATCCGTAATTGACGGCAAAACAAAACACTGTAAGTGTGACGAGAACGAATCATTTAATGATTTCATCGAAACTCGACACATTTTACCTATAGGCGATGACGTGTTGTTAATGCCTTGTACACATTTATTTACAAGATCAGTCGTTATATTAAGCTGGTTGCACATTTTTTCTGTGATTAGACAAGACGTACTGCCGCTGTCTAGAACTGCGCGAGCAATATGTTCGCTATTATTTACATCAAATAATTTAATAAGTGCAGTAGATAGCAGCACGTCCTGTCCATGTCAGGATGAAGAGGTTCCAAGATTCGCAGACAACGTTACTGGCATACGGGGCTCGACGCCGGCGGCCACGAAACGAGCGGGCGCCGCCGGCGTGAGCGCAGTCATGTGCTCGCCACCGCTCAGCACGGACGTACAGCTGTTACCATCCACAACAGGCCTGGGCTTGAACTCGGTTATATGGATTAGTGTGTGATGTTTTCGTTTACATACTTTGCATCCAGTTTTCTTACAGTGATTAGCGTAATGACCACCTCGAAAACAGTTAAAACAAACCTTATAGTTCGGCAATAATTGCAGCCGCGCTGCGTTACTAAGCGCTAGAAACTGAGTGCAATTGCTCAAACAATGATCACCCTTACAACTCGGACAAGATCTCATAGGTGAATTATTATTATTATTCCTACCGTCCTGTACCGATATCATAGATTTAATCTTGTGCGGTGTCTTGCACGGTGTAATCGCTTTATTGTTTGACAATTCTAGTGTTTCCAGTAAATCTGCCCGATCTTGTATAAATTTTAAGAAAGTGTCGAAGCTAATCGCTTTGTTTTTATCCAAGCGGCCTTTGTACTCTTCCCACTCACGAAATGTTTTAGCATCAAGTTTTTGGGTAACGATGTGAATAAGCAGAGTATCCCATTGTTTAACTGGCTCGCCTAAAGACTCTAATGAGCGTAAGTTTTTATTAACCTGGTCAATGACCCGTTTTAAGTTAAATGATGACTCTTTTGTTATAGGTTCGATATTAAACAGAGCTGAGACATGATTTTGTAGCAGTAGACGCTTGTTATTGAACCGTTCACTTAAAAGGTGCCACGCTACAGTGTAATTCTTAGCGGAGAACTCAATGGATTGAATGACCACTGCTGCAAACGACTCCAACGAAGCCCTAAGGTAGTGAAATTTATTATATCATCTATCTCGTCATTGGAATGAATGAGGCTGGCAAACGTATCACGAAACTCTAACCAATTGTCATATGAACCTGCAAATTTAGGAAGCTGGATAGTAGGTAGCTTGACAAGCTTATGATTACTGCTGGAACGTGATCCACGTTCGCTTTCGGCAGACCCAAACGCATCCTGTTTCTTTTGACAACTAGCTAGTATATCTTGAGCTTGGGAAAGCAATTTATAATATTGGGACTCGAAATCTGTTCGCTCGGTAATTCGAGCTTCCATATTATCAGCCATGCACTCAAGCTTCATCTGGACATCATCACAGTGCACATACAACGGGTCTATCTTACCGATACGTAACTGCAACTCGTTCCCCTCTGCTGTAGTCAATGAAGAAGCATCCGAATTAGTTAAATAATTTGAAAATGTAGTTAATTGCCCTTTATAACTACCACGCCTTTTGATTAATTCCTTTTCATCGGCCATTCTGAGGGACGAGTGTTATCAACCTGGAATTTATACAACAAAAGGCTCAGATACCAGTATGCATATAATACCTAACCTATAAGTTCCGAATGCTTTAATAACTAAGTTTAAATTACAAGTCATTTATTTAGGATTATAAGTTTTGTTGTAATTTAATCGTAACATCGAATACCTAGTTTTAGTTTTAATTATATTTACTTATACATTAATTACTTAAACTTCCTTTTGTTAATTTTATAATAGCTAACATTGATTAAACTGACTTTAATTAAATGGTTAATATATATATAACTGCTTACTATTTTTTAATTGCAGCCTATTTACCTATCTCAACGAGCCAAGAGTGACAAAATAAACGTTTTTCTTTATCTGAATTTAATTTTAATTAATAATAAACTCGCTTTTATTATGATAAATTCAAAACGGAACACTTAACTTTAACGTTGAAACTTAAATTAATGGTATAGTTAAAAGCACATGTACTAACCTTGTCAGAGTGATTATAATACGATAAATTATACCTGATTTAGAGTGTTGGGTTAAAATTAATAGAAAATAACACTTTATCACTGTGATTCCGGTATTATTGTCCAATAATTGCTGGATCCCGACTACACCTCTTAGGATGACGACGAACTTCCTCTGTCCTGAGAGTGCGTCCAGTGCAATTAGGTTAACTCTTCACTAATTAACTCCAATTTGAATATATTTCTGGTAATTTTCATATATCCAGTTCCGAAGGACCATCTGGGGGAGTTAATTTCAGGTTTTGAATTAAAATCGTATTTATATTTTGTGAGCCAATGTTTTATAGACCTTTCAGTCGTACAGAAATTTTGTAAGTGAAGTAAGTAGCTTAATCTAAGGTTATGACGAGTTGGAGTGAAAGTTTGCGTTGGAAGTTTTGTAGGCGCTGGTGCTTCAACAGTGGATATGCAAGAACAAGAAGAAAGTGGTCAATACAAAAACTCATATCATTAATGTTTCACGAAATGAAATCGTTTTTTTTATATTTTTGCACAGTTTTCATTTTGAGGTTATTTCCACGCCCTAAAAAATGTCGCAATCACTGAAAATTAAAAAAAAATCCCAGAGATTAATAAAGGAGCTTTAGTCCCGATGTGCATAGACTAGTCATTTTAAGAGCATGAGTGAAAAAAAAGTAAAACAGTTAGGTCTACTGCTTTATGATCTAGAACGATTTGAAAAGATCGCCCCGGGAGCGAGCCCGTTCGAACACTAAAGAACGCTCTAGAGGCGACTGATCGCACGCTCGTCCGTCGTTTACATCAAGCGAGCGAGCATTCTTAAAATCTTCGCAAATAAAGGGAGAACAACGAAAGAATGCTCTGGGTCTGTATACACAAAAATAATTTGGTAGAGAGGTGATAGAATGAACATTCGCTCTTTTGGTCTAAACCCACCTTAAAACAATGTATTTCCAGATTGGTCCTGTTTTTGACAATGGAATATGGGACCTATGAGACATCAATGGAACTCCTTAAATTAGCACGGTAGCTATTTTTGAGTTTCATATAAGGTCAAGCATTTACGTCCGAAAGCACAATTTGATGAAGTGAAATTGATGATGAAGACCATAGCTGACTATTGAAACTCCTTAATGATAAGATTCATTTATGAAACAAATATCGCTGATTAAACTGATCTATTTTATGTTGGAACTGATGATGAAGCATCTTGAATGTCAAGATGTTTTGTACGCTGTGAGTGTCCGAATAAATAAATACGATAAGGCTAATAGTTTAAATAACTGTTAGAATTAGTTGATGGAATGTGTTATTTTCTAGTATAAAAAATATACTATAACGTACCTAAGACTTCACAGTTATTTGAACACTTATAGAGGTATGGCATGCCAATTAATAAAGGAAACTAGTTCAAAATTGTTTTGCAATATTCAAACTAAACTTATAGGTCCTGCATTCACGCCACTACCAATGCAGTTTCGTGGCTAAATATTGGTAAGCTCACATCTAACACGCTGTCGACACGCTAAAAGTAAAGTTAAATAAAAACTTGTGATAACTACATATTTAATAGATAGAAACCCCCGAAATAATAGCAACCCCTGCTGTATGTTATGAGTATACTCATAACATACTCGTTTTTTGTCGGGCGTTAAAAAACCTCCGATATATTTCGACAGTACATATCTCTATAAAATATATTGGATACGTCTATTATATTATATTGCATCAATCACACGTCCCATCTGTCCACAGCGGCATGAAAAATTGTTCCACGTCCAGCTAATCGGAAAAACAATTAACGTAGTACGAAAACGATTATTGGTTTATTTCGAGTTATTGCTGGTTGATTGATTTTGTAATGGTTTCCAGTCACCAATGACGCGTTGGAGTTTTCAGCGGTTTTTAATGGTTATTGGACAGTAAAACAACTCACAGCTGGATTATAATCTGTACGAGCCCCTAAAACACACTCACGTTTTCATGCATTATTTTACGTCCATACGTTATTTTTTACAATAGCGGTACCTTTTAGATGTCTGACAAGGCTGTCTCAAAATATAACCAGTTAACCACCACCCGTTTACTACCAGGAACGTTAAGCCGTGTGTCCACCGCAGGCCGTCAACGACACGATAACGATAAGATGTCGTGACGACGATCGTTTGTCCACCGCAACGGTCTCGGTGGTTCAGTCGGTTTGTTGTAGCTGTCGAAAACCAGCGTTATGCGACGTCACGACGTCGGCGTGGGGGGACAAGTTCAAACGTGTTTTGCATTGCCGGTACATCCTAGCGGTAGCGAAGATCTACTCAAACAATTGGCGGCTGGGATAATAAATAAATAAATATCAGGGGACAATGTCACACCAATTGACCTAGTCCCAATTTAAGCTCTAGGCTTGTATTATGGGTACTAGACAACGATATAAATAAATACTTATATAGAGAAATATGTAGGTACTTAAATACATAGTAAACATCCATGACTCAGGAACAAATATTACCAGGACCGCTAGCTTCGTAGGCAGGGTCACTACCAACTAGGCCAACACGTCGTCAAATGACGTGTGGTGGACGATGTGGGGTGACGGGGCTCGTGGAGAGGCGGCCGTATGGCGGCTGTATGTAGGTATGTGTTGCTACTTCGTCGCTATCATCTCGTTATCGTTGTCCTGTCGTTGACGGAGGCAGTGGACAAACAGCCTTATGGTATTGTTTTAAAGTCGGCGGCCATTACTGTCATGTAAATAAGAGCTGTACGTAAGAGAGTGACGACCTTGTAAAGATCGCGGGAAGGCGGTGGATGCGAAAAGCACAAGACCGGTCTGAGTGGAGAGCCTTGGGGGAGGCCTATGTCCAGCAGTGGACGTCTTTCGGCTGACATGATGATGATGAAATAAGAGCCATCAAAACGTTGACAATATGGAAACACGTCAAAATCAATATGGTATTACCGTGGAGCATCTCAGCCCAGGGCCTCTGTTCATGGTAAAAACCATATTGCTTTTGAAGTGTAATTGACAACATTTAAAAAAAAAAAGCATTATTGTTTTTTCGCGTATATAATAGCTGGTTAAAAATTATACTACCCGTATTGCTTGGTTTTTCTTTATTTAACTTAAATTCGTCGTTAATAATTTATTAAAGTAATAGTCATTAAAAAGACCGTATATACAAAGTTAGGAATACTGATGTCGTGATCTTAGCCTGATATAAAATAAAATAAAGTAACTGTAAACAGAACTGTCATGTCATGTCACTCACTTGTCAATCATTCGCTGCCGTTCGTTCACAAATTAGTTATTTTGCGTAATTTAATTAATTACCTACGTAATTTGTAGACGCCATAAAAATAAATAAACTATTTTGCGTAGAATCGAAAGCGTGTCGTTAGAATCAAGTAATCCGTCAGACAGATAAAAAATGAACATGACAGTTGTATATTTTTTTGAATTCCATTGGTAATAAATGGACTAAGGGCACTATAAGGTGTATTCCTAAAATTCACAATCCAACTTTTTTTGCTGTTTTTCCTAAATATAAAAAAACTACTGCATAAAAAAAGCCAAAGATATTTTTACTGTAATCAGCAGTGTAAAATCTGGAAACGGTATTTTATTTTACTACCTTAGTACAAGATGAATTGTTGTCAATTGTATTGTTTTTAACTCGGCTGCCGCCCCAATAGGTACTGTCAAGTAAATAAGAGCTATCAAAACTTTGACAATGCGATGACACGTCAAATGCGAATAAATTCGATTTAGCGTCATTGGTGTCAATGGGCACGTTCATTTGGTAGCTAGGTGCAAAGCTTTAAGGGGGTGATACAGCAGCTCATAAGCTATCGACTTAACCCCCATGTATATTCAGCAATTGTAATTAGTTTCCGAGATTTTGATTATTTTAATCGGAATTCTTGTCATTTTTCCTTATGTCCGTGTTACGAAAAGCCCCTAAATTCATGTATTAATTAAAAAGAAATCAGTGTTTTCTTGCATGATTAAAATCACTATGAACTAAGGAAGTTCTTAAAGCTACATGCCAAATTTCATTTCATTACAACTTTTTGAGTAAACGCACAACGTTTGTTTTTCCATACTAGGTGAAAAACGAACGCGTGGTTCTCTTAGTATGGAGAAAGTGTCTCTGTGCGTTTGCTCAAAAAGTTATGATAAAAAAACTTGTCATGTAGCTTATGTAATAAAAAATTCTGAACATACTTGGGGGTTACATCGATAGCTTATGAGCTGCTCTATCACCCCCTTAAAGCTTTGCACCTAGCTACCAAACACCCATATTCAAAATTAGGAATTTATCAAAATTATAAAAAAGACGATATCAACACATCCGTTTTATTAAACATTTTATTTTGCTAGAATTTTCAACACAAATTGAGCCTTTCCTATCTTTTCGAGGATTCATATTCAGCGAGCACTAAATAAAACTCGACCCGCAGCCGCCGACGGTTTAGCATAAGCCCGGCTCTCAATTGACTACAATGGAGGTTTCCAGGTCAACCATCTCGTCTGCAGCTTGAGATATTACTTAACCTATACCTCTGAATAGTATTGTTACTATTTGTACGGAGTAGCTATTATTTGAGGCACTGTAAAATCTTGTCGTAGACCGGCAATAATTTTAAGGATTCATCACACCAAAGCTTAAAATACGCTGCGTGAATCGAGCGGTGTCAAAATCGCTAATATGAATTATATAGCGATCTATTGAACGTGATTACATAAATGACCACACCGAAGAGCCTTTTGCATCGTGTAACTGTAATGTAGAAGTCGAACCATTTTCCGCTCTATTGGTAAAAACATTAAAGGATTAGTGGGCAGAAGTGTTTGGACAGCACACCCAAGTCCGCCACAGCTTAGACTACTTTTTTTTGGAAGGTATCAAAGCTATATACTTCCGTACCAATGTGCATCAAGTTCTGTCTGTGGGTTCTCTATTTATTTTAAGTCGAATTGGTTTAACTTGCTGAGCATTATTGAAACAAGCGTAACATATTAAACCTTTTTTTTAACAAAATAAACTCATTAATGACGTTATTAACTAAAAAATCTATTTACATACATACATACATAAACTCACGCCTTCATTCCCAAAGTGGGGTAGGCAGAGCTACAGAATTACCAACAACTTTTAAAACTTGTTGTTAATTCTATAACCACACTGCACAATTAGGCCAAGATGTTTACCAGCGTATTAGTGACAGATTGCAAGCCCATCGCCTAACAGTACTACAAGCCTTTATTCCCTTAGTCGCCTCTTACGACATCCACAGGAAGAAATGGAGTAGTACTATTCTAACCCGGCAACCACTATGCTATTACTATGCAGTTAGCCGCCTTCTTTGGTTAGACAGCAGTATTACAAGGGTGACGCAGTAGACGCGTAACTGTAAACGTTGAGTTAGCGTGTTTGACCTTCGGTGTGGACGAACCTTTTTTTATGGCTAGACAATGCAATAGAGCACAAAGACCACCTAATGATAAGTGGGGTCTGAGACCCATATACATTTTATCTTAAGAATGCAATCCGAAGACTGCCAATGTGCTGAGGACTAAGATGGATTGCCTGAAGCTATTAATTTCACCATCCCGACAAACATAACACTGCTGTTTGACAGTACATAGATTAAACGATTAGTTGGTTACAGCAAAAACAAAATAAAGACAAAGTGAAATAGAAGCCTCAGTTGTCTAAATTAAATATCGCTAGGCTCCAAAATTCATATTTATATTCATAATTAATCATGGTACCCACGAGGCGAACGTCTTCAGCACTTAGAGGGGCGTTCTCAAAAGATTAAATTGGCACTTAACAATTAAATTTATGGCCGACCGATGATATATTTCCTGGAATTTATACCCTCATTGCACGATTTCCAATGAGAAATAGACAAATTATGGTGTTGAATTGAATTATAATAAAAGGTTTTTGTTATTTTCCGTATTCAACCGACTTTGAAAAACGGGGCAATTGTCAGTTCAACTGTTTTTTTTCTGTACACATGTTACTCGACTTCTCATCCCATTTGAATGATTATTTTATCATGACATGTGTAGGTAAATATTTCTGATAGAAACGATTTGGGTTTTTTTTTAGTGTAGAGAGTGAACAGGCAACTGCACCAGCAAGCTTCATTCGAGCATTCTAGACTTCATCATTTACTATTAGGTCATCATGTCAGCCGAACGACGTCCACTGCTGGACATAGGCCTCCCCCAAGGCTCTCCACTCAGACCGGTCTTGTGCTATATATTGTGCTTGTCTTGTGATAGAGGTCAATCACGGGTCAGACCTGAAAAAAATATCTAGGGTTGGTTGCCGTCCCTGGGCAAGTCTAAATGGAGCGAAGCGGTTCCAAAGACGGGAGGGAGACGAGCTGTAGGTAGGCCTCCAACAAGATGGAGTGACGACCTTGTAAGGATCGCGGGAACGCGGAGGATGCAAAAAGCACAAGACCGGTCTGAGTGGAGAGCCTTGGGGGAGGCCTATGTCCAGCAGTGGACGTCTTTCAGCTGACATGATGCTGATGATGGTGCTAAAGATGAAGCTTCAAAAAGGTTACAAGCGAAGAGCGCCACTTTCGGCACTTTCCCATTTTTCCCATTGAAAGTCTGTGAACAGATTTTCGGTGATTACTCCTCCGTGGTATGTCCGATTTTCAATTTTATTTTTTCTAAACTGTCAATGGCTAGATGTCGTATTACGGGTTAAATTTGATCCTGATATCTTCAATAATTTAGGAGGAGTATGCGGACAAACGAAAATCCGAATCGGGGAAGAATGGAGCATCATTGCTCTAATAATTTATGTTTGATTTGTCTATTCATAAGCCACCCCTTACGCTAAAACCGTTATTGAAAACCCTCATGACTAAGGTAACCTCTATTGCTAGGTCTGTTGAGGCGAGAATTAATAAACACGAAAAAAAACAACCATACCGAATCAATTCTTAACACAAATTATAGCCCTATAAGGGTCGTACTGTTGAAGCCGATGACATCAAAATGACGAAATTTTACACACAGGGTGCTCTGCTTTCATTTGTTTAGGTATGTGTTAACAGGTGCAAATAAAAAATGTTAAATAAGAAGCGTAAAATGATTTTAATTAAATACAACTAATTCGCAATCAAAATACGGATCACGGAAGCATTTTTTAAACCATACATACATACATAAACTCACGCCTTCATTCCCAAAGTGGGGTAGGCAGAGTTACCAACCAAGAATTACCAACAACTTTTAAAACTTGTTGATAATTCTATAACCACACTTTGCACAATTAGGCTAAGATGTTTACCAGCGTATTAGTGACAGGTTGCAAGCCCATCACCTAACAGTACTACAAGCATTTATTCCCTTAGTCACCTCTTACGACATCCACGGGAAGACATGGAGTGGTACTATTCTAACCCGGCAACCACACGGCGCCAAACCACTCATCACTAAAAATGGCAAACTAAGACAGTTTTCTTTCATGAATGCCAATGCCATAATTGTATTTAAGTATGACTGTTTAATCATATTAAATTTTATTACAACATAAAAACACTTTTTTTAAATGATAATGTTACTCGATGATTTTTGCCACTGTCCGTCTCAATCAAATAGTTTCATTTACGTTTTACGTATGAAGTAGGTATTTATTTATAACAGGGGGCACATGACTCTAACAAAAATTAGCAAATAAAGCTTAATATTTCATAAACGGATCCCTTATTCGAAAAATTTATTGCAAAAACCCGGAATATTTTTTAAAGGCCTATCCAACGAAACCCCACACAATGGGGGCCAATTGAAAAAAAATACATACCCAGATTACGTGGAGTAGGGGAGGTACACTAAAAAAAAACAAGATTTTGTTTTACCACTTTGTTGACGTGACTAATATGTATATTCATGCCAAATTACAGCTTTCTAGTACTAAAAGTCTTTGAGCTAGGCGGACGGACGGACGGACGGACGGACAAGGCGAAACTAGCAGGGTTCCTCGTTTGACTACAGAACCCTAAAAAGGGTACAAGTTAATTGTCTCTTCAATTTCCCTGATCCCGGCTGGAAGGGCGAGTCGTTTGATCAGAGGGGGGTTATTATGACATAGCTATAATTACTTCTTACAAATTTTACATAAAAATTTCTACAAAATTTGTTATATTCGTTTTTACTCTAAGATTGATCTTAGAGCTACATAGTGTTTAAGTTAACAAAGAGATATATAAAATAATGGAGAAGACAAAAAATGTTGAAGTAGAAGACGATCACTAACATAATAAAGACGAACTGATTTGCTTGTTCTATTTAAAAAAAAAAAACCTATTTAGTTTTTACTTCTTAAATCGTCTACAGTAGGTATATCTCCTTGTTAACTTAAACACGGGGTATTATTGAAAACCCTCATGGCTAAAGTAACTTTTATTGCTATGTATTTAAAGGCGAGTATTACACACGAAAAAACATCCAAGCTGAATCAATTCTTAACCCAAATTATAGCTCTCTATAACACATAACCATGGATCAACATTCAATTCAGCCTTCAGTCAAAAATACACATCATACACAACGCCTCTAGTATTCTCAACCGTAACACGAACATAAGAAGATAGATTTTGCTTCAGTTGGTAAATTGGAGATGCGTCATTTTGGAATGGCGTAAATAACTGGGTCTTGGTGGATTCAGGTAGCGGTATTGGCGCAATTTACGCAAGATACCCAAGAGATACGGGCATTAGCACGATTTATAGTTTCGGCTTGCGTAACGTTGTAGGGTTGTGTTGGGTTGGACGTTTCAGAAATATCCAGGAGCCCTAGTCAATCGCTACTGTTTTTATTTTCTATCACTCAAAATGTATGGGATGACATGATCGCCTGGTTTATCGCAACGTACCGGAATGTCATCCTATACATTTAAAATGAATCTTAGCATGTCCTACAGTTATGGAAATTTGAGTAATATACTACGATACAAAATTATTAAATTATATTACTATAAAATAAAAATAAAAATAAATAAATATCCGGGACTATGTCACACCAATTAAACTAGTCCCAAACTTAGCTCTAGGCTTGTACTATGGGTACTAGACAACGATATAAATACTTAAATAGACAAATATATACTCAAATACATAGAAAACACCCAAGACTCAGGAACAAATATTCGCGATGTTCACACAAATATCTGCCCTTACCGGGATTTGAACCCGTCAAAACAGACGACAAGTATAACATCGACATAAAGTGCCGCCATGACTAATATTAAATTAAATAAGTATTTTTTTAGATTTCTTATTTATGTTACTTTTAAAGAATGTAACTTGTTTATGTCTTGCAGTTCTATTTTAATGGTAGATTGAATAAGATATTCAAAAACACGAAATTGCTAAAGAGTGCTTGAAATATGCTCGGTCCTTATCTGCCAAGATAACATTTGAATTTGACAGAAAGTACAACAAATACTTTAACTAAAATAGGTTTGTGGTGCGTTTATGTATAAGGGGGTAAATCTTTAAATCAGTTTCAAGAAGAAGGTTTAAAAATGGCTTCTTGTTGACCAGCAATCAGCATCAAGTCCTAAAATATGTATGCTCTGGCAGCACAACTTGAATTTGCCGGTTAATAATTCGTCCATTCAATATACTTATTTAAAACGACTAAAAGTAAGCGTCAAGTCTTAGAAAACTGTAACTTTCAGACGCGTCTTGACACTAACATCTCCGTCAGATCAGCTCAAGGCTAATAATCCAAACTTACTACCAACCTTTTTGGATGTAACGAAAGTTAATCGAGGTAGCAAATATGGACCGCACATAATTTATACGGGATGCGAGTTATACGGGCATTAGCGCGATTTAGGTGCTGAAATACGGAAGCGCTGCGGAAAACTGTGGCTTTAGGCGTTTAGAAAATATCCCGACTAATATATTTACTAACGCATTCACCGCCAACCACTGACATGTTTTAAAAAATATATATTTATAGAAAATGAAAGTTGAAAAAAATTAATGGCTTGACAGCGGACCAAACACTCACTCGTGATTTAAAAATAACTTAATAAACATAGGTACCTACTTAAAAATAGTTTCCCATGCTCATGCAAACACACATAGGAAAGATATTTTTATGGTACACTTACAACGGTGTGTTACTACAGGTTTGTCTATACAGGGTGACTCCTAATTCGTGAACCCATATGTGTTTCTCTGGCTCTTTAGCGGTAGTTAAAGCACTATAACGTAACACTATGCAAAAATCTGTAACGGTAATATTTTGTAAAAAATAATACAATTTACAGTCTCATGGTTACCTTACTTTTCTTCTTATGTTGAACTGTCATTCATACATAACTCGTCTAGTAGAATAGGGTGACCACACGGTTCGTAATTTTTACACGTTAAATAAATTAAGTTTTACTTCAACCCAGTTCAATTGTTGGGTTTTGTTAAAATGCTGCGTTAGAAGCGAATGTTTCGGTTCACGACTTAGAAGTAACCCTGTATATAATTATGTATGTCTGTGGCATCGAGGCTCCAAAACAAATGGACCAATTCAGACGCCATTTTTAAATAAGTGAGCTAGTTAAATCAGAATAATTTGTAACTGAACACAATTAACGGTTTTTCATAAAACATCATGAAAAATGATTAGGCCGTTTTAAAAATATCAGCTACGAAAGGAGTGGGCATTATATAGGTAGTTTTTATCAATAAGTTCTGCAATACGGAGTAAATTTCGTTAACGTAGCAAATATGAACCGCACATAGCTAGTACGGGAACTGTGGATATTAGCCTTTTAAATATATTTTTTGTATTTATCGTAAAATGTGCTTTACTTTACTCCCGCACGGGTAATTAAGCTCCATCGTTATATTGAGGTAATCAGTGTTGTACATCATTCTATTGCTTTCATTCACTGCGCGAGATGTATACATCGATTATTTTTAGAAAATTTGCCATCGACCTTGACTTGTAACAAACGAAATAGCCACTATGGAGCATAGCTACCCAATATTACCCATGGGGGAGCAAAGTAGGCACATTTTACGGTACTCAAGACGTATGTAACGTCTTACTGTCGCACTTAGAGACGTCAATTAAATTTAATGCTCGTTTAGTGACGTGTTGTCTTAAATGACAGCAGCAATTTTAATCAAACATTAAATTTAATTGATGTCTCTGAGTTCGGCAGTCTACTCCTAATTGTAACTACCCACCAATAAACAGTTATTTAAAGTAGGCTTGTACTATGACTGTAAGGAAACGGTAAACATACTTATACGAGTATATCACACTCAGTCACTGTACTGTTTTATACTCTATAATTAAGAAGAAAACATCCAAGACTCTGTAACAAATACTCCTACTTATCACGCAAAATGTCCATATCGTGATCCCGGGACCGCTAGCTTCGTAGGCACTAGGGCATGCTCCCGGGAATTCCCGGTACTAAAAGGACCGGGAAATCCCGGGAATTATCATTTCAACTGGTACCGGTACTGGCGAAAAAAAACCCGGTTCTTCGCTTCCTTCGGTACTGAGTTTGTGACTAGACTAATTGTCATTTTTTCTTTTCAAAACTACGTGCGGGCCTGGTCACGCTTTCCCCCGGCGGATTCGCACAAGCTTGGTTTTATTCGGATGCGATATGAGATCGGCATCGCTCGGCCCGCCCCACCCTTCGACCCGACGCCTCGACCCAATCCAAGGCTAACCGGTCGGGCCGACCGACAGTAGGTAGTCAAGTAGTCAGAAAGATAGCTGTTCTGATTTGGTAAACTCGTGCTCTGGATTAAATAATTAATAATTATCACTTAACTGGGTGTCTTATTTAAAAAAATAACGTTTAAACAAAAAAAATACAAATAATTTACTCAGTACCGAAAAGTACCGAAATCCCGGGAATTCCCGGTTCTGACTCAGTACCGGAAATCTTAGTCCCGGTTCCGGGAATGGTACCGGTACCGCATGCCCTAGTAGGCACTAACAACTAAGCTTAACGCGCTGTCAAAATAATAAAAGCAAACATAAAAAAGTATACCTACAAGTATACCAACTGTCATATCTAACCCCTATAGCTTTTGAGGGGGAATAAGGCCACAGCAACACATTCTGTGACTTTATTGGGTGTATTTTCTCCACGACGTTTTCCTCAATTTGTATTAAGGTTGGTTTCACAATACCCTTTTCGTAAACCGTTAGTGGGCAGGCAATTTAAAAAACCTTTCACTCAGACATAAATAGCAGGATACAAATTGACCTCGCCCCAAACTAAGCTCTAGGCTTGTACTATGGGTACTAGGCAAAGATAAATATGTTACTATAATTAAATACAATTTTATCCTTTTTCTACTCGCGAACTATAAACCGCTGATATTGATATTGTTAACGGTATCAGAATAAAAATAAAATATATAAATAAATAAATATCAGGGACAATGTCACACCAATTGACCTAGTCCCAAACTAAGCCTTAGGCTTGTACTATGGGTACTAGACAACGATATAAATACAAATAGAGAAATATATACTTAAATACAGAGAAAACATCCATGACTCATCATGATCAAACGTGTTTTGTATTGCCGGTACATCGGCCTGTCTCGGGCCGAGTTCTAGCGGTAGTGACGATCTACTCAAACAATCGGCGGCTGGGATAATAAATAAATAAATATCAGGGTACAATGTCACACCAATTGACCTAGTCCCAATTTAAGCTCTAGGCTTGTATTATGGGTACTAGACAACGATATAAATACTTACATAGAGAAATATATAGGTACTTAAATACATAGTAAACATCCATGACTCAGAAACAAATATTCGCGCTCATCACTCAAATTTCTGCCCATACCGGGATTTGAACCCAGGACCGCTAGCTTCGTAGGCATAGTCACTACCAAATAGGCCAGCGCGTCGTCAACCACCTACGTATAGCGTAACCGAAGCGTGAAAACAATTCTATAATGAGCGTTGCCATGGTAATAACAGTTCGATAATCATTATTATGATACAGTGGCTTAAGTGGCTAGTTTTAACTTAAATAGGTGCTTAATACATATATAATGTTATCTATAAACTGCACCGTGCGATAATAATACAATCTGTTTACCCAGTCATCTGCGCTAGGCTAATAAAAGACTAATTCTTATTTACCATTTTTGACACCGACTCACATTTAACCGATTTTTTTGTATTATTATAATATTTTGCCTGAGAAATTAGTTATTTAATTGTGAGTAAAGTGAGTGATTTCAATTACTAAATAGGGCTGTCACATGCATCATCCTAGATTAAACAGAGTATAAAGATGCTAATAAACCATTTTCAGGTTAGGCCAATTGGGATAGACCAAAAAAATAGCTCACGGTTTTTACATTCTAATTCGAAAGAATAGGTAACTGTGAGAGACCAATTTCATTACTTTTGTATTTGACCCAATAGTATTGTTTTAATATCTTTATTTATTTAGCAGACATTTTATGGATGACATGATTATTTTAAATTTGGGTTAGCATTTTCTAATAAATTACAACAATTAAATGATATCTAATGATAAAAAGTATGTGTAATAGTGTAATAAAACATACTATTTCAAGCGGTTTTCGCCTAACCCGTAAGATACACCTAGGAGGGCTTCAAGCCAAAAACGAAAGTCAAACAAAGGTCAAATATACTTTTGTCAAAATGTCCGAATTGATAAATATTTCAAAAATTTAATAATGCAGAACGGCTTTAAACCCTATTACTCGAAATGGTTTTCAAACCAGAGTAATTTAAAAAATATGAACAATCCCTATTTCCACACTGCATATTCCGTTATCAATGGACCACGCACTCACAACTGATTGATCACAGTTGTGCGTTTGTGTCCAGTTCCATCTGAATAATGTTTGTTCATTGAAATTTAATTGGGCGGTTCTGCGATCAAAGTGTGCATGGTACCTGCAGGTAGATGCACATTAACGCCGTTCACCCGCTTCCGCTTAAGCTTGTGTATTGCTAACAATAACTCCTGAATGATACCTTAAATATGCGGATTGGTGATGAAATTATCACTTAGGCATAGGTATTTTTACTAGCTGCTCCCTATTTCAAATGATTAAGGTAATACGTTTAATGTTTCTATACATACATAAACTCATGCATTCATTCCCATTTCTTTTTTTTGATATTTCTGTAACTACATTTTTCACAATTTAATGATTGTACTCGTATTATGGAGCCCTTATGTACGAGAAGTTAAAGATACCAAAAGTTCGATGTTTCATTTAAGATATTTTTCAGATTTTTATTACGTAGCTCTTAGTGGGTAGTAATTTATTTTTCACCTCAGCAGCTCAAACAAGCAGGTTTTGCTGCTTAAAAACAGTGAGCAAAATTCAATTTTGCTGCGAGCGAGAGGCAAAGTAGCTTTTTAATTATTTTTTTTAAATGCCGTGAGCAGTGCTGGGGCTACTCACAACATTCGAAAAAATTGAACTTCACTTTGTTCTGTCACTTTCACTTCGATAGGAAAAATGCGAGAGATAGAAACAACTTGATTCGAAGTTCGATTTTCAAATTCCACACATAGTAGGCCCAAAAAGAAAAGCACGTTCGGATGCACTGCACACATAACCGTAAAATTGCAAATAAAACTATCTGTTAAAGTTTGAAATGTGTTTATTATAACTATTTTATACAGTAGGTACAATCATTTTTTTTATTTAATGTTTTGAAGACAAAATTAATGAAAAATAAGAAGTTTATCATGTATCTACATCATTTTGTTATCGTTTTAACAATCTATAATTTCGTGACATAAACCGCGGGGGCAGTTTCAGAACGCATTTCAAAAATAGCGGGATCTTATTGTAGCCAATAGCCATAGACAAGGCCTAGTTAGGTTTTTTTTAAAGCCACAGACTACATAAAGCTGTATAAAGTTGTGTTTGCACTACGGCATTATCAAGTTGAGTGACAGGTTTTATCTGTTTCATGTTTATTTTTTCCACTTTTTATTTTATTAGTATTTTGCAAAAATGCTTGTGATTGATGCATATGCGATCGTGTCGTTATTTAGTCGTGTATTCACCAAATGGTCACAACGGAAGACCAGCGTTGGCCCTACCAGCTTCACGCTGTGTTGTTCTCGCTGCTAAGGTGAAAAGTTGTATGTCTCACACGAGACCAAAGTTTTTTACGTCTCGTATCTTTGAATCATCACTCGCAGCAAAAACCAACTTTGCTCTCTTGTTGAACAAATAACTATTTTGACAATCCTCTATACACCTTTTCAAAAAATCCTTTTGTTTATTGAGTCAGTTAAATAACAGCATCCAAGTGCTATGGTGTAGCCAGGAGTAGCCTTTTTCCGCTATATGTATAGCTTAAATGTGCTATGAACAGTGGACTATTGAGAAGTTGGCAGTGAATGTGTTATGTTGCCTATTAATCTTACGATTTGAATATTTCACTTTTATTTTTGTCTTTTTTTAAATATATTTATTAAAGAATAATGTGGCATTCAAGTTGGGAATGCATACAGTGCTTGGCTCTTACAATGTGTTTCGGTAAACTGTTTTGTGCCTGTTTCTCACTCGCTCTCACACGCTTTTATTAAGAGCGAATAAGAGAGAAGTACCTTCAAACCCGGAGCACCTTGTAAGAGCTTACAAACTGTACTTTTTCAATAATCACTGAGATACTTACTATTGACTTTATAATTTCTTGTTTTTTTTTCAATGCCCTATTAGGGTTTTATTTATGTCCCGTAACACTTTGTTTAGCAGAGTGAAAATGTAAAATAAATAAAAAAACCTTATTGCAAAAATACGAAAAACTCCTTTTTCGGTTTACCACCATGTCATCCATTCCCACTAATTATTGATACAAAGTTACAGCGATATCACAAGCCATAGCGTTTCAATAAATATATTCGACCCTAACTCAAACTAATGAGCGCGCGTTTATCGTTAATTAAACTTAATTAACGTCCACAATGGCCGCCTGTTTCCATCAAACCGAGAACCTTTGCGTATTCGAGCGCGAATGGGCAACGTGGAACTATTTGTTATGGCCGTATGACAGCCAGTTAGGAGGCACGGAAGTGCGCCCGCCAAGTCCGGCGTATGTTGCAAGTTGGCCATTTTTTTATTAGCTTGTTGGTTTGTTTATTTTTTTTGTCTGTTCGTGACATGTTATGTACTTTAAACAGTTCAAAACAAGATACGATTAATATAAAAATGTGGTAATATTTTTTTAATGATTATTTATAATTATGATGTGCTGTACGAGTATTAAAAAAATACGAATCGTAGAAAAATAATTTACAATAGGTTTAGTTTAGTCAACGTAGAAAATACAACCTGTGAGTTTGTCATTTTTTTGTACTGTAAAATAAAGTTCACAATAGCCGAGTACACTGTTCGTAGCAGATTTTCGGTACATAAGGTAACGGCGCCTATTACCGTGGTACTTAAGGAAGTTTTCAAATCATTCCAAAAAAATAAGGTTATCAAAGCTCCTTAGCGACCCAATTTTTTTTTTTTTTAAGAGTGTTTATTGAACTTTTAGCGTCGTAACTTTTTGGACTCATATTACTTTATTATATATTGTAAAATAATTATTGAAACCAAAATACCCAAGTCTTCTATTACCGTGGTAATACACAGGTTGTGATTCTATTACCGCGAATTCAGCTTCCATTACCGAGGGTACAAAAAGCAGCAATTTTCTACCATCGGTAATAGGCGCCCGACTCACGATTTGGAACTGAATACCGTGGGTTATAAAATAAATAATGGCTTGGTTCTGTATATTATTTTTTAAATCACGTTTTTAAGGAAGTATAATTATAATTACTAATAAATAAACATAATATAAGTATGAAAAGTAGAAATAACTTATGATCACTACATATGCAATACATAAACACGGAAATTTCCTTCTGATGAGTAAAAGTCTCAACTTTATCAAAGAAATCTGTACTTACGGTACCCTAAATGTGATTAATTTTATAGAATACTAAAATGTCACTCGGTAATAGACACTTCTTTAGGAACCTATTACCGACCCAAACAAATATTGAATGGGTCGGTAATAGACTCCCATACATTCTATTACCGAGGGTTATCTGATCGTACCATCGGTAATAGGCTCAATATGGAGGGTTTGAAAAACCTAATTCCGACCCATAAAAACCAACGGATACAGTTTTATTTTCATTACAAATCAAAAGTATATATTACAACCTAGGTATAAAACCAAAATTACATAACTGGTAAGTAAATACACGATTTTATCTCAATATTTAAACAACTTGACAATTTAAGGTTCCTATACAAACTACAAATTCAGTACTGAAGTTTTTGTTAAAAAATAAGGGTTTGTTGAATACTTTCCATACCACGGAAATAGTTCTTTAATAGCGTGAATAGATCAAGATTGGAATAACCGTAAGAAAGTATGTATAACCGATCGCATATGCCAAAAATAAAGTATAAATAACCGAAATCAAAAAAATCTATTACCGGGGTACACCACGGTATTAGTATCCACCGCAAAAAATGGCGTCCATCGCCGCTGTATTTGATTTTCCATTTTAAACGTATTTCCAGGCCAAAAAATGTATAAAAAGCACTCATAAGTCGTGCAGAAAACAATAAACAACCATTTAAATACCATAACATTAGTTCAATTGCCATAAATATTACGTAAAACACTCAATAAGATTCGAGTTCACTTGCATGCGGCGTCACGCGTTAGTATGGCACGTCCTCTTTCTGCGCTGCCTTCGCGGAAACTGACGAATTGCGAGCGAGCACTTTGTTTCATTCACACACACTAGCGCTAACAGGTCCGTAAGTCAACTAAATAAGCTTCGTTCGTGTAAAATTTGTTTTTTAGAATATCGATCGGTTTGTTTATAAAAAGCGTATTTGAAAATACCGCGGTGATGGGCGCCGATTTTGATACCCCCGGTAACAGGCGCCGTTACCTTAGCGCGTACACACAGCGTAGCACTCGTAGTGGCTGGGCGGTGAATGTGTTAAATCTATATAATAAAAATGAATCGCTAAATGTGTTGGTAAGCGCAAAACTCAAGAACGGCTGAACCGATTTGGCTGATTTCTTTTTTGTTATGTTCGTCATTGTCAGGACAAGGTTTGTATGACAGGAAATAATTGAAAAATCCACCGGGGAGTTCAGAAATTTGCAGCTGGGCGAAGCCGCTGGCGGGCCGCTAGTAATAAATATATTCGTTCAATCTTTGCCCCACTTTTAATTTGCGCTTCCACAGAAGTTTTTTAACCTACCGCTAAGCAGGAGAGTTCGTATTGTGGTATTCCAGCATAGGAATCACACAACCGGTAAAATTACTAGCATAGAGGTATTCCGTCCTAGAGTATGCTAAGCTAGCTGCAAATTGCAGTGTTGTGAATGCAAATATGGATGGGTCTTATATTCTTCTTAAAGTCGAGTACATAAATATGTGTACACTTTAGTTCCGTGTCTATTTAATGCTATGTTTAAAAAGCCATATTAAATTGTCACTGCGATTATAGTGACGAGGTACTAAAGTGTACACGTATTTATGAACTGTGTGCTCGTTTACCTTTTTCGTGCCATAAAAAAAGTTAGACTTAAATTCTACATAGCTTTACAACCATTTAACCCTCTCTTTTCCACAGCATGGCAACGCCACGACATCGAGCGAGACGTCGGTCGGCACGAACACAGCGACCGCCGGGCCGAGTAAGCAGCCAGCAGCCAAGTTCCGCCACGGGCTGCTGCAGCTGATGATTCACACGATCGACCCGATGCACGACGGTGAGTTAGGTATGCACCGCTTTGCTATACGCTGTTAGTTGGCGCTAGAATATTCAGGCACACGGCAAAACTAAAGACATTTAATTTTCATGCTGAAGACGCAAAGTTTTCTAGAATTCTCGGAAATGTCTCGTAAGGCCCACCATACTGCAAAATGGGAGTTTTTTATAACTGGGACTTTGAATCTACAAGTAAGGGAATAAAGTCCAATTGCGATTGTCCGAAAATGCCATTTTCAGTTTATGAACATAGGAAAATAGACCTTATAATTATTGCAACAGATTTTGAAATAAATTGCTTTGATTACATCCTATATTGCACACTAGGCCTTACGAGCCTAAAGACGCGCTGTTTGAAGAAGTTTTCACGTTTGACGTGCTAGAGACGCGCCGCCGCGCCGTTGCTAAGTATATAGGTAATAGTCAAAGCCCGGACGACGGGAAAAATTATGTGTTGACGTCTCAATAGTGCGAGGACACACATTTAATAAGTCCATAAAATGTCGATTAAAGCACGATGTACTGGACCACCGTTACGAAATTCAGAAAAAATATAGGTTTTGCAAACAAAATTAAAATGAGTTAATATTTTATATAATTTTCGTAATAAACAATTAGTATTTTTTCAACATTTTCCGATTTTAAACTCCTTCGCCTAGGTGATAAAATCCATTTCAGCCAACTAAAGGACCGTTTCAAATCTACTGTAGTAATCGTAAATTTAAATAATTCATAGTGGTTATGAATTACTTCTGTACTTCGCAGTTCCACTTCTTTTCCAGATATCAAATTATTTAAGATTTTTAAAGTTGAAACGCCGTTTTTCTTTAACACATTCTGATATTTATTGTGAATAATATAACATTGACAATAATTGTAGTATGTAATTCGTTTACTTAAATAATATATAATAAGATTACCTAGGTACCTGATGTAATATTGTGTAACAACCTGACATGTAAGATAATAAGTTTGATTACTAAATTTCGGATTCAAAAATTGTTCGTATGGATGTCGATAGAATAGTCGATATTTAATTAAGCGCTACTGAAAAGTGCATTTTTGCTCCCGTCGTCCGGGCTTTGGTAATAGTAGGTAATAGTAGGTAATAGAAGTCATAGGGGTTAGTAAATAGGCAGCGTAAGGGTGCAGAGAGGCAAGTAAATACCACTAGTAGCTGTACGATAGAAGACCTTTACGTCAAATTTCACCAACAACATAAAACGACATTTGACGACGCGCTGGCCTAGTTGGTAGTGACCCTGCCTACGAAGCTAGCGGTCCTAGGTTCAAATCCCGGAAAGGGCAGATATTTGTGTGATGAGCCCGAATATTTGTTCCTGAGTCATGGATGTTTACTATGTATTTAAGTATATATTTCTCTATATAAGTATTTATATAATTTTCTAGTACCCATAATACAGGCCTAGAGCTTAAATTGGGACTAGGTCAATTGGAGTGACATTGTCCCTTGATATTTATTTCTTTATTAATAATTATTATTTTTAACAGATGATTGAATGTTAAAAGGTGTCAAAATGGAACTAACAGTTAATAAATTATTATAATATAGGTAATACAATTAAAAGTTAAAACTAAACTTATTAAAATTAAAATAAAACTAAGCTACACAAATTAAATAAAACTAAGCTACACAAATTAAATAAAACTTAGCTACTCAAATATTAAAGATGTAAATAATAATCACCACAATAAAAAGAACACCCCCTCTAGCAGGTCCGCTCGCGGCATGGTCCCTATGACACTGGCTGCATTACCATCGTTTGGTGAAATTGATAGGTACTTATTATGGTTCAACCTTAGTTTATCGCTTAGAGTTGTCGCTGACACAACTCTTACGTTACTGCTAGACGCTAAAAGTGGCCATTTGTCGTACTACAGCAATCTCTGTTCCAGAGACGCACTTTTTTCAAGAGCTCTAGACAATCTTCGTTCTATAGTTGGGTCAATCAAAATGCTCTCTATGACAGTGACAGCTCATATCAACGCGTATTATAGTATATTGTTTCATTGACAATAAAAATACTTAAATACACATGAAGCGTCCAGGGAAAGAACATGTCTAGTCACTTTATTTTTAAAATGACTTTTGTATCTCGAAATGTAGAGGACGAAATGAACTATTCAGATTTAGATATAAATCTTTATATTTATAACTTGTATCTTTGCACTCTTAAAAAAATTATGTTCAAAATGACATGGTTCCTAACTTTCAAATTGCGATATCTCAAAAAGTTACTAATGTGACTAGACATACATTCGGTAATTTAGATGATTAATGTTTCTGCCTCGTATAGCTTTAGTGGATATTCCCCCTAAGTCGGCCATCTTAGCCGCAAATCTTGTGGTAATCGATGCGTTAAGTAATCGAGTTAGTGGCAGACTGTAGCTAAGTGAATCGTTTCGCTGCCGCTAATTATCCACAAACTGCATAGTTTGCCTAGTGTACGCTGTATAACTTAGCGTTGAGGGATGTCTCCGTCTATTCAGGGGCCCTAGCGAAGATGCATTGCGCTACCTAGCGTTTCTATTCGTTTCGTTGGTTAACCAATCGCGTCACTGGTAGAAGAGTCACGTGGGGTGTGTAATGTTTAGCATAAAAACAAATGGTCTAATGAACGTTTTACATAACACGAATTGCATAATTACTGTAAATAATAAACCATCGATATAATAGTCATGACATGATGCATAAAATGAAATGCATAATTTCAGAAACTATATTGTTTTTAACCCGTGTGGTTGCCGGGTTAGAATAGTACCACTCCATTTCTTCCCGTGGATGTCGTAAGAGGCGACTAAGGGAATAAAGGCTTGCAGTATTGTTAGGCGATGGGCTTGCAATGCAACCTGTCACTAATACGCTGGTAAACGTCTTACGTCCGGTTCCTATATTCAATCCGCGGACAGATAGGCTTACTTCGGATTAAAATTTGACACATTTTGTATGGGCAAATGTCAAATTTTAACCCGAGGTAAGCCTTATCTATCCTCGGATTGAATATAGGAACCCGACATTAGCCTAATTGTGCAAAGTGTGGTTATAGAATGAACAACAAGTTTTAAAAGCTGTTGGTAATTCTGTAGCTCTGCCTACCCCACTTTGGGAATGAAGGCGTGAGTTTATGTATGTATGTATGTATATTGTTTATAAATTAAAAAATAAATAATTCTAATGGCTTTCATTACTTTTAATGTGGTCACAGTTCTAACCTAACCTAACCTAGTTCGATGAAATAGACTTAAATGCATAATAACAAGAAAATGATGGTAACACTAAATGACTGTTATATGCTTTTCGTGATTAGTTAAATGAAATTATACAAAACGTTTTTATACTGATTGATGCTCACCGAGTCACGTGATCTAGTAACCAAAATTGAATCGAATAGAAACGCAAGTTATCTGAGATGCTTGTGGTAATCGGCGCGGTAAGTAATCGAGTTAGTGGCAGACTGTAGCTAAGTGAATCGTTTCGCTGCCGCTAGTAACCTACAAACTGCATTATTTGCACAATGTACGCTGTATTTAGAATATTATTGACGGATGTCTCTCTAGTCTCGTGGGTTTGAGTACAATAATTGTCCCATTCGCAAAATGTTACTTTGCTAAGTGACCGTACACACTGGAAGCGTACTGCGTTTTGCGGTCCTGTCCAGCATCTTTGTCACATTTTAGGAAACTAATGGAGATGTAAATTTGACGGCCCCTAAATAACGTGTCTCTCGCTTATCGTCTTTTTTTACGAAATATCTATTTCGCAGAACGCCTCTATTAGAGAACCTTTATATCTTAAGAGGACTGTGAAGCTAAAACTTTCCATACAAAATGCGAAAACGTTTCTCTACCCTTATAGGGTAAAGTCACCAGTAGTCAGCCAGAGATCAGTAGTCGACCTTATAATGAGTGCGAAGAGTGGGAAATATATCTTTCGTACTCTTCCCACTCATATAAAGTACAGGCAGAGGCTGACTACAGGTCTCTGGCTGACCACTGGTGACTTTACCCTACCTGGTACTATTTTTACGTCTGTACGTTTTCCTTTCCACGAAAATACTTCTTAGAATGAAACAAATTTAAAAAACAGTCCTTTATAATAACTACAACATATTTAAAAATCGTGGAAAATCGGATTTGATTTAGAGGTAAAAACGTTAACAGCTGGAGCTAAATTTGTATGAAACTTTTGACAGCTACGCGATTTTAGCGGTACTTTACAATCCTTTTTAAGTTTACAAACAAAATAGTTAAATGAAATAATAGTAGTTTATGCAACAGTTGTATAAGAGAGGTCAAAAAAGACGAGTGGTGTGGTTACGATGTGAGCCGCAGGCGAACATCGTAAAGCAAGACGCCACGAGTTTTTTTGACTTAGTTATACACCGTTGCATACAATACTTTTTCTACAACTAGGTTTCAAATAAAATGCAAAATTAAATTAATATACCTAGGTTAGAATACGAACGAACGAAGCACAGAACAACAAACGAGCGAGAAACATTCGAAAACAACAAAATATTTATGTGTCTATGGTTAACTTTGTTTTTAAATTGATGTGCACTTGCCAGGTTTCATATTTTTAAAAAAAGTTGCACAATCGATTTAACTTGTGAAATAGGGACTAAAAAACACCTAATGATTTGAGAAATGAATTCTTTTACCTGATTGGTCGATTTTAATATAGCTGCGTTCTGGTTGGTTGATACGAAATAAAATGTTTTTTTTAAAGAGTTAAATTAGTAAAAGAGTTTACATACCAAAAAGAACCTAACGTTCCGATTGACAGTCAATGTGTATTGTGATTGGTGGTTTAATTTGGTGAAGTATTTTGATTGGTCAAATTAACCTAGGTGTAAGCTTTGGCAGCTAGGCATATCGTTTTGGCTCAAAAAAGCACAAGTGCTGTTAAGGGGAATAGACTAGATAGACTTTTCTACGGAATGTTATGCGGACATATTATCTATATTCTTATATTAGTGTTCGTGACTATATAAATGACAGATAAAAGTACAGGAGTAGGAAATAGTAGTTTATGCAACAGTTGTATAAAAGAGGTCAAAAAAGACGAGTGGTGTGGTTACGATGTGAGCCGCAGCAGGCGAACATCGTAAAGCAAGACGCCACGAGTATTTTTTGACTTAGTTATACACCGTTGCATACAATACTTTTTCTACGACTAGGTTTCAAATAAAATGCAAAATTAAATTAATATACCTAGGTTAGAATACGAACGAACGAAGCACAGAACAACAAACGAGCGGGAAACATTCGAAAACAACAAAATATGTGTCTATGGCTAACTTTGTTTTTAAATTGATGTGCACTTGCCAGGTTTCATATTTTTTAAAAAAGTTGCACAATCGATTTAACTTGTGAAATAGGGACTAAAAAACACCTAATGATTTGAGAAATGAATTCTTTTACCTGATTGGTCGATTTTAATATAGCTGCGTTCTGGTTGGTTGATACCAAATAAAATGTTTTCTTTAAAGAGTTAAATTAGTAAAAGAGTTTACATACCAAAAAGAATCTAACGTTCCGATTGACAGTCAATGTGTATTGTGATTGGTGGTTTAATTTGGTGAAGTATTTTGATTGGTCAAATTAACCTAGGTGTAAGCTTTGGCAGCTAGGCATATCGTTTTGGCTCAAAAAAGCACAAGTGCTGTTAAGGGGAATAGACTAGATAGACTTTTCTACGGAATGTTCTGCGGACATATTATCTATATTCTTATATTAGTGTTCGTGACTATATAAATGACAGATAAAAGTACAGGAGTAGGAAAAGTAACTTACGAAATCCATCTTAATATTCTATCTGCAATGATAGTTTAGACCTGTCTTTAACGTTGAACCCCCGACTAAGAGGCTAGACAAGTTGCTTAACTTTAACGTATCTAATATAATTATTACTTGTGGGAGGACCTTGTGCAGGGTCCGTCCGGGTTGGGACCACCATCTTATTCATTAACCTACCGCCAAGCAGCAGTGTTTGCATTGTTTTGTTCCGGTTTGGGGATAAGACAGCCGGTGAAATGACTAGCATAGAGGCATTCCATCTTAGTCCTCAGGGTTGGCCGAGTTTTTGCAGTCTTGTGAATGCGAATGTCTATGGGTTACAGTTTCCACTTGCCATCAGGTGGCCTGTGTGCTCGTTTGCCTTCCCATGCCATAAAAAAAAAACCTAAACAATTTTCAAAAGTTGACAAAATGTATGGAATCGACACAGCCGCCGACGCGACAGTATGACAGCTTACAATCCTATACATTTTGATAACGATATCGAACGCCAAATGCGTCTTGTCTAGGATATCCGTTGGGTTAAAATCTAGTAGCGAATATTAAGTCTTTTAACGAAATGCCCCCTATTTTGTAAATTGTATCTAGTTCCACATCAGACGGTATTTTTTTTTAGTAAATTCATTGTTGTCTTGCTTATTCAAAAAATGTCGTACATCCAGCTATGATGCCCTTTATTCTAGCCGCTAGCTCACTTTTTTTTTAGCTTTAAGCCACTAAATCCGCCAAGCATCCTTCGTCCCCAGTACTTCCAGTGCAAACACTCAAAACGAAGCACTATTTATATAATGTTCACACTTGCAAATACTTAGAATTCTATAATATGAACGATTTACTTCATATATGGCTTCGAAATGTTTTATGCCAATTCTGCCGTGCTAGTGTAAAAGGCGATCATTCGACATTTTGACCAAATTGAGTTGTTATGACCATCGTGATATGGAGAACAAGCCGCGTCGACCCATCTTACCCGTTTGTCGATAAGAGGCTTGGTTGCGAAGATACGATAAGGAAAAAGACCGTATAACAGACTATTTTCCAGCAAATACTAATGAATAAAGCGGTAACTACACAATACTACATTAGAAAGACGTAAAACAAGACACTCCGCATTATTGTCTGGTGTAGGTTTTATTTATTAATAAGTTGAACTACTCTATAAGGCCGTAATTGCAGATTACTAAGTAAAAAGAACGAATAACATATTTTACCGCCTTTTAACTTAGTATTTCAAATGTTTTTTTCTATTTGCTCATAATTTAAATGAACGTAACAGAGTTTTCTAGACAAAAAGACCGTATGTCAGTATTTTGCGGTATTTTAGTCTAGTTAATGCCGAGTTTTAAATAATGATAAACTTGTTTAAAAAAACTTTTATTTTGTGATACGGTATTTTTACTTGGGACAGAGGTAGTTTTTAACGCTAGATTACTATTCGAATATCCACAGTCGACCCATGCTACTTAATAAAACCGTATAATCCCCAATCTCCTACATACCCCCCGCGGACGGGAGTGCTCGCGTTCGGGCGCCCTTCAGTTCGGTGACGTTACGGGTAATGAAGGTGCGTGTGCGCTGGCGCCCGTTATCACGCGAAAAGACGAGGACGACGAATTGACGATAAATCATAAAACTGAGTACATAATACCATTCTAAATGTTTGTTACCTGAGTACAGTAAAAATAAATAAAATAAATATATAAATTAATATATGATATATTTTTTTGGAGAACTAACATAATTGGGATAGACCAAAAAAATAACTCATGGTTTTTATAATCTAATACAAAAGAAAAGGTAATTTTAAGAGACCCATTTCATTAATTTTGTATTTGACCGAATAGTTTTGTTTTTATATCTTTATTTATTTAACAGAGATTTTATCGATGAATTACATGATAAGTTACGTTAAAAAGTGATTGTAATAGTATAATAAAACATACTATTTCAAGCGGTTTACGCCTAACCCGTAAGACACACCTGGGAGGGCTTCAAGCCAAAAACGAAAGTCAAACCACACGGTCAAATATACTTTTGTCGAAATGTCCAAAATAAATAAATATAACAAAAACTTAATCATGCAGAACGGCTTTAGAACCCCATTCCTCGAAATGGATTTCTAATTAGAGTAATTTAAAAAATTTGAACTATCCCAATTATGAATTATATTAGTATCTAAGAAAAACATGAACAATAAAAAAAACTAGAACATCTATAGTTAGCTTAAAGAAATAAGTCCTTTTTTTATAATGCATTTATACAAATATACAAATAAATAATAAAGTTTTTATGGAGAGAGTTTTATGGAAATAAAGCAAATCTAGAATATCAATAATTAGCTTACAGAGATGGTTAAGTCCTTTTATAAAGTGAATATTTTATAGACCATAAAACAAATATATCAGTAAATGATAAAGTGACTATAGTAAGATTTGTCTATTTACTTTTCATAATATATTTCACTAACATGAGGACTCAATCTAGCTAGAAGTCAAAATGACTTCTGTATCCCACTGTTTTACTATTAAAGTTAAACATGGATACTTAGTGAAATTGAACATCTCATTTAGTTATATAAAACTCAAGTCAAATATAGACTTAAAGGTGAAGCAAGCAATATCAATCTTGAGTCACAATATTATATGATATAAAAATAACAAAGTATAACTATCGCTTTATTGAACGATAAATAATCTACTGTATAATTGAGTTTTTAAACACTCAATTTATATTTTGACCCTTTTCTTCCCTTACTATACGACTGACTGACTATTCGTACATATTGGCAAGGAGTCTGACCTGTCTATGGAGGATGACTATTGAGGTAGACTAAGGTCTAGGGATAGCGATCCCAGAGCGTATGGAGGAGATCTCCTTATTTTTTCTATGGCATAGGAAGGCAAACGAGCACACAGGCCACCTGATGGTAAGTTGAAACTGTGACCCATAGACATTCGCATTCACAAGACTGCAAATGCACTGCCAACCCTGAGGACTAAGATGGAATGCCTCCATGCTAGTCATTTTACCGGCTATCTTATCCCTAAACCGGAACACAACAATGCGAACACTGCTGCTTGGCGGTAGGTTAATGGATAAGATGGTGGTACCAACCCGGACGGACCCTGCACAAGGTCCTCTCACAAGTAAAGTTCCTCCTTCCCTAAGGGAAGGGAATTCTTAGATTTGCTTTAATCTAGACTTCGGTTTCATAAATTATATCTACTATAGGTACATATTAACTTTATCTTTAAAACCAATTCACTTAGTACGTAGGTTGAATTTCAAGTGGTTAGGAGTCATTAAATAAACTAGGATAGTGTTAGATAAGTTTTAAATTATAGTCTACATACATACATACCTTCACGCCTGTAATCCCAGAGTAGGCTAGGCAGAGCTAAAAATTACAACTTTAAAAAGTTGTTGATAATTCAGTAACCACAATTTGCACAAATAGGCTAAGATGTTTACCAGCATATTAGTGACAGGTTGCAAGCCCATCGCCTAATAGTACTACAAGCATTTATTCCCTTAGTCGCCTCTTACGACATCCACGGGAAGACATGGAGTGGCACTATTCTAACCCGGCAACCACATATTATTGTAAATATTTAGGTATCAATATTCTAGAGAGTATTAGTATAGCTAGGACTTAAAACAAAGACTTAAAGAATTCTAGGGTTACTATAGGTTCACAACTATTGGGTTATATTAGATTACTTGACGATCACATGCCAAAACTAATTTACTTTTAAAATAGGTTGTTAGGAATAGGAAGCTTAATAGACTAGGAATGTTACTTATGGTGACTAAGTTATTAGGTTAAGTAGATAGATGTAGTAGGAATTAGGTAAAAATAAAATAAAAATAAAATTTTAGCTATTATAATTGGTTCCACGAGGACCAGGATTTGAGTAATTCTATTTAAAAGTGCTTAGGCTACATTAGGGTTATTGCAAGGAGAATATATTGAGTTTCATTTTAGTAAAGAAACATTTACCAAAGCAAAAGGAAATCGCCCGATGCTTTCATCGCACACACACTTCCGAGGGATAGACAGACGCAAGTCGAAAACAGAATTTAGTACGTAAACTAGGTCCATTAATGCCTGCTCTTAGCTTGAAATTTTGCGAGGACTTGCCAGAATTCAACCAAGAAAATGTCGATGAATTATAGGTTAAGTATTTTTAACCTATAATTCATCGACTTTTTCATGGTTGGATTCTGGCAAGTCCTCCCAAAATTGCAATTCAATTACTTTATGAGACTGATTATGTTTAAATTAAAATAATTAAAAAAGAAGTTTTGATTAACAGTGCGTCATACAGACGAATCAAAGAGTATTATTGTTGATTTATTGAATAACTATAACACGACACCAATCTTAGAAGAGATAATATTTCCTGTGATTTAACTGTTAATTTTTGTTTATTTCAAATATATTTGTACCGAATTTATGATGGTTTTAATTAGCAATTAGTCTAACCTTTCATCGTAGTACTAGATTAAAAAACCGTATTTCGTCTGACTTATGAAGACATACGTTTTTTTAGACTAGTATATAAATATAAAATGATCGATACGAAAACAAACCATATTTTTTTGATTTGCGTACTAGACAAGATAAACGTATTTTTGTTATTCGGCGTTATTATTTAGATCAGAATTATTCAAAAAATATTTTGTACTAAGCAATAAGGCGGTATGTTGCAAATACGTCTTTTTAATTAAGCATTATTGTGATACGTTCAAGCCCTAGTTTAGTATGAAGACGTATGAAGGAAAATCAAGCCTATAAGGCGGTATAGTGCTCATATACCGCCTTTTTGCTTGTTTTTCAGTGGCAATTATTAATCGGCAACAAAACAAAAAGGAAAAAATGCGTGTAAAAAAAAAACTGTAGGTAATAAAAATACATTACTTATGTAGAAAACTAGTAAAACACAATGTCTATCCGACCCAAAAAGTTTCATTTCAATATCTGTTTAAATTACCTAGAAATATGAAAATGAAGATTTCGGTCACTTTTTTGCGATTATCTCGAAAGTGTCTTTTGTCGAAAAGTCGCCTTTTACACTAGCACGGCAGAATTGTCAATGTTATAAAGTTCGTTTTATGGCAACACGGAATTACAGAGTTATTAATAAAAAACTTAAGTAAAGGTTCTAGCATGTAGTTTTGTAGGTACAAAACGAATATGGAATTAAAGTCTTTCAAATATAGAATGTCGAACGGTCTATACCTATTTACAGATGTGTTACGAACTTAAGACTAAATGCAAGAGGACATTTAATTAAGTTTTTTACCTATACAATGCTTTTTAAATCTCTTTATTCGTTTCGCCTCGCTTCGCTGGTGGAAAAGCGCCTTAAGATAAGGTTTATTTTGGGTTAATTACATATTTCTAATATATAAACAAAATACGAGAACACTTTTGCAAAATGTAAGTTTTTCGAAAAGAGAACGTTATCAACTTATCATATTCGTTCTAACCGTTATAACGTCCACACAAACCAAAGTTCGTGCTAGTGTAGAGGACGCTTTTAATGCTCATTACACACGAATGCTCTCAGTGGAGATGGTCTTACAAGACCTTTAAATGCGGACTCAAGTTCTGCCCTCCTAAGGAGAAATGGCGTATCTACTTTATGAATTGTATTAAAAATCCAACCTTATACCCTTGAGAGTTTAATATGCTTCTATGATTTAATTACACATGCGCCTTTTCTCCGTAGGAGGGCAGAGTTGCTGTTGTGTGTAAGTTACTTATGCAAAAGCGTCGAGCGTCCACTCGTTTGCCCCAACTGGTTATAATAATTAAGGACTTTTAAATACCACATTTAAAATGTCTGCTTCAGAAATGAGATTGCTAAGGCCTTAGACGTGCGCGTGCGACTATATAAAATGATCCCTAGCAGAATAGTGTTGAATAATTCTCAGCTTACTGGGTCCAGGTATTCAAGATTATCATTTAAACACGTTGTGTTGTCAACAATATTGTATTCTGTTCACTTCACATTAAATTTTTCCTTATCTAAGTTCTAATTATTTGTAATCAAATGCTGGTTGGCAAAAATCTTGCTCCTTCGTTCACTGTTCTCAACATCCCGCCAAACCAGGAATGGGTACGTTTTACATAATATTGACACCTGCTCGTTATTGGCTGCTCGATGCCGTCAAACAATGACAGCCAACCACGAGTTAGCGGCAAAAACAACTGTCAATCAAATACATCATGTCTGCAACCAAAAACCGACTGTACTGTTATAGTTGCCAGTTAAAATAATCGTTACAATAGCAAAAGAAATACCTAGTTTTAAAAATAAATTGCTCATTATTTTAATAAACAGTTAAACTTGAATAATTATAAGTAGTTCAACGGGCCAAGTATGGTTGCGTTTATCGCGTGACAATATCTGGATAAAGCATCCGTCACGCTCGTACGTACTATACGTGTCAGAAAGTGACGGATGTTTCATCCACATTTTGTCACGCGATAAACGCAGCTATATTAGGCTTCCTACTATTAAAATAAGCAAGTTAGCTTTCAAGCGGATGCTTCATAAGCACCTGCTGGAACAAGCGCAGTCATAAATCAATTTAACACACATCGCCTTATATGTGTTTACTTATATTTATATTTTATATACCCGTATCTTGTATATGTTTTATTTTAACATTTTTTTTTCGACGCTTTTTGTTTCTTCGCACCGACCTTGGATTTTTTTCTGTTTCGCCTACTGGTTGACTGGTAGAGTTATTTGTATTTTATTGTATTTAGTGTAGAGGAGTTTAAATAAATAAATATAATATGTCAGCTTTTAATATTTATACATGCTGAGCCTTTTGTCACCCGACCAACATAATTTAATTATATTAATTTCTTAAAATATAAGTTCTGTCTATCTGTAAATATTCATGACTGGAGGTCGGATCAGATCATGACGGAGGATCGAATTGCTGCCATTATCGTTGTCATGTTTGTTGGTTTTTTGCTTTTATGAAAGTAGGATAATTCTAAACTTATGATACGAGTTTGTGTGTAGATAAACTAGTCTATGCAAGTGTACATAATTAAGTCACCGCACTCGTATTTTAAAGGCTCTCATTATGCATCAGTTGCATAAACTACTATCTAGCCTAATTGTGCAAAATGTGGGTTTAGAATTATTAACAAGTTTTTGGAGTTTTTGTTAATTCTGTAGCTCTGCCAATCCCCACTCTGGGAATGAAGGCGTGAGTTTATGATTTAACAACCAGAATTAGAATTAATTCTAATGCTTATCAAACTCACAGAGTAATTATTACCATTAACATGTATCACACCTTGTACCTACGGTAAGTACGGTAAGGTTGTCTGGAAGAGATCGCTAATCAGCGATAAGACCGCCTGTTGTTTACCTGTATTATTTTTAATTGTGCTCCATCTCTTTTATGTTTTGTTTTGGTGTACAATAAAGTGTTTTGTATTGTATTGTATTGTATCCTCATACAATGTTTTAAATTACTTATTTAAGTTAATATGTTATTCTTCTACCAACAATAAACTGTATACACTACACGTGGATTCTGAACACTACTTAGCATTTAATTTGTAATTTTGCTATGCCTACGGAGAGTTTCGTGTTCTGAGTTGTATTGTATTTTTAACACCACATTGTAAACAACATGAATAAAAATGTTGGCTGTCTTGCACTTGGCGTGCAGTGTTTTTGTAGCTCAGTTCCGAAGAATTCGCCACGCGCGTCTCCAGGATTTAGTAAACTTAAGTACTAAAGTGACCACCTTCATGTGCTTTTGTCTACTGATTCCTGTGGGCGCTGAGATTCTGCAGTCTGGAAGAGTACGCCGTCTATCACACCGGACCACGACAGTAGTGCAAAGATGCTGCTCGGGGGCAGTGAGATGCCAGTCGCTGCCCTGCCACGCCTGCGCGAGATGTTAATTCTGTCGTTTACTCAACGATAGAATCAACGTCTTGAGCAGGGTCATCTCGCCGTCGTCTCCCGCCTCGTACCACCACAGATAGTGTATTTGTATCGCATCTTGATGGTGCTGTATGCATTTAAGTCTGATCGTGAGTAATGCACTTTTTTCCTGTTTATATTGTGTGTTAAAAAGGAGCAACCGAGAAGTGTTTTTTTTTGTACCAGATATTGATGATAAATAATCAGTTGTTATCTGAAATCGTAACATTTTCATTATACTTGTATACGTGAAAAACTGCTTAATCAATTTTGTAAGCAAAAAGCTTACGAAAATAATAACAATTACAAAAACAATATAAGGGTAAAGCCAAAATTTTATTACACTTCAATATTCTTATTTACGTCTAATGCTTTAAAAAAAAGAAATGGCCGAGCCGTTTATTAACATGTAACTTTTTTTGGTTACGTCTTTTCTGGATGTTTTATTTTGCGACATTATCCTCACAAACTGTACTTTCACACATACAATAATCAGCTACCCAACCTTAACGCAAGTTACAATAAAATTGACCGAAAGTGAAAGTTTTACCTTTGAGCAAATCGAAGTATGATTTTGTAAATTAAAAAAAACCTAAAAATCTTAGAATTCAAAGACTAGAAGTAATTTTAAAAACTTTGCCAGTCTCTAAACTTTCAGAATAATACAAAAAAAGTGACACTTAATAGGTCATAATTTGCTGGATTCGACTTTCAAACGTACTAAGGTAGAATGTGTAATAAAAAGTCTGTAACATAAAAACTGTTTTTTATTTGGTCGAACCTAATTTGGTACTGGCTATCCATAAAGCCATGTAATATTTTTTATGAACAAATAAATTTGTTCTTCCTTTGTCTTAAGAAAGGAATCACGTCTTTTATTGTGAAATAACTAATAGTTACTTCTGCTCTCGTTACGTTTAATTTCTGAATTCTTCTCGCTTTGTTAACTGGACTCTGATTGATTTGCCTTACGACCGACCTGTGCTTGTGTTTTGGACTTTTGAACTTAGCCTAGTGATTGAATTTACTTTCGTGTAGCAACATGAACTACACTCTTAGTGATTATGCAGAGATGCATTATTATTATGGTGCAGCTCAAGGTAATGGACATTTAGCGGCAAGGTTGTACCGGCAACAATTGGAGCACCGGGAAGCCCCACGGCAGCATTACCCGGACCACAGAGTATTCATAAACACACATTTGACACTGATGGCTGGACGTGATCCTGGCCATCCAACTCAAGAAGGAGTTCCCAGAGTGGATCCAGATAGGAGGGATGAAGTCTTGGCAGAAATCCAAAGAGACCCGTCTACAAGTTCAAGGAGGATTAATAACAGAACTGGAAGCTATGCAAGCAAGCTAAGACCAGAAGTAATTTTAAAAACTTTGCCTTTGCCAGACTTCATACCGTATTTAGTTAGTATTCGTATTTAGTGTAGAGGAGTTTAAATAAATAAATATAATATGTCGGCTTTTAATATTTATACATGCTGAGCCTTTTGTCACCCGACCAACATAATTTAATTATATTAATTTCTTAAAATATAAGTTCTGTCTATCTGTAAATATTCATGACTGGAGGTCGGATCAGATCATGACGGAGGATCGAATTGCTGCCATTATCGTTGTCATGTTTGTTGGTTTTTTGCTTTTATGAAAGTAGGATAATTCTAAACTTATGATACGAGTTTGTGTGTAGATAAACTAGTCTATGCAAGTGTACATAATTAAGTCACCGCACTCGTATTTTAAAGGCTCTCATTATGCATCAGTTGCATAAACTACTATCTAGCCTAATTGTGCAAAATGTGGGTTTAGAATTATTAACAAGTTTTTGGAGTTTTTGTTAATTCTGTAGCTCTGCCAATCCCCACTCTGGGAATGAAGGCGTGAGTTTATGATTTAACAACCAGAATTAGAATTAATTCTAATGCTTATCAAACTCACAGAGTAATTATTACCATTAACATGTATCACACCTTGTACCTACTAAGGTTATCTGGAAGAGATCGCTAATCAGCGATAAGACCGCCTGTTGTTTACCTGTATTATTTTTAATTGTGCTCCATCTCTTTTATGTTTTGTTTTGGTGTACAATAAAGTGTTTTGTATTGTATTGTATTGTATCCTCATACAATGTTTTAAATTACTTATTTAAGTTAATATGTTATTCTTCTACCAACAATAAACTGTATACACTACACGTGGATTCTGAACACTACTTAGCATTTAATTTGTAATTTTGCTATGCCTACGGAGAGTTTCGTGTTCTGAGTTGTATTGTATTTTTAACACCACATTGTAAACAACATGAATAAAAATGTTGGCTGTCTTGCACTTGGCGTGCAGTGTTTTTGTAGCTCAGTTCCGAAGAATTCGCCACGCGCGTCTCCAGGATTTAGTAAACTTAAGTACTAAAGTGACCACCTTCATGTGCTTTTGTCTACTGATTCCTGTGGGCGCTGAGATTCTGCAGTCTGGAAGAGTACGCCGTCTATCACACCGGACCACGACAGTGCAAAGATGCTGCTCGGGGGCAGTGAGATGCCAGTCGCTGCCCTGCCACGCCTGCGCGAGATGTTAATTCTGTCGTTTACTCAACGATAGAATCAACGTCTTGAGCAGGGTCATCTCGCCGTCTCCCGCCTTGTACCACCACAGATAGTGTATTTGTATCGCATCTTGAGGGTGCTGTATGCATTTAAGTCTGATCGTGAGTAATGCATTTTTTTCCTGTTTATATTGTGTGTTAAAAAGGAGCAACCGAGAAGTGTTTTTTTTTGTACCAGATATTGATGATAAATAATCAGTTGTTATCTGAAATCGTAACATTTTCATTATACTTGTATACGTGAAAAACTGCTTAATCAATTTTGTACGCAAAAAGCTTACGAAAATAATAATAATTACAAAAACAATATAAGGGTAAAGCCAAAATTTTATTACACTTCAATATTCTTATTTACGTCTAATGCTTTAAAAAAAGAAATTGTAAATATGACGAATTTTTGTTTCTGATTGTAAACAGTGATGTATTTACTAGCTATGCAAACATCAATTTCAAATGTATGTACATTTATTTTGATAATAAAAATTAAAACACAAAATAACAAAGAGAAAGTTCATACAAAAATAAATGTCCATTTGTGCTACCCAAAATATATAAAGTATCCTAGTGAAATTTCCAAGGCATTAATACTAAAGTTTCTGATTCATATCATGGTGTGAGGTTACTGAAATGTCGATTTTATTATAAAAACTATAAGATTCAAATTAAATGAGTATTTTCTTAGGTTTTATTCTGTTGTCTTTAATTCTCGCACTTTTACGTTACCCTACTTACGTTACGGAATTTATATACAATTTCTGAACGGATTATAGTAATAATTAATCTTTTCACACTAGCAACTCTTATAGCAGCTGTTACTATCAAAATTCTAGCCGTCAACCAATTTGTTTCGTTGTCACTGAACAAGTGAACCGGCGAGGCGTGTTTTCGTGATAAAAAACTGTTGAACTTGTACCTGTTATTTACAAGGTATGTTCAAGTTATTTTTCTACCTGTTTATGTAAGACTAACGTTTGAATACGTAAGATTTGTGCGAACATTACCGCAGCTAACAATTCCTTCCCGTTTTCATGTTAAAACTATGTAAGGCTGTAGACAGAAGGTGTTTATGTTACTTTTCCGTTACTTTTCTGTTACTTTTATGTTACTCTTATGTTACCCCTTTAAAAGTTTATGTTACGTAACGTAAAAGCAATATAAAGCTAGTTTCATACTGTTAAATTAGCAGAACATTGGATGACAACTTTATTTTATTATGTTTATTATTCAATGATTTTCTGCATTTTTATTGCAGATGCCATTAACACCAGCTGAGAAGCAAAAAAAGTACAGAGAGAAATGAAAAATAGAAAATCCAGAAAAATATAAAGAAATGAAAAAAAAAGATTCTGAAAGAGCTTTGAATTATTATAGAGCGAAAAGAAGTAAATATACAGAGACAGAAAAAGACGAACAGCGTTTGAAATGGCGTGAAGATAGAAAGAAGGCGAAAGAACAACCAAATAAGAATACAAATTGGTAAATTTTTGACGCGTAAAAGTGCCCGTGTACTTACTGAATAAACATCTTTTATCTTTTTTATCTTTTAGTAAGGGTTCATTTAATTAAACCTTGAATGAAACATTCTACAATTCGTTTTATTTTAACTAACAATAGATGTATCACTGGTGTTGGATCTGGCAGGCACCTAACTAAAACTAAATTAATTTGATCGGCTTCAAAATATAGCTATTACTTTTAGTCCTGGTAATCCTTTTAATAATTTCAAAATCTTAATTTAACCCTGATAAAATAGTTTTAGTAAATTGCGTAACTCATTAATTGTGCTTGTAGCCTTATAACACTTTTACGTTACTTTTACGTTACGGTAACGTAAAAGCATTAACGTTACTTTAGCGTTACTTTTATGTTACTAGTAATGAAATTTTGGCTTTACCCATAACGAAGAGTATACCTAAAGTATGTACGCATGAAAAATACTTTCGTTCTCAAGTTTCTTTACATTATTTTACGAGAGTTGTGTTTTTTGTGTTTCTTTGACTACTCGAAAGTCAACGTCAATGTCATCGTGCTATCAAATTTTAGTACCAAATAGAAACACGGGGGCACGGAGGGCTCTATCAAGATGCACTACGCTAACTAGCGTTTCTATTCGTTTCGTTTTTAAACCAATCGCGCCACTGATAGATGACGTGATTCGAAAAGTCACGTGATCTACCAGTGACGCGATTGGTTTAGTACGAACCGAATAGAAACGTTAGTTAGCATAATGCTTCTTGGTAAGGGCCTCTGGTCTGGTCTTCCTTTTCTTCTAATTGGTCTAGGCACGTTCTTCCAGGTCTCCCTCTTTTTTTTTGTCCCTTCTATTATCATCTAAATGTATTTGTCGTGCCGTAACAGCCAACAGGTGACTGATCACCTTCCGTCCTCCGACCGCACCAAGGCCAAGTGTCGCTGCAGCTCAGTTCCGAAGAATTCCCCAGCCACCGACCACGCGCGTCTCCAGGAATTAGTAAACTTAAATAAGTACTAAAGTAAACACCTTCACGTGCTTTCGTTTACTGACTCCTGTGGGCGCTGAGATTCCGCAGTCTAGAAGATCACGCTAATCAATCGCACCGGACCACGACAGTGCAAAACTGCTGCTTGACGCAGGTAGGATGAGCTTGGCGCAGTAATATGCCAGTCGCTGCGCCGTCGCACCTGCGTGGGATGTTAATTAAATCGTGCGGCAAACGATCGAATTTACGTCTCGAGCAGGGTTATCTCGTAAGAAACTACCCATCTAATGTTCTTATCCAATGCCATTACCGATTTCTCCACAATTGTCAGAGCCTCAATTAAAGTTATTGTATACTGGTAGCTATCAGTTAGGTCAAGCAATTTCATATTTGGCTGAGCTTCTAGATGAAAACGATACTTTCAAAATGGCATACGTTAAAGATCAAACGAAGTTATTAAAAATACAGGTTCAGTCACGACACATTTCCAAAAAGGTGAACAGATGTTTTTTTTTAAATATGATCCTGAAGTTGAAGGCATACACACAATAAAACAGTATTTTTGCGAATGTGCCAATGGATTGAGAACTGTGGGCTGCTGTTGGCATGTGGCGGCTGTGATTTACTATCTGTCACATCACACGGCAGATATTTATCTAAAATTCCACGCCCCAGTGAAAGGCTCAGTTCCCTTTTCCGAAATGAAGGCTTAATTGTAACGATTGACATAGATAGTGACGACGATTAGTTTTTTTTATATATATCTGCGAAATATTCCACACAAATTGATCTAGTCCCAAACTAAGCTCTAGGCTTGTACTATGGGTACTAAACACCGATAGAGTAATACTTACATAAATACATAGAAAACATCCATGACTTAGGCACAAATACTCGCGATCATCACACAAGTATTTGCCCTTACCGGGATACGAACCCAGGACCGCTAGCTTCGTAGGCAGGGTTACTACGAACTAGGCAGAACGTGTCGTCAATTAATACATCTCGCGAAAATAATCAATATTGTAGGTACATCAACCACAAACTTAACTGACCATCAGTAGACCTTATTAACATTGACGTAAGACCTACTTATGGCCAACTGTTTCTGTCTACTATACACATTTTATTTTGACGATGCTCTTATGTTATTTTTATTAGATTCTTGTAGTTAGCCATTTTAATTCCAATAAATGTATGGTATATATCATAAGTTGGTTTCATTTTGGCTATGTAGCTCCAAACGAATGTTTTTGAAAAAAATATATGTTATAGAATATTAGTTTGTACATAATATAACCAAAATTGGTGGGTGTCCCTATCTCGGAAATGTTTATTTTTTTTAATTTAAAGCTTAAAAGTGGAAATTTTACAACTTATAAAGATATTTGGAAATCATTTTTTTTTTAATAAAGCGTCTTTATAACTTACGTAATGTGTGTAAGTTTCAAAAAAATCGGTTTTGTAGTTTAGATGATAAAAAAAAAACAATTTTCGTTTTTTTTAATTTTCTCAAAAACCTGCAGCAATTTTTTTTAATTTTTTTTATGAAATAGCATCTTACATCTGGGCTTATCATTTGGCAAAACGGTAATCGATTTGGCTTCTGGGGCCAGTATCCCATACAAACCCGGCTATACCCTTTAATAGGATTTACTTGTCGATTGTGAAACAGGCGGTTACTGTACTAGACAGATAAGAAGTCAATCCTGACGCATTGCCCGACAGTGGAGTTTTTGACTATAGACATTGTTGAAAGCAGTAAAACAATGCAAAACTTTATTGTTGTGGGTGAAGGAATAGTAAAAAGAGCATCTTTTGACTGCTGTCAACATTATCCATGTTCCAAAACTTCA